>JASWHV010000001.1:37507300-38950739 GCA_030760725.1 Neostapfia colusana | reverse complement strand
ATCCAAAGAATTCAGTTTAGGGTCGGTAGAAATTTTGAAGACACATATGGAGAAGGAAAATAACTTTCATGCATACTTGGTAGCTAAAAGGTGTAGTAATTGAATATAAGGAATTTATTTAAATTGGAAACTCATATGTAAATAGTAGGTAAGTATAAATGGGAACACAAAAGTAGGAATCATATACACGTAATTAAAAGTGCATGCAAGCCACAACTCAACACACATAAAGTAACCACAACACATATAATGGTGAAGGACTTTCATAAATGTGAATGTGTGGTTTGTATGAAGTAGAAGTGTGAACTATGTCTTATGATTGTTATTTTTCTTTTGCTATGTGTGAATGGTATGATGTAGAACCTGCTCAAGAGCAAGTTATTCCTTTCCAAGACCAGGACTACCCATTTCAAGAGCAGCAAGAAGGAGGCAAGTGTCCTTGACCACTTTGATCCTATGCTAGGATGTGTAGCTAGAATTATTTGCATTGTCAATTGAAATATGAAACCCATGCTAGGAAGTTTCCCTAGAATTGCATTACCTTGTTTCCTTGTAGCATTGGGTTGGGATTCATTTATCATGTCATTTATTATTATGCATATGCTTAGCCATGGTTAGAATAGGATATTTGGGATATGAGATCATCAGTTTATTTTACCATACTTTTGAATGAGATATTGTGAGTCATGTAGAGGTAGGGATCAAGGCAAGTTGGATGTTTTGGTTGTGCTGGGTGCACGAGACTTGGGTTTGTGTTTAGTACTTGCCTGGATCCTAAGGACCGGTTCATGGAGCATGTAACCTGGCTTTACAGTGCCAACCACATGCTGAGATGGGGCAGCTTGGCCAATTAATTAGGTGTATCCCCCGCGTAGTATGGGTGTGTTGGATGGTGCGGGGAGTAGGTGTAGCTGGACTACCATATGAACCACAAGGCTCAAGAGGGGGCCACTGCAGCGGGGTTGGAGCCTCTTGTATGCTGTTAGGGGTGAAACCTCAGTGGGCCCACGCTCGTCGGGAATCCCTTTGTAAAGGCTTCGTAGTGATCTCCTGGCTACACACCTGGGAAGTGTGAATGTGGTTCGTAGCCACTGGCATAATGGAGGTTCTTTTAGTCCACCCGGCAACGGGGGATGAAATCACTACATGTGGGTACAGTGGTACAAACTCTGCAGAGTCAAAACTGTCATGACAGCCGTGCTCACGGTCAAGAGCGGCTTGGACTTATTCATGATTAGAGGATTGATGGTTTTGGAAGTTGTGAGTGTTAAGCGGGGAGCTTAACATTGGAAATGATGTTATGGTTATTTGATTATGATGATGGGATGGGAGATTGGGACCATTTCACCTGTGTAGTAATGTAGGTGCTTAATAAGCTAAGGTGATAGGTATTAATTGCGTAGTGCTTTAACCATGAGTTCAACCTCTCCTTGCTCTAGCCATGCATGATATAATTTTCCCACACTTGCTGAGTACCATTGGTACTCAACCTTGCATATTTGTTGGTTTATATTGCTGCTCAGGTCAAGATAATGAGGTGGTGTATAATGATCAAGACTTTGGACCCGAAGAAGGTTTCTAGGTTCATGGAGACCCTCGGGCAACGCCTGTGACAGAGCCCTCAAGAATAATATTCCGCTGCTAGTTTATTTACTTGTGATGAACTTATTATTGTCCATCGAGACATTTACTATGTAAGACTTACTTATATTAGACACCTGGCTTGTAATAAATGATGCTTCACTATTTGTCATCACATGTATGAGAAAATGATCCTGGCATACATGTGATATTCACTTGGTTGTTCTTCGGAAAAACCGGGTGTGACAGAGGTGGTATCAGAGCCAAGGTTGCCCGTAGGAACGTGGACCTAGGTAGAAATGGATGTATTTAAGGGCCCTATTTTCTTAAAAACTATTTTACAAAGGTGTGGATTGAAAAGTTTTATTTAAATGAGTCACTTTCTACATCTTACCCCAACTTTCATTCAAAATAGGATTTTTGTTTGAGAGTTTATCTAACCTAATTTTAAATTCTTTTGGTTTTAGATGGTTCGCATGATTCGCACCGCTCGCAAGTCCACAGGAGGGAGAGTTCCCGTAGTTGCCCTTGCCGAGAGGGAGGAGAGCCGTCCGGTGACGTACCTTTCCTACGGATTGGCAGTAGGAGGCTTATTGCGCCGTCTTCAACGTATGCTCGAAGCCGCTGGCAATACGGGCAAGCTAATCATCCACTATAACTCCACCAGGACCATCCGTGAGAAGAGGGAAGAATGGAGTTCAGAGATGAGGATAATACACGAAAATCAGCTGCTTAAGATCCACCACTCTCCAGCTTGTAGAGCGTCACAGGTCGATGCGGAGAAGGATGTCACCTGGGAGGCCATCACCTGCTAGAGTCACATCTATCGTCGCCACCTGGACAAGACTGAGTACATGTATGTCCTCCAACGTGAGAGTGGTACCACGGAGTACAAGTACCCGCCGGTGCAGCAAGGGACTTCCCATGAGCACATGGACTTGTGCTTGGAGGATGCTTCTATGCTCAGCACTCGACTGCAGGAGTGTCAACAGGAGCTTCAGGATGTCCGAGACACCCTGAAGGAACGGAGGCGTTGCTGCGAGCCTGCTTAAGGGTGAGAGAAAGAGGAGATGGGAATGAACTGTGTGTCACCGTGAATGATACATGGACTCCTGACTCCCCAAATCGCCGAGCGATCAGGCGTCGTCGCACTTCTCCACCAGCAGCCTCCCCACCCAAAGCAGAGTCAGAAGGCATCCGAAATGATGAGGAAGATCCCGAGGAGACAGCTCAAGAAAACAAGTAGTGTAGAGTCCTTCCCTTAGTTAGCAAGATGTCGAATAGTCGAGTCGTTACGATTAGTTAATGGTGTGTTAATGCTTGGTGTGTGACGTGAGTTGTGGAAGCCATGATGCAATTGTCCACAGCCTCGTCTTCAGAATGTTTTGCTTTGGTGTGTGAACCCACATGAAATAATAGTACATTTATTCGGTGTGAGATATGAACCCTCGTAAAAGTATAACAAAGCCTCTGGTTGATTCTGCCAGATGGCCGGAAGAGGAAAAGGACGTGCTGCCAACCCCGCCAACAACAACGATGAGGCATGCAACCCTCATCTTTCTGGAAGCCAGGACCGGGGTGGTCGCCGTGAAGGAGTTGATCCTCTCCACCAAATGCTGGAGAATCAAAATCAGCTCATCCAGAACTTGACTCAAGTGGTGGCCAACTTGCATCAAGTTCCACCTCCACAAGCTGCACCACGCCAACCAAGGTTGAGTGAGTTTCTAGGAACTCAACCTCCAAAGTTTGCAAGTGCTGCTGAACCTCTGGAGGCAGATGATTGGCTTAAGACCATTGAGAGAAAGATGAGGATCATACAGTGCCAAGGGTATGAGAGGGTGCTGTTTGCCTCTCATCAATTGCATGGACCTGCTGCTGATTGGTGGACCGCCTACGTGGCCGCCCATCATGACCCTGAGAACATCACTTGGGAAGAGTTCAAGCGTAGCTTCCGCAACCATTACATCCCAAGAGGTGAACTCAAAAACAAGAGGAAGGAGTTTTTGGGACTGCAGCAGGGAAACATGACGGTGAGGGAATACCTCACTAAATTTACTCAACTATCCCGTTATGCCCCACGGGACATAGAGACTGATGAGCAGAAACAAGATTGTTTCGTGGAAGGACTTACCGCAGAAATGCAGTGCGCAATGTCCTCAAATGAGTATGAAAGCTTCCAAAAGATGGTGGACAGAGCATTTGTGGTGGAAAGGAAGCTAAAGGCCTTGGAAAATGAGAATAAGAGGAAGGCCGGGTGGTCACATCAAGCCTCAGGGAGCAACACCCGCCCCCGTCTGACGCAGCAACCCGCAGGGCAGACGAACCGTGCTGCGGTACCCTACTCAGCACCAAGAGGGTACAACCCGAACTACAGGCCTCCGGCAGCACCAGTACAGCCGCAACGTCAGTTTGTGCAGCAGCCTCGCCCTGCATATCCACCTCGACCAGCAGTACAAGGACCCACAAACCAACCCCAAGACAGCAAAGTCCAGGCACCTAAGGTTGGGGTGCAATGTTTTAGCTGCGGAGAAGTGGGGCACTACGCCCACAAATGCCCAAAGAAGAAGCCCGCGCAGCCACAACAGCAGAATGTAATGAGAGGACGGGTGAACCACGTCACTATGGAGGAAGCACAAGAGGCACCCGACGTGGTAGTTGGTAAGTTTCCTGCCAATTTACACCTTGCAACCCTGCTGTTTGATTCTGGTACTACCCACTCGTTTATTGCTCAAGGGTTTGTTAAGAAGTATGACCTAGCAACAACACAAATGAACCATATGCTAGCCGTAAACTCTCCAGGTGGAGAAATAAGGACAAGACAAGTGTGTCCCAAGGTGAATCTAGACATTAATGGGGTAGTGTTTACTGCTAACCTCATAGTGATAGATTCCCAAGGGATCGATATTATTTTGGGCATGGATTGGTTGACCAAACATAAGGGAATCATTCATTGTTCGACCAGAATGGTGGAACTAACTCACCCTAGTGGCACAAGAGTAAAGTTCATAACAATACACAAGCCTAGGAGGGACATTAAATTAAATCAAGTTGAGGTTAAAGTTGAGGAAATCAGGACTATCAGGGAATATCCAGACGTTTTTCCGGAAGAATTGCCAGGTATGCCTCCCGATCGTGAAGTGGAATTCGCAATTGAGCTAGTGCCTGGAACAGCCCCGATATACAAGAGACCTTATCGGATGGACTCCAAGCAGCTAGAAGAACTCAAGGATCATTTGAGAGAATTGACGGGGAAGGGGTATATTCGTCCTAGTTCCTCACCATGGGGAGCTCCGGTGATATTTGTGCCCAAGAAGGAGGGAACCCAAAGGTTATGCGTGGATTACCGTGCTTTGAATGAGGTAACCATCAAGAACAAGTACCCGTTACCTCGCATTGAAGACTTGTTTGATCAGTTGAGGGGAGCTTGTGTGTTCTCGAAAATTGATCTCAGGTCGGGATACCACCAACTCAAGATAAGGCAATCTGATATTCCCAAGAAAGCTTTCGTATCTCGGTACGGACTGTATGAATACACTGTCATGCCTTTCGGGCTAACTAATGCCCCGGCATACTTCATGTATCTCATGAACAAGGTATTCATGGAATATCTGGACAAATTTGTGGTGGTTTTCATAGATGACATTCTCGTCTTCTCCAAAGATGAAGAAGAACATGAGAAACATCTAAGATTGGTGTTGCAGAGGCTAAAAGAACACCAACTATATGCCAAGTTGAGTAAGTGTGAGTTTTGGCTGAAGAGAGTTCCCTTCTTAGGACATATAATCTCGAAGGGAGGAATCTCCGTAGATCCCGCCAAAATCGAGGATATCCAGAAGTGGAAGACCACTGAAAATGTCGGGGAAGTTCGAAGCTTCTTGGGATTGGCTGGATACTATCGACGGTTTATTGAGGGATTCTCCAAGATCTCGAGACCTCTCATCAAACTGTTGGAGAAGGGAATCACATTCACCTGGACGCCACAGTGCGAGACGAGCTTTCAGGAGCTAAAGAAGAGATTGACAACAGCCCCAGTGTTGGTTATGCCAGATATGCAGAAGAACTTCACGGTGTACTGCGATGCCTCTGGAAACGGGTTGGGATGTGTTCTCATGCAAGAAGGGCATGTCGTGGCTTATGCATCCCGGCAGCTCCGGAAGCACGAGAAGAACTATCCTACACATGACCTAGAACTAGCCGCAGTGGTACACGCGTTGAAAATTTGGCGGCACTATTTGATGGGGAAGAGGACCGAGATATATACGGATCATAAGAGTTTGAAGTACATTTTCACACAGCCAGATCTCAACCTCAGACAAAGGAGATGGTTAGAGCTAATCAATGACTTTGATGTGGGCATCAACTATCATCCCGTGAAAGCAAACGTCGTGGCCGATGCTTTGAGTCGGAAAGTGCAGGTCAATAAGTTGAACTTGAAGGACATGCCTGCAGAATTGAAGGATGAGGTTATAAGGCTCAATCTATGCCTTGTGAATAGTGGTGAAGCCATCGCCATGGAAGTGGACTCCACACTAGAGCAAGACATACGCAATGGTCAAAAGAATGACGAGAAGATACAAGAAATCAGGCAACTCATCAAGGAAAATAAAGCTCCTGGTTTCAGAGAGGATGAACAAGGTACGGTGTGGCACGGGAAGAGAATCTGCATGCCTGAAGTAAAGGAGATCCGTGAATTGATTTTGAAGGAGGCTCACGATTCCGACTATTCCATTCATCCTGGGAGTACGAAGATGTACCAGGACCTCAAGAGCAGGTATTGGTGGTATGTCATGAAGCGAGATGTCGCGGAACATGTTGCCCTATGTGACACATGTCAGTTGGTGAAAGCAGAACATCAACGACCCGCGGGATTATTGCAACCACTCAAAGTGCCTGAATGGAAATGGGAAGAAATCAGCATGGATTTCATCGTGGGATTGCCTAGGAACCAATCAGGATATGATTCGATATGGGTCATCATTGATAGGCTAACCAAGGTAGCTCACTTCATCCCCGTGAAGGAAAGCTACAGCGGATCCAAATTGGCAGAGTTGTACATGTCAAGGATCGTTTGTTACCATGGAGTGCCAAAGAAGATTGTGTCGGACCGAGGGACACAGTTCACCTCGAGGTTTTGGCAGAAGTTGCATGAAACCATGGGAACCCATCTGAACTTCAGCTCTGCCTATCATTCCCAAACTGACGGGCAGACAGAGAGAACCAATCAGATCCTTGAAGATATGTTAAGGGCATGTGCACTCAAAAACAATAGGAGTTGGGACAAGAATTTACCGTATGCGGAGTTTTCCTATAACAACAGCTATCAAGCTAGTATGAAGATGTCACCGTTTGAAGCTTTGTATGGGAGGAAGTGCAGAACTCCCCTATTTTGGAACCAAATAGGAGAAAGTAAAGTGTTTGGTCCAGAAGTGCTACAAGAAGCCGAGGCGAAGGTGAGGGAAATTCGCAACAACTTGAGGATAGCACAGACACGCCAAAAGAGCTATGCCGATGTACGAAGAAGAGAGCTCGTTTTCAAGGTAGGAGAAAGGGAAGTTGTCACCTCGATACATCGGACCCTTTCAAGTTTTGGAAAGGAAAGGCGAAGTGGTGTATCAACTAGAGTTACCGGCTCATCTATCGGATGTGCACGATGTATTCCATGTGTCACAACTCAAGAAATGTCTGAGGACGCCTGAAGAGGTGTTACCCATGAATGAAGTGGATGTAGCTGAGGATTTGTCTTATGCCGAGCAACCATACAAGATTTTGGAGACAATGGAACGCCTCACCAGAAATAAAAGAATCCGGATGTGCAAGGTGCAGTGGAAGCATCACTCAGAAGAGGAAGCCACCTGGGAGCGGGAAGATGAGCTCAAGGCACAATTTCCGGAATTGTTTTTTTAGAAACACCAATCTCAAGGACGAGATTTCTTTTAAGGGGGGTAGAGCTGTAACACCCCAAAATTTTGATTCAAAGCCCTAAATCATGTTAAGAGGGGAATTTAAAATTTTTTGGACGTGTTGCATGTTTTGCAAAAATTCAAATTCAAACTGGAATTCAAATTAAACTCAAATCAGAAAAGAAATAGAAAAAGAAAAAGAGAAAACAGAAAAAAACCAGCCAGTGGGCCGAAACCCACCAGCCGGCCCAGCCAGCGCCCGCGCCAGCCCGCAGCCGCGCGCGCTGCTGCCTCACACTGACAGGCGGGACCCACCCGATCTTCGTCTACCTCGCGCCGCGCCGGACTCCCTCGCTCCCGAATCAAAACCGATCGGGATTTCGGCGTATCCCCGCTGAACTCTGTTCGTAGGCGACGCGGACATGATCTAAACCACCCCGCCGCCCTCCCCCGTCTATAAAAACCCCGGGCTCGTTCTGTTTTTCCCACGCGATCGCCGATTTTTCCTCCGGTGAGAACCGAGACTTCTCCGGCGAATTCTGGCCGATCTAAGCTCGGAAATTCCGATCTAACTCGCTGATCTTGATCCACCACCTCCGGGGAACCTTGCAGGTGCAGAAAACTCGGTGATTTGCGGTGTAAACGCAGCGCCGACGAGCTTCGCTGTGGTTTTGCCTCGGACCTCGTCGCCGATCACCTTCCAGGACCTCCGAGCTCAAGAAAACCCCCGAGGTGAGATCCCCGACCTCTCCTCTACCGATCTATGCCATAAAATCACAGTTCTAGGAAGAATTCCCGAAGATCGGAAAGTTTCCTGCGAGATCGCCGCTTCCCGCCACCGTGCGCCGCCGGCAGCGCCGCCCGCGCTCGATCAGAGCGACGTGGCCGCTTGTGAGCCGTTTATTTTAAATCGCATGGTAGGGTTTAAACCCCCGCGTACCGGTTCGGCGTTATAATCTCAGCCGTCGGTTTAAAATCGGACGGTCCACGTCAGCCCCGCGTTATAAAGACTGGAAATCTTACGTGCTACCCCCTGGGGTTCTCGGGAAATAAGAGCTAGCCCCGGAAACTTCTGATCTAGCCCCTGGAACTCCAGAAAATCATGTAAATTCATTTAAAAATCAGATTTAAATTGGTAACTCATATGTAAATAGTAGGTAAGTATAAATGGGAACACAAAAGTAGGAATCATATACACATAATTAAAAGTGCATGCAAGCCACAACTCAACACACATAAAGTAACCACAACACATATAATGGTGAAGGACTTTCATAAATGTGAATGTGTGGTTTGTATGAAGTAGAAGTGTGAACTATGTCTTATGATTGTTGTTTTTCTTTTGCTATGTGTGAATGGTATGATGTAGAACCTGCTCAAGAGCAAGTTATTCCTTTCCAAGACCAGGACTACCCATTTCAAGAGCAGCAAGAAGGAGGCAAGTGTCCTTGACCACTTTGATCCTATGCTAGGATGTGTAGCTAGAATTATTTGCATTGTCAATTGAAATATGAAACCCATGCTAGGAAGTTTCCCTAGAATTGCATTACCTTGTTTCCTTGTAGCATTGGGTTGGGATTCATTTATCATGTCATTTATTATTATGCATATGCTTAGCCATGCTTAGAATGGGATATTTGGGATATGAGATCATCAGTTTATTTTACCATACTTTTGAATGAGATATTGTGAGTCATGTAGAGGTAGGGATCAAGGCAAGTTGGATGTTTTGGTTGTGCTGGGTGCACGAGACTTGGGTTTGTGTTTAGTACTTGCCTGGATCCTAAGGACCGGTTCATGGAGCATGTAACCTGGCTTTACAGTGCCAACCACATGCTGAGATGGGGCAGCTTGGCCAATTAATTAGGTGTATCCCCGGCGTAGTATGGGTGTGTTGGATGGTGCAGGGAGTAGGTGTCAGCTGGACTACCATATGAACCGCAAGTCTCAAGAGGGGGCCACTGCAGCGGGGTTGGAGCCTCTTGTATGCTGTTAGGGGTGAAACCTCAGTGGGCCCACGCTCGTCGGGAATCCCTTTGTAAAGGCTTCGTAGTGATCTCCTGGCTACACACCTGGGAAGTGTGAATGTGGTTCGTAGCCACTGGTATAATGGAGGTTCTTTTAGTCCACCCGGCAACGGGGGATGAAATCACTACATGTGGGTACAGTGGTACAAACTCTGCAGAGTCAAAACTGTCATGACAGCCGTGCTCACGGTCAAGAGCGGCTTGGACTTATTCATGATTAGAGGATTGATGGTTTTGGAAGTTGTGAGTGTTAAGCGGGGAGCTTAACATTGGAAATGATGTTATGGTTATTTGATTATGATGATGGGATGGGAGATTGGGACCATTTCACCTGTGTAGTAATGTAGGTGCTTAATAAGCTAAGGTGATAGGTATTAATTGCGTAGTGCTTTAACCATGAGTTCAACCTCTCCTTGCTCTAGCCATGCATGATATAATTTTCCCACACTTGCTGAGTACCATTGGTACTCAACCTTGCATATTTGTTGGTTTATATTGCTGCTAAGGTCAAGATAATGAGGTGGTGTATAATGATCAAGACTTTGGACCCGAAGAAGGTTTCTAGGTTCATGGAGACCCCCGGGCAACGCCTGTGACGGAGCCCTCAAGAATAATATTCCGCTGCTAGTTTATTTACTTGTGATGAACTTATTATTGTCCATCGAGACATTTACTATGTAAGACTTACTTATATTCGACACCTAGCTTGTAATAAATGATGCTTCACTATTAGTCATCACATGTATGAGAAAATGATCCTGGCATACATGTGATATTCACTTGGTTGTTCTTCGGAAAAACCGGGTGTGACAATCGTTTCTCTAAAATGGCTCATTTTATACCCTGCCACAAGACCGATAATGCTTCACATGTTGCTGATTTGTTCTTTAATGAGGTTGTGCGTTTGCATGGTGTTCCCAGTACTATTGTTTCTGATAGGGATGCTATGTTTTTGAGTCACTTTTGGAGAACTTTATGGTATAAATTGGGAACAAAGTTGCTATTTTCTACTACTTGTCATCCACAAACTGATGGGCATACGGAGGTAGTTAATCGTACCTTATCTACTATGTTGCGGGCTGTTTTGGAAGACAATTTGAGGTTGTGGGAGGAGTGTTTGCCACATATTGAGTTTGCTTATAACAGGTCTATTCACTCCACAACCAAGTTAAGTCCGTTTATGGTAGTCTATGGTTTCAATCCTCCTGCTCCAATTGATTTGCTACCTTTACCATATACTGAAATTGTGAACTTAGATGCTACACAACGTTCTGAATTTATTCTTAAGTTGCATGAAACTACTAAGTTACAAATTAAAAAAGAATGAAAAGTATCGCATTGCTGCTAGTAAAGGTAGGAAGGAGGTAAAATTGGAACCCGGTGATTTGGTGTGGGTTCATTTGAGAAAAGATAGGTTCCCGGATTTGAGAAAGTCCAAACTCATGCCACGTGCTGCTGGACCATTGAAGGTTCTTGAGAAGATAAATGACAATGCATATAAACTTGAGTTGCCTCCCGAGTTTGGGGTTAGTCCCACATTTAACATTTCAGATTTGAAGCCATAATTGGGTGAGGAAGATGAGCTTGAGTCGAGGACGACTCCAATTCAAGAGGGGGAGGATGATGAGGACATCTCTCCTTTGCATACAATGCAAGGACTGATCACTAGAGCACGTGCACGACAATTGGATCTCCAGGTACGTTCTAACCTTGTCAATTGTTTTTCAGAACTTACGCTTGTTTCCATGCATGTTTTATTGATTAGGAACAATGGAGAGGACCAGCAAGGGCTGGGAGGAGTCCAAGGAGTCAAGGAGGAGGAGATAGGACGTGCACACCAAGGAGGAGCCCAAGTACAACTCGACTTCGACTCCACCTTGGGTTCCAGGAGCTGCCTTCACCAAAACTGACGTCCCGGACACATACGGAGTCGGATTTGGACGTTCTATATATGGTTAGAACTGTGATTTCATAAAGCTTCCAATGGAACCAGCCCCACCTCAAAATTCCTTCTAAGTTGACGGGAATCAGCGAAACAAGTGGGTGTCCAGAATCTGTCCGGTGCTGCGCCACCGCCTTTTGGGCTGCTGGCCCGTGTATCGTGTGGAAGCTCATTTGGGTTGCGTCCAGGGGTCTTGCACCCCCCTAAACTCCTTTTTATACAGAAGCCCTCACCACATTAGGGTCGGGTTTTGCTTAGTTACAATCAGTCATTGAACAGTGTCGCCGATCATCGGTTGTGAGACCCCAAATTCGTGATCAATTCAGTTTTGATTGCAACTTCTCTGATCTTGCTTGTGTTCTTGATTTGCGCTTGCAGTGATAAGCCTTCGTGGTGAGGTCATTCTTGTGACACGGGTGATAACCAACGGAGCAGTGGTGTAGTGATTGCGGGGTTTCGTTCGTTCGGAGCATTGGATCATCAACGTCGACATCTCCACCCGATCAAGTTTACCCTACCTTTCGGAAGATCGGGACTTATCCTCCTATCAGGAAGAGAATCGTCCTTTGTGGAAATTCGACGAGGGTAGGGTTGGAGAAGACCCGGTCCTTAGTGGACTCCTCAACGGGGACGTAGATTGCCTTCATGGAATCGAACCTCGGGATAAACACTTGTCTCCCACTCTTGTTCATTAATTGTTCATCATATCCGAGTATTTAATCAATCCTTTGAAATTCACGTTCAAACATTAAAATCAAGTTGATTCCTATCATTCATTATATTATTGTTGCAATACATCTAAGTTATCGTTTAATTTCCGCTGCATAAAGTATTAGAAGTGAACATTGATCAATTTTGATCTCCCTAGTCCATGTATACCGGACTAGTCCGCCAAGTACCGGACTAGTCCGATTTTTTTTCCGTTTAGAAAATGGACTAGTCCGCACTCTACCGGACTAGTCCGATTTCCCTGTATTTGATAGACTACTAAGTGTTTCAGGTTTCAACAAAGCGTCGAAAAGCCTATTCACCCCCTCTAGGCTACATTCAATTGGTATCAGAGCCAAACTCTTCAAAAGAGACTCACCGCTCGAAGAGACGATATGGACGTCAAGGATGCACACAAGAAGATCAACGATGAAAAGAGAAATGATGAAAGGACTCAAAAGCTAAATAAGCTACTCGACGCCATTCAAGACAGTGAGGACGATGATGAGGAGGTGCTCCAACTCAAGGCCCTTCTACGGAAGAAGTCAATCTCCCCAAAAGGGAAGAAGAACACCGATGATGAAAAGAAGAAGAAAGGGGGTAGTCACATAGACTACTCCCGATATCCTTTTGATTATGAGCGTTTGAATTCTCACAATAATCATTACTTATCAATTCCCCTAGGGAAAGCACCTTACTTTGATGGAAACGATTATTCAATGTGGGGACAAAACATGAAAATGCATCTCATATCTCTTAATCCGAGTTTGTGGCATATAGTGTGTACAGGGATAGATACCCCGGTGTCACACCCGGTTTTTCCGAAGAACAACCAAGTGAATATCACATGTATGCTAGGATCATTTTCTCATACATGTGATGACAAATAGTGAAGCATTATTTATTATAAGCCAGGTGTCGAATATAAATAAGTCTTACATAGCAAATGTCTCAATGGACAATAATAAGTTCATCACAAGTAAATAAACTAGCAGCGGAATAATTATTCTCGTGGGCTCCATCACAGGCGTTGCCCGGGGGACTCCATGAACCTAGAAACCTTCTTCGGGTCCGAAGTCTTGATCATTATACACCACCTCATTATCTTGACCTGAGCAGCAATATAAACCAACAAATATGCAAGGTTGAGTACCGATGGTACTCAGCAAGTGTCGGAAAGTATCCTAAAGACGAGGTTGTGGACAAATGCCCATGGCTTCCACAACTCACGTTACACACCAATCATTAGCACACCATTAACTAAGATAACGACTCGACTACTCGACATCCTGCTAAACTAAGGGAAGGACTCTACACTACTCATTTTCTTGAGCTGGCTCCTCGGGATCTTCCTCATCATTTCGGCTTCCTTCTGACTCTGCTTTGGGTGGGGAGGCTGCTGGTGGAGAAGTGCGACGACGCCTTATCGCCCGACGATCTGGGGAATCAGGAATCCATGTATCATTCACGGTGACACACAGTTCACTCCCATCTTCTCTTTCTCTCACCCTTAAGCAGGCTCGCAGCAACGCCTCCGTTTCCTTCAGGGTGTCCCGGACATCCTGAAGCTCTTGTTGACACTCCTGCAGTCGAGTGCTGAGCATAGCAGCATCCTCCAAGCACAAGTCCATGTGCTCATGAGAAGTCCCTTGCTGCACCGGCGGGTACTTGTACTCCGTGGTACCACTCTCACGCTGGAGGACATACATGTACTCAGTTTTGTCCAAGTGGAGACGATAGATGTGACTCTGGCAGGTGATGGACTCCCAGGTGACATCTTTCTCCGCATCGACCTGTGTCGCTCTACAAGCTGGAGAGTGGTGAATCTTAAGCAGCTGATTTTCGTGTATTATCCTCATCTCTGAACTCCATTCTTCCCTCTTCTCACGGATGGTCCTGGTGGAGTTATAGTGGATGATTAGCTTGCCCGTATTGCCGGCGGCTTCGAGCATATGCCGAAGACGGCGCAATAAGCCTCCTACTGCCAATCCGTAGGAAAGGTACGTCACCGGACGGCTCTCCTCTCTCTCGGCAAGGGCAACTACGGGAACTCTCCCTCCTGTGGACTTGCGAGCGGTGCGAATCATGCGAACCATCTAAAACAAAAAGAATTTAAAATTAGGTTAGATAAACTCTCAAACAAAAATCCTATTTTGAATGAAAATTGGGGTAAGATGAAGAAAGTGACTCATTTAAATAACACTTCTCAATCCACACCTTTGTAAAATAGTTTTTAAGAAAATAGGGCCCTTAAATACGTCCATTTCTACCTAGGTCCACGTTCCTACGGGCAACCTTGGCTCTGATACCACTTCTGTCACACCCGGTTTTTCCGAAGAACAACCAAGTGAATATCACATGTATGCCAGGATCATTTTCTCATACATGTGATGACAAATAGTGAAGCATCAGTTATTACAAGCCAGGTGTCGAATATAAATAAGTCTTACATCGCAAATGTCTCGATGGACAATAATAAGTTCATCACAAGTAAATAAACTAGCAGCAGAAAATTATTCTTGAGGGCTCCATCACAGGCGTTGCCCGGGGGTCTCCATGAACCTAGAAACCTTCTTCGGGTCCAAAGTCTTGGTCATTATACACCACCTCATTATCTTGACCTGAGCAGCAATATAAACCAACAAAATATGCAAGGTTGAGTACCAATGATACTCAGCAAGTGTGGGAAAAGTATATCATGCATGGTTAGAACAAGGAGAGGTTGAACCCATGGTTAAAGCACTACGCAATTAATACCTATCACCTTAGCTTATATAAGCACCTACATTACTACACAGGTGAAATGGTCCCAAGCTCCCATACCCTCATCATAATCAAATAACCATAACATCATTTCCAATGTTAAGCTCCCCGCTTAACATCCACAACCTCCAAGGTCATCATTCTCTAATCATGAATAAGTCCAAGCCGCTCTTAACCGTGAGCACGGCTGTCATGACAGTTTTGACTCTGCAGAGTTTGTACCACTGTACCCACATGTAGTGATTTCATCCCCCGTTGCCGGGTGGACTAAAAGAACCTCCATTATGCCAGTGGCTCCGAACCACATTCACACTTCCCAGGTGTGTAGCCAGGAGATCACTACGAAGCCTTTACAAAGGGATTCCCGACGAGCATGGGCCCACTGAGGTTTCACCCCTAACAGCATACAAGAGGCTCCAACCCCGCTGCAGTGGCCCCCTCTTGAGCCTTGCGGTTCATATGGTAGTCCAGCTGACACCTATTCCCCGCACCATCCAACACACCCATACTACGCCGGGGATACACCTAATTAATTGGCCAAGCTGCCCCATCTCAGCATGTAGTTGGCACTGTAAAGCCAGGTTACATGCTCCATGAACCGGTCCTTAGGATCCAAGTCTCGTGCACCCAGCACACAACCAAAACATCCAACTTGCCTTGATCCCTACCTCTACATAACTCACAATATCTCATTCAAGAGTATGGTAAAATAAACTGATGATCTCATATCCAAAATATCCCATTCTAAGCATGGCTAAGCATATGCATAATAATAAATGACATGATAAAATAAATACCAACCCAACTACAAGGAAACAAGGTAATGCAATTCTAGGGAAACTTCCTAACATGGGTTTCATATTTCAATTGACCATGCAAATAATTCTAGCTACACATCCTAGCATAGGATCAAAGTGGTCAAGGACACTTGCCTCCTTCCTGCTGCTCTTGAAATGGGTAGTCCTGATCTTGGAAATGAATAACTTGCTCTTGAGCAGGTTCTACATCATACCATCACACATAGCAAAAGAAAAACAACAATCCATAAGACATAGTTCACACTTCCACTTCATACAAACCACACATTCATATTTATGAAAGTCATTCACCATTATATGTGTTGTGGTTACTCCATGTGTGTTGATTTGTGGCTTGCATGCACTTTTGATCATATGTATATGATTCCTACTTTTGTGTTCACATTTATACTTACATGCTATATATATGAGTTTCCAATTTAAATAAACTCCTTATATTCAATTACTACACCTTTTCACTACCAAGTATGTATGAAAAGTATTTTTCTTCTCCATATGTGCCTTTAGAATTTCTACCAACCTTAAACTGAATTCTTTGGATTCTAGAAACTCCATTTATCATTTACTAGTTTCTATATTTTCAGATTTATTTTCCTATACATAAATGTGTTCTTTATTATGAAATTAGTAATACATATCATCTAAACAGAATAGGTTCTGGTCCTAAATAATTTAATAACATATTTTGACCTTTGCCTCTGATGTAAACTATTTCACAATTATTTTCCTATTTTCTAAAACTATTCATTGCTTAAAAATGTGTCCCTAAATGTGAATAATAAATTAGACAGATTCAATTCAGCCCAAAATATGTTTTTATCTCACTCCAAAGTTTCCTAAATACTGAGAAAATCTTTAATTAAATTTTGACAATATGTTTGTCCCACCTTTTAATTTTTAAACACTAACAACATATTCAATTTCCTAAATTAAATACTAAACAGGGCTAAAAAGGTAAACTCACCCCATTACAGGGTCTATAATATTATTTTCAGAATTTCCAGGGGTCTAGCTATACTTATCAGAGGTGTTTTTCCTAATTTTCATTAAGTCCAAAGGCTAAAACTGATTTTTAAATGAATTTACATGATTTTCTGAAGTTCCAGGGGCTAGATCAGAAGTTTCCGGGGCTAGCTCTTATTTCCCGAGAACCCCAGGGGGTAGCACGTAAGAATTCCAATCTTTATAACGCGGGGCTGACGTGGACCGTCCGATTTTAAACCGACGGCCGAGATTATAACATCGAACCGGTACGCGGGGGTTTAAACCCTACCGTGCGATTTAAAATAAACGGCGCACAAGCGGCCACGTCGCTCTGATCGAGCGCGGGCGGCGCTGCCGGCGGCGCACGGCGGCGGGAAGCGGCGATCTCGCCGGAAACTTTCGGATCTTCGGGAATTCTTCCTAGAACTGTGATTTCATGGCATAGATCGGTAGAGGGGAGGTCGGGGATCTCACCTCAGGGGTTTTCTTGAGCTCGGAGGTCCTGGAAGGTGATCGGCGACGAGGTCCGAGGCAAAACCACGGAGAAGCTCGTCGGCGCTGCGTTTACACCGCAAATCACTGAGTTTTCTGCACCTGCAAGGTTCCCCGGAGGCGGTGGATCAAGACCAGCGAGTTAGATCGGAATTTCCGAGCTTAGATCGGCCAGAATTCGCCGGAGAAGTCTCGGTTCTCACCGGAGTAAAAATCGGCGATCGTGGGGGAAAAACAGAACGAGGCCGGGGTTTTTATAGACGGGGGAGGGCGGCGGGGTGGTTTAGATCACGTTCGCGTCGCCTACGAACAGAATTCAGTGGGGATACGCCGAAATCCCGATCGGTTTTTATTCGGGTGAGAGGGAGTCCGGCGCTGTCGCGAGGTAGACGAAGATCGGGTGGGTCCCGCCTGTCAGCGTGAGGAAGCAGCGCGCTCGGCTGCGGGCTGGCGCGGGCGCTGGCTGGGCCGGCTGGTGGGTTTCGGCCCACTGGCCGTTTTTTTTCTGTTTTCTCTTTTTCTTTTTCTATTTCTTTTCTGATTTGAGTTTAATTTGAATTCCAGTTTGAATTTGAATTTTTGCAAAACATGCAACACGTCCAAAAAATTTTAAATTCCCCTCTTAACATGATTTAGGGCTTTGAATCAAAATTTTGGGGTGTTACACTTGGTAGCTGTTGTTATAGGAGAATTCGGCATACGGTAAACTCCTATCCCAACTACGCCCTCGTTTCAAGGCGCAAGCTCTCAACATGTCTTCCAAAATTTGGTTTGTCCTTTCGGTTTGTCCATCGGTTTGTGGGTGATAGGCGGAGCTAAAATCCAGTCGTGTACCCATGGCTTTCTGCAGCTTCCTCCAGAACCTAGAGGTAAACTGAGAACCTCGATCTGAGACTATCCTCTTCGGAACTCCATGACGGCAAACAATCTGCTCCATGTACAACGCGGCTAATTGTGCAACGTTGTAACTGTCCTTTACAGGGAGAAAATGGGCGGTTTTCGTCAATTGGTCCACAATGACCCAGATGGAGTCGTATCCCGACTGAGTACGTGGCAATCCGACGATGAAATCCATACTGATGTCTTCCCACTTCCATTTGGGTATTTTCAAAGGTTGCAACAATCCAGCGGGTTTTTGATGTTCGGCCTTTACCCGTTGGCATGTGTCGCATAGGGCAACGTATTCGGCTATATCCCTCTTCATACCATCCCACCAATAACAAGTTTTCAAGTCCCTGTACATTTTGGTGCTTCCAGGATGTATGGAATAGGGGAATCATGTGCCTCCTTCAATATCATGTCGCGGAGGTGTCTTATGTTCGGCACACAAATCCTTTTCCCTAGCCAAAGCGTACCCTTTTCATTCTCCTTGAAATCCTTCTCTATTCCTTGTAGGATTCTTTCCTTGATCTCCTCGTCCGTTGCTTGGCCCTCTCTTATTTCTTGCTCCAATGAGGAGTGGATCTTTATTATTTCCATTTTATTCAAGAATCCGAGGTGTAACCGTTCGAACTCTTTACGTAGTTCGGGTGGTAGCTCCCGAACCGTGAGTTGGTGACATGCTCCCTTTCTGCTCAATGCATCAGCTACTACATTGGCCTTCCCGGGGTGGTAGTTGATTCGAACATTATAATCCTTGATGAGTTCCAACCATCGACGTTGCCTCAAATTCAAGTCGTTTGTGTGAATATGTACTTGAGGCTTTTATGATCCGTATAGATCTCGCATCGATGACCAAGGATATAATGTCTCCAAATCTTCAATGCATGCACTACTGCTGCTAACTCCAAGTCATGTGTAGGATAGTTAAGCTCGTGCTTCTTTAATTGCCGTGAGGCATATGCTACCACTTGTCCTTCCTGCATGAGCACACATCCGAGCCCCTGTCTAGATGCGTAACAATATATGTCAAAGCTCTTGCTTACGTCTGGCAATACCAGAACTGGTGTTGTGGTTAGCCTTTTCTTGAGTTCCTCGAAACTTTCTTGGCAGGCTGGTGTCCATTGAAAGACCTTTCCTTTCATTAACAACTCTGTCATAAGTTTTGTTATTTTAGAGAAGTCTTTAATGAAGCGTCGATAGTATCCTGCCATCCCAAGGAAACTCCGAATATCTCTATGGCCTCAAACAAGCTCCTAGAGTTTGGTATGAGTGACTTAGAGATTTTTTAATTGAAAATGACTTCAAGATCGGAAAAGCTGATTACACCTTGTTTACTAAACACTTTGATGATGACCTCTTCATTTGCCAAATCTATGTTGCGATATAATATTTGGTTCAACTAACAAATCCTTTTGTCAAGAATTTAGCAAGATTACGACAGATAGATTTGAGATGTCCATGATGGGAGAGCTGAGGTACTTCTTGGGATTCCAAGTGAAGCAACAAAAGGACGGGAAGTTCATAAGCCAAACAAAGTACACTCAAGACATTCTCAAGAAGTTTAGAATGGACAAAGCAAAGCCAATAAAGACTCCCATGGCGACAAATGTACACTTGGATCTAAATGAAAACGGACCAAATGTGGATCAAAAGGTATATCGTTCCATGATTGGCTCCCTACTCTATCTATGTGCATCTAGGCCTAATATCATGTTGAGTGTATGTCTGTGTGCAAGGTTTCAAGCCAATCCTAAGGAATGTCATTTGACAGCCGTTAAAAGGATCTTGAGATATTTAGTTCATACACCCAACCTAGGCCTTTGGTATCCCAAAGGTTCAGAATTCAATCTCATTGGATACTCCGATGCAGATTATGCCAGATGTAAGGTAGATAGAAAAAGTACTTCTGGTACTTGCCAATTCCTAGGTAGATCCCTAGTTTCTTGGTCCTCCAAGAAACAAAATTCAATTGCTCTATCCACAGCCGAAGCGGAGTATGTTGCAGCCAGGAGTTGTTGTGCACAACTCCTTTGGATGCGACAAACTCTAAGGGATTACGATTACAATATGAGCCGTATTCCACTCCTTTGTGACAATGAGAGTGCTATCAAAATTGCCCATAACCCTGTTGAGCATTCTAGAACCAAACATATAGATATCCGACATCATTTTTGAGAGATCACTCAATGAAAGGAGACATAGTCATTTCCCATGTCAACACTAAAAAACAACTAGCCGATATCTTTACTGAGCCACTTGATGAAAAACGCTTTTGTGAGCTCCGAAATGAACTAAATATCCTTGATGCTCGAAACATGGCTTGAAAACTTGCATATCTATATGCCATCCTCAAAATCATGTTAATGATATTGAAAAATCATATCTCTCTATTTTTCTCTTAAAAACTATGTCAATTACTTGATATTGATGAATTATGGTCATAGCTTGATTGTTGTATGTTTACTGATCATATTCATCAAGAATACCTATGTGTCTTTGTACCTTATTTCCCAATAGAAACCATTGAATACATACATACATACATACATACATATATATATATATATATATATATATATGTTTTATACACCTCTGTACAAGGGACCACGGACTAGTCCGTGATCATCCCGGACTAGTCCGCACTGGCAGACTAGTCCGCACTTAGTCCGTTAGTCCGGACAACCACGGAGTAGTCCGATTTTCTCTCTGGACATAAAACGGGCTAGTCCGATATGGTCCGGACTAGTCCGATATTTCGACTCCATAATCCTAAGGACGGCTCAAACCTAATCTCCTTCATGCTCATAACCCTCCCAACTCTCTCTCTCTCTCCTCACTCAAGTGCTCCCAAGGTGAATTTGCATGTTCTCCACCAAAACCTCTCAAATTTCCGTGGAAATCGTTCTCCACCGCCAAGGGATCAAAGACCCCGGACTAGTCCGGATCAAAAACTTCCTCAACACCTCGAATCGAAGGATTTGGTAAACTTCTCTCCAAACCCTAGAACCTTCGATCTTCCTTGTTTTTGCTCAAATAGCTTAGCTCCTCTAGTCAATACATGCTTCATTGATGTATTACATGTACCCTAGATCACATTTGCAATGAATAATCTCAAATTTCAATAAATTAGTGCTTGAGCAGCCACATAATGGACTAGTCCGTTATTAGGGCGGACAAGTCCGGTACTCCGGACTAGTCCGACCCTGAACATCGGACTAGTCTGATATGCCCTGATTCAGAGATTTTGTTAGGAAATCCTAACTTATGTCAACACAATGCAATCCTTTGTCATCCTTGATTATTCATACCCATTTTATCTTCCTTGTCAGAAATCATGTCGGGATCAAATGAAAGTCTCTCCGACTTTGAGGCCGAAATGGATCAAGATATAATATCTCATCATCCGGAGTCTCGTTCCAAAAAGGGACAAGATCATGCTGACGAGCCCTCGCTCACCCCACCTAGAGTTCGCCGAAAGGTCACAATCAAGAGACCAACTTCAAGAGCAAATGTGGCTGGTTCTAGCTCGGCCGCTCAACGCCAAGTCAAGGGCAAGGAAAAGGGGCTTGCTTCCGGCCCGATTGGTCCCCTGAAGATGACAGCTCCAAGGCAGGGAAATAGAGATCCATCGGAGCAGAAATTCAATGGCAAAGGGAGCGAAGTGGCATGGAGCCTGAGGAAGGTTGATGCCTGCAGCTCCGGCAAAAAGGCAGCCGACAAGAGATTTTGGAGTAATTTTCACTCGGACTACTACAGTTCAGTGTACCTCCAAATGAAGACTCCAGTGGTCTGAAGTCAATGGATCGACTGGACGTACTTTGAAAGGAAAAGTTGTGAAGCTTTTGAGGAAGTCATAGAGGCTGCAGAGAGACATGGACTCAAGGACCTGCTCGTCTTCAGGTACAACTAGAATGATGAGATCATTGCCCAGTTTTACTCGACCTGCCACTTTGCTCATGATGGAGAAGACAAAGTGACTTGGATGACACATGGATCCAAGTACACAATCTCCTACACTGAGTTTGCCAGACTGCTGCATCTTGAGGACACCAGGGATGATGAGATTGTGATTCACAATCTGGGAGTGGTGGAGAAGGACAAGATGGAGTTTCTTTATGATACTCGACTTCTATTCAACCCTCCCTCGACCAGGAACATGAAGCCCTTCTTCATTGTTCTCAACAGAGTGCTTCGGAAGACCATTGCTCCAAAGGATGGAGATGCCGGGAGCGTACAAGGTTATCTGAGAACCTTGATGAGAGTGATCAGCAGGAGGAGAAGATTTAATATCTTCGACTATATTTGGAATGACATGGTAAACATATCCTGCACACCAAACCGTTCCTTTGGTCATGCTCCTTACTTGACGTTCATGATTGAGAAAGTCATAGGAATTGAGTTTGTGAAGGATGTAGAGCACACTGCTCTAAGGCCTCAGAAGCCTCCTCAGGCCTCCCTTCCAGCTGTTCCCTCACCTGGATCACCTGAAGAACATCTAGAGAGAGCGCATGAAGAGGCAAGGCCTGCATCCAAGACTAGGGCCTCTCCACAGAAAGGTTCCTCCAGTGGGATCATGAAGCTTTTGGCTGCTATCTTCAGCTCTTGCCGCAAAACTGAGGTGAAGCTTCATAAGATGAACAAGGCAAGAAAAGAAGAGCTTAGATACATGAAGACCAATGTCAAAGAAATATGCCAAAAACTGGAGATTGAGCCCATTGGATCCCCGGTCATCTCAGAGGACTCTGTATCCGACTTTAGAGAGCTTCCTCCTCTCTCTCCTTCAGAGCGTGCCTACTTTGGCACGACGAGTGGTTCCTCTCCTCCTCCTCCTCCTCCGCAGGCTGATGATAAAGATGAAGAAAGGACCGACAGCGAGGAGTGAGCCGGCGAGGACAAGTAAATCCCTCCTCTCCTTCTTTTTGGTGTCTTGATGCCAAAGGGGGAGAGATTGAGGGGGAGTCATAGGTCGGAGTCCTAGGTCGTAGGTCTTTCCTTTTGTATCTTAGCTTAAGAGATGAGCTTGTCTAAGACTTATGCGGCCATTATGTGTTTGTAAAACTTATGTTATCATTATGCCTTTGTGAGATGACTATGTTATGCTTTTGATGAATGATGTATGGTTAAAACTGCTATGAAGGATTGAGACCCTTGATGATTATGCTCATTATGACATTCACATCAAAATTACTGCTCACACATGTAGTTCTGCACCCCACCATAAAGAGTGCACATATGTTTCATGTCTTCATTGCCTATTTTGTTCAAACCTCATATGTGCACACTTTATGAAAATCTGAATTCTTATTGTCATATTTGTGAGATCACAATTGGTTGTCATCAATCACCAAAAAGGGGGAGATTGAAAGTGCATCTAGGCACCCCTCGTGGATTTTGGTTGATTTATGACAAACAAATGAGACCCTAACAAAATTATTGAGAATGAGCGCAGGTTCTCAAAGAAATTAAGAAGAAAAGAGCAAAAAGAAAGGAGAAGGAGGATCCAAAGTGATAAGAGCTCAAGAACTGAAAAAATTAGATCACTTAGTATAGAGTGTGTTGGAGAAACACACCCCAAGAGCTCAAGAGAAAGAAATCTAACTAACTGCACAATTTCAACACGTCCGGACTAGTCCGATATCAGCCGGACTAGTCCGATTTTCTTTCTGACCAGAAAATGAACTAGTCCGATATCATCTGGACAAGTCTGATTTTGTCTGTGGATAGAAAACGGACTAGTCCGCAAAATCACAGACTAGTCTGATATCTCATGACACTTAGGGTTTTCTAAACACCGCACACCGAACTAGTGCGTAGTCAACCACGGACTAGTCCGGACATCGCAAACCCTAACGTACCCTTTGGAAACCCGACTATAAAAAGAGGTGTACGATCATACCAACAAACAGTTTGACCCCCTGCGCCGTCACACCTCCCAAGAGCCCAAAATTCACCTCTCTCCATACATTCTAACCCAAGAAGGATCAATTCTTGTGGATTGGCAATTGACTAAAGGAGAAACTAGGTCTACACCTCTTGAGCTCTTGGGTTTGATCTCTCGCACACTTTTCATTGTTAATTATTCATCTGTTGAGTGCGTTGAGACGTGTTCATTCATTCCTTGTAATTCTTGGGGAGCCCTCAACTTGTGAGAAGGCCCCTTGAACAAGTTTATTGCCTTTTGTGATTAGTGGAAGAGAATCGGCCTTTGTGGCGATTCGACGAGGGTAGGGTTGGAGAAGACCCGGTCCATAGTGGACTCCTCAACGGGGACGTAGATTGCCTTCATGGAATCGAACCTCGGGATAAACACTTGTCTCCCACTCTTGTTCATTAATTGTTCATCATATCCGAGTGTTTAATCAATCCTTTGAAATTCACGTTCAAACATTAAAATCAAGTTGATTCCTGTCATTCATTATATTGTTGTTGCAATACATCTAAGTTATCGTTTAATTTCCGCTGCATAAAGTATTAGAAGTGAACATTGATCAATCTTGATCTCCCTAGTCCACAGATACCGGACTAGTCCACCAAGTACCGGACTAGTCCGATTTTTTCTGTTTAGAAAACGAACTAGCCCGCACTCTACCGGACTAGTCTGATTTCCCTGTATTTGATAGACTACTAAGTGTTTCAGGTTTCAACAAAGCGTCGAAAAGCCTATTGACCCCCTATAGGCTACATTCATGAAGCATCTCACATCTCTCTACTATGTGTGGATATGGACAACGCTGAAGCGTCCCACAACTCACACTAGGCACTCAAACACAAGCAATCATCAAAAAAGTTCACACCACTCCTATTCAAGCTTATTCAATGGGAGTCCTAAACTTAAGCATGTGAACTGGTGTTGTTCCTATGTGTTTTTGAGTGTCCATTCTACCTAGGCCTGCGTCCTATGGTCAATGTGGCTTCGATGCAAATCTGTGACTTCTACCTAGGCTTGCGTCCTACGGTCAATATGGCTCCGATGAAAATCTGCGACTTCTACCTAGGCTTGCGTCCTACAGTCAAGTGGCTCTGATACCAATCTGTGATGCCTGGTCCCGTAAAACACGAAACCCAACTAATGCATATGTGTGCCCAGGATGTTCATCACACATACACATGTAATCCACAAACTGAATTCAGAATATAACCACGAATAATAGGGTTTAAGTACTTTATTACATCAATCTCTAACTTATTCTTGCAGCAGAAGTCTCTAACTTATTCTAGCAGCGGAAGTCTCTAAACGATAGCGGAAGCAAACTAAGCACGGCAGTGGATCCATCTTCAACTCCACTCCACAGGCAAGTTGACGGTAGATCGCATGCCTAGTACTCCACATGGTCTTTGAAGTACTCCTCTCCTGTTGTTGATGTTTGTATGATAATGCAAGGGTGAGTACATGTCGTACTCAACAAGTGTGGGAACAGTATGACATGTAGCTTACAACAAAGTAGGAATTAAAAGACTCATTGCAGAAAGCAAAGTTTATTTCACAAACATGATAAAAATAGCAACTATCTTTAAGTGAATTTGATCCCAACATATATCCAGGTAATACAGCAACATACCTCCATCATAATTCTCCACTTATCATGTCTCAACCAGCTATTAACCTTTCTCAACTTCATATCATGCTCATAATAACCATCTCATATTCATATCCATCTCATATTCATCTCATATTCGTTTGATCCGAAACCAAACTCATTGTCATGACTCAACAGTCCTAAAACCAATCCCAAAAACCATACCATAATCAAACCAATGACCATACCAATAACCATCCCGATAACCATCCATCCCAAACCATCCATCCCAAGTTTCCCATCTAATCATGTGAGAGCCAGGCGCTTGTGACCGTAATGTCACACCCGGTTTCTCCGAAGAACAGCCAAGTGAATATCACATGTATGCCAGGATCATTTTCTCATACATGTGATGACAAATAGTGAAGCATCATTTATTACAAGCCAGGTGTCGAATATAAATAAGTCTTACAAAGCATATGTCTCGATGGACGATAAATAGTTCATCATAAATAAATAAACTAGCAGCGGAATATTGTTCTTGAGGGCTTCATCACAGGCGTTGCCCGGGGGTATCCATGAACCTAGAAACCTTCTTCGGGTCCAAAGTCTCGATCATTATACACCACCTCATTATCTTGACCTGAGCAGCAATATAAACCAACAAATATGCAAGGTTGAGTACCGATGGTACTCAGCAAGTGTGGGAAAGTTATGTCATGCATGGCTAGAAAACAAGGGGAGGTTGAACTCATGGTTAAAGCACTACGCAATCAATACCTATCACCTTAGCTTATTAAGAACCTATATTACTACACAGGTGAAATGATCCCAATCTCCCATCCCATCATCATAATCAAATATTCATAACATCATTTGCAATGTTAAGCTCCCCTCTTAACATTCACACCCTCCAAGGCCATCATACTCTAATCATGAATAAGTCCAAGCCGCTCTTGACCGTGAGCACGGCTGTCATGACAATTTTTACTCTGCAGAGTTTGTATCACTGTACCCACATGTAGTGATTTCATCCCCCGTTGCCAGGTGGACTAAAAGAACCTCCATTATGCCAGTGGCTACGAACCACATTCACACTTCCCAGGTGTGTAGCCAGGAGATCACTACAAAGCCTTTACAAAGGGATTCCCGACGAGCGTGGGCCCACTGAGGTTTCACCCCTAACAGCATACAAGAGGCTCCAACCCCGCTGCAGTGGCCCCCTCTTGAGCCTTGCGGTTCATATGGTAGTCCAGCTGACACCTATTCCCCGCACCATCCAACACACCCATACTACGCCGGGGATACACCTAATTAATTGGCCAAGCTGCCCCATCTCAGCATGTGGTTAGCACGGTAAAGCCAGGTTACATGCTCCATGAACCGGTCCTTAGGATCCAGGCAAGTACTAAACACAAACCCGAGTCTCGTGCACCCAGCACACAACCAAAACACCCAACTTGCCTTGATCCCTACCTCTACATAACTCACAATATCTCATTCAAGAGTATGGTAAAATAAACTGATGATCTCATATCCCAAATATCCCATTCTAAGCATGGCTAAGCATATGCATAATAATAAATGACATGATAAAATAAATCCCAACCCAAGCTACAAGGAAACAAGGTAATGCAATTCTAGGGAAACTTCCTAGCATGGGTTTCATATTTCAATTGACAATGCAACTAATTCTAGCTACACATCCTAGTATAGGATCAAAGTGATCAAGGACACTTCCCTCCTTCCTGCTGCTCTTGAAATGGGTAGTCCTGATCTTGGAAAGGAATAACTTGCTCTTGAGCAGGTTCTACATCATACCATCACACATAGCAAAAAAAAACAACAATCCATAAGACATAATTCACACTTCCACTTCATACAAACCACACATTCACATGTAACAAAGCCATTCACAACTTCTATGTGTTGTGTTTACTCTATGTGTGTTGACCTTTGGCTTACATGCACTTTTTAATCATGTGTATATGATTCCTACTTTTGTATTCACATTTATGCTTGCATACTTTATATATGAGTTTCCAATTTAAATAAATTCCTTATATTCAATTACTACACCTTTTAGCTACCAAGTATGCATGAAAGGTATTTTCCTTCTCCATATGTGTCTTCAGAATTTCTACCAACCCTAAACTGAATTCTTTGGATTTTAGAAACTCCATTTATCATTTACTAGTTGCTATATTTTCAGATTTATTTCCTATGCCTAAATGTGAACTTTATTATGAAAATAACAAGACACATCATCTAAACAGAATAGGTTCTGATCTAAAATATTTAATAACATATTTTTGACCTTTTCCTCTGATGTAAACTATTTTACATTTATTTTCCTAATTTTCAGAACTATTCTTCACTTAAAAATGTGTCCCTATAACTAATAAATGTGAATAATAAATTAAACAGATTCATTTCAGCCAAAAATCTATTTTTATCTCACTCCAAAGTTTTCTAAGTACTGAGAAAGTTTTTAATTTAAATTTGACAATATGTTTGTCCCACTTTTTAAATTTAAAATACTAGCCACATATTCAATTTCCTAAATTTAATATCAAACAGGGTTAAAAAGGTAAACTCACCCCACTACAGGGTCTATAATATTATTTTAACAATTTTCAGGGGTCTAGCTACACATAACAGAGGAGTTTTTCCTAATTTTTATTAAGTCCAGGGGCTAAAACTGATTTTTAAATGAATTTACATGATTTTCTGAAGTTCCAGGGGCTAGATCAGAAGTTTCCGGGGCTAGCTCTTATTTCCCGAGAACCCCAGGGGGTAGCACGTAAGATTTCCAGTCTTTATAACGCAGGGCTGACGTGGACCGTCCGATTTAAAACAGACGGCTGAGATTATAACGTCGAACCGGTACGCGGGGATTTAAAGTCTACCGTGCGATTTAAAATAGACGGCGCACAAGCGGCCACGTCGCTCTAATCGAGCGCGGGCGGCGCTACCCGGCGGCGGGAAGCGGCGGTCTCGCCGGAGAGTTTCGGATCTTCGGGAATTCTTCCTAGAACTGTGATTTTATGGCATAGATCGGTGGAGGAGAGGTCGGGGATCTCACCTCGGGGGTTTTCTTGAGCTCGGAGGTCCTGGAAGGCGGTCGGCGACGAGGTCCGAATTGAAACCACGGCGAGGCTCGTCGGCGCTGTGTTTGAACCGCAGGTCACCGAGTTTTCTGCACCTGCAGGGTTCCCCGGAGGTGGTGGATCAAGACCAGCGAGTTAGATCGGAATTTCCGAGCTTAGATCGGCCAGAATTCGCCGGAGAAGGCTCGGTTTCTCACCGGAGTAAAATCGGCGGATCACGTGGGAAAAACAGAACGAGGCCGGGGTTTTTATAGACGGGGAAGGGCGGCGGGGTGGTTTAGATCGAGTTTGCGTCACCCCCGATCGAAATTCGGCTGGGATTCGCAGAAATCCGGGTCGGCTTGGATTCGGGGTGAGAGAGTCCCGGCGCGGGCGCGAGGTAGAAGAAGGGCTGGCGGGCCTCGCCTGTGAGTGGGAGGAAGAGGCGCGCGCGGCTGCGGGCTGGCGCGGGGGCTGGTTGGGCCGGCTGGTGGGTTTCGGCCCACTGGCCGGTTTTTTTTCTGTTTTCTTTTTTTCTATTTCTATTTCTTTTCTGTTTTGAATTTAACTTGAATTCCAGTTTGAATTTAAATTGTTGCAAAACATGCAACACGTCCAAAAATTTTTAAATTCCCCTCTTAACATGATTTAGGGTCTTAACAAGATTTTTGGGGTGTTACAGCTCTACCCCCCTTAAAAGAAATCTCGTTCTCGAGATTGGTGGTTCTAAGAAAACAATTCCGGAAATTGTGCCTTGAGCTCATCTCCCCGCTCCCAGGTGGCTTCCTCTTCTGAGTGATGCTTCCACTGCACCTTGCACATCCGGATTCTTTTATTTCTGGTGAGGCGTTCCATTGTCTCCAAAATCTTGTATGGTTGTTCGGCATAAGACAAATCCTCAGCTACGTCCACTTCATTCATGGGTAACACCTCCTCAGGCGTCCTCAGGCATTTCTTGAGTTGTGACACATGGAATACATCGTGCACATCCGATAGACGAGCCGGTAACTCTAGTTGATACGCCACTTCCCCTTTCCTTTCCAGAACTTGAAAGGGTCAGATGTATCGAGGTGACAACTTCCCTTTCACCTTGAACCGATGAAGTCCTCGGATAGGGGACACCTTGAGATAGACATAGTCTCCCACGTTGAAAACGAGCTCTCTTCTCCGAACATCGGCATAGCTCTTTTGGCGTGTCTGTGCTATCCTCAAATTGTTGCGAATTTCCCTCACCTTCGCCTCGGCTTCTTGTAGTACTTCTGGACCAAACACTTTACTTTCCCCCGTTTGGTTCCAAAATAGGGGAGTTCTGCACTTCCTCCCGTACAAGGCTTCAAACGGTGACATCTTCATACTAGCTTGATAGCTATTGTTATAGGAAAACTCCGCATACGGTAAGTTCTTGTCCCAACTCCTATTGTTTTTTAGTGCACATGCCCTCAGCATATCTTCAAGGATCTGATTGGTTCTCTCCGTCTGCCCGTCAGTTTGGGGATGATAGGCAGAGCTGAAATTCAGATGGGTTCCCATGGTTTCATGTAACTTCTGCCAGAACCTTGAGGTGAACTGTGTCCCTCGATCCGACACAATCTTCTTTAGCACTCCATGGTAACACACGATCCTTGACATGTACAATTCTGTCAATTTGGATCCGCTGTAGCTTTCTTTCACGGGGATGAAATGAGCCACCTTGGTTAGCCTGTCGATGATGACCCATATTGAATCATATCCTGATTGGGTCCTAGGCAATCCCACTATGAAATCCATACCGATTTCTTCCCATTTCCATTCAGGCACTTTGAGTGGTTGCAATAATCCCGCGGGTCGTTGATGTTCTGCTTTCACCAACTAACATGTGTCACATAGGGCAACATGTTCCGCGACATCTCGCTTCATACCATACCACCAATACCTGCTCTTGAGGTCCTGGTACATCTTCGTACTCCCAGGATGAATGGAATAGTCGGAATCGTGAGCCTCCTTCAAAATTAATTCACGGATCTCCTTTACTTCAGGTACACAGATCCTTTTCCCGTGCCACACCGTTCCTTGTTCATCCTCTCTAAAACCAGGGGCTTTATTTTCCTTGATGAGTTGCCTGATTTCTTGTATCTTCTCGTCATCCTTTTGGCCATCGCGTATGTCTTGCTCTAGTGTGGAGTCCACTTCCATGGCGATGGCTTCACCACTATTTACCAGGCATAGATTGAGCCTTATAACCTCGTCCTTCAATTCTGCAGGCATGTCCTTCAAGCTCAACTTATTGACCTGCACTTTCCGACTTAAAGCATCAGCCATGACGTTTGCTTTCCCAGGATGATAGTTGATGCCCACATCAAAGTCATTGATTAGCTCTAACCATCTTCTTTGTCTGAGGTTGAGATCTGGCTGTGTAAAAATGTACTTCAAACTCTTATGATCCGTATATATCTCTGTCCTCTTCCCCATCAAATAGTGTCGCCAAATTTTCAACGCGTGTACCACTGCGGCTAGTTCTAAGTCATGTGTAGGATAGTTTTTCTCGTGCTTCCGAAGCTGCCGGGATGCATATGCCACGACATGCCCTTCTTGCATGAGAGCACATCCCAACCCGTTTCTAGAGGCATCGCAGTACACTGTGAAATTCTTCTGCATATCTGGCATAACCAACACTGGGGATGTGGTCAATCTTTTCTTTAGCTCCTGATAACTCGTCTCGCACTGTGGCGTCCATGTGAATGTGATTCCCTTCTCCAACAGTTTGGTGAGGGGTCTCGAGATCTTAGAGAATCCCTCAATAAACCGTCGATAGTATCCAGCCAATCCCAAAAAGCTTCGAACTTCCCCGACATTTTCAGGGGTCTTCCACTTCTGTATATCCTCGATTTTGGCAGGATCCACGGAGATTCCTCCCTCCGAGATTATATATCCTAAGAAGGGAACTCTCTTCAGCCAAAACTCACACTTGCTCAACTTGGCATATAGTTGGTGTTCTCTCAGCCTCTGCAACACCAACCTTAGATGTTTCTCATGTTCTTCTTCATCTTTGGAGAAGATGAGAATGTCATCTATGAAAACCACCACAAATTTGTCCAGATATTCCATGAATACCTTGTTCATGAGATACATGAAGTATGCCGGGGCATTAGTTAGCCCGAAAGGCATGACAGTGTATTCATACAGTCCGTACCGAGATACGAAAGCTATCTTGGGAATATCAGATTGCCTTATCTTGAGTTGGTGGTATCCCGACCTGAGATCAATTTTCGAGAACACACAAGCTCCCCTCAACTGATCAAACAAGTCTTCAATGTGGGGTAACGGGTACATGTTCTTGATGGTTACCTCATTCAAGGCACGGTAATCCACGCATAACCTTTGGGTTCCGTCCTTCTTGGGCACAAATATCACCGGAGCTCCCCATGGTGAGGAACTAGGGCGAATATACCCCTTCTCCGTCAATTCTCTCAAATGATCCTTGAGTTCTTCTAGCTGCTTGGAGTCCATCCGATAAGGTCTCTTGAATATCGGGGCTGTTCCAGGTACTAGCTCAATTGCGAATTCCACTTCACGATCAGGAGGCATACCTGGCAACTCCTCCGGAAAAACATCTGGATATTCCCTGATGGTCCTGATTTCCTCAACTTTCACCTCAACTTGATTTAATTTATTGTCCCTCCTAGGCTCATGTATTGTTATGAACTTTACTCTTGTGCCACTAGGGTGAGTTAGTTCCACCGTTCTGGTCGAACAATGGATGATTCCTTTATGTTTTGTCAACCCATCCATACCCAAGATAATATCTATCCCTTGTGAATCTATCACTATGAGGTTAGCAGTAAATACTACCCCATTAATGTCTAGGTTCACTTTGGGACACACTTGCCATGTCCTTATTTCTCCACCTGGAGAGTTTACTGCTAGCATATGGTTCATTTGTGTTGTTGCTAGGTCATGCTTCTTAACAAACCCTTGAGCAATGAACGAGTGGGTAGCACAAGAATCAAACAGCAGGGTTGCAAGGTGTAAATTGGCAGGAAACTTACCAACTACCACGTCGGGTGCCTCTTGCGCTTCCTCCATAGTGACGTGGTTCACCCGTCCTCGCATCACATTCTGCTGTTGTGGCTGTGCGGGCTTCTTCTTTGGGCATTTATGGGCGTAGTGCCCCACTTCACCACAGCTAAAACATTGCACCCCAACCTTAGGTGCCTGGCCTTTGTTGTCTTGGGGTTGGTTTGGAGGTCCTTGCACTGCTGGTCGAGGTGGATATGCGGGGCGAGGCTGCTGTACAAACTGACGTTGTGGCTGCGCTGGTGCTGCGGGAGGCCTGTAGTTCGGGTTGTACCCTCTTGGTGCTGAGTAGGGTACCGCAGCACGGTTCGTCTGCCCTGCAGGTTGCTGCATCAGACGTGGGTGAGTGTTGCTCCCTGAGGCTTGGTGTGACCACCCGGCCTTCCTCTTGTTCTCATTTTCCAAGGCCTTCAGCTTTCTTTCCACCACAAATGCTCTGTCCACCATCTTTTGGAAGCTTTCATACTCATTTGAGGACATCGCACACTGCATTTCGGCGGTAAGCCCTTCCATGAAACAATCTTGTTTCTGCTCATCAGTCTCTATGTCTCGTGGGGCATAACGGGATAGTTGAGTAAATTTAGTGAGGTATTCCCTCACCGTCATGTTTCCCTGCTGCAGTCCCAAGAACTCCTTCCGTTTGTTTTTGAGTTCACCTCTCGGGATATAATGGTTGCGGAAGCTACGCTTGAACTCTTCCCAAGTGATGTTCTCAGGGTCATGATGGGCAGCCACGTAGGCGGTCCACCAATCAGCAACAGGTCCATGCAATTGATGAGAGGCAAACAGCACCCTCTCATACCCTTGGCACTGTATGATTCTCATCTTGCTTTCAATGGTCTTTAGCCAATCATCTGCCTCCAGAGGTTCAGCAGCACTTGCAAACTTTGGAGGTTGAGTTCCTAGAAACTCACTCAACCTTGGTTGGCGTGGTGCAGCTTGTGGAGGTGGAACCTGATGCAAGTTGGCCACCACTTGAGTCAAGTTCTGGATGAGCTGATTTTGATTCTTCAGCATTTGGTGGAGGGGATCAACTCCTTCACGGCGACCACCCCTGTCCTGGCCTCCAGAAAGATGAGGGTTGCCGGCCTCATCGTTGTTGTTGGCGGGGTTGGCAGCACGTCCTTTTCCTCTTCCGGCCATCTGGCATGATCAACCAAATGTTAATTTAAAGTATTACGTACTATCTTACTACTTTCACTTGTTTGTACTTTGAAGTGTTGAAGCTTTGTTATACTTTTCTGAGGGTTCATTTCTCACACAAAAATAAATGCAATATTATTTCATGTGGATTCCCACACCAAAGCAAAACAATCTAAAGACGAGGCTGTGGACAATTGCTCATGGCTTCCACAACTCACGTCACACACCAAGCATGAACACACCATTAACTTAACGTAACGACTCGACTATTCGACATATTGCTAGCTAAGGGAAGGACTCTACACTACTCGTTTTCTTGAGCTGGCTCCTCGGGATCTTCCTCATCATTTTGGCTGCCTTCTGACTCTGCTTTGGGTGGGGAGGCGGCTGGTGGAGAAGTGCGACGACGCCTGATCACTCGGCGATCTGGGGAGTCAGGAGTCCATGTATCATTCACGGTGACACACAGTTCATTCCCATCTCCTCTTTCTCTCGCCCTCAAGCAGGCTCGAAGCAACGCCTCGGTTTCCTTCAGGGTGTCCCGAACATCCTGAAGCTCTTGCTGACACTCCTGCAGTCGAGTGCTGAGCATAGCAGCATCCTCCAGGCACAAGTCCATGTGCTCATGGGAAGTCCCTTGCTGCACTGGCGGGTACTTGTACTCCGTGGTACCACTCTCACGTTGGAGGACATACATGTACTCAGTCCTGTCCAGGTGGCGACGATAGATGTGACTCTGGCAGGTGATGGCCTCCCAGGTGACATCCTTCTCCGCATCGACCTGTGTCGCCCTACAAGCTGGAGAGCGGTGGATCTTAAGCAGCTGATTTTCGTGTATAATCCTCATCTCTAAGCTCCATTCTTCCCTCTTCTCACGGATGGTCCTGGTGGAGTTATATTGGATGATTAGCTTGCCCGTATTGCCGGCGGCTTCGAGCATACGTCGAAGACGTCGCAACAAGCCTCCTACTGCCAATCCATAGGAAAGGTACGTCACCGGACGGCTCTCCTCTCTTTGGGCAAGGGCAACTACGGGAACTCTCCCTCCTGTGGACTTGCGAGCGGTGCGAATCATGCGAACCATCTAAAACAAAAAGCATTTAAACTTAGGTTAGATAAACTTTTTAAACAAAAATCCTATTTTGAATGAAAATTGGGGTAAGATGAAGAAAGTGACTCATTAAATAACACCTTTCAACACACACCTTGTAAAATAGTTTTTTTTAAGAAAATAGGGTTCTTAAATACGTCCATTTCTACCTAGGTCCACGTTCCTACGGGCAACCTTGGCTCTGATACCACTTCTGTCACACCCGGTTTCTCCGAAGAACAACCAAGTGAATATAACATGTATGCCAGGATCATTTTCTCATACATGTGATGACAAATAGTGAAGCATCATTTATTACAAGCCAGGTGTTGAATATAAATAAGTCTTACAAAGCATATGTCTCGATGGACGATAAATAGTTCATCATAAATAAATAAACTAGCAGCGGAATATTATTCTTGAGGGCTCCATCACAGGCGTTGCCCAGGGGTCTCCATGAACCTAGAAACCTTCTTCGGGTCCAAAGTCTCGATCATTATACACCACCTCATTATCTTGACCTGAGCAGCAATATAAACCAACAAATATGCAAGGTTGAGTACCGATGGTACTCAGCAAGTGTGGGAAAGTTATGTCATGCATGGCTAGAAAACAAGGGGAGGTTGAACTCATGGTTAAAGCACTACGCAATCAATACCTATCACCTTAGCTTATTAAGCACCTATATTACTACACAGGTGAAATGGTCCCAATCTCCCATCCCATCATCATAATCAAATAACCATAACATCATTTCCAATGTTAAGCTCCCCGCTTAACACTCACACCCTCCAAGGCCATCATACTCTAATCATGAATAAGTCCAAGCCGCTCTTGACCGTGAGCACGGCTGTCATGACAGTTTTGACTCTGCAGAGTTTGTACCACTGTACCCACATGTAGTGATTTCATCCCCCGTTGCCGGGTGGACTAAAAGAACCTCCATTATGCCAGTGGCTACGAACCACATTCACACTTCCCAGGTGTGTAGCCAGGAGATCACAACGAAGCCTTTACAAAGAGAGTCCGTGGGCCCACTGAGGTTTGACCCCTAACAGCATACAAGAAACTCCAACCCCGCTGCAGTGGCCCCCTCTTGAGCCTTGCGGTTCATATGGTAGTCCAGCTGACACCTATTCCCCACACCATCCAACACACACATACTACGCCGAGGATACACCTAATTAATTGGCCAAGCTGCCCCATCTCAGCATGTGGTTGGCATTGTAAAGCCAAGTTACATGCTCCATGAACCGGTCCTTAGGATCCAGGCAAGTACTAAACACAAACCCGAGTCTCGTGCACCCAGCACACAACCAAAACATCCAACTTGCATTGATCCCTACCTCTACATAACTCACAATATCTCATTCAAGAGTATGGTAAAATAAACTGATGATCTCATATCCCAAATATCCCATTCTAAGCATGGCTAAGCATATGCATAATAACAAATGACATGATAAAATAAATCCCAACCCATGCTACAAGGAAACAAGGTAATGCAATTCTAGGGAAACTTCCTAGCATGGGTTTCATATTTCAATTGACAATGCAACTAATTCTAGCTACACATCCTAGTATAGGATCAAAGTGATCAAGGACACTTGCCTCCTTCCTGCTGCTCTTGAAATGGGTAGTCCTGATCTTGGAAAGGAATAACTTGCTCCTGAGCAGGTTCTACATCATACCATCACACATAGCAAAAGAAAAACAACAATCCATAAGACATAATTCACACTTCCACTTCATACAAACCACACATTCACATGTAACAAAGCCATTCACAAGTTCTATGCGTTGTGTTTACTCTATGTGTGTTGACCTTTGGCTTACATGCACTTTTTAATCATGTGTATATGATTCCTACTTTTGTATTCACATTTATGCTTGCATACTTTATATATGAGTTTCCAATTTAAATAAATTCCTTATATTCAATTACTACACCTTTTAGCTACCAAGTATGCATGAAAGGTATTTTCCTTCTCCATATGTGTCTTCAGAATTTCTACCAACCCTAAACTGAATTCTTTGGATTTTAGAAACTCCATTTATCATTTACTAGTTGCTATATTTTCAGATTTATTTCCTATGCCTAAATGTGAACTTTATTATGAAAATAACAAGACACATCATCTAAACAGAATAGGTTCTGATCTAAAATATTTAATAACATATTTTTGACCTTTTCCTCTGATGTAAACTATTTTACATTTATTTTCCTAATTTTCAGAACTATTCTTCACTTAAAAATGTGTCCCTATAACTAATAAATGTGAATAATAAATTAAACAGATTCATTTCAGCCAAAAATCTATTTTTATCTCACTCCAAAGTTTTCCAAGTACTGAGAAAGTTTTTAATTTAAATTTGACAATATGTTTGTCCCACTTTTTAAATTTTAAATACTAGCCACATATTCAATTTCCTAAATTTAATATCAAACAGGGTTAAAAAGGTAAACTCACCCCACTACAGGGTCTATAATATTATTTTAACAATTTTCAGGGGTCTAGCTACACATAACAGAGGAGTTTTTCCTAATTTTTATTAAGTCCAGGGGCTAAAACTGATTTTTAAATGAATTTACATGATTTTCTGAAGTTCCAGGGGCTAGATCAGAAGTTTTCGGGGCTAGCTCTTATTTCCCGAGAACCCCAGGGGGTAGCATGTAAGATTTCCAGTCTTTATAATGCGGGGCTGACGTGGACCGTCCGATTTAAAACAGACGGCTGAGATTATAACGTCGAACCGGTACGCGGGGATTTAAAGTCTACCGTGTGATTTAAAATAGACGGCGCACAAGCGGCCACGTCGCTCTAACCGAGCGCGGGCGGCGCTGCCCGGCGGCGCACGGTGGCGGGAAGCGGCGGTCTCGCCGGAGAGTTTCGGATCTTCGGGAATTCTTCCTAGAACTGTAATTTTATGGCATAGATCGGTGGAGGAGAGGTCGGGGATCTCACCTCGGGGGTTTTCTTGAGCTCGGAGGTCCTGGAAGGCGGTCGGCGACGAGGTCCGAATTGAAACCACGGCGAGGCTTGTCGGCGCTGTGTTTGAACCGCAGGTCATCGAGTTTTCTGCACCTGCAGGGTTCCCCGGAGGCGGTGGATCAAGACCAGCGAGTTAGATCAGAATTTCCGAGCTTAGATCGGCCAGAATTCGCCGGAGAAGGCTCGGTTTCTCACCGGAGTAAAATCGGCGGATCGCGTGGGAAAAACAGAACGAGGCCGGGGTTTTTATAGACGGGGAAGGGCGGCGGGGTGGTTTAGATCGAGTTTGCGTCACCCCCGATTGAAATTCGGCTGGGATTCGCAGAAATCCGGGTCGGTTTGGATTCGGGGTGAGAGAGTCCCGGTGCGGGCGCGAGGTAGAAGAAGGGCTGGCGGGCCCCGCCTGTCAGTGGGAGGAAGAGGTGCGCGCGGCTGCGGGCTGGCGCGGGTGCTGGTTGGGCCGGCTGGTGGGTTTCAGCCCACTGGCCGGTTTTTTTCTGTTTTCTTTTTCTATTTATTTTCTGTTTTGAATTTAAATTGAATTCAAGTTTGAATTTAAATTGTTGCAAAACATGCAACACGTCCAAAAATTTTTAAATTCCCCTCTTAACATGATTTAGGGTCTTAACAAGATTTTTGGGGTGTTACACGTAAACACGGCTATCATGATAGTTTTACGCTTTTAAGAGGTGGCACCACTTTACCCACAAGTTTGTGATTTCGTCACCCATCGGCGACTGTAGAACCTCCATTATACCATTTGACGCCCTCAACTGTGTGGAAAACCACGGAAACGAGAACTAATGCATATGTGTGCCCAGGATGTCCATCACACATACACATATGATCCACAAACTGAATTCAGAATATATATTACCGCGAATAAAAGAGTTTATTACAATGTCTCATGAGTCCTGGACTCATGCTCACAGCGGAAGTCTTATTTTTATGCAGCAAAAGTCTTTATTCTAATGCGGAAGCAATCTAACTAATGCAGAAGCAAATCTAAGCAGTAGTGGCTCCATCTCTACTCCCTCCACAGGCAAGGTTGAGAACAGATTACGCGCCTAATGCTCCACTTGGTCTAGCTCCATAGAAATCTCCTTATGCTGCTGATGATGAAATAATAATGCAAGTTTGAGTATAATGATGTACTCAGCAAGTGCGGAAAACATGATATGTAGCTCATAACAAGGTAGGTATAGATGGTTCATTGCAGAAAGCAAAGTTTATAAAACCACGATAAAACAACAACTTAACTTTAGGTGAATGTAATCCCAGCATGTATTAAATTACCAACATACCTCCATCACTTTCCACGTTCCACCCAAACATTAACCAACTTCATTCTTGCTCACGAATACCTCCTCGTATTCGCTACCATTTCACCTCATAAACAACTTCGTCTCACACCGAGACCAATCTCGTTGTCATGACTCAACAGTCATGCAAGCCATCTTATCATCCAGACTCAACAGTCCCGAAAATCAAACCATAACCAATAACCATCCCAATAACCATCCCAACTAATCATGGCAGTTGGCCAGGCGCTCGTGACCGTAAGCTCGGCTATCATGATAGTTTTAAGAACCCTGCAGAGTTTGCACCTCTTTACCCACAAGTTTGTGATTTCGTCACCCGTCGGCAACTGTAGAACCTCCATTATGCCAGTACACAACCGTCGTTGTATGGCCAAGAGATCACAAAATAGCCTTTACAAAGGGGTTACTGGATGTATGGACTCACTAAGGTTTCACCGGTAGGCTAGAATCTCCAATTCTCCTACCCACGGGCCCCCTCTTGTGCCATGCAGTTCCCAGGACAGTCCTCACTCGACTCCCATTCCCCGCGCCTTCCACAGTCCATAGCAATATAGCAACTTACCTAATTACTCAGCTAAGCCGCACCCATACTTGGCCTTATGGTGGCACTGTTATCCTGGCATGTGCATGCATGAACCGGTCCTTAGATCTATGGCAAGTAAACCACCATCTCATACTACCTCATTCACAAACCTAGGCTTGCCTAGATCTCCTTCCGATCCATGTTCATTAACAACATCAATTTCTTATTATCATTACGAGTGCAGTTAGCTAGACACATCTATCTCGCTTCCGAATCCCATGGACTCAGCGAAGCATAAAACAGAAGCCATACCCGACTCATAAACTTCCCTGGCGACAAGGGTGGTTTAACCAAAACTAGTAAACTCCTATAAAAGGGTTTCTCATCATGTTTGACCCAGCACGCACACCTTTTCGCAAAACAAAACAGTTTTTCCCAAAATATAGGATCAATATGATCAAGGAGCACTTGCCTTGTTCTTGCGGTTCCGGTTGCTCTTGAGTCTCGAAACCTTGTTGTTGCAATTCGTCTTAGACAGCTCCCTGAGCTTGTCCTGCTATACAGGATCACGCACATACAAGATCCACATCAATCAATATCATGCACAACCTTTAACTAGATGTGATGATGCATATGCATGCTATCCTATGATTAGTTTGTACGTGTTCTTTGCATGGATTGCATGGATTTTATGATGAACAGAGGTGTTCGGATCAAAGGTTGATGTGGCGATGATCTTGTCTTTAGATCAACCTGATCATCAAGTGATCTGTCCACGAGAAAGCTTCTATTCGAAAGGAATCAAAGAACAGATGCAAAGAAAACACAACGATGTCCTAAGGTGGTATTGGAGACCTACCTTACGTTCTTCTCGGTCTTGGTCCTTCTTGTAAGGGCCTCAGTTTTAGCACACATTTGAAGTGTTCATCACCACACCACACCAATTTTCACTCCATTCGGAGTTGATCTTGACATGAGTTAAGTGGGACGAATTCAAACTTTATTGAATTCAAAACTGAACTTGTGCTGAAATTCACTCAAACCGAACCCAATTTGAATTCTATTCAATTCAAATGGCTCAGGGGTGAATAATTTGAATCACCAGGGGTATTATGGGGCTCACTGTTTACAACAGTGATTAGGAGTAAATTTCAGAGGTTAAAACCCCGGGTGGGACCCACATGTCATAGAGGGGAGAAGGAGAAACTTGCACCCAAAGTCAGAGTCTCGGTGGGAAATTCCACCGAGCAGCTGTTGGATGTGCCACCGAGCAGCTACCGGCGCCACCAGCTGCTTCCCTCTCCGCGCGCTGGCGTCCAGGGCGGCTGGCTCGCGCCCCCACGCGACCGGCACCGCCTCAGCCGAGCAGGAGTCGGCCGGCTTTATCTTCTCGTGGGCAAACCCGAGCAGCGGCATTGTTTCTCGCCACAACTCTTTGCTCAATCGGGAAAACCAGCAAAGTCATCTCCTCCTTCGTCCCTGAGCTGCTATACAGCCACCTGAGGTCGCACTCCACCTCCCCAACGCCAGAAACCCCGAGCTCCGACCTCCTTTGCCCAAAGACGATCGCCACCGCGGCGACCTAGCCGCAGCCGAGAGTCAGGCGCCCGTGGGCAGCGTTCCACAGGCGTTTTCACGGTCCAGCGAGAGAGGCAACAGGAGCGCGCGACCACCGTGCGGCTCTCCTCCAAGTTTGGAAGCCAACCGTGAAGAATCTGCAAAGAATTTCTAATCTTTGCTCCGGCGACCGTAACCCAAGCTTCCGGTACGGTTTCTTTAAATTCTCGCTCTATGATCTTTCGGAGGTCATCAAATCTTGCACATAGACGCTGGACTAGCCGGCGATCAAGTTCTTTTATGCATCCGCAGCGTGAACTGTCTAGGAGTGACGAATTTCGAGCTCGATCGAGCGCGGTCATGGCGGGCACGGTCGGTCACACGGTGCCGACCAACTTACCGCCATCCCTGGACCCTTTTGACACCTTGTCGAGCTTCCTAGAGGTACACTGATGCTGTAGGGCCGTTTGTTCGAGGTGTTGGCAGGTTTAGAAACCACGGTCGACGGTGTCGAACCTCAACCGAGGCCGCGGCACGTCGCCGAGCTATTTCCGGTCACCCCCAGCCCGACCTGACACCACCGACGTGTTCCTCGACGTCGAGAACCCCCTGGCGGCGAGTTTCAGCCCCTGGGAGGTCTGGCAGCGGCGAGCCCCGAGCCTGCTCCGGCGAGGTCGGCGGCGCGGGCATGAGAGAACGGCGGGAGGAAGACGAAGCCGGCTGGCCCACGTGTCAGCGGCTGAAGAATTTAAACCGGGATCGGGTGTGGCCGGGGATCGGCTGTGCTGGCGCGCAAATACCGTGTGAGCCCCGGTGTGCCGGACACCTCCGCGCTCGACACATGTGGTATCCCCGGTGTGCCGGACACCTCCGCGCTCGACACGTGTCCCCGCGGGCCCCGAGAGTTTAAATTTTTCCCCCGATTTTCAGAATTCTTCCAAACTTCAAATCCTCATAACTTTGGCTAGAAAGCTCCAAATCGAGTGAACCAAATTTTGTTGGATTTAGCTCTCTGAGCACTTTCCAACGATACCAAATTCAGCTCATGAAAGTGAATAGTTTTTCAGAATTAATTCCCTAAAGTTTAAACCGTTGGGAATTTTATCTGGAGAACTACTTTATGAAAAATTCTGAAATTTGACTGAGAGGTTCAATGGAAAATCCCTAAATCCCAGTAAAATTTTCAGACTCATCCGAGTTCATTTAGTTACCCTACTGGGGTGATTAAGAGAACTGCCCTGAGAAAATAGAAAAAAATGTACAGAAACATTTTTCAGATTTTCTCAAAACTTAATTAGGGCATGACTTTCTGTAGAATTCTTCAAATGACATGAAACCAACTCCATTAGAACCATCTTAAAGTTTAGTTTCCAGAAAGTAATGGTTGGAGCCATGAAAACCCCTGGAATTATTCAGAGGCTCAAATATTGACCAAGTGGGCTTTTATTTGTACAAGGTTCAAGTGAACTTTGTTTCAAATGAAACTTGGTCAAGACTCTGGTTCGGGCCCTACCAAGCCACCATAAAAATTTCAGAACCAAAGGGGAGGGTTAGCTAGAGTTATTAGTAAATAAGTATTCAAGTTTACACATTGCATTTAAATTTACATGTAGTATTATATTCAACGTGTAGCCATTGAAGAAGAGACTCCGGAAGTGCTGGACTTCCTTCTTCCGGACGAAGAAATAACTACTGACCAGCAGCAACAAGGCAAGCCCCGGTTTGCATTAACCTTTTACAAGTCTTACTTTGTTTACATGTGTCATATGAAGTATGTATGTGCATTAGGTATAGGATGAATGAAACCCCACTTGCACAACCAAAGATTCCTAAAAGAGTGAGGGTAGTGTCAAGGACCTCGAGTAGACAGGCTATGCTTAATGAGTCATAGGACTTCGGTACAAGTCGAGTAGTTGGAATCTACTCGCGAGATAGGCATTGGGACACACGGGTTCGGTTGAGTGATGTGAGATCACTATAGTAATAAAAAAATGAGACTAGGCAGGGGCTAGGGCGCAGCAAGAGGAAGTCTTGTGTGCGCAGCCCTGCCCGTGTCGATTGAGGACCGATCCGTGTGCGGCCCTGCTGAACAAGTATTGAACGTACCGAAGGCATATCGGATATATGGGCCCCGATAAACCGATGTAGCCTAAACCTACGGGCGTCGAGGCATAGCACACCGATTTATAGGTGTAGGTTGAGGGCAGCAAGATGGAAATCTGCCAACGGGCATAGAGAGATGCTCCGTGTGGGGAACCTCCTGCTCGTTTTGGTGCGACTGGTTCGACGTTTGGGCTGTTGGGTGAAAGGTTGTCCCGTACGACATCGAGTGAGCGTGCTGTGCAGCTCCACGGATGGGCGTACGTGATGTACTCTTTGGGTTTCCCTGCATGTGTATATCGAGTCGATTCGCCGTCCCTCACGGTGACGAGTACCGCTTGTTCACTGCGTCATAACGTAGACTAATGAATGAAATGTTATGATTCAATATTGCTGATATGATATAACTTTGTATTGCTACATGTTTGCCACCAAATATTGCTTACTAAATTTCAGCTTCATGAACTGTTAACTTGTTGCTAAAAGAGGAATTAAGGATGAACTTGTAGGCGTGTCCATTTGCTGCAACAATGCTATCCTATGTCATTGTACACCTCATGTAGAGTTTCATGCTTAGGTGAGTCGGTTAAGCCTTGCTGAGCCTTCGTGCTCACGGTTGCTGCTTAAGTGTTTTCAGGTGAGGAGCCACCCACGGACTCGGAGTACGAGTCCACCGGCGAGGGTTACCCTCCGTCGGGGACCACGGCTGAGTGGGAGCCGTACACGCCGCACTGAGCTGAGACGTGCAGCTAGTGTGGGTTGCCCTAGGGCTGGGCAACCGACTTTTGCTAGATAGGCGGGCGTGAGTTGTACAAAAGAAACTTCCGCTGTGTAATAAAGACCATAGTTTGTAACTGAGAAATGTACTCCTTTGTACATTCAATGTGTTTTCCCATGTAATATAATGTGTTCTTATGACGTGTGCTGTCGTGGTGTCGCATCGTGCGGCACCACCCTCTGCGATCCTGGATGAGCGGATTCCGGTCCGCCACAGCCTGGTATCAGAGCTGCATTGGGGATAGCACAATACTTAAGAACTGTATTATGGGAAAACTTAGGTATACGGTGAGGATTCGGTAGTTGCCCAAGTAAGGACTATATTAGCATAGTTACTTAAAGTGGCAAAGACTAACTTATGTGTTATAATTCTGAATTTCAATTATGTAACGACGCACCTACGCTCTGGTAAGTATGGTAAGGAACGCCACCGAAAGCGGTTCAATTTCAGTTAGCTCTCCCTGACGAGGAACGTGGTTCAGGGATAGCTCTCACAGCTTAGTGTGAGACGTCAATATGAAACTCTTGGACTCTTCATGTCTCTGAGTTCATATGCAGCGCTGATCCCTAGCGTGCATTAGGCAAGTAAGTGGAGACCCCATCGCGTGGTCAGTAACGCGAGAGTGTGTTCGTCTGGAAATAGCCCAGAAGGACATACGCAGCGCTTGCCATCGGCGTGCCCTGCAGGGCAGTAGGTGGTATCTGTTGGGTTGATAACATTCCCAACCGTGATGACCCATTCATGACATACTCGGGTTCCCCATCGTGTGGTGTTGAAACACGATCACGTGCCTTGAGACGTGACCTAACTCAAGGACGGCCGTATGGAAATGATACGGGCGTTTGTATTTACTTTAAAATATGGAACTGCCTGGATTGAACAACCTTTGAGTGCACCATTATTGTGTGGTCTTCTGCAGGTACTAACCACGTAAGTATCCGTGTAGTAAACGTGTGCGAGAGACCGTTTAGTGCCACATTTGAGACGTATATGCCGGTTAATCCGGTTAGGGTTTTCTTTTGTGAGGAACGTAGTACCGAGATATTGTAGGCATATGCATGAAAATAATGATAACAAGGAATTAAAATCTATAGGTTCCACATTTAGGACCCTGGTTGGGTATAAGAATGGGATAGTGATGAGCGTAGTTCCAAAAAGACTGAAAAACAGAGTGCTCTGTTTTGGGACAGCAAGGTTGCTGATCTTCAACAGGGCATAACTCACGGGTCCTTTAGCCGAGAGAGGTGTGCTATATAGTTCTGGAAAGGTATTTAAGTACTCTACAACTTTGTTGTAGACTCCCAGAGTTGAAACACACCTTAAGATGGCTTAAATTCCAGAGGAATGTAAATTGTCCAGAACCAGGACAGAGTAAAACATTCTCGGAGCTGTTTTGTACTCCCAGGTGAAAAATCAAAATTAGTATATAATACATCCTTAGGAAGAGTAGAAGATGTGTGACATCTTTGCAATTCAAAGTTTCTGAAGTTTCTGCACAGAGTTCAGTGGAAACTCGAATGGAAAACAGCAACTTCCAAAGGAGGTGCTGTTAAAATTCTTCCAGAAATTCTGCTGACTTTGAATTAGCATAACCTTTTAACCAAAGCTGATCTGGGGGCAAATGAATACTCGTTGGAAAGATACTGAAGTTAACTTTAACTTTGGTATTCAACTTGAGTCATGAAAATGCCCAGAACCAGATCAAAAATTGGAATAGGTAGAAACTGGTCATTCTGACCGAAGAATGACAGTTGAACTCATTGGAGAGGGTGTTGTACCCTAAGGGTGCTATACATGATGACAAAGCGATAATAATGTCTCGTAGTGACCAAACCCAGTTATGGTGAGCTTCCAAAGAGGGGGTTCATCAAGTTGGATTAAACTAGCTTGTGTTTGGTCTGGTAATGGTGTAGCTTGTGCAAAGTTATTACATCATCTACTTACGAGATATATCGCATATTTTATTTTCATAATGTTTTTTACGCCCATTTCTATTGGACTGCATGCAAAATGTTGCGGGACTGATGTTTAATGTCGTGTGGTTGCAGATGGTTTGTACTAGGACCACGCATGAGGTGGGTGGCTCTAGCCAACAGGGAGGCGATGACTCCCAGCCACCGGCCTACGACAGCACCCCGCAGCAGCAGCCACCACCGCCGCCTCCGCTTACTCTAGCGGATGTGATAGCGGCATTGGTGGGAGGTCGTGAGGAGCAGACCGACCTGCTCCGCACGATCGTGCAGAATACGTCCCAGGCGGGGGGACGTCAAGATAGAGGGCCTCGGGAGCCCTGTGATGTGTCGTACTCGGATTTCATGAGTACGCACCCTCCAGTGTTCACCGAAGCTGAGGAACCACTGGAGGCGGACAACTGGCTGCAGACCATCGAGTCCAAGTTTGGGCTGCTCCAATGTACGGAGCGGCAGAAGACCCTGTTCGCAGCACAGCAGCTCCACGGTGCCGCTGGTGCGTGGTGGGCGAATTATGTCGCCTCACGTCCGGCTGGCCATGCCGTGGAATGGCAAGAGTTCCGGGAGGCGTTCCGCGCCTACCACATTCCTCCCGGAATAATGAAGAGGAAGTTCCAAGAATTCTTGGAGCTGAAGCAGGGCGGGAGGAGTGCCCACGACTACTCCCGTGCCTTCAACCATCTGGCGCAGTATGCGTCAGACTATATCTCCACGGAGGAGAAGAAGAGGGAGCATTTATATCGGGGGTTACACCCCGAAATGAAGACGCACCTCGTTCAGTGGAATCGCGGCACATTCAACGACTTAGTCAATGCCGCGATCATGCAAGAGGACGCTCAGCGGGAGTTGGCAGCTGAGCAGAGGAAGCGCAGCGCTCCACCTAGCAGCGGTGGTGGCGCGCCTCAAAAGTACCGTATGGTGTATCGGACACCATCCGGGCAGCAGTGGCGTCCACCGGAACGACCTCAACAGTTCGGGGGACGTTCGTTCCAAGTACCCCCGTTCCGTCCGCCGATGCCACCACCAAGACAGCAACAGCAACCGCAGCAGCAGACGGTACCCCGGGCGTTTCCACCGCCACAACGCGCCCCGGGATTCCGTCCACCGATCAGCGGGGGACCGCCCCATTTCACCTGCTTCACGTGTGGCCAGGCGGGCCACTTCGCGAAGGACTGTCCCCAGGGGCAGCATAGCAGCGGGCAAGCCCAGTTCCAGGGCGGTGCTTGAGGCCGACCTCCGGTGAAGAAGGTTGGTCAGCGGACTGGAGGCGTCCGCAACCTCGACAATGAGGACGCCCCAGAGGGAGACAACGTGCTGGCGGGTACGTTTACTCTCAACAATCAAGCCATCGTCATATTATTTGATTCTGGTGCAACCCACAGCTTTATAAGTGCATCCTATGTGGCTAAACATCAATTGCAAGTCTTTCCAACCGACTGCACTTATATGATCTGCTCACCGGGAGGGAAGATTTCAGCTAATATGATGATTCCAAAGGCACCTCTGTGCTTAGGTGGGAAACTATATCCCACCACCTTGATAATCCTTATGGGACAAAAGATTGATGCAATCTTAGGGATGTCATGGCTACAATACCATGGCGCTGTCCTAGAGATTCGGACACGGACGGTTCCCTTAAATGCTCCATTCCACCGTCCGCATTCCATGGTGTTAGACACGCCAGTCCGGGAAGTTTTAGCGATTAATAACGCTGAAGCTCTCAAGTTAGAGGACATCCCCATAGTCTGGGAGTATCCTGATGTGTTCCCCGATGATCTTCCGGGCATGCCACCTGAGCGGGATGTCGAGTTCAAGATCGAGCTCGCACCCGGGACTACGCCCATATCACGGAGACCATACAAGATGGCTCCAAATGAGCTGGCTGAACTGAAAGAACAGCTCAATGACCTGTTGAGCAAGGGTTTCATTAGGCCGAGTTCCTCGCCTTGGGGATGCTCGGCGCTATTCGTGAAGAAGAAGGATGAGACCCTGAGGCTGTGTGTGGATTACCGGCCGCTCAACGCCGTCACCATCAAGAATAAGTACCCACTGCCCCGCATCGACATATTGTTTGATCAACTTGTTGGTGCAAGTGTGTTCTCCAAGATGGACCTTCGCTCTGGATATCACCAGATAAAGATCCGGGCAGAGGATATCCCGAAGACGGCCTTCTCAACGAGATATGGATTATATGAATATCTCGTCATGTCCTTTGGTCTCACAAATGCTCCAGCCCATTTCATGTATCTCATGAACTCGGTGTTCATGCCGGAGCTGGACAAGTTCGTGGTAGTGTTCATCGACGATATCTTGGTTTACTCCAAGACAGAAGCCGAACATGCCGAACACTTGCGGATCGTTCTTCAACGATTGCGAGACCACAAGCTTTACGCCAAGTTCAGAAAATGTGAATTTTGGATCAGCCAAGTGCCATTCTTGGGACATATCATCTCATCTGAAGGCATTGCGGTTGACCCAAGTAAAATAGAGCAAGTGTTGAAATGGAAAGCTCCCACTTCAGTTCATGAAGTCAGAAGCTTCCTCGGGTTAGCGGGATACTACCGGAGATTCATTCCAAGTTTCTCCAAGCTCGCTAAGCCGATGACAGAGTTACTGAAGAAAGGGACGAAGTATGTTTGGAACGCGGCATGTGAAGGAGCGTTCCAAGCATTGGTGAAGCATCTCACCACAGCCCCGGTATTAGCTCAGCCGGATACAACAAAGCCCTTCGACGTGTATTGTGACGCGTCCGGTATTGGGCTCGGCTGCGTGTTGATGCAGGAAGGATGTGTAGTCGCGTATGGCTCACGCCAACTTCGGAACCATGAGCAGCATTATCCGACTCATGACCTTGAGCTTTGTAACACCCCAAAATTTTGATTCAAAGCCCTAAATCATGTTAAGAGGGGAATTTAAAATTTTTTGGACGTGTTGCATGTTTTGCAAAAATTCAAATTCAAACTGGAATTCAAATTAAACTCAAATCAGAAAAGAAATAGAAAAAGCAAAAGAGAAAACAGAAAAAAACCGGCCAGTGGGCCGAAACCCACCAGCCGGCCCAGCCAGCGCCCGCGCCAGCCCGTAGCCGGGCGCGCTGCTTCCTCACGCTGACAGGCGGGACCCACCCGATCTTCGTCTACCTCGCGACAGCGCCGGACTCCCTCGCACCCGAATCAAAACCGATCAGGATTTCGGCGTATCCCCGCTGAATTCTGTTCGTAGGCGACGCGGACGTGATCTAAACCACCCCGCCTCCCTCCCCCGTCTATAAAAACCCCGGCCTCGTTTTGTTTTTCCCCCACGATCGCTGATTTTTACTCCGGTGAGAACCGAGACTTCTCCGGCGAATTCTGGCCGATCTAAGCTCGGAAATTCCGATCTAACTCGCTGGTCCTGATCCACCGCCTCCGGGGAACCTTGCAGGTGCAGAAAACTCGGTGATTTGCGGTGTAAACGCAGCGCCGACGAGCTTCACCGTGGTTTTACCTCGGACCTCGTCGCCGATCACCTTCCGGGACCTCCGAGCTCAAGAAAACCCCCGAGGTGAGATCCCCGACCTCCCCTCTACTGATCTATGCCATAAAATCACAGTTCTAGGAAGAATTCCCGAAGATCCGAAAGTTTCCGGCGAGATCGCCGCTTCCCGCCGCCGGCAGCGCCGCCCGCGCTCGATCAGAGCGACGTGGCCGCTTGTGCGCCGTTTATTTTAAATCGCACGGTAGGGTTTAAACTCCCGCGTACCGGTTCGATGTTATAATCTCGGCCGTCGGTTTAAAATCGGACGGTCCACGTTAGCCCCGCGTTATAAAGACTGGAATTCTTACGTGCTACCCCCTGGGGTTCTCGGGAAATAAGAGCTAGCCCCAGAAACTTCTGATCTAGCCCCTGGAACTTCAGAAAATCATGTAAATTCATTTAAAAATCAGTTTTACCCCCTGGACTTAATGAAAATTAGGAAAAACACCTCTGATAAGTATAGCTAGACCCCTGGAAATTCTGAAAATAATATTATAGACCCTGCAATGGGGTGAGTTTACCTTTTTAGCCCTGTTTAGTATTTAATTTAGGAAATTGAATATGTTGTTAGTGTTTAAAAATTAAAAGGTGGGACAAACATATTGTCAAAATTTAATTAAAGACTTTCTCAGTATTTAGGAAACTTTGGAGTGAGATAAAAACATATTTTGGGCTGAATTGAATCTGTCTAATTTATTATTCACATTTAGGGACACATTTTTAAGCAATGAATAGTTTTAGAAAATAGGAAAATAATTGTGAAATAGTTTACATCAGAGGCAAAGGTCAAAATATGTTATTAAATTATTTAGGACCAGAACCTATTCTGTTAGATGATGTGTATTACTAATTTCATAATAAAGAACACATTTATGTATAGGAAAATAAATCTGAAAATATAGAAACTAGTAAATGATAAATGGAGTTTCTAGAATCCAAAGAATTCAGTTTAAGGTTGGTAGAAATTCTAAAGGCACATATGGAGAAAAAAAATACTTTTCATACATACTTGGTAGTGAAAAGGTGTAGTAATTGAATATAAGGAGTTTATTTAAATTGGAAACTCATATATATAGCATGTAAGTATAAATGTGAACACAAAAGTAGGAATCATATACATATGATCAAAAGTGCATGCAAGCCACAAATCAACACACATGGAGTAACCACAACACATATAATGGTGAATGACTTTCATAAATATGAATGTGTGGTTTGTATGAAGTGGAAGTGTGAACTATGTCTTATGGATTGTTGTTTTTCTTTTGCTATGTGTGATGGTATGATGTAGAACCTGCTCAAGAGCAAGTTATTCCTTTCCAAGATCAGGACTACCCATTTCAAGAGCAGCAGGAAGGAGGCAAGTGTCCTTGACCACTTTCCTATACTAGGATGTGTAGCTAGAATTATTTGCATTGTCAATTGAAATATGAAACCCATGTTAGGAAGTTTCCCTAGAATTGCATTACCTTGTTTCCTTGTAGCTTGGGTTGGGATTTATTTTATCATATCATTTATTTATATGCTTCTGCTTAGCCATGCTTAGAATGGGAAAAATTGGGATATGAGATCATCAGTTTATTTACCATACTCTTGAATGAGATATTCTGGATTATGTAGAGGTAGGGATCAAGGCAAGTTGGATGTTTTGGTTGTGTGCTGGGTGCACGAGACTTGGGTTTGTGTTTAGTACTTGCCTGGATCCTAAGGACCGGTTCATGGAGCATGTAATCTGGCTTTACAGTGCCAACCACATGCTGAGATGGGGCAGCTTGGCCAATTAATTAGGTGTATCCCCGGTGTAGTATGGGTGTGTTGGATGGTGCGGGGAATAGGTGTCAGCTGGACTACCATATGAACCGCAAGGCTCAAGAGGGGGCCACTGCAGCGGGGTTGGAGCCTCTTGTATGCTGTTAGGGGTGAAACCTCAGTGGGCCCACGCTCGTCGGGAATCCCTTTGTAAAGGCTTCGTAGTGATCTCCTGGCTACACACCTGGGAAGTGTGAATGTGGTTCGGAGCCACTGGAATATTGGAGGTTCTTTTAGTCCACCCGGCAACGGGGGATGAAATCACTACATGTGGGTACAGTGGTACAAACTCTGCAGAGTCAAAACTATCATGACAGCCGTGCTCACGGTCAAGAGCGGCTTGGACTTATTCATGATTAGAGGATTGATGGTTTTGGAAGTTGTGGATGTTAAGCGGGGAGCTTAACATTGGAAATGATGTTATGGTTATTTGATTATGATGATGGTATGGGAGCTTGGGACCATTTCACCTGTGTAGTAAGGTAGGTGCTTAATAAGCTAAGGTGATAGGTATTAATTGCGTAGTGCTTTAACCATGAGTTCAACCTCTCCTTGTCCTAGCCATGCATGATATAATTTTCCCACACTTGCTGAGTACCATTGGTACTCAACCTTGCATATTTTGTTGGTTTATATTGCTGCTCAGGTCAAGATAATGAGGTGGTGTATAATGACCAAGACTTTGGACCCGAAGAAGGTTTCTAGGTTCATGGAGACCCCCGGGCAACGCCTGTGATGGAGCCCTCAAGAATAATTTTCCGCTGCTAGTTTATTTACTTGTGATGAACTTATTATTGTCCGTCGAGACATTTGCGATGTAAGACTTATTTATATTCAACACCTGGCTTGTAATAAATGATGCTTCACTATTTGTCATCACATGTATGAGAAAATGATCCTGGCATACATGTGATATTCACTTGGTTGTTCTTCGGAAAAACTGGGTGTGACAGAAGTGGTATCAGAGCCAAGGTTGCCCGTAGGAACGTGGACCTAGGTAGAAATGGACGTATTTAAGGGCCCTATTTTCTTAAAAACTATTTTACAAAGGTGTGGATTGAAAAGTGTTATTTAAATGAGTCACTTTCTTCATCTTACCCCAATTTTCATTCAAAATAGGATTTTTGTTTGAGAGTTTATCTAACCAAATTTTAAATTCTTTTTGTTTTAGATGGTTCGCATGATTTGCACCGCTCGCAAGTCCACAGGAGGGAGAGTTCCCGTAGTTGCCCTTGCCGAGAGAGAGGAGAGCCGTCCGGTGACGTACCTTTCCTACGGATTGGTAGTAGGAGGCTTATTGCGCCGTCTTCGGCGTATGCTCGAAGCCGCCGGCAATACGGGCAAGCTAATCATCCACTATAACTCCACCAGGACCATCCGTGAGAAGAGGGAAGAATGGAGTTCAGAGATGAGGATAATACACAAAAATCAGCTGCTTAAGATTCACAACTCTCCAGCTTGTAGAGCGACACAGGTCGATGCGGAGAAAGATGTCACCTGGGAGGCCATCACCTGCCAGAGTCACATCTATCGTCGCCACTTGGACAAAACTGAGTACATGTATGTCCTCCAGCGTGAGAGTGGTACCACGGAGTACAAGTACCCGCCGGTGCAGCAAGGGACTTCTCATGAGCACATGGACTTGTGCTTGGAGGATGCTGCTATGCTCAGCACTCGACTGCAGGAGTGTCAACAAGAGCTTCAGGATGTCCGGGACACCCTGAAGGAAACGGAGGCGTTGCTGCGAGCCTGCTTAAGGGCGAGAGAAAGGGGAGATGGGAATGAACTGTGTGTCACCGCGAATGATACATGGACTCCTGACTCCCCAGATCGTTGGGCGATAAGGCGTCGTCGCACTTCTCCACCAGCAGCCTCCCCACCAAAAGCAGAGTCAGAAGGCAGCCGAAATGATGAGGAGGATCCCGAGGAGCCAGCTCAAGAAAACGAGTGGTGTAGAGACCTTCCCTTAGTTAGAAAGATGTCGAATAGTCAAGTCGTTAAGTTAAGTTAATGGTGTGATAATGCTTGGTGTGTTACGTGAGTTGTGGAAGCCCTGAGCAATTGTCCACAGCCTCGTCTTTAGATTGTTTTGCCTTGGTGTGTGAACCCACATGAAATAATATTGCATTTATTTTTGTGTGAGAAGTGAACCCTTAGAGAAGTATAACAAAGCCTCAACACTTCAAAGTACAAACAAATGAAAGTAGTAAGATGATACTAAATGCTTTCAAATTAACATTGGTTGATTCTGTCAGATGGCCGGAAGAGGAAAAGGACGTGCTGCCAACCCCGCCAACAACAACGATGAGGCATGCAACCCTCATCTTTCTGGAGGCCAGGACCGGGGTGGTCGCCGTGAAGGAGTTGATCCCCTCCACTAAATGCTGGAAAATCAGAATCAGCTCATTCAGAACTTGACTCAAGTGGTGGCCAACTTGCATCAAGTTCCACCTCCACAAGCTGCACCACGCCAACCAAGGTTGAGTGAGTTTCTAGGAACTCAACCTCCAAAGTTTGCAAGTGCTGCTGAACCTCTGGAGGCAGATGATTGGCTGAAGACCATTGAAAGTAAGATGAGGATCATACAGTGCCAAGGGTATGAGAGGGTGCTGTTTGCCTCTCATCAATTGCATGGACCTGCTGCTGATTGGTGGACCGCCTACGTGGCCGCCCATCATGACCCTGAGAACATCACTTGGGAAGAGTTCAAGCGTAGTTTCCGCAACCATTACATCCCAAGAGGTGAACTCAAAAACAAGAGGAAGGAGTTTTTGGGACTGCAGCAGGGAAACATGACGGTGAGGGAATACCTCACTAAATTTACTCAACTATCCCGTTATGCCCCACGCGACATAGAGACTGATGAGCAGAAACAAGATTGTTTCGTGGAGGGACTTACCGCAGAAATGCAGTGTGCAATGTCCTCAAATGAGTATGAAAGCTTCCAAAAGATGGTGGACAGAGCGTTTGTGGTAGAAAGGAAGCTAAAGGCCTTGGAAAATGAGAATAAGAGGAAGGCTGGGTGGTCACATCAAGCCTCAGGGAGCAACACCCACCCACGTCTGATGCAGCAACCTGCAGGGCAGACGAACCGTGCTGCGGTACCCTACTCAGCACCAAGAGGGTACAACCCGAACTACAGGCCTCCGGCAGCACCAATACAGCCACAACGTCAGTTCGTACAGCAGCCTCGCCCTGCATATCCACCTCGACCAGCAGTACAAGGACCCCCAAACCAGCCCCAGGACAGCAAAGGCCAGGCACCTAAGGTTGGGGTGCAATGTTTTAGCTGCGGAGAAGTGGGGCACTACGCCCATAAGTTCCCAAAGAAGAAGCCCACGCAGCCACAACAGCAGAATGTAATGAGAGGACGGGTGAACCACGTCACTATGTGTCACACCCGGTTTTTCCGAAGAAACAACCAAGTGAATATCACATGTATGCCAGGATCATTTTCTCATACATGTGATGACAAATAGTGAAGCATCATTTATTACAAGCCAGGTGTCGAATATAAATAAGTCTTACATCGCAAATGTCTCAATGGACACTAATGCTTCATCACAAGTAAATAAACTAGCAGCGGAATATTATTCTTTTGGGCTCCATCACAGGCGTTGCCCGGGGGTCTTCATGAACCTAAAAACCTTCCTCGGGTCCAAAATCTTGGTCATTATACACCACCTCATTATCTTGACCTGAGCAGCAATATAAACCAACAAATATGCAAGGTTGAGTACCAATGGTACTCAGCAAGTGTGGGAAAATTATATCATGCATGGCTAGAACAAGGAGAGGTTGAACTCATGGTTAAAGCACTACGCAATTAATACCTATCACCTTAGCTTATTAAGCACCTACATTACTACACAGGTGAAATGGTCCCAATCTCCCATCCCATCATCATAATCCAATAACCATAACATCATTTCCAATGTTAAGCTCCCCGCTTAACATCCACAACTTCCAAAACCATCAATCCTCTAATCATGAATAAGTCCAGGCCGCTCTTAACCGTGAGCACGGCTGTCAAGACAGTTTTGACTCTGCAGAGTTTGTACCACTGTACCCACAAGTAGTGATTTCATCCCCCGTTGCCGGGTGGACTAAAAGAACCTCCATTATGCCAGTGGCTACGATCCACATTCACACTTCCCAGGTGTGCAGCCAGGAGATCACTACGAAGCCTTTACAAAGGGATTCCCGACGAGCGTGGGCCCACTGAGGTTTCACCCCTAACAGCATACAAGAGGCTCCAACCCCACTGCAGTGGCCCCCTCTTGAGCCTTGCAGTTCATATGCTAGTCCAGCTGACACCTACTCCCCGCACCATCCAACACACCCATACTACGCCGGGGATACACCTAATTAATTGGCCAAGCTGCCCCATCTCAGCATGTGGTTGGCACTGTAAAGCCGGGTTACATGCTCCATGAACCGGTCCTTAGGATCCAGGCAAGTACTAAACACAAACCCAAGTCTCGTGCACCCAGCACACAACCAAAACATCCAACTTGCCTTGATCCCTACCTCTACATAACTCACAATAACTCATTCAAGAGTATGGTAAAATAAATTGATGATCTCATATCCAAATATCCCATTCTAAGCATGGCTAAGCATATGCATGTAAATAAATGACATGACAAAATAAATCCCAACCCAAGCTTCAAGGAAACAAGGTAATGCAATTCTAGGGAAACTTCCTAGCATGGGTTTCATAATTATCTTGACAATGCAAATAATTCTATCTACACATCCTAGCATAGGATCAAAGTGGTCAAGGACACTTGCCTCCTTCTTGCTGCTCTTGAAATGGATATTCCTGGTCTTGGAAATGAATAACTTGTTCTTGAACAGGTTCTACTTCATACCATCACACATAGCAAAAGAAAAACAACAATCCATAAGACATAGTTCACACTTACACTTCATACAAACCACACATTCACATTTATGAAATTCATTTACCATTATATGTGTTGTGTTTCAGTTTTAAATAAATTCCTCATATTAAATTACTACACCTTTTCACTACCAGGTGTGTATGAAAAGTATTTTTCTTCTCCATATGTGCCTTCAGAATTTCTACCAACCCTAAACTGAATTCTTTGGATTTTAGAAACTCCATATATCATTTACTAGTTGCTATATTTTCAGATTTATATTCCTATGCATAATTGTGTATTTTATTATGAAATTAGTAATACACATCATCTAAACAGTATAGGTTCTGGTCCTAAATGATTTAATAACATATTTTGACCTTGGCTTCTGATGTAGACTATTTCATAATTATTTTCCCTATTTTTCTATAACTATTCTTTACTTAAAAATGTGTCCTTATACTAAATAATGTGAATAATTAAATGAAACAGATTCATTTCAGTCCAAAAATATATTTTTACCTCACTCCAAAGTTTTCTAAGTACTGAGAAAGTTTTTAATTAATTTTGACAATTATGTTTGTCCCACTTTTTAATTTTTAAACACTAGTTACATATTCAATTTTCTACATTAAATACTAAACAGGGCTAAAATAATGAATTCACCCCATTACAGGGTCTATAATATTATTTCCATAATTTCCAGGGGTCTAGCTACACTTATCAGAGGTGTTTTTCCTAATTTTCATTAAGTCCAGGGGCTAAAACTGATTTTTAAATGAATTTACATGATTTTCTGGAGTTCCAAGGGCTAGATCTGAAGTTTCCGGGGCTAGCTCTCAATTCCAGAGAACCCCAGGGGGTAGCACGTAAGAATTCCAGTCTTTATAATGCGGGGTTGACGTGGACCGTCCGATTTTAAACCGACGGCTGAGATTATAACATCGAACCGGTACGCGGGGTTTTAAAGTCTACCGTGCGATTTAAAATAAACGGCGCACAAGCGGCCACGTCGCTCTGATCGAACGCGGGCGGCGCTGCCGGCGGCGCACGGCGGCGGGAAGCGGCGATCTCGCCGGAAAGTTTCGGATCCTCGAGAATTCTGCCTAAAACTGTGATCTTATGGCCTAGATCGATAGAGGGGAGGTCAGGGATCTCACCTCGGGGGTTTTCTCGAGCTCGGGGGTCCTGGAAAGTGATCGGCGGCGAGGTCCGAGGCAAAACCACGGCGAAGCTCGTCGGCGCTGGGTTTACACCGAAAGTCTTCGGGTTTTCTGCACCTGCAAAGTTCCCCGGAGGCGGTGGATCAAGACCAGCGAGTTAGATCAGAGTTTCCGAGCTTAGATCGGCCAGAATTCACCGGCGAAGTCTCGGTGCTCACCGGAGTGAAAATCGGCGATCGCGTGGGAAAAACCGATCGGGGCTGGGGTTTTTATAGCCGGGGGAGGGCGGTGTGTCTGTTGCGATCGAGTTTGAGTCGTTTGGGACCAGAATTCGGGCTGCGGGACGCGGTTTCCGGTCGGTTGCGATCGCGCGCGCTCGGGGGAAAAGTCCGGGGTCGCGGGGGCTCAGGGTTAGGGATGACATGTGGGTCCCACCCATCGGTGAGAGGCAGCGCGGCGCGCGCGGGGGCGGGCTGGCGCGGGGAAGCTGGGCCGGCTGGCGGGTTTCGGCCCACTGGCCGGTTTTTTTCCCGTTTCTCTTTTTCTTTTTCCATTTCTTTTCTGTTTTGAGTATAATTTGAATTCCAGTTTGAATTTGAATTTTTGCAAAACATGCAACACGTCCAAAAATTTCTAAATTCCACTCTGAACATGGTTTAAAGTTTTGAATCAAAATTTGGGGTGTTACAGCTCTACCCCCCTTAAAAGAAATCTCATCCTCGAGATTGGTGTTTCTAAGAAAACAATTCCGGAAATTGTGCCTTGAGCTCATCTTCCCGTTCCCAGGTGGCTTCCTTTTCTGAGTGATGCTTCCACTGCACCTTGCACATCCGGATTCTCTTGTTTCTGGTGAGGCGTTCCATCGTCTCCAAAATCTTGTATGGTTGCTCGGCATAAGACAAATCTTCAGCTACATCCACTTCATTCATGGGTAACACCTCTTCAGGCGTCCTCAGACATTTCTTGAGTTGTGACACATGGAATACATCGTGCACGTCTGATAGATGAACCGGTAACTCTAATTGGTACGCCACTTCGCCTTTTCTTTCCAAAACTTGAAAGGGTCTGATGTATCGAGGTGACAACTTTCCTTTCACCTTGAACCGACGAAGTCCTCTGATAGGGGACACCTTGAGATAAACATAGTCTCCCACGTTGAAAACGAGTTCTCTTCTTCGTACATCAGCATAACTCTTCTGGCGTGTTTGTGCTATCCTCAAGTTGTTGCGAATCTCCCTCACCTTCGCCTCGGCTTCTTGTAGCACTTCTGGACCAAACACTTTGCTTTCTCCTGTTTGGTTCCAAAATAGGGGAGTTCTGCACTTCCTTCCATACAAAGCTTCAAACGGTGACATCTTCATACTAGTTTGATAACTGTTGTTATAGGAAAACTCCGCATACGGTAGGTTCTTGTCCCAACTCCTATTGTTTTTGAGTGCACATGCCCTTAACATATCTTCAAGGATCTGATTGGTTCTCCCCGTCTGCCCGTCAGTTTGGGGATGATAGGCAGAGCTGAAATTCAGATGGGTTCCCATGGTTTCATGCAACTTTTGCCAAAACCTCGAGGTGAACTGTGTCCCTCGGTCCGACACTATCTTCTTTGGCACTCCATGGTAACACACAATCCTTGACATGTACAATTCTGCCAATTTGGATCCGCTGTAGCTTTCTTTCACAGGGATGAAATGAGCTACCTTGGTTAGCCTATCAATAATGACCCATATTGAATCATACCCGGATTGGGTCCTAGGCAATCCCACGACAAAATCCATGCTGATTTCTTCCCACTTCCATTCAGGTACTTTGAGTGGTTGCAATAATCCCGCGGGTCGTTGATGTTCTGCTTTCACCAACTGACATGTGTCACATAGGGCAACATGTTCCGCGACATCTCGCTTCATGCCATACCACCAATACCTGCTCTTGAGATCCTGGTACATCTTCGTACTCCCAGGATGAATGGAATAGTCGGAATCGTGAGCCTCCTTCAAAATTAATTCGCGGATCTCCTTTACTTCTGGCACACAGATCCTTTTCCCGTGCCACACCGTACCTTGTTCATCCTCTCTGAAACCTTGAGCTTTATTTTCCTTGATGAGCTGTCTGATCTCTTGTATCTTCTCATCATTCCTTTGGCCCTCGCGTATGTCTTGCTCGAGTGTGGAGTCTACTTCCATGGCGATAGCTTCACCACTATTTACTAGACATAGATTGAGCCTTATAACCTTGTCCTTCAATTCTGCGGGCATGTCCTTCAAACTCAACTTATTGACCTGCACTTTCCGACTCAAAGCATCGGCCACGACGTTTGCTTTCCCGGGATGATAGTTGATGCCCAGATCAAAGTCATTGATTAACTCTAACCATCTCCTTTGTCTGAGGTTGAGATCTGGCTGTGTGAATATGTACTTCAAACTCTTGTGATCCGTATATATCTCTGTCCTCTTCCCCATCAAATAGTGCCGCCAAATTTTCAACGCGTGTACCACTGCAGCTAGTTCTAGATCATGTGTAGGATAGTTCTTCTCGTGCTTCCGAAGCTGCCGGGATGCATATGCCACGACATGTCCTTCTTGCATGAGAACACATCCCAACCCATTTCCAGAGGCATCGCAGTACACTATGAAATTCTTCTGCATATCTGGCATAACCAGCACTGGGGCTGTTGTCAATCTCTTCTTTAGCTCCTGAAAGCTCGTATCGCACTGTGGCGTCCAGGTGAATGTGATTCCCTTCTCCAACAGTTTGGTGAGAGGTCTCGAGATCTTGGAGAATCCCTCAATAAACCGTCGATAGTATCCAGCCAATCCCAAAAAGCTTCGAACTTCCCCGACATTTTCAGGGGTCTTCCACTTCTGGATATCCTCGATTTTGGCGGGATCTACGGAGATTCCTCCCTCCGAGATTATATGTCCTAAAAAGGGAACTCTCTTCAGCCAAAACTCACACTTGCTCAACTTGGCATATAGTTGGTGTTCTCTCAGCCTCTGTAACACCAACCTTAGATGTTTCTCATGTTCTTCCTCATCTTTGGAGAAGACGAGAATATCATCTATGAAAACCACCACAAAATTGTCCAGATATTCCATGAATACCTTGTTCATGAGATACATGAAATATGCCGGGGCATTGGTTAGCCCTAAAGGCATGACAGTGTATTCATACAGTCCGTACCGAGATACGAAAGCTGTCTTGGGAATATCAGATTGCCTTATCTTGAGTTGGTGGTATCCCGACCTGAGATCAATTTTCGAGAACACACAAGCTCCCCTCAACTGATCAAACAAGTCTTCAATGCGGGGTAATGGGTACTTGTTCTTAATGGTTACCTCATTCAAGGCACGGTAATCCACGCATAACCTTTGGGTTCCGTCTTTCTTGGGCACAAATATCACCGGAGCTTCCCATGGTGAGGGACTAGGGCGAATATACCCCTTCTCCGTCAATTCTCTCAAATGATCCTTGAGCTCTTCTAGCTGCTTGGAGTCCATTCGATAAGGTCTCTTGTATATCGGGGCTGTTCCCGGTACTAGCTCAATTGCGAATTCCACGTCACGGTCGGGAGGCATACCTGGCAATTCCTCCGGAAAAACATCTGGATATTCCTTGATAGTCCTGATTTCCTCAACTTTCACCTCCACTTGATTTAATTTAATGTCCCTCCTAGGCTCGTGTATTGTTATGAACTTTACTCTGGTACCACTGGGGTGAGTTAATTCCACCGTTCTGGTCGAACAATGGATGATTCCTTTATGTTTGGTCAACCAATCCATACCCAAAATAATATCTATCCCTCGTGAATCTATCACTATGAGGTTAGCAGTAAATACTACCCCATTAATGTCTAGGCTCACTTTGGGACACACTTGTCTTGTCCTTATTTCTCCACCTGGAGAGTTTACCGCTAGCATATGGTTCATTTGTGTGGTTGCTAGGTCATGCTTCTTAACAAACCCTTGAGCAATGAACGAGTGGGTAGCACCAGAATCAAACAGCAGAGTTGCAAGGTGTAAATTGGCAGGAAACTTACCAACTACCACGTCGGGTGCCTCTTGTGCTTCCTCCATAGTGACGTGGTTCACCCGTCCTCTCACTACATTCTGCTGTTGTGGTGGCGCAGGCTTCTTCTTTGGGCATTTATGGGCGTAGTGCCCCACTTCACCACAGCTGAAACATTGCACCCCAATCTTAGATGCTTGGCCTTTGTTGTCTTGGGGTTGGTTCGGGGGTCCTTGCACTGCTGGTCGAGGTGGATATGCGGGGCGAGGCTGCTGCACAAACTGACGTGGCGGCTGTGCTGGTGCTGCGGGAGGCCTGTAGTTTGGGTTGTACCCTCTTGGTGCTGAATAGGGTACCGCAGCACGGCTCGTCTGCCCCGTAGGTTGCTGCATCATACGTGGGCGGGTGTTGCTCCCTGAGGCTTGATGTGACCACCCAGCCTTCCTCTTATTCTCATTTTCCAGGGCCTTTAGCTTCCTTTCTACCACAAACGCTCGGTCCACCATCTTTTGGAAGCTTTCATACTCATTGGAGGACATTGCACACTGCATCTCTGCGGTAAGTCCTTCCACGAAACAATCTTGTTTCTGCTCATCAGTCTCTATGTCTCGTGGAGCATAACGGGATAGTTGATTAAATTTAGTGAGGTATTCCCTCACCGTCATGTTTCCCTGCTGCAGTCCCAAAAACTCCTTCCTCTTGTTTTTGAGTTCACCTCTTGGGATGTAATGGTTGCGGAAGCTACGCTTGAACTCTTCCCAAGTGATGTTCTTAGGGTCATGATGGGCGGCCACGTAGGCGGTCCACCAATCAGCAGCAGGTCCATGCAATTGATGAGAGGCAAACAGCACCCTTTCATACCCTTGGCACTGTATGATCCTCATCTTACTTTCAATGGTCTTCAGCCAATCATCTGCCTCCAGAGGTTCAGCAGCACTTGCAAACTTTGAAGGTTGAGTTCCTAGGAACTCACTCAACCTTGGTTGGCGTGGTGCAGCTTGTGGAGGTGGAACTTGATGCAAGTTGGCCACCACTTGAGTCAAGTTCTGGATAAGCTGATTTTGATTCTCCAGCATTTGGTGGAGAGGATCAACTTCTTCACGGCGACCACCCCTGTCCTGGCCTCCAGAAAGATGAGGGTTGCATGCCTCATCATTGTTGTTGGCAGGGTTGGTAGCACGTCCTTTTCCTCTTCCGGCCATCTGGCAGAATCAACAAATGTTAATTTGATATCATTTAGTATCATCTTACTACTTTCATTTGTTGGTGCTTTGAGGTGTTGAGGCTTTGTTAAAATTTTACGAGGGTTTATATCTCACACCAAATAAATGTACTATTATTTCCTGTGGGTTCACACACCAAAGCAAAACAATCTGAAGACGAGGCTGTGGACAATCGCTCATGGCTTCCACAACTCACGTCACACACCAAGCATTATCACACCATTAACTACGACTCGACTACTCGACCTCTTGCTAGCTAGGGGAAAGACTCTACACTACTCGTCCTCTTGAGCTGGCTCCTCGGGATCTTCCTCCTCATTTCGGCTACCTTCTGACTCTGCTTTGGGTGGGGAGGCTGCTGGTGGAGAAGTGCGACGACGCCGGATTGCTCGGCGATCCGGGGAGTCAGGAGTCCATGGATCACTCACGGTGACACACAGTTCATTCCCATCTCCTCTTTCTCTCGCCTTTAAGCAAGCTCGCAGCAACGCCTCCATTTCCTTCAGGGTGTCTCGGACATCCTGAAGCTCTTGTTGACACTCCTGCAGCCGAGTGCTGAGCATAGCAGCATCCTCCAAGCACAAGTCCATGTGCTCATGGGAAGTCCCTTGCTGCACCGGTGGGTACTTGTACTCCGTAGTACCACTCTCACGTTGGAGGACATACATGTACTCAGTTTTGTCCAAGTGGCGACGATAGATGTGACTCTGGCAGGTGATGGCCTCCCAGGTGACATCTTTCTCCGCGTCAACTTGTGTTGCTCGACAAGCTGGAGAGTGGTGAATCTTAAGCAGCTGATTCTCGTGTATAATCCTCATCTCCGAACTCCATTCTTCCCTCTTCTCACGGATGGTTCTGGTGGAGTTGTAGTGGATGATTAGCTTGCCCGTATTGCCGGCGGCTTCGAGCATACATCGAAGACGGCGCAACAAGTCTCCTACTGCCAATCCGTAGGAAAGGTACGTCACGGGGCGACTCTCCTCTCTTTCGGCAAGGGCAACTACGGGAACTCTCCCTCCTGTGGACTTACGAGCAGTGCGAATCATGCGAACCATCTAAAAACAAAAGAATTTAAAATTAGGTTAGATAAATTCTCAAACAAAAATCCTATTTTGAATGAAAGTTGGGGTAAGATGAAGAAAATGACTCCTTTAATAACACTTTTCCACCCACACCTTGGAAAATAGTTTTTAAGAAAATAGGGCCCTTAAATACGACCATTTCTACCTAGGTCCACGTTCCTACGAGCAACCTTGGCTCTGATACCACCTCTGTCACACCCGGTTTTTCCGAAGAAACAACCAAGTGAATATCACATGTATGCCAGGATCATTTTCTCATACATGTGATGACAAATAGTGAAGCATCATTTATTACAAGCCAGGTGTCGAATATAAATAAGTCTTACATCGCAAATGTCTCAATGGACACTAATGCTTCATCACAAGTAAATAAACTAGCAGCGGAATATTATTCTTTTGGGCTCCATCACAGGCGTTGCCCGGGGGTCTTCATGAACCTAAAAACCTTCCTCGGGTCCAAAATCTTGGTCATTATACACCACCTCATTATCTTGACCTGAGCAGCAATATAAACCAACAAATATGCAAGGTTGAGTACCAATGGTACTCAGCAAGTGTGGGAAAATTATATCATGCATGGCTAGAACAAGGAGAGGTTGAACTCATGGTTAAAGCACTACGCAATTAATACCTATCACCTTAGCTTATTAAGCACCTACATTACTACACAGGTGAAATGGTCCCAATCTCCCATCCCATCATCATAATCCAATAACCATAACATCATTTCCAATGTTAAGCTCCCCGCTTAACTTCCAAAACCATCAATCCTCTAATCATGAATAAGTTCAGGCCGCTCTTAACCGTGAGCACGGCTGCCAAGACAGTTTTGACTCTGCAGAGTTTGTACCACTGTACCCACAAGTAGTGATTTCATCCCCCGTTGCCGGGTGGACTAAAAGAACCTCCATTATGCCAGTGGCTACGATCCACATTCACACTTCCCAGGTGTGCAGCCAGGAGATCACTACGAAGCCTTTACAAAGGGATTCCCGACGAGCATGGGCCCACTGAGGTTTCACCCCTAACAGCATACAAGAGGCTCCAACCCCACTGCAGTGGCCCCCTCTTGAGCCTTGCGGTTCATATGGTAGTCCAGCTGACACCTACTCCCCGCACCATCCAACACACCCATACTACGCCGGGGATACACCTAATTAATTGGCCAAGCTGCCCCATCTCAGCATGTGGTTGGCACTGTAAAGCCGGGTTACATGCTCCATGAACCGGTCCTTAGGATCCAGGCAAGTACTAAACACAAACCCAAGTCTCGTGCACCCAGCACACAACCAAAACATCCAACTTGCCTTGATCCCTACCTCTACATAACTCACAATAACTCATTCAAGAGTATGGTAAAATAAATTGATGATCTCATATCCAAATATCCCATTCTAAGCATGGCTAAGCATATGCATGTAAATAAATGACATGACAAAATAAATCCCAACCCAAGCTTCAAGGAAACAAGGTAATGCAATTCTAGGGAAACTTCCTAGCATGGGTTTCATAATTATCTTGACAATGCAAATAATTCTATCTACACATCCTAGCATAGGATCAAAGTGGTCAAGGACACTTGCCTCCTTCTTGCTGCTCTTGAAATGGATATTCCTGGTCTTGGAAATGAATAACTTGTTCTTGAACAGGTTCTACTTCATACCATCACACATAGCAAAAGAAAAACAACAATCCATAAGACATAGTTCACACTTACACTTCATACAAACCACACATTCACATTTATGAAATTCATTTACCATTATATGTGTTGTGTTTCAGTTTTAAATAAATTCCTCATATTAAATTACTACACCTTTTCACTACCAGGTGTGTATGAAAAGTATTTTTCTTCTCCATATGTGCCTTCAGAATTTCTACCAACCCTAAACTGAATTCTTTGGATTTTAGAAACTCCATATATCATTTACTAGTTGCTATATTTTCAGATTTATATTCCTATGCATAATTGTGTATTTTATTATGAAATTAGTAATACACATCATCTAAACAGTATAGGTTCTGGTCCTAAATGATTTAATAACATATTTTGACCTTGGCTTCTGATGTAGACTATTTCATAATTATTTTCCCTATTTTTCTATAACTATTCTTTACTTAAAAATGTGTCCTTATACTAAATAATGTGAATAATTAAATGAAACAGATTCATTTCAGTCCAAAAATATATTTTTACCTCACTCCAAAGTTTTCTAAGTACTGAGAAAGTTTTTAATTAATTTTGACAATTATGTTTGTCCCACTTTTTAATTTTTAAACACTAGTTACATATTCAATTTTCTACATTAAATACTAAACAGGGCTAAAATAATGAATTCACCCCATTACAGGGTCTATAATATTATTTCCATAATTTCTAGGGGTCTAGCTACACTTATCAGAGGTGTTTTTCCTAATTTTCATTAAGTCCAGGGGCTAAAACTGATTTTTAAATGAATTTACATGATTTTCTGGAGTTCCAGGGGCTAGATCTGAAGTTTCCGGGGCTAGCTCTCAATTCCAGAGAACCCCAGGGGGTAGCACGTAAGAATTCCAGTCTTTATAATGCGGGGCTGACGTGGACCGTCCGATTTTAAACCGACGGCTGAGATTATAACATCGAACCGGTACGCGGGGTTTTAAAGTCTACCGTGCGATTTAAAATAAACGGCGCACAAGCGGCCACGTCGCTCTGATCGAACGCGGGCGGCGCTGCCGGCGGCGCACGGCGGCGGGAAGCGGCGATCTCGCCGGAAAGTTTCAGATCCTCGAGAATTCTGCCTAAAACTGTGATCTTATGGCCTAGATCGATAGAGGGGAGGTCAGGGATCTCACCTCGGGGGTTTTCTCGAGCTCGGGGGTCCTGGAAAGTGATCGGCGGCGAGGTCCGAGGCAAAACCACGGCGAAGCTCGTCGGCGCTGGGTTTACACCGAAAGTCTTCGGGTTTTCTGCACCTGCAAAGTTCCCAGGAGGCGGTGGATCAAGACCAGCGAGTTAGATCAGAGTTTCCGAGCTTAGATCGGCCAGAATTCACCGGCGAAGTCTCGGTGCTCACCGGAGTGAAAATCAGCGATCGCGTGGGAAAAACCGATCGGGGCTGGGGTTTTTATAGCCGGGGGAGGGCGGTGTGTCTGTTGCGATCGAGTTTGAGTCGTTTGGGACCAGAATTCGGGCTGCGGGACGCGGTTTCCGGTCGGTTGCGATCGCGCGCGCTCGGGGGAAAAGTCCGGGGTCGCGGGGGCTCAGGGTTAGGGATGACATGTGGGTCCCACCCGTCGGTTAGAGGCAGCGCGGCGCGCGCGGGGGCGGGCTGGCGCGGGGAAGCTGGGCCGGCTGGCGGGTTTCGGCCCACTGGCCGGTTTTTTTCCCGTTTCTCTTTTTCTTTTTCCATTTCTTTTCTGTTTTGAGTATAATTTGAATTCCAGTTTGAATTTGAATTTTTGCAAAACATGCAACACGTCCAAAAATTTCTAAATTCCCCTCTGAACATGGTTTAAAGTTTTGAATCAAAATTTGGGGTGTTACACTATGGAGGAAGCACAAGAGGCACCCGACGTGGTAGTTGGTAAGTTTCCTGCCAATTTACACATTGCAACCCTGCTGTTTGATTTTGGTGCTACCCACTCATTCATTGCTCAAGGGTTTGTTAAGAAGCATGACCTAGCAATAACACAAATGAACCATATGCTAGCCGTAAACTCTCCGGGTGAAGAAATAAGGACAAGTCAAGTGTGTCCCAAAGTGAACCTAGACATTAATGGGGTAGTATTTACTGCTAACCTCATAGTGATAGATTCACCAGGGATAGATATTATTTTGGGTATGGATTGGTTGACCAAACATAAAGGAATCATCCATTGTTCAACCAGAACGGTGGAACTAACTCACCCTAGTGGCACAAGAGTAAAGTTCATAACAATACACGAGCCTAGGAGGGACATTAAATTAAATCAAGTTGAGGTGAAAGTTGAGGAGATCAGGACCATCAGGGAATATCCAGATATTTTTCCGGAGGAGTTGCCAGGTATGCCTCCCGATCGTGAAGTGGAATTTGCAATTGAGCTAGTGCCTGGAACAGCCCCGATATACAAAAGACCTTATCGGATGGACTCCAAGCAGCTAGATGAACTCAAGGATCATTTAAGAGAATTGACGGAGAATGGGTATATTCGTCCTAGTTCCTCACCATGGGGAGCTCCGGTGATATTTGTGCCCAAGAAGGACGGAACCCAAAGGTTATGCGTGGATTACCGTGCTTTGAATGAGGTAACCATCAAGAACAAGTACCCATTACCCCGCATTGAAGACTTGTTTGATCAGTTGAGGGGAGCTTGTGTGTTCTCGAAAATTGATCTCAGGTCAGGGTACCACCAACTCAAGATAAGGCAATCTGATATTCCCAAGACAGCTTTCGTATCTCGGTACGGACTGTATGAATACACTGTCATGCCTTTTGGGCTAACTAATGCCCCGTCATACTTCATGTATCTCATGAACAAGGTATTTATGGAATATCTGGACAAATTTGTGGTGGTTTTCATAGATGGCATTCTTGTCTTCTCCAAAGATGAAGAAGAACATGAGAAACATCTAAGGTTGGTGTTGCAAAGGCTGAGAGAACACCAACTATATGCCAAGTTGAGCAAGTGTGAGTTTTGGCTGAAGAGAATTCCCTTCTTAGGACATATAATCTCGAAGGGAGGAATCTCCGTAGATCCCGCCAAAATTGAGGATATCCAGAAGTGGAAGACCCCTGAAAATGTCGGGGAAGTTCGAAGCTTCTTGGGATTGGCTGGATACTATCGACGGTTTATTGAGGGATTCTCCAAGATCTCGAGACCTCTCACCAAACTGTTGGAGAAGGGAATCACATTCACCTGGATGCCACAGTGCGAGATGAGCTTTCAGGAGCTAAAGAAGAGATTGACAACAGCCCCAGTGTTGGTTATGCCAGATATGCAGAAGAATTTCACAGTGTACTGCGATGCCTCTGGAAACGGGTTGGAATGTGTTCTCATGCAAGAAGGGCATGTCGTGGCTTATGCATCCCAACAACTCCGGAAGCACGAGAAAAACTATCCTACGCATGACCTAGAACTAGCCGCAGTGGTACACGCGTTGAAAATTTGGCGGCACTATTTGATGGGGAAGAGGACCGAGATATATACGGATCATAAGAGTTTGAAGTACATTTTCACACAGCCAGACCTCAACCTCAGACAAAGGAGATGGTTAGAGCTAATCAATGACTTTGATGTAGGCATCAACTATCATCCTGGGAAAGCAAACGTCGTGGCCGATGCTCTAAGTCGGAAAGTGCAGGTCAATAAGTTGAGCTTGAAGGACATGCCTGCAGAATTGAAGGACGAGGTTATAAGGCTCAATCTATGCCTTGTGAATAGTGGTGAAGCCATCGCCATGGAAGTGGACTCCACACTAGAGCGAGACATGCGCGAGGGTCAAAAGAATGACGAGAAGATACAAGAGATCAGACAACTCATCAAGGAAACTAAAGCTCCTGGTTTCAGAGAGGATGAACAAGGTACGGTGTGGCACGGGAAAAGGATCTGTGTGTCTGAAGTAAAGGAGATCCGTGAATTGATTTTGAAGGAGGCTCACGATTCCGAATATTCCATTCATCCTGGGAGTACGAAGATGTACCAGGACCTCAAGAGCAGGTATTGGTGGTATGGCATGAAGCGAGATGTCGCGGAGCATGTTGCCCTATGTGACACATGTCAGTTGGTGAAAGCAGAACATCAACGACCCGCGGGATTATTGCAACCACTCAAAGTGCCTGAATGAAAATGGGAAGAAATCAGCATGGATTTCATCGTGGGATTTCCTGGGACCCAATCAGGATATGATTCAATATGGGTCATCATTGATAGGCTAACCAAGGTAGCACATTTCATCCCCGTGAAGGAAAGCTACAGCGGATCCAAATTGGCAGAGTTGTACATGTCAAGGATCGTGTGTTACCATGGAGTGCCAAAGAAGATTGTATCGGATCGAGGGACACAGTTCACCTCAAGGTTCTGGCAGAAGTTGCACGAAACCATGGGATCCCATCTGAACTTTAGTTTTGCCTATCATCCCCAAACTGACGGACAGACGGAAAGAACCAATCAGATCCTTGAAGATATGCTAAGGGCATGTGCACTCAAAAACAATAGGAGTTGGGACAAGAACTTACCGTATGCGGAGTTTTCCTATAACAACAGCTATCAAGCTAGTATGAAGATGTAACCGTTTGAAGCCTTGTACGGGAGGAAGTGCAGGACTCCCTTATTTTGGAACCAAACAGGGGAAAGTAAAGTGTTTAGTCCAGAGGTACTACAAGAAGCCGAGGCGAAGGTGAGGGAAATTCGCAATAACTTGCGGATAGCACAGACACGCCAAAAGAGTTATGCTGATGTACGAAGAAGAGAGCTCGTTTTCAACGTGGGAGACTATGTTTATCTCAAGGTGTCCCCTATCAGAGGACTTCGTCGGTTCAAGGTGAAAGGGAAGTTGTCACCTCGATACATCGGACCCTTTCAAGTTCTGGAAAGGAAAGGCGAAGTGGCGTATCAACTAGAGTTACCGGCTCGTCTATCGGATGTGCATGATGTATAACATGTGTCACAACTCAAGAAATGCCTGAGGACGCCTGAAGAGGTGTTACCCATGAATGAAGTGGACGTAGCTGAGGATTTGTCTTATGCCGAGCAACCATACAAGATTTTGGAGACAATGGAACGCCTCACCAGAAATAAAAGAATCCGGATGTGCAAGGTGCAGTGGAAGCATCACTCAGAAGAGGAAGCCACCTGGGAGCGGGAAGATGAGCTCAAGGCACAATTTCCGGAATTGTTTTCTTAGAAACACCAATCTCGAGGACAAGATTTCTTTTAAGGGGGGTAGAGCTGTAACACCCCAAAATTTTGATTCAAAGCCCTAAATCATGTTAAGAGGGGAACTTAAAAATTTTTGGACGTGTTGCATGTTTTGCAAAATTCAAATTCAAACTGGAATTCAAATTAAACTCAAATCAGAAAAGAAATAGAAAAAGAAAAAGAAAAAGAGAAAACAGAAAAAAACCGGCCAGTGGGCCGAAACCCACCAGCCGGCCCAGCCAGCCCGTAGCCGAGCGCGCTGCTTCCTCACGCTGACAGGCGGGACCCCCCGATCTTCGTCTACCTCGCGACAGCGCCGGACTCCCTCGCACCCGAATCAAAACTGATCGGGATTTCGGCGTATCCCCGCTGAATTCTGTTCGTAGGCGACGCGGACGTGATCTAAACCACCCCGCCTCCCTCCCCCGTCTATAAAAACCCCAGCCTCGTTCTGTTTTTCTCCCACGATAGCCGATTTTTACTCCGGTGACAACCAAGACTTCTCCGGCGAATTCTGGCCGATCTAAGCTCGGAAATTCCGATCTAACTCGTTGGTCTTGATCCACCGCCTCCGGGGAACCTTGCAGGTGCAGAAAACTCGGTGATTTGCGGTGTAAACGCAGCGCCGACGAGCTTCACCGTGGTTTTGCCTCGTACCTCGTCGCCGATCACCTTCCGGGACCTCCGAGCTCAAGAAAACCCCCGAGGTGAGATCCCCGACCTCCCCTCTACCGATCTATGCCATAAAATCACAGTTCTAGGAAGAATTCCCGAAGATCCTAAAGTTTCCGGTGAGATCGCCGCTTCCCGCCGCCGGCAGCGCCGCCCGCGCTCGATCAGAGCGACGTGGCCGCTTGTGCGCCGTTTATTTTAAATCGCACGGTAGGGTTTAAACTTTCGCGTACCGGTTCGATGTTATAATCTCGGCCGTCGGTTTAAAATCGGACGGTCCACGTCAGCCCCGCGTTATAAAGACTGGAATTCTTATGTGCTACCCCCTGGGGTTCTCGGGAAATAAGAGCTAGCCCCGGAAACTTCTGATCTAGCCCCTGGAACTTCATAAAATCATGTAAATTCATTTAAAAATCAGTTTTAGCCCCTGGACTTAATGAAAATTAGGAAAAACACCTCTGATAAGTATAGCTAGACCCCTGGAAATTCTGAAAATAATATTATAGACCCTGTAATGGGGTGAGTTTACCTTTTTAGCCCTGTTTAGTATTTAATTTAGGAAATTGAATATGTTGTTAGTGTTTAAAAATTAAAAGGTGGGACAAACATATTGTCAAAATTTAATTAAAGACTTTCTCAGTATTTAGGAAACTTTGGAGTGAGATAAAAACATATTTTGGGCTGAATTGAATCTGTCTAATTTATTATTCACATTTAGGGACACATTTTTAAGCAATGAATAGTTTTAGAAAATAGGAAAATAATTGTGAAATAGTTTACATCAGAGGCAAAGGTCAAAATATGTTATTAAATTATTTAGGACCAGAACCTATTCTGTTAGATGATGTGTATTACTAATTTCATAATAAAGAACACATTTATGTATAGGAAAATAAATCTGAAAATATAGAAACTAGTAAATGATAAATGGAGTTTCTAGAATCCAAAGAATTCAGTTTAAGATTGGTAGAAATTCTAAAGGCACATATGGAGAAGAAAAATACTTTTCATACATACTTGGTAGTGAAAAGGTGTAGTAATTGAATATAAGGAGTTTATTTAAATTGGAAACTCATATATATAGCATGTAAGTATAAACGTGAACACAAAAGTAGGAATCATATACATATGATCAAAAGTGCATGCAAGCCACAAATCAACACACATGGAGTAACCACAACACATATAATGGTGAATGACTTTCATAAATATGAATGTGTGGTTTGTATGAAGTGGAAGTGTGAACTATGTCTTATGGATTGTTGTTTTTCTTTTGCTATGTGTGATGGTATGATGTAGAACCTGCTCAAGAGCAAGTTATTCCTTTCCAAGATCAGGACTACCCATTTCAAGAGCAGCAGGAAGGAGGCAAGTGTCCTTGACCACTTTGATCCTATACTAGGATGTGTAGCTAGAATTATTTGCATTGTCAATTGAAATATGAAACCCATGTTAGGAAGTTTCCCTAGAATTGCATTACCTTGTTTCCTTGTAGCTTGGGTTGGGATTTATTTTATCATATCATTTATTTATATGCTTCTGCTTAGCCATGCTTAGAATGGGAAAAATTGGGATATGAGATCATCAGTTTATTTACCATACTCTTGAATGAGATATTCTGGATTATGTAGAGGTAGGGATCAAGGCAAGTTGGATGTTTTGGTTGTGTGCTGGGTGCACGAGACTTGGGTTTGTGTTTAGTACTTGCCTGGATCCTAAGGACCGGTTCATGGAGCATGTAACCTGGCTTTACAGTGCCAACCACATGCTGAGATGGGGCAGCTTGGCCAATTAATTAGGTGTATCCCCGGCGTAGTATGGGTGTGTTGGATGGTGCGGGGAATAGGTGTCAGCTGGACTACCATATGAACCGCAAGGCTCAAGAGGGGGCCACTGCAGCGGGGTTGGAGCCTCTTGTATGCTGTTAGGGGTGAAACCTCAGTGGGCCCACGCTCGTCGGGAATCCCTTTGTAAAGGCTTCGTAGTGATCTCCTGGCTACACACCTGGGAAGTGTGAATGTGGTTCGGAGCCACTGGCATAATGGAGGTTCTTTTAGTCCACCCGGCAACGGGGGATGAAATCACTACATGTGGGTACAGTGGTACAAACTCTGCAGAGTCAAAACTGTCATGACAGCCATGCTCACGGTCAAGAGCGGCTTGGACTTATTCATGATTAGAGGATTGATGGTTTTGGAAGTTGTGGATGTTAAGCGGGGAGCTTAACATTGGAAATGATGTTATGGTTATTTGATTATGATGATGGTATGGGAGCTTGGGACCATTTCACCTGTGTAGTAAGGTAGGTGCTTAATAAGCTAAGGTGATAGGTATTAATTGCGTAGTGCTTTAACCATGAGTTCAACCTCTCCTTGTCCTAGCCATGCATGATATAATTTTCCCACACTTGCTGAGTACCATTGGTACTCAACCTTGCATATTTTGTTGGTTTATATTGCTGCTCAGGTCAAGATAATGAGGTGGTGTATAATGACCAAGACTTTGGACCCGAAGAAGGTTTCTAGGTTCATGGAGACCCCCGGGCAACGCCAGTGATGGAGCCCTCAAGAATAATTTTCTGCTGCTAGTTTATTTACTTGTGATGAACCTATTATTGTTCGTCGAGACATTTGCGATGTAAGACTTATTTATATTCGACACCTGGCTTGTAATAAATGATGCTTCACTATTTGTCATCACATGTATGAGAAAATGATCCTGGCATACATGTGATATTCACCTGGTTGTTCTTCAGAAAAACCGGGTGTGACAAGCTTGCTGCCTTGGTGTTGGCGCTAAAAATGTGGAGGCACTATCTCCTGGGGAATCTGGTGCATCTCTACACCAACCACAAGAGCTTGAAATACATTTTCACCTAGAAGGAGCTGAATATGAGGCAGAGGAGGTGGTTAGAGCTGATCAAAGATTATGAGATTGAGATCCATTACCACCCTGGCAAGGTGAATGTGGTTGCCGACGCGCTGAGTCGGAAATCGCATGTTCATCACCTCACCATTACACCGGTGGAGGAGGAAGAGCCAAGTTTATACTTGGTTCCTTATGGATCGCAGTACAACCTTGCCCTCATCCCTACTATTAGGGAGGACATCATTGCAGCTCAGAAGACGGATAAAGGCATGGCACATCTCCGGAGACGGATAGACAATGGAGAGATCAAATGTTTCTGGAAAGATGATGAGGGGACGCTGTGGTTTAATGACCGCATAGTCGTACCCCGAGATATGGAGTTGAGGAAGAAAATCCTCGATGAAGCTCACTTGTCCAAGTACTCCATTCATCCGGGTAGCAACAAAATGTACCAAGATTTGAAAAAGAAATTTTGGTGGACACGGATGAAGCGGGAGGTAGCTAAGTACGTATCTAAGTGCGATACGTGTAGACGAGTGAAAGCTGATCACCTGAAGAAATCAGGGCTGTTGCAACCCCTGAAGATCCTGGCATGGAAGTGGGAAGATGTGAGCATGGATTTCATTGTGGGATTACCCCTAACATCCAACAAGCATGATTCCATATGGGTAATCGTTGATCGGTTAACCAAGACGGCTCATTTCATCCCGGTGAATACACGTTACAATGCCGGCAAATATGCGGAGCTATACATAGCAAAGATTCTATGCCTATACGGGGTACCCAAGACCATCGTCTCAGATCGGGGTACATTATTTGTATCTCGCTTTTGGGAGCAGCTGCACGCTGCATTGGGTACTAAGTTGATCAGGAGCTCCGCTTATCACCCTCAGACAGATGGGCAAACAGAGAGGGTGAACCAAGTATTAGAAGACATGTTGAGAGCATGTGCCATCCACCATGGTAGGAACTAGGACGATCACCTACCGTTGGCGGAATTCTCGTACAACAACGGTTATCAGGCGAGTATCAAGATGGCACCCTACGAAGCTCTCTACGGTCGCAAATGCCGCACCCCATTAAATTGGTGCGAGTCCGGTGAAAGGGTCACATTCGGGGTTGATGTGGTGAACGACGCCGAAGAGCGCATTCGGACAATTCAAGCCAATTTAAAAGCCGCTCAATCCTGACAGAAGAGCTACGCTGATAAGAGGCGTAGGCCGTTGCACTTTGACGTTGGGGAACACGTGTACCTACGCGTGTCTCCGATGAAGGGCGTGCACCGGTTCGGTGTGAAGGGAAAGCTCGCTCCCCGTTTCATTGGACCCTATGCTATCACCGAGAAGTGTGGACCAGCAGCGTATAGATTGGAGCTACCGGCATCTCTTGCTGGTGTCCATGATGTTTTCCATGTTTCGCAACTGCGAAAATGTTTGAAGCGTACAACTGCTGTTCCTACCGAAGACATCGGCGAGTTGAAACCGGATTTAACATATGATGAGTTTCCGGTGGAAATCCTTGATGAGAAAGCCCGAACCACGCGTAGCAGAACGTTGTGGTTCTACAAGATCCTCTGGAGTAACCACACCGTGGAAGAAGCGACGTGGGAGAGCGAGGGATTCCTTCGTTCAAATTACCCGGAGTTCATGGCTTCTCAACACGAGTAAGTCCCTACTACATCGCTATCTCTTATTTTGTAATCTCGGGACGAGATTCTTTTAAGGGGGGAGGAATGTAAGGGCCTCAGTTTTAGCACACATTTGAAGTGTTCATCACCACACCACACCAATTTTCACTCCATTCGGAGTTGATCTTGACATGAGTTAAGTGGGACGAATTCAAACTTTATTGAATTCAAAACTGAACTTGTGCTGAAATTCACTCAAACCGAACCCAATTTGAATTCTATTCAATTCAAATGGCTCAGGGGTGAATAATTTGAATCACTAGGGGTATTATGGGGCTCACTGTTTACAACAGTGATTAGTAGTAAATTTCAGAGGTTAAAACCCTGGGTGGGACCCACATGTCATAGAGGGGAGAAGGAGAAACTTGCACCCAAAGTCAGAGCCTCGGTGGGAAATTCCACCGAGCAGCTGTCGGCTGTGCCACCGAGCAGCTACCGGCGCCACCAGCTGCTTCCCTCTCCACGCACTGGCGCCCAGGGGGGCTGGCTCGCGCCCCCACGCGACCGGCACCGCCTCAGCTGAGCAGGAGTCGGCCGGCTTTATCTTCTCGCGGGCAAACCCGAGCAGCGGCATTGTTTCTCGCCACAACTCTCTGCTCAATCGGGAAAACCTGCAAAGTCATCTCCTCCTTCGTCCCTGAGCTGCTAGACAGCCACCTGAGGTTGCACTCCACCTCCCCAACGCCAGAAACCCCGAGCTCCGACCTCCTTTGCCCAAAGACGATCACCACCGCGGCGACCTAGCCGCAGCCGAGAGTCAGGCGCCCGTGGGCAGCGTTCCACAGGCGTTTTCATGGTCCAGCGAGAGAGGCAACAGGAGCGCGCGACCACCGTGCGGCTCTCCTCCAAGTTTGGAAGCCAACCGTGAAGAATCCGCAGAGAATTTCTAATCTTTGCTCCGGCGACCGTAACCCAAGCTTCCGGTACGGTTTCTTTAAATTCTCGCTCTATGATCTTTCGGAGGTCATCAAATCTTGCACATAGACGCTGGACTAGCCGGCGATCAAGTTCTTTTCTGCATCCGCAGCGTGAACTGTCTAGGAGTGACGAATTTCGAGCTCGATCGAGGGTGGTCATGGTGGGCACGGTCGGTCACACGGTGCCGACCAACTTACCGCCATCCCTGGACCCTTTTGACACCTTGTCGAGCTTCCTAGAGGTACACTGATGCTGTAGGGCCGTTTGTTCGAGGTGTTGGCGGGTTTAGAAACCATGGTCGACGGTGTCGAACCTCAACCGAGGCCACGGCACGTCGCCGAGCTATTCCCGGTCACCCCCAGCCCGACCTGACACCACCGACGTGTTCCTCGACGTCGACAACCCCCTGGCGGCGAGTTTCAGCCCCTGGGAGGTCCGGCAGCAGCGAGCCGGCGAGCCCCGAGCATGCTCCTGCGAGGTCGGCGGCGCGGGCGTGAGAGAACGGCGGGAGGAAGACGAAGCCGGCTGGCCCACGTGTCAGCGGCTGAAGAAAATTTAAACCGGGATCGGGTGTGGCCGGGGATCGTCTGTGCTGGCGCGCAAATACCGTGTGAGCCCCGGTGTGCCGGACACCTCCGCGCTCGACACGTGTGGTATCCCCGGTGTGCCGGACACCTCCGCGCTCGACACGTGTCCCCGCGGGCCCGAGAGTTTAAACTTTTCCCCCAATTTTCAGAATTCTTCCAAACTTCAAATCCTCATAACTTTGGCTAGAAAGCTCCAAATTGAGTGAACCAAATTTTGTTGGATTTAGCTCTCTGAGCACTTTCCAACGATACCAAATTCAGCTCATGAAAGTGAATAGTTTTCCAGAATTAAATCCCTAAAATTTAAACCGTTGGGAATTTTATCTGGAGAACTACTTTATGAAAAATTCTGAAATTTGGCTGAGAGGTTCAATGGAAAATCCCTAAATCCCAGTAAAATTTTCAGACTCATCCGAGTTCATTTATTTACCCTACTGGGCTGATTAAGGGAACTGCCCTGAGAAAATAGAAAAAATGTACAGAAACATTTTTCAGATTTTCTCAAAGCTTAATTAGGGCATGACTTTCTGTAGAATTCTTCAAATGACATGAAACCAACTCCATTAGAACCATCTTAAAGTTTAGTTTCCCGAAAGTAATGGTTGGAGCCATGAAAACCCCTGGAATTATTCAGAGGCTCAAATGTTGACCAAGTGGGCTTTTATTTGTACAAGGTTCAAGTAAACTTTGTTTCAAATGAAACTTGGTCAAGACTCTGGTTCGGACCCTACCAAGCCACCATAAAAATTTCAGAACCAAAGGGGAGGGTTAGCTAGAGTTATTAGTAAATAAGTATTCAAGTTTACACATTGCATTTAAATTTACATGTAGTATTATATTCAACGTGTAGCCATTGAAGAAGAGACTCCGGAAGTGCTGGACTTCCTTCTTCCGGACGAAGAAATAACTACTGACCAGCAGCAACAAGGCAAGCCCCGGTTTGCATTAACCTTTTACAAGTCTTACTTTGTTTACATGTGTCATATGAAGTATGTATGTGCATTAGGTATAGGATGAATGAAACCCCACTTGCATAACCAAAGGTTCCTAAAAGAGTGAGGGTAGTGTCAAGGACCTCGAGTAGACAGGCTATGCTTAATGACTCATAGGACTTCGGTACAAGTCGAGTAGTTGGAATCTACTCGCGAGATAGGCATTGGGACATGCGGGTTCGGTTGAGTGATGTGAGATCACTATAGTAATAAAAAAATGAGACTAGGCAGGGGCTAGGGCGCAGCAAGAGGAAGTCTTGTGTGCGCAGCTCTGCCCGTGTCGATTGAGGACCGATCCGTGTGCGGCCCTGCTGAACAAGTATTGAACGTACCGAAGGCATATCGGATATATGGGCCCCGATAAACCGATGTAGCCTAAACCTCCGGGCGTCGAGGCATAGCACACCGATTTATAGGTGTAGGTTGAGGGCAGCAAGGTGGAAATCTGCCAACGGGCATAGAGAGATGCTCCGTGTGGGGAACCTCCTGCTCGTTTCGGTGCGACCGGTTCGACGTTTGGGCTGTTGGGTGAAAGGTTGTCCCGTACGACATCGAGTGAGCGTGCTGTGCAGCTCCACGGATGGGCGTACGTGACGTGCTCTTTGGGTTTCCCTGCAGGTGTATATCGAGTCGATTCGCCGTCCCTCGCGGTGACGAGTACCGCTTGTTCACTGCGTCATAACATAGACTAATGAATGAAATGTTATGATTCAATATTGCTGATATGATATAACTTTGTATTGCTACATGTTTGCCACCAAATATTGCTTACTAAATTTCAGCTTCATGAACTGTTAACTTGTTGCTAAAAGAGGAATTAAGGATGAACTTGTATGCGTGTCCATTTGCTGCAACAATGCTATCCTATGTCATTGTACACCTCATGTAGAGTTTCATGCTTAGGTGAGTCGGTTAAGCCTTGCTGAGCCTTCGTGCTCACGGTTGCTGCTTAAGTGTTTTTCAGGTGAGGAGCCACCCACGGACTCGGAGTACGAGTCCACCGGCGAGGGTTACCCTCCGTCGGGGACCACGGCTGAGTGGGAGCCGTACACGCCGCGCTGAGCTGAGACGTGCAGCTAGTGTGGGTTGCCCTAGGGCTGGGCAACTGACTTTTGCTAGATAGGCGGGCGTGAGTTGTACAAAAGAAACTTCCGTTGTGTAATAAAGACCATAGTTTGTAACTGAGAAATGTACTACTTTGTACATTCAATGTGTTTTCCCATGTAATATAATGTGTTCTTATGACGTGTGCTGTCGGGTGTCGCATCGCGCGGCACCACCCTCTGCGATCCTGGATGAGCGGATTCCGGTCCGCCACACTTCTCAGATCGTTTGGCTCTCCTCTGGCGATCTTCCTTGCTGAACTCCGGTGATGGCTTACTCGGCAAGTTGGGGCTAGGGCTCTAAGTCGTTGGCTCAGGAGTTGGAAAAGAAGTTCATGGTTTCAGCCAGAGGTTCTGGGTTCTTTTTATAATTTGGAGAAGAAGAGTCCTAATCTGATTGGACTTTGAATAAGAGTTCTATTCAGATTGTTGTTAAATCTTAACAACTTATTTTTAGTCGATTTGGTGCGGTATCCTTGTGGAATTCAGGTCGGTTTCCTTTCCGTACCGGTATTCTTACACGTACAGATTCCAAAACAACTTCAGAACCCGTTACCTTCGCGGTGATGAGCTCCGGAAGTTCCACGTGTCCACCGAGCCTGGTTTTTCCCTTTCCACGGAGACGAGCTCCGGTTGTGCCGCGTGTCAAGCGAGCAAGACCTCCCTTCTCCTTCGGAGGTGAGCTCCGCGTGCGCCACGTATCCTTGCGGTCGGGACCTCCTCTCTACTCGGAGGTGGCTCCGCGCACGCCACGTGTCAGTGCCGGACCTTCCCTCTCTCCGGAGGTGGCTCCAGCGCCATACTTCCTTTCTTCTCAGAGACGAGCCCCGAGGTTAACACGTGTCCAACAGTGGCGGACCTTCCGGAGATAAGCTCCGGTGGTGACATGTGTCAGATAAAACCGGAGCTCTCGGAGGTGAGCTCCTGAGATCGACACGTACCCCGCGCCATGGGTCCTCTAATTTCCGTGGTGACTAGCTCCGAAGGTGACATGTGTCCTGCGGAAATGCCTTTGCTTCTTCCGCAGAGGCTAGCTCCGAGCAACACGTGTTCCTCAGGGTCGGACCTCTCCCTCTTAGCAGAGATGAGCCCCGATCCTGCCACGTAGTCAGTTTAGCGGCGGACCTCTCCCCACTTCGCAGGGATGAGCTCCGAACATGCCACGTGGCCAGCGGGCCGCGGAAATTGTCTTTGGTGCTTTCTGGAAACTGGGTTCGGCTCTTATTGGCTATCCTTTTGATGGTGTTCCTACTTCTCTTAAAATATTTTCTCTTCATAAACAGGAATATATGCTGAAACCCAAAAATGAGGGTGTCACATACCAGTACACAACCGTCGGTGTATGGTCAAGAGATCACAAAATAGTCTTTACAAAGGGTCTACTAGATGTATGGACTCACTAACGTTTCACCAGTAGGCTCGAATCACCATTCTCCCACCTAGGGGCCCCCTCTTGTGCCATGAAGTTCCCATGTCAGTCCTCTCTTGACTCCCATTCCCGCGCCTTCCACGGTCCATAACAATCTAGCAACTTACCTAATTAGTCAGCTAAGCCGCACCCATATTTGGCCTTGTGGTGGTACTGTTTTCCTGGCATGTGCTGGCATGAACCGGTCCTTAGATCTACAAAAAGTAAACCACCATCTCATTCTACCACATCCACGAACCAAGCTTGCCTAGATCTCCCCCGATTCTATGCTCATTATCATTATCAAGTTCTCATTATCATTATTCATATGAGTGCAGTACTTAGACATGTTCTACTTCACCTTCCCATATCCCGTAGCTTAAGCGAAGCAAAAAGGAAAAACGACTATACCCGACTCATCAACTTTCCCGGTGACAAGGATGGTTAACAAAACTAATAAACTCCTATAAAGGGTGTCCCATCAAGTTGACTCAAGCATACACGTTTTCACAAACAAAACAATTTCAAAAACATGGGATCAATATGGTCAAGGGGCGCTTGCCTTGTTCCTGTGGCTTCTGTTGCTCATGGATCTCGAAGTCTTGGTGCTGTAGTCCTTCGTAGATGGCTTCCTGAGCTTGTCCTTCTACTTACGGCCATGCACATACAAAATTATAGCAATCAAACATCATGCACAAACTTTACTCAAGATGCAATGGATGCAAATCCCCTGGTGCTGTTTTATTAAACCAGTTTGTACGTGTTCTTGCATGTTTTAATGGCTTGCATGGGGTTTTATGATGAACAAGGATGTAAGGATCAAGTGTGGACGTGGTGATGATCTTGACTCAAGATCTAGATCAATTCCACCGTCGAAAACCGATCAACACGTGATCTGTCAACACGAAAGGGTTTCTGTCCGCACGAAGAGAAGAAAACGGATGCGACAACGTTGTAAGATGGGTAACGAAGACCTACCTTACTTCCTTATGACCATCGGCTCTCTTCCGGCGACGGCAAAGCGTGACGGAGCTCGCCGGCGGTCTCACCGGTGGCTGAACTCTGGCGAAGAGGTTAGCTCGGCGAGTTGGGGCTAAGGCCTTCAAGTCGTCAACTCGGAAAGTGGAAAAATAGGTACGTGGGTTGCGGCCAGAGGTTTTGGGTTCTATTTATAAGGGATTCAGAAAGAGTCCTACTCAAATTGGAGCTCAAATCAGAGTCCTATTCAAATTTGTTTTTGGATCTTAACAAAGTTATCTCAATTTATTTGGTGCGGCAGCAACGTGGAAGAAATCGTGTCGGTTTCCTCAGTACCGCGTACTTCCACGCACAGAAGAAAAATTGCCTAAGGACCTCGCATCTCCACAGTGGTGAGCTCTGGAGACGCCACGTGTCTAGCGAGGGCCGGGTCTCCCTTTTCCTCAGGGGCGAGCTCCGGATGTGCCATGTGTCTGGTGGGTGGGACCTCCCTCTCCCTCAGAGGCGAGCTCCGCGTGCGCCACGTGTATGGCAGGCGGGACTTCCATCTCCCTCAGAGGCAAGCTCCGCGTGCGCCACGTGTCTAGCGGGCGGGACCTCCCTCTCCTCAGAGGCGAGCTCTGGGGGCGCCACATGTCAGTGCCGGACCTCCTCTCTCCTCAGAGGCGAGCTCCGAATGTGCCGCGTGTCAGTGTCGGACCTCCCCTCTCCTCAGAGGCGAGCTCCGAGGTTGCCACAGGTCCAACAGCATCGGACCTCCCTCCTCCTCAAAGGTGAGCTCCGAGGATGATACGTGTCTAGTAGTGTCGGACCTCCCTTCTCCTCGGAGGTGAGCTCCGAGGATGACTCGTGTCCAGCAGGACCGGACCTCTCGGAGGCAAGCTCCGAAGGTGACACGTGTCCGGCACAACCGGACCTCTCAGAGGCGAGCTCCGAGGGTGAGATGTGTCCAGCAGGACCAGACCTCTTGAAGGCGAGCTTCGAGGGTGACACGTGTCCCGCGGGGTCGGGCCTTGCCTCTCCTCCGAGGCGAGCTCCGAAGGCAACACGTGTCCCGCGGGGCTGGGTGTCGCTTCTCCGTAGAGGCTAGCTCAGAAGGCGACACGTGTCCATCGGGACCGGACCTCGCCTCTTCGACAGAGGCGATCTCCTAGCCTGCCACATGGCCAGTAGTGCCGGACCTCACCCCCTCCACACGGATGAGCTCCGAAGACGCCACGTGGCCAGCGGCCGCGGGAAGTGTCGACAGCGCACCTCGGTGAACTGGATTTGGCTCTTTTTGGCTATCATTGTGATTCTTTCTCCGTTTCTGCTTCTTTTATAATGTTTTCTCTATATGAAATATGTATGCATGCCTGAATACAAAATTGAGGGTGTTACAGTGGGCGCTTGTCGGTGCGCGGCCCCTGGCCCCCTGCAACTGCTACTGTTGCTGCAGTGTGAGCCCAGCCAGTGGCTTGTCCTTGCCGCCAGTCTTCTTCTTCTTGCTGCCAGAACTCTCCCTAGCGGACTCACCCCCCTTTCTAGGTGGCGTGTGCCAGTTGCGGCCCTCCGCGGCCCTGGCACACTTGTCCGCCAAGCTCAAGAGCTCGGAGACATCCTGCACGTCGTGCATGGCCAACTTCTCGAGCATCTTCTTGTCACGGACACCCTGTCAGAAGGCGACGACGATGGAGGCGTTGGAGATGCGGGGGATGATGTTTCTAACCTGGGAGAAAAGCTGGATGAAGGAGCACAGCGACTCTCCCTGTTGATGTTGTAAGGCGTGGAGGTCGGCCTCCGAGCCCCGTTAGATGTAAGAACTCACAAAGTTGGTCGTGAACTGACAGCACAACTCTTCCCAGAAAGTTATAGACTCCTGGGGCAAATTCATGAGCCATGACCTGGTTGACCCGGTCAAGGCCACGGGGAAGTAGTTGGCCATGATGGCCTCATCCCCTCCTGCATCTAGGATGGCGGTGGAGTAGATCTGCAGGAACTCGATGGGGTTTACTGTCCCGTTGAACTTCTCCGCCATACGAAGGTGTGGGGCCAGAGCCATGCAGCCTCCCACTGAGCCTAGGGAGACGGCGCTCTGGCTCGCGTAGTTGGGCGCATGGTACCCCGAGGTACCATACTCCTCTCTGAGGCTACGACGCCACTCGCGTTGTATCTCGATGGTGACGCGGTCATCTTCTTTTTTGACGGCTGCGACGGTCCAGCTTGCCCCAGAGGTCTGTGGTGGGGAGCCTGGACATCACCCTTGAGTAGGTTGCCACCGTCCTGTAATCCCTTGTTAGCGCACGTGGCGGCAGGTGCACCGTTTCTAGCCGCCGTCTCCGGTGTCACGACGAGTTGAGTGCGGCGACGACCAGGTGGTCAACGTCATTGCGCCACTGCTCAGATGCGGACGGGGAAGTTCCCGCGCACGGGGGATTGTGAAGGAGTGCATGGGCTGCTAGCAGCGCACTCTCCGGGTTGGCCTCGGCATGCGCCTGCGACACCGTCGCAACCGAAGGCTGCTTGGAGGGAACTGGCACCGTTGCTGTCGAAGTGTTCAGTCGACACTTCCCCCGGGCCTGCACTGGGCAGCCCGCGGAGGTTCTTTTTTCGGTGGGGCTAGTCTCTAGCGGAGAGCTTGCGCAGATGGACGAGTTAGTAAGAGCTTGACACGGCGAGTTTTACGTGGTTCAGGCCGCCGGACCGTAAAACCCTACGTCCACGGCGAGCTATGGAGCTCGCTGTATTGCTTGCTGCTCGGGGCCGGAGGCCTGAGCTTGGGGGTGAGTTACAGCTTGAGAGTGTATGGCTAGCGTATGAGTTGCAAAGTGCGAACCCTTGCTATCGACGCCTACCCGAGCCTTTTATAGTCCAAGGCTCGGGCAGCTTACAAAGGGGGCCGGGACCCGACAGGTGGTCCCGGGAAGATTGTCTATCATCTACCGTATCTGCAGTTATGCCGGTAGTTGCCTCTGGTCGAAGGCTTCTGAGTCTTCTTCTTGCCGCCCCGCCCATGCCGCATGCTAGCCGTAGTGGTTGATGACGGCGCAGACGGCATGGGGTGTCTTGTCACGGTGTTTATTGGCTGGCAGGTTCTGACACCGCGCGCCAGTCTGTGATGCGACTGGGCGCAACGGCACCTGACAGAAGCGTGCTCCGCGTCTCCGCGTCTCGGGAAGACGCGGGCCTAGAATACCTTGTACGGGCAAGGTATGGGGCGTCTTTACGCCCGCTGCCTATCGCTCGGGGGCAGGCAGCGCCGTTCTGCTGCCACGTGGCGGGCCCGGAGCCCTTCTCAGAGGAGAGGAGGGTCCGTTCCGCGGGGCACGTGGAGCCTCCGGACCTCTCCCCACGGAGGGAGAGGCTCGGCTTCTGTTGGCCACGTGGCGGGCCCGGAGCTCTCCTCTGAGGAGAGGGAGGTCCGGCCCCGCTGGACGCGTGGCGCCTTCAGACCTCTCTCCCGCGGAGGGGGAGGTCCGGCTTCTGTATGCCGCGTGACGGGCCCGGAGCTCTCCTCTGAGGAGAGGGAGGTCCGGCCCTGCCGGACGCGTGGCGCCTTCGGAGCTCTCCCTGCGGAGAAGGGCGAGTTCCTTAGGCATTTTACCCTGTGCGCGGTGGTACCCCATATCTCAGGTACCGACAGTGGCCCCCGGGCCCATCTCGGGGGAGATAGCGAGCCCGAGGTGGGACCTCCGTCTCTTTCGATCTGCGCACTTTCTCTAAGTCCCGAATTGACCGCTGCCGGAGCACGAACGGCCGCGGGATCGTGGGAGCGTGCGCTCAATTGATGGTTGCTTTTGCTGCGGTGGTTCCCAAGACCACCACTTCTGCACGTTGCGGCTCTTTCTTCGGGAGCTGCCGAAGTGCCTTGCCGGCTTGTCTTCTGGGGCGTCTGACTCCTTGACCCATCGCTTCAGTTGGGCGGCTTGGGTCCACCTTTCATCGGCGCCCGGTCTCGGAGCCAACGAGGTCGCCGATGCGATGTTTCCGGAGGTTTTCGAATTACCTCGAACCATCCCTGGAAAGTTTTAAAAGGGGATCTCACCCGCACCGCGGCTTCCCTTCGCATTGCGCTCGTACTTCCCTTGAACTCTTGCGCCCCGGCTTTCCTGACCGAGTCCTTAGCTCCGCAAGGACTCGGAGGCCTTGACCAATCTCGAAGCTCTGCATAGAAGCCTTCTCCGGATCCTCACTGTATACTAAGGGTTCCGGAGGTCTCCAGGACCCGCCTCACGAGATCGGAGGGGGGTCCGGGCCTGTTGGTCACGTGGCGGGCCCGGAGCTCCCGCCTGAGGGGAGGTCCGGGCTTGCGGTGTACGTGGAGTCCTCGGGCCTCTCCCTGCAGAGGGGGGAGGTCCGACTTCTGTAGACCACGCGGCGGTCCCGGAGCTCCCCTCAAGGAGGCGGAAGGTCTGGCCCTGCTGGACACATGGGGCCTTCGGGCCTCGCCCCTGTGAGGTCTAGTTCTTTGATCTTACCTTGGGGTTTTGGCCTTGCGCGATCCCGTAGCGGCCCCCTAGTAGGTGCGTTCTATTGGATGGATGTGCCTACCATACTCCTGCGGGGAGCTGAGGCTGAGAGGTCCTGCACACAAGTAAGGAAAAAGTAATTCTCCTTGGGGGCTCCCCCCCCCTATCTCTTAATCTTATCTGGCTTACGGTCCCCGTCCACTTATATGGTGCTTGGGAACTACCGTGCGCGAAGTGCCGGGGGCTTGGGGCCCCCTGGCTTTCGACTGGTACCTCCCACGCAACCGCCTTTAGCAGGGCAGCAAATGCCGACTAAAGATGAGAATGAGAAGAGGGAGTTGAACGCATAGTGAGCACGCGTTAGTAGGGTAATCATAAAAATTTAATAAGTAAATTAAATGAGTACCAAAGAAGAGCAACGTAGGGCAGGTTTCTTTTCATATAAATTTCCATATGGGGAAGGCGGGCCAAATATGTAGTCCACGACCCACCTCAAGGGAAGCAATACTCTACGCGCTTGGGGTCGGAACCAGGCGAAGCTGAACGTAGTCCTGGACCGTCCCCTGAGGCTTAGCTGCTCCAAGCACTATTCCTGGACTTTTATGGAATTTATTATAAAAAGAAGGGTCTATCCTATTGTTGCTCTAGGGGTAGAACTTACAGCGGTGTTCTGTGTTCCGAAGGTTCGGGAGCGGGTCCCCATCCTCGGTTCTGGGGAATGGTCCCAGGCCCAGGATGTCCAGCCCTAGTATGGAAAATGGCCATGTGGGCTGTATCATCTGTACCGTCCAAGCCGGTGTATGGATCTGCTTGGCGTGGAACAGGCACGCCTGGCAGCTCTCGACCAGCTCGACGGCATCCTGGAGTGTTGCCGGCTAGTAGAAGCCATGCCGGAAGGCTTTACCGACAAGCGTGCGTGAGGAAGAGTGACTCCCACATTCGCCTCCATGGATCTCAGCGAACAAGTCGCAGCCTTCCCCCTGGGTTATGCACCGCAATAGGATGTGGTTGGCGCCACGTCGGTAGAGATCCCCCTCTACCGCCATGTGTCTCTTAGCCATACGCACAATCCGTTCAGCGGATACACGTTCATCAGGGAGGATATTGTCTTTCAAGTAGTCCCGGACCTCAGTGATCCATGCATCGGGTCTGACTTGAGCATCTGGATCTTGAGTGCTGGGTTGCACGGAGTCCCCAGTGACGCTTGTGATCCTTGGCGGCGTCCATGGCCGCCGGGACCGCCAGCTTCGAGGTGCTGGTCTAGCCCCCTTCGTCCGGCTCGGAGGGCCGGGCTGTGGGCCGCGGCAACGTCCTCTCAAAGCCCCCTTCAGGCACAGTGGCTCCGGTGGGGGTCTTCGTTGAAAGGTCGTCAGCTGCGGCCTTGCTAGCGCGCGGTACGTGGTGCAGGTCCAAGGCGAGGAGGTCTGTCTCCACCATCTTGGTTGATAACCAGACTGGGAGTTGCCCTGAGCCAACGACTAGCAAGAAGGATGAGTACTTCATACTTTGCTATGTTGCTGGCTTCCTTGGAATTGAAACGCACCACATACCCAGACTGCTCCCCCGATGGCGTGAGGAACAGTACGCTAGCACCGGCCCCCTGCTTTCGCAAGGAGCCGTCGACGAACATCATTCGGTAAGGCCTGGTGAAGGTCAGGGCTCAGGGTCCTGGTTCACCGTCTTCGTGGCCCCCTGAGCATGCGTCTACTTCAGCCACAAGTCAACTAGTGCTCGGTTGATGTCTGCATGACGGGAAAGGGAGCCTAGGTCAAACTTCAGTAGCTCTGCCACCCATTTGGCGGCATTGTCCGTCGCGTGGGGGCTGTGGAGGATAGCTTTCAGCCTGGGGAGACCGCCGGGTGCTCGATACTCGGAGGTCCCCAGGCTGCTTTGGATCTTCCGGGAAGCTCCTCTGATGTCCCGGGAGCTCCGGGGGGTCCCGTTTGGGAATCCGGGAGGTCCTGTTGGGCCTCCGGGGGGTCCCGTTGCACCACCGGGAGGTCCTGCTGGTCCTCCGGGAGGTTGTGTCGGGGATCCGAGGTCCGGTTTGGGCCTCCGGGGTTTTTTGGTACTTGCTTCTTGGTAGAGAAACAGGTTATGGTGGTATGGGGTCAAAGCCATTGGCGCAAAGACCAGAAATTCGCGGGACCCCTAGCTACGCCGAGTCGGTTTATGCCGGGGTTAGCAGGTAAAGGGTGCCCTAGTAAGCATTTGGGAAGCACAGCATATCACAGCCTGGCATCGAGTCTACTATTTGGTCTATCATAGGGAGAGAAAATAGGTCTTTAGGGCATGCCTTATTGAGGCTGGTGTAGTCGATGCGCTTCCGGAACTTCTCGCTGGCCTTCGGGACAACAACACGGTTCGCCAAGCACCGGGGGCGGCGGACTCTCCGTCTTGTCGGACGGCTGGACGTCGGGAAAGACCATTAAGTAGTGCTCAATCACCTCCCTAGGGATCTCTGGCCTCCGCGACGGCTGTCATGCAGCACATCGACATTGTGCCGGAGGGGGGCAACGAGCACGCCTTCCTATTTGCTATCCAGGCCCCCGGCTACCGGGGTGGCCCGGGTGGCATCGGCGCTGATTCGAACGAGCCTTGTGGGGACGTCGTCCTCATCGAGGGATTGCACGCGGGGTGCTGTGGTAGAGGCACGGTGGCGTGCACTTGGGTGGAGCTGGTTTGGTTCTGCGCTGCCGAGGGTTGGCGCTCTAGTTGCTGTAAGCGCCTGAAGATTTTCCAAGGCTAACACTGCGGCAGCACGGTCTCCACAAACCTTGAGGACGCCTGTTGGTGTAGGCATCTTCAAGACAAGGTAGCCGTAGTGGGCTACTGCCATGAATCGGTACAGGGCTGCCCTGCCGATTATGGCGTTGAAGGGGAGGTCAATCTCGGCCACGTCGAACAGAACGTACTCTGTCCGGTAGCTGTCCGGTGCCCCAAAGGTCACCGGGAGGCTGATGCGGCCGTAGGGAACGACCTGTCCCGGCCCTACCCCTGAGAACGGGCTCGATGGGGCGAGCTTGGCCATCGGGATCTGCAGCTTCTGGAAGGTTGCGCGACTGACGAGGTTCAGTCCAGCCCCGCCATCCACCAAAACGTGGTACATCTTCACGTTGGCGATGGTGGGGGCCACCACGAGCGGCAGATGGCCGGCCCCAGCCATGTTCCTGCGGCAGTCAGTGTCATCGAAGTTGATGGGGGTTCCCATCCACCTGAGGTGCGGTGCTGCACCTGGGAGGGGAGCCACCGACGCTACCGCTCGACGCAAGGCCTTAGCCATGCTCCGGGGCGGGGGGTCAGCGGACCCGCCGAAGATGACATAGAGCATCTTCCGGTGCTCGTCATCACTGGAGCTGGAGCTCACATGACTGCGCACTGCCTTTATGGCATGCTGAAGCTCCTGGAACTCCACCTGGCAGTTGACGCCGTCTCGGGCATCAACCTTCTGCTTGCCCTCCCTTTGATTGTTGGGTGGGGCATCAGTTAGGGGCTGCTTCCCTTTCCGGAAGCGCTCCGCGAGCTTCTGGATTTCCCGGCATTCGGCAGCGGTATGATAACTGGTGCCATGCACAGGGCATAATTCATCCTGGCCCCCGTCTGGGGCCGGTGATTGTCGCGGCCTCTTGTCAGGGCGCGGCCCCCGAGCTCCACTGGGCGCCGCCATTGTGGCAACAGGGACCGCGGCTGATGACTTTATGTTGCTTCCGTATGAAGCGTCGCCGGATCCCGGCTGACCCCCTGGCTTGGGGGCCGGCAGAGAGTGCCAGTTCCGCCCTTCGGCTGCTCTGGCACACCTGTCCGCTAGGTTGAAGAGTTCTGAGACATCGCGGACCTCCCTGGTCGCGAGCTTCTCGAGCATCTTCCTGTCCCGAACGCCTTGCCGGAACGCCACCACCACAGAAGCGTTCTGGATATGTGGGATGGTGTTCCGCACCTGGGAGAACCGCTGGATGAACGAGCACAGCGACTCCCCTGGTTGCTTTTGGATAGCGTGGAGGTCAAGCTCCGTGCCAGGGCGGGTGTATGAGCTGCCGAAGTTGGTGACGAACTGCCGGCAGAGCTCTCCCCAGGAAGTTATGGACCCCTGAGGTAGATTCATGAGCCAAGACCGAGCTGGGCCGGTCAAGGCAACGGGGAAGTAGTTGGCCATGACAGCCTCGTCCCCTCCTGCGGCAAGTACGGCGGTGGAGTAGATCTGGAGGAACTCCGCCGGGTTGACGCTACCGTCGTACTTCTCGGGCAGGTGCGGCCGGAACTTGCGCGGCCACCTCGCGAAGCGAAGGGGGGTGCAAGGGCCGCACATCCTGCACCTGCTGCTGCAGGTATTGGCGCTGCGAACGCTTGGTTCACACTTGGCACCGCGTATCCCAGCATGGGCAGGGCTGCACCATAGACCGGGGGCGCTGCTTGCGGTGCATATGGTTGTGGCATATGCTGCGCGGCATATGCCTGAGGCAGGGTTCGCGTGGCGAAGACTTGCCCTTCAGGTTGTGTCGAGGCCGACGACATGCTGTCGCCAGCCTCATGGTTGCGACGCCTTTCTCGGCGTCGCTCGAGGTACATTCGGGCGTCCTGGCCCAAGTGGCACCGTTCCAGCTCCCTTCTCAGGTCCGTCGACAGGAGCCTGGAGGAGCTGGAATCCGCCGTTAGCCCGTCAACCGTGGGTGTGCGCGTCAGCGACACAGCCGGTTGTCCTGGGCGCCGTCCTCGCCGAAACCGAGGGTTCGCGGCGGCGATGACGAGGCGGTCCACCTCGCGGACCCATTGCTGGGTCGCTGAATGGGGCGCATCCCCCGCAGGTGGGTTGCGCAGCAGCGCTCTTGCTGCAGCTAGCGCACCTCCATGGTGTACGCTCAGCGCTGCAGAAGATCTCACACTGGTCGGGGCCTGCATAGCCGGAGTCGGTGTTGCCGGAGTCGGCTGCTGGCTACCAGCTTGTGCCGACACACTCCGTCCTGAGTGTGTTGACATGTACTCCCCAGTGGTCACGGTTCGCCGTGAACGTGGAGGGGGAGAGTTTGCCGCTGAAGGAAGCTTGGTCATCTTCATCGGCGGAAACTCGTCGCGCTAGGGGAAAAGCCCCCTTCCTGGCACACCAAATGTCGAAGTGTTCAGTCGACACTTCCCCCGGGCCTGCACTGGGCAGCCCGCGGAGGTTCTTTTTTCGGTGGGGCTAGTCTCTAGCAGAGAGCTTGCGCAGATGGACGAGTTAGTAAGAGCTTGACACGGCGAGTTTTACGTGGTTCAGGCCGCCGGAGCGTAAAACCCTACGTCCACGGCGAGCTATGGAGCTCGCTGTATTGCTTGCTGCTCGGGGCCGGAGGCCTGAGCTTGGGGGTGAGTTACAGCTTGAGAGTGTATGGCTAGCGTATGAGTTGCAAAGTGCGAACCCTTGCTATCGACGCCTACCCGAGCCTTTTGTAGTCCAAGGCTCGGGCAGCTTACAAGGGGAGTTATGCCGGGAAGATTGTCCCGGGAAGATTGTCTATCATCTACCGTATCTGCAGTTATGCCGGTAGTTGCCTCTGGTCGAAGGCTTCTGAGTCTTCTTCTTGCCGCCCTGCCCATGCCGCATGCTAGCCGTAGTGGTTGATGACGGCGCAGACGGCATGGGGTGTCTTGTCGCGGTGTTTATTGGCTGGCAGGTTCTGACACCGCGTGCCAGTCTGTGATGCGACTGGGTGCAACTGCACCTGACAGAAGCGTGCTCCGCGTCTCGGGAAGACGCGGGCCTTGAATACCTTGTACGGGCAAGGTATGGGGCGTCTTTACGCGCGTTGCCTATTGCTCGGGGGCAGGCAGCACCGTTATGCTGCCACGTGGTGGGCCCGGAGCCCTTCTCAGAGGAGAGGAGGGTCCGTTCCGCGGGGCACGTGGAGCCTCCGGACCTCTCCCCGCGGAGGGAGAGGCTCGGCTTCTGTTGGCCACGTGGCGGGCCCGGAGCTCTCCTCTGAGGAGAGGGAGGTCCGGCCCCGCTGGACGCGTGGCGCCTTCGGACCTCTCTCCCGCGGAGGGGGAGGTCCGGCTTCTGTATGCCGCGTGACGGGCCCGGAGCTCTCCTCTGAGGAGAGGGAGGTCCGGCCCCGCCGGACGCGTGGCGCCTTCGGAGCTCTCCCTGCGGAGAAGGGCGAGTTCCTTAGGCATTTTACCCTGTGCGCGGGGGTACCCCATATCTCAGGTACCGACAGTCGCCATTGGGACTTGCGTCGGTGCAGACGGCCCTACTCTAGGACCAGAGGACGCTTCCTGCTCCCTCTGCCGCTGGCGGTGCGAGGGGCGGGAAGAACCTCTGACAGATTGGATGTTCACCATTGTGGGCTTCATGAACAGCTTCAAGAACCAAAAGCCTCCTACCTGGCACGCCAAATGTCGAAGTGTTCGCTATGACACTCTGCCCGATTCGCTCGGAAGCAGCTCACGGAGGTTCTTTTTTCGATGGGGCTAGTGGATCTCGAAGGTCAGAACATAATGGCGAAGGGAAAGACACAAGGATTTATGTGGTTCAGGCCGCCGGAGCGTAATACCCTACGTCCACGGGTGTGTTTGCTGTATTGTTCGCGCGTATGAGTGAGTGAGTTGGCTGGGTCATGAACCCCTTGCCTGGAGGCTGCCCCGGTCCTTTTATAGCTCAAGGCCAGGGCAGTTACAAGGTGGCCCAGGGCCAGACAGGTAGCCCCGCGGCTATCTGCATCCTATGCATAAGCCATAGACATTTACATCTATATGCATTGTCACTATCGGTGGAGTTAAGGCGTGCCGCCTGTCACGCCGGGCGCCTCTGACCGGGCAGCCATCAACGATGAAGTTCCTGTTTTGTCGCTGTGTCTCCTCGCCCTTCTAGGCAGCTTTGCGCCATTGGGCGGCACTGTTGTGCTATCACGCCTCGCCGCCCTGTCTTTCACCGTAATGGTGCGCAGACGGGGAACGGAGGCGTGCGCCGTGCATCATGCTTCTAGGGAAGGCGCGAGCCTTGAATGCTCGGCTTGACAGCATACCTTCCTCTTTACTCCTTGGACATCTGCCCGTTGCTCGTCGGAGTGACGTCTAGGTGGGTGGCCCCCAGAATGCGCATCTCCACCGGAGCTGTCTTGCGACGTAGAGGGCGGTCCGGAGTCATTAGGTACGTGGCAGCACCGGGACCCTCCCATGCTGGAGGTCAGGCCTGGGGCAGCAGGACACGTGGCACATCCATAGCCTTTCTTGGGGGAAGGTATACCTGGGGTCGTAGCCCACGTGGCAGCACCGGAGCCCTCCCATGCTGGAGGTCCGATCGGGAGCCGCAGGACACATGGCACCTCCGGAGCCCTCTTTTGGCGGAGGGTGTGCTCAAAGGTTCTGGGCACGTGGCAGCGCCGGAGCCCTCCCTTGCGGAAGGCCAGGTCCGGCGCTACTGACACATGGCGGCTCCCAAGCCACCCTCAGTCGGTAATCAGGCTCAGGGCCTGCAGACACGCGGCAACCCAGGACCGCCCATGGGGCCCAGAGCATGTGACTTACGCTAGGGCCTGCCTAAGCTAGAAAGGTGGGTCCCAAGCTGTTTTTTATCCACTACGCGGGGTGAAAGTTGCCTAGAGTAGGGTGAATAGGCTAAAATACCTGAAATGACTTAATTAAACGTGATTAGAACACAGGGGCCAGACTAGTCTGACTCAGGGGCGGACTAGTTTGGTCAGCCTCCTGGAAAAACCTAAAACTTGACTTTTATGGGTTTTTCTTCAGATTTTAGCCTAACAAAATGCGGATAAAATAACTAGCAATCTAATATGATAGGTATGATAGAATATTGAAATGGATTGCAAGATTGTAACGAGGAACACTATATGATCAAAATAGACAAAGTGAACCCTAAGCAATTTAGCGATCGATGAATTGTAAATGCTGGAGAAGACACGGTGATTTTTGCCCGAGGTCGATTGCACTCATGAATCTACGTCCCCGTTGAGGAGTCCACAAAGGACCGGGTTTAAGAACCCTTTCCTCACCAAGTTGCCACTAAGGCTCCGGTTCTTCACTATCTCAAGGGTGAACTTACAAGGTTTTGGGGCTGCTCACAATCTAAGGCTCCCACTTGACCACGTCCACAAAACTCCACAATTCTCACAAGCCACAGATCACAAAGACTCACACCAAGTGCACGAGATCACACCAAGAGACAAAACGCGAAGTTCCTCCTTCTCCTCTCCTCACACACCCAAATCCACTCAAGAATTGGTTCTAGAGGGTGAGTAGGCAAGAGAGAAGGCTTAGGGAGGCTCTAGGATGGCTGTGGCGGCGCTAGGGTTCCAGAGGTTTCTAAAGAAGTCGGGGCATCTCCTTTTATAGAAGTCCTGACAACCAACCGTTGCCACCAACCAAAGTCTGGACTAGTCCGGTTAGGACCCGGGCTAGTTCGGTCTGTGGGGACCACTGACGTCACAAAGCCACCTACTCCCCAATTTTCAAATTTCAAACGTTCACAAATCTTCGGAATAGTCCGCCTCACAACGGACTAGTCTGATCTCACACAGAAACTCTTTGTTCGGGTGAGAACGGACAAGTCTGGACGACCCGGACTAGTCCGGCCACTAAGGCGGACAAGTCCGATCCACCATGACTTAGCCGTGGGAGCTCTCATCTAACAACCATACAGACTAGCCGCCTCAGAACGGACTAGCCCGAACTCACACAAGGACTCTTTGTCTGGGTGAAAACAGACTAGTCTGGCTAGCTCGGACTAGTCCAGCCACTGAGACGGACAAGTCCGTTCTACCAGGACTTAGTACTGAAACACTCTCACCGAGAGAGAACCGGACTAGTCCGTCCCCAAACGGACAAGTCCGAACTCAGTCAGGAACTCTTAGTCCGCCCCAAAACGGACTAAGCCATAGGCCATCCAGACTAGTCCGGCCTCTGGCACGGACAAGTCCGGCCTACCCGAGTTTACCTCACTAGCACTCTCAACTAAGGATTCAACACTTCTAACACTTTGAGCTCTCTTCTATGATCTGAATGCACTTGACAAACACACTCTCACTCTTACACGGCTAGCCTACTAAAGACTCAAATGAAATCCTAACTTCTACTCTTTGAGTCTTCGATGCCATTCTTCATCCTTTTCCTTTTTTGGAGTTTAGGTGTCCACCTTGGAAATCCTGTGCTTATGATCATCTCAGCTCATTAGTCTCTTAATTGTCGTCATCAATGATCCAAAACCCACGGGGATACCTAGATGCACTTACAATCTCCCCCTTTTTGGTGATCGATGACAACACATTAAGTTTCATCATAAGAGGTAAAAGTTTGATTTTCATAACAAGTGTGTGTATGCTTGACTCCCCCTAGATGTATGCAACAGTAAAAGAGGAGAGTTGACATACACTCACATGTTATGGTGGGGTGCCTACATGTTGTGCTAAAAAATGTGATGAGACAATAAAGCATAGTAAAGGGAAACAATGATCAAATATAAGCATAAGATCCACATATAGTCTTACACAAAAGAGACACAATGCATAGAACATAGAGATAGTCATGTCCAAGGATCTATTACAAGACTAGAAGATGATAAAAGAGACATCCTCTTCCATCTATCCCCCTTTGGCATCAAGGCACCAAAAAGGAAAAGGGAAGAAGATACGCCTAAGTCTACTCGTCATATTCATCGTCTTCTTCTTCATCGCCATCTTCATCGCTCTCTGTGGCCTCCGCATCGTCTTCCTCATTGTCGGCGGCGATGGATGGAGGCACGGCCTTGGAAGAGCTTCCATCTTCCGTGAACTGGGCTAGCTCATCAGCAGTGAACTCTAGATAAGGAGTGAGCTCTCCATCACTCTCCTCGGGAGGAGACATAGGCACCTCAAGCTTGTCGCACACAACCTTGATGTACTTCTCCTGACACCTCTCCATGCGTCAAGTACAAACCTCCACACGCCGGAAATAGGCAAAGAGTGCGTTGAAGCACTTGAAGAATCCGCTCATCGACTGCGGAGGAGGAGGTGATGAAGGGGCCACTAAGCTAGGAGGAGCCGCTGAGCTGGAAGGAGGTTGAGCATTCTTCCTTCTGGAAGGTTCTGGCACAATCGGGGGGAGCTGAGGACGGAGAGGTCGATGAGTCACATCCTTGATGAAGACCATCCCCGACACCTTCTCAATTAAGCACATGATATATGGTGCATACCCACATGAGCGGTTGGGAGTGTGAGAGATGTTGAAGATGTCGTCATAGATGTGTTCAACGAGGTTGAACTTCTCCTCACCATCAATCAACAGAAGGAGATGCCTTAAATTTCCTTGAATCACCCCTGCATCTCCATCCTTAGGGGCAATGGTTCTCCTCAAAATCCGGTTGAGGATGCTATAGAATGGTTTGATGTTCCTAGCAAGCCCAGCCTCATATGGAACATGGCTAGGATACATGTAGTCAAGCTGATCACTATCCACTACCTTGATATTGGAAATGATGATCTCATGGTCCAGGTGCTCCTCAAGGCCAAGTATCTGAGCAAACCTCTCATATGTGACTAAGTATTGCTCTCATTGAGGCATCCAAGTGATTTTTTGGTCATGTAGGTGGAGAAGTACACGGTGGTGTAAAACTGCACAGACACTTCGATGTTCCAATCATACTTGAAGCTCATGATTTTCTTGATTCCATGGTGCTCTGTGGCTTCAATCACGGCATCAAAAGCTTTATGCTTCCTTTTGGCCATGTAGTCCCAATCCACCCATTGAGCTTGAGCGACTGGAGTCTTCATCTTTAATTATACTAGGCGGTAGTACTCGCAACGGAAGTCACACCAAAACCTAGGGTCGGTTGTGTGCTTCTCATAGTCATAGACTTTATACATTCTCAGCCTTCTCGGCCCCTTTTCCTTTGAACACATACGCTGCATTGTTGGGCTGCCTGTTTGGATCTCTAGCAGGGGCAACCATATTCAGGGGACCGATGGGCTTCGGTTGCCCCTTCTCCCTGATTACAATGCCTCCTGCCCTCTTTTTCGGTGCCTTGGCAGTTGCCATTTTGTTCTTGAACTCCTCAGGAAGTGAAGCCTTGCCTTTCTTTGGGTGACGGATAACCCTACCCTCAGGTTCTTTCTCCTTCTCTTTTTCCCTCTCTTTTGCTCCCAAGGTGATCAACTTTTTCCTCTTGGGCTCTGTGACACTAGTAGCCTAGGAGCTATGGGCTTCACGTTAGGCCCTTTTCTTCTTCTGTTGATCGACCAAGGATTTATCAACGGCTTTGGTAATTTGTGCCTGCTCATCGAGATCATGTCTCTTCTTTGTTCTTGTCTCTCAAATGATGGCATCCTTTGTCGCCCTCTCTTCGGCAATGCGTCGACGGAGGGCTTGTCGAGCCTCCTCGGCCGCGGGACTTGCAAGAGGAGAGCTTTGGTCGGAGTCCGACATATCGCCTGAGAAACAAGAGATAAGAGGTCAAGGAAATGGAATATTGCGAAAGAATTCACTAAAAATGGCTAAAGTTGGGGTTTGTCCTGTGTAGACCAGACTTGTCCGTTTAGGGGCGGGACTAGTCCGCCCGAGAACGGACTTGTCCGCCCATAAACCAGACTAGTCCGGGTTACACAGGAAGAACCCTAACAATTTTTCACAAAAACTTTGAATTAAGTCACAATACTTCTAGGCTACGATCGAAATAACTTGAGGAACAACATTTGTGAAGAGGTTTCTAGCAAAAAACCTAAGAATGAAGAAAAGAAGAGATTTTTGGTTAGGTCAAGAATACCTCTTGAAATCTCCAAATGTGATGAAATCAAGGGCGAAACTTGAGCAAAGAAGCACGGGGAAGGATTTCCGCACTCCTTAGGGCTCCAACCCGTGGATTAGACGAGATTTTTGGTGGAGAAAAGCAAAAATCGCCAATGGGGGGTGGTTCCCGCTTTGATAGAGAGTTTGGAGTTCAAAGTGAGGAGAGAAGGGGGTCTGGCCGCCCCTGGGAGGTTAAGTCCCTAGGGGCCGGACTAGTCCAGCCAGGTGCATGGACAAGTCCGGTCGGTGGACCAGAGCCAGACTTCTCTGGTGCCGAACTTGTTTGGCCTCCCAGGCGGACTAGTCCGGTTTGGACTTGTCCGCTGAGAAGTCCGACCTAGACATCCCGGACTTGTCCGGCCCATGGGTGGACTAGTCTGGCTATAAGTTGAAATTTCATATAATTTGAATTTCAGCTCAAGAATATGATCCTTTTTGGACAAGTTTTTGCAAATATCTTCGACAAACATGGTCAGTAAGCATACATCAAACAAACAATGACCATATTTGACAAAGGATCCTTTTGAACATAGTTTTGTAGAGTAAGAGAGATTACGGTAGAATTCTGAAAGCATGCGATTTTTGAAGTTATATACATGTAACAAATAGACGTGCAAGACTCAAGCAACGTTTCGAGAATCTAGGATATTTAGTTCACTCCTTAGGTCACAAAAACATTTCTCATCAAGGGGTTTGGTGAAGATATCCTTCAATTACTTCTCACTCCTAACATGAGAGATAACGATATCTCCCTTGATAGAGTGATCTCACAGGAAATGGTGACGGATATCAATGTGTTTGGTTCTAGAATGCTCCACGGGATTGTGAGTAATCTTGATGGCACTCTCATTGTCACATAGGAGTGGAATATGGCTCAAAGTGTAACCATAGTTCCTAAGAGTTTATCGCATCCATAGGAGTTGTGCATAACAACTCCAAGCTGCGACGTCCTCTGCTTTGGCTGTGGATAAGGTAATGGAGTTTTGTTTCTTTGAAGACCATGAAACCAAGGACCTACCAAGGAATTGGCAAGTCCCGTATGTGCTCTTCCTATCTACCTTACAACCGGCATAATCGGCATCGGAGTATCCTATGAGATTGAACTTGGATCCCTTGGGATACCAAAGTCCTAGGTTAGGAGTGTGAACCAAATATCTAAGAATCCTCTTAACGGCTGTCAAGTGACACTCCTTAGGAGCGGCTTGGAACCGTGCACACATGCACACACTAAGCATTATGTCGGGCCTAGATGCACAAAGGTAAAGCAAGGAACCTATCATGGAACGAAATACCTTTTGGTCCACACTTGGACCATCCTCATTGAGGTCAAGGTGTTCGTAGATTCCCATTGGAGTCTTGATGGGTTTGTCTTTGTCCATGTTGAACCTCTTGAGTATGTCTTGAGTATACTTGGTTTGACTTATGAACGTTCCTTCCTTGAGTTGTTTGACTTGAAATCCTAGGAAGAACTTTAACTCCCCCATCATTGACATCTCGAACCTTTCGGTCATTATCTTTGAAAACTCATCACAAAAAGCTTTGTTAGTAGAACCAAATATAATGTCATCGACATATATTTGGCACACAAATAAATCATCATTAAAATGCTTAGTGAAGAGGGTATAGTCGGCCTTCCCTATCCTAAAACCATTTTTAATGAGAAAGTCTCTAAGACACTCATACTAAGCTCTAGGAGCTTGTTTGAGGCCATAGAGGGCTTTCCAAAGTTTAAAGACATGGTTAGGGTACTTATCGTCCTCAAATCCGGGTGGTTGCTCCACGTACACTTCCTCCTTGATTGGACCGTTGAGGAAAGCGCTTTTCACATCCATTCGGTATAGCTTGAAATCATGGTGAGTAGAAAAGGCAAGCAAGATATGAATTGATTCAAGCCTAGCTACGGGAGCAAAAGTTTCATCATAATCCAAACCTTCAACTTGTGCATATCCCTTTGCAACAAGTCTTGCCTTGTTTCTTGTTACAACTCCATACCCGTCTTGCTTGTTGCGGAATACCCAATTAGTTCCCACAACATTTGCGTTGGGTCGCTTCACGAGTTCCCATACTTGATTTCTTTCAAAATTGTTGAGTTCCTCTTGCATGGCCACCACCCAATCCGGATCTTGTAGTGCTTCTTCTACCTTGCGAGGCTCCAAAGAGGAAACAAAAGAGTAATGTTCACAAAAGTTAGCCATTCGAGAGCGAGTGGTTACTCCTTTTGAGATGTCTCCTAGTATGTTGTCGACGGGATGATCCCGTTGAACACTTTGGTGCACTCTTGAATGAGGTGGTTGGACTCTTTGATCTTCATCTTCATCTTTGTTCTCTTCTTCGTGTCCCCCTTAATCCAATCCTCCTTGACTTTGATCGTTTTGATCTTGTTGAGGTTGGCCTTGCTCATCTTGAGCTTGATCATAGGAAGGAGACGTATCTTCATTTGTTGGATGATCATTTGAGTCTTGAGGATGTTCTTGAGGGAAAATGTCTCCAAGTGCCATCCTTTTAAGTGCTTCTTGTGGAGCCTCTTCTCTATCTAGCACACTTTGATCAACTTGCTCCACTTGGGAGCCATTAGTCTCATCAAACACTACGTCTCTCGCTATTTCAACAATTCCAGAAGATTTGTTGAAAACACGATAGGCATAGGTGTTTGAGTCATAGCCAAGCAAGAAACCTTCATCGGACTTTGAAGCAAATTTCGAAGTCCTAGGCTTCTTGTTGAGAATATAAAACTTGCTCCCAAAGACACGAAAATAAGAGATGTTGGGTTTGTTACCGGTTAGAAGTTCGTAAGACGTCTTCTTCAAAATTTGATGAAGGTACAACCGGTTTATGGCATGGCAAGCGGTGTTAACCGCTTCCACCCAAAACCGGTCCGACGTCTTGTACTCATCAAGCATGGTTCTTGCCATCCCAATAAGAGTTCTATTCTTCCTTTCAGCCACCCCATTTTGTTGAGGGGAGTAGGGGGCTGAAAACTCATGCTTGATGCCTTCTTCATCCAAGTATTCTTCCACTTGAGTGTTCTTGAACTCGGTGCCATTATCGCTCCTTATGTTCTTGATTCTTAAGGAGAACTCATTTTTGAGCTCTCTTCAAGAATTTCTTGAGCACACCTTGAGTTTCGCCTTTGTCATGCAAAAAGAACACCCAAGTGAAGCGAGAATAATCATCTACAACTAGACCATATTTGTTACTACCGATGCTTATGTAGATGATTGGACCGAAGAGGTCCATGTGAAGTAGCTCCAAAGGTCTTGTAGTCGTCATGACATTTTTGGATGGATGTTGAGCTCCAACTTGCTTTCCGGCTTGACAAGCACTACATGGCCTATCCTTATCAAAAACCACATTTTCAAGCCTTGAATGTGTTCTCCCTTAAGAAGTTTTTTGCAATTTTCTCATCCCGACATGGTCTATCCGTCTATGCCAAAGCCATCCCATGTTGGTCTTCACCATTAAGCACGTGTCAAGTTGAGCTTTATCCGTGGTGAAATCCACAAGGTAAAGCTTTCCCTTGAGCAATGACCTTAAAGGCGATTGAGTTATTGTTTCTTCTTAAGAAAGTCACACCCTCGCTAGTGAAAATACAGTTATAACCTTTTCAGATAGTTGAGATATGGATAGAAGGTTATAATCAAGGGAGTCAACATGCAAAACATTTGAAAGAGTATGATGGGGAGAAATAGCAATTTTACCGGTGCCAAGGATTTTCCCTTGGCTATTGTCCCCAAAGTATATTCCTTCACTTGGATCTTTATTTTCCTCATACTCTACAAACATCCTTCTCTCTCCGGTCATATGATTTGTGCATCCACTACCGAGCACCCATTTTGATCTACCGGAGGAGTATGCCTACAAAATATAGTTATGTTTTTCCTTTAGGTACCCAAACAGAGTTGGGTCCTTTCATGTTAGTCAAGAGGCACTTGGGCACCCACACGTAAGGTTTTGGACTCTTGCGGAGTGGCCCAACATACCTAGCATAGGTCTTTCCAAATTTGTTCCTCAATAAAACATATGAAGCATCAAAGTCATGGAAAAAAGGATGAGGTTCATTTTTAGGCATGTTAGATGAGTTTGCAATGTTCTTTCCATTTTCTTTGTTGGATGAACCCTCCTTGACAAAAATAATCAAGTCGTTCCCATTCTTGTGAGTTTTAGCATGTTGCTTCCACTCGCGAGAATAGCCAAGACCATCGTTTACATGTGGAGGTCTTACATTGGTATATGCACTTCGTGCATATGCCAATGTTTCCTTGTCAAAGATCCCACCTTTTAGTGATTGCTTGTTTTGTTCCAACTTGAGTTCATCCTTAAGTTTTAGGATTAAGTTTGAGCACTTGCAAGTTTGAGTTGCTTCGGAAGATTTCTTTAAGGAGGGTGGAATCATAGAGTAAGAAGGTGCATTGATCTTGAGAGACTCAACTTGTGTTTCAAGGATCTTGTTGACTTTTGTCAATTTAACAATTTCATCCTTGAGAACAATAGTTGTGTCCTCAGAATTTGAGCAAGTTTCCTTGCTCAAAGCGAGTTCATGCTCAAGTGCCTTGCTTCTTTCCCTTTCAACCTCAAGGAGCTCTTCAAGCTCATGACATCTCTCCTTCTCAAGGATGAGCATGTCTTCCTGACGGTTGATGAGTTCCTCCTTCTCAAAGATTTCTTCTGACAACAAGGTCATCTTTTTTAAGGTGCTCCTACTTAGATCCTTAAGCATGGATTCATTTTCACTACTACTATCAAAGTTATGAAGTGAAGAAGTAGAGGAGGATGGTTTAGATTTAACCTTTCTTCTTCCCTCCTTAGCCATGAGACATGTAGACTTGAAGTCTTCAAGGTTGGGGAAGAGCTTGCTCCTTCCAATGGCAAGTGTTGTTACTTTCTCTTCATCCTCGGAGGATGAGTCTTCATTTGATTCCCATTCCTTCCCAAGGTGAGCATGTCCCGATGGCTTCTTCTTCTTGAAGAACTTCTTCTCTTGGGACTTGCCATCTCGCTTCTTCTTGCTCTCTTCATATGGACACTCCACAATGAAGTGTCCATATTCACCATAGTTGTAGAATGCTCTTTTCGTCTTGGGCTTGGACCTTTCCTTGTTTTTGTTCTCAAAGTGGTTGCTCCCCTTCCTCCTTCTCATCATCCTCTTGAATTTGTTGATGAAGAGCGCCTCTTGTTCATCGGTGTCGAGACTCTCATCATCACTTGCTTCGAAGTCTTGTGATGAGGATGTTGCTTTGAAAGCAACATCTTTCTTCTTGGAGGAGGCGAGCCTTTGGAGGTCGTTGTAGAACATGGCTTCCTTCTCCATCATCTCATTATTGATGATTCTTCCAAGACCTTCCTCCGGGGTCATTTGAGCATATCCCGGGCTCTCACGGATCAAGAAGCAAAGAGCAATGTTTCGAGGCATGAATTCCTGAATCATCCTCTTCACCACCTCATGATTCGTCCATCGGGTGCATCCATAAGATTGGATCTTGTTGACGAGGACCTTGAGACGGTTTTACATGTCTTAAGGCGACTCACCATCCATGATGGTGAACCTCCCAAGCTCTCCTTCGATCATCTCGATCTTGGCCTCCCTAATGACTCGGTTGCCTTCATGCGCCGTCTTGAGTGCATCCCATATGTCTTTGGCCACTTCCAATCCATCGACTCGGTTGAACTCTTCTCAAGTCAAGGATGGGGTGATGACCTCTACTGCTTGACCATTGCGATGAAGTAGGATGGCTTGCTCCGGGGTAACGTCTTCTTCATTCCTTGGAAGATGGACACCTGTTAGAACAATTTGCCACAAGCTAGGGTTTAAGGAGATTAGATGCATCTTCATATTATGCTTCCACATGGAGTAATCATTTTCATTGAATTGAGGAGGTTTGCCAAGAGGAATAGACAAGTAATGGTTGTTAGAGGTTAATCGCTCATAGTTGAAAGGATATTGGGAGTAGTCCGGTTGACCACTCCTTTCTTGATCCTTCGTCTTCTTTTTCTCCTCTTTACTTGAGTAACCTAGCTTCTCGCGAAGTCGTGCCTTGAGCTGGCGAACTTCTTTATCGTCACTTGAATGGTCTTGCAGCACATCTGGGTTCTTCTTCTTGTCATGTGTGTTGTCGCCTTCCGACGTTGGCGGAATCTCGTATCCCTCCACTCTGGCCATCTTCTCTCCGAGTGGTTAGACTCTTGATGGAGAGACCTAGCTCTGATACCAATTGAAAGTTGCCTAGAGGGGGGTGAATAGGCTAAAATACCTTAAATGACTTAATTAAACGTGATTAGAACACAGGGGCCGGACTAGTCTAGCTCAGGGGCGGACTAGTCCGATAAGCCTGCCGGAAAAATCTAAAACTTGATTTTTATGGGTTCTTTCTTTTAGTCTAACCAAATGTGGATAAAATAACTAGCAATCTAATATGACAGGTATGATAGAATATTGAAATGGATTGCAAGATTGTAACGAGGAACACTATATGATCAAAATAGACAAAGTGAACCCTAAGCAATTTAGCGATCGATGAATTGTAAATGCAGGAGAAGACACGGTGATTTTTGCCCGAGGTTTGATTCCACTCAGGAATCTACGTCCCCGTTGAGGAGTCCACAAAGGACCGGGTTTAAGAACCCTTTCCTCACTAAGTCGCCACTAAGGCCAACCCGGTTCTTCACTATCTCAAGGGTGAACTTACAAGGTTTTGGGGCTGCTCACAATCTAAGGCTCCCACTTGATCACGTCCACAAAACTCCACAATTCTCACAAGCCACAGATCACAAAGACTCACACCAAGTGCACGAGATCACTCCAAGAGCCAAAACGCAAAGTTCTTCCTTCTCCTCTCCTCACACACCCAAATCCACTCAAGAATTGGTTCTAGAGGGTGAGTAGGCAAGAGAGAAAGCTTAGGGAGGCTCTAGGATGGCTGTGGCGGCGCTAGGGTTCTAGAGGTTTCTAAATGAAGTCGGGGCATCTCCTTTTATAGAAGTCCCGACAGTCAACCGTTGCCACCAACCAAAGTCCGGACTAGTCCGGTCAGGACCCAGACTAGTCCGGTCCGTGGGGACCACTGACGTCACAAAGCCACCTACTCCCCAACGTTTTAATTTCAAACATTCACAAATCTCTAGACTAGTACGCCTCACAATGGACTAGTGCAATCTCATACAGGAACTCTTTGTCCGAGTGAGAACGGACAAGTCTGGAGGACCCGATCTAGTCCGGCCACTAAGGCGGACAAGTTCGGTCCACCATGACTTAGCCGTGGGAGCTCTCATCTCACAACCATACGGACTAGTCCGCCTCAGAACGGACTAGCCCGAACTCACACAAGGACTCTTTATCCAGGTGAAAACGGACAAGTCTGGCTAGTCCGGCTGAGGCGGACAAGTCCATTCTACCAGGACTTAGTCCCGAAACACTCTCACCGAGAGAGAACCGGACTAGTCCGTCCCCAAACGGACAAGTCCGAACTCAGTCAGGAACTCTTAGTCCGCCCTAAAACGGACTAAGCCGTAGGGCATCCGGACTAGTCAGGCCTCTAGCCCGGAGAAGCCCGGCCTACCCAAGTTTACCTCACTAGCACTCTCCACTAAGGATTCGACACTTCTAACGCTTTGAGCTCTCTTCTATGATCTCAATGCACTAGACACACACACTCTTACTTTTACACGGCTAGCCTACTAAAGACTCAAATGAAATCCTAACTTCTACTCTTCGAGTCTTTGACGCCGTTCTTCATTCTTTTCCATTTTGAGAGTTTAGGTGTCCACCTTGTAAATATCCTGTGCTTATGATCATCTCAGCTCATTAGTCTCTTAATTGTCGCCATCAATCATCCAAAACCCACGGGGATACCTAGATGCACTTACACGGGGGTACTCGGTCTGCAGGGTACCGACACATGTGATTCTTGTTGTTGTTGCTTCGTGACTTGATTCTTTATAATCTACACTAGTTTAGTCACGTTTGAACACATCGAAAAAAGTCGCACACACGGTTTATTTATCAGATTGATTTTCTGCTGAGTGGTTTTTGTAGCTTCTGCATAAAAAGTTCTAATATTCCATTCACCCCCTCTGGTAACTTTTCGCGTGCTCTTAGATCCTACAAAGAACGCCAGGAAGCTTGTTACGAAGGCAATCTTCTATGCCCATATTCAAGCAACAAACAATTACTTGAAGAGGCATCAAGGGTAGGAGCTTGCAGCATTTAGAGACGGCTCCAACACGTACTTGATGGAGGAGAAGTACGCTGAGGTAAACTAGTAGTGCTTTAACTATGACTCTAATTTTGTAATGTCAACATTATTTCAATCAATTACTAAATGCATGCAGGTGGGAATTTCTATGTTATAGGATCGTCCAGAGGCTTACCGGGCCCTCTGTTGGCTGTGGTCTAGCGAGAAATTCGTTGCCAAGTCCAAGAGAGCCCGACAACGCAGAGGGTCTTCCGAAGGCCATACGTATGGTCCGGATGGACATATACGTTTGGCTAAATGAATGCAATGAAAATACCTACGAAACTATAATTATAGTATATTTATGCTACCGACTCATGCTTACAGGAAAACGAGCTAGGGGAACGACCGAGCGACGTTCAGGTGTGGAAAAGAGGTCATAGGGCAAATGACCCTTCACAGCCCGACCAATTGTGCACTCTGGTGGCGACATCTCAACTAGTGAGTACTCGAGTTGCTTTACGTTATTTGTAACTAACATTGCTATTGACATATTTTATGTATTGCTTGTATTTGTAGGAGATGTATGGGGACTAGGCGGTGAAGATTCATGGTAAAGACTACGATTGGCAGAACGCACCAATCGACGTCAACGCCTTGTATGCGAGCGGTGGCAGTAAAGCGCATGGACAGTGAGATGCTAGCTGTTTTTCTTTTTGTCAATTTGAGCTACATTATCTTACTCTTAATCTTTTTTATAGTTTTTCCATTTTTTGATGGAGTGGTTGACTCGAGGGAGGCAAGGCCTTCGAGGGGCTTCTCCTCGCAGTCTTCGTCTACTGGACCCAACCGGTAGATGTCGCAGAGGGACCTGGAGCTCCAGAGTGTCCAGAAGGAGTTTACACCTTACATAGGAGAAGCTCCAGAAGCAAGAAGCGCTTGCCAAGGCCAAAGAGGAGTATCAAGCTAGCTACTTGGTACAGATGCGAGAGACGATACAGGTAAGAACTTAAAATACTAAACGTCTAAATCATTTAATTATTTTTAATGTGCTAATGCTTTGCTATCACAGTACATAGCCCAGCAGCATGGCAACAGGTTGTCATTCCCTCATGGTAGCCGCAGATAGAGCCACATGTGTCGGCGGAGCCACTGATGCATTCTTCAGCGGCACATGTAAGCAACACTTCTTGAAATCAACATAAATTAGATTACTATAGCAAACTGAGCCAAAATTAGTCAAACATAGCCAGACGTCGATAAACTTAGCTATATCTAGGATATTTTAGAAAAACATCCCATCGCCGTAGCTACCGACACCTAGAGCACGACGAGAGGACGATATTCTAGGATCCGGAGGTAGCGGACCTGAGAGTGTGTAGTGTCATGTCTTTTATATTTGAAACTATTTTAATGTGAGTTATCCGTCATGTATATATGTGTTTTTGTATCTACCTGTGAGCTGGCCATCGTACCAGGTTAGCACTTTTTTGTTTTTTTTCAAATTACATTGCTTATTTACGACAGCCTGAAGGTGGTTGTCGTAAATAAGCATGTGTTATTTATGATGGCTAGATCCAGGCCGTTGTAAATAAGTCTGTATTATTTACGAAGGCTTGTTCCTGGCTGTCGTAAATAACCTACCAGAGGGTGCTAGTTGGCACCCTCTCAGTAAGTTACGACGGCTTGTTTAGGCATCGTAGATAACTTAGTTATGACGGCGGTCATCGTAAATAAGCTTATTTACGACCAGTCACTTGTGACGACCGGATGCCGTTGTAAATAAGGAACAACGGTCGTAAATAAGTTAATTATGAAGGTTAGTGGCTTAATTATGACGGTTTAGGCCATCGTAATTGATTGTGTTTCTTGTAGTGACAGCACACCTTAATTAAGAGAGTTTGTCCTCATCCAATGTCTCATTTTTCCCTCCCTCTTCCACCCTTCTATCTCATGCATTGTGTGCCTCAACATGGTTTTGGTGGCGACTCTTGATACCGGATTTTTCATTACTATTGATTTCTCCATACCCCCTTCCCTCTGACTCCTCCCGTTCATGCCTATGATCATTATTTACCGCACTGGTTGGCAGCGTTATCACCCCGCCTTGCAAGCACTACCTGTTACAGCTGTCAGGTAAACTTACCTCTACATGTTTATCTCATTACGTCTAAATGGGTTTATAAAGTTAATACCTGTTTTTATGGTTCTCTTGAGTGTTATAAGGCTCACCTTGTAACATGTGGTTTTTAAAACTAGCATGGTCGTGATTATGATAAGACTTTTGCTCCTGTTGCTCACATGACAACTATTCTCACTCTTTTTTTTTTGTTAAGGCTTCTCTTCGTGAGTGATTCATCTCTTAGTCTGATGTAAATAATGATTTTCTTAATAGTGAGTTGCATGAGGTGTATATATGGACACTGTCTAGGTGGTATTTTGTCACTGGGGGTATGGTTTGTCGTCTTCGCCGCTCTCTTTATAGCCTCAAACAAGCTCCTCATGCTTGGTTTCAGCATATTGCTTGTGTGGTCACTGCTATTGGATTTCTGTTAGTGCTCATGACTTTGCACTTTTTGTGGATAATTTATCGCGTGATAGGACTCTTTTTTAATGTTGATGATATGATCCTCACTGGAAATGATTATCAATATATAGCATTTGGGAAGACTTGCCATAGTGAGTAGTTTTCTTATATCCGACCTTGGTCCTCTTTTTTATTTTCTTGAGATTGAGGTTCCTTGATACTAAGGGCTTCTATTTTTTCCTAGGAAAGTACAATCAAGATCTTCATGATTGTACTTCTCTTATTGATATTGCACCGTTAAGACTCTCATAGAGTTTAATGTTGACCTTTAAACAACTATTGATGAGCCTCTTACGGAATCTACTTGCTATCAACGTATTATCGAGTCTTGCTTATCTTGTTGCCACTCGTTCTGACATTTTGTACTCTATACATATTTTGAGTTAGTTTCTTCTCGTTCTCATCCATCTCCACCATAGTCACCTGCTTCTTGTATTATATTATGTTCATAGGACTATATCTTCTTTCTGCGCTCTAGTTCTTTATAGCTCTAGACATATTGTGATGATACATTAGTTAGTGATTCCTTTGACGTCGAATTTCCTCTGTATTTCATGTTTTTCTTGGTGGTTCCCTTATTGCTTGTAAGACTAAGAAGGAGACAATGTTTTTTCGTTCGAGTAAAAGGCTGAGTTGCGAGTTATGCCTCTTGTGACAACAGAAGTTACTTGGTTGTGGTGGTTGCTTGAGGATATTGGTGTTTCTATTTTTATGTCGACTCCTATTTTGTCTAAGCTCATTAATAATATTGGTGTTGATGTTTATTATACACGAGCACTAGTATAGGATGTTTTTATTGCTCTTCAATATACCCTAAAAGCTCTAGTGGTTGGTTTCTTCTTGATTGCACGGACTAGAGCTCCACATAGGTTTTATCTTTCCAAACTTGGAGTTCTTTTATACCAATGTTGTCTAGTGTTTCCACTTGCACGATCCTCGGGCATGAGACCTGGTCGGCCTCGATACAGGTCCTCGTCCTCCTTCATCGCAGCTGATTAGGTGCACCTCGCGCTGTACCTCGGGCTCCTGAGGTAAGAGTCCCCCGGCAGGACGTTGACACCACGCTCACCCTCAGTTGTCCCACGCTTATGACTCTTCTTAGGGGTGGTGATGCCAAGTGTGGGTTCAACGAATCCCGGCACAACTAGTCCGCAAGACGCGGTATGGATGCGGCCACTATTGCAGGCTTAAGGGAGAGAACAAAAGGACTAGAGATGCCACATCCATATGACGGACGGGTGGCCAGCAATGGAACCAATAGGGATCCCGTTTGTGCAACCTCCTCACATTCCAGAACCCTTTGCAGAGTTTGAGAGTGGAATCCCGTCCGTCGACCAACATCCCCGTCAGATCTAATCACATGGAGCGCATATTCCTCCTTGGTGACATCGATCATCCTCTTCAGCTACGGGCTCCTCGGGGTAGATAGGCTCTAGCCAGATTTTTGGTCCTAGTTGTGCGACGAGGGGTGGTGTGCCCCTCCTTAGATGAGTTCGCTTGATGCATGCACGGGGGATGGTGGTGGCGGCGATGCAGAGGTTGTGTGCTCGACGCGCTTTGTGCAGCTGGAGGGGATGTGATGTTGTGCCACGCTAACGGGTTCACACTACTGGTTGTGGGGTGGATCGGTGACGGTGACGCGACCTTGCATGAGGCTACCAAGAGATTTCTGGTGCATGCGCACGTCTCATTTGATCGAGGGTGTTAGGCGGGAATAGAACCACCAATGAGGTTGTGCCACTAGTGTTCGCATGATTCCTCGTCCCTTCAGCTAGGCCACGTCCCCAGGTGGAGGAAAATATCTCCCCTTTAAGTTCCAAACACGATACCAGATTCAACATTTCATGTTTACTCTCGTTGATCGGTCATAACCCCCCACACCCACCCCAGCAACCATGAGAACAGTCGCAAGAGATGCTCATGGTGCTCCAACCCAAATCTCTAGGTGAAAACATAATTCAATTATGGATGGTCGTTGATGGACACCTTAAGCGTTGCTTACTCTCTAGAGCGTCATCTTAGATATCTTCAATAAAGGTATTGTGATTTTGTTTTTTGGTTGCGACAACCCTCCGTATGGTTGGAGAGCTCATTGTCACCATATTATACCTCCAATGGATCTTTCTTATGCTTATCTTCAAGCTGAGATGAAGTTGGTGGATGATAGTTCGTCTCGTCCCCTCCTTGGATGACGGCCTAGTTTGGCATCATTATTGGCCTTTTCTATGTCTCATTTGTAACTATGGAGGCCCGCTTCAAGTGGTCAATGGTCGGATCCGCACACGACTGGTTGTAGGATGCATTAACATTATTTATGTGGTGGTGAATTAGTAACAATCACTTACAATAGACGCATGTGACTTTTAGTACAAATTTTGTGTATTAAATTTATATTTTTCTCTTTCATTTTTAGTTTATGTGCTAAACCAGACTGTGTGTGTCGACTGTTTACGTATATACAGTGGATGGAGTGTAATTTCAGTTTTTTTTTTAAATTCCCCTTTTGGATTGTGGGATTCATATAGAACTTTTGAAGGTTTCAATCTTCTGATAGTTAAAAATTTTTTCTTACAGGAACCTTTGCTCAATCGAAAAATAAAGGGAAAAATCCACTAGATTGCTATCCTTTGGGTCAACTCCATAGGATTCTAACCAGGAGCTCTGGCCTCTTCAAAAGTATATGTACTTGGTACTATTTGGCTCACTCTTGTTGTGCTATCCGAACATCATTATATAAAGTATATATATTTTTGATTTCAAATAAGTGGAAAATATAGGTTTCAGCGGCATAAAAGAAATTATCTCCACAATTTTAAGCCATCATGAAGCTCATTAGAACACATCACACTTTTGGAGACACTATTGTACGATACCTTGGCCAACTGATTAACCCACTACTACAGCAAACATTTTCACAGACGGTTATAAACATATTATCACAGTCGGTTTTGAAAACCGCCTGGTGACAAAGTACATGTGAAAATGGCCCATTTTCACATGTGGCATAACCGTATGTGAAAATATATTATCACAAGTGGTTCATTAAAGCAGACCGCCTGTGACAAAGAATTATCACAGGCAGCTCCTTTGGAAGGACCGCTTGTAAAAATGGACTATCACAAGCGGCTCTTTATGAACGATCGCTTGTGAAAATAGACTACCACAGGTGGCTCTGAATTAAGGACCATTTGTAAAAATGGATATCGTAGTCGTTAATTCGTTACAGGCTGCTTGTAAATTGAATATCATAGGCTCCTCTTTATATAAAACCGCTTGTAAAAAAAAGGATATCACATGTGGTTCTTCGTGGCGGACTACTTGTGAAATTTTTTTACCACAGGCGACTCTCTATATGTGGTCGCCTATGAAAATCTATTATCATGGGCGGTTCAACTTTAGCAACCGCCTATGAAAACCTACTACCACAGGCGGTTCTTGGTCAATTACCGCCTGTGATAATCTGTTATCACATGTCATTTTTAACTCTCGACCGCCTGTGATAATTTCTTAGCACAGGTGATTCATATTTTAGAACCGCATGTGAAGATATATACCCTATACAGAACTACATTCTGTTATTTTTAATTTCCAACTCAAATTCAAATACAAACAACATAAACATAATTTGCACCCGCTCAGATTCAAATAAACATTCACACAACAATCATAAATTATAAGTATCATATATTTTACCAAGTGTGATTGGATTACTATAGTATATGTTCAAGCAATCTTATTTTTGTAGTCGATACAAGGACATAATATATCATCTATGTTTTACATTTTCGCATGTCTCTTGGACTCTTTAATAAAGCTTGCAACATTTTGAATATATGCAGGATCAGGTCTTGGCATATTGTACATCCACGCTCAGTCCATCTTCTACTTAAGAGTGTACAATTTAGAATATATACAATGTAGGATATATACAATGTAGTATAAATAAAAATTTAAAAATGTAGTATATACAATGTAGCAAGACATACCTTTTGAAGACAAAAATCTTTGAAAGGATTTTACATTTAGCTTAATTCTAATACCAAATCTTCTAAAGGCTTAAAAATTCATGTAGAATCTAAATTCAAAAATTAAGACCTCAAATTGCACCCAAAGGAGAAAAAATGAAGCAAGATAATAGACTTACCTTATGGAGAGACAAATATTTGATATAATCTCTAATTTAACTCGTATCCTTGTCTAGATCTACAAAATACAGGAAATTTGGTGCAGAATATAAATTACCAATTTGAGGCCTTAAATCACATAAAAAATAAGGGGGGAAACGAAGCAAAGTATAGAATAACAATAAGGAGACATACCTCTAAAAAGATTTGGAAACAAACCCCCCCCCCCAAATTTGGAAAAATATCGTCCGTCGTGGCTGTAGCTAGCTCAGCCGCGCTCGGGCAGAACGCGTGAAGGCTATATATACACTTTTTTCATAGGCGGTCGGTATATGGAACTGCATGTGATAACTACAATATCGCAGGCGGATCCAAATACTGAACGCTTTGTGAAAACAAGTGTATTTTCTCAGGCAGTCCGTAATGTAAAACCGCCTTAGATATGTTCCATTATCACAGGCGGTTTTATATAACGACCGCCTTAACAAGTCTATTTACAGAGACGGTTTTTTAATTAAAACCATCTGAGATATTGTTCATTTTCACAGGCGGTTTGTAAATAAGCCCGCCTATGAAAATCTAGATGTTTTCACAGGCGGTTCTTCCTTAAAGGCCGTTTGTGATACTAAATTATCACATATGATTTTTATTCATTGGACATCACAGACGTTTTTTTAACAGACCGCCTGTACAAGAAATAGGATGCGCTTGCAAAAATGGCTTTTTGTAGTTGTGACCATTATTAAGGGTTATAGATAGTTAAAAAACAATCACATTAAAAGCGGTTGGAAGAAGCTCATCAGGCAGTGTTTTCAACCTTGAGTACTCGCCTATCAGCACAGGCACAGAAAAGCTGATCCAATCATTCATCATTATTGCCACGCATTATGACAAGCATCAGAAAAATAAAACGAAATAACTAGTTAAAGTAGTGGTTAAACATGTACAATTACAAAATTGGATATTATGTAGAATCGTTAATTTAACCATATTTCAGATTCATACAGATATGCTTTCTTCATCATAATACAAGAGTAGTCATGCATGAAGCAAACTGCTAAAGAAAAAAAATACAAATAGTTCGCTCTCAAAAGCACCCTAAGTCACTACAAAAATTCATCACATAGTCATGTATCCGAAACACGCTCTTGATCAGTCGATAGGCCTCAGTCACACTCCACATAATACACACACCAAGTTGCACAGCGTTAGAACCCAAAACCCATGCAAGAAAGCTGAGACGGTGGCAGCAAGCGGACTCTAAATCACAAATGTCACTAAAGAAAGCACATAACTATATCTTTTCAAGAAAAGCAGCAAAGCAGAGCACACAGTGATCAGCAAGCAATGAGAGATATGCAGCGCGGGAGGCTAGAATCGACAGTGCGCCTTGCAGTTGGCGTCGCAGTCGTAGAAGCAGGGGTCGTCGCAATGCATCGGGCACAGCAGCCGCATGCTGCGGCACCGCCCGGGCGCCGTGCACCGTGCGTACTCCCCGACACGGTACAGGCTCAAGCTGTAGCTCGGCCGGTGCCGCCGCGCCCTGCTTCCACGCCCTGCTCCACCGCCACCTTCAGCCCCTGAGTCCTGGTCGTCGTACCGTCATCGCCACCACCTCCACCTGCGCCACCCCCGCCGCCACCTCCACCACCTTCGTTTCCCCAGCCCCAGCCCACCCTAGCTCCAAGAACTTCCGCCGCTGGTGCCCCCTCCTCCGCCCCCATCCTTCCTGCCAGCTACGCTGCTGGCACTGTAACTGTTGCCACTCCGCACAGCCCCCGGTTCAGCGCTTTGCACCAGAGTAACGTCACCATCCGCGGCAAGCATTGGCACCTCTGCCAACACCAAGAACGCATAAAAGATTAGCACGGCCGCGCTGCCCATCGCAGGCACGCGTGGAGCACGTATCACCGTGCTGAAATGTGCAGATTATAGAACCGGCCCTTTGTGAAAGCGAAGCTACTGAGGTGGCTGCCGGCTGTGTATATATAGCTCGGGCCTCGGGGCATACAGGCACGGCAGGAGGTGACTTCAAATGCACGTACTTCTTGGACCCCCACAACAGCAGCACATAGATGTACCATACCACGGCCGATGTGCGACGGCTGACCACACCAATCTGTTACATATACAGCGCGCCTTGTCTTCTTGCTTGGTCCAGCAACATATGCCTTCACATTCAGGCTCCATGGGCATATGGCTCTTGATCTGGACCTCCTTCCATTTCACGCGTCTGGCTCCTACTCTATATAATGCACAGATACCAGAAAGAGAAATTCCTCCGATGTATGCGCCGGCCTTCTCTGCCCATCGCTCGACCTTTGTCTTTGTCCTCGCAGGCCAATATTGTCACATCCGGTTTTTCTGAAAAACGACCGAGTGACTATCACATGTATGCCAGGATCATTTTCTCATACATGCGATGACAAAAAGTGAAGCATCATTATATTACAAGCTAAGTGTTCGAATATAAATAAGTCTTACATAACATAACGTCACGGTGGACGATAATATGTTCACAACATATGAATAAACCAACAGCGAAAGATAAGTCTTGTGGGCTCCATCACAGGCGTTGCCCGGGGGACTCCGTGAACCTAAAATCCTTCTTCGGGGCCGAAGTGTTGGTCGTTGTACGCCACGTCATTCCCTTGGTCTGAGCAGCAATTTAAAACCAACAGAAAAGCAAGCTTGAGTACCGTAGATACTCAGCAAGTGTGGGAAAGTTATGTCATGCATGGCTAGAGCAAGGAGAGGTTGAACTCATGGTTAAAGCACTACGTAATTAATACTTACAACCTTAGCTTATTAATCACCTACATTACTACATAGGTGAAATGGTCCCAATCCCCTAACCCATCATCAATATCAAGTAACCATAACATCATTTCCAATGTTAAGCTCCCCGCTTAACATTCTCAACTTCCCAATTCATCATCCTCTAATCATGAATAAGTCCAAGCCGCTCTTGACCGTGAGCACGGCTGTCATGACAGTTTTGACTCTGCAGAGTTTGCACCACTGTACCCACATGTAGTGATTTTATCCCCCATTGTCGGGTGGACTTAAAAGAACCTCCATTATGCCAGTGGCCGCGAACCACATTCACACTTCCGAGGTGTGTAGCCAGGAGATCACTACGAGGCCTTTACAAAGGGATTCCCGACGAGTGTGGGCCCACTGAGGTTTCACCCCTAACAGCATCCAAGAGGCTCCAACCCCGCTGCAGTGGCCCCCTCTTAAGCCTTGCGGTTCATATGGTAGTCCAGCTGACACCTATTCCCCGCACCATTCAAACACCCATACTACGCCAGGGATGCACCTAATTAATTGGCCAAGCTGCCCCATCTCAGCATGTGGTTGGCACGGTAAAGCCAGGTTACATGCTCCATGAACCGGTCCTTAGGATCCAGGCAAGCACTAAACACAAACCCGAGTCTCGTGCACGCAGCACCAACCAAAGCATCCAACTTGCCTAGATCCCTACCTCTACATAATTCATAATATTCTATTCAAGGGGTAAAATAATCAAGGTGATGATCTCATATCCCATTTATCCCATTTTAAGCATGGCTAAGCATGAGTAGTATAAATGAATGACATAATGAAACAACTCCCAACCCAGGCTACAAGGAAGCAAGATAATGAGAATCTAGGGAAACTTCCTAGCATGTATTTCATATTTCAATTGACAATGCAAATAATTCTAACTACACCTCCTAGTATAGGATCAAAGTGGTCAAGGACACTTGCCTTCTTCCTGCTACTCCGGGAAGGGAAAATCTTGATCTTGAAAGGTGAGAACCTGCTCTGGGGCTGGTTCTACTCATGCCAATACACACATAGCAAAAGAAAACCACAATCCATAAGCAATAGTCCACACATACATTCATGCAAGTCATACATGCATACCCATTTAAAGTCATACATATAATTAAGTGTTGTGTTTACCCTAGATAGGTTGCTCCTATGCATAATGCACTTTTAAACATATATTTTACCTTTAACTTTAATATTCAGATTTCTAAATGCACACTATATATGAATTTCCAATTTGAACAAATTTTCTATATGAGATAACACACTTATTAGCCACAAAATTTGCATGAAAAATAATTTCCTACTCCAAATAGGTTTTCAGATCTTCTACACAATCTTAACCTGAAGTTTTGGATTTGGGGACCTCATTTGACATTTTCTAATTATGTATACCTATTTTCCTATATTTTCAGATTTATTTTCCATACCTAAAAGTGAACTTTAATACTAAAATAGCAAAAGATATCATCTACACAGAATATATTTTGATCTATAATGTCCAATAAAATATCTTTTGCCTTCCTCTCTAATGGGGTCAATTTATATTTATTTTTACCCATTTTTCAGAATTATTCCTAGCCTAAAAAAAGAATTTCCAGCAATAATAAATTTAAATAGCCCTTAGTCATATTTCATTTCGGCCCAGAATCAGTCCTAAATTTTCTCTAACTCTTTTCAGGTGCTAAAAAGGATTTGAATTATCATTACATCAGAGTTTGAATCACTTATTTGAATTTAAATGCTATTCACATGTTCAAATTACTGAAATTAAGAATCCTCAGGGGTTGATGTGCAAATCCATCCTACTGTGGGGTCCAATTTCTTATTTTCTAAATTTTTAGGGGTCTAACTATACAAAACAGGGAGGTTTTCCGAATTTCCAATTTATCCAGGGGCTAGAATTGGTATTTATATGTGTTTGCCTAATTTACCGAGAGCTCAGGGGGTAGAACAGAAAATCCGGGGGCTAGCTCTTCTTTTCCCGCAACCCTAGGGGGTAGCCCGTAAATTTCTCAGGCGGGAAACGGTGGGTTCAATCTGGACCGTAGGATTTAAAGAGTGCGGCCCAGATTAAAACATCGAAGGGGTACGGGTGTCTTGGTTGCTAGCCGCACGTTTTAAAATGGACGGGACACAGAGGGCCACGTCATCCTGGCCTGGCGCGGGCGGCGCTGCCCCGCGGCGCACGGCGGCGGGAGGTGACGAACTCGCCGGACTTTCACGGAAACCTATCTACCGGCCCTAGATCTTCGCTCTCTGTGCACAACTCGAAGGAGGGGGGGTAGGGGGCCTCACCTCGATGGTTTTCTTGCACTCGGAGGCCCTGGAAGTCGGTCGGCGGTGACGCGGTCCGGCGGTGCTCGTCGGCCGAGCTTTTGTGCACGGGAACTCTGGGGTTTTCTCGCTCGGGGGCTGCGTGGCAACCTGCCAAACCGAACTGGAGGGTCAGTAGGGGTGGGGAACGAGGATTTCGTCGATGCAACGACGGGGGGCGGCGGTCGATCACCGGTGTGCGACGAAGCTGAGTCTTCCGGCAAGGATTCTTCTCACCGTCGGCGCTGAGGGGTCACGGAGGTTCCTGGGAAATGGTGAGATCAGTTAGACTCGAAGGTAGCACGCTAACCGGGCGAATTTTTGGCTTCGACGACGGCACTCACCGGCGTGGTTTCGGTTGCGAGCGGGGAGAGCCCGTGGGGTCCCTGGGGCTTATAAATCCGATGGAACCCAGGTCGTGGAGGTTGGGGACGTGTGGTACCGGCGCTGAATTTCCGCGATCGTGGCCACCATGCGCGGATTTGGACGAGGCAGCGGTGATCGGCGCGGGAGAATCGGTGACGGTTGGGGGAGATGGATCTGACGACTGGGTCCTGCGCCGCAGTGATAGGAGGGGAAAACAGCCGCCGGCTGCTGGGCCGACTGGGCTGTGTGGTGGGTTTTGGCCCAGTGGCTGTTTTTTTCTTTTTCCTTTCCTTTCTATTTTCTGTTTTTGCTTCAAATTTTAATTCCCGTTTGAATTTGAATTCTTCTCCAACATGCATCACGCCCACTTTATTTGAATTTGTCTTTGCCACATTTTTAGGGGTGTTACAACTCTACCCCCCTTAAAAGAAATCTCGTCCTCGAGATTGGTGACTCTAGGGAAACAGATCCGGAAACTATGCCTTGAGCTCGTCTTCTCGCTCCCATGTGGCTTCTGCTTCCGAGTGGTGCTTCCACTGCACTTTGCACATTCGGATTCTTTTATTCCTTGTGATCCGTTCCATCGTCTCCAAGATCTTGACCGGCTGCTCGGCATATGAAAGGTCTTCTCGTACGTCTACCTCATTCATGGGTAACCTCTCTTCGGGTGTTCTTAAGCATTTCTTGAGTTGTGACACATGGAACACGTCGTGCACATCCGATAGGCGAGCCGCTAGTTCTAACTGAAATGCCACATCGCCTTTCCTCTCCAGAATCTGGAAGGGTCCGATGTACCGAGGTGAGAACTTCCCTTTCACCTTGAACGCGAATCCCTCGGATAGGAGACACCTTGAGATAGACATAGTCCCCTACGTTGAAAATGAGCTCTCTTCTTCGTACATCGGCATAGCTCTTCTGTCAGGTCTGGGCTATCCTCAAGTTGTTGCGGACTTCCCTCACTTTCGCCTCGTCTTTTTGTAGTACCTCAGGCCCAAACACTTTGCTTTCCCCAGTTTGGTTCCAAAACAATGGAGTCCTGCACTTCCTCCCATACAACGCCTCGAAGGGTGACATCTTCATACTAGCCTGATAGCTGTTGTTATAGGAGAACTCCGCATACGGTAAGTTCTTATCACAACTCCTATTGTTCTTAAGTGCGCAAGCTCTCAACATATCCTCAAGGATTTGATTGGTCCTTTCGGTCTGCCCGTCAGTCTGTGGATGGTACGCGGAGCTAAAATTCAAATGAGTCCCCATGGTCTCATGTAACTTCTACCAGAATCTTGAGGTGAATTGTGTTCCTCGATCTGACACTATCTTCTTTGGTACTCCATGGAAACACACGATTCTTCACATGTACAATTCTGCCAGTTTGGATCCGCTATAGCTTTCTTTCACAGGGATGAAATGGGCTACCTTAGTCAGCCTGTCGATGATGACCCATATCGAATCATATCCCGATTGGGTCCTAGGCAGTCCCACTATGAAGTCCATACCTATTTCCTCCCCTTTCCATTTGGGCACTTTGAGTGGTTGCAACAGTCCCGCGGGTCGTTGATGTTCTCTTTCACCAACTCACATGTGTCACATAGGGCAACATGTTCCGCGACATCCCGCTTCATGCCATACCACCAATATCTGCTCTTGAGGTCATGATACATCTTCATACTCCCAGGATGGATGGAATAGTCGGAATCATGAGCCTCCTTCAGAATTAGTTCACGGATCTCCTTTACTTCAGGCACACAAATTCTTTTCCCATGCCACACCGTGCCTTGTTCATCCTCTCTAAACCCCGAAGCTTTATTCTCTTTGATGAGTTCTCTGATTTCTTGTATCTTCTCGTCATTCTTCTGACCGTTGCGTATGTCTTGCTCCAATGTGGAGTCCACTTCCATGGCGATGGCCTCGCCACTATTCACCAGACATAGATTGAGTTTTGCAATCTCCTCCTTCAATTCCGTAGGCGTGTCATTTAAGCTCAACATGTTGACATGCACCTTCCGGCTTAACGCATCCGCCACGACGTTTGCCTTCCCAGGATGATAGTTGATACCCACATCAAAGTCGTTTATTAGCTCTAACCATCTCCTTTGTCTGAGGTTGAGATCTGGCTGTGTGAAAATGTACTTTAAGCTCTTATGATCTGTATATATCTCTGTCCTCTTTCCCATCAAGTAATGCCTCCAAAGCTTCAATGTGTGCACCACTGCGGCTAGCTCTAGGTCATGCGTAGGATAGTTCTTCTCGTGTTTTCGGAGCTTCTGAGACGCATAGGCAACGACATGCCCCTATTGCATGAGAACACATCCCAACCCGTGTCCAGAAGCATCACAATATACCGAAAAATTGTTCTGCATGTCTGGCATAACTAGCACTGGGGCTGTTGTCAATCTTTTATACAGCTCTTGGAAACTTGCCTCACACTCCGGTGTCCACGTGAATGTGATTCCCTTCTCTAACAATTTGGTGAGGGGTCTTGATATCTTGGAGAAGCCATTAATGAATCGTCGATAGTACCCAGGCAATCCTAAGAAGCTCCTGATCTCCCCGACGTTTTCAGGGGTCTTCCACTTCTGCACATCCACGATCTTGGCGGGATCCACGGAGATTCCTCCTTCCGAGATTATATGTCCTAAGAAGGGGGCTCGCTTCAGCCAAAACTCACATTTGCTTAGCTTGGCATATAGTTGGTGTTCTCTCAACTTCTGCAACACCAGTCTTAGGTGCTTCTCGTGTTCTTCTTCATCTTTGGAGAATATGAGAATGTCATCAATGAAAACCACCACAAATTTGTCCAAATACTCCATGAATACCTTGTTCATGAGATACATGAAGTACGCCGGGGCGTTAGTTAGCCCGAACGGCATGACGATGTACTCATACAGCCCATACCGAGATACGAACGCCATCTTGGGAATGTCAGTTGGTCTTATATTTAGTTGGTGATATCTCAACCTGAGATCAATTTTTGAGAATACGCACGCTCCCCTCAACTGATCAAATAAGTCTTCAATGCGGGGTAATGGGTACTTGGTCTTGATGGTTACCTCATTCAACGCACGGTAGTCTACGCATAGCTTTTGGGTTCCGTCCTTTTTGGGCACAAATATCAATGGAGCTCCCCATGGCGAGGAACTAGGATGAATATACCCCTTCTCTGTCAATTCCCGTATATGTTCTTTGAGCTCTTCCAGTTGTTTGGAGTCCATCAGGTAAGGCCTCTGGTATATCGGGGCTGTTCCAGGCACTAGTTCAATCGTGAATTCCACTTCACGATCTGGGGCATACCTGGCAACTCCTCAGAAAAAACGTCCGGATATTCCTTGATAACCCTTATCTCTTCCACTTCCACTTCCACTTGATTGAGTTTAATATCCCTCTTAGGTTCTTGTACGGCTATGAACTTCACTTTTGTGCCACTAGTGTGGGTTAGTTCCACCGTTCTAGTCGAGCAATGGATAATGCCCTTATGCTTGGTCAACTAATCCATACCCAATATAATATCTATTCCTTGTGAGTTTATCACTATGAGGTTTGCAGTAAATACTACCCCATTAATGTATAGACTCACTTTGGTACACACTTGTCTTGTCCTTATTTCTCCCCCTGGAGAGTTCACTGCTAATATATGATTCATTTGTGTTGTTGCTAGATCATGCTTCTTAACAAATCCTTGAGCAATGAACGAGTGGTAGCACCAGAATCGAACAATATGGTTGCAATGTGTAAACTTGCAGGAAACTTATCAATCACCACGTCAGGTGCCTCTTGCGCCTCCTCCATAGTCACGTGGTTCACCCGTCCCCGCATCATGTTCTGCTGTTGTGGCTGCATTGGCTTCTTTTTCGGGCACTTTGTGAGCGTAGTGCCCCACTTCACCACAGTTGAAGCATTGCACCCCAACTCTAGGTGCCTGGCCTTTGTTGTCTCGGGGTGGGTTTTGTGACCCTTGTCCTGCTGGTCGAGGTTGATAAGTGGGGCATGGCTGCTGCACAAACTGACGCTGCAGCTGTACTGGTGTTGATGGAGGCCTGAAATTCGGGTTGTAACCTCTCGGTGCTGAGTAGGGTACCACAGCACGGTTCATCTGCCCTGCAGGTTGCTGCATTGGACGTGGACGTGTATTGCTGCTTGACGCTTGGTGTGACCATCCCATCTTCCTCTTGTGTTCGTTCTCCAAGGCCTTCAACTTCCTCACCACAATAAACGCCCTGTCCACCATCTTTTGGAAACTTTCATATTCATTGGAGGACATTGCACATTGCATTTCCATGGTAAGTCCTTCCACAAAACAGTCCTATTTCTGCTCATTAGTTTCGATGTCCCGTGGTGCATAACGGGACAGTTGGGTGAACTTGGTGAGGTACTCCCTCACAGTCATGTTGCCCTGCTGCAGTCCCAAAAACTCCTTCCTCTTGTTCTTGAGTTCTCCCCTTGGTATGTAGTGGTTGCGGAAACTGCGCTTGAACTCTTCCCAAGTTATGTTCTCGGGGTCGTGATGGGCTGCCACGTAAGCGGTCCACCAATCAGCAGCGGGTCCATGCAATTGATGAGAGGCAAACAGCACCCTCTCATACCCTTGGAAATGTATGATCTTCATCTTGTTCTCAATGGTTTTGAGCCAATCATCTGCCTCCAAAGGTTCAGCAGCACTCACAAACTTTGGAGGTTGAGTTCCCAGAAACTCACTCATCCTTGGTTGACGTGGTGCAGCCTGCGGGGGTGGAGCTTGGTGTAAATTGGCCACCACTTGAGTCAAATTCTGGATGAGCTGATTTTGATTGTCGATCATTTGGTAGATAGGATCAGCTCCTCCTCGACGACCACCCCTGCCTTGCCATCCAGGAAGGTGAGGATTGGCAGCCTCATTGTTGTTGTTGTTGGGGTTGGCACCACAAACCTTCCTCTTCCGGCCATCTATTATGATTAACCAAATGTCAACTCAATCATTACGCATTAATTTCCCACATTGCTTGTATAAACTTAAACTTTTGAGACATTAAAATTTAGGCAATTTCTGAAAATCTCGCAAGATTCTTAGGCACCATGTCTCATACAAAAACAAATGCAACTATTGATTCATAAGGTTTCACATACAAAATCAAATGCAATCATAAAGACGAGGTTGTGGACAAGTGCCCATGGCTCCCACAACTCACGTCACACACCAAACATTGACAAGCAAATAGATAGGTTTTTGATTCGACTACTCGATAACATGCTGAAATAAGGGAGATAACTCTAAACGACTCGTATCACTGAGCTGGCTCGTCGGGGTCTTCCTCATCATTGCGGCTACCCTCGGACTCCGCTCTAAGTGGGGAAGCTGCTGGTGGAGAAGTGCGGCTACGCTTGTTCGCCCGGCGGTCTGGGGAGTCAGGAGTCCATGTGTCATTCTCCGTGACACATAGTTCGTTCCCATCTCCTCTCTCCCTCGCCCTTAAGCTGGCACGAAGCAACGCCTCCGTCTCCTTCAGGGTTTCATGGACATCCTGAAGCTCCTGCTGGCACTCCTGCAGTCGAGTGCTGAGCATAGCTGCATCCTCCAAGCACAGGTCCATGTGCTCATGAGAAGCCCCCTGCTGCACCGGTGGGTACTTGTACTCCGCGGTGCCACTCTAACGCTGGAGGACATACATGTACTCAGTCATGTACAGGTGGCCACGGTTGATGTAACTCTGGCAGGTGATGGCCTCCCAGGTGACATCCTTCTCAGCATCGGCCTGAGTCGCCCGACAGGCTGGAGAGCGGTGGATCTTGAGCAGCTTGTTGTTGTGGATAATCCTCATCTATGAGCTCCATTCTTCACACTTTTCACGGATGATCCTGGTGGAGCTGTAGTGTATGATCAGCTTGCCCACATTGCTGGCGATGTGAAGCATACGCCGAAGACGGCGCAACAAGCCTCCTACTGCCAACCCGTAGGAGTGGTACGTCACCGGGCGGTTCTCCTCCCTCAAAGCAAGGGCAGCTACAGGAACTCTCCCTCCGGTGGACTTGCGAGCGGTGTGGACCATGGGAACCATCTAAAACATAAAATATTTAGAATCAAGTTAGAAAAATTTAAAATTCAAGTTAGATAATAATCAAGTAATTACTGTATTTTGAATAAAAGTTGAGGCAAGATATGCAAATACAATAAAGTGACACCCTTAAATAACACTTTCACCCCACATTTTTTAAATAGTTTTTAAGAATATAGGGTCCTTAAATACGTCCATTTCTACCTAGGTCCACGTTCCTACGGGCAACCTTGGCTCTGATACCACTTCTGTCACACCCAGTTTTTCTAAAGAACGACCGAGTGACTATCACATGAATGCCAGGATCATTTTCTCATACATGCGATGACAAAAAGTGAAGCATCATTATATTACAAGCCAAGTGTTCGAATATAAATAAGTCTTACATAACATAACGTCACGATGGACGATAATATGTTCACAACATATGAATAAACCAACAGCGGAAGATAAGTCTTGTGGGCTCCATCACAGGCGTTGCCCGGGGGACTCCATGAACCTAAAATCCTTCTTCGGGGCCGAAGTCTTGGTCGTTGTATGCCACATCATTCCCATGGCCTGAGCAGCAATTTAAAACTAACAGAAAAGCAAGCTTGAGTACCGTAGGTACTCAGCAAGTGTGGGAAAGTTATGTCATGCATGGCTAGAGCAAGGAGAGGTTGAACTCATGGTTAAAGCACTACGCAATTAATACTTATAACCTTAGCTTATTAAGCACCTACATTACTACATAGGTGAAATGGTCCCAATCCCCTAACCCATCATCAATATCAAGTAACCATAACATTATTTCCAATGTTAAGCTCCCCACTTAACATTCTCAACTTCCCAATTCATCATCCTCTAATCATGAATAAGTCTAAGCCGCTCTTGACCGTGAGCACGACTGTCATGACAATTTTGACTCTGCAGAGTTTGCACCACTGTACCCACATGTAGTGATTTCATCCCCCGTTGCCGGGTGGACTTAAAAGAACCTCCATTATGCCAGTGGCCACGAACCACGTTCACACTTTCGAGGTGTGTAGCCAGGAGATCACTACGAGACCTTTACAAAGGGATTCCCGACGAGTGTGGGCCCATTGAGGTTTCACCCCTAACAGCATCCAAGAGGCTCCAACCTCGCTGCAGTGACCCCCTCTTGAGCCTTGCGGTTCATATGGTAGTCGAGCTGACACCTATTCACCGCACCATCCAAACACCCATACTACGCTGGGGATGCACCTAATTAATTGGCCAAGCTGCCCCATCTCAGCATGTGGTTGGCACGGTAAAGCCAGGTTACATGCTCCATGAACCGGTCCTTAGGATCCAGGCAAGCACTAAACACAAACCCGAGTCTCGTGCACGCAGCACCAACCAGAGCATCCAACTTGCCTAGATCCCTACCTCTACATAATTCATAATATTCCATTCAAGGGGTAAAAAAATCAAGGTGATGATCTCATATCCCATTTATCCCATTCTAAGCATGGCTAAGCATGAGTAGTATAAATGAATGACATAATAAAAATACTCCTAACCCAGGCTACAAGGAAGCAAGATAATGAGAATCTAGGGAATCTTCCTAGCATGGGTTTCACATTTCAATTGACAATGCAAATAATTCTAACTACACCTCCTAGTATAGGATCAAAGTGGTCAAGAACACTTGCCTTCTTCCTGCTGCTCCAGGAAGGGAAAGTCTTGATCTTGAAAGGTGAGAACCTGCTCTAGGGTTGGTTCTACTCATGCCAATACACACATAGCAAAAGAAAACCACAGTCCATAAGCAATAGTCCACACATATATTCATGCAAGTCATACATGCATACCCATTTAAAGTCATACATATAATTAAGTGTTGTGTTTACCCTAGATAGGTTGCTCCTACGCATACATGCACTTTTAAACATATATTTTACCTTTAACTTTAATATTCAGATTTCTAAGTGCACACTATATATGAATTTCCAATTTGAACAAATTTTCTATATGAGATAATACACTTATTAGCCACAAAATTTGCATGAAAAATAATTTCCTACTCCAAATAGGTTTTCAGATCTTCTACACAATCTTAACCTGAAGTTTTGGATTTGGGGACCTCATTTGACATTTTCTAATTATGTATACCTATTTTCCTATATTTTCAGATTTATTTTCCATACCTAAAAGTGAACTTTAATACTAAAATAGCAAAAGATATCATCTACACAGAATATATTTTGATCTATAATGTCCAATAAAATATCTTTTGCCTTCCTCTCTGACAGGATCAATTTATGTATTTTTTTTACCTATTTTTCAGAATTATTCCTAGCCTAAAAAAAAGAATTTCTAGCAATAATAAATTTAAATAGCCCTTAGTCAGATTTCATTTCAGCCTAAAATAAGTCCTAAATTTTCTCTAACTCTTTTCAGGTGCTAAAAAGGATTTGAATTATCATTACATTAGAGTTTGAATCACTTATTTGAATTTAAATGCTATTCACATGTTCAAATTACTGAAATTAAGAATCCTCAGGGGTTGATGTGCAAATCCATCCTACTGTGGGGTTCCAATTTCTTATTTTCTAAATTTTTAGGGGTCTAACTATACAAAACAGGGAGGTTTTCCGAATTTCCAATTTATCTAGGGGCTAGAATTGGTATTTATATGTGTTTGCCTAATTTACCGAGAGCTCAGGGGGTAGAACAGAAAATCCGGGGGCTAGCTCTTCTTTTCCCGCAACCCCAGGGGGTAGCCCGTAAATTTCTCAGGCGGGAAACGGTGGGTTCAATCTGGACCGTAGGATTTAAAGAGTGCGGCCCAGATTAAAACATCGAAGGGGTACGGGGGTCTTGGTTGCTAGCCGCACGATTTAAAATGGACGGGCCACAGAGGGCCACGTCGTCCTGGCCGGGCGCGGGCGGCGCTGCCCGGCGGCGGGAGGTGGCGAACTCGCCGGACTTTCACGGAAACCTATCTACCGGCCCTAGATCTTCGCTCTCTGTGCACAACTCGAAGGAGGGGGAGTAGGGGGCCTCACCTCAACGGTTTTCTTGCACTCGGAGGCCCTAGAAGTCGGTCGGCGGTGATGCAGTCCTGCGGTGCTCGTCGGTGATCGTCGGCCAAGCTTTTGTGCATGGGAACTCTGGGGTTTTCTTGCTCGGGAGCTGCGTGACAACCTGCCAAACCGAACTGGAGGGTCAGTAGGGGCGGGGAACGAGGATTTCGTCGATGCAACGACGGGGGGCGACGGTCGCTCACCGGTGCACGACGGAGCCGAGTCTTCCGGCAAGGATTCTTCTCACCGTCGGCGCTGAGGGGTCACGGAGGTTCCTGGGAAACGGTGAGATCAGTTAGACTCGAAGGTAGCGCGCTAACCGGGCGAATTTTCGGCTTCAGCGGCGGCACTCACCGGCGTGGTTTCGGTTGCGAGCGGGGAGAGCCCGTGGGGTCCCTGGGGCTTATAAATCCGATGGAACCCAGGTCGTGGAGGTTGGGGACGTGCGGTACCGGCGCTGAATTTCCGTGATCGTGGCCAGCGTGCGCGGATTTTGGATGAGGCAGCGGTGATCGGCGCGGGAGAATCGGTGACGGTTGGGGGAGATGGATCTGACGGCTGGGTTCCGCGCCGCAGTGAGAGGAGGAGGGGGAAAACAGCCGTGGGCTTCTGGGCCGATTGGGCTGCTGCGGTGGGTTTCGGCCCAGTGGCTGTTTTTTTCTTTTTCCTTTCCTTTTTCTTTTCTGTTTTTGCTTCAAATTTGAATTCTTCTCCAACATGCATCACGTCCACTTTATTTGAGTTTGTCTTTGCCACATTTTAGGGGTGTTACAAATTTGCAGCTGATAGTTTTTGTTAGTCATATTGCGACTAATCATAGTTTTTCCCCCTGGATGAATCAAGTAGCCCCCACACATTGAAGAGTTTTAACTTAATGGGAAGGTTACAGTACGTGAAGAGGAAGCTATCTTGAGCCTCCTCAACCGCCATCAACGTATTCATATGATGATATCGTCCATTCGTCGTGACTGATGATGATGGTCGTAGCCTAGCTCGTAGGCCCTCTTAGAGCAATAATGATCCCTCTGCTGCTTTTGACTCTGATCCCTAATTGTTAACGAAAAAAACATCCCGCAATGGCTGTAGCGATTGAGTTTTTTCTGAAATAGGAACATTTTGAACGGGATTTTCAAAACTGTAGGGATCTCCCCTCTAGATGGTGTTTTTGATGTATATCCCCAGAGGGCTATATAAGCCTTATTTCTGGTCATGCATGGTGTAGAGTACTTTCACTTATGGCAATAATAGAGTTTATGTTGTAGGAGACTACGAGGTACTTCGAGGGGTTTGGACACTTATAAATAACACTCAATTGGTATTTGACTACATTCTCGCAAATATATGCAAGAGAAGTTATAGAAAGTAAAACTTCATCTGGCACTCCAGTGTCGTACACAAGAGCAAAGATTTGAAATATTTTGTAAGACATAATAAGGTGTGGTGTCAGGAACGAGAGGGTTGTACATTAGTAGGTCTTGCAATTATCGGCATTTCGGACTTTCGACTAGTAATCAAATGTACCACGCGTTCTACCTCGAGGTGGTCTAGCTAAGAACACAAGAAAGATTATCCTAGTTCGGGTAAAGATGCCCTACGTCCAACCGGGGTGTCTCGCTTGTTCTTACTCAAGAATGGAGGGTGTTCTTACAAGTGCGAGAGCCTGCCCCTTCGAATCAGCAGGTCTCTCTATTTATTCACCCTCTCTCCTTCTTTCTCTCTCTTCCTCATCTCCCCCCTCTGTCGCGAGGGGGGGCGACCAGTTGTGGGCCTAGGATGGCTTGTCTTGTCGCTCGTTTGATAGGGCACTCCATGGTGCTGCTGTACTCCTGACTTGCGGCCGCTCCTGCTCCCGCCCTGTCGATAGGGAGTGGTCCATACCGAGGCGCAAGCGCGCCCCGCGTCCTGCTCCTCTTCAGTTCCATCGGAGGTGACGGTCATTCAATGTCATGGCCAGGGGGTGCTTGAGTACTCCTCCACTCGACTGAGGCACCTGCTCCGCATTGAAGACACCTGCTTCCCTCCTTCCCGAGGTCAGGCTTGAGTCCTCCCTTCGAGGCTATTACCTCTTTCCATGTCACCTTGGGTATGAGGCTTATATCTTGTCCTGGGGTCGGCCCTAGGCTCCTCATCGCGCCTCCTCCCGAGTTCGGGCTCGGGCATGCTTCGTCATCCCTCGCGGGATGCTCTCTTGCCTCCTCCATAGGGTTCTAAGCCTAGAATCCTGTCCGTAGCCCCCGAGCCCTTGACCAACCTCGGTGATCGGTCAGGGGGTAAACTCCAGTCGGCCTCGCACCTGCACAATTAAAAACAAAACAAACAAGAAAGCTCATTAGTACTTGACTTATTTAGATAGTCACGACGTGTGAACCTTCAGCGGTCGGTTACGATCGTGGGTCGTCCCCACTAGGGTCCTGTGGCGAGCCCCCGAGTTCCTCTCTCAAGGGGTCTGGTTGTCATTCATGGCGAGTTCACCTCACCCCCATCCGCGAGTTGTTCGTGGCTCGGAGGGGTCGAGTTCAGGGGCATGCCTCAATGGCCGAGCCCCCGAGCCAAGTGAGTTGCCTAACGGGTGGAGTCGAGTGAAACCCATTCGTGCCGTTCGTTTTGGATGGCTGGTACCATCGGCCCTGCTTTGCGTAGAGGGGCTTTTTTGTCTAGGCTTCGGTGCTCGCGTTTCATTAAATCCCAGCTCGAGGCATGCGCATGGTTCCCGAGATCTTCGTTGGCTCGGGCGTCTCGCTGCCGACCCTTCGGGGGGTTACCTCAGCGCTCGCGGTGCTGGGGCTTGGCTACAAGCTTAGAAGCATCAGAAGGATTCACCCATCCCAAAGTTGTCTCTATCATGGACTGCTTCGCGTCGCTTGCCCCTCACTCGGGATCACCCCAGACGACTTCTGAGCCAACCACTGGCCAGCATACGAACCCGGGACTTTCAAGCCCATTATGTGGGCTGGAGACTTACCTTTCCTCCACGGTTGCGTCGCCCTCCATCTCCTCCAAGTTCTATTGGGGCCGAGGAGGTGCCGCTCGACTCTGCTCTCGTGCTGGGTTTGTGATATTTCATCACAATGTCTGGCGGTTGCTGTCCGTTGGGGCCTCTCCGTCTTCTGTGTTAATTCCACCATGGGGAAAACGAGGAGGCGCCGCTCGACTCAATTCCCTAGTCACTCAAGCAACTTTAATCCAAGGGCAGATGTGCGGCCTCACGACGGTGACTCTCTCAAGGCGGTTTGAAACATCGTGTGTGCCCTGACGGTTGTCAGACTGGGCGTCGCTTCAACACCTTTTATATTTATTTCTATCGGGATATCTTGCACGGGCTTGCCTATATTGCTTCCGCGTTCCTTGTCTTGCACATCGATCTTTCTTCTCTTTGCCTCTAGCCAAGGCAAAAAACCCAACCTTCATTCACCATATCTGCGTGGACTACCTCTCGCACGACCTCAAGCCAGATCTCCGAGTTCGCCACGCATGGGTTGCTATCATCGAGGGAGGCCTATTCCGTCCGCCTTCCCGAGGGGGAGAGTGTCCCCGCGCCACGTGATGACAAAGTTGTCTCCTTTCTCACGTTCCACACGCGAGGATTTGGGGTTCCGATGCATCCCTTCTTCCGGCGGCTACTCGGTGAATATAGCGTGAAACTTAATCAGCTAATGCCGAACGGAATTCTGCATATGTCGGTGTTCATCACCTTGTGCGAAGCTTTCCTGAAGGTGGAGCCAGATCTCAATCTATGGAAAATTTTCTTCTCGACGTGAGACTCGGCGAATGATTCTACGCTTCACGATCTTGGCGGTGCCTGTCTTCAACTTTGCACACAGCAGACACGCTATTTTTCATCCCCCCTTCGGTCTTCGCTCAAAATGTGAAATCATGGATGGTTCTACATCCAGAACCCATCTCTGGCGCTTCTGCACTTCTCCGGCAACCTCCTGGTACCAAAGCCCTCCTAGCGTGAAGATGTTCATACGGCGAGGCAGCCACGCTGGTGTCGTTTCTCACCCAGCTGGAGGATCTCCAGGGGAGGGGTCTCACTAGTGATGCCCTTCTCCGCGTCTTTCTGGAGTGGAGGATCCAGCCCCTCCAAGTCCGAGGGCACCCAATGTGGGGATATCTGGGTCCCTTGGATCCCACGAGGGAGTCAGAGGTGGAGCTCAGGTCCTCGGAGGTGGCGGCAAGGATGAAGGACCTTATCAGAGCACCCCTGTGGATGATGACGTCCCTGTTGTGCTTCACCTGGCCACGACCGCGCTCTTTGCGTGTCTGTGAATTGACCCGCGCGGTGTGTCCGGCCGCGCGCCCGACCTGAAGTTGAATAAGCAAAAGGTGAAGGGGGGAATACTGCGCTGCTCCAAAAGGTATTGGCTTTCCCCTTCCGTAGCAGCATGGGTTAGCATGGGTGCATGGATTTCTTACCCTTCCCCATGGCCCATAAAGCTGGATCTGGACGCCGACGCTCTGGTCGGCAAGCCGGCGGAGGTAGTTCGTGTGACTTTGGTCGCAGGGCGAGGGAAGTCGCCCCCTCTGACGGCGGACTCCGAAGTGAGTGCGACCGGGGCTGTAGGCGTCGCCGGGCCGATCGCGGACCTAGCATCACTGCCCCTGCCACCGTCGAGGTCGATACGGCCCCCAAGAGTTCGGGACCTCTGCTGCCGGTGATGCCTCGTGGTGAGGCAACAGAGCAGGGTCAACCGTGGATCAATATGTTGTTCATCGAGTGGGGCCTTCGTCGGCACCAAGCGAAGTCGCGACCGAGCCTGCTGGGAGCTCGCTTCCGGTCGTGACCCCAGAGGAACTGATGCTGCCGACCGGCCGAGAGGGTGTCGTTCCTGCCTCAGGCGTTTCCCCGTCCAGCTCACGCGGTGGGAGCGAGCCTGCGCGGACGTCAGAGCTCTTGCACCGAGCTCGTGGCTGCTCGGGTGGGCCTTATGACTGGGTATGAGCGCATGGGCGATGCGCCCGGTCGACTTTAGAAAGCCGCTCCTGGCGGCCAGGTGGGGATCTTGGTTCCGTTCGTGCTTTGTCTGCTCGGGTCCTTTTGCTCCATTTTTTGACCATATTCCACTCTTTGCAGGGGTTGATCCGATGGGCGGTAGAGAAGTCGTGTCTCACCCGGGAAGGCGTGCTTTGTCAGCTGGAAGCAGAGTCCATGTTGGCGGTGGCTCAGACGAAGCTTGCTCGAGTCTGCGTGGAGGCTGTTCGAGCTGCTGAAGAGAAGGCGGCCGCAGTTGCCCGAGCTGTGGCGGCGGACGCCTAGATCGTGGGAGCCCATGACGCAGCCTAGGCTGCCTTGGATGAGGCGGCCAAGGCGCGGACGGCTGCGGAGTCTAGATCCTAGAAAGCTCAGGTGGCTCCGGATGCCAAGGTTGTGGCGGATCGGCAGCTCTACGGTAGGCCTTGCCCCTGCTCTTGGTTTCTTCCGCCGTTTTTTATCCAGCTTTGCATTTTCCTTCAGAGATGAAAGGCCTTCTGGTCGAGGCAGAAAAGGCGTTCAAGGATCGGGATTTGGAGCTCGCAAACCTTCGTTCTCGACTTTCTGAGGCGAGGCGTATCAGAAGGGGATTCGTGCCGTAGTTACATCCACCTGCAATCTAGTCCTGGGGCCACCCGATGACACCTATTCGGACAAGGACTTCATTAGGGGCCAACTAAGGATAGTCTTCGAAGAGCTTTGCGCAATTCGTGCCGGCCTCAATAGCCTTCGAAATGTCGGGCGCTCCGTCTGTCGTGCGGTGCTCGATGAATTCTCGGTAGAAAGGCTCGGTGCGGAGCTGTCATCGGTCGGGAACCGGGTTTCAGCTCGCTTGTCGTCCTACAGAAGCATCAAGGTTGTATGTGAGGCTCGGATGGCCTTGGGCGTATTGCTATCGCACTACCCTCGGATCGACCTCGAGACTGTTGGAGAGGGCTTCGCCGACGACCCTTCCGACGAGGAGCTGAAGGAGCTTCTTGTGACGGGTCGAGCTAGTGACCCTGTCCCTGCAGGAGAGGGTCCCTGACGATGCATCCAATAGATGGAGGAGGTGGACCTACAACAGGGTGGAGTAGTCTTGTATCGCTTCCCTCTTCTGTATCAATGCTTTTGTTAAAGAATGATCAGAGAAAGAGGGCAGGTTTTCGACTTATCTTGTTTGCTTGTTCAAGCCGTTGCTTTCAGCAGGCACTGTCGCTTGTTGTGGACTTAGTATCTTCCGTGGGGGGGGGGAGGCCCGTGCTCTTTCCGTTGCGCCTCGTTTGGACCGTGGTTGCGCTCTGAGTTGTCGTTGTCCCTTGGCCATTGTTCACGCGGCGCGGCTTCGGAGGAAAGGGTCCCACGCGCTTTGTCCGTTATACCTCGTTCGGACCCTGGTTGCGCTCTGGGTTGTTGTTGTCCTTTGGATATGGGTCGCGCGGCTCCGGACTTGACAAGGTCAGGTCCTCTGGCGCAAGTTTCTGTGGCTCATGCGGTTTGAGGAAGGAATCGCTCCCTTTGGCTTGCTTGAACCATGACTTTGTTTAGGGTTGTCATTGTCCCTGTGACCCCCTCAAATTCATTTCCCTGCATGCATACCTTTTTCATATAGAAAGTAGAAATGGAGAAAGAATCATAAAAATGTTTGGAAATGGAAAAAAATATAGCAGAAGTGAGCCAATTCCAGTTTGCCGAGGTGCGCTGTCGACACTTCCCCGGGCCGCGGGACACGTGGCGCCCGCGGAGCTTGTAAAAGCCTAAGAAAAGGGACTTGCAAAAACTTTTCTTCACCTCACAACACCACAGTTTTCATTGTGGATATCTTAGGAAACATTGTGAAGAGCAAGTAACCCCCATCAAAAGAGTGATTAGAGGGGAAAGCCTTCATTTTCACAAAGGGGGATTTGTACACATGAACATGATAGGTTGAGCTCACCCCTAGAACTTAAAAAGTCTTGGGAGGGTTCAAGCCAAGTTTCATGCAAATCCAACACTTTTTGAGGCACTTTTTGGGTTATTTGAAAAAGAGGCCAGTTTGAATGTAAATTCAAATTGCAGCAACTTTCATCACCCAAATTCAAAAGTTAGCTTCATATTCAAACTCAGCACATTTTTCTGAGTAAGCCCACCAATTTTCATCATCATTGGAGTTCATCTTGTCAAGACCTAAATTTGCAATAATTCAAAACTGAATTTGAATTTCAGTTTAAACATGCAGCAAATTTAGCCAAATACAGTTCAAATTTGAGAATTCAAATTTAAACCAAGACTTGGGGGCTAAGTCTCTCATTCAATGTTTAGTTGCTGGGATATTTACAAAAGAAAGGGGGAGAAAGAATTAAAGGGGAGGAGAGGGCCCACTGGTCAGCCACCCATGGATCAAACCGACTCAGGCACGAGGTCGAACACCCCTACGGGCGACAGCGCACGGGGTCGACCCTGTCCCAACGCGGCCACCGCACAGTGAAAGCGCGGAGTCACCACACAAGCGTGACGACCGCTCGGCTGTTTTCACGGTGCCCCGGCTGCCCCAGCGTTCCCCCATCCACAATCGCCTCCGCGCGCAAACTTGTTCCTCGCCGCTCTCTGGTCGCCGGCGTCCGAGCAATCCAGGCACTCTCGTGCCCCACGAGCAACACAAGAAATAACCGCCTCGAGGTACTGATCACCACCGTACTGACCTCGCCCTCTCTCTCGCACGGTCGGCAAAGAATTTGGGGGATTAGTGTGTCGGGGTGTTTAGAACCGAACCATGCGAAATCCAGAAATTCGCAGCAAGTAAGCCACCACTCCTTAGGCCGAGATAAAGACATGATCTAGACTCGCCCACGCGTCTCTGAGATCAGAAATCGTCGAGTTTCATCGAGTATGGGCGATGTTCTTCGAGCTTTTTGCATCGGCGCCGATTTCCGGTCTAGGTCACCGGTGAGGTCGTAGTTGCAGCTGTTTTCACAGAGATCGGTGCCCATATCCATCATCAGCAGGTGTCAGCGGAGCCCCGAACAAACCGCATCGAAAAAGGTGCAGGGGATGCTGAGTTTGACGGCGCCGGTGAGCTCCCGGCCGCTGTTGCCGTCGGGAGCACTGTTCCGGCCGTTGTCAAGCTCCGGTGAGGGCACCAGCGTGTTCTCCAAGTCGAGTTAGGCACAGGTGGCAATTTCCGTCAAAGTTCGGGCAGTGAAACGCCCGGCGGCGAGCACTTCGGCGACGCGCCGCCGCGGGAGCTGCGGGAGAGCGCGAGGTAGACGAAGGGGGGGCCGGGTCCACCGGTCAGCCTCTGATCTCGCGCGGGGATCGGTTTGCGGCCGGGATTTGGTGCGGCAGCGCGGGTAAAACCCCGTGGGCCGCAGTGTGGCCGCATTCTGAGTGGGCCGGCTCGAGGAGTGGGACCCACCCGCAGGATTTAAACAATTTTGGAATTTCCAGTTTTAGTTCAAACTTCAAATGCATAGAACTTTGGCTAGGAAACTCCAAATTCGATGAACCAAATTTTGCTGAACTCAGAATTCTGAGTACTTTCTAGCAATATCAAATTCAGCTCATGAAAGTGAATAGTTTTCCAGAATTAAATCCCTAATGTTTAAACTGTTGGGAATTTTATCTGGAGAACTACTTTATGAAAAATTCTGAAATTTAGCTGAGAGGTTCATTGGAAAATTCCTGAATCCCAGTAAAATTTTCAGACTCATCCAAGTTTACTTAGTTACCCTAATGGGGTGATTAAGAGAACTGCCTTGAGAAAATAGAAAAATGTACAGAAACATTTTTCAGATTTTCTCCAATCTTAAGTAGGGCATAACTTTCTGTAGAATTCTTCAAATGACATGAAACCAACTCCATTAGAACCATCCTAAATTCTAGTTTCCAGAAAGTAATGGTTGGAGCCATGAAAACCCTGGAATTAATTAGAGGCTAAGTTATTGGCCAAATAGGTTTTTATTTGTAAAAAGCTCAAAGGAACTTTGTTTCAAATGAAACTTGGTCAAGACTCTGGTTAGGACCCTACCAAGCCACAGTAAAAATTTCAGAACCAAAGGGGAGGGCTAGCTAGAGTTATTAGTAGTTAAATATTCAAGTTTACACATTACATTTAAATTTACATGTCGTATTTCATTACACGTGTAGTCACTGAAGAAGAGACTCCGGAAGTGCTGGACTTCCTCCTTCCGGAAGAAGAGCTAACTACTGACCAGCAGCAACAAGGCAAGCCCCGGTTTGCATTAACCTTTTATAAGTTTTATTTTGTTTACATGTGTCATATGAAGTGTGAATGTGCATTAGGTATAGGATGGATGGAACCCCACTTGCATGACCAGAAATTTTCCATAAGAGTGAGGGTAGCATCTAAGACCTCGAGTAGATAGGCTATGCTTAAGGATTCATAGGGCTTCGGTACAAGTCGAGTAGTTGGAATCTACTCGCGAGATAGGCTTGGGACACACGGGTTCGGTTGAGTGATGTGAGATCACATTAGTAATGAAAATGAGACTAGGCAGGGGCTAGGGCGCAGCAAGAGGGAGTCTTGTGTGCGCAGCCCTGTCCGTGTCGATTGAGGACCAATCCGTGTGCGGCCCACGCTGATCAAGTTTGAACGTACCGAAGGCATATCGGATATATGGGCCCCGATAAACCGATGTAGCCTAAACCTCCGGGCGTCGAGGCATAACGCACCGATTTATAGGTGTAGGCTGAGGCAGCAAGGTGGAAATCTGCCAACGGGCACAGAGAGATGCTCCGTGTGGGGAACCTCCTGCTCATTTCGGTGTGACCGGTTCGACGTTTGGGCTGTTGGGGGAAAGCTTGTCCCGTACGACATCGAGTGAGCGTGCTGTGCAGCTCCACGGGTGGGCGTACGTGACATGCTCTTCGGGTTTCCCTGCAGGTGTATATCGAGTCGGTCCGCCGTCCATCGCGGTGAAGAGTACCACTTGGTCACTGAGTCGTGACGTAGACTAATGTATGAATTATGGTGATTCAATACTGCTGATATGATATAACATTGTATTGCTACATGTTTGCCACCAAATATTGCTTACTAAATTTCAGCTTCGTGAACTGTTAACTTGTTGCTAAAAGTTGAACTAAGGATGAACTTGTAGGCGAGTCCATTTGTTGCAATATGACTATCCTATGTCATAGTACACCTCATGTAGAGTTTCATGCTTAGGTGAGTCGGTTAAGCCTTGCTGAGCCTTCGTGCTCACGGTTGCTGCTTAAGTGTTTTTCAGGTGAGGAGCCACCCACGGACTCGGAGTACGAGTGCACCGGCGAGGTTACCCTCCGTCGGGGACCACGGCTGAGTGGGAGCCGTACACGCCGCGCTGAGCTGAGACGTGCAGCTAGTGTGGGTTGCCCTAGGGCTGGGCAACCCACTTTTGCTAGATAGGCGGGCGTGAGTTGTACAAAAGAAACTTCCGCTGTGTAATAAAGACCCTAGTTTGTAACTGAGAAGTGTACTACTTTGTACAGTTCAGTTGTTTTTCCCATGTAATATAGTGTGTTCTTATGACGTGTGCTATCGGGTGTCGCATCGCGCGGCACCACCCTCTGCGATCCTGGAGGAGCGGATTCCGGTCTGCCACAGCCTGGTATCAGAGCTGCATTGGGGATAGCACAGTACGTAAGGACTGCATTACGGGAAAACTTAGGTATACGGTGAGGATTCGGTAGTTGCCCAAGTAAGGACTATATTAGCTTAGTTACTTAAAGTGGCAAAGACTAACCTATGTGTTTTAATTCTGAATTTCAATTATGTAACGACGCATCTATGCTCTGGTAAGCATGGTAAGGAACGCCACCGAAAGCGGTTCAATTTCGGTTAGCTCTCCCTGACGAGGAACGTGGTTCAGGGATTGATCTCACAGCTTGGTGTGAGACGTCAATTTGAAACTCTTGGACTCTTCATGTTCCTGAGTTCATATGAAACGCTGATCCCTAGCGTGCATTAGGCAAGTAAGTGGAGACCCCATCGTGTGGTCAGTAACGCGAGAGTGTGTTCGTCTAGAAATAGCCCAGGAGGACGTACGCAGCGCTTGCCATCGGCGTGCCCTGCAGGGCAGTAGGTGGTATCTGTTGGGTTGATAACATTCCCAACCGTGACGACCCGTTCATGACCTACTCGGGTTCCCCGTCGTGTGGTGTTGAAACACGATCACGTACCTTGAGACGTGACCTAACTCAAGGACGGCCGTATGACAATGATACGGACGTTTATATTTACTTTTAAATATGATCCTGCCTGAAATGAAACCAACCATTGAGTGCACCATTATTGTGTGGTCTTCTGCAGGTACTAACCACGTAGGTATCCGTGTAGTAAACGTGTGCGAGAGACCGTTTAGTGCCACACTTGAGACGTATATGCCGGTATGATCCGGTTAGGATTTTCTTTTGTGAGGAACGTAGTACCGAGATATTGTAGGCATATGCATGAAAATAATGATAACAAGGAATTAAAATCACTAGGATCAATATCTAGGACTTTGGTTGGGTAGAAAAGTTGATAATTGATGAGTGTAGTTCCAAAAGACTGAAAAACAGAGTGCTCTGTGTTGGGCAGCAAGTTCGCTTATCTTCAACAGGGCATAACTCACAGGTATTTTAGCCCAGGGAGGTGTGCTATATAGTTCTGGAAAGGTATTTAAGTACTCTAAACTTTGTTGTAGACTCCCAGAGCTGAAACACACCTTGAGATGGCCTAAAACCCAGAGGGATGTAAACTGTCCAGAACCAGGACAGAGTAAAACATTCTCTGAACCGTTCTGTTTTTCAAACATAACTCCCAGTAGAAAAATCTAAAACTGTCATATGATACATCTATTGAAAGAGTAGAAGATGTGTGACATCTTTGCAATTCAAAGTTTCTGAAATTTCAGCACAGATTTCAGTGGGAACCAGGGTTGAAAATAGCCACTTCCAAGGGAGGTGCTGTTAAAGTTCTTCCAGAAATTCTGCTGACTTTGAATTAACATAACTTTTTAACCAGAGCTGATCTGTGGGCAAATGAGTACTCGTTGGAGAGATGCTGAAGTTAACTTTAACTTTGGTATTCAACTTGAGTCATGAAAATGCCCAGAACCAGATCAAAACTTAGAATAGATGGAAACTGGTCATTCTGACAGAAGAATGACAGTTGAACTCATTGGAGAGGGTGTTGTACCCTAAGGGTGGTATACATGATGACAAAGCGATAGTAATATCTCGTAGCGACCAAGCCTAGTTATGGTGAGCTTCCAAGGAGGAGGTTCATCAAGTTGGATGTAACTAGCTTGTGTTTGGTCTGGTAATGGTGTAGCTTGTGCAAAGTTATTACATTATCTACTTACGAGATGTATCGCATGTTTTATTGTCATTATGTTGTTACGCCTATTTTTATTGGACTGCATGCAATCTGTTGCGGGACTGATGTTATTGTCGTATGGTTGCAGATGGTTCTCACTAGGACCACACACGAGGTGGGTGGCTCTAGCCAAGGGGGAGGCGATGACTCCCAGCCACCAGCCTACGACAGCACCCCGCAGCAGCAGCCACCACCGCCGCCTCCGCTTACTCTAGCGGATGTGATAGCAGCACTGGTGGGTGGTCGTGAGGAGCAGACCGACCTGCTCCGCACGATCGTGCAGAATACGTCCCAGGCAGGGGGACGTCAAGATAGAGGGCCTCGTGAGCCCCGGGAAGTGTCGTACTCGGATTTCATGAGTACGCACCCTCCAGTGTTCACAGAAGCTGAAGAACCACTGGAGGCGGACAACTGGCTGCGGACCATCGAGTCCAAGATCGGGCTGCTCCAATGTACGGAGCGGCAAAAGACCTTGTTCGCAGCGCAGCAACTTCACGGTGCCTCTGGTGCGTGGTGGGCGAATTATGTCGCCTCACGTCCATCTGGCCATGCCGTGGAATGGCAAGAGTTCTGGGAGGCGTTCCGCGCCTATCACATTCCTCCCGGGATCATGAAGAGGAAGTTCCAAGAATTCTTGGAGCTGAAGCAGGGCGGGAGGAGTGCCCACGACTACTCCCGTGCCTTCAACCATCTGGCGCAGTACGCGTCAGACTATATCTCCACTGAGGAGAAGAAGCGGGAGCACTTCTATCGGGGGTTACACCCCGAAATGAAGACACATCTCGTTCAGTGGAATCGAGGCACATTCAACGACTTAGTCAATGCCGCGATCATGCAAGAGGAAGCTCAGCGGGAGTTGGCAGCTGAGCAGAGGAAGCGCAGCGTTCCGCCCAGCAGTGGTGGTGGCGCTCCTCAGAAGTACCGTATGGTGTATCGGACACCATCCGGGCAGCAGTGGCGTCCACCGGCGCGACCTCAACAGTTCAGGGGACGTTCGTTCCAAGCACCCCCGTTCCGTCCGCCGATGCCACCACCAAGACATCAGCAGCAGCAGCAGCAGCAGCAGACGGTACCCCGGGCGTTTCCACCGCCACAACGCACCCCGGGATTCCGCCCACCAATCAGCGGGGGACCACCCCGTTTCACCTGCTTCACGTGCGGCCAGACAGGCCACTTCGCGAAGGACTGTCCCCAGGGGCAGCAAAGCAGCGGGCAAGCCCAGTTCCAGGGCGGTGCTTGAGGCCAACCTCCGGTCAAGAAGGTTGTTCAGCGGACTGGGGGCATTCGCAACCTCGACAATGAGGACGCCCCAGAAGGAGACAACGTGCTGGCGGGTACGTTCACTCTCAACCATCAAGCCATCATCATACTTTTTGATTCTGGTGCAACCCATAACTTCATAAGTGCATCATATGTGGTTAAGCATCAGCTGGAAGCCTTTCCAACCGAGTGTTCTTATATGATCTGCTCACCAGGAGGAAAGATTTCAGCAACGATGATGTTTCGAAAGCACCACTGTGCTTAGGTGGGAAGATATATCCCACCACTATGATTATCCTTGAGGGGCAGAAGATTGATGCAATCTTGGGAATGTCATGGCTAAGTTACCATGGCGCTGTCCTGGAAACCCTATCACGGATGGTTCACCTCAACTCCCCATTACACCGTCCGCAGTCCCTCTTATTAGATAATCTAGTCCGGGAAGTTTCAGTGATCAACAATACTGAAACTCTCAAGTTGGAGGACGTCCCTGTAGTCCGGGAGTATCCCGACGTGTTCCCGGATGATCTTCCAGGCGTGCCCCCTGAGCGGGATGTCGAGTTCAAGATTGAACTTGCACCCGGGACTACGCCCATATCACGGAGACCATACAAAATGGCTCCAAATGAGCTGGCTGAACTGAAAGAACAGCTCAATGATCTGTTGAGCAAGGGTTTCATTAGGCCGAGTTCCTCGCCTTGGGGATGCTCGGCGCTGTTTGTAAAGAAGAAGGATGAAACCCTGAGGTTGTGTGTGGATTACCGGCCGCTCAACGCCGTCACCATCAAGAATAAGTACCCACTGCCCCGCATCGACATATTGTTTGATCAACTTGTGGGTGCAAGTGTATTCTCCAAGATGGACCTTCGCTCTGGATATCACCAGATTAAAATCCGGGCGGAGGATATTTCAAAGACGGCCTTCTCGACGAGATATGGACTATATGAATATCTCGTCATGTCCTTTGGTCTCACAAATGCTCCAGCCCATTTCATGTATCTCATGAACTCAGTGTTCATGCCGGAGCTGGACAAGTTCGTGGTAGTGTTCATCGACGATATCTTGGTTTACTCCAAGACAGAAGCCGAACATGCCGAACACTTGCGGATCGTTCTTCAACAATTGCGAGACCACAAGCTCTACGCCAAGTTCAGTAAATGCGAGTTTTGGATCAGCCAAGTGCCATTCTTGGGACATATCATCTCAGCGGAAGGCATTGCGGTTGACCCAAGCAAAATAGAGAAAGTACTGAAATGGAAAGCTCCCACTTCAGTCCATGAAGTCATAAGCTTCCTCGGGTTAGCGGGATACTACCGGAGATTCATTCCAAGCTTCTCCAAGCTCGCTAAACCGATGACAGAATTGCTGAAGAAGGGGACGAAATATGTTTGGAACACGGCGTGTGAAGGAGCGTTCCAAGCATTGGTGAAGCATCTCACAACAGCCCCAGTCTTAGCTCAGCCGGATACAACAAAGCCCTTCGACGTGTATTGTGACGCGTCCGGTATTGGGCTCGGCCTCGTGTTGATGCAGGAAGGACGTGTGGTCGCTTATGGCTCACGCCAACTTCGGAACCATGAGCAGCATTATCCGACTCATGATCTTGAGCTTGCTGCAGTGGTGTTGGCGCTAAAAATGTGGAGGCACTATCTCCTAGGGAATCTGGTGCATCTCTACACCGACCACAAGAGCTTAAAATACATTTTCACCCAGAAGGAGCTGAGCATGAGGCAACGGAGGTGGTTAGAGCTGATCAAAGATTATGAGATTGAGATCCATTACCACCCCGGCAAGGCGAATGTGGTTGCCGACGCATTGAGTCGGAAATCACATGTCCATCACCTCACCATTACACCGGTGGAGGAGGAAGAGCCGAGTTTATACTTGGTTCCTTATGGATCGCTGTTGTAAGGGCCTCAGTCTTTGACACCCATTTGTAGTGTTCATCCCCACACCACACACCTCATTTGAGGAAGAATGATGAACACAAATGAAGAGCAAGTAACAATTATCAACATGCTCATTAGGGAACAAATTTACACATTGCAAAAGTGGTATTTCCCACATGTGATATAGATGGGCTGGACATATGAAAACTCCTACACTTTACTAAGGATGTCCATGCCAAGTTTCACCCAAATTCAAAACCTTTTTGAGGTCAGTTTGGGTATAGTTAGGAAGAGGGCAGTTTGAAACCATATTCAAATTCAAACTGTTTTTATCCAATGAATTTAAAAGTGGGGGGCATATTCTTACTCAGCACATTTTTGTGAGCTCATACACCAATTTTCACTCCATTTGGAGTTGATCTTGACATGAGCTAAGGGGGAGAAATTCAAACTTTATTTGAATTTCAAACTGAACTTGTGCTGAAATTCATTCAAACCAAACCTCATTTGAACTTTGATCAATTCAAATGGCTCATGGGGGAATAATTTGAATTGCCAAGGGTAGTATGGGGTTCACTGTTTACAACAGTGATTAGAAGTAAATTTCAGAGGTTAAAAGGAAGGGTGGGACCCACATGTCAGCCTCTACTTCAACACAAACCGACTGAGACTTTTCACTCGGGTCGCCGAGCCGCAGCGGTGATCGCCCCCGAGGCCAGCCACCGCGCCACCAGCTGCTTGCCCACGCGCGGGCATGAGGCGGTGCAGAGCCTTCTTAAGGCACCTGCCCCCTCCTCGGCCGAGACACCACAGTTCTTCTCCGCAAGAACTCAGCGCCGGCCGAAAACTTCCGCAGCTCAGACTTGATCGGAGGACGCCGATCGCAGCTCCCTCCTTCCACTCCAGAGCCCCAGCAAGGTACTAGAGACCTTCCTCCATCCTCCCCATTGCTAGAATTCGGTTGAAACCGATTGATATCGGCTGTGCCGAAAGATCAAACTCGGAACTTGGAACCGCCGCACCTCGGGCTCTCGTGGACAGCCCAACCTGGGCGTTGTCACGCCCGGGCCAATGCACCCTTGGACGCGCGGGTGACCGATGCTGCTCATCCCCGAGCCACAGCTCGAGTGGTTGCTCACCGGCGGCGAATTTCCACTTTTCCCCTTTCTGTGTGCAGAACGACCTTCGGGTAGGATTCTGTTTAATTCGTGCTCTAGAAAGGATTAGAGGGCCTCAGGCCACTCCCACACGAGCTAGACACGGTAACGCACAAGTTGCCTTCACAACTCTGGGCCGGAGAACCTCTGTGCCCGGCGTAATTTAAGGTCTACTAATGGCGGAACGAACGGGGGGTATCGGGCGCACGGTGAGGACCTATTTCGGGCCTTCCCCGAGCTGCCTCGAGCTCATGTCGACCTTCTCTGAGGTCCACTGATGCTCCCCGACCGATTTCCCAAGTAGCTGAGGTACCAGGGGAGTCAGCCGACATGGCCGAAGTCATTCCGATATGGCGGCTCGTCGCCGACCATGCTTCGGCCGTTGTCATGAGCAGCTGACCCTCGGATCCTGTTCCCCAAGTAAAAGTAGGCAGGGGCGGCCAGAATCAAGAAGTTTGGAGCTGTACAGCAGCCAGCGACGAGCTCTCCGGCGAGATCCCTCGGCGGCGGGGCGCGGGTGTCGCGAGGTTGAAGAAGGGGATGGACCCCAGCTGTCAGCGGCCGATATTTTGAATCGGGATCCGGCTGCGGCCGGGATCGGGTGTGCTGGCGCGCAAAATCCTTGTGGGTCGCGGTGTGCCATCGCCTAGGCGTGCGACGCGTGTCCCCTGGGCCCACGCGCGAGTTTAAACTTTTCCCCGATTTTCAGATTTCCTTCAAACTTCAAATCCTTATAACTTTGGCTAGAAAGCTCCAAATTGAGTGAACCAAATTTTGCTGGATTCAGCTATCTGAGTACTTTCCAGAAAATCAAGTTTCACTCCATGAAATTCCTTATTTCTCCAGAATTAATTCCTCAAAGTTTAAACTGTTAGGAATTTTAACTGGAGGATCCTTTGGAGGAAAATCCTGAAATTTTGCTGAGATGTTCACCAAAATATCCTTGAACTACCATAAAAATTTCAGATCCATTTGAGCTCATTTAGTCCACCTAATGGTGTGATTAGTAAAACTGTTCCAGAGAAAATAGAAAATGTTCAGAAACATTTTCAGAATTTTCTCTGAAATTGTTTAGCTCATATCTTTAGTTAAAGACTTCCAAATTAAGTGAGACCAATTCCATTAGAACCCTCTGAAAATCTAGTTTTCAGAAAGTCATAGTTTGTTTCATGAAAATACTTAGAACACCCTAAAAGCCTTTAATTAAGGTCAAGGACATAATTATTTGTGGAGGGCTCAAATGAGCTTTGCTGCAACTAAAACTTGACCAAGTCTCTGTTTAGGTTGTAACCAAGCCACAGTAAAAGTTTCACAGTCATTAGGTCTATCTAGCAAAGGTTATAGAATTCACAACTTCAAACTTAATACAAATGCATTAAATTAATACATGTATTGTTTCTATCATGTAGTCGCTAAGGTCGAGGAGGAACCCGAAGTCCTAGACTTCGTTACTCCGGAGGAACAGCTAGCCTACGACCAAGAGCAGCAAGGCAAGCCCCGGTTTGCATTAACCTTTTTACGAATGTTTATTGTTTTGAGCACATCTTTGAATATTGTTCTCTGCATTAGAGTCTTGATTGAAAACCCAACTGCATAGCCAAGAAAACCATGGGTTGGGTTTAGGATGGAAAATCTCGTTAGCCACTGCATTGCTAGGATAGAGTAGGATTCGGTACAAGTCGAGTAGTTGGAACTACTCGCGAGAATAGGCTAGAGGCACATTGCTCGGGTAGAGATAGCACATGATACACATGGCAAGAAAATGAGACCGAGCGGAGAGTAAGGGCAGCAGGACTTTGGGGCCTGTGTGCTGTAGCTCCGTTTGTGTCGATTGAGGACCGAGCCGTGTGCGGGCCTGTTGAACAAGCTAGAAAAGTACCGAAGACCTACCGGCTATATGGGAACCGGGAAACTGATGTAACTCGGGTAGCTGGGTATTGAGGCATTGCCCGTCGTTCAGAGGGTAGGTTGAGAGCTCGAGGTGTAAATCGGCTGGCGGCACAGAGATGCGCGTGCAGAGACCTCTTGCTCGGGACGATGGGACCGGTTCAATATTTGGCTAACGGGTGAAAGGTAGTCGCGTACGACGTCCGTGATGGTTGTTGTAGGCAACATCGAGTACGGGCGTACGTGACGGGTTGTTCGGGTAACCCTGCAGGTGTAAATCGATTATAATCGCCGTCCCTCGCGGTCAGTGAGTACCACTTGTTCACTGTACCGTGACGTAGAAAGAACAGGCTAGTTACATGTTAAAATGTTGCTGATTGAAAGCTGGACATTGATTGTTAATGTTATGCTGTAGCTTAGAGCTAATTAAAGTTCTTTTCAACTTTGGGCAAAGTACATGAGAGAAATGCGTTTCTTGTTTGATTGCGGCTCTCTCATGTGCCTTAGCGTAAGGTTCTCCACAACCTGCTGCTAAAACTTGAAAGTAAGGTTCTACTAATTAGGCGAGTCCTTGCAAATGATTTTTGCCTCATGCAACCCATTACCCTCATGTAGAAGTTCCATGTTTAGGTGAGACGGGTCAGACTTGCTGAGCCTTCGTGCTCACTGCTTGTGTTTGAAGCTTTTGCAGGGTTCTATGAGGAAGGGACTCCCGAAGAGGAGACGGAACCCCGTCGAGTGGGAGTCGTGCACGCCGCGGAGTTAGTGTGCGTGTGTGCTAGCAAGGACACGTTCGAGGGCTGAACGTGCACTTGATGCTTAGTCTACGCCCGTGAGTGTAGACTGAACTTATTTTGATGTAAACATGTTCATAAACCTGTTTATGTAATAAAACTTCCGCTTCCGCTTTGCACCTTTGACGTGTGTTATACGGTGCTGTGCAACGCAGCACCCCTCAGCGTGATCCTGGCTCGACAGGACCATTGGGGTCGTGTCAGCGTGGTATCAGAGCTCGCTTGAGGTTTAACACAGTACAAAGGTCTTCTTTTTCAAAAATCCAGTGAGGAACGAGTTAGTAGCCCGTATAAGGATGTTATTAGTATATAGAAAGTGGCTTAGTAACCTATTTGTTATGTCAGAAAATCGTGCATCTCGGGACGTTCATGTCTTGGGGGTGCACGTAAGCGCTGTCCACCAGTGCGCACAAGCTGAAGGGTGGAGCCCCACGGGTGGCAGGTAACCCGATCCGCTTTAGTATCCTCTACGACTCTTCATGTCGTTTGGGGTATTCGAGCAACGTCTGTCCCTGGCGTGCGTGGTGCAACATGGGAGACCCCGTCACGTGGTCTGAAACGTGAACACGTAACTCAAGGCGTGTTTGGCTTGAGAACATCCGGGCGAGTGATGACGGCCGGATGTACCAACTGTATGGATTCCGGGCTCGGTGTGCAGCCGAGTCTGATGATTGTTTGAGTTTCTGCAGGTAGCCTTACCACGAAACGGTAGACGTGTAGCATCCGTGTGCGAGTGACGAGTAGTGCCACTGAACTAACGAAGCCGGCTAAGTCCGGTATAGGTTTTTCTTTGTGAGGACGTAGTACCGACAAAATCTGGTGACGCATCGACGTCACACCCAACTAAATAAACAAATTCATTGTAAAAACTGGAAGGTTTTAATCCAAAGTAGTAAAACTTGATGTAACTCCTTCCCTTGAACAGGATATTCAAAGCTAACAAGTTTTCAACTTATAGGATGTTAAGGACAGAACACTCTGTTTTCAGCTGAATCAAGGCTGGAGTTAATCAGAGGTTAGAGGTTGAGTTCTTTCGAGGTTGGGGTCGTATGATACATTTCTGGAAAGATTTGGAGGAGCTTTACAACTTTTCTGTTGAGTTCCAGAGGTGTTTCATCCCTTAACCACTCGAAAAATGCAGTAGAGTTGAAACTGTCCAGAAAACAGGACAGAGCAAAGAGTCTCTGTAAATTAAGTATAACTTCCTGCTTAAAAATCAAAAAAAAAGGAAATGAGGTAGTTCTGGAAATCTTATGAGATGGGTTACAACTTTGTAACAGAAAGTTTTGTCAGATTAGGAACAGAATTAACTGGGATTCTTGGATCAAATCAGTACCTAAAGCAGGGAGGTGCTGTCCAATTGATTCCAGAAATTCTGTTAACTTTGACATCTCATAACTTTTGAACCAGGACAGATCTTAGGTCAACCAAATACTTTCTGGAAAGCTATTAAAGTTAACTTTAACTTTGATGTTGAGCTCCAGAATTGGTTTTACCTTTAACATGGCCTAAATCAGGTTGATATGGAAACTGGTCAAGGCTGTCATGGGAACAGCAGATCAGCAGTCAAATTTGTTTAAAATTTGAACTATGTTTCCAAGTTTTATGGGTTCAATGACATGTTTTATGTTATAACTCAGGGGTTTTCTGTTTAAATAAATATTCGACAATTCTCAAATATATTTTTACAGATGGCAGCGGATAAACAGTTGGAGAACGGGTGGGTAGTTTCCCACTGTTCTGACCGTAGCGGCTACCCGGGAGCATTGTGGCAAATGCTCCAATATTTCGGGTACAACCAGATGCCGCAATACTTCACCAAGGAAGAAGGCGAAGAGGGGAACAAGACGTGGATGATCCATGTCGAGGTTCCTGCAGGACCTACGCCACCCGGTTGGGTGCCATTCACCGTCACGGTGAGAGGAAGACAACCGGAAGGGATGTGGCAAGTGGCAGCCCGTGACACTATGTCACGTTTCTGCCAACTACACGTGCAGGCTATGGAGGGAACTCCATACGCACTCGTTCCGGTGGAGGGACGAGCTCAGCATGTGTGGGAAGAAAGGTACCTGGAGGCAACAGACCCGACTTGCCCAAGGTACAACCCCGCAGAGGCAAACCTCAGCCTCCAAATGAGGGCGGGAAACGCTGTGATGGACAGCCAAGCTGTTCATACGGAGCATCTCGCCACCAAGCTCAAGGAGAGCACAAGCCGTGGAGATCATTTTGAGAGTGCTCACAGTGCACTCCGCAATGTGCTCCTTCCGACGATCAAGCGACTGAATGAACAACACAATCAGTTGCGTCGTCTGAAGAAGGCAAAGAAAAAGGGCCGTGTTGACATCGCGGCGTTGCAAGAGCTGGTGCAGACCCTAACCCAGCAGAATGAGGACCTTGCTCAAGAGCGGGACAACGCTATTGAGGAAGGACAAGGCTGGGAAGAGGACTACAACCAGGCTATGGACGAGGTGCATGCATTGCAGGACCTCGTGCCCCCGGTGTTAGGCATACCGGTGGTCTTGGGTCTTCCAGCAATGGGAGAACCCGGAATGGGAGAAGAGGTGGTAGATCCAGAGCCACCAGCAGAAGTACCGGAGGAGGACGACCCACAGGAGGTCGAGTTCTACTCCGAGTAGGGGTTACGGTTGCCAAGTAGGGCAGCTAGGGTAGCGTAACCCAACTTTTGTAATCGGTGACATGTCGTATAGACAGTAGCGTATGTATAGATAGTGACGACATGAGCACGACTTCTCGGAGATCCGAGAATAATGTATCTTGTATAAAGTTTATGCTTTATCAATATATGTGAATGTTGTGCAAGTTAATCATGTGTCGCTTCAATACTTACTGCTGTTTATGGAATTTTGAGTAAGACATGTGCTAATTGCTGCTGTGTTGAATTTCAGAATGACGCGTACTCGTGCCAACCCTGATGTTGGAGGTACTAGCCAAGGGGGAGAGACCTCCCAACCGCCTCCCGAGGACTCCTCGGGACAGCAGCAGCAACAGCAACAGCAAACACCGCCACCGCCACTGCCAACGGTTACATTGGCCGACATTGTCGCGGCAATGGCGGGTTCACATCAGCAGCACACAGAGCTGCTGCAAACGTTAATTGCGAATACGTCTCGCCCAGAGAGACGTCAAGATCGTGAGGAGCGCCAACAGAGCTCCTACTCCGACTTCCTGGCGACTCATCCCCCTGTATTCTCAAGGGCGGATGAACCACTTGACGCGGACAACTGGCTCCGCGCCATAGAGATGAAGTTCGGGCTGCTCCAAATCAGTGAGCAGCGCAAGACTCAGTTCGCGGTCCAGCAGCTCCAAGGATCCGCGAGCGCGTGGTGGGCCAACTTTTGTGCTTCACAACCCACCGACCGAGTGATGACCTGGGCGGAGTTCCGGACGGCCTTCAGGGCCTATCATATACCGCCCGGTTTGATGAAGAGGAAGACGCAGGAGTTCCTACACCTGCAACAAGGGAGCCGGAATGCGCTGGAATATTCCAGGGCGTTCAACGATCTCGCGCTCTACGCGTCGTATCACGCAGATACGGACGAGAAGCGGCGGGACCACTTTTACCAGGGGCTTAACCCGCTCCTGAAGGACAAGCTGGCGATGTTCAATCGCGGCAGCCTCAACGACATCATTGATGCTGCGATTGTTCAGGAGGACTCCGGCAAGGAGTTGGCGGCGGCAGAGCGAAAGCGAAGCGCGCCGCAGAGTAGCGGAGAAGGAGGTGGTCCTTCTCAGAAGTTTCGGATGGTGAATCGCCCACCATCAGGCCCACGCTGGCAACCACCACAGCGGTCGATGCCGTTCCGCGGTCGGCCGTACTCTTCACCAGCATTCCGGCCGGCACTGCCAGCACCACCGCAACAACAACAGCAGCAGCGGGCGATGCCGTGTGCGTTTGCACCTCCGAAACGCATGCCGGGCTTTCGTCCCCCGAGTACTCCACCAGCAGCGGCCACATGTTACAAGTGTGGTCGTCCAGGACACTTCGTGAGCAGTTGCCCGGAGAGGCAAGGCGGCGGAGTGGCACCACAGTTTCCGGGGAGGAATCAACCCCGGAACCCTACTAATGCGCGGCGGGCAAACCCTAGGCCCGGTACTGTCCACCAGCTTGCCATTGAGGACGTGCCGGAGGGCGAGCCAATCCTTGCGGGTATGTTCCAACTCCACCAGCATCCCGCTATAGTACTGTTTGATTCAGGCGCCACGCATAATTTTATTAGCCAAGCTTTCATTGCTAAACACAGTTTGCCAATACTACCCACCGATAGTCCATATTTAATTTGCTCACCGGGTGGGAAGATTTCAGCAAACGTAATGGTCTCCAAAGCACCATTATGCTTAGCGGGTAGAGTGTACCCCACGTCTCTCATTATCTTAGAGGGACAGAAGGTCGATGTCATCCTAGGGATGTCGTGGTTAACCCGCCACAGCGCTGTTTTAGACACCGTCCTCCGAGTCGTGCACTTAAACTCAGAAGTGCACGGTTCTCACTCATTATTTCTGGACCGTCCAGAAATAAAACTTCCAAGTGTCTATCAAGCCACAACCATCAGATTGGAAGACATTCCAGTGGTCCGAGAGTTCCCTGATGTATTCCCGGATGATTTGCCGGGGATGCCACCCGATAGAGAGGTGGAGTTCAAGATTGAACTCGCACCAGGAACCATGCCAATATCCCGAAGGCCGTACAAGATGGCGCCCAAGGAGTTGGCTGAACTGAAGACTCAGCTCACGGACCTTCTGGAGAAGGGTTTTATTAGGCCGAGCTCCTCGCCATGGGGCTGTTCGGCATTATTTGTCAAAAAGAAGGATGAAACGTTGCGGCTTTGCATGGACTACCGTCCATTAAATGCCGTAACCATCAAGGACAAGTACCCGTTGCCACGGATCGACATGTTGTTTGATCAGTTGGTTGAAGCAAAGATCTTTTCCAAGATGGATTTAAGATCCGGGTACCATCAGATTAAGATAAGGGCGGAGGACATTCCCAAGACAGCTTTCTCGACAAGGTATGGACTTTATGAGTACCTGGTCATGTCCTTCGGCCTCACCAATGCTCCAGCTCACTTCATGTATTTAATGAACTCGGTGTTCATGCCGGAGCTGGACAAGTTTGTCGTGGTCTTCATCGACGACATCCTGGTATACTCCAAGTCGGAGGAAGATCACAAGAAACATCTGCGTATAGTCTTGCAACGGCTGCGGGACCACAAGTTATACGCAAAATTCAGCAAATGCGAGTTTTGGATATCGCAAGTGCCTTTCCTCGGGCATATCATCTCAGCGGAGGGTATTGCTATGGACCCGAGCAAGATCACGCAAGTGCTGAATTGGAAATCCCCGAGAACTGTTCATGAGGTACGGAGTTTCCTCGGACTCGCGGGATATTATCGGAGGTTCATTCCGAACTTCTCGAAGATTGCCAAGCCAATGACAGAGCTGCTGAAGAAAGCTACCAAATATGTTTGGAGTCCAGCATGTGAAGCAGCATTCAAGGCTTTAGTCAAGCACCTGACATCAGCACCGGTTTTGGCGCAGCCAGACACAACAAAACCGTTCGATGTGTACTGCGATGCATCCGGCATTGGGCTCGGATGTGTGCTGATGCAAGACCGAAGAGTGGTCGCGTATGGATCACGGCAGCTTAGGAACCACGAGCAAAATTATCCAACTCACGACTTGGAGCTCGCTGCTGTGGTACTTGCACTGAAGATGTGGAGGCACTACCTACTCGGTAGCCTCGTACATTTATATACCGACCACAAAAGCCTCAAGTACATATTCACTCAGAAGGAGCTGAACATGAGGCAACGAAGATGGTTAGAACTGATAAAGGATTATGAGATAGAGATCCATTATCATCCGGGCAAGGCAAACGTTGTGGCAGATGCGCTGAGCCGCAAGTCACACGTCAATAATCTGACCATCACACCGTTGGAAGAGAGCGAACCACCACTACATGTGATTCCACACGGAGCTCTCTACAACCTAACTTTGATCCCCACCATCCGTGAAGAGATAGCGGCAGCCCAGAAGAATGACAAGGGCATGTCACATTTGCGGAGACGTGTAGACAGTGGGGAGTTGAAATGTTTCCGGAAGGACGGAGACGGCGTCCTATGGTTCAAGGACCGGATTGTCGTACCCCGAAACCCGGAGCTACGGAAGAAAATCTTTGATGAGGCTCACTTATCAAAATTTTCTATTCACCCCGGCAGCAACAAAATGTATCAAGAACTCAGGAGAAAGTTTTGGTGGACACGGATGAAGCGAGAGACTGCAAAATACGTGTCCGAGTGCGATACATGTCGAAGGGTGAAGGCAGACCACATGCGGAAACCGGGACTGCTGCAACCACTGGGCGTTCCTGCCTGGAAGTGGGAGGACGTGAGCATGGACTTCGTCGTCGGTTTACCCACCACCTTACAGAAACATGATTCTGTGTGGGTGATCGTCGATCGACTCACCAAAGTTGCCCATTTCATCCCGGTCAACACCAACTACAACGCCAAGAAGTACGCTGAACTGTACATCTCACGGATCCTATGCTTATACGGCGTACCCCGTACCATCATATCGGACCGAGGCACTTTATTTGTGTCCCGTTTTTGGGAGCAGCTACACGCTGCCTTGGGGACGAAGCTGATCCGTAGTTCAGCCTACCACCCGCAGACGGATGGGCAAACGGAGCGGGTAAATCAAATCCTAGAAGACATGCTACGAGCTTGCGCTATCGACCACGGCAAGAATTGGGATGATCACTTGCCGTTAGCCGAGTTCTCGTACAACAACGGGTACCAAGCCAGCATCAAGATGGCGCCCTACGAGGCGCTATACGGCAGGAAATGCCGCACACCACTGAACTGGTGTGAGTCTGGTGAGAGGGTTACCTTCGGGATTGACCTTGTCAACAACGCGGAAGAAAAGGTTCGACTGATTCAAGCGAACCTAAGAGCTGCTCAATCCCGACAGAAACAGTATGCGGACCGGAGAAGGCGCCCATTACAATTCGAAGTTGGAGATCACGTATATCTACAGGTGTCTCCAATGAAGGGTGTAAACAGATTTGGGGTGAGAGGAAAGTTGGCACCCCGATTCATCGGTCCATTCCAGATTACCGAAAGATGTGGATCGGTAGCATACCGGCTGAAATTACCAGAAGCACTTTCCGGTGTGCACGACGTCTTTCACGTTTCCCAGCTGAGGAAGTGTCTTAAGCTATCAACTACCGTTCAGCTGGAAGACATTGAAGAACTGCAACCGGATCTCACCTATCGGGAGGAACCGGTGCATATTATTGATGAGAAGGCCCGAACCACACGCAACCGTACGTTGTGGTTCTACAAGGTTCTGTGGAGTAATCACTCCATGGATGAAGCGACATGGGAGAGCGAAGAATTCCTTCGCACTAACTACCCCGACTTTCTCACGTCGCATATCCGGTAATTTTCCACCGTCCTCTCTCTCATTTTCACCTTATAATCTCGGGACGAGATTCTTTTAAGGGGGGAGGAATGTAAGGGCCTCAGTATTTGACACCCATTTGTAGTGTTCATCCCCACACCACACACCTCATTTGAGGAAGAATGATGAACACAAATGAAGAGCAAGTAACAATTATCAACATGCTCATTAGGGAACAAATTTACACATTGCAAAAGTGGTATTTCCCACATGTGATATAGATGGGCTGGACATATGAAAACTCCTACACTTTACTAAGGATGTCCATGCCAAGTTTCACCCAAATTCAAAACCTTTTTGAGGTCAGTTTGGGTATAGTTAGGAAGAGGGCAGTTTGAAACCATATTCAAATTCAAACTGTTTTTATCCAATGAATTTAAAAGTGGGGGGCATATTCTTACTCAGCACATTTTTGTGAGCTCACACACCAATTTTCACTCCATTTGGAGTTGATCTTGACATGAGCTAAGGGGGAGAAATTCAAACTTTATTTGAATTTCAAACTGAACTTGTGCTGAAATTCATTCAAACCAAACCTCATTTGAACTTTGATCAATTCAAATGGCTCATGGGGGAATAATTTGAATTGCCAAGGGTAGTATGGGGTTCACTGTTTACAACAGTGATTAGAAGTAAATTTCAGAGGTTAAAAGGAAGGGTGGGACCCACATGTCAGCCTCTACTTCAACACAAACCGACTGAGACTTTTCACTCGGGTCGCCGAGCCGCAGCGGTGATCGCCACCGAGGCCAGCCACCGCGCCACCAGCTGCTTGCCCACGCGCGGGCATGAGGCGGTGCAGAGCCTTCTTAAGGCACCTGCCCCCTCCTCGGCCGAGACACCACAGTTCTTCTCCGCAAGAACTCAGCGCCGGCCGAAAACTTCCGCAGCTCAGACTTGATCGGAGGACGCCGATCGCAGCTCCCTCCTTCCACTCCAGAGCCCCAGCAAGGTACTAGAGACCTTCCTCCATCCTCCCCATTGCTAGAATTCGGTTGAAACCGATTGATATCGGCTGTGCCGAAAGATCAAACTCGGAACTTGGAACCGCTGCACCTCGGGCTCTCGTGGACAGCCCAACCTGGGCGTTGTCACGCCCGGGCCAAGGCACCCTTGGACGCGCGGGTGACCAATGCTGCTCATCCCCGAGCCACAGCTCGAGTGGTTGCTCACCGGCGGCGAATTTCCACTTTTCCCCTTTCTGTGTGCAGAACGATCTTCGGGTACGATTCTGTTTAATTCGTGCTCTAGAAAGGATTAGAGGGCCTCAGGCCACTCCCACACGAGCTAGACACGGTAATGCACAAGTTGCCTTCACAACTCTGGGCCGGAGAACCTCTGTGCCCGGCGTAATTTAAGGTCTACTAATGGCGGAACGAACGGGGGGTATCGGGCGCACGGTGAGGACCTATTTCGGGCCTTCCCCGAGCTGCCTCGAGCTCATGTTGACCTTCTCTGAGGTCCACTGATGCTCCCCGACCGATTTCCCAAGTAGCTGAGGTACCAGGGGAGTCAGCCGACATGGCTGAAGTCATTCCGATATGGCGGCTCGTCGCCGACCATGCTCCGGCCGTTGTCATGAGCAGCTGACCCTCGGATCCTGTTCCCCAAGTAAAAGTAGGCAGGGGCGGCCAGAATCAAGAAGTTTGGAGCTGTACAGCAGCCGGCGACGAGCTCTCCGGCGAGATCCCTCGGCGGCGGGGCGCGGGTGTCGCGAGGTTGAAGAAGGGGATGGACCCCAGCTGTCAGCGGCCGATATTTTGAATCGGGATCCGGCTGCGGCCGGGATCGGGTGTGCTGGCGCGCAAAATCCTTGTGGGCCGCGGTGTGCCATCGCCTAGGCGTGCGACGCGTGTCCCCTGAGCCCACGCGCGAGTTTAAACTTTTCCCCGATTTTCAGATTTCCTTCAAACTTCAAATCCTTATAACTTTGGCTAGAAAGCTCCAAATTGAGTGAACCAAATTTTGCTGGATTCAGCTCTCTGAGTACTTTCCAGAAAATCAAGTTTCACTCCATGAAATTCCTTATTTCTCCAGAATTAATTCCTCAAAGTTTAAACTGTTAGGAATTTTAACTGGAGGATCCTTTGGAGGAAAATCCTGAAATTTTGCTGAGATGTTCACCAAAATATCCTTGAACTACCATAAAAATTTCAGATCCATTTGAGCTCATTTAGTCCACCTAATGGTGTGATTAGTAAAACTGTTCCAGAGAAAATAGAAAATGTTCAGAAACATTTTCAGAATTTTCTCTGAAATTGTTTAGCTCATATCTTTAGTTAAAGACTTCCAAATTAAGTGAGACCAATTCCATTAGAACCCTCTGAAAATCTAGTTTTCAGAAAGTCATAGTTTGTTTCATGAAAATACTTAGAACACCCTAAAAGCCTTTAATTAAGGTCAAGGACATAATTATTTGTGGAGGGCTCAAATGAGCTTTGCTGCAACTAAAACTTGACCAAGTCTCTGTTTAGGTTGTAACCAAGCCACAGTAAAAGTTTCACAGTCATTAGGTCTATCTAGCAAAGGTTATAGACTTCACAACTTCAAACTTAATACAAATGCATTAAATTAATACATGTATTGTTTCTATCATGTAGTCGCTAAGGTCGAGGAGGAACCCGAAGTCCTAGACTTCGTTACTCCGGAGGAACAGCTAGCCTACGACCAAGAGCAGCAAGGCAAGCCCCGGTTTGCATTAACCTTTTTACGAATGTTTATTGTTTTGAGCACATCTTTGAATATTGTTCTCTGCATTAGAGTCTTGATTGAAAACCCAACTGCATAGCCAAGAAAACCATGGGTTGGGTTTATGATGGAAGACCTCGTTAGCCACTGCATTGCTAGGATAGAGTAGGATTCGGTACAAGTCGAGTAGTTGGAACTACTCGCGAGAATAGGCTAGAGGCACATTGCTCGGGTAGAGATAGCACATGATACACATGGCAAGAAAATGAGACCGAGCGGAGAGTAAGGGCAGCAGGACTTTGGGGCCTGTGTGCTGTAGCTCCGTTTGTGTCGATTGAGGACCGAGCCGTGTGCGGGCCTGTTGAACAAGCTAGAACAGTACCGAAGACCTACCGGCTATATGGGAACCGGGAAACTGATGTAACTCGGGTAGCTGGGTATTGAGGCATTGCCCGTCGTTCAGAGGGTAGGTTGAGAGCTCGAGGTGTAAATCGGCTGGCGGCACAGAGATGCGCGTGCAGAGACCTCTTGCTCGGGACGATGGGACCGGTTCAATATTTGGCTAACGGGTGAAAGGTAGTCGCGTACGACGTCCGTGATGGTTGTTGTAGGCAACATCGAGTACGGGTGTACGTGACGGGTTGTTCGGGTAACCCTGCAGGTGTAAATCGATTATAATCGCCGTCCCTCGCGGTCAGTGAGTACCACTTGTTCACTGTACCGTGACGTAGAAAGAACAGGCTAGTTACATGTTAAAATGTTGCTGATTGAAAGCTGGACATTGATTGTTAATGTTATGCTGTAGCTTAGAGCTAATTAAAGTTCTTTTCAACTTTGGGCAAAGTACATGAGAGAAATGCGTTTCTTGTTTGATTGCGGCTCTCTCATGTGCCTTAGCGTAAGGTTCTCCACAACCTGCTGCTAAAACTTGAAAGTAAGGTTCTACTAATTAGGCGAGTCCTTGCAAATGATTTTTGCCTCATGCAACCCATTACCCTCATGTAGAAGTTCCATGTTTAGGTGAGACGGGTCAGACTTGCTGAGCCTTCGTGCTCACTGCTTGTGTTTGAAGCTTTTGCAGGGTTCTATGAGGAAGGGACTCCCGAAGAGGAGACGGAACCCCAGGAGGGGAACCCCGTCGAGTGGGAGTCGTGCACGCCGCGGAGTTAGTGTGCGTGTGTGCTAGCAAGGACACGTTCGAGGGCTGAACGTGCACTTGATGCTTAGTCTACGCCCGTGAGTGTAGACTGAACTTATTTTGATGTAAACATGTTCATAAACCTGTTTATGTAATAAAACTTCCGCTTCCGCTTTGCACCTTTGACGTGTGTTATACGGTGCTGTGCAACGCAGCACCCCTCAGCGTGATCCTGGCTCGACAGGACCATTGGGGTCGTGTCAGCTGTACAACCTTGCCCTCATCCCTACCATTAGGGAAGACATCATTGCAGCTCAGAAGACGGATAAAGGCATGGCACATCTCCGGAGACGGATAGACAATGGAGAGATCAAGTGTTTCCGGCAAGATGATGAGGGGACGCTATGGTTCAATGACCGAATAGTCGTACCCCGAGATATGGAACTGAGGAGGAAGATCCTCGATTAAGCTCACTTGTCCAAATACTCCATTCATCCAGGCAGCAACAAAATGTACCAAGATTCGAAGAAGAAATTTTGGTGGACACGGATGAAGCGGGAGGTAGCTAAGTACGTATCCGAGTGCGATACGTGCCGACGAGTGAAAGCTGATCACATGAAGAAATCAGGGCTGCTGCAACCCCTGAAGATCCCGGCATGGAAATGGGATGATGTGAGCATGGATTTCATTGTGGGATTACCCTTAACATCCAACAAACATGATTCAATTTGGGTGATCGTTGACCAACTGACCAAGTCAGCTCACTTCATCCCCGTGCATACCCATTTCCATGCCAACAGATATGCGGAGTTATATATTGCCAGGATTCTATGCCTGCATGGTGTACCCAAGACCATAGTCTCAGACCGAGGTGCATTGTTTGTATCTCGCTTTTGGGAGCAGTTGCATACTGCTTTGGGTACTAAACTGATTAGAAGCTCCGCCTACCACCCTCAGACAGATGGCCAAACAGAGAGGGTGAATCAGGTTCTAGAAGACATGTTGAGAGCATGTGCCATCCACCATGGTAGGAACTGGGATGATCACCTACCATGCGGAATTCTCGTACAACAACGGCTATCAGGCGAGTATCAAGATGGCACCCTATGAAGATCTCTACGGTCGCAAATGCCGCACCCCATTAAACTGGTGCGAGTCTGGTGAGAGGGTCACATTCGGGGTTGATGTGGTGAACGACGCCGAAGAGCGTGTTCGGACAATTCAAGCCAATTTGAAGGCCGCTCAATCCCGGCAGAAGAGCTACGCTGATAAGAGGCGTAGACCGTTGCACTTTGACATCGGTGAACACATGTACCTCCGCGTGTCTCCGATGAAGGGCGTGCACCGGTTCGGTGTGAAGGGGAAGCTCGCTCCCCGTTTTATTGGACCCTATGCTATCACCGAAAAGTGTGGACCAGCGGCGTATCGATTGGAGCTACCGGCATCCCTTGCTGGTGTCCATGATGTTTTCCATGTTTCGCAACTGCGAAAATGTTTGAAGCATACGGCTGCTGTTCCTACCGAAGACATCGGCGAGCTGAACCCGGATTTGACCTATGATGAGTATCCGGTGGAAATTCTGGATGAGAAAGCCCGAACCACGCGTAGCAGAACGTTGTGGTTCTACAAAATACTCTGGAGCAACCACACCACCGAAGAAGCGACGTGGGAGAGCGAGGAGTTCCTTCGCTCAAATTACCTGGAGTTCATGGCTTCTCAACACGGGTAAGTCCCTATTACATCGCTATCTCTTCGTTTGTAATCTCGGGACGAGATTATTTTAAGGGGGAGGGATATAAAAGCCCAAGAAAAGGGACTTGCAAAAACTTTTCTTCACCTCACAACACCACAGTTTTCATTGTGGATATCTTAGGAAAGATTGTGAAGAGCAAGTAACCCCCATCAAAAGAGTGATTAGAGGGGAAAGCCTTCATTTTCACAAAGGGGGATTTGTACACATGAACATGAGAGGTTGAGCTCACCCCTAGAACTTAAAAAGTCTTGGGAGGGTTCAAGCCAAGTTTCATGCAAATCCAACACTTTTTGAGGCACTTTTTGGGTTATTTGAAAAAGAGACCAGTTTGAATGTAAATTCAAATTGCAGCAACTTTCATCACCCAAATTCAAAAGTTAGCTCCATATTCAAACTCAGCACATTTTTTTGAGTAATCCCACCAATTTTCATCCTCATTGGAGTTCATCTTGTCAAGAGCTAAATTTGCAAGAATTCAAAACTGAATTAGAATTTCAGTTTAAACATGCAGCAAATTTAGCCAAATACAGTTCAAATTTGAGAATTCAAATTTAAACCAAGACTTGGGGGCTAAGTCTCTCATTCAATGTTTAGTTGCTGGGATATTTACAAAAGAAAGGGGGAGAAAGAATTAGAGGGGAGGAGAGGGCCCACTGGTCAGCCACCCAGGGATCAAACCGACTCAGACACGAGGTCGAACACCCCTACGGGCGACAGCGCACGGGGTCGACCCCGTCCCAACGCGGCCACCGCACAGTGAAAGCACGGAGTCACCACGCCAGCGCGACGACCGCTCGGCTGTTTTCACGGTGCCCCGGCTGCCCCAGCGTTCCCCCATCCACAATCGCCTCCGCGCGCAAACTTGTTCCTCGCCGCTCTCTGGTCACCGGCGTCCGAGCAACCCAGGCACTCTCGTGCCTGACGAGCAACACAAGAAAGAACCGCCTCGAGGTACTGATCACCACCGTACTGACCTCGCCCTCTCTCTCTCGCACGGTCGGCAAAGAATTTGGGGGATTAGTGTGTCGGGGTGTTTAGAACCGAACCATGCGAAATCCAGAAATTCACAGCAAGTAAGCCACCACTCCTTAGGCCGAGCTAAAGACATGATCTAGACTCGCCCACGCGTCTCTGAGATCAGAAATCGTCGAGTTTCATCGAGTATGGGCGATGTTCTTCGAGCTTTTTGCATCGGCGCCGATTTCCGGTCTAGGTCACCGGTGAGGTCGTAGTTGCAGCTGTTTTCACAGAGGTCGGTGCCCATATCCATGATCAGCAGGTGTCAGCGGAGCTCCCCGAGCAAACCGCATCGAAAAAAGTGCAGGGGATGCTGAGTTTGACGGCGCTGGTGAGCTCCCGGCCGCTGTTGCCGTCGGGAGCACTGTTCCAGCCGTTGTCAAGCTCCGGTGAGGGCACCAGCGTGTTCTCTGAGTCGAGTTAGGCACAGGTGGCAATTTCCGTCGAAGTTCGGGCAGTGAAACGCCCGGCGGCGAGCGCTCCGGCGAGGCGCCGCCGCGGGAGCTGCGGGAGAGCACGAGGTAGACGAAGGGGGCCGGGTCCACCGGTCAGCCTCTGATCTCGCGCGGGGATCGGTTTGCGGCCAGGATTCGGTGCGGCAGCACGGGTAAAACCCCGTGGGCCACAGTGTGGCCGCATTCTTAGTGGGCCGGCTCGAGGAGTGGGACCCACCCACAGGATTTAAACATTTTTGGAATTTCCAGTTTTAGTTCAAACTTCAAATGCATAGAACTTTGGGTAGGAAACTCCAAATTCGATGAACCAAATTTTGCTGAACTCAGAATTCTGAGTACTTTCCAGCAATACCAAATTCAGCTCATGAAAGTGAATAGTTTTCCAGAATTAAATCCCTAAAATTTAAACTGTTGGGAATTTTATCTGGAGAACTACTTTATGAAAAATTCTGAAATTTAGCTGAGAGGTTCATTGGAAAATCCCTGAATCCCAGTAAAATTTTCAGACTCATCCATGTTCACTTAGTTACCCTAATGGGGTGATTAAGAGAACTGCCTTGAGAAAATAGAAAAATGTACAGAAACATTTTTCAGATTTTCTCCAATCTTAAGTAGGGCATAACTTTCTGTAGAATTCTTCAAATGACATTAAACCAACTCCATTAGAACCATCCTAAATTCTAGTTTCCAGAAAGTAATGGTTGGAGCCATGAAAACCCTGGAATTAATTAGAGGCTCAGTTATTGGCCAAATAGGTTTTTATTTGTACAAAGCTCAAAGGAACTTTGTTTCAAATGAAACTTGGTCAAGACTCTGGTTAGGACCCTACCAAGCCACAGTAAAAATTTCAGAACCAAAGGGGAGGGCTAGCTAGAGTTATTAGTAGTTAAATATTCAAGTTTACACATTACATTTAAATTTACATGTCGTATTTCATTACACGTGTAGTCACTGAAGAAGAGACTCCGGAATTGCTGGACTTCCTCCTTCCGGAAGAAGAGCTAACTACTGACCAGCAGCAACAAGGCAAGCCCCGGTTTGCATTAACCTTTTATAAGTTTTATTTTGTTTACATGTGTCATATGAAGTGTGAATGTGCATTAGGTATAGGATGGATCCCCACTTGCATGACCAGAAATTTTCCATAGGAGTGAGGGTAGCGTCTAAGACCTCGAGTAGATAGGCTATGCTTAAAGATTCATAGGGCTTCGGTACAAGTCGAGTAGTTGGAATCTACTCGCGAGATAGGCTTGGGACACACGGGTTCGGTTGAGTGATGTGAGATCACATTAGTAATGAAAATGAGAATAGGCAGGGGCTAGGGCGCAGCAAGAGGGAGTCTTGTGTGCGCAGCCCTGTCCGTGTCGATTGAGGACCGATCCGTGTGCGGCCCACGCTGATCAAGTTTGAACGTACCGAAGGCATATCGGATATATGGGCCCCGATAAACCGATGTAGCCTAAACCTCCGGGCGTCGAGGCATAACGCACCGATTTATAGGTGTAGGCTGAGGGCAGCAAGGTGGAAATCTGCCAACGGGCATAGAGAGATGCTCCGTGTGGGGAACCTCCTGCTTGTTTCGGTGCGACCAGTTCGATGTTTGGGCTGTTGGGGGAAAGCTTGTCCCGTATGACATCGAGTGAGCGTTCTGTGCAGCTCCATGGGTGGGCGTACATGACGTGCTCTTTGGGTTTCCCTGCAGGTGTATATCGAGTCGATTCGCCGTCCCTCGCGGTGAAGAGTACCACTTGGTCACTGAGTCGTGACGTAGACTAATGTATGAATTATGGTGATTCAATACTGCTGATATGATATAACATTGTATTGCTACATGTTTGCCACCAAATATTGCTTACTAAATTTCAGCTTCCTGAACTGTTAACTTGTTGCTAAAAGTTGAACTAAGGATGAACTTGTAGTCGAGTCCATTTGTTGCAATATGACTATCCTATGTCATAGTACACCTCATGTAGAGTTTCATGCTTAGGTGAGTCGGTTAAGCCTTGCTGAGCCTTCGTGCTCACGGTTGCTGCTTAAGTGTTTTTCAGGTGAGGAGCCACCCACGGACTCGGAGTACGAGTGCACCGGCGAGGTTACCCTCCGTCGGGGACCACGGCTGAGTGGGAGCCGTACACACCACGCTGAGCTGAGACGTGCAGCTAGTGTGGGTTTCCCTAGGGCTGGGCAACCGACTTTTGCTAGATAGGCGGGCGTGAGTTGTACAAAAGAAACTTCCGCTGTGTAATAAAGACCCTAGTTTGTAACTGAGAAGTGTACTACTTTGTACAGTTCAGTTGTTTTTCCCATGTAATATAGTGTGTTCTTATGACGTGTGCTATCGGGTGTCACATCGCGCGGCACCACCCCCTGCGATCCTGGAGGAGCGGATTCCGGTCCGCCACAGAGCTCACCCCTGCGGAGGGGGTGAGGTCCAGCACCCGGGACACGTGGCGCCCGCGGAGCTCACCCCTGCGGAAGGGATGAGGTTCGGCCCCGCGGGACACGTGTCGCCTTCGGAGCTCGCCTCGGAGGAGAGGCGAGGCCTGACCCCGCGGGACACGTGTCACCCTCGGAGCTCACCTCCGAGTGGTCTGGCCCCGCTGGACACGTGTCGTCCTCGGAGCTCACCTCCGAGGAGAAGGGAGGTCCGACCCCGCTGGACACGTGTTGCCACCGGAGCTCACCTCTGAGGAGAGGGAAGGCCCTGGCCCACTGGACACGTGTCGCCACCAGAGCTCTCCTCTGAGGAGAGGAGAGGCCCCGGCCCTCTGGACACGTGTCGCCACCGGAGCTCGCCTCTGATGAAAAGCGAGGCCCTGCCCCGCTGGACACGTGGTGCCTTCGGAGCTCACCCTGGCAGTGGCCACGTGGCAGGTCCGGAGCTCGCCTTTTTGGATAACCAAGGATCGGCCCCCGCTGGACACGTGGCACCTCCGGAGCACACCACTGCGGAGATGCGAGGTCCTTAGACGGTTTTTCCTCCTGTGCGCGGGAGTACCCGGTACTGAGGGTACCGACACGATTTCCCAAAAAATTTCTAAAAAATCCCCAAGGTTGCCGCACCAAATCAATTGGAGATAAGTTTGTTAAGATCCAAAACAAATTGAATAGGACTCTTATTCGAGCTCCAATTGGAGTAGGACTCCTCTTTTTCCCCTTATAAATAGAACCCAAAACCCCTTGGCCGCAACCACGTACTGTTTTCCCCTCTAGAGTCAGCGACTTGGAGGCCCTAGCCTCAAATCGCCGAGTTGGACACACCCCCTCCCCGGAGTTCAGTCGCCGGTGAGCCGCCGACGAGCCCCGTCACGCCTCGCTGTCGCCGGAAAAGAGCCGACGATCATAAGGGGAAGTGAGGTAGGTCTCCAGTACCCATCTTACAACGTCGTCGCATCTGTTTTCTTTGCCCCCTTTCGAGCAGAAACTTTTTCGTGTGGACAGATCATGTTTTGATCGGGTTTTTACGGTGGAATTGATCTAGGTCTTGAGTCAAGATCATCACCATGTCCACACTTGATCCCTACACCCTTGTTCATCATAAACCCCATGCAAGCCCATTAAAGCATGCAAGAACACGTACAAACTAGTTTGATAAAACAGCACCATAGGATTTGCATCCATCTACACCATTGCATCTTGAGTAAAGTTTGTGCATGATGTTTGATTACTATAAATCCTATATGTGCATGATCATGAGTAGAAGGACAAGCTCAGGGAGCCATCTACGAAGAACTACAACACCAAGACTTTGAGACACTTGAGCAACAAGAGCCGCGGGAGCAAGGCAAGTGCCCCTTGATCATATTGATCCCATGTTTTTGAAACTGTTTTGTTTGCGAAAACGGGTATGCTTGAGTCAACTTGATGGGACACCTTTTTATAGGAGTTTACTAGTTTTGTTAACCACCCTTGTTGCCAGGAAAGTTGATGAGTCGGGTATGGTCGTTTTAGTTTTTGCTTCGCGTAGCTTATGGGATACAGGAAGCCGATATAGAACATGTCTAGCTACTGCACTCATATGAATAATGATAATAAGAACTTGATGATGATAATGAGCATAGAATCGGGGGAGATCTAGGCAAGCTTGGTTCATGGAAGTTGATGAATGAGATGGTGGTTCACTTGCCATAGATCTAAGGACCAGTTCATGCCAGCACATGCCAGGAAAACAGTGCCACCACAAGGCCAAATATGGGCGCGACTTAGCTGACTAATTAGGTAAGTTGCTAGATTGTTATGGACCGTGGAAGGTGCGGGGAATGGGAGTAGAGAGAGGACTGCCCTGGGAACTGCATGGCACAAGAGAGGGCCTGTAGGTGGGAGAATGGTGATTCGAGCCTGCTGGTGAAACCTTAGTGAGTCCATACATCTAGTAGCCCCTTTGTAAAGGCTATTTTGTGATCTCTTGGCCATACACCGACGGTTGTGTACTGGTATAATGGAGGTTCTGCAGTCGCTGACGGGTGACGAAATCACAAACTTGTGGGTAAAGTGATGCCACCTCTGCGGAGTGTAAAACTATCATGATAGCCGAGCTTACTGTCCAAGCGCCTGGCCAACTCACATGATTAGAGGGAAATCTTGGAATGGATGTTTGGTATGGTTATGGTATGGTCATTGGGATGGGTTTTGGAACTGTTGAGTCATGACAATGAGTTTGGTTTTCGGTTATATGATTATGAGATGGATATGAATATGAGATGGTTATTATGAGCTTGAGATGAAGTTGAGAAAGATTAATGGCTGGTTGAGACATGATAAGTGGTAAATTATTATGGAGGTATGTTGCTGTTTACTTGGATATATATTGGGGTTAAATTCACTTAAAAATAGTTGCTGTTTTATCATGTTTGTGAAATAAACTTTGCTTTCTGCAATGAGCCTTTTATTCCCTACCTTGTTATAAGCTACATGTCATACTTGAATTATCACATAAACATCAGCAACAGGAGAAGAGTACTTCGAGGATCATGTGGAGTACTAGGCGTGCAGACTACCGTTAACTTGCCTGTGGAGTTGAAGATGGAGCCGCTGCTGTATTAGTTATTTTCCGCTGTCGTTTAGAGACTTCCGCTTCTAGAATAAGTTAGAGATTCATGAGTGAGACAATGAGTTGATGTAATAAAGTACTCAAACATTATTTATTCATGGTTATATTCTTAATTCAGTTTGTGGATTACATGTGTATGTGTGATGAACAACCTGGGCACACGTATGCATTAGCTAGGTTCCGTGTTTTACGGGACCGGGCGTCACAGATTGGTATCAGAGCCACGTTGACCGTAGGACGCAAGCCTAGGTAGAATGGACACACTAAAACACATAGGAACACCCCTCTAAGCTGCTATTTTCGAAAATTGCTTGCTGCTGCACTTTCCTTGTCAAGTCAGCCACCGCAAAGTGCTATTTACAGCCCCCTTGTCTCTTCTTTTGGACAGCAACACCTTGCTTTCTTGCTTCATAGCTTCTAAAGTTTTGAAGTATTTTCCTTCCTTCTCTAAAGTCTCTCATGTCCTATTTATATATGCCATTGATCCAGAGCACGGCACGCATAAGTACTCGTTCACCACCACGTGGGAGTGCACTTAACCTCGTTGAGGTGTCCGATGGACCACCCCCGTCACACGACGGGAACAGCACCAGTTCACATGATTAAGATTAGGACTCCCATTGAATAAGCCATAATAGGAACGTTTAAATTGTATCTGCTTGAATATAAAGTGGTGTGTTGAACTTTTGTGATGATTACTTGTGTTTGTGTGCTAGTGTGAGTTGTGGGACGCTTCTGTGAAAGTCCACATCCACACATAGTAGAGAGATGTGAGATGCTTCGGCATGTGTTCACACCCCCATATAGATAAAAGAAGATATTTAGTTCATACCCCTTGATGCATATAGTTGGGGGGATCAATCTAAACTTCTCTTTTCTATTCTACCCAACTCTCTTTCACAGATGGTGAGGGAAGACGCCAGCCGCCAAAGGAGGAACGTTCGTGGCCACCCTGAACCACAAGAGGATGGCAACGTTGAAGTTCCTGATAATGCTAACCCCGGGGCTGGTGTAAATAACCTTGAACGGTTTATGGCTATGCAGAACCAGCTCATGCAAACCATGATACAAACTTTGGGACAGCTGCAAGCCAACAACAACAATCCTAACCCCGTTCCTGCACCACCACCGCCACCACCGCCGGTTCACAAAAGATTGGGAGAGTTCATGAGGACTCGACCGCCTACTTTTGCACAAGATAATGATCCCATGGAGGCTGATGATTGGCTGAAATCCATGGAAAAGAAGCTTGCTATAGTTCAGTGCAATGATCGGGAGAAAGTTCACTTCGCATCGCACCAACTTATGGGAGCAGCTGCTGACTGGTGGGATGCTCTTTGCAATGTTCATGACAACCAGGAGACTATCACTTGGGCTGAATTTAAGGAGAGTTTCTGCTCTCATTACGTCCCTGCTGGAGTCATGATGCTTAAAAGGCAAGAGTTTAAAGGTCTCCGCCAAGGAAGGAAGAGCGTGAATGAGTACCTCAGCAAGTTCACGCAGCTGTCGAGGTATGGCCCCAAAGACGTCAACTTGGATCAAAGGAAGAAATACTTGTTCATGAGAGGATTGAACAATGAGATCCAAGTTCAGCTGCTCAACAACGATTATGCAAACTTCCAGAAGCTTGTTGACAAAGCTATAGTGGTTGAGAGCAAGATCCGTGAGATCGAGCAAGAGGGCAAGAGGAAGATGCCATACCAGCCACAACAGAGCAATGTACGTCCCCGTTTCACGCCCCCAGCTGGACCACAGTATGGCTTGTCCGCTTCTACTTTCTGCCCTGCAAATCCACCTCACCCTAATCAGCCACTGCAGCAACGTCCTGTCATGCAAGCACCTCGTGTGCCTTTGCCTCCTGTGCCCCGTCCCAACAAGGGCGCCTATGCTCAAAACCACCCTCGCCCCAACGTCCCTGCTGTTTTGGGCAACAAAGCATGCTTTGCATGTGGAGAGGCGGGACACTTTGCAAGTCAGTGCCCAAAGAAAGGCCTTGGGCAGCCGACCAACGCACCAAAACAGAACCCACGGTCGAATGGAGGAGCTACGCAAGGCAACCGTGGGCAGCAGAACTACGCTCGTGGCAATGTGAATCATGTCTCCGCTGAGGAAGCACAACAGGCTGAGGACATCGTGATTGGTATGTTCCTTGCTAACTCCAACCCAGCCACTGTTTTATTTGATTCCGTAGCATCGCATTCATTCATATCATCCAAGTATGTTGCCAAGTATAATCTGCCCATATCACACTTGAAATACACTATGTTGGTTAATTCTCCGGTTGAGAGATGAGGACTAATACAGTATGTCCGAAAGTAAACCTTAAAATAAGGGGGGTAAACTTTCTTGCCAACCTTATTGTCTTGGATTCCCAAGGGATTGATATAATACTTGGAATGGATTGGTTAAGCAAGCACAACAGAGTAATCCAATGTGCTGAGAGGAGCGTGCAGTTGACAGATGAGCACGGTACTCGTATTGAGTTTGAGTCAGCCCAACCGGCAACCGAGAAGGCAGCGTTGAACCACGTCGAAGAAGCAACATTGGAAAGCATTCTGTTGGTTCAAGAATTTTCAGATGTGTTCCCGGAAGAACTTCGAGGTATGCCACCTGACCGGGACATTGAATTTGTTATTGATTTAGTACCTGGAAATGCACCTATAGCGAAAAGGCCATATAGGATCCCCGTTAATGAACGAGTGGAACTTAAGAAGCAAATTCAGGAGCAGCTAGAAAAGGGTTTTATATGCCCAAGCTCGTCACCGTGGGGAGCCCCCGTGCTCTTCGTGGACAAGAAGGATGGGACCCAAAGGATGTGTGTGTGGATTATAGGTCTCTCAATGAGGTGACGATCAAGAATAAATACCCGCTGCCCCGTATAGAGGACCTATTCAACCAAATGAAAGGTGCCAGAGTTTTCTCCAAGATTGATCTTCGGTTGGGATACTTCCAGCTGAAGATTAAGCCCTCCGACATACCCAAGACTGCATTTCGGACACGGTATGGTTCGTATGAATATACCGTTATGTGGTTTGGGTTAACGAATGCACCCGCATATTTTATGTACCTCATGAATAAGGTCTTCATGGAGTACTTAGACAAGTTCGTCGTGGTTTTCATCGACGATATAATGGTGTATTCAAAAAGCGAGGAAGAACATGAAGAACATTTGAGATCGACATTGCAGAAATTGCGAGAGCATCAATTGTATGCCAAGTTCAGCAAGTGTCAATTTTGGCTAAAGGATATATCGTTCCTAGGCCACATCATCTCCGAGGAAGGAGTATCGGTTGATCCCAGAAAAGTGGGAGATGTTCTGAAGTGGAACCAACCGCAGAATGTGAGAGATATTCGGAGTTTCCATGGGATGGCTGGATACTACCGACGGTTCATCAAGGATTTCTCCAAAATAGCGAAGCCTATGACTAAATTGCTAATGAAGGGAAAAGCATTTCAGTGGACCCTAGTGTGTCAAGAAAGCTTTGAGGATCTCAAGAAAAGACTAACCACAGCGCCGGTTTTGGTATTGCCGGACGTGAGCAAGAGTTTCGATATATATTGTGACACATCAAGACAAGGGCTTGGATGTGTGCTCATGCAAGAAGGACAAGTGGTAGCCTATGCGTCGAGGAAACTAAAGAAACACAAGCTGAATTACCCCACACACGACTTGGAACTTGCAGCCGTGGTACATGCCTTGAAGATTTGGAGACATTATATCCTTGGCCACCGATGCGAGATCTATACGGATCACAAAAGGCTCAAGTATATATTCACACAAACGGATCTGAATTTGAGGCAACGTCGATGGTTGGAACTCATCAAGGATTATGATGTTGGAATCAACTATCACCCCGGAAAGGCCAATGTCGTAGCTGATGCGTTGAGCCGAAAGGGAGCATGTCACCAACTCACGGTTCGGGAGCTACCGCCCGAGCTGCGCAAGGAGTTCGAACGGTTACATCTCGGGTTCTTGAATGAGATGGAAGTGATAGAACTCAACTCTTCGCTGGAACAAGAAATACGAGATGGACAAGCAACGGATGAGGAAGTCAAGGAAATCAAGGAAAGAATCCGACAAGGCATAGAAAAGGACTTCAAGGAAGACGAGAAAGGCACGCTTTGGCTAGGGAAAAAGATTTGTGTGCCTAACGTGAAGCATATCCGCGACACGATATTAACGGAGGCGCTTGACTCTCCTTATTCCATACATCCCGACTGTACAAAGATGTACAAGGACCTGAAAACTTGCTATTGGTGGGATGGTATGAAAAGGGACATAGCTGAATATGTTGCCTTATGCGACACGTGCCAACGGGTGAAGGCCGAACATCAAAGACCCACTGGACTATTGCAACCATTGAAAATACCCGAGTGGAAGTGGGAAGACATCAGCATGGATTTCATTGTCAGATTGCCACGTACTCGGTTGGGTTACGACTCCATTTGGGTCATTGTGGACCGATTGATGAAAACATCCCATTTTCTTCTTGTTAGAACCACGTACCGCGTCGCAGAACTAGCCGAGCTGTACATGGAGCAAATCGTGTGTCGCCATGGAGTTCCGAAGAGGATAGTTTCAGATTGGGGTACCCAATTTACCTCTAGGTTCTGGAAGAAGCTGCATGAAGCTACGGGTACACGACTGGATTTCAGCTCCGCTTATCACCCGCAAACCGACGGGCAAACTGTGAGGACAAATCAAATTTTGGAAGACATGTTGAGAGCTTGCACCTTGAAACATGGGCGTAGTTGGGATAGGAGCTTGCCGTATGCTGAATTCTCGTACAACAACAGCTATCAAGCCAGCTTGAAGATGTCACCTTTCGAAGCATTGTATGGTAGACGGTGTAGAACGCCGCTGTTCTAGAATGAGACCGGAGAGAGCCCAGTGTTTGGACCTGAAGTGCTGCAAGACACCGAGAAGCAAGTCCAAACGATACAAGAAAACTTGAAGGCTGCTCGGTCATGACAAAAAGGTTATGCGTATAATAGGCGAAGAAAATTGACCTTCGAAGTAGGAGACTTCATGTATCTTAAGGTATTGCCTATCCAAGGCCAACGACGGTTCAACGTCAAGGGCAAATTAGCACCTCGCTACATCGGGCCATTTAAGATTTTGGGAAAGCGAGGAGAAGTAGCCTATCAACTAGAGCTGCCAATGCACCTCTCCGACGTACATGACGTGTTTCATGTATCCCAACTAAAGAAGTGCTTAAGAGTACCGGAAGAACAAGTACCGATGGATGAGCTAGAGCCCCAACAGGATCTGACCTATGTGGAGCACCCCATCCAAATTTTGGATGTGAAGGAAAGGGTCACGAGGAACAAAGTGATCCGTTGGTGCAAGGTACAATGGAGCCATCACACAGAAGCCGAAACTACATGGGAGCGTGACGAAGACCTCGAGACAGAATTCCCTCATCTATTCTCTACTCTATTGAATCTCGAGGGCGAGATTCAGTTTAAGTGGGGTAGGTTTGTGACACCCTAAAATTAATTTCCCTGCATGCATACCTTTTTTCATATAGAAAAACATTATAAAAGAAGTAGAAATGGAGAAAGAATCATAAAAATGTTGGGAAATGGGAAAAAGATAGCAGAAGTGAGCCAATTCCAGTTTGCCGAGGTGCACTGTCGAAACTTCCCCGGGCCGCGGGACGCGTGGCGCCCACGGAGCTCACCCCTGCAGAGGGGGTGAGGTCCGGCACCGCGGGACACGTGGCGCCCGCGGAGCTCACCACTGCGAAAGGGATGAGGTTCGGCCCCGCGGGACACGTGTCGCCTTCGGAGCTCGCCTCGGAGGAGAGGTGAGGCCCGACCCCGCAGGACACGTGTCACCCTCGGAGCTCACCTCGGAGAGGTCCGGCCCCGCTGGACACGTGTCGTCCTCTGAGCTCACCTCCGAGGAGAAGGGAGGTCCGACCCCGCTGGACACGTGTCGCCACCAGAGCTCACCTCTGAGGAGAGGGGAGGCCCCGGCCCGCTGGACACGTGTTGCCACCAGAGCTCTCCTCTGAGGAGAGGCCCCGGCCCGCTGGACACGTGTCGCCACCAGAGCTTGCCTCTGATGAAAAGCGAGGCCCTGCCCCGCTGGACACGTGGTGCCTTCGGAGCTCACCTTGGCAGTGGCCACGTGGCAGGTCCGGAGCTCGCCTCTGAGGATAAGCAAGGATCGGCCCCCGCTGGACACGTGGCACCTCCGGAGCTCACCACTGCAGAGATGCGAGGTCCTTAGATGGTTTTTCCTCCTGTGCGCGGGAGTACCCGGTACTGAGGGTACCGACACGATTTCCCGAAAAAATTCTAAAAAATCCCCAAGGCTGCCGCACCAAATCGATTGGAGATAAGTTTGTTAAGATCCAAAACAAATTGAATAGGACTCTTATTCGAGCTCCAATTGGAGTAGGACTCCTCTTTTCCCTTATAAATAGAACCCAAAACCCCTTGGCCGCAACCACGTACTCTTTTCCCCTCTCGAGTCGGCGACTTGGAGGTCCTAGCCTCAACTCGCCGAGTTGGACACACCCCCCTCCCCGGAGTTCAGTCGCCAGTGAGCCGCCGACGAGCCCCGTCATGCCTCTCCGTCGCTGGAAAAGAGCCGACGATCATAAGGGGAAGTGAGGTAGGTCTCCAGTACCCATCTTACAACATCGTCGCATCTGTTTTCTTCGCCCCCGTCGAGCAGAAACTTTTTTGTGTGGACAGATCATGATTTGATCGGTTTTTGACGGTGGAATTGATCTAAATCTTGAGTCAAGATCATCACCACGTCCACACTTGATTCCTACACCCTTGCTCATCATAAAACCCCATGCAAGCCCATTAAAACATGCAAGAACTCGTACAAACTAGTTTGATAAAACAACACCATAGGATTTGCATTCATCTACACCATTGCATCTTGAGTAAAGTTTGTGCATGATGTTTGATTACTGTAAATCTTGTATGTGCATGATCGTGAGTAGAAGGACAAGCTCAGGGAGCCATCTACAAAGAACTACAGCACCAAGACTTCAAGACACTTGAGCAACAAGAGCCATGGGAGCAAGGCAAGTGCCCCTTGACCATATTGATCCCATGTTTTTGAAACTGTTTTGTTTGCGAAAACGGGTATGCTTGAGTCAACTTGATGGGACACCTTTTTATAGGAGTTTACTAGTTTTGTTAACCACCCTTGTCGCCGGGAAAGTTGATGAGTCGGGTATGGTCGTTTTCCTTTTTGCTTCGCTTAGCTTACGGGATACGGGAAGCCGAGATAGAACATGTCTAGCTACTGCACTCATATGAATAATGATAATGAGAACTTGATGATGATAATGAGCATAGAAATGAGGGAGATCTAGGCAAGCTTGGTTCGTGGAAGTTGACGAATGAGATGGTGGTTTACTTGTCGTAGATCTAAGGACCGGTTCATGCCAGCACATACCAGGAAAACAGTGCCACCACAAGGCCAAATATGGGCGCGGCTTTGCTGACTAATTAGGTAAGTTGCTAGATTGTTATGGACCGTGGAAGGCACGGGGAATGGGAGTCGAGAGAGGACTGCCCTGGGAACTGCATGGCACAAGGGGGGCCCGTAGGTGGGAGAATGGTGATTCGATCCTGTTGGCGAAACCTTAGTGAGCCCATACATCTAGTAGCCCCTTTGTAAAGGCTATTTTGTCATCTCTTGGCCATACACTAACGATTGTGTACTGGTATAATGGAGGTTCTGCAGTCGCCGACGGGTGACAAAATCACAAACTTGTGGGTAAAGTGGAGCCACCTCTGCAGAGTGTAAAACTATCATGATAGCCGAGCTTACGGTCACAAGCGCCTGGCCAACTCACATGATTAGAGGGAAAACTTGGGATGGATGTTTGGTATGGTTATGGTATGGTCATTGGGATGGGTTTTGGAACTGTTGAGTCATGACAATGAGTTTGGTTTTCGGTTATATGATTATGAGATGGATATGAATATGATATGGTTATTATGAGCTTGAGATGAAGTTGAGAAATATTAATGGCTGGTTGAGACATGATAAGTGGTAAATTATTATGGATGTATGTTGCTGTTTACTTTGATATATATTGGGGTTAAATTCACTTAAAGATTGTTGCTGTTTTATCATGTTTGTGAAATAAACTTTGCTTTCTGCAATGAGCCTTTTATTCCCTACCTTGTTATAAGCTACATGTCATACTTTTCCCGCACTTGCTGAGTACGACATGTACTCACCCTTGCATTATCACATAAACATCAGCAACAGGAGAAGAGTACTTCGCGGATCATGTGACGTACTAGGCGTGCGGACTACCATCAACTTGCCTTTGGAGTTGAAGATGGAGCCACTGTTGTATTAGTTATTTTCCGCTGTCGTTTAGAGACTTCCGCTGCTAGAATAAGTTAGAGATTCATGAGTAAGACAATGAGTCGATGTAATAAAGTGCTCAAACATTATTTATTCGTGGTTATATTCTGAATTCAGTTTGTGGAATACATGTGTATGTGTGATGAACATAATGGGCACACATATGCATTAGCTAGGTTCCGGGTTTTACGGGATCGGGCGTCACAGTCCCTTAGCCATTGGTCGTGCATTTCGGGGAAAAGGGGCCTGTGCGCTTTGTCTGTTATGATCTTTTGAGGCTTCATATGGTCTTGTACTTTGTCTTTTATACCTCATTTGGACCCTCGCTGCATTCTGGGTTGTCGTTGTCCCTTGGCCATGGGTCGCGCGACTCCTGACTTAATAGGGTCAGGTCCTCTGACGCAAGCTTCCGGGGCTTGTGTGGTTTCAGAAAGAATCGCCCCCTTTGCCTTGCTAGGACCGTGGCTTCGTTCAGGGTTGTCGTTGTCTCTTAGCCATTGGTCACGCGGCTCGGGGGAAAAGGGCACAGGTGCTTTGTCCGTTATGAGCTTCCAAGCCTTTATGGTTGTGTAACCCTCGAGCGCTGCCGGGCAGGAGGTCTACTCTCTATCGCGCGGCGTTCCTCGAGGTCGGTCGGTTGCTGGCTCTGCGTTAGGGCTCCGCCTTCTTATGCGTAGAATCGCTTGAGTTGCTCAATGTTCCATGCATTGGGGAGGGGATTGCCATTGGTGTCAGCCAGGCGGTAGGCGCCGAGCCAAAGGACGGTAGAGACAACGTACAACCCTCCCATGGGAAGGATAATTTGTGTTTGTCTCTGTTACTCTGGATCCTTTGGAAGACCGATTCCCCGCTCAGAGAACTTGATAGTGGACTTTCCGTTCTTTATAGCGTTGCAACGCTTGCTGGTACTTGGCCGATAGTAGGAGTGCGACATCATGGGCTTCATCAAGCTGGTCGACAGGGTCTTGCCTGGTCCGCTCAAATCAGGTTTCTTCGTACGCCTTGGTTCGAGGTGAGCCGTACTCGAGCTCGGTCGGTAGCACGGCCTCCACGCCATGGATCGATTGGGCGTGGTGCGCGGGCTCCACAGCACAGATGGCAACTTGGTGGCCGAGCGCCCCGCATACTTTTTGAGGTGATCGAAGATGCGTGGCTTGAGTCCCTGTATTATCAGGCCATTGTCCCGCTCGACCTACCCATTGGTGCGCGGGTGGGCCACCTACGCCCAGTCGACCCGGATGTGGAGGCTGTCACAAAACTCTAGGAATTTCTTCCCTGTGAACTGGGTGTCGTTGTCGATGATGATGGTGTTGGGCACCCTGAAGCGGTACATGATTTCACAGACAAAGCTCGCCGCTTGTTCTGCTGATAACGGCTTTGACTCGATCCACTTAGTGAACTTGTCCACCGCGATGAGGAAGACGGTGAAGCCCCCGGGCACCTTTTCGAAAATACCGAGGAGGTCGAGCCCCCACACGGCGAAAGGCCACGTTAGGGAGATGGTTTGAAGGTCCTGGGCTGGGGCGTGTATTTGCGTGACAAAATACTGGCAGCCTTGACATGTACGCACAATTCGCTTGGTATCAGACACGATGCTATGCCTTCTCGACCAGGGACCTCAGGGCCATGTGGTGTCCATAGACCCCTTCGAGATGTCCAAGAGCAACTCCTTTCCTTGCTCGCTCGTGATGCAACGTTGCAGAATTCCTGTGACGCTACATCGGAAGAGCTCACCCTCTACGAGGATGAACATCTTGGCCCGACGTGCGATTCGCCTCGTCTCGACCTCCTCGAGGGAGGGGGATCTTCCAGTTGTCAGGTACTCGATGTACGGGGCCTGCCATCCCGGCTCGGTGATGTTGGCCTGAAGTTTGGGCTCGGTCAAGTGACTCGTCGTGACTCTTTAATGTGGATAAACGGTAGGAGGAGGTCGGTAACAAACACACCTGGGGGCGGGACCTCGTGGCTGAAGGCAAGTTTGGCCAATGTGTCAGCCGCACTGTTGTCCCACCTCGGGATGCGAGAGAGCTCTAGTCCTTTGAACCTGTCCTCCAGATTCCATGCCTCTCGACAGTAGGCCTCCATATACGCGTCGTGGCAGCTCGACTCTTTCATCATCTGGTTGATCACGAGCTTGGAGTCGCCACATATGTAGAGTCATCGTACGCCAAGCTCGACTGTGATGCGGAGTTCGTTGAGGAGGGATTTCTACTCTGCGACGTTGTTGGTCGCCTTGTAAAGTAACCGCCACACATACTGGAGTCGATCTCCTAGAGAAATAAGGACAACACCGCTTCCTGCGCCGTTAAGGGTTAGTGATCCATCAAAATACTTACAATTGGTCGGGCTCAAAGTCGCTTGTGCCTCCGTCCATTCGGCGATGAAATCGGCTAGGGCTTGGGACTTGACTGTCGTTCAGGCGACGTAGGATATATCATATCCCATGAGCTCCAGTGCCCATTTCACGATCCTCCCGAACGAGTCTCGACTATTGATGATCGCTCCAAGCCCGTGCGCGGCCACGACCTACACCGGATGGCTCTTAAAGTAGTGCAGGAGCTTCCGATTTGTTATGAGGATGGCGTATAAGAGCTTCTGTACGAGAGGATAGAGCGTCTCACAGTCGGATAGCGCCTTTCTCATGAACTAGACCGGCCTTTCTCATGACTGTCACTCTAGGGCTCTTCCCGCTCTACGATGAGGGCGGTGCTGACCACCTGGTTGGTGCCGCGGTGTAGAGGAGAAGCGGCTTATCCGGCTCCGGTGAGGCCGACATCGGGGCGTTGGTGAGGAAGTCTTCAAGATTGTTGAGGGCCTTCTGAGCTTCCTCTGTCCATCTGAATGGCTAGGACTTCTTCAGGAGCTGATAGAGGGGTAGGCCCCGTTCTCCGAGCCGAGCGACGAAACGACTCAGGGCTGCAAGGCAGCCCATCAATCTTTGCACGCCTTTAACATAGCTGATGGGACCCATGTTAGCGATCGTCCCGATCTTCTCAAGGTTGGCTTGATGCTGCGCTCCGATATAATGTATTCGAGAAGCTTTCCTCGAGGGACGCCAAATGCACATTTCTCCGGGTTGAGCTTAATGTTATTACGGCGGAGATTAGCAAAGTTCTCTTCGAGGTCGGGGATGAGGTTGGATGCTTTCTTCGACTTCACGACGAGGTCATCGATGTTGACCTCGAGATTTCACCCTATCTGTCACTGGAAGCACTTCTACATGCACTGCTGGTATGTGGCTCCCACGTTTTTCACTCCGAAGGGCATCCTCACATAGAAGTAGGAGCTGTAGGTAGTGATAAATGTTGTGGCTCGTCGTTCCCCTTTGCTGAGGGCGACCTTGTGGTATCTTGAGTAGGCATCAAGGAAGCACAGGGATTCGCTCCCCATGGTGACGTTAATGACCTGATCGATGCGAGGCAACGGGAAAGGATCCTTCGGGCATGCTTTGTTTAAGCTCGTGCAATCAACACACTGAAAGTGCATCTAGGTAATCCCCGTGGGTTTTGGATGATTGATGATGACAATTAAGATACTAATGAGCTTTAATGAGTATGAGCACAGGTCTTTGAGATGAGAATGAATGTGGAGTCCCTCAAAAAGCAAAAAGAAGAAGACCTGCAAGAGTAGAAAATAAGATTTTATTCTTGAGTTTCACATTTTCTAGTTGTGTTGAGGGTCTTCTCTTTCAGAGTGCTTGAGAATCATTAGAGAGCTCAAACTTTTAGTTAGAATTTCGGTGAGAGAATAGTCCTAGGCATAGCTTAGAATGTAGACCGGACTTGTCCAGACTTGGGGCCGGACTAGTCCGATCCAACTAGAATATTCCATTTTGGACCGGACTAAATGTCTCTGAGTGAGTTCGGACTTGTCCGTTTTATGCCAGACTAGCCCGTTCTTGTGTAAGTCTGAGCCTTTCTGAGACCAAGTCCTAGAAGGCCAGACTAGTCCGCCAATGGGGCCGGCCTAGTCCACCTGTTCAGACTAAGCCACTTAGGTCCGGAGGAAATCCCTCTGAGTGATCTCGGACTAGTCCGTTGCAGACAGACTAGTCCGGTTGTGTGAGGTGAGTGCGGCCACTGGGTTAAGTCCCAGAAGGCGGAACTAGTCTGCTCAGCTAGTCGAACTAGTTTGGTTCTTCAGACTAGTCCGATTTAGAATGGAACAATTGTTCTTGTGTGAGCTCAGACTAGTTTGGACATGGCCAAGCAAGTCCGTAATGTGAGATTAGAGAGTTTTTGGACTAAGTCTGGTAAGGCCGGACTAGTCTGCCCGTGTGGCCGGACTAGTCCGCTACTAGCCAGACTAGTCCGTTCTCACCCGGAGCAAAGACTCCTGTGTGAGACTGGACTAGTCCGGGTTTTAATGAACGTTTGAACTCAAAGGTGGCAGGGACTTTAGTTGTTAGCCTTGGTGACGTAGGTGGTCCCCCCAAGGCCGGACTAGTTTGGGGTTCTGGCCGGACTAGTCCAAACTTTAGCAGGTGTAACGGTTGGATGTCGGGATCCCTATAAAAAGGGACCCCCCCCGGCTTCAAATGCATCTCTCTACAACCCTAACGCCGAAAACTTTTTCCTTGAGCTCTTCTAAGCCTCTTTCCTCACCTTATTGACCCCTAAGATTGGATCTTGAGGGGTTTGGGGATTTGTGAGAGAAGAGACGCGGTGATCAACGTTTGAGCTCTCGGTTTGAATCTCTTGCACTCTAATCGTTGATTTGGGTTCGTGCCTGTTGTATTTTGTTTCCTAGAACTGCTATGTTGTTGTAGCGAGCCTCAAGTTGTGAGTAGACCCTAGAATCTTGTATTCACCCATTGATTGATAGTGAATAACCTGGGCTTGATCTTGGTGATCTCTCGGTGAGGGTAGGGTTGGAAGAGACCCAGTCCTTTGTGGACTCCTCAACGGGGACGTAGATTCCTATGTGGAATTGAACCTCGGGATAAATTGAGTCTCTTGATTCTTTTACTTTCTCGCTTAATCACTAGAATTGCTTGTTAGGAGTTGTTTCGCTCAAAACTTGTTAATTGCCTTATAGTTGTGAATCTTGCAATCCAATCAATTTCTCTTTCACAAACTAGTTGATTAGATTGTTAGATAACCTACGTATCTTCCGCTTGAACAGACTTGGAAAGAAATCCATAAAAACGCAACCTTTAGCTAATTTCTATACCTAGACCGGACTAGTCCGCCCCCTGAACGGATTAGTCCGGCCCTTCAGGTTTAATCCAACTGTTTTCAGTAGTTTCAGGTTTTATTAGCCTATTCACCCCCCTCTAGGCAACTTTCAATTGGTATCAGAGCCTAACTTTCCACAAAAGCTTAACTGATTGGAGAGGAGATGGGGGACAAGACCGGTAGCCAAGTTGATCTCACCAAGGGAAATGGAGCAAATCCGAACAATTTCGAAGAGAAAGGTTCAAACCCACGTCCAGCTGTTACTCCTCCAAAAGATGTCTCAAGCTCGGAAGAAGATGAAGAAGTTCTTCGTTTCATGGCTCTCCTCAAGAAGAAGGGGGAAGCTAAGAAGAAAAAGAAGGAGAAGTTGGAGAAGAAGCTCAAGAGTAGTCAACAAGACTACTTGCGATATCCTTTAAACTATGAGCGTCTAAATTCACATTCTAGTTACTTGTCAATTGCCTTAGGCAAACCACCTCACTTTGATGGAACTAACTATACCATGTGGAAGCACAATATGAAGTTGCATCTAATCTCCTTAAACCCAAGTCTTTGGCATGTTTTTTATACAGGTATAGATATCCCAGAAGACGAGGATGAACTCACCCAAGAGCAAGAACAAGAAATCCACCACAATGCATAAGCGGCGGTCGTGCTCAACTCATCCTTAAGCCTCGAAGAATTCAACAAGGTGGATGGGTTAGAGCTCGCCAAAGACATTTGAGACACCCTCAAGATTGCACATGAAGGAAACCAATTCGTGAAGGAAGCCAAGATCGAGATTATTGAAGGAGAGCTTGGAAGGTTCGCCATGAAAGAAGGCGAAACACCTCAAGAGATGTACAACCGGCTCAAGACTCTCATCAACAAGAGTCAGGCGTACGGATGCAAGAAATGGAATGATCATGAGGTGGTCAAGAGGATGATAGAGCCTTCATGCCTCGCAATGTGACCCTATGCACTTTGATTCGGGAAAGTCCAAACTTTCACAAGATGACTTTGGATGAAGTGCTAGGGAAGATCATCAACCACGAGATGATGGAGAAGGAAGCCCAACACGTCAACGACCTAGCAAAGGTCACCTCATCCAAGAAGAAGGGCATAGATCTCAAGGCCACATCCAAGTCCAAGGGAAAAGAAGTACAAATCACAAGTGATGGTGAAGAGAGTGATGATGAGAGCACAGACATGGATGATGAAGAAATGGCCTTCTTCATCAAAAGATTCAAGAGGATGACGAGAAGAAGAAGAAGCCACCACTATGAGAACAAGAGCAATGACAAGGGCAAGTCAAGAACAAAGAAGGCATGCTACAACTGTGGCGAATATAAGCATTTCATTGTGAATTGTCCCCATAGAAAGGAAGATGACAAGAAGAAGAAGAAGAAGAAGAAGAAGAAGAAGAAGAAGAAGAAGAAGAAGAAGGATGGGAAGCCTCAAGACAAGAAGATCTTCATAAAGAAAAAGGCTTATGGACAAGCTCACATTGGAGAAGAGTGGGACTCAAACGAAGAGTCCTCTTCCGAAGATGAAGAAAAGGTGGCAACCGTCGCCATCAAGAGGCCAACCATGAAGAAATCACTCTTGCCAAACAAGCGTGATTGGAAGAGCCCAAGCCACACATGCCTCATGGCAAAGGAAGGAAAGCGTAAGGTAACATCTAAACCTTCCAAGTTACATATTGTTGATGATGATGATGACTTTGATAGTAGTAGTGAAAATGAATTCATGTTTAAGGGCTTAAACAAAAATGCTATAGCTAAAATGCAAATACTATAGGATGAAATATTGAACAGGAAGAGCTTCTCAATCAACAAGAAGAATTGCTTATCCTTGAAAAGGGAAGAAACCTTGAGATTGAGAAGCTCCTTGAACTTGAGAGAGAGAAGAGTAGAGCACTTGAAAGTGAACTTGCCATGATCAAGGAAACTTGTGTTGAACTTAAGAGTACGAATGTAGTACTTCAAGATGAACTTGTGAGTTTGACCAAAACTCACAAGAATCTTGAAGCACAAATCAACTCACTTAAGTCAAGTGTCTCATCTACTTCATCCTCCAAGAACTCATCCTCAACAAATATGGAGTCCAACACTAAAACTTGCAAATATGCTAATCTTGTTCTAAACATGAAAAATGAGCTCAAAGAGGCACAAAGCAAGAAATCACACAAAAGTGGCATCTTTGATGAGGAGAAGATCAAATATGCACGTAGTGCATACTCGATCACAAGATCTCCTCTTATCAAAGATGGACTTGGTTATACTAGGGGAGGAAAGCAAAATGAGCATCCTCAAGAATAACAACAAGTGTGTAGCTTTTGTCAAAGAGAACTCAACTCAAGTCAAGAACAACAAACTTGCATCTACCTCACATGATATTGGCAAAAATAAAAACTCTACCATATCTCATAACTTTGTTGCATCTTACGTTCTTATGAAGAGTAAGTATGGTCGAGTATATGCTAAATATGTTGGGCCACTCCACAAGAGTCCAAAAACTTGTGTGTGGGTGCCCAAATGCCTTGTGACTAACCTCAAAGGACCCAACCTAGTTTGGGTACCTAAAACCCTAGGCCTACTCCTCCGGTGGCACTAAATGGGTGCTAGATAGTGGGTGCACTAATCATATGCCCAGAGAGAGGAAGATGTTTGTTGAGTATGAAGAAAATGATGATCCAAGTGAAGGCATCTACTTTGGCGACAATAGTCAAGGAAGGGTGCTCGATATCGGTAAAATTGCAATCTCTTCTCAACACTTGCTTTCTCATGTTCTACATGTTGAATCACTTGATTATAACCTATTGTCCATATCTCAACTATGTGAGAAAGGTTATAATTGCTTGTTTACTAACGAGGGTGTGATTGTCTCTAGAAGAAGTGATAACTCAATTGCTTTTAAGGGTGTGTTGAAGGGAAAGCTTTATTTAGTGGATTTTTCCACGGATAAAGCTCAACTTGACACATGCTTCATAGCAAAAACCAACATGGGATGGTTGTGGCATATGAGACTAGCCCATGTTGGTATGAGGAACTTACAAAAACTTCTAAAGGGGGATGACATCCGTGGACTAAAGAATTTTGTTTTTGAGAAAGAAGGCCTTGTTGCGCGTGTCAAGCCGGAAAGTAAATTGGAGCAGCTCATCCCGCCAAGAATGTGATGACGACAATAAGACAATTGGAGATGCTCCACATGGACCTCTTCGGTCCCGTCACCTACATAAGCATTGGCGGTAACAAATATGGATTAGTAATTGTTGATGACTATTCTCGCTTCACTTGGGTATTTTTCTTGCATGACAAGGGAGAAACTCAAGGTGTCCTCAAGAAGTTCTTGAGGAGAGCTCAAAACGAGTTCTCCTTAAGAATCAAGAAGATAAGGAGTGAAACGGCTCTGAATTCAAGAACACCCAAGTAGAAGAATACTTGGATGAAGAGGGCATCAAGCATGAGTTTTCGGCCCCCTACTCCCCCGAACAAAATGGGGTGGCCGAAAGGAAGAACCACACACTCATAGAGATGGCAAGAACCATGCTTCATTAATACAAAACTTTGGATCGATTTTGGGCAGAAGCTGTCAACACCGCTTGCCACGCCACAAACCGCCTCTACCTCCATCAACTTTTGAAGAAAACTCCATACAAGCTCCTAACCGGTAACAAACCCAACATCTCTTACTTCCATGTTTTCGGGAGTAAATGCTATATTCTCAACAAGAAGCCTAGGACTTTGAAGTTCGCTTTGAAATCCGATGAAGGTTTCTTACTTGGTTATGACTCAAACACCTACGCCTATCGTGTCTTCAACAAAACCTCCGGTTGTGTTGAAATTGCACGTGACATGGTGTTTGATGAAACTAATGGCTCCCAAGTGGAGCAAGTTGATCAATGTGTGCTAGATGAAGAAGAAGCATCATGTGTAGCACTAAGAAGAATGGGGCTTGGATATGTCCGTCCTCAAGAAGATGTAGGCCAGGATGCTCCAAGTTCATCACAATCGGCGCCTCTCACACAAGATCAAACTCAAGAACCCCAAGATCAAGACAGTTCAAGAAGGAGAAGATCAAGACCATGACATTGATCAAGGGGGAGACTAAGAATAAGACCACTCAAGAACTTAAGTGCCTCACCCAAGGGTTCATCAAAGGATTTAACGGGATCACCGCGTTGACAACATCTTTGGAGATATCACAAAACGGGTAACAACATAATCTTGAATGATTAACTTTTGTGTGCATTACTCTTTTGTGTCCTCCTTGGAACCATTCAGGGTGGAAGAAGCACTAAAGGATCCGGATTGGGTGGTGGCCATGCAAGAAGAGTTGAACAACTTCACAAGAAACCAAGTGTGGGAGTTGGTGAAGAGACCAAACGCAAATGTGGTAGGCACCAAGTGGGTGTTCCACAACAAGCAAGACGAACACGGTGTGGTGACAAGGAACAAGGCACGACTTGTGGCAAAGGGATATGCTCAAGTCGAAGGTTTGGACTTTGATGAAACCTTTGCTCCCGTAGCTAGGCTTGAGTCAATTCGTATTCTATTGGCCTATTCTACTTACCATGATTTCAAGTTTTATCAAATGGATGTGAAAAGTGCCTTTCTCAATGGTCCAATCAAGGAGGAGGTGTACGTGGAGAAACCACCCAAGTTTGAAGATCAAGAATATCATAATCATGTGTTTAAATTGCATAAAGCTCTCTATGGCCTCAAACAAGCTCCTAGAGCTTGGTATGAGTGTCTTAGAGACTTTCTTATTGGCAATGGTTTTAGGATAGGCAAAGTAGATTACACTCTTTTCACAAAAAAAGTGGATGATGATCTCTTTGTGTGCCAAATATATGTTGATGACATTATATTTGGCTCAACTAACAAATCTTTTTGTAATGAGTTTAGTAATATAATGACGGATAGTTTTGAGATGTCCATGATGGGGGAGTTGCAGTTCTTCCTAGGATTTCAAGTCAAGCAACTCAAGGAAGGCACGTTCATTAGTCAAACAATGTACACACAAGACATACTTAAGAAGTTTTACATGGACAAGGCCAAACCCATCAAGACACCAATGGCAACGAACTGGTACCTCGACCTCAATGAAGATGGACCAAGCGTGGATCAAAAGGTATATCGCTCTATGACTGGTTCATTGCTTTATCTTTGTGCATCTAGGCCTGATATCATGCTTGGTGTATGCTTGTGTGCAAGGTTTCAAGCCTCTCCTAAAGAATGTCACTTAATTGCCATTAAATAATCTTAAGATATTTAATTCACACACCAAACCTAGGGTTGTGGTATCCAAAGGGGTCTAAGTTTAATCTCATCGGATATTCCGATGCGGAATATGCCGGATGTAAAGTAGATAGAAAAAGCACCTCTGGGACTTGCCAATTCTTGGGTAGGTCCCTACTATCATGGTCATCCAAGAAACAAAATTCCATTGCTCTTTCCACAACCGAAGAGGAGTATGTTGCAGCCGGAAGTTGTTGTGCTCAACTTCTTTGGATGCGACAAACTCTAAGGGATCATGGTTACAATATGAACCACATTCCACTCCTATGCGACAATGAGAGTGCCATTAAGATTGCCCATGACCCCGTTGAACACTCTAGGACCAAACACATAGACATCTTACACCACTTCTTAAGAGACCATTCTATAAAGGGGGACATAGCTATCTCACATTTTAGAAACGAAAAACAACTAGCCGACATTTTCACCAAGCAACTAGATGAAAACGATTTTGTGAAATTCGAAATGAGCTAAACATCCTAGACTCTAGGAATGTGGCTTGAAATGTTGCACATCTGAATGCTAGTAGTTTGGATTCTTTAGGAATTTTCACAAACTTCAAAAATATGCATGATTGTGAAAACTTGTCCCCCTTCTAATTTTCTCTCACATTATTTTACCTAATTATGTTTAGATATATTATGGTCATCATCTAATTATGTGCTTTGATATATTGACCATATTTATCTAATAGAAGGTGAAAGTAAATTTACATTAATCACTCTTGGTGAAATTCTAATATATAGGAATTTTTCAGCCTTCAAGGACCAGACTAGTCCGGATACCTTGAATAGTCTGGGATGCAGCAGACAAGTCCACAACGGACAAGTCCGGACTGCATCCGGACATGTCCGGACTGCAGACTAGTCCGGACCTAGTCCGACATACCGGACTAGTCCGGACAACACACTGGACTAGTCCGGCCCCTGAAGACTTAACCTCCAAGGGTCGGGCCCGACTCCTCTCACTCTCTCATTCACCTCTACACTTCTCTTCTCCTCCAAAACTCGTCCCCATTGGCGATTTTGGAGCTCTCCCTCAAATCCCTCGAAGGAATCCTCGATTCAAGGCTTGTGGAGTGCGGGGAACCCTTTCCCGACCATCTCCGCTCCTTCGATCCGCGGATTTCATCAAATTTCTTCGTTTTAAGGTACTTTTTGACTTAACTTCCATTTTTCTCAAATCCCTTGTTTCTCGGTCATATTTCTAGTGCCTTAGGCCTTCCCTGATGTCCTTATGCCATATTGTTGCATTCCTCGTAGTATTGCGTCTATTTTTTGTGAATTTGTACTCAAATCGCTTAAATTAGGGTTTAAAACTATAGAGTCCGGACTCAGGCCGGACAAGTCTAGCTAGGGCGGACTAGTCCACCCCTGGCCCGGACAAGTCCGACTGGTGCAGTTTTAGCCTTAACTTTGTGAATGTACACTAATTCAAACGCAATTCTTTCGTGTCTAGACTTTCCCTTTTATCTATCACCATATCATGTCGGGATCCGGAGATAGTCCTCGCCCCAACCCCATTGCTGAGGCGGCTCGCCAAGCCGCCTATCGTACAGCAGCCAAGGCCGAAGCGGCTAGGGCTCCTGAGGCTGCAGCTAGGGAGGCTCGGACAAAGAAACGTGCTGATAGGAAAGCACAAGCGTCTCAGTCCATTGTTCCTCCAAGAACGAAGAGGCTAGTAACCTTAAAGGAAAAGCAACAAGCTCTGTCACAGGGAACTGCTCAAGACAAAGGCAAAGGGAAAGCAGCGGATCCCCAGAGGAAAAAGGCTTTGGCCAATAGGGTGTGACACCCGGTTCCAAAAATAGAACCAAATGAATGCATATGTGTGCCCAGGATGTTCATCACACATACACATGTAATCCACAAACTGAATTTAGAATATAACCATGAATAAACAGTGTTTAAGTACTTTATTACAATAACTCAAGGTATCACTCATAAATCTCTAACTTATTCTTGCAGCGGAAGTCTCTAAACGACAGCGGAAATAACTAAACAACAGGCTCCAACATCAACTCCACAGGCATGTTGACGGTAGTGCGCACGCCTAGTACTCCACATGTTCGCGACTAGAAAGAACCTCCATTATACTAGTACACAACCGTCGGTGTATGGCCAAGAGATCACAAAATAGCCTTTACGGAGGGGCTACTAGGATGTACGGACCCACTGAGGTTTCACCGGCAGGATCGAATTTGCATTCTCCCACCCACGGGCCCCCTCTTGTGCAATGCAGTTCCCAGGGCAGTCCCTCTCGACTCCCATTCCCCGCGCCATCCAATGGCACATAACAAGCTAGCAACACACCTAATTAATCAGCTAAGCCGCACCCATATTTGGTCTTGTGGTGGCATTGTTTTCCTGGCATATTCTCGCATGAACCGGTCCTTAGATCTACGACAAGTAAACCACCATCTCATCCAGCAAAATCCACGAACCAATCTTGCCTAGATCTCCCTGATTCCATGCTCATTATCATCTTTAAATTCTCATCATCATTATTCATATGAGTGCAGTAGCTAACCATGTTATATTTCAGCTTCCCGTATCCCATAAGTTAATCAAAGCAAAAAGGAAAAACGACCATACCCGACTCATCAACTTTCTCGGCGACAAGGATGGTTAATAAAACTAGTAAACTCCTATAAAAGGGTGTCCCATCAAGTTGACTCAAGCATACACGTTTTCGCAAACAAAACAGTTTCAAAACATGGGATCAATATGGCCAAGGGGCACTTGCCTTGCTCCCGTGGTTCGTGTTGCTCAAGCGTCTCAAAGTATTGGTGTTGTAGTTCCTCGTAGACGGCCTCTTGAGCTTGTCCTTCTACTTACGACCGCGCACATACAAAATTTATAGCAATCAATCATCATGCACAAACTTTACACAAGATGCAATGGGGTAGATGAATGCAAATCCTATAGTGCAGTTTTATTAAACAGTTTGTACGTGTTCTTGCATGTTTTAATGGGCTTTCATGGGGTTTTATGATGAACAAGGGTGTAGGGATCCAGTGTGGACGTGGTGATGATCTTGACTCAAGATCTAGATCAATTCCACCATCAAAAATCGATCAAAACACGATCTGTCCACATGTAAAAGTTTCTGTTCGAAAGGGGCGAAGAAAACAGATGCGTAGAAACAGCGACGACATCGTAAGATGGGTAATTAAGACCTGCCTCACTTCCTTCTTGTGGTAGGGACTTTCTCCTAGCAGCGGCAGCAGCGGGGGGTTTTTCCATGGAAGATTAGGGTAGGACATATTATTGGGCTTCTTTTCCTGCGATGGCGAGGCGTGACGGGGCTCGTCGGCGGATCTCGACGGCGGGGCTCGACGACAGGGCTCGACGGCGGGGCTCGATGACGGGGCTCGACGGCGGGGCTCGTCGGCGGGGCTCACTGGCGGGGCTCACCGTGACCAAACTCCGCCAGGGGGGGGGCAACTTGGCGACTTGGAGGGGGGACTCCAACTCGGCGACTTGGGAGGGGGGAGGGGCTGCGGCCAAGGGGGGGGGGGGCTGGGGGTTGTATTTATAAGGGGGAGAAAAGAGGAGTCCTACTCCAATTGGAACTCAACCAAGAGTCCTAGTCAATTTGGAACTTAACCAAAGAGTCCTAGGGATTTTCCCCCCTTTAGGCTGCAGCAGCATTGGGGATAAATTACCCCCAAATGTGGGGAAAATTCCCCTTTTTGGGGAATTGGGGAATTTGGAAATTTTGGGGAAAATTTGGGGAAATTTGGGAATGGCTCATTTCAGCTATCTTATTTCCATTTCTCTCCATTCCTATGTCCCTTTTCCCATTTCTATATTCCCCTCTCCATTTCTATGTCCCTTTCTCCATTTCTATATTTCCTTCTCCATTTCTATGGTTCTTTCTCCATTTCTATAGTTCTTTCTCCATTTCTATGGTGCTTTCTCCATTTCTAGGGTTCTTTCTCTATTTCTACTTCTTTTCAAATGCTTCTCTACATGAAAAATGTATGCAATGCATGTTAATGAATTTGAGGGTGTTACAAACCTACACCCCTTAAACTGAATTTCGCCCTCGGGATTCGATAGAGTGGAGAATAGATAAGGGAATTCTGCCTTGAGATCTTCCTCACGCTCCCATGTAGTTTCGGCTTCCGTGTGATGACTCCACTGTACTTTGCACCAAATCATCACTTTGTTCCTCGTGACCCTTTCCTTCACGTCCAAAATTTTGACGGGGTGTTCTGCGTAGGTCAGATCCTCTTGAAGCTATAGCTCATCTATCAGTACTTGTTCTTCCAGTACTCTTAAGCATTTCTTGAGTTGAGATACGTGCAATACGCCGTGCACGTCGGAGAGGTGCGTTGGCAGCTCTAGTTGATAGGCTACTTCTCCTCGCTTGCCCAAAATCTTGAATGGCCTGATGTAGTGAGGTGCTAACTTGCCTTTGACGTTGAACCGTCGTTGACCTCGGATAGGCAATATCTTAATATACACAAAGTCTCCAACTTCGAAGGTCAATCTTCTTCGCCTATTGTCCGCATAACCCTTTTGTCATGACTGAGCGGCCTTCAAGTTTTCACGTATCGTTTGGACTTGCTTTTCGGCATCCTGCAGCACTTCGGGACCAAACACTTGGCTTTCTCCGGTCTCATTCCAGAACAGTGGTGTTCTACACCATCTACCATATATTGCTTCGAAAGGTGACATCTTCAAGCTGGCTTGGTAGCTGTTGTTGTATGAGAATTCAGCATACGGCAAGCTCCTATCCCAACTACGCCCATGTTTTAAGGCGCAAGCTCCCAACATGTCTTCCAAAATCTGATTTGTACTCTCAGTTTGCCCGTCGGTTTGTGGGTGATAAGCGGAGCCGAAATTCAGCCATGTACCCATGGCTTCATGCAGCATGTTCCAGAACGTAGAGGTAAATTGAGAACCCCGATCTGAAACTATCCTCTTCGGGACTCCATGGCGATACACGATTTGCTCCATATACAGCTCGGCTAGTTGTGCGACGTTGTACTTGGTTCTAACAGGAAGGAAATGGGTTGTTTTCATCAACCGGTCCACCATAACCCAAATAGAGTCGTAACCCGACTGAGTACGTGGCAGTCCGACTATGAAATCCATGCTGATGTCTTCCCACTTCCACTCGGGTACTTTCAATGGCTGAAACAATCCAGCGGGTCTTTGATGTTCGGCCTTCACTTGTTGGCACGTGTCGCATAAGGCAACATATTCAGCTATGTCCCTTTTCATACCATCCCACCAATAGCAAGTTTTTAGGTCCTTGTACATCTTTGTATAGCCAGGATGTATGAAATAAGGCGAGTCATGTGCCTCCTTTAATATCATGTCACGGATGTGCTTCACATTAGGCACACAAATCCTTTTCCCTAACCAAAGCGTGCCTTTCTCGTCTTCCTTAAAATCCTTTTCTATGCCTTGTCAGATTCTTTCCTTGATTTCCTCATCCGTTGCTTGGCCACCTCGTATCTCTTGTTCCAGCGAGGAGTTCAGGTCTATCACCTCCATCTCGTTCAAGAACCCAAGATGTAACCGTTCGAACTCCTTGCGCAGCTCGGGTGGCAGCTCCTGAACCGTGAGTTGGTGACATGCTCCTTTTCGGCTCAACGCATCAGCTACTACATTGGCCTTTCTGGGGTGATAGTTGATTCCAACATCATAATCCTTGATGAGTTCCAACCATCGACGTCGCCTCAAATTCAGATCCGTTTGCGTGAATATATACTTGAGGCTTTTGTGATCCGTATAGATCTCACATCGGTGGCCAAGGATATAATGTCTCCAAATCTTTAAGGCATGTACCATGGCTTCAAGTTCAAAGTCATGTGTGAGGTAATTCAGCTCATGTTTCTTTAGTTGTCTTGATGCATAGGCTACCACTTGCCCTTCTTGCATGAGCACACATCCAAGCCCTTGTCTTGATGCATCACAATATATGTCGAAACTCTTGCTCACGTCTGGCAATACCAAAACTGGCGCTGTTGTTAATCTCTTTTTTAGCTCCTCAAAGCTTTCTTGACAATCTGGTGTCCACTGAAATGCTTTCCCCTTCATTAGCAATTCAGTCATAGGCTTCGCTATTTTGAGGAAATCCTTGATGAACCGGTAGTAGTATCCAGCCATCCCAAGGAAACTGCGAATATCTCACATTCTGCAGTTGGTTCCACTTCAGAACATCTCCCACTTTTCCGGGATCAACCGATACTCCTCCCTCGGAGATGATGTGGCCTAGAAACGATACCTCCCTTAGCCAAAATTGACACTTGCTGAACTTAGCATACAATTGATGCTCTCGCAGTTTCTGCAACGTTAACCTCAAGTGTTCTTCGTGTTCTTCCTCGCTATTCGAATACACCATGATATCGTCGATGAAAACCACGAAGAACTTATCCAAGTAGTCCATGAAGACCTTATTCATGAGGTACATAAAGTATGCGGGTGCATTCGTTAACCCAAAAGACATAACGGTATACTCATACGAACCATACCGTGTTTGAAATGCAGTTTTGGGTATATCAGAGGGCTTAATCTTTAGCTGGAAGTATCCCGACCGAAGATCAATCTTGGAGAAAATACGGGCACCTTTCATTTGGTTGAACAGGTCCTCTATACGGGGCAGCGGGTATTTATTTTTGATCGTCACCTAATTGGGAGACCTATAATCCACACACATCCTTTGGGTCCCATCCTTCTTGTCTATGAAGAGCACGGAGGCTCCCAACGGTGACGAGCTTGAGCGTATAAAACCCTTTTCTAGCTGCTCCTGAATTTGCTTTTTGAGCTCCACTAGTTCATTAGCGGGCATCCTATACGGCCTCTTTGCTATAGGTGCAGTTCCGGGTACTAAATCAATGGCAAATTCAATGTCCCGGTCAAGTGGCATACCTGGAAGTTCTTACGGGAACACATCTGAATATTCTTGAACCACCGGAATGCTTTCCAATGTCGCTTCTTCGACGTGGTTCAGCACTGCCTTCTCGGTTGCCGGTTGGGCTGCCTCGAACTCAATACGAGTATCATGCTCACTTGTCAACTGCACGATCCTCTCAGCACATTGAATCACTTTGTTGTGTTTGCTTAGCCAATCCATTCCAAGTATTATGTCAATCCCTTGGGAATCCCTGACAATAAGGTTGGCAAGAAAGTCTACCCCTCTTATTTTAAGGCTTACTTTCGGACATACTATAGTAGTCCTCATCTCTCCACCGGGAGAATTAACCAACATAGTTTATTTCATGTGTGATATGGGCAGGTTATACTTGGCAACATACTTGGATGATATGAATGAATGTTATGCTCTGGAATCAAATAAACAGTGGCTGGGTTGGAGTTGGCAAGAAACATACCAATCACGACGTCCTCAGCTTGTTGTGCTTCCTCAGCGGAGACATGATTCACATTGCCACGAGAATAGTTCTCCTGTCCACGGTTACCTTGATTAGCTCCTCCATTCGGCCGTGGGTTTTGCGTGGGTGCGTTCCTCGGCTGTCCAAGGCCTTTCTTCGGGCACTTACTTGCAAAGTGTCCCGCCTTGTGACGCCCTCGATTCTGGGAACCGAGAACTGATGCGTATGTGTGCCCAGGATGTTCATCACACATACACATATCATCCACAAACTGAAGTCAGAATATAATACCATGAATGAATAGGGTTTTATTACAAAGTCTCATGAGTCTCAAAACTCATGTTAGCAGCGGAAGTCTTTATTCTAGCAGCGGAAGTCTTCTAACTATTGCGGAAGCAATAAGTAGCAGCAGCGGCTCCATCTCCTACTCCACAGGCAAGGCTGAGAGTGGATCTCACGCCTGATACTCCACGTGATCTTCATAGTACTCCTCCCCTGTTGCTGATGATGTATGGTAATGCAAGGGTGAGTACATGACGTACTCAGCAAGTGCGGGAAGTATGACATGTAGCTTACAACAAGGTAGGTATAAATAGGCTCATTGCAGAAAGCAAAGTTTATTTCTCAAAGCACGATAAAATAGCAACTTAGCTTTAAGTAAATGTAATCCCAACATGTATTTAAAAAAAAACATACCTTTCCATGTTTCATCACTTTTCCATGTCTCAACTAGACATTAATCTTTCCCAACTTTGCTCATGAATACCTTCTCGTATTCACTACCATCTCATGAATACCATCTCGTATTCACTACCTTTTCATCTCATAATCATTTCCGTCTCATTCTGAGACCAATTCTCGTTGCCATGACTCAACAGTCATGCAACAAATCTCATTACCCGGACTCAACAGTCCCGAAAACCAAACCCAAAGACCAAACCATAACCAAACCAAATACCATCCATAAACCATCCCATCTAATCATGTGGGTTGTCCAAGCGCTCGTGACCGTAAGCTCGGCTATCATGATAGTTTTACACTCTGCAGAGTTTGTACCACTTTACCCACAAGTTTGTGATTTTGTCACCCGTCGGCGACTGCAGAACCTCCATTATACCAGTACACAACCGTCGGTGTATGGTCAAGAGATCACAAAATAGCCTTTACAAAGGGGCTACTAGATGTATGGACTCACTAAGGTTTCACCGACAGGGTAGAATCTCCAATTCTCCCACCTACGGGCCCGCTCTTGTGCCATGCAGTTCCCAGGGCAGTCCTCACTCGACTCCCCTTCCCCGCGCCTTCCACGGTCCATAACAATCTAGTAACTTACCTAATTAGTCAGCTAAGCCGCACCCATATTTGTCCTTGTGGTGGCACTGTTATCCTTGCATGGCTCGCATGAACCGGTCCTTAGATCTACGGCAAGTAAACCACCATCTCATCCTACCTCATCCACAAACCAAGGCTTGCCTAGATCTCCCCCGATTCATGTTCTTTTTTAACTTCAGTTTCTCATTGTTCATACGAGTGCAGTTAGCTAGACACATCTATCTCGCTTCCCATATTCCCATGGACTCAGCGAAGCATAAAAGTAAAAACCATACCCGACTCATTAACTTTCCCGGCGACAAGGGTGGTAAACAAAACTAGTAAACTCCTATAAAGGGGTTTCCCATCAGGTTGACTCAAGCATACTCACGCCTTTTCGCAAAAAAAAACAGTCTTTCAAAAACATGGGATCAATATGGTCAAGGAGCAGTTGCCTTGTTCTTGCGGTTCATGTTGCTCAAATTCTTGCTGTTGTAGTCCGTCGTAGGTAGCTCCCTGAGCTTGTCCTTCTATTCGCGATCAAGCACATACAAGATTCATAGCTATCAATATCATGCACAAACTCTACTTTAAGATGATATGATGCATGTTCATTCTATGGTGCAGTTTAGTTTGTGTTCTTGCATGGCTTGCATGGGTTTTACGATGATCAGAGGTGTATAGATCAAATGTGGACGTGGCGATGATCTTGATTCAAGATCTAGATCAATCCAATCAACACGTGATCTGTTCACGAAAAAGCTTCTGTTTTGAAGGGATCGAAGAAACAGATGCAAAGAAAAACCGCGATCATGTCGCAAGGTGGTATTGGAGACCTACCTTACTCTCCACTTGGTCTCGGGGTCCTTCTCCTAGCACGACAGATCATCGGGGCTCTCTTCCAGCGATCTCTGGCGACTGAACTTCGGCGAAGGTGGTTAGCTCGGCAAGTTGGGGGCTAGGGCTCCAATGTCGTCGACTTCGGAAGGTGGAAAAGAAGTTCGTGGTTGCAGCCAAAGGTTTTCGGTTCTATTTATAAGAGGAAAACGAAGAGTCCTCCTCTGATCGGAATTCGAATAAGAGTCCTATTCAGATTGTTTTTGGATCTTAACAAGTTATCTCGAGTTGATTTGGTGCGGTAGCAATATGGAATTCGTGTCGGTTTTTATGAACCCAACGGGTACGGGGGATGCCCTATCTTTCGATGAGAGATGTTGGTAATGAACGAATTTGGTGGAGGCCGACGTTGGCTGCCCGACTACCACAACCAGAATGGTGTGGCGCCTTGAGCGACAGTTACACCGTCTCCTGGTAACTACGATTTGGGTGGAGGTCGACGTTGTGCTACCCGACTACAACAACCACAAGGATGCTGCGCCTTAGCGATAGTTACACCGGCTCCTGTTGTTGCTGTACTTGCCGTGCAAGAACAGCCTTGAACTTGCAAGCAATCGAAGAACAAGCAAGAACAAGATAACAAGCAAACACTCACGGGTGTGAAAAAGTTGGGGTTCTGATTCAAGTAATCAGAAGGTCTCGTCGACACTTGTGTTACAAGGAAGTAGCAATGGCTAAACTTACAGAAAACAAAACCCGCCCTGTCAAGGAGCTCTTGGACTACTTAAATAGGGGAGGGAAGAGGGAAATTCCTCCAGCAACAAAGGTAGGACGTGATCTCCCTTATTCCCTTCCTTTTTCTGTGATAGACTACCATTTAATAGGGAAAGAAAGAGGGAAACCCATCCAGCAGCAAGGCAGGATATGATTTCCTCTATTTCTTTCCTTATTATAGCACATCTATCTTTAAATGGGGGAAGAAAGAGGGAATTTCGTCCAGCAGCAAAGTTGGACGAGATTTCCCTTATTCCTTTCCTTATTTGTCTAAATCTCTCTTTATTACATGGCCCCAGCCTCAAGATTTCTCCTCGGGTGGAGCAGCCTTTATTGCATTAATCCCTCCATCCATCCTAGCTGGATCAATTCCCAAGCACCTAATAATAAAAAGGTCATCACAAGGCTTTAATAGGTCCCCATTTGAAGTATAATTACTTTGAACAGCCAGGAATGAATTCACCTGATAATTAAGTTGACGTGCACGAGCGCGTGTCATTGGACCTTGATTAGCTGAGAGTGGTGAATGGGCTGGTGTTGTGGTTGTATCAACGGTAGTGATGTCCGCATCATCCTCCCCTTCTTGCAATTGAGTCGTCCTCGACTCAAATGTGTCTTCCTCGCCCATATATGGTTTCAAATCTGCAATATTAAAAAAGGAAGTAACCCCAAAATGTGCAGGCAACTCAATTTCATATGCATTATCATTAATTTTTCGAAGCACTTTGAAGGGTCCAGCCGCTCTAGGTAGTAATTTAGATTTTCTCAAATCAGGAAATCTATCCTTTCTCAAATGCACCCAAACCAAATCACCAGGTTCAAAAGTAACATGCTTCCTACCCTTGCTACCGGCTTGTTGATACTTAGCGTTCATGCTCTCAATGTTTGCTTTAGTTTGCTCATGCATTTTAAGAATTAATTCAGCACGGCGAGAAGCATCAAAATTCAATTTCTCTGAAGGTGGCAGAGCCAAAAGATCAATGGGAGCACAAGGAATAAAACCAGATACAATCTGAAAAGGGCACAATTTAGTAGTAGAATGCAGCGAACGATTGTAAGCAAATTCAATATGAGGCAAACATTCTTCCCATAATTTGATGTTATGTTTCAGAACAGCCCTTAGCATGGTAGATAAACTACGGTTCACTACTTCGGTCTGTCCATCAGTTTGAGGGTGACAAGTGGTAGAAAAGAGTAATTTTGTCCCCAACTTAGCCCATAAGGTTTTCCAAAAATGACTAAGAAATTTGGCATCTCTATCTGAAACAATAGTGTTTGGAACCCCATGCAAACGAACAACTTCTCGAAAGAACAAATCAGCAATATGGGTAGCATCATCAGTTTTGTGGCATGGTATGAAATGTGCCATTTTAGAAAATCTGTCGACAACAACAACAATACTATCCCTCCCCTTCTTTGTTCTAGGCAATCCTAAAACAAAATCCATAGAAACATCCTCCCATGGAGCACTAGGAACAGGAAGAGGCATGTATAAACCATGTGGATTAAGACGGGACTTAGCTTTTTGACAGGTGGTGCAACGAGCAACAAACCGCTCCACATCTCTCCTCATCTTTGGCCAAAATAAATGGCTTGCTAAGATGTCTCCCGTCTTCTTGACACCAAAGTGTCCCATCAATCCTCCACCATGTGCTTCCTGCAATAGTAAGATACGCACAGAACCAGCTGGAATGCACAATTTGTTAGTTCGAAACACAAAACCAATAGTGAGAACAAACTTGTCCCATGTTTTTCCTTCTTTACATTGCAGCAGCAAATCTTTGAAATCAGCATCAAAAGCATATTGTTCTTTAATTGTTTCCAAGCCAAAAATCTTAAAATCAAGTTGGGACAACATATTGTAACGGCGAGATAAGGCATCCGCAATGACATTATCTTTCCCTTTCTTGTGTTTGATGACATAAGGAAAGGACTCAATGAATTCTACCCACTTGGCATGCCTACGGTTCAGATTAGTTTGGTTCTTAATGTGCTTCAAAGATTCATGATCAGAATGTATAACAAATTCTTTAGGCCATAAATAATGTTGCCATGTTTCCAAAGTTCGTACTAGTGCATATAATTCTTTATCATAAGTGGAATAGTTCAGACTAGGCCCATTCAGTTTCTCGCTAAAATAAGCAATAGGTTTCCCCTCTTGCAACAAGACACCTCCCAATCCAATACCACTAGCATCACATTCCAATTCAAAAGTCTTACTGAAATCTGGTAATTGGAGAAAGGGTGTATGAGTTAACCTATTCTTCAAAGTTGCAAATGCAGCCTCTTGCGCCTTGCCCCATGTGAATGGAGCACCCTTCTTTGTAAGCTCATGCAGTGGGCCTGCTATGGTGCTGAAGTCTTTCACAAAACGACGATAGAATCCAGCAAGTCCGAGAAAGCTTCGTACTTGTGTGACCGTGGTAGGAGTCGGCCAGCTGTGTATCGCCTCCACCTTGGCTTGATCAACTTCAATTCCCTGTGGTGTCACAACATAGCCAAGAAAAGAAACTCGATCCGTGCAAAAGGTGCACTTGTCAATGTTACCAAATAAGCGTGCATCACGTAAAGCATTGAAAACAGCACGGAGATGATCAAGATGAACTTCGAGAGATGCGCTATAGATCAAGATGTCATCGAAATATACTACCACAAATCTTCCAATGAAAGCACGTAAAACCTCATTCATTAATCTCATGAAAGTGCTAGGTGCATTCGTGAGACCAAAAGGCATGACTAACCACTCATACAAACCAAACTTTGTTTTAAACGCTGTTTTCCATTCATCACCTAGCTTCATGCGAATTTGATGGTATCCACTATGCAAATCAATTTTAGAGAAAATCATCGAGCCACTAAGTTCATCAAGCATATGTCACAACCGGTTTCTCCGAAGAACAACCGAGTGAATATCACATGTATGCCAGGATCATTTTCTCATACATGTGATGACAAATAGTGAAGCATCATTTATTACAAGCCAGGTGTCGAATATAAATAAGTCTTACATAGCAAATGTCTTGATGGAAAATAATAAGTTCATCACAAGTAAATAAACTAGCAGTGGAATAATTATTCTGGTGGGCTCCGTCACAGGCGTTGCCCGGGGGACTCCACGAACCTAGAAACCTTCTTCGGGTCCAAAGTCTTGGTCATTATACACCACTTCATTATCTTGACCTGAGCAGCAATATAAACCAACAAAATATGCAAGGTTGAGTACCGATGGTACTCAGCAAGTGTGGGAAAGTTATGTCATGCATGGCTAGAGCAAGGGGAGGTTGAACTCATGGTTAACGCACTACGCAATTAATACATATAACCTTAGCTTATTAAGCACCTACATTACTACACAGGTGAAATGGTCCCAATCTCCCATCCCATCATAATAATCAAATAACCATAACATCATTTCCAATGTTAAGCTCCCCTCTTAACACTCACACCCTCCAAGGTCATCATACTCTAATCATGAATAAGTCCAAGCCGCTCTTGACCGTGAGCACGGCTGTCATGACAGTTTTGACTCTGCAGAGTTTGCACCACTGTACCCACATGTAGTGATTTCATCCCCCGTTGCCGGGTGGACTAAAAGAACCTCCATTATGCCAGTGGCTACGGACCACATTCACACTTCCTAGGTGTGTAGCCAGGAGATCACTACGAAGCCTTTACAAAGGGATTCCCGTCGAGCGTGGGCCCACTGAGGTTTCACCCCTAACAGCATACAAGAGGCTCCAACCCCGCTGCAGTGGCCCCCTCTTGAGCCTTGCGGTTCATATGGTAGTCCAGCTGACACCTATTCCCCGCACCATCCAACACACCCATACTACGCCGGGGATACACCTAATTAATTAGCCAAGCTGCCCCATCTCAGCATGTGGTTGGCACGGTAAAGCCAGGTTACATGCTCCATGAACCGGTCCTTAGGATCCAGGCAAGTACTAAACACAAACCCGAGTCTCGTGCACCCAGCACCAACCAAATCATCATCCAACTTGCCTTGATCCCTACCTCTACATAACTCACAATATCTCATTCAAGAGTATGGTAAAATAAACTGATGATCTCATATCCCAAATATCCCATTCTAAGCATGGCTAAGCATATGCATAATAATAAATGACATGATAAAATGAATCCCAACCCAAGCTACAAGGAAACAAGGTAATGCAATTCGAGGGAAACATCCTAGCATGGGTTTCATATTTTCAATTGACAATGCAAATAATTCTATCTACACATCCTAGTATAGGATCAAAGTGGTCAAGGACACTTGCCTCCTTCCTGCTGCTCTTGGAATGGGTAGTCCTGATCTTGGAAAAGGAAGAACATGCTCTGGAGCAGGTTCTACTCATACCATCACACATAGCAAAAGAAAACAACAAGTCATAAGACATAGTTCACACTTCCACTTCATACAAACCACACATTCACGTTTATAAAAGTCATTCACCATTATATGTGTTGTGGTTACTCTATGTGTGTTGATTTTTGGCTTACATGCACTTTTAATCATGTGTATATGATTTATACTTTTGTATTCACATTTATGTTTGCATACTATATATATGAGTTTCCAATTTAAATAAATTCCTTATATTCAATTATTACACCTTTTAGCTACCAAGTATGCATGAAAGGTATTTTCCTACTCCATATGTGTCTTCAGTCCTTCTACCAACCCTAAACAAAATTCTTTGGATTTTAGAAACTTCACTTATCATTTTCTAGTTATTCATACCTAGCTTGCTATATTTTCGGATTTATTTCCTTTGCCTAAATGTGAACTTTATTATGAAAATAGTAAGACACATAATCTAAACAGAATAGGTTCTGATCCAAAATATTTAATAATATATTTTTGATCTTTTCCTCTAATGTAAACTATTTTACATTTATTTTTCTAATTTTCAGAATTATTCTCTACTTAAAAATGTGTCCCTATAACTAATAAATGTAAATAATCAATTAAACAGATTCATTTCAGCCAAAAATCTATTTTTATCTCACTCCAAGGTTTTCTAAGTACTAGAAAAGTTTTTAATTTGAATTTGACAATATGTTTGTCCCACCTTTTAAATTTTAAATACTAGCCACATATTCAAATTCCTAACTTTAATATCAAATAGGGTTAAAAAGGTAAACTCACCCCACTACAGGGTCCATTATATTATTTTAAGAATTTCCAGGGGTCTAGCTACACTTAACAGAGGGGGTTTACCTAATTTTTATTAAGTCCAGGGGCTAAAACTGATTTTTAAATGAATTTACATGATTCTCTGAAGTTCCAGGGGCTAGATCAGAAGTTTCCAGGGCTAGCTCTTATTTTCGAGAACCCCAGGGGGTAGCGCGTAAGAATTCCAGTCTTTATACCACGGGGCTGACGTGGACCGTCCGATTTAAAACAGACGGCTGAGATTATAACATCGAACCGGTACGCGGGGATTTAAACTCTACCGTGGATTTAAATTAGACGGCGCACAAGCGGCCATGTCGCTCTGATCGAGCGCGGGCGGCGCTGCCCGGCGGTGCACGGCGGCGGGAGGCGGCGATCTCGCCGGAGAGTTTCGGATCTTCGTAAATTCTTCCTAGAACTGTGATTTTATGGCATAGATCGGTAGAGGGGAGGTCAGGGATCTCACCTCGGGGGTTTTCTTGAGCTCGGAGGTCCCGAAAAGCGATCGGCGACGAGGTCCGAGGTGAATTCACGGCGAGGCTCGTCGGCGTTGTGTTTGAACCGCAAATCACCGAGTTTTCTGCACCTGCAAGGTTCCCCGGAGGCGGTGGATCAAGACCAGAGAGTTATATCAGAATTCCCGAGCGTAGATCGAGCAGAATTCGCCGGAGGAGCTCGGGTTCTCACCGGAGAGAAAATCGGCGGATTGTGGGGAAAAATGGGACGATGCAGGGTTTTTATAGACGGGGGAGGGCGGCGTTCGGTTGTGATCGAGTTTGCATCGCCCACGAACAAAATTCCGCTAGGATACGCGAGGATCCGGGGCGGTTTCGATTTGGGGTGAGAAGAGTCCGGCCGAGCGCGGGCGCGAGCGCGAGGAGGAAGAAAGGTTGGCGGGCCCCGCGTGTCAGTGGGAAAGAGGGGGGCGCGCGGCTGCGGGCTGGCGCGGGATGGGGTGGGCCGGCTGGTGGGTTTTGGCCCACTGGCCGGTTTTTTTCTGTTTTTCTTTTTCTTTTTCCATTTCTTTTCTGGTTTGAATTTGAATTTGAATTCCAACTAAGTTTGAATTTCTGTAGCCCATGCAATACGTCCAAAAAATTTTAAATTCCCCTCTTAACAGGATTTTGGGGTGTTACAACTCTACCCCCCTCAAAAGAAATCTCGTCCTTGAGATTGGTGTTTCTAAGAAAACAAATCCGGAAATTGTGCCTTAAGCTCATCTTCTCGCTCCCATGTGGCCTCCTTCAAAATTAATTCACGGATCTCCTTTACTTCAGGCACACAGATTCTTTTCCCGTGCCACACCGTACCTTGTTGATCCTCTCTGAAACCAGGAGCTTTAGTTTCCTTGATGAGTTGTCTGATCTCCCGTATCTTCTCGTCATTCTTTTGACCCTCGCGTATGTCTCGCTCTAGTGTGGAGTCCACTTCCATGGCGATGGCTTCACCACTATTCACCAGGCATAGATTGAGTCTTATAACATCGTCCTTCAATTCTGCAGGCATGTCCTTCAAGCTCAACCTATTGACCTGCACTTTCCGGCTTAAAGCATCTGCCACGACGTTTGCTCTCCCAGGATGATAGTTGATGCCCACATAAAAATTATTGATTAGTTCTAACCATCTCCTTTGTCTGAGGTTGAGATCTGGCTGTGTGAAAATGTACTTTAAACTCTTATGATCCGTATATATCTGTCCTCTTCCCCATCATGTAGTGCCGCCAAATTTTCAATGCGTGTACCACTGCGGCTAGTTCTAGGTCATGTGTAGGATAGTAATTCTCGTGTTTCCGGAGCTGTCGGGATGCATAAGCCACGACATGCCCTTCTTGCATGAGAACACATCCCAACCCGTTTCCAGAGGCATCGCAGTACACCGTAAAGTTCTTCTGCATATCTGGCATAACTAGCACTGGGGTTGTTGTCAATCTTTTCTTTAACTCCAGAAAACTCGTCTCGCACTGCAGCGTCCATGTGAATGTGATTCCCTTCTCCAACAGTTTGGTGAGGGGTCTCGAGATCTTGGAGAATCCCTCAATAAACCGTCGATAGTATCCAGCCAATCCCAAGAAGCTTCGAACTTCCCCGACATTTTCAAGGGTCTTCCACTTCTGTATATCCTCGATTTTGGCGGGATCCACGGAGATTCCTCCCTCCGAGATTATATGTCCTAAGAAGGGAACTCTCTTCAGCCAAAACTCACACTTGCTCAACTTGGCATATAGTTGGTGTTCTCTCAGCCTCTGCAATACCAACCTTAGATGTTTCTCATGTCCTTCTTCATCTTTGGAGAAGACGAGAATGTCATCTATGAAAACCACCACAAATTTGTCCAGATATTCCATGAATACCTTGTTCATGAGATACATTGTAAGGGCCTCAGTTTTTTTTACACCCATTTGTAGTGTTCATCCCCACACCACACACCTCATTTGAGGAAGAATGATGAACACAAATGAAGAGCAAGTAACAATTATCAACATGCTCATTAGGGAACAAACTTACACATTGCAAAAGTGGTATTTCCCACATGTGATATAGATGGGCTGGACATAGGAAAAACTCCTACACTTTGCTAAGGATGTCCATGCCAAGTTTTACCCAAATTCAAAACCTTTTTGAGGTCATCTTGGGTATAGATAGGAAGGGGGCAGTTTGAAAACATATTCAAATTCAAACTGTTTTTATACCATGAATTTGAAAGTGGAAGGCATATTCTTACTCAGCACATTTTTGTGAGCTCACACACCAATTTTCACTCCATTTGGAGTTGATCTTGACATGAGCTAAGTGGGAGAAATTCAAACTTTATTTGAATTTCAAACTGAACTTGTGCTGAAATTCATTCAAACCAAACCTCCTTTGAACTTTGATCAATTCAAATGGCTCATGGGGGAATAATTTGAATTGCCAAGGGTAGTATGGGGTTCACTGTTTACAACAGTGATTAGAAGTAAACTTCAGAGGTTAAAAGGAAGGGTGGGACCCACATGTCAGCCTCTACTTCAACACAAACCGACTGAGACTTTTCACTCGGGTCGCCGAGCCGCAGCGGTGATCGCCACCGAGGCCAGCCACCGCGCCACCAGCTGCTTGCCCACGCGCGGGCATGAGGCGGTGCAGAGCCTTCTTAAGGCGCCTGCCCCCCTCCTCGGCCGAGGTACCGACGTGTTTTCCCGCAAGAACCCAGCACCGGCCGAAAGTTTCCGCAGTTCGGACTTGATCGGAGGACGCCGATCGCAGCTCCCTCCTTCCACTCCAGAGCCCCAGCAAGGTACTAGAGACCTTCCTCCATCCTCCCCATTGCTAGAATTTGGTTGAAACCGATTGATATCGGCTGTGCCGAAAGATCAAACTCGGAACTTGGAACCGCCGCACCTCGGGCTCTCGTGGACAGCCCAACCTGGGCGTTGTCACGCCCGAGCCAAGGCACCCTTGGACGCGCGGGTGACCGGTGCTGCTCATCCCCGAGCCACAGCTCGAGTGGTTGCTCACCGGCGGCGAATTTCCACTTTTCCCCTTTCTGTGTGCAGAACGACCTTCGGGTACGATTCTGTTTAATTCGTGTTCTAGAAAGGATTAGAGGGCCTCAGGCCACTCCCACACGAGCTAGACACGGTAACGCACAAGTTGCCTTCACAACTCTGGGCCGGAGAACCTCTGTGCCCGGCGTAATTTAAGGTCTACTAATGGCGGAACGAACGGGGGGGTATCGGGCGCACGGTGAGGACCTATTTCGGGCCTTCTCCGAGCTGCCTCGAGCTCATGTCGACCTTCTCTGAGGTCCACTGATGCTCCCCGACCGATTTCCCAAGTAGCTGAGGTACTAGGGGAGTCAGCCGACACGGCCGAAGTCATTCCGATATGGCGGCTCGTCGCCGACCATGCTCCGGCCGTTGTCATGAGCAGCTGACCCTCGGATCCTGTTCCCCAAGTAAAAGTAGGCAGGGGCGGCCAGAATCAAGAAGTTTGGAGCTGTACAGCAGCCGGCGGCGAGCTCTCCGGCGAGATCCCTCGGCGGCGGGGCGCGGGTGTCGCGAGGTTGAAGAAGGGGATGGACCCCAGCTGTCAGCGGCCGATATTTTGAATCGGGATCCGGCTGCGGCCGGGATCGGGTGTGCTGGCGCGCAAAATCCTTGTGGGCCGCGGTATGCCATCGCCTAGGCGTACGACGCGTGTCCCCTGGGCCCACGCGCGAGTTTAAACTTTTCCCCGATTTTCAGATTTCCTTCAAACTTCAAATCCTTATAACTTTGGCTAGAAAGCTCCAAATTGAGTGAACCAAATTTTCCTGGATTCAGCTCTCTGAGTACTTTCCAGAAAATCAAGTTTCACTTCATGAAATTCCTTAATTCTCCAGAATTAATTCCTTAAAATTTAAACTGTTAGGAATTTTAACTGGAGAATGCTTTGGAGGAAAATCCTGAAATTTTGCTTAGATGTTCACCAAAATATCCTTGAACCACCATAAAAATTTCAGATCCATTTGAGCTCATTTAGTCCACCTAATGGTGTGATTAGCAAAACTGTTCCAGAGAAAATAGGAAATGTTCAGAAACATTTTTAGAATTTTCTCTGAAATTGTTTAGCTCATATCTTTAGTTAGAGACTTCCAAATTAAGTGAGACCAACTCCATTAGAACCCTCTGAAAATCTAGTTTTCAGAAAGTCATAGTTTGTTTCATGAAAATACTTAGAACACCCTAAAAGCCTTTAATTAAGGTCAAGGACATAATTATTTGTGGAGGGCTCAAATGAGCTTTGCTGCAACTAAAACTTGACCAAGTCTCTGTTTAGGTTGTAACCAAGCCACAGTAAAAGTTTCACAGTCATTAGGTCTATCTAGCAAAGGTTATAGACTTCACAACTTCAAACTTAATACAAATGCATTAAATTAATACATGTATTGTTTCTATCATGTAGTCGCTAAGGTCGAGGAGGAACCCGAAGTCCTAGACTTCGTTACTCCGGAGGAACAGCTAGCCTACGACCAAGAGCAGCAAGGCAAGCCCCGGTTTGCATTAACCTTTTTATAAATTTTTATTGTTTTGAGCACATACTTGTTTCCTTTATTCTGTGCATTAGAGTCTTGTTTGGAAGCCCCATTGCATAGCCAAGAGAACCATGGGTTGGGTTTAGGATTGCAAACCCCGTTAGCCACTGCATTGCTAGGATAGAGTAGGATTCGGTACAAGTCGAGTAGTTGGAACTACTCGCGAGAATAGGTTAGAGGCACATTGCTCGGGTAGAGATAGCACATGATACACATGGCAAGAAAATGAGACCGAGCGGAGAGTAAGGGCAGCAGGACTTTGGGGCCTGTGTGCTGTAGCTCCGCTTGTGTCGATTGAGGACCGAGCCGTGTGCGGGCCTGTTGAACAAGCTCGAACAGTACCGAAGACCTACCGGCTATATGGGAACCGGGAAACTGATGTAACTCGGGTAGCTGGGTATTGAGGCATTGCCCGTCGTTCAGAGGGTAGGTTGAGAGCTCGAGGTGTAAATCGGCTGGCGGCACGGAGATGCGCGTGCAGAGACCTCTTGCTCGGGACGATGGGACCGGTTCAATATTTGGCTAACGGGTGAAAGGTAGTCACGTACGGCGTCCGTGATGGTTGTTGGAGGCAACATCGAGTACGGGCGTACGTGACGGGTTGTTCGGGTAACCCTGCAGGTGTAAATCGATTATAATCGCCGTCCCTCACGGTCAGTGAGTACCACTTGTTCACTGTACCGTGACGTAGAAAGAACAGGCTAGTTACATGTTAAAATGTTGCTGATTGAAAGCTGGACATTGATTGTTAATGTTATGCTGTAGCTTAGAGCTAATTAAAGTTCTTTTCAACTTTGGGCAAAGTACATGAGAGAAATGCGTTTCTTGTTTGATTGCGGCTCTCTCATGTGCCTTAGCGTAAGGTTCTCCACAACCTGCTGCTAAAACTTGAAAGTAAGGTTCTACTAATTAGGCGAGTCCTTGCAAATGATTTTTGCCTCATGCAACCCATTAACCTCATGTAGAAGTTCCATGTTTAGGGGAGACGGGTCAGACTTGCTGAGCCTTCGTGCTCACTGCTTGTGTTTGAAACTTTTGCAGGGTTCTATGAGGAAGGGACTCCCGAAGAGGAGACGGAACCCCAGGAGGGGAACCCCGTCGAGTGGGAGTCGTGCACGCCGCAGAGTTAGTGTGCGTGTGTGCTAGCAAGGACACGTTCGAGGGCTGAACGTGTACTTGATGCTTAGTCTACGCCCGCGAGTGTAGACTGAACTTATTTTGATGTAAACATGTTCATAAACCTGTTTATGTAATAAAACTTCCGCTTCCGCTTTGCACCTTTGACGTGTGTTATACGGTGCTGTGCAACGCAGCACCCCTCAGCGTGATCCTGGCTCGACAGGACCAATGGGGTCGTGTCATACATGAAGTACGTCGGGGCATTAGTTAGCCCAAAAGGCATGACAGTGTATTCATACAGTCCGTACCGAGATACGAAAGCTGTCTTGGGAATATCAGATTGCCTTATCTTAAGTTGGTGGTATCCACTACAGGAATCGGGACTATAGACGACGGCCGGAAACCGTCGTCAATAAGGACACTACCGTCATCAATAAGTTATTGACGACGGTAAAAGTTTATAGACGACGGTTTTCAGCTGTCGTCAATTATTAGTCGTCAATAAGTTATAAGCTTATTGACGACGGCCAGAAAACCGTCGTCAGTAACCGTGGCTTATTGACGACGGTTTACACTAGGCCGTCGTCAATAACAATTGCTTATTAATGACGGTTTCTGGTACCTGGCCGTCGTCAATACTAATGGCTTATTGACGACGGCCAAGTACCAGAAACCGTCGTCAATAAGCTTTTCAATTTTTTTAAAAAAACAGAAAATCCTGCCCTGGCTTCGAGGCCAGCCCTGGCTCGATGGCCAGATCACAGGCAATCAAAATATACATCACAGAATTGCATAAAAACACTATACGCACGCCACACTACCCTACTCTACCCCGACCACTGCCACCGGAGTCCAGGAAGTCGTCGTGCGCTCGTCCAAACGCTGGTTGCTGAGGGGATGGAGTTTCCTGAGCCAGTGTCGCCGATCCCTATGATGTACATGTATAGTTAGACAAATTAGAAGTTCACAAATGTGTATATGATTAAATAAACTCATTACAAGTTAAAATTGAGCAAGTTAGCTAGATTTGGCTATGTTTGAGTAAGTTTGCTCATATTTTACTAAGTTTGAGAAGTATGGACTAGTAGTGTTTGTGTTTGAGCTAGTTCAAAATGTTTTGGCTATGTTTGAGTAAGTTTGGTCATATTTGACTATAGTTGAGTAAGTTGTACCATATTTTACTCAGTTTGAGGATGTTTAACTAGTTTTCTCTAAGTTTAAGTAAGTTTGATCAAATTCAACTAAATTTGAGCAAATTTAACTAGTTGCAGCTATTATGAGAAATTTTGTACCTGTGCTCCTGACGTCGGCCCCTGTGGTAGCTGTATCGGTGGCGGCGCCCACTGAGGAAAGACAACGGGTTGTCCTGTGGCCATAGCCTGCAAATATGAAGTAAATTATTATACATGTCATTTATATATTAGAAACGTTGAGTACATTGATCTGAACTTACCTGCATGGCAGCTTGCAGCTGTAGCATGTACGAGTGTTGATACTCGTCCCTAGCCCGGAGCTCGGCTGCCTGCCTCTCGTTCGCGAGCCTCAGCGCTTCCTGCGTCCTCTGGAGCTCCTCCTGGACACTCTGGAGCTCCAGATCACGGCTGCCACGCCTGCTGGATCCACCCTGCGATGAAGAGGCCCTCGAGTAAGACCGCGCCTCCCTCGAGTCTACTACTCCATCGAAGATGGCCAACCTACACAACGAAGTAAGAGTATTAAAGTTTCGTATCTCGAAGTTAATGAAAGTAAATGAAAACAACAGAACTCACCGGCCGTGAGGTTTACCGCCACCGCTTGCATAGGCGGCTTCAGGTACGATCGGCGAGTTCTGCCAATCGTAATCGTCGCCTCGAAGCCTCCGCACCTCCTCCCCATACTTTTCCTGAAAATACAGAAAATTAAAGTCATCAGAAGTTTTAAAGATAATACAATTAAGTCAACTAAAGAACTCACCAACGTCTCTGTCGCTGTCTGAGAAGACAGCTGATCAGGCTGCGAGGGGTCACTTCCCATGTGACCCCTCCTCCACACCTGGATAGCGGTCGGCTCCTGACCGATCTCGCGCTCCTATCGATACGTGTTAGCATAATGGTAGCGATAGAAATCAACTAGAATATAATTCGAGTATCACTTACCATCCGTTTAGCAAGGCGTACGTAGCCGTCCCTGCCAAGACGGTATTTCCCGTCCGTCCCTCGACTCTGTCGGCGGGTCATCGACACGCCTTGGAAGCCCTGGCTCGCCCAACGAGCACACAGGGAACTGTAGGCATCCGGACAGGACTCAAGCCACGGTACGCTGACCTGCACACATTTGTTGTTGGATGAAAACATTGATGAAAATTGGATAATGAAGCAAAGTAAAATAAAGAATTTACCTCTGCGTACTGTGCCTCCGTCAAGTACTTGTCTGCCACATCCCTAAACTGCCCCGGCTCACCCTCGTCCGGATGCAACTTATAGTACGCCTTCGTAGCCTGAATGCGAGCCGTTGAAATCGACTGCGTCAGGAGCTTCCTAGCGTTGTTGTTGAAGACCAGGCGAGCGTGATCCAGCTGGGCCTCGTCCTCCAAACGGTAATATTTCTACAAGTAGAAATATACAATATTTAACATATAATAGGTTCGCATTTAACAAATAGACGATTTACTTACCATGAATTCATGCCACACATGCTCCTGGTGGTTGCCGTAGGTAATGTCCTGGGCCGTAGCGTAATCGTCCCAAGACGTAGCAGCCCGTCCGTTCACTAGACCGGGGTAGTGACAACGGATGAGCTGGCCCAGGACAGCGTTGACCTGGCGGTGGCGTCCTTGACCCGTGAACGAGTCATCGGCCCAAGACCTAATACACGATTCTCAATTAGTACATATATAAGTGTTAAAATATCTAAATTGATTTGTTATAGATTTACTTACCTATCGCCAACCGGACGAATAATGACCCGATCTTCTGGCCGTGCAGGAACCGGAGGAGGAGCCACGTAGTGGCTCCTCCTGTAACGCCGCTGTGGAGCCGGCTCCACATCAGGCTCTGTGGAAGGCTCTGAAGCAGGGTCTGAATCCTGCGGTGCCGGAACCTGAAGAGGATCCGAAGCAGGATCTGTAACAGGCTCCGAAACCTGTGGTGTCTGAAGAGGACCCCTGGCCTCTGTCTCCTCAGACGTAGAGTCGTCCTAAAAATTTGAAGATTGGTAATATAGATTTAAGAAAGTTATTTATATAATTTATGTAATTAATTATTCTTTACCTGTCGTGACCGCTCTCGTGACCCCTGGCCTCTGTCGAGGCCCAACAGCTGAGACAGTCTACCATTGCTTGACTGACAGCCCTGGAAAACGGAGTCTGCTCTCGGGGGCAGAAAGCCCCGCGTCCCCCGTCGTCTACTGCTCGATGACATCCTGATGAAAGGAAATTTGATAATGAATTTAAAGGAAAATATAGAAGACGAAAGAAGAGATGAAAGAAACGATACTTGTACTTAATTTCAAAATTCATCAGTATCACGATCATGTACTCTACTTCGTAAACCGGACCATCGATCTTTTGTCATGGTTGTTCGCCGTTTTCGTTTTTTCACATTATGAGTCTGTACATCTTGTGCATCTCCAACTAATTCATCGAGTCGTAGACCAGGCTCAACGACAAAAGAATCCGGCAACTCTTCTTCTTGGTAAACAACATCTGCCTCATCAATGTAACCAGTATTGTCCGGTGTATATAACCGCTCACGAGGATTCACCTTTTGTACAACCCACCATGCACTAAGTTTTTCGCATGGATATTGTAGATAGTACACTTGTTCGACTTGGTGTGCAAGGACAAAGGTGTCGTAGCCTCGTAGTCGGTCCTTGTGTTTGACTTCTACCATGCCAAATTGGTTTTGTCGAGTTCCATTGTTATTATCAAACCAATCACAGTCAAAGAAGACTACTTTAAGATCTTTACTCCCGGCAAAACTAAATTCTAGGATTTTGTTTATGATCCCATAGAAATTAGTTTCATGTCCTTCGGCATCGGCGGCCCTTGTCACAACTCCGGTGTTTGATGTTGCCCTTAGAGGACGTTGAGCTTCAAATTGAGTTGAACGGAATCGGAACCCATTGACATCATATCGACCGAAGAGTTTAACTTTAATGGATCCGTTGGACAGTTGTCGCAAATCTTCATGAACACCGACTTGTGTCTTGCACTGTCCAACATATGAAGTAAGAAGACTATTTTATGCTATGAACATAATTACTAAGAGGAACAAGACAAGGAAAACGTTACATGATTTCGAAACCACGTTTGGAAGTTAGGTCCTCCATTTACTCCATAGTGTCGCATTGTTTGTATTTGCTTGCTAGTAGGTTGCTGCTTAGACTTCCAATTTTGTCGATCAAACTCACTAAATCAGGACAAAAAAGAATTATTGGTGTAGATGTATAACACACCACACAAATTAGTATAGATGTTGAACAACCACTTACTGAAAAAAATTGTCCATCCCATCTATGTTAGCGTACATGTATAACAAAGCAGCTGTCTTTTCATCTGCTGAAGCATCATAGCTCGTGCCACTACCAACAGTGGTGCCTCTCGTTTGAAAAAGTGAGAGTTCGCTACAAGAGGTTGCTTCAGCCATATTATACCGTAACACCGATGCATTAACATTGTGTTCTTCTGCAAAGTAGACACTTGAAAAGTATCCTATCTCCTGAAGTGTAAATGCTTCGACGATGCATCCTTCAACCCTTGCCCTATTACGAACCATCGGTTTTAGACATCTGAGTGCTCTTTCAATGTGGTACATCCACCTATATTGAACAGGGCCACCTACTTTAGCTTCATATGGAAGATGGATTAGAAGGTGTTGCATTGGATTGAAGAACCCTGGAGGAAATACTTTTTCCATCTTACATAAAAGCACGGGTATCTCTTTTTCCAACTTCTCCATCATCTCCCTTTTGATTTCTTTAGCACAAAGCTGTCTATAAAAATAGCTAAGCTCGGCTAACACCTTCCAAACCTCATCGTCAAGATAGCCTCGAAACATAACCGGCAGAAGTCTTTCCATGATTATGTGATAATCATGGCTCTTCAAACCAGTAAGATTTCCAGTCTTAACATTAACGGCTCTTCTCAGGCTAGCAGCAAAACCGTCTAGGAACTTCAACTGTTTCAACCACTTGAAGACTTCTTTCTTTTCTTTTGGTCGAAGGAAGAAGCTCGTGGTTTGCCACCAGCTTCGGAGAGCTCAAGACTTGGTCGGTTACAAACCTCTGCCAAATCCTTCCGAGCTTTTATATTGTCTTTTGTTTTTCCCGTCATATCCAAGCACGTGCTTATGATGCATTCGCCCATGTTACGTTCCTGGTGCATGACATCAATGTTATGCATTAGAATTAAAGACTTCATATACGGTAACTCCCATAGTGCACATATATGAGTCCAATTGTGATCCTCTCCGTAACCAACAAAATATCCAGGACGACCTTCATCTGGCACTAGATTATTGAGCTGTTTAACAATTTCCGACCTGTTCAGACGTTGTGGTGGTCCCTTTTTTACAATGATACCCTTCCTGAAGGCATTTCTCTGTTGCCTAAACACGTGATTTGGCGGTAACCAACGTCTATGACAATCAAAGTAGCATATCTTGCCACCATGACTTAGACGAAAACAATCCGTGTCCGAAGCACATATTGGACATGTCAATCGACCATGAGTGCTCCAGCCAGAAAACATGTCGTAAGCTGGAAAATCATGAACAGACCACAAGTACGCAGCTCGAAGGTTGAATTTCTGTTTTCTATAACAGTCGTACGCTTCGACTCCTGTCCATAACATTTTGAACTCTTCAATCAATGGCTGCATCATCACGTTCAGTCGTGAACCAGGATGATCCGGTCCAGGTACAATAAGGCATAGGAACATGAACTCATACTTCATACAAAGCGATGGTGGTAAGTTGTACGGAATAGCGAACACGGGCCAACATGAGTATGGTGTGGCGTTTGTACTAAACGGTGAGAAGCCATCTGTCGCCAACCCAAAGCGAATATTTCTCGCGTCATTGGCGAAATCTAGATCGAAGTGGTCAAGCGCCTTCCATGCCTCACCGTCCGACGGGTGCACCATCATGCTGTTGTTCTCACGTACACCTTCTTTATGCCACCTCATGTGTCTAGCTGTTTTTTTAGATAGAAACAAACGCTTGAACCTAGGTGTGACAGGCAAGTAGCGAAGCTGCTTCTGTGCGACTTGAGTCATTACTTTTGAACCATCGTCATTAACAACTTCGACAAATCTCGCTTTACCACATTTTAAGCACTTGTTCTCGTTGGCATGCTCTCTCCAAAAAAGCATGCAATTGTCTAGACACATATCAATCTTCTCATATTTCATACCTAGACCAGAAATCAACTTCTTAGACTGATACATATCTTTAGGCACTTTATGTGGTTGTGGAAGGATATCGCTGATCAATTTGATAAGATCGTTGTAGCAGTTATTGGAGAAGAAATACTTAGACTTAATGGCCATAAATCTAGTCATGAAAGTAAGGAGCGTCACTTCGGTGTGTTCATGCAACGGCTCTTCTGAAGCTTTGAGAAGCGTGAAAAACGCTTCAACCTCCGTTGGAGGAGGATCCTCCATCAATTCAGGATTTATAGCATCAAGCATCTCGTCCATCCTATCGACCCCCGTGTTGTCATCCTCATCTGAAACTTGTAAGGGTTGAGAAGATGTCTCACCATGAAAGGTCCACACCTCATAATCTTGCATGAAACCGTATCGACATAAGTGAAACGCCAAATTCACTTTGTCCCAACACTTTGCACCTTGACATTTCGTACATGGGCACCGCACCTTATCGATCTTTGACAATGAAAACGCTCGATCTACAAAAGCATCTGTCTTTGCGAACCACTCATCCGAGTGACCACCAGAACTGTTCTTCCAACCGGTATACATCCAACTACGATCCTCACCCATGTTTGAATCTGCAGTTTAATGTCAAGGAAATTATAGTTACTTTATAATTTATTTATGTCACGGCCCTACATCTATTGGAAAGGATAGGTCCTAAACCCACCCAAGAGTGATCAAGCGGAGCGTGCTCACGACGAGACGCGTGGTATGGATCCGAACGAAATTTCGGCAGCATAACCCCGCTGTTCTCCACTGCACGCCCGAAAATGGTGCAGCAGAGAACAACAGGGTTATGCCGTCGAAATCTCGTCTAGATCTAAACCCGCGTTTCATCACATGCCACGCCCCCTCGGTCCCTCCCAGGCTGTCCAAAAAGGGACAATTCCGAACGTACACGCCTCACATGCGCAACACATGTGAGACGGGCCCGTTCGAAACGGGTGACACATGTTGTATAGGTTTACGTCAATCTTTCGTTTTTGAGTCATTTAAAAGAGAGAGAGGAAAGAACGAGAGAGAAGGAAAAAAGGAGAGACAAAGAAGTGGGTCAGCCGTCCTAAGTTATGCCCCGTTGGGGTCTGCCATTATCTTACGACGCCTTTAGGGTTAGCCGTCGTACGTTATACCCCGTTGTAAGTGGTTCAAAGATGAAACCGCACCGTTGGGGCCCGCCGTCCACGCGCGGGAGCTTGCCGTCCTCCGTGCCTGTCTCGACTAATACATTACCACTAAATGAGCCGTGACAGACCCTAAATGGGTCGTGTCAGGCCGGACCGGGCCGAAACCCATTTATTTACATATAGTAACTAATCACACAATCAATCAAAGTATTAATTAAACAATAATCAATTACAATACTAATTAAACAATTAATCAACTAAGGTCGGACGGCGCGGCAGGGCGGGGCTTGGGGCGGGGCTCGGGGCGCGGTGATGGAGGGCTCCCATGTCCTTCATGGAGAACTCCTGTTGAAGAGTTGCAATGATGTGAAGTAAGGCTGAGCAGGAGGTAGTCTATACAATGCCATTTACATAGAGCAACAAGTAGGCCATGTCAGAACCCTGGCGATAGACGAAAAAGCGAGGTATCAGACTTGGTTTCTACCCAAAATTTCGGGTTGGGAAATTCGGGTTTCTAAAAGTTCGGGTTTTCAGAATCACTACCTGAAATCATACCCAAATTTTCGGTTAATCAAAAATTTGGGTGCCCGAAAATTCGGACCCAGGTCAATGTGAAAGTGGTGCGGATCTGCCGCTAGCCCACTTAGCCCGCCCCACTATAAATGTGCTAGCGGTAATAGCGAGGGTCCGCAAATTAGTTAGCAGAATGAGGTGGGCTTAGTCGCTTTGCCCGCTGGACGTTGCCACCGCGCCGCATAAACCTGCGTAAACCCGCAAAGGTTACAGATGCGATGTCGAAGAAGCTCACGCTGGGGTGCACCGCAGAAGGCACTTGTCATTGATGAGCATGGCGTTCTTTCTGGGGGGTGGAAGTGCACTTGCTACCCATGTTCATCACCGAGGCGTCGAGTCAGGCAAGTTTATCTGATTCGTTGACGTCGATGTCGACGCGGCACTTTGCGAAGCTGTGCGTGTGGTTGGGCGCGACGTCGATGACGTCCTTGACGAACCTGGAGTACGCAGCCACCCTAGCGGAGATGGAGGAGAGGAGTGCGTCCTGGTCTAAAACGCTCTGCCGCTCGTTGGCTCGTGTAGTTCTTTTGTGCTCGGGCCAGTCAATGTAGATGGAACCCACGGCGCTGGCCGCTGCGGCGAGGAGGGTGAGAAGGCTGCATGTGTCTCACTGCCCGGGGGAATCGATGGAGGACAGGCGAGCAGAATCAATGGACGCATGGTGATGCAGCGGCGAGCGAAAGGAGGGCGATAGTAGCTATGTGGCCTCGTCGGCTGGCCGTGGCGACGGTGGAGAGCGCCAGTGAAAAATTTGCAGACACCCGCAAAGTCCGCAAGACTGCGAGTCAATTCTCGCTAAGCCCACCAAACAAGAGCGGGTATCAAAAACTTAATTAGCGGCGTCCGCTAATCCTGCTGAAAAAATTAGTGGACAGTGCAGCGGCGTGCGGGCTGCCTGCAGCCCGCCCCACTTTCAGTCTGAGACCCAGGTTACCCATACTACCCGAATAGTGATATAACAACTAAAAACATTAGAAAATACTGCAACCAAAACAGCAATAAAATTAACATTTCAGTGGCAAAACTAAAATTTCATTAACATTACAGTAACATAATAAAATAGCAACAAGATTACAGCAACACGAACATATAAGATTGATGGTCACATTTTCCTTCTCATCGTCTTTTAAAATTTGACCAACTGACTTTTAAAATATGACAATCATCTCTGTAGTATGGGAGGCCGGAGGGGGAGGGGGAGGGAGATTTACCTCGGGCCAGAGACGGGCGGCGACGGCGGCGGCGGGGACGGGCGGCGGCGGCGGGGGGAAGGGCGGCGGCGAGGCCGGAGGGGGAGGGGGAGGGAGATTTACCTCGGGCCAGAGACGGGCGGCGGCGGCGGTGGCGGGGACGGCTGGCGGCGGCGGGGGGAAGGGCGGTGGCGACGAGACGTCCGACGCGAGTCTGGAGGCGGCACTGGCCGCCTCCCGGCTCGCGCACGGGTTATATGTCCCATTATTGACGACGGTGCTAAGAAACTGTCGTCAATAAGGACCTTGTTGCCGACGGTGCTAGGTCACCGTCGTCAATAACTACTCAGGTGGACCCGAATTAAGTTAAAGACGACGGCCACCATCGTCAATAATTTATTGACGACGGTGCTCGTCTAGCCGTCGTCAATAACTAAGTTATTGACGAGGGCTAGATAAAGCCGTCGTCAATAACATTAAAGACGACGGCCCCGTCGTCAATAAATTTGGCCGTCATCAATGATCGTTTTTCCTGTAGTGATCCCGACCTGAGATCAATTTTCGAGAACACACAAGCTCCCTTCAACTGATCAAACAAGTCTTCAATGCGGGGTAATGGGTACTTATTCTTGATGGTTACCTCATTCAAGGCACGGTAGTCCACGCATAACCTTTGGGTTCCGTCCTTCTTGGGCACAAATATGACTGGAGCTCCCCAAGGTGAGGAACTAGGATGAATATACCCCTTCTCCGTCAATTCTCTCAAATGATCCTGGAGTTCTCCCAGCTGCTTGGAATCCATCCGATAAGGTCTCTTGTATATTGGAGCTGTCCCAGGCACTAGCTCAATCGCGAATTCCACTTCACGATCTGGAGGCATACCTGGCAACTCCTCCGGAAAAACATCTGGATATTCCCTGATAATCCTGATCTCCTCCACTTTCACCTCAATTTGATTTAATTTAATGTCCCTCCTAGGCTCTTGTATTGTTATAAACTTTACTTTTGTGCCACTAGGGTGCGTTAGTTCCACCGTTCTGGTCGAACAATGGATGATTCCCTTATGTTTGGTCAACCAGTCCATGCCCAAAATAATATCAATCCCTTGGGAATCTATCACTATGAGGTTGGCAGTAAATACCACCCCATTAATGTCTAGATTCACCTTGGGACACACTTGTCTTGTCCTTATTTCTCCACCTGGAGAGTTTACTGCTAGCATATGGTTCATTTGTGTTGTTGCTAGATCATGCTTCTTAACAAACCCTTGAGCAATGAACGAGTGGGTAGCACCAGAATCAAACAGCAGGGTTGCAATGTGTAAATTGGCAGGAAACTTACCAATTACCACGTCAGGTGCCTCTTGTGCTTCCTCCATGGTCACGTGGTTCACCCGTCCTCGCATTACGTTCTGCTGTTGCGGCTGCGCGGGCTTCTTCTTTGGGCACTTATGGGCGTAGTGCCCCACTTCACCACAGTTAAAACATTGCACTCCAACCTTAGGTGTCTGGCCTTTGTTGTCTTGGGGTTGGTTTGGGGGCCCTTTCACTGCTGGTCGAGGTTGATATGTAGGGCGAGGCTGCTGTACAAACTGACGTTGTGGTGGTGCTGGTGCTGCCGGAGGCCTGAAGTTCGGGTTGTACCCTCTCGGTGCTGAGTAGGGTACCGCAGCACGGCTCGTCTGCCCTGCAGTTTGCTTCATCAGACGTGGGCGGGTGTTGCTACCCGAGGCTTGATGTGACCATCCGGCCTTCCTCTTGTTCTCATTTTCCAAGGCCTTTAGCTTCCTTTCTACCACAAATGCTCTGTCCACCATCTTTTGGAAGCTTTCATACTCATTGGAGGACATTGCACACTGCATTTCTGTGGTAAGTCCTTCCACGAAACAATCTTGTTTCTGCTCATCAGTCTCTATGTCCCGTGGGGCATAACGGGAGAGTTGAGTAAATTTAGTGAGGTATTCCCTCACAGTCATGTTACCTTGCTGCAACCCCCAAAACTCCTTCCTCTTGTTTTTGAGTTCACCCCTTGGTATATAATGGTTGCAGAAGCTACACTTGAACTCTTCCCAAGTGATGTTCTCAGGGTCATGATGGGCGGCCACGTAGGCGGTCCACCAATCAGCAGCAGGTCCATGCAATTGATGAGAGGCAAACAGCACCCTCTAATACCCTTGGCACTGTATGATCCTCATCTTGCTCTCAATGGTCTTTAGCCAATCATCTGCCTCCAGAGGTTCAGCAGCACTTGCAAACTTTGGAGGTTGAGTTCCTAGAAACTCACTCAACCTTGGTTGGCGTGGTGCAGCTTGTGGAGGCGGAACTTGATGCAAGTTGGCCACCACTTGAGTCAAGTTCTGGATGAGCTAATTTTGATTCTCAAGCATTTGGTGGAGGGGATCAACTCCTTCATGGCGTCCACCCCTGTCTTGGCCCCCAGAAAGATGAGGGTTGCAAGCCTCATCGTTGTTGTTGGCGGGGTTGGCAGCACGACCTTTTCCTCTTCCGGCCATCTAGCATGATCAACCAAATGTTACTTTAAAACATTACGTATTATCTTACTACTTTCACTTGTTTGTACTTTGAAGTGTTGAGGCTTTGTTATACTTTTCTGAGGGTTCATGTCTCACACAAAAACAAATGCAATATTATTTCATGTGGGTTCACACACCAAAGCAAAACAATCTAAAGACGAGGCTGTGGACAATTGCTCATGGCTTTCACAACTCACGTCACACACCAAGCATTAACACACCATTAACTAACGTAACGACTCGACTACTCGACATCTTTCTAACTAAGGGAAAGACTCTACGCTACTCGTATTCCTGACCTGGCTCCTCGGGATCTTCCTCATTATTGCGGCTTCCTTCTGACTCTGCTTTGGGTGGGGAGGTTGCTGGTGGAGAAGTGCGACGACGCCTGATCGCCCGGCGATCTGGGGAGTCAGGAGTCCATGTATCATTCACGGTGACACACAGTTCATTCCCATCTCCTCTTTCTCTCGCCCTCAAGCAGGCTCGCAGCAACGCCTCCGTTTCCTTCAGGGTGTCCCGAACATCCTGAAGCTCTTGCTGACACTCCTGCAGTCGAGTGCTGAGCATAGCAGCATCCTCCAAGCACAGGTCCATGTGCTCATGGGAAGTCCCTTGCTGCACGGGTGGGTACTTATACTCCGTTGTACCACTCTCGCGCTGGAGGACATACATGTACTCAGTCCTGTCCAGGTGTCGACGATAGATGTGACTCTGGCAGGTGATGGCCTCCCAGGTAACATCCTTCTCCGCATCGACCTGTGTTGATCGACAAGCTGGAGAGCGGTGGATCTTGAGCAGCTGATTTTCGTGGATAATCCTCATTTCTGAACTCCATTCCTCCCTCTTTTCACGGATGGTCCTGGTGGAGCTATAATGTATGATTAGCTTGCCCGTATTGCCGGCGGCTTGGAGCATACGTCGAAGACGGCGCAATAAGCCTCCTACTGCCAATCCGTAGGAAAGGTACGTCACCGGACGGCTCTCCTCTCTTTGTGCAAGAGCAACTACGGGAACTCTCCCTCCTGTGGACTTGCGAGCGGTGTGAATCATGCGAACCATCTAAAACAGAAAGCATTTAAACTTAGATTAGATAAACTTTTAAACAAAAATCCTATTTTGAATGAAAGTTGGGGTAAGATGAAGAAAGTGACTCATTAAATAACACTTTTCAACACACACCTTGTAAAATAGTTTTTAAGAAAATAGGGCCCTTAAATACGTCCATTTCTACCTAGGTCCACGTTCCTACGGGCAACCTTGGCTCTGATACCACTTCTATCACACCCGGTTTCTCCGAAGAACAACCGAGTGAATATCACATGTACGCCAGGATCATTTTCTCATACATGTGATGACAAATAGTGAAGCATCATTTATTACAAGCCAGGTGTCGAATATAAATAAGTCCTACATAGAAAATGTCTCGATGGACAATAATAAGTTCATCACAAGTAAATAAACTAGCAGCGGAATAATTATTCTGGTGGGCTCCGTCACAGGCGTTGCCCGGGGGACTCCATGAACCTAGAAACCTTTTTCGAGTCCAAAGTCTTGGTCATTATACACCACTTCATTATCTTGACCTGAGCAGCAATATAAACCAACAAAATATGCAAGGTTGAGTACCGATGGTACTCAGAAAGTGTGGGAAAGTTATGTCATGCATGGCTAGAGCAAGGGGAGGTTGAACTCATGGTTAACGCACTACGCAATTCATACATATAAACTTAGCTTATTAAGCACCTACATTACTACACAGGTGAAATGGTCCCAATCTCCCATCCCATCATCATAATCAAATAACCATAACATCATTTCCAATGTTCAGCTCCCCGCTTAACACTCACACCCTCCAAGGTCATCATACTCTAATCATGAATAAGTCCAAGCCGCTCTTGACCGTGAGCACGGCTGTCATGACAGTTTTGACTCTGCAGAGTTTGCACCACTGTACCCACATGTAGTGATTTCATCCCCCATTGCCGGGTGGACAAAAAGAACCTCCATTATGCCAGTGGCTACGAACCACATTCACACTTCCTAGGTGTGTAGCCAGGAGATCACTACGAAGCCTTTACAAAGGGATTCCCGTCGAGCGTGGGCCCACTGAGGTTTCACCCCTAACAGCATACAAGAGGCTCCAACCCCGCTGCAGTGGCCCCCTCTTGAGCCTTGCGGTTCATATGGTAGTCCAGCTGACACCTATTCCCCGCACCATCCAACACACCCATACTACGCCGGGGATACACCTAATTAATTGGCCAAGCTGCCCCATCTCAGCATGTGGTTGGCACGGTAAAGCCAGGTTACATGCTCCATGAACCGGTCCTTAGGATCCAGGCAAGTACTAAACACAAACCCGAGTCTCGTGCACCCAGCACCAACCAAATCATCCAACTTGCCTTGATCCCTACCTCTACATAACTCACAATATCGCATTCAAGAGTATGGTAAAATAAACTGATGATCTCATATCCCAAATATCCCATTCTAAGCATGGCTAAGCATATGCATAATAATAAATGACATGATAAAATGAATCCCAACCCAAGCTACAAGGAAACAAGGTAATGAAATTCTAGGGAAACATCCTAGCATGGGTTTCATATTTTCAATTGACAATGCAAATAATTCTATCTACACATCCTAGTATAGGATCAAAGTGGTCAAGGACACTTGTCTCCTTCCTGCTGCTCTTGGAATGGGTAGTCCTGATCTTGGAAAGGAAGAACATGCTCTGGAGCAGGTTCTACTCATACCATCACACATAGCAAAAGAAAACAACAAGTCATAAGACATAGTTCACACTTCCACTTCATACAAACCACACATTCACGTTTATAAAAGTCATTCACCATTATATGTGTTGTGGTTACTCTATGTGTGTTGATTTTTGGCTTACATGCACTTTTAATCATGTGTATATGATTTATACTTTTGTATTCACATTTATGTTTGCATACTATATATATGAGTTTCCAATTTAAATAAATTCCTTATATTCAATTATTACACCTTTTAGCTACCAAGTATGCATGAAAGGTATTTTCCTACTCCATATGTGTCTTCAGTCCTTCTACCAACCCTAAACTAAATTCTTTGGATTTTAGAAACTTCACTTATCATTTTCTAGTTATTCATACCTAGCTTGCTATATTTTTAGATTTATTTCCTTTGCCTAAATGTGAACTTTATTATGAAAATAGTAAGATACATCATCTAAACAGAATAGGTTCTGATCCAAAATATTTAATAATATATTTTTGATCTTTTCATCTGATGTAAACTATTTTACATTTATTTTTCTAATTTTCAGAATTATTCTCTACTTAAAAATGTGTCCCTATAACTAATAAATGTGAATAATCAATTAAACAGATTCATTTCAGCCAAAAATCTATTTTTATCTCACTCCAAGGTTTTCTAAGTACTAAAAAAGTTATTAATTTGAATTTGACAATATGTTTGTCCCACCTTTTAAATTTTAAATACAAGCCACATATTCAAATTCCTAACTTTAATATCAAATAGGGTTAAAAAGGTAAACTCACCCCACTACAGGGTCCATTATATTATTTTAAGAATTTCCAGGGGTCTAGCTACACTTAACAGAGGGGGTTTTCCTAATTTTTATTAAGTCCAGGAGCTAAAACTGATTTTTAAATGAATTTACATGATTTTCTGAAGTTCCAGGGGCTAGATGAGAAGTTTCTGGGGCTAGCTCTTATTTTCCGAGAACCCCAGCGGGTAGCGCGTAAGAATTCCAGTCTTTATACCGCGGGGCTGACGTGGACCGTCCGATTTAAAACTGACGGCTGAGATTATAACATAGAACCGGTACGCGGGGATTTAAACTCTACCGTGCGATTTAAATTAGACGGCGCACAAGCGACCATGTCGCTCTGATCGAGCGCGGGCGGCGCTGCCCGGCGGCGCACGGCGGCGGGAGGCGGCGATCTCGCCGGAGAGTTTCTGATCTTCGTAAATTCTTCCTAGAACTGTGATTTTATGGCATAGATCGGTAGAGGGGAGGTCGGGGATCTCACCTTGCGGGTTTTCTTGAGCTCGGAGGTCCCGAAAAGCGATCGGCGACGAGGTCCGAGGTGAATTCATGGCGAGGCTCGTCGGCGCTGTGTTTGAACCGCAAATCACCGAGTTTTCTGCACCTGCAAGGTTCCCCAGAGGCGGTGGATCAAGACCAGCGAGTTATATCAGAATTCCCGAGCGTAGATCGAGCAGAATTCGCCGGAGGAGCTCGGGTTCTCACCGGAGAGAAAATCGGCGGATCGTGGGCAAAAATGGGGCGATGCGGGGTTTTTATAGACGGGGGAGGGCGGCGTTCGGTTGTGATCGAGTTTGCATCGCCCACGAATGAAATTCGGCTAGGATACGCGAGGATCCGGGGCGGTTTCGATTCGGGGTGAGAAGAGTCCGGCCGAGCGCGGGCGCGAGCGCGAGGAGGAAGAAAGGTTGGCGGGCCCCGCATGTCAGTGGGAAAGAGGGGGGGGCGGCTGCGGGCTGGCACGGGATGGGGTGGGCCGGCTGGTGGGTTTTGGCCCACTGGCCGGTTTTTTCTGTTTTTCTTTTTCTTTTTCCATTTCTTTTCTGGTTTGAATTTGAATTTGAATTCCAACTAAGTTTGAATTTCTGCAGCCCATGCAATACGTCCAAAAAATTTTAAATTCCCCTCTTAACAGGATTTTGGGGTGTTACAGTATATCATCTAACCTAGGAATAGGATGACGATATCTAATGGTAATGTTATTAATTGCTCGACAATCTACACACATGCGCCATGATCCATCTTTCTTTGGGACCAAAAGGACAGGAACAGAGCAAGGACTAAGGGACTCACGCAAATAACCTTTGTCGAGTAATTCCTGTACTTGCCGCTGAATGTCCTTAGTCTCCTCCGGATTGGTCATGTATGGTGCTCGGTTGGGCAAAGAAGCCCCAGGGATGAGGTCAATCTGATGCTCAATCCCTCTCAATGGTGGCAGCCCGGCTGGTACCTCTTGTGGAAACACATCAGCGTATTCCTGCAAAAGCTTAGTGATAGAAGGAGGCAAAGCACATGGTGTGTCGTGAAGTGAGAACAAAGCTTCTTTGCAAACAAACACATAGCAGATTGCAGTATCACTTTTTAATTCAAACAAATCAGATTTGGAAGCAAAAAAAAACAAGCGCTCGTTAATTTTATTTCATTCTTCTTCATATGAGCAGATTTGAAATTGTCAGTCTTAGGCTATACCGATTTCTTCACGACATCTGAATTTTCATTTTCAGCAGATTTCTTATTTTTCTCTTTGCAAGCTCTGGCAATGTTATCCTTCAAAATAGCATCAGGGGACATCGGGTGCAAAACAAGTTTCTGCTCATGATGCATGAAAGAGTATTGATTTGATTTACCATGATGTAATGTATCTTTATCAAATTGCCAAGGTCAACCAAATAGCATAGAACAAGCTTGCATAGGTACCACATCACAATCAATGTAATCATGGTAGGAACCAATTGCAAATTCAACACGAACCAGACATGTTACCTTAAGCTTACCACTGTCGTTGAACAATTGGATGTAGTAGGGATGTGGATGTGGAAGTGTTGTCATCCCAAGCTTTTCTACCATGGTAGCACTTGCTAAATTGTTGCAGCTTCCTCCATCAATAATAATGCGACACGATCGTTCCAAAACTACACACTTAGTTTGGAATAGATTGTGTCGCTGGTTCTGTTCAGCTTTGATCATTTGGGCACTCAAGACACGCCTCACAACAAGACTCTCATAGTGGGCAGCATGATCAGCCCCAATGTGCTCTTCATCATCATTCTTCTTTCCTGCTGCTTGTGCAGCAAGCATGGCATATGTTTCATTATCTAAATCACTAGCGGATGAGTACTCACCATTTTCTCGTACAACCAGCACACGCTTGCTTGGGCAGTCCCTTCGTAGGTGCTCAAAACCCTTGCACTGGAGGCATTGAATGTCTTTTGTTCTCCCGGTAGAATCAATGGAAGAAGAAGTGTTGGCTGCAACTTGGGTGGATCCTTTTGTTGTCTCGATTGCACGCGAAGGTGCTGATTTTGATGTAGTCCTGGGCAACCCATTGGAAGCATCGTCTGGAGAATCATGCTTAGTACCAACAGCACTTGAGCGGAACTGCCATGAGGTAGTTCGACCTGCAGAAATGTTAGTTCTTGTACGTCGTCCCTGCACTTCTCTTTCAGCCTTACAAGCAAGATGGAATAATCGAGTGACGTTAGTGTATTCCTTATAAGCCAATATGTCCTGAATTTCTCTTGTTAAACCACCCATAAACCTAGCCATTGCAGCCTCTTCATTTTCAACTAGGCCATGACGCATCATGACTATTTGAAGTTCTTGATATTATTCCTCAACAGATTTGTTGCCTTGCCTAAGTTGTTGTAATTTATGCAACAGGTCACGAGCATGATAGGAAGGAACAAAACGACGACACATGATTCGTTTCAAAGCATTCCAAGTTTGTGGTACGGTAGCTGGATTTTTAGTTTGATATTCATGCCACCAAACAGAAGCAAAGTCAGTGAATTCACTAGTGGCAGCTCTAACCTTTTTATCATCAGGGAAATCATGGCATGCAAATTTTTGATCTACTGACAATTCCCAAGACAGATATGCATCCGGATCATATTTACCATCAAAAGGTGGTATGGAGAATTTAATGCTGCATAGGGAATCGCCATTGTCACGTACCTCGCGTCGTTGAGCTCAACCACCCATACCACGATGGTCGCGACGTGGCTGCCGTCGATACCTGAAAGGTCCATAATCAAGCTCGGTATCCGCCGAATACTCCGCCTCGTCATATCTTGCAGCACTGCCAACGGAGTCGTGGCTGTCATCAACACGTCTTTGCCTCTCTTCGCGTCCAACCTGTTCCATCCTCTCCAATCGCTCAATGATTGCTGCAAGAGAAGTGTTAATAGCCCCAGCAGTGCTTTCTAATGTGGTCAGTTTGGTGTTGGTGCAAATCTGCGTCGACTCTAATTGACCAATGCGTTCATTGGTGACTTGAATATCCTCATTGAGAGCATCTGTGTGTAGCTTTACTTGGCATTCGAAATGCTGAATGATGCCCCTCGTACGTGGTGAATGTGGAGATGTCCCATTCGCATCAGCTGACATGGTTAGTAAAGAAAGGAAATACAACAGCAAGCAGATTAATCCTAACAGTTGCTAAGAGGTGGTAGGACAGCACAATTCCTCACTAGCAAGAAATCAAGGTCTTACAAGTTCTTACCATGCGATGCAGGAGGCGCCGGCAATCAGCAAGAACAACAACAAACGGTGGCTTCCAGCACAACCTTATGGTGTCGTAGACAATTTTGTGGAGCTGTAGGTGGCTGCTAGACACAATTTGTGCAAAGGAACAGCTAGTACCACATTAGTCACAACAAGTTGAATAAACGTTCCACGATGGTATTGTGCTGGTCCTAGCTCAAACCTTACTAGAGACGTGAGTCGTAACTCCACGTGACGTTGGATTACTATGGTAGGGAAGTTCTAACAGCCCGATCCATTGTGTTTCAACAACGTTGAAAACAGCAAGTTGAACTTCGAAACATGAAACAAATGTTACACAAATTTTCTCTCTTTTTTTTGTACTTAGAAACTTTTTTTGTGATTGTAATTAGTGCGGCTTTTCTTTTTGCACGTGCCTTTTCTTGCTGATCCGTGCAGCTTTTCTTTTGCACTTGCCTTTTTTTCTCAACTTTGGGTAGATAATGGAAATGGACTGAGAACAAAGTGGCACGAACTCAAAACTCTAGCAGTGAAAAACTTAGGACCAGCAACTTGACACAAAAAGGCAACCGTGAATTCAACAAGTCGAGAGCTAAGTAGTCAAGCAAAAGGCTCAAAGTGTTTTTAGGATTTTTTTAGAGCGAACTTTTGTAGGCAAAAGTGGACTGTAGGTAAATGAAGAACAAGGAGAAGGAAATCTCTCACCGAGCAACCTGAAATCTGATACCACTTGATGAACCCAACGGGTACGGGGGACGCCCTATCTTTCGATGAGAGATGTTGGTAATGAACGAATTTGGTGGAGGCCGACGTTGGCTGCCCGACTACCACAACCAGAATGGTGTGGCACCTTGAGCGACAGTTACACCGTCTCCTGGTAACTACGATTTGGGTGGAGGTCGACGTTGTGCTACCCGACTACAACAACCACAAGGATGCTGCGCCTTAGCGATAGTTACACCGGCTCCTGTTGTTGCTGTACTTGCCATGCCAAGAACAGCCTTGAACCTGCAAGCAATCGAAGAACAAGCAAGAACAAGATAACAAGCAAACACTCACGGGTGTGAAAAAGTTGGGGTTCTGATTCAAGTAATCGGAAGGTCTCATCGACACTTGCGTTACAAGGAAGTAGCAATGGCTAAACTTACAGAAAACAAAACCCGCCCTGTCAAGGAGCTCTTGGACTACTTAAATAGGGGACGGAAGAGGGAAATTCGTCCAGCAACAAAGGTAGGACGTGATCTCCCTTATTCCCTTCCTTTTTCTGTGATAGACTACCATTTAATAGGGAAAGAAAGAGGGAAACCCATCCAGCAGTGTAACACCCCAAATTTTGATTCAAAACTCTAAACCATGTTCAGGGGGGAATTTAAAATTTTTTGGACGTGTTGCATGTTTTGCAAAAATTCAAATTCAAACTGGAATTCAAATTATACTCAAAACAGAAAAGAAATGGAAAAAGAAAAAGAAAAACGGGAAAAAACCGGCCAGTGGGCCGAAACCCGCCAGCCGGCCCAGCTTTCCCCGCGCCAGCCCGCCCCCGCGCGCGCCGCGCTGCCTCTCACAGACGGGTGGGACCCGCCTGTCATCCCTAACCCCGCGACCCCGGACTTTTCCCCGAGCGCGCGCGATCTTAACCGATCGGAAAACCCGTCCCGCAGCCCGAATTCCGGTCCCAGAGGACTCCAACTCGATCACAACAGACCCACCGCCCTCCCCCGGCTATAAAAACCCCAGCCCCGATCAGTTTTTCCCACGCGATCGCCGATTTTTACTCCGGTGAGCACCGAGACTTCGCCGGTGAATTCTGGCCGATCTAAGCTCGGAAACTCTGATCTAACTCGCTGGTCTTGATCCACCGCCTCCAGGGAACTTTGCAGGTGCAGAAAACTCGGAGAGTTACGGTGTAAACACAGCGCCGACGAGCTTCGCCGTGGTTTTGCCTCGGACCTCGCCGCCGATCACTTTCCAGGACCCCCGAGCTCGAGAAAACCCCCGAGGTGAGATCCCTGACCTCCCCTCTACCGATCTAGGCCATAAGATCACAGTTCTAGGTAGAATTCTCGAGGATCCGAAACTTTCCGGCGAGATCGCCGCTTCCCGCCGCCGTGCGCCGCCGGCAGCGCCGCCCGCGCTCGATCAGAGCGACGTGGCCGCTTGTGCGCCGTTTATTTTAAATCGCACGGTAGACTTTAAAACCCCGCGTACCGGTTCGATGTTATAATCTCAGCCGTCGGTTTAAAATCGGACGGTCCACGTCAGCCCCGCGTTATAAAGACTGGAATTCTTACGTGCTACCCCCTGGGGTTCTCTGGAATTGAGAGCTAGCCCCGGAAACTTCAGATCTAGCCCCTGGAACTCCAGAAAATCATGTAAATTCATTTAAAAATCAGTTTTAGCCCCTGGACTTAATAGAAATTAGGAAAAACACCTCTGATAAGTGTAGCTAGACCCCTGGAAATTATGAAAATAATATTATAGACCCTGTAATGGGGTGAGTTTACTTTTTAACCCTGTTTAGTATTTAATTTAGAAAATTGAATATGTAACTAGTGTTTAAAAATTTAAAAAGGGGGACAAACATAATTATCAAAAATTAATTAAAAACTTTCTCAGTACTTAGAAAACTTTGGAGTGAGATAAAAGTATATTTTTGGGCTGAAATGAATCTGTTTCATTTATTATTCACATTTATTAGTATAGGGACACATTTTTAAGTAAAGAATAGTTATAGGAAAAATAGGGAGAATAATTATGAAATGGTCTACATCAGAAGCCAAGGTCAAAATATGATTTTAAATTATTTAGGACCAGAACCTATTCTGTTTAGGTGATGTGTATTACTAATTTAATAATAAAATACACAATTATGCATAGGAATATAAATCTGAAAATATAGCAACTAGTAAATGATAAATGGAGTTTCTAAAATACAAAGAATTCAGTTTAGGGTTGATAGAAATTATGAAAGCACATTTGGGGAAGAATAATACTTTTCATACACACTTGGTCGTAAAAAGGTGAAGTAGTTGAATATAAGAAATTTATTGGAAACCCATATAAATAGTGTGTAAGTATGAAGGTGGACACAAAAGTAGGAATCATATACACATGGTTAAAAGTGCATGCAAGCCACAACTCAACACACATAAAGTAACCACAACACATATAATGGTAAAGAACTTTCATAAATATGAATGTGTGGTTTGTATGAAGTGTAAGTGTGAACTATGTCTTATGATTGTTGTTTTTCTTTTGCTATGTGTGATGGTATGAAGTAGAACCTGTTCAAGAACAAGTTATTCATTTCCAAGATCAGGACTACCCATTTCAAGAGCAGCAAGAAGGAGGCAAGTGTCCTTGACCACTTTGATCCTATGCTAGGATGTGTAGATAGAACTATTTGCATTGTCAAATGAAAGATGAAACCCATGCTAGGATGTTTCCCTAGAATTGCATTACCTTGTTTCCTTGTAGCTTGGGTTGGGATTTATTTTACCATGTCATTTATTTACATGCATATGCTTAGCCATGCTTAGAATGGGATATTTGGGATATGAGATCATCAGTTTATTTTACCATACTCTTGAATGAGACATTGTGAGTTATGTAGAGGTAGGGATCAAGGCAAGTTGGATGTTTTGGTTGTGTGCTGGGTGCACGAGACTCGGGTTTGTGTTTAGTACTTGCCTGGATCCTAAGGACCGGTTCATGGAGCATGTAACCCGGCTTTACAGTGCCAACCACATGCTGAGATGGGGCAGCTTGGCCAATTAATTAGGTGTATCCCCGGCGTAGTATGGGTGTGTTGGATGGTGCGGGGAGTAGGTGTCAGCTGGACTACCATATGAACCGCAAGGCTCAAGAGGGGGCCACTGCAGCGGGGTTGGAGCCTCTTGTATGCTGTTAGGGGTGAAACCTCAGTGGGCCCATGCTCGTCGGGAATCCCTTTGTAAAGGCTTCGTAGTGATCTCTTGGCCACACACCTAGGAAGTGTGAATGTGGATCGTAGCCACTGGCATAATGGAGGTTCTTTTAGTCCACCCGGCAACGGGGGATGAAATCACTACTTGTGGGTACAGTGGTACAAACTCTGCAGAGTCAAAACTGTCTTGACAGCCGTGCTCACGGTTAAGAGCGGCCTGGACTTATTCATGATTAGAGGATTGATGGTTTTTGGAAGTTAAGCGGGGAGCTTAACATTGGAAATGATGTTATGGTTATTGGATTATGATGATGGGATGGGAGATTGGGACCATTTCACCTGTGTAGTAATGTAGGTGCTTAATAAGCTAAGGTGATAGGTATTAATTGCGTAGTGCTTTAACCATGAGTTCAACCTCTCCTTGTTCTAGCCATGCATGATATAATTTTCCCACACTTGCTGAGTACCATTGGTACTCAACCTTGCATATTTGTTGGTTTATATTGCTGCTCAGGTCAAGATAATGAGGTGGTGTATAATGACCAAGATTTTGGACCCGAGGAAGGATTTTAGGTTCATGAAGACCCCCGGGCAACGCCTGTGATGGAGCCCTAAAGAATAAATTTTCCGCTGCTAGTTTATTTAATTGTGATGAAGCATTAGTGTCCATTGAGACATTTGCGATGTAAGACTTATTTATATTCGACACCTGGCTTGTAATAAATGATGCTTCACTATTTGTCATCACATGTATGAGAAAATGATCCTGGCATACATGTGATATTCACTTGGTTGTTTCTTCGGAAAAACCGGGTGTGACAAGCAGCAAGGCAGGATATGATTTCCTCTATTTCTTTCCTTATTATAGCACATCTATCTTTAAATGGGGGAAGAAAGAGGGAATTTCGTCCAGCAGCAAAGTTGGACGAGATTTCCCTTATTCCTTTTCTTATTTGTCTAAATCTCTCTTTATTACATGGCCCCAGCCTCAAGATTTCTCCTCGGGTGGAGCAGCCTTTATTGCATTAATCCCACCATCCCTCCTAGCTGGATCAATTCCCAAGCACCTAATAATAAAAAGGTCATCACAAGGCTTTAATAGGTCCTCATTTGAAGGATAATTACTTTGAACAGCCAGGAATGAATTCACCTGATAATTAAGTTGACGTGCACGAGCGCGTGTCATTGGACCTTGATTAGCTGAGAGTGGTGAATGGGCTGGTGTTGTGGTTGTATCAACGGTAGCGATGTCCGCATCAGGTTTCCTCCCGCACCAGTATTCCCGTGCGTACAGAAGAAAAACCGCTTTAGATCTCGTTTCCTTCATGGCAGTGAGCTCCGAAAGCTCCACGTGTCCAACGGGGGTCTGGTCTCCCTTTTTCGCAGAGACGAGCTCCGGTTGTGCAGCGTGTGAGGCGGGCGAGACCTCCCTCTCTTCAGAATCGAGCTCCGCGTGTGCCACGTGTCCTGGCGAGTCGGAACCTCCCTCTCTCTCAAAGGTGAGCTCCACGTAAGCCACGTGTCCTGGCGGATCGGGACCTCCCTCTCTCTCAGAGGCGAGCTCCTCGTATGCCACGTGTCAGTTCCGGACCTCCCCTCTCTTCAGAGGTGGCTCCGGGGGTGCCATGTGTCAGTGCCGGACCTCCCTCTCTTCGGAGGTGAGCTCCGATAGTGCCACGTGTCCGTTCTGGACCTCCCTAACTTCGGAGGTGAGCTCCGTGAGTGCCACGTGCCAAGCAGCGCCAAATCTTCCTTTCCCCTCTGAGACGAGCTCCGAGGTCGACACGTGTCCAACAATTTCAGACCTCCCGGAGACGAGCTCCGGAGGTGACACGTGTCTGGCGGGGCCGGACCTCTCGGAGGTGAGCTCCGAGAGTGACACGTGTCCCATGCGGCTGGACCTTTCTTTTCCGCGGTGACTAGATCCACAGCCGGCATTTGTCCTGCGGGACTGGCCTCGCTTCTCCGCAGAGGCTAGCTCCGGGGTAACACGTGTCCCACGGGGTCGGACCTCTCCCCTTCTGCGGGGATGAGCCCCGAGCCTGCCACGTAGCTAGTTTAGCGGCGGACCTCTCCCCCTTCGTGGAGATGAGCTCCGAAGGCGCCACATGGCCAGCGGCCGCGGGAATTTTCTACAGCGCTCCTCGGCGAACTGGAATTGGCTCTTTTTTACTATCTTTTTATTTCTTGTCTGTTTCAACTTATTTTAAAATGTTTTTCTACATGAAACATGGATACATGCAGAAATAAAAAATGAGGGTGTCACAAATCTACCTCCCTTAAATTGAATCTCGCCCTCGAGATTCGTTAGTAGAGAATAGATGAGGAAACTTTAGTTGATAGGTTACTTCTCCTCGCTTGCCCAAAATCTTGAATGGCCTGATGTAGTGAGGTGCTAGCTTGCCTCTGATGTTGAAACGTCGTTGGCCACGGATAGGCGATACCTTAAGGTATACGAAGTCTCCTACTTCGAAAGTCAACTTCCTTCGCCTATTGTCCGCATAGCCTTTCTGTCGTGACTGAGCAGCCTTCAAGTTCTCCCGTATTGTTTGGACTTGCTTCTCATCCTCTTGTAGCACTTCGGGTCCAAAGACTTGGTTCTCTCCGGTCTCGTTCCAAAACAACGGTGTCCTACACCGTCTACCGTACAATGCTTTGAAAGGTGACATCTTCAAGCTGGCTTGATAGCTGTTGTTATAGGAGAATTCCGCGTACGGCAAGCTCCTATCCCAACTACGCCCATGTTTTAAGGCGCAAGCTCTCAACATGTTCTCCAAAATTTGGTTTGTCCTTTCTGTTTGCCCGTCGGTCTGCGGGTGGTAAGCGGAGCTAAAATCTAGTCGTGTACCCATAGCTTTCTGCAGTTTCCTCCAAAACCTAGAGGTAAACTGAGAACCCCAATCTGAGACTATCCTCTTCGGGACTCCATGGCAGCACACAATTTGCTCCATGTACAGCTCGACTAGTTGTGCAATGTTGTACGCGGTTTTAACAGGAAGAAAATGAGCTGTTTTCGTCAATCGGTCCAGGATAACTTAGATGGAGTCGTAACCTGACCGAGTACGTGGTAAACCAACGATGAAATCCATACTGATGTCTTCCCACTTCCACTCGGGTACCTTCAAGGGTTGCAATAGTCCAGCGGGTCTTTGATGTTCGGCCTTCACCCGTTGGCAGGTGTCGCATAGGGCAACATATTCGACTATGTCCCTTTTCATACCATCCCACCAATAATAAGTTTTCAGGTCCTTGTACATCTTGGTACTTCCGGGATGTATGGAATAAGGTGAGTCATGTGCCTCCTTTAATATCGTGTCGCAGATATGCTTCATGTTAGGCACACAAATCCTTTTTCCTAGCCAAAGCGTACCCTTCTCGTCTTCTTTGAAGTCCTTCTCTGTTCCTTGTCGGGTCCTTTCCTTGATCTCCTTGATCTCCTCATCCGTAGCTTGTCCATCTCTTATCTCTTGTTCCAATGAAGAGTGGAGTTCCATCACTTCCATCTCGTTCAAGAATCTGAGATGTAACCGTTCAAACTCCTTTCGCAGCTCGGGCGGTAGCTCCCGAACCGTGAGTTGGTGACATGCTCCCTTCCGGCTCAATGCATCGGCTACTACATTGGCCTTCCCGGGGTGATAGTTGATTCCAACATTATAATCCTTGATAAGTTCCAACCATTGATGTTGCCTCAAATTCAAATCCGTTTGGGTGAATATATACTTGAGGCTTTTAAGATCCGTATAGATCTCACATCGATGACCAAGGATATAATGTCTCCAAATCTTCAATGCATGCACCACGGCTGCTAGCTCCAAGTCATGTGTGGGGTAATTCAGCTCGTACTTCTTTAATTGTCGTGAAGCGTAGGCTACCACCTGTCCTTCTTGCACGAGCACGCATGCGAGCCCTTGTCTTGATGCGTCACAATATATGTCAAAGCTCTTGCTCACGTCCGGCAATACCAAAACCGGCGCTGAGGTTAGCCTTTTCTTGAGCTCCTCAAAGCTTTCTTGGCACGATGGGGTCCACTGGAATGCCTTCCCTTTCATCAATAGCTCCGTCATAGGCTTCGCTATTTTGGAGAAGTCCTTGATGAAACGTCGGTAGTATCCAGCCATCCCAAGAAAACTCCAAATATCCCTCACGTTTCGCGGTTGGTTCCACTTCAGAACATCTCCCACTTTTCCGGGATCAACCGATACTCCTTCCTCGGAGATAATGTGACCTAGGAACGATTTCTTCTTTAGCCAAAATTGACACTTGCTAAGCTTGTCATACAATTGATGCTCTCGCAGTTTCTGCAAGGTCAATCTCAAGTGTTCCTCATGTTCCTCCTCACTTTTCAAATACACCATGATATCGTCGATGAAAACCACGACGAACTTGTCCAAGTACTCCATGAAGACCTTGTTCATGAGGTACATGAAGTATGCAGGTGCATTTCTCAACCCAAAAGACATGACGGTATATTCATATGAACCATACCGTGTTCGAAAGGCAGTCTTGGGTATATCGGAGGGCTTAATCTTCAGCTGGAAGTATCCCGACCGAAGATCAATCTTGGAGAAAACTCGGGCTCCCTTCATCTGGTCGAATAGGTCCTCAATACGGGGCAGAGGGTATTTATTCTTGATCGTCACCTCAATGAGAGACCTATAGTCCACACACATCCTCTAGGTCCCATCCTTCTTGTCCACGAAGAGCACGGGCGCTCCCCACAGTGACGAGCTTCGACGTATGAATCCCTTCTCCAGCTGCTCCTGAATCTGCTTCTTGAGCTCCACTAGTTCGTTGACGGGCATCCTATATGGTCTCTTTGCTATAGGTGCAGTTCCGGGTACTAGGTCAATGGAAAACTCGATGTCCCGGTCAGGTGGCATACCGGGAAGTTCTTCTGGGAACACGTCCGAAAATTCTTGAACCACTGGGATCATTTGAGAGAATTGACGGAGAAGGGGTATATTCGCCCTAGTTCCTCACCATGGGGAGCTCCGGTGATATTTGTGCCCAAGAAAGACGGAACCCAAAGGTTATGCGTGGATTACCGTGCCTTGAATGAGGTAACCATCAAGAACAAGTACCCATTACCCCGCATTGAAGACTTGTTTGATCAGTTGAGGGGAGCTTGAATTGATCTCAGGACGGGATACCACCAACTCAAGATAAGGCAATCTGATATTCCCAAGACAGCTTTCGTATCTCGGTACGGACTGTATGAATACACTGTCATGCCTTTCGGGCTAACCAATGCCCCGGCATATTTCATGTACCTCATGAACAAGGTATTCATGGAATATCTGGACAAATTTGTGGTGGTTTTCATAGATGATATTCTCGTCTTCTCCAAAGATGAAGAAGAACATGAGAAACATCTAAGGTTGGTGTTACAGAGGCTGAGAGAACACCAACTATATGCCAAGTTGAGCAAGTGTGAGTTTTGGCTGAAGAGAGTTCCCTTTTTAGGACATATAATCTCGGAGGGAGGAATCTCCGTAGATCCCGCCAAAATTGAAGATATCCAGAAGTGGAAAACCCCTGAAAATGTCGGGGAAGTTCGAAGCTTTTTGGGATTGGCTGGATACTATCGACGGTTTATTGAGGGATTCTCCAAGATCTCGAGACCTCTCACTAAACTGTTGGAAAAGGGAATCACATTCACCTGGACGCCACAGTGCGAGACGAGCTTTCAAGAGCTAAAGAAGAGATTGACAACAGCCCCAGTGTTGGTTATGCCAGATATGCAGAAGAATTTCACAGTGTACTGCGATGCCTCTGGAAATGGGTTGGGATGTGTTCTCATGCAAGAAGGACATGTCGTGGCATATGCATCCCGGCAGCTTCGGAAGCACGAGAAGAATTATCCTACACATGACCTAGAACTAGCTGCAGTGGTACACGCGTTGAAAATTTGGCGGCACTATTTGATGGGGAAGAGGACAGAGATATATACGGATCATAAGAGTTTGAAGTACATATTCACACAGCCAGATCTCAACCTCAGACAAAGGAGATGGTTAGAGCTAATCAATGACTTTGATGTGGGCATCAACTATCATCCTGGGAAAGCAAACGTCATGGCCGATGCTTTGAGTCGGAAAGTGCAGGTCAATAAGTTGAGTTTGAAGGACATGCCTGCAGAATTGAAGGACGAGGTTATAAGACTCAATCTATGTCTAGTAAATAGTGGTGAAGCCATCGCCATGGAAGTGGACTCCACACTCGAGCAAGACATACGCGAGGGCCAAAAGAATGATGAGAAGATACAAGAGATCAGACAGCTCATTAAGGAAAATAAAGCTCCTGGTTTTAGAGAGGATGAACAGGGAACGGTGTGGCACGGGAAAAGGATCTGTGTGCTAGAAGTAAAGGAGATCCGTGAATTAATTTTGAAGGAGGCTCACGATTCTGACTATCCCATTCATCCTGGGAGTACGAAGATGTACCAGGACCTCAAAAGCAGGTATTGGTGGTATGGCATGAAGCGAAATGTCGCGGAACATGTTGCCCAATGTGACACATGTCAGTTGGTGAAAGCAGAACATCAACGACCCGCGGGATTATTGCAACCACTCAAAGTGCCTGAATGGAAGTGGGAAGAAATCAGCATGGATTTTGTTGTGGGATTGCCTAGGACCCAATCCGGGTATGATTCAATATGGGTCATTATTGATAGGCTAACCAAGGTAGCTCATTTCATCCCTGTGAAAGAAAGCTACAGCGGATCCAAATTGGCAGAATTGTACATGTCAAGGATTGTGTGTTACCATGGAGTGCCAAAGAAGATAGTGTCGGACCGAGGGACACAGTTCACCTCGAGGTTTTGGCAGAAGTTGCATGAAACCATGGGAACCCATCTGAACTTCAGCTCTGCCTATCATCCCCAAACTGACGGGCAGATGGAGAGAACCAATCAGATCCTTGAAGATATGTTAAGGGCATGTGCACTCAAAAACAATAGGAGTTGGGACAAGAACATACCGTATGCGGAGTTTTCCTATAACAACAGTTATCAAGCTAGTATGAAGATGTCACCGTTTCAAGCTTTGTATGGAAGGAAGTGCAGAACTCCCCTATTTTGGAACCAAACAGGAGAAAGTAAAGTGTTTGGTCCAGAAGTGCTACAAGAAGCCGAGGCGAAGGTGAGGGAGATTCGCAACAACTTGAGGATAGCACAAACACGCCAGAAGAGTTATGCTGATGTACGAAGAAGAGAACTCGTTTTCAACGTAGGAGACTATGTTTATCTCAAGGTGTCCCCTATCAGAGGACTTCGTCGGTTCAAGGTGAAAGGGAAGTTGTCACCTCGATACATCGGACCCTTTCAAGTTTTGGAAAGAAAAGGCGAAGTGGCGTACCAACTAGAGTTACCGGTTCATCTATCGGACGTGCACGATGTATTTCATGTGTCACAACTCAAGAAATGCCCGAGGACGCCTGAGGAGGTGTTACCCATGAATGAAGTGGATGTAGCTGAAGATTTGTCTTATGCCGAGCAACCATACAAGATTTTGGAGACGATGGAACGCCTCACCAGAAACAAGAGAATCCGGATGTGCAAGGTGCAGTGGAAGCATCACTCAAAAGAGGAAGCCACCTGGGAACGGGAAGATAAGCTCAAGGCACAATTTCCGGAATTGTTTTCTTAGAAACACCAATCTCGAGGATGAGATTTCTTTTAAGGGGGGTAGAGCTGTAACACCCCAAATTTTGATTCAAAACTCTAAACCATGTTCAGGGGGAATTTAAAAATTTTTGGACGTGTTGCATGTTTTGCAAAAATTCAAATTCAAACTGGAATTCAAATTATACTCAAAACAGAAAAGAAATGGAAAAAGAAAAAGAAAAACGGGAAAAAAAACCGGCCAGTGGGCCGAAACCCGCCAGCCGGCCCAGCTTTCCCCGCGCCAGCCTGCCCCCGCGCGCGCCGCGCTGCCTCTCACAGACGGGTGGGACCCGCCTGTCATCCCTAACCCCGCGACCCCGGACTTTTCCCCGAGCGCGCGCGATCTTAACCGATCGGAAAACCCGTCCCGCAGCCCGAATTCCGGTCCCAGAGGACTCCAACTCGATCACAACAGACCCACCGCCCTCCCCCGGCTATAAAAACCCCAGCCCCGATCAGTTTTTCCCACGCGATCGCCGATTTTTACTCCGGTGAGCACCGAGACTTCGCCAGTGAATTCTGGCCGATCTAAGCTCGGAAACTCTGATCTAACTCGCTGGTCTTGATCCACCGCCTCCAGGGAACTTTGCAGGTGCAGAAAACTCGGAGAGTTACGGTGTAAACACAGCGCCGACGAGCTTCGCCGTGGTTTTGCCTCGGACCTCGCCGCCGATCACTTTCCAGGACCCCCGAGCTCGAGAAAACCCCCGAGGTGAGATCCCTGACCTCCCCTCTACCGATCTAGGCCATAAGATCACAGTTCTAGGTAGAATTCTCGAGGATCCGAAACTTTCCGGCCAGATCGCCGCTTCCCGCCGCCGTGCGCCGCCGGCAGCGCCGCCCGCGCTCGATCAGAGCGACGTGGCCGCTTGTGCGCCGTTTATTTTAAATCGCACGGTAGACTTTAAAACCCCGCGTACCGGTTCGATGTTATAATCTCAGCCGTCGGTTTAAAATCGGACGGTCCACGTCAGCCCCGCGTTATAAAGACTGGAATTCTTACGTGCTACCCCCTGGGGTTCTCTGGAATTGAGAGCTAGCCCCGGAAACTTCAGATCTAGCCCCTGGAACTCCAGAAAATCATGTAAATTCATTTAAAAATCAGTTTTAGCCCCTGGACTTAATAGAAATTAGGAAAAACACCTCTGATAAGTGTAGCTAGACCCCTGGAAATTATGAAAATAATATTATAGACCCTGTAATGGGGTGAGTTTACTTTTTAACCCTGTTTAGTATTTAATTTAGAAAATTGAATATGTAACTAGTGTTTAAAAATTTAAAAAGGGGGACAAACATAATTGTCAAAAATTAATTAAAAACTTTCTCAGTACTTAGAAAACTTTGGAGTGAGATAAAAGTATATTTTTGGGCTGAAATGAATCTGTTTCATTTATTATTCACATTTATTAGTATAGGGACACATTTTTAAGTAAAGAATAGTTATAGGAAAAATAGGGAAAATAATTATGAAATGGTCTACATCAGAAGCCAAGGCCAAAATATGATTTTAAATTATTTAGGACCAGAACCTATTCTGTTTAGGTGATGTGTATTAATAATTTAATAATAAAATACACAATTATGCATAGGAATATAAATCTGAAAATATAGCAACTAGTAAATGATAAATGGAGTTTCTAAAATACAAAGAATTCAGTTTAGGGTTGATAGAAATTATGAAAGCACATTTGGGGAAGAATAATACTTTTCATACACACTTGGTCGTAAAAAGGTGAAGTAGTTGAATATAAGAAATTTATTGGAAACCCATATAAATAGTGTGTAAGTATGAAGGTGGACACAAAAGTAGGAATCATATACACATGGTTAAAAGTGCATGCAAGCCACAACTCAACACACATAAAGTAACCACAACACATATAATGGTAAAGAACTTTCATAAATATGAATGTGTGGTTTGTATGAAGTGTAAGTGTGAACTATGTCTTATGATTGTTGTTTTTCTTTTGCTATGTGTGATGGTATGAAGTAGAACCTGTTCAAGAACAAGTTATTCATTTCCAAGATCAGGACTACCCATTTCAAGAGCAGCAAGAAGGAGGCAAGTGTCCTTGACCACTTTGATCCTATGCTAGGATGTGTAGATAGAACTATTTGCATTGTCAAATGAAAGATGAAACCCATGCTAGGATGTTTCCCTAGAATTGCATTACCTTGTTTCCTTGTAGCTTGGGTTGGGATTTATTTTACCATGTCATTTATTTACATGCATATGCTTAGCCATGCTTAGAATGGGATATTTGGGATATGAGATCATCAGTTTATTTTACCATACTCTTGAATGAGACATTGTGAGTTATGTAGAGGTAGGGATCAAGGCAAGTTGGATGTTTTGGTTGTGTGCTGGGTGCACGAGACTCGGGTTTGTGTTTAGTACTTGCCTGGATCCTAAGGACCGGTTCATGGAGCATGTAACCCGGCTTTACAGTGCCAACCACATGCTGAGATGGGGCAGCTTGGCCAATTAATTAGGTGTATCCCCGGCGTAGTATGGGTGTGTTGGATGGTGCGGGGAGTAGGTGTCAGCTGGACTACCATATGAACCGCAAGGCTCAAGAGGGGGCCACTGCAGCGGGGTTGGAGCCTCTTGTATGCTGTTAGGGGTGAAACCTCAGTGGGCCCACGCTCGTCGGGAATCCCTTTGTAAAGGCTTCGTAGTGATCTCTTGGCCACACACCTGGGAAGTGTGAATGTGGATCGTAGCCACTGGCATAATGGAGGTTCTTTTAGTCCACCCGGCAACGGGGGATGAAATCACTACTTGTGGGTACAGTGGTACAAACTCTGCAGAGTCAAAACTGTCTTGACAGCCGTGCTCACGGTTAAGAGCGGCCTGGACTTATTCATGATTAGAGGATTGATGGTTTTTGGAAGTAAAGCGGGGAGCTTAACATTGGAAATGATGTTATGGTTATTGGATTATGATGATGGGATGGGAGATTGGGACCATTTCACCTGTGTAGTAATGTAGGTGCTTAATAAGCTAAGGTGATAGGTATTAATTGCGTAGTGCTTTAACCATGAGTTCAACCTCTCCTTGTTCTAGCCATGCATGATATAATTTTCCCACACTTGCTGAGTACCATTGGTACTCAACCTTGCATATTTGTTGGTTTATATTGCTGCTCAGGTCAAGATAATGAGGTGGTGTATAATGACCAAGATTTTGGACCCGAGGAAGGATTTTAGGTTCATGAAGACCCCCGGGCAACGCCTGTGATGGAGCCCTAAAGAATAAATTTTCCGCTGCTAGTTTATTTAATTGTGATGAAGCATTAGTGTCCATTGAGACATTTGCGATGTAAGACTTATTTATATTCGACACCTGGCTTGTAATAAATGATGCTTCACTATTTGTCATCACATGTATGAGAAAATGATCCTGGCATACATGTGATATTCACTTGGTTGTTTCTTCGGAAAAACCGGGTGTGACAAGCAGCAAGGCAGGATATGATTTCCTCTATTTCTTTCCTTATTATAGCACATCTATCTTTAAATGGGGGAAGAAAGAGGGAATTTCGTCCAGCAGCAAATTTGGACGAGATTTCCCTTATTCCTTTTCTTATTTGTCTAAATCTCTCTTTATTACATGGCCCCAGCCTCAAGATTTCTCCTCGCGTGGAGCAGCCTTTATTGCATTAATCCCTCCATCCCTCCTAGCTGGATCAATTCCCAAGCACCTAATAATAAAAAGGTCATCACAAGGCTTTAATAGGTCCTCATTTGAAGGATAATTACTTTGAACAGCCAGGAATGAATTCACCTGATAATTAAGTTGACGTGCACGAGCGCGTGTCATTGGACCTTGATTAGCTGAGAGTGGTGAATGGGCTGGTGTTGTGGTTGTATCAACGGTAGCGATGTCCGCATCAGGTTTCCTCCCGCACCAGTATTCCCGTGCGTATAGAAGAAAAACCGCTTTAGACCTCGTTTCCTTCGTGGCAGTGAGCTCCGAAAGCTCCACGTGTCCAACGGGGGTCTGGTCTCCCTTTTTCGCAGAGACGAGCTCCGGTTGTGCAGCGTGTGAGGCGGGCGAGACCTCCCTCTCTTCAGAATCGAGCTCCGCGTGTGCCACGTGTCCTGGCGAGTCGGAACCTCCCTCTCTCTCAAAGGTGAGCTCCACGTAAGCCACGTGTCCTGGCGGATCGGGACCTCCCTCTCTCTCAGAGGCGAGCTCCTCGTATGCCACGTGTCAGTTCCGGACCTCCCCTCTCTTCAGAGGTGGCTCCGGGGGTGCCATGTGTCAGTGCCGGACCTCCCTCTCTTCGGAGGTGAGCTCCGATAGTGCCACGTGTCCGTTCTGGACCTCCCTAACTTCGGAGGTGAGCTCCGTGAGTGCCACGTGCCAAGCAGCGCCAAATCTTCCTTTCCCCTCTGAGACGAGCTCCGAGGTCGACACGTGTCCAACAATTTCAGACCTCCCGGAGACGAGCTCCGGAGGTGACACGTGTCTGGCGGGGCCGGACCTCTCGGAGGTGAGCTCCGAGAGTGACACGTGTCCCATGCGGCTGGACCTTTCTTTTCCGCGGTGACTAGATCCACAGCCGGCATTTGTCCTGCGGGACTGGCCTCGCTTCTCCGCAGAGGCTAGCTCCGGGGTAACACGTGTCCCACGGGGTCGGACCTCTCCCCTTCTGCGGGGATGAGCCCCGAGCCTGCCACGTAGCTAGTTTAGCGGCGGACCTCTCCCCCTTCGTGGAGATGAGCTCCGAAGGCGCCACATGGCCAGCGGCCGCGGGAATTTTCTACAGCGCTCCTCGGCGAACTGGAATTGGCTCTTTTTTACTATCTTTTTATTTCTTGTCTGTTTCAACTTATTTTAAAATGTTTTTCTACATGAAACATGGATACATGCAGAAATAAAAAATGAGGGTGTCACAAATCTACCCCCCTTAAATTGAATCTCGCCCTCGAGATTCGTTAGTAGAGAATAGATGAGGAAACTTTAGTTGATAGGTTACTTCTCCTCGCTTGCCCAAAATCTTGAATGGCCTGATGTAGTGAGGTGCTAGCTTGCCTCTGATGTTGAAACGTCGTTGGCCACGGATAGGCGATACCTTAAGGTATACGAAGTCTCCTACTTCGAAAGTCAACTTCCTTCGCCTATTGTCCGCATAGCCTTTCTGTCGTGACTGAGCAGCCTTCAAGTTCTCCCGTATTGTTTGGACTTGCTTCTCATCCTCTTGTAGCACTTCGGGTCCAAAGACTTGGTTCTCTCCGGTCTCGTTCCAAAACAACGGTGTCCTACACCGTCTACCGTACAATGCTTTGAAAGGTGACATCTTCAAGCTGGCTTGATAGCTGTTGTTATAGGAGAATTCCGCGTACGGCAAGCTCCTATCCCAACTACGCCCATGTTTTAAGGCGCAAGCTCTCAACATGTTCTCCAAAATTTGGTTTGTCCTTTCTGTTTGCCCGTCGGTCTGCGGGTGGTAAGCGGAGCTAAAATCTAGTCGTGTACCCATAGCTTTCTGCAGTTTCCTCCAAAACCTAGAGGTAAACTGAGAACCCCAATCTGAGACTATCCTCTTCGGGACTCCATGGCAGCACACAATTTGCTCCATGTACAGCTCGACTAGTTGTGCAATGTTGTACGCGGTTTTAACAGGAAGAAAATGAGCTGTTTTCGTCAATCGGTCCAGGATAACTTAGATGGAGTCGTAACCTGACCGAGTACGTGGTAAACCAACGATGAAATCCATACTGATGTCTTCCCACTTCCACTCGGGTACCTTCAAGGGTTGCAATAGTCCAGCGGGTCTTTGATGTTCGGCCTTCACCCGTTGGCAGGTGTCGCATAGGGCAACATATTCGACTATGTCCCTTTTCATACCATCCCACCAATAATAAGTTTTCAGGTCCTTGTACATCTTGGTACTTCCGGGATGTATGGAATAAGGTGAGTCATGTGCCTCCTTTAATATCGTGTCGCAGATATGCTTCATGTTAGGCACACAAATCCTTTTTCCTAGCCAAAGCGTACCCTTCTCGTCTTCTTTGAAGTCCTTCTCTGTTCCTTGTCGGGTCCTTTCCTTGATCTCCTTGATCTCCTCATCCGTAGCTTGTCCATCTCTTATCTCTTGTTCCAATGAAGAGTGGAGTTCCATCACTTCCATCTCGTTCAAGAATCTGAGATGTAACCGTTCAAACTCCTTTCGCAGCTCGGGCGGTAGCTCCCGAACCGTGAGTTGGTGACATGCTCCCTTCCGGCTCAATGCATCGGCTACTACATTGGCCTTCCCGGGGTGATAGTTGATTCCAACATTATAATCCTTGATAAGTTCCAACCATTGATGTTGCCTCAAATTCAAATCCGTTTGGGTGAATATATACTTGAGGCTTTTAAGATCCGTATAGATCTCACATCGATGACCAAGGATATAATGTCTCCAAATCTTCAATGCATGCACCACGGCTGCTAGCTCCAAGTCATGTGTGGGGTAATTCAGCTCGTACTTCTTTAATTGTCGTGAAGCGTAGGCTACCACCTGTCCTTCTTGCACGAGCACGCATGCGAGCCCTTGTCTTGATGCGTCACAATATATGTCAAAGCTCTTGCTCACGTCCGGCAATACCAAAACCGGCGCTGAGGTTAGCCTTTTCTTGAGCTCCTCAAAGCTTTCTTGGCACGATGGGGTCCACTGGAATGCCTTCCCTTTCATCAATAGCTCCGTCATAGGCTTCGCTATTTTGGAGAAGTCCTTGATGAAACGTCGGTAGTATCCAGCCATCCCAAGAAAACTCCAAATATCCCTCACGTTTCGCGGTTGGTTCCACTTCAGAACATCTCCCACTTTTCCGGGATCAACCGATACTCCTTCCTCGGAGATAATGTGACCTAGGAACGATTTCTTCTTTAGCCAAAATTGACACTTGCTAAGCTTGTCATACAATTGATGCTCTCGCAGTTTCTGCAAGGTCAATCTCAAGTGTTCCTCATGTTCCTCCTCACTTTTCAAATACACCATGATATCGTCGATGAAAACCACGACGAACTTGTCCAAGTACTCCATGAAGACCTTGTTCATGAGGTACATGAAGTATGCAGGTGCATTTCTCAACCCAAAAGACATGACGGTATATTCATATGAACCATACCGTGTTCGAAAGGCAGTCTTGGGTATATCGGAGGGCTTAATCTTCAGCTGGAAGTATCCCGACCGAAGATCAATCTTGGAGAAAACTCGGGCTCCCTTCATCTGGTCGAATAGGTCCTCAATACGGGGCAGAGGGTATTTATTCTTGATCGTCACCTCAATGAGAGACCTATAGTCCACACACATCCTCTAGGTCCCATCCTTCTTGTCCACGAAGAGCACGGGCGCTCCCCACAGTGACGAGCTTCGACGTATGAATCCCTTCTCCAGCTGCTCCTGAATCTGCTTCTTGAGCTCCACTAGTTCGTTGACGGGCATCCTATATGGTCTCTTTGCTATAGGTGCAGTTCCGGGTACTAGGTCAATGGAAAACTCGATGTCCCGGTCAGGTGGCATACCGGGAAGTTCTTCTGGGAACACGTCCGAAAATTCTTGAACCACTGGGATGCTTTCCAGGGTTTCGATGTGATTCAATGTTGCCTTCTCGGTTGCCGGTTGAGCTGACTCGAACTCGATACGGGTTCCGTGCTCGTTTGTCAACTGCACGCTCCTCTCAGCACATTGGATCACTCCGTTGTGCTTGCTTAACCAATCCATTCCGAGTATTATGTCAAGCCCTTAGGAATCCAAGACAATGATATTGTCAAGGAGGTCTACCCCCCTTATATTAAGGTTTACTTTCGGACATACTATATTAGTCCTCATCTCGCCACCGGGAGAATTAACCAACATAGTATATTTCAAGTGTGATATGGGTAGATTATACTTGGCAACATACTTGGAAGATATGAAGGAATGTGATGCTCTCGAATCAAATAAAATGGTGGCTGGGTTGGAGTTGGCAAGGAACATACCAATCACGACGTCCTCAGCCTGTTGCGCTTCCTCAGCAGAAACATGGTTCACGTTGCCGCGAGCGTAGTTCTGCTGTCCACGGTTCCCTTGATTGGCTCCTCCGTTCGGACGTGGGTTCTGCTTAGGCGCGTTGCCTTGCTGTCCAGGACCTCTCTTCGGGCACTGGCTCGCAAAGTGTCCCGTTTCTCCGCGGCTGCTCCCATAAGTTGGTGCGATGCAAAGAGAACTTTCTCCCGATCATTGCACTGAACAATAGCAAGCTTCTTTTCCATGGACTTTAGCCAATCATCAGCCTCCATGGGATCATTGGCTTGTGCAAAAGTAGACGGCCTAATCCTCATGAACTCTCCCAATCTGTTGTGAGCCGGCGGTGGTGGTGGTGGCGGCGGTGGGGTGCAGGAACGGGGTTAGGATTGTTGTTGTTGTTGGCCTGTAGCTGACCTGTATCATTGTTTGCATGAGCTGGTTCTGCATAGGCATTAACCGTTCAAGGTTGCTTGCATCAGCCCCGGGGTTAGCATTTTCAGGAACTTCAACATTGCCATCCTCTTGTGGTTCATTGTTGCCACGAGCGTTCCTCATTTGACGGTTGGAGTTTTCCCTCACCATGTGTGAGAGAGAGTAGAGTAGAATAGAAAATGGAAGTTCAGATTGATACCCCCAACTATATGCATCAAGGTGTATGAACTAAGTATCTTATTTTATTAATTTCAGCCTATACGAGGATGTGAACACGTGCCGAAGAATCTCACATCTCTCCACTATGTGTGGATGTGGACATTTGCCGAAGCGTCCCACAACTCACACCAGCACACAAACCAAGCAATCATCACAAAAATTCAGCACACCACTCATATTCAAGCTACTACAATCTAAACGTTTCTATTATAGCTTTATTCAATGGAAACCTAAACTTAATTGTGAGAACTGGTGCTGTTCTCGCCGTGTGACGGGGGTGGTCCATACATGGGTGCACGCCATGGTGAGTCGGCAGTCCATGTAGGGTTAGATGACGCTGGTGCTCCATTTGCTCCCGCGTTGGCACGAGTCTCCTCCTGTTTTTCCAGCAAGTACGGCTTCTTGCGGAGGTAACGGATCTCTTCTTGTGCGCTTGCATAGCGGTTTCCTAACTCCACAAGCAACATCTGAGACTTGTCAGCAGCTTGTGGGTTGGAAAGAGCTCCTCCATGGGGTCCAAGGATCTCCCTTGTACCACTCTTCCAATACGGGTGTAGCTCAAAAGTGGTGTCCTCAAGCTGCTCATGGAAGGCGTAGCACAGTCCTTGTAGCTCTCCATGTGGGTGTGAAGTGCCGAGTGACAACCCTACCATTAGATAGGATGGTTACGTCAGCCTTCCACTCTTCATGTCCGAGATGAGGGACTTTCTTGAGAAGATATTCCGGGTATAAGCTGCAGCAATCCAGAAATTCTTTAAGCTCCTTGGATATGTGCCCTCCTTCCATTCCGTCGGACCGGAATTCTTGAACTGAACGGTTGCCCCGTTCATCACCTTCATTATTGGCCTCAGCAAGGGTTGGCTCCTCTTTGGATTTATCTCCTCCCGACATAGCTTCATGAAGCTCCACGGGGTGTAAGCCCGCGTGAAACTCCTCCTAAGGTGCGTAGCAATGCCGTTCTTGTGGATCGTCCTCCATGTCGTCTTCGATTGGTTCTACCTCTTCCGGATCCTCTTCCTCATGCATAGAACTACTGACTTCATCTTAATCATGAGATTCCATCTTCACCTCCTCCTAATATGATCCATCGCACACCTCAATGGGGTTAAGTGCACTCCCAAGTGGCGGTGGACAAGTTATCATGCGTGATGTGCTCCTAGTGACCGGCATTTCTAAATAAGACATGAGAATCTTTAGAGAAGAAAGAAATTACTCCAAAACTTCAGAAGCTATGAAGCAAGAAAACAAAAATGTTGTTGTCCATTAGGAGAGAAAAGAGGGGCTGAAAATAGCACTTTGCGGTGGCTGAATTGACAAGTAAAGTGCAGCAGCAAGCAATTTTTGAAAATAACAGTTTAAAGGGGTGTTCCTATGTGTTTTAGAGTGTCCATTTTACCTAGGCTTGCGTCCTACGGTCAACGTGCCTCTGATACCAATCTGTGGCGCCCGGTTCCGAAAAATAGAACCAAGTGAATGCATATGTGCGCCCAGGATGTTCATCACACATATACATGTAATCCACAAACTGAATTCAGAATATAACCACGAATATAACCTGTGGAGTAGAAGTTGGAGCCTGTTGTTTAGTTATTTCCGCTGTCATTTAGAGACTTCCGCTGCAAGAATAAGTTAGATATTCATGAGTGAGACATTGAGCCATTGTAATAAAGTACTTAAACACTATTCATTCGTGGTTATATTCTGAATTCAGTTTGTGGATTACATGTGTATGTGTGATAAACATCCTGGGCACACATATGCATTCACTTGGTTCTATTTTTCAGAACCAGGTGTCACATAGGGGTTTTGTCATTCGTGACAACCCTAGGCATGGGGGGGGGGGGGGGGGAGGAATCCCCCACAAGGACCAGTTGGGCTGCTTGAGAGATCACGTCCCATGCACAATCCAAACCGCCAACCCAACTTGGCTAGTGCAACATTCAAACATAAGGGAGCTGAGAAAGCTAGAAGGCTAAGAGAGGAAGAAGTTTACAAGTTTGAGAAGGCCACACCAGACCCTCGCTTCTGGTGTGACTTCCATTGTGACTATTACCGGCGTGTCTATCTACAAATGAAGACACCGGTAGTCTGCTCAGTGGGTGAATTGGTCCTATATGGCGAACAAGAAGCATCAAGCCTTTGATGCAGTGATTGAAGCTGTAGAACGCCATGGGATCAAGGACTTGGTGGGATTTCAATACGATTGGAATATTGAAGTCATAGTTCAATTCTACACCACCTGTTACTTCCACACATATGGAGACAAGAAGATCACTTGGATGACTAATGGTGTGGTGTACCCAGTGCTATATGATGAGTTTGCAAGGATCCTCGGGCTTGAAGAGCATTTGAACTATGAGATCATAGTTCACAATGAAAGGACCTTGGGAAAGGATGACTTGGATTTTATGTACCCATCATACCTCACCTATGAGCCATCCTCAACTCACAATATCAAGCCTTTCTTTGGAGTGCTTAACCGAGTTTTGAGGAAGACTCTAACACCCAAGGATGGAGATGTGGGGATGATACAAGGGTATCTAAGGAACTTAATGAAGCTAATCAATGAAGATGAGAAGTTCAACGTCTTCGACTACATTTACAACAACATCTTCAACATCTCCCACACTCCAAACAGGTCTTGTGGCTATGTGCCATACATTATGTGCATGATCGAGAAAGTCACTGGCGTGGAATTTGCCAAGGACATGAAGCATAGGAAGCTGCGTCCACAAATGCCAACTCCTCTTCCTCGCCCTCCTATGTCCTTGGGTAGAAGCTCCTCCGCAGCTCCATCTTCCTCAGCCGGGCCGTTTGCTCCTCAGTCGTCGAGTGGCTCCTCTAGTGGGCTACTCAAAATCATCAAAGCGATTTTCTCTTCATGCCGTAAGGTGGAAGTTTGCACACAAAGCATGAAGCAACGCAAAGAGAAGTACCTCAAAGCAATGTGCGAGAAGATGGAGATACCTATGTCTCCACCGTCATCGGAAGATGAAGGAGAAACCGAGTTTTCCACTCTCACCGAGGACGAGCTTGCCTTCTTTGGTGAAGGTGGTTCCTCCTCTGCTACTCCTCCTACTTCCCACGCTCAACATGTGGATGACGATGAAGATGAAGAGACTCAAAGCGAACAAGGCGCAGATCAAGATGAAGACGATAGAAATTATGCCCTTCTCTCTTTTCTTTTTTTTGGTGCTTTGATGCCAAAGGGGGAGAGAAAGAGGGGGAGTAGTCTAGTTTAGTTTTTTGAGTAGTCTAGTTTAGCTTTTTAAAATCCTTGTCTTGCTTTGTAATGTCTATGCCATATTATGTCTCATTATGCCTTCATACTATGTTATGTTGAGATGATCTTGTTAATTGATATCATTTATGTTTCCTTCAATGCATTTTATGTTATGTTGAGATGATCTTGTTAATTGATATCATTTATGTTCCCTTCAATGCATTTTACACTCTTTTTATCACATCACACTTAGGCACCCCACCATAACACATGTGTTTATGAAATCCCCATAGAATTCAATCATGTGCATATTTTTCTTGATAAACTCTTATGCACACATTTAGGGGGAGTACATCATACATATATGTATTATAAAAACAAACTCTTATATCCATTCATCGAGAGTCTTAATGTGTTGTCATCAATCACTAAAAAGGGGGAGATTGAAAGTGCATCTAGGTAATCCCCGTGAGTTTTGGATGCTTGATGATGACAATTAAGATACTAATGAGCTTTAATGAGTATTAGCACATATCTTTGAGATGATAATGAATGTGGAGTCCCTCAAAAAGCAAAAAGAAAAAGAAGACTTGCAAGAGTAGAAAATAGGATTGTATTCTTGAGTTTCACATTTTTCTAGTTGTGTAGAGAATCTTCTCTTTTAGAGTGCTTGAGAATCATAAGAGAGCTCAAAGTTTTAGATAGAATTTCGTTGAGGGAATAGTCCTAGGCATAGCTTAGAATGTAGACCGGACTTGTCCGGACTTGGGGTCGGACTAGTCCGATCCAACTGGACTATTCCGTTTTGGACCGGACTAAATGTCTCTGAGTGAGTTCAAACTTGTCCTTTTATGTCGGACTATTCGTTCTTGTGTAAGTCTGAGCCTTTCTGAGACCAAGTCCCAGAAGGTCGGACTAGTCCGCCGATGGGGCCGGACTAGTTCGCCTGTTCGGACTAAGCTGCTTAGGTCTGGAGGAATCCCTCTAAGTGACCTCGGACTGGTCTGTTGTGGACAGACTAGTCCAGTTGTGTGAGGTGAGTGCGGCCACTGGGTTAAGTCCCAGAAGGCCGGACTAGTCCGCTCAGCTGGCCGGACTAGTCCGGTTCTTCAGACTAGTCCGGTTTAGAACAGAACAATTGTTCCAATGTGAGCTCGGACTAGTCCGGACATTGCCAGATTAGTCCGTAATGTGAGATTAGAGAGTTTGGGGACTAAGTCTGGTAAGGCCGGACTAGTCCGCCCGTGTGGCCGATCTAGTCCGCTAGTAGCCACACTAGTTCGTTCTCACCCGGAGCAAAGGCTCCTGTGTGAGATAGGACTAGTTCGTTCTTCAACGGACTAGTCCGGGGTTTAATGACCGTTTTAATGACCGTTTGAATTCAAAGGTGATAGGGAATTTAGTTGTTAGCCTTGGTGACGTAGATGGTCCCCCCAAGGCCGGACTAGTCCGGGGTTCTGGCATGACTAGTCCGGACTTTAGCAGGTGTAACGGTTGGATGTCGAGATCCCTATAAAAAGGGACCCACCCCCCGGCTTCAAATGCATCTCTCTGCAACCCTAGCGTCGAAAACTCTTTCCTTGAGCCCTTCTAAGCCTCTTTCCTCACCTTCTTGACCGCTAAGATTGGATCTTGAGGGATTTGGGGATTTGTGAGAGAAGAGACACGGTGATCAATGTTTGAGCTCTCAGTTTGAATCTCTTGCACTCTAATCGTTGATTTGAGCTCGTGCCTATTGTATTTTGTTTCCTATAACTTCTAGGTTGTTGTAGGGAGCCTCAAGTTGTGAGTAGCCCCTAGAATCTTGTATTCACCCTTTGATTGATAGTGAAGAACCCGGGCTTGATCTTGGTGATAGCTCGGTGAGGGTAGGGTTGGAAGAGACCCGGTCCTTTGTTGACTCCTCAACGGGGACATAGATTCCTGTGTGGAATCGAACCTCGGGATAAATCGAGTCTCTTGATTCCTTTACTTTCTCGCTTAATCACTAGAATTGCTTATTAGGAGTTGTTTCGTTCAAAACTTGTTAATTGCCTTATAGTTGTGAATCTTACAATCCAATCAGTTTCTCTTTCACAAACTAGTTGATTAGATTTAGATAACCCATGTATCTTCCGCTTAAACAAACTTGGAATGAAATCCATAAAAATGCAACCTTTACCTAATTTCTATACCTAGACCGGACTAGTCCGCCCACTGATCGGACTAGTCCGGCCCTTCAGGTTTAATGCGGCTGTTTTCAGTAGTTTCAGGTTTTATTAGCCTATTAACCCCCCTCTAGGCAACTTTCACACACATCATCCATTCCCCGCTCTTCTTCTTAATGAGTACGGGGTTGGCTAACCATCCTAGGGTGCTACACCTCTTCGATGAAGCCAGCTGACAAGAGTTTGTTGATCTCCATCCCAATGGCTTGTCGCTTCTGTTCGTTGAAGCGACGCAACCTTTGCTTGATAGTTGGAGAGCCCGACTTGATGTTGAGAGTGTGCTCGGCGATTTCTCGGGCGATGCCTAGCATGTACGAGGGTTGCCAGGTGAAGACATCCTAGTTGGAACGCAGGAATTAAGTGAGCTCGGCATCCCATTCTTGGCCTAGGGTGGTGCCCACCCGAATCGTCTTTTATGAGTCTTCTGGGTCGGTCCGAACCACATTTGTATCCTCTGTGGGCCGAAAGGTTCCGGATGTGCCGTTGTGGTTGGGCGCGCCTCCCATCGCATTTCGCCGAAGCTTGCTGAGCTTTGTTGCCGCGACCGTTGCTGACACACGTGATTCATTCTCACAGAAGGGCTTGTCGTACGTTTGATCACACGACGATAAGTCCCCTGGGCATGCATCTTCACTTTGAGGTAGGTTTGGTTGGGGGTGGCCATGGAATTCGCGTAGCATGGCCGTCCTAGCACGACATGAAGAGCGCTTTCGCACTCGGGGACCTCAAAAATGAGGGTCTCTATGCGGAAATTTGCCTCATCCCCGGAGGTGACGTGGAGGTCGATTACTCAGAGCGGCATCACCTATCCGCCAGATATGATGCCGTAGAAGGGCGCTTGGGCCGGCCGGAGGTGGGATCGTGGTATCACCATATCGTCGAGAGTCTTGGCATACAAGATGTTGAGGCCGCTCCCGGCATCCATATCACCTTGGTCAGACGCTTGGTGCCGACTATTTTGTCCAAGATTAAGGGCTAGCGCCTAGCTTGCGAGAGATGAGGGGATGGTCAGCTTGGTTGGACGCGATCTTGGTCTCTGACTAGCGGAGAGGTGACGCGGTGGTTGTCGTGGCGATATCGGCCTTTCGAGCGTCGCGAGGAGGCGACGAGGCGGGCTCGGCCGTCTTCGTACGAGGAGGTAGGTGTTCATTGGTGATGTTTCCTCCGGAGCAGCGGATAGGCACGCCTTTCGGGGGCAAGGCAATCTGTCGTCCGCTTGGGACCCAAGGGTCACTCGCATTGCGGGCGAACGGGTCGTGGCCCCTTGTTTGTGCGATCCAACTCTCGGGCCGCGCGGGGGCGTACTCCAAAAGACCGTCGTCGCCAGTGACAAAGTCGAGGTCACCGAAGGATATCTTCGTGTCAGGCGCAAGAGTTGATCGTGAGTGTCGAAGTGTGTAGCCGACACTTCCCCCGGGCCTGCTATGGGCAGCCCGCGGAGGTTCTTTATCGGAGGGGCTAGTCACTCACGGAGAGCTTCGGCATTAGGGATGATTGAGGGAGAAGCTTGACACAGGGATTTTTACGTGGTTCAGGCCACCGGAGCGTAATACCCTACTTCCACGGTGAGCTGAGTTGCTCGTTGTATTGCTTGCTGCTTAGAACCGGAGTCCTGAGCTTGAGAGTGTAAGATGCCGAATGGCTAAAGTGCGAACCGCTAGGGTGCGAGAGTGTGTAAGAGGCGAACCCTTGCTAACGTTGCCTACCCGAGCCTTTTATAGTCCAGGGCTCGGGCGGCTTACAAGGTGGGTTTGGGACCCAATAGGTGGTCCCGGGGAGATTGCCTGCCATCTACTGTATCTGCAGTTACGCCGGTAGTTGTCTCTGGCGAGGGCTTCCAAGTCTTCGTTCTGCCGCCCTGCCCATGCCGCATGCTAGTCGTAGTGGTTGGCAGGGGCGGCAGGGGATGTCTTGTTGTTGTGTTTATTGGCGGGTAGGCTCTGACGCGGCGCGCCAGTCTGTGATGTGACTGGGCGCAACGGCACCTGACAGAGGCGTGCTCCGCGTCTCCGCGCCTTGGGAAGGTGCGTGTCTTGAATACCTTGTACGGGCAAGGTATGGCGCGTCTTTACTCCTGCTGCCTACCGCGCGGGGGCAGGCAGCGCTGCTCTACTGGCCACGTGGCGGGTCCGGAGCTCTCCTCTGAGGGGAGGGAGGTCCGGCCCCGTGAGACACGTGGAGCCTTCGGAGCTCTCCCCGCGGAGGGGGGAGGTCCGGCTCTTTTGTCCATGTGGCGGATCCGGAGCTCTCCCCTGAGGAGAGGGAGATCCGGCCCCGCTGGACACGTGGAGCCTTCGGAGCACTCCCCGCGGTGGTGGGAGGTCCGGCTCTGCTGTCCACGTGGCGGGCCCAGAGCTCTCCTCTGAGGAGAGGGAGGTCCGGCCCCGCTGGACACGTGGAGCCTTCGGAGCCCTCCCCGCGGAGGGGGAGGTCCGGCTCAGTTGGCCACGTGGCGGGCCCGGAGCTACCCTCTGAGGAGAGGGAGGTTCGGCCCCGCTGAACACATGGCGCCTTCGGTGCGAGGTCCTTAGGCAGTTACCCCTGTGCGCGGGGGTACCCCTTATTGAGGGTATCGACAGTGGCCCCCGGGCCCATCTCGGGGGAGATAGCGAGCCCGAGGTTGGGCCCCAGTCTCTTCCGCTCCGTGCACCTTCTCGAAGACCCGCATTGACCGTTGCCGGAGCACGAACAGTCGCGGGATCGTGGGAGCGTATGCCCCACTTGATGGCTGATTTTACTGCGGCGGTTCCCAAGGCTGCCACTTCTGCACGTCGTCGCACCTTTTCGGGAACCGCCAAAGTGTCTCGCCGGCTCATCTCCTTGGGAGAGTGACTTCTCGGCCCACGCTTCAGCCGGACAGCTTGGGTCCACTTGTCATCGACGCTTGGTCTTGGAGCTGAAGCGGTTGTCCAAGCGGCGTATTCGAAGAGTTTCGAATTGCTTCGAATCGCGCCTGGAAAGTTCAAAAGGGGATCTTACCCGCATCGTGGCTTCCCTTCGCACTTCCCAGTGCTTGCATCTTCCTTGAGCTCTTGCGCCCTTGTCTTCCCTGTCCTTGAGCTTTTTCCTGCCATGGCTTCCAACCTTCCTCCAGAGAAGAAGCGCGGTCGGTCTCCTCCGGTGGCGGCGTACGCGCCAAGTCAAGGATCCAGGATGTCTGCGCGTCCTGCTCCTGGAGATGGCGCTCCGTCCGGTGGCGACTCCAAGAGGCCTCAGGGTCACCATCCCGATGGGACTCCTCTCGAGCGGCGACAGGCTGATATTTCCCGGACGTCGCATCCTCCTTCCTCAAGAGGTGGAGCCTCGAGGGGGAGTGCTGGTGCGTCGATGCCAAGGGGCGAGTCAAGAACTCAGGCGCCCTGGGCCTCGGGAGGCAGATCGGCTCCTAGGGGGGCTTCAGAAGCTTCCCCTATTTCGCCAGCCCGTGCGACTGAGGTGCAGCCCTCAGCGGCGACGGCGGGCTCTAGTGGACCTACCCCGGTTCGGAAGCCGGGGTTCAGAGCCCGTTGGAGCGCTCGTGTCCCTCGGTAGGTGTCGCCCTTACCGAGTTCCAGAGCCTGTATTCTTATCTTCTTTTCTTAACTCCGAGAGTCTCCCATGTTTGCAGGGACCCCTCAAGTGCTAGTAACGTTTCCGTTTCCCAGCCATCCCCGACTGACGGGGGATCTGCGCCGCAGTACCCTGTAGCCGAAACGGTCGCAGCGGCCCCCAAGCCAGCGCAAGTTCCTTCTGGACCGGTAGGCCCGGCTCCTTCGGCAGCGGTGACTCCTGCGCCGGTACGCCCGGCTCCTGTGGCAGTGGTGACTCCTCCCGTTCATCCCCCTTCACCGGCTCGGGAGCTGGTTGTTGCTGAAGTTTCGGCAGGACCGGCTGGCGGTGTCCCGCCTCTTGTTGCCGAAGCGGGTGAAGCTGCCACGGGCCCTAGGGTGGGCAGCAAACCGGGGCGCACCGGAAGCGAGCCTGCCCCAGTGCCGGCTTCCGCTGACCAGAGCCTTATCCCGGTTGCCGGAGCGTCGACTCCTCCTGAAGATGACGTGATGGAGGAGGTCGGGGCGCGGCTTCGGCCTCTGCCGCCCGCTGCCCCTGGCAGACGCTCTTGAGCTAGCCCAGTCGAGCGTCCGGCAGGTTCTGGCCGTGCTTGGTCGAGAACGGGAGGGGCAGGCCGTAGAGAGAGATCGTCTCCTCACCCGGGGGCGCCTCTTGAAGGAGCAAACCGAGGAGGTCAGGGAGGAGCTTGACTCGAGGCGGGAGTCGCTCGATGTCACAGAGACACTCCTTGACCGTCAGAGGAGGGTCGTCAACCGGTTGGACTCTGAGACTCGGCGGCTCCACCAGGAGGCCCGCGAGTCTCACGCTCAGGCCGATGAGCGTCTCTCCGCTTTGGAGGATCTGCATCTGAAGTTGGAGCGCCGTGAGGGCGCCATCGCGGACCAGGAGCGCTCTGCGGCGGCCGAGGCGGAGAAGATCACCGCACGGCTGGCGGCTGGCGAGGGCGACCTGAGGGCCCGAGCCAAGGAGCTGGAGTCCCGGGAGGCAGACCTGGTCGCGATGGAGGAGCAGGTCTCCCGGAAGCACCAGGCGACCCTGAATCAGGAGTTGGCAGCGGACTTCCGGGCTTCGGAGCTGGAGCAGCTTGCCCAGAGTCTCTAGCTTCGGGAGAGCTCGCTGGCAACCAAGGAGAGGGAATTCTCCGAGGGGAACCTTGACGCCTTGCTGGCAGCCCGCCGCGACATGGAGGAGCTCCTGGCCTCGCGGTCCTCCGAGGTTCAGGCGGTCTCGAGCTTCGTCGACCAGGCGGGGTCCGCCCTGGTCCCTCTTGGCTTTAGCCCAGTGAAGGCAGCGGCCCCGGCGCAGAAGGTGGCCCAGGTGATCCCCGCGCTCGGGTCTATCGGCGCTAAGCTGAACAGGCTTGAAGCGGTGGTCGCCGGCGAGCTCGAGGTAGAGGGACGGGGCCTGGCAATGGAGGTTTCTACGCACGTGTTGGCGTGCTTCCGGAGCCGGGATCCCTCCTTCTCACTGGAGCCAGCGAATCAGGGCCCCGCCACGGAACAGGAGGAAGCCGCCAGGGCTGAAGTCGGGGACGTGGCTGCCCTCGTAGCCTCTAGGTTCCGGCGAGAGCCAGGGGAATCCTAGGGCTTGTATCTTTTCTTTTTCTTTTGTTGAGTCTGTAGTCCAGCTCGTGGAGCCTTGAATGAATAGACTCTTGTTATTTTCTGTGCCTGTATATTTTTGTCTTCTCCTTGGCTTGGCCTAGCCGAGTCCTTAGCTTCGCAAGGTACTCAGAGGTCTTCACCAACCTTGAAGTCTTGTACAGACACCTTCCCCGGGTCCTTATTGTATTAAGGGCTCAAGGGATCTTCGGAGCTCGACCCGTGAGAACGAGGAGGTCCAGATCCGCCGGCCACATGGCAGGCCCGGAGCTCTCCTCTGAAAAGATGGAGGTCCGACCCCGCGGGACACGTGGGGCCTTCGGAGCTCACCCCTGCAGAGGGGGCGAGGTCCGACTCTGCCAGCCATGTGGCGGGCCTGGACCTACCCTCTGAGGAGAGGGGGGCTCCGGCCCCGCCGGACACATGGGGCCTCCGGAGCCCACCCCTGTGGAGGGGGCGAGGTCCGGATCCTTCGGTCTTGCGCTGGAGCTCCGGTCTTGTGCGGTCCCGTAGTGGCCCCCTGGTAGGTGTGGCAAATTGTTTGGGCGCACCTACCATACTCCTGCGGGGGAGCTAAGGCCGGGAGGTCCTGCACACAAGTAAGGGAAACGTAATTCTCCTTGGGGCTCCCCCTTCCCTATCTCATAGTCTTATTTGGCTTACGATCCTGATCCGGTATACGGGGCTTGGGTACTTCAGTGCGCGAAGTGCCGGGGGCTCGAGGCCCCCTAGCCATCGGCAGGTGCCTCAAACGTGACCGTCTTCGGTAGGATAGCAAATGCCGACTAGGGGTGAGAATGGGAAAAGGAAGCGGAGTGCATGGTGAGCAAACACAGGAAGTGCGGTCATAAAAAATAATACGTAATTTAAATGAGCACAAGGGAAGAGCAAAGCAGGACAGGTTTCTTTCCATATAAATTTCCATAGGAGGAAGGCAGGCTAAACATGGAGGCAACGACCCGCCCCATTAAGAAGGGAAGAAAGACTCTACGCGCTTAGGGTCGGAACTAGGCCAAGCTGAACGTAGTCCTGGACCGTCCCATGAGACTTAGCTGCTCCGAGCGCTGTTCCTGGACTCTATGGAATCTATTACAGAAAGAAAAGACTGTCCTACTATTGCTCTAGGGGTAGAACTTACAGAGGTGTTCTATGTTCCAAGGGTTCGGGAGCGGATCCCCATCCTGGACGGAAAGGCGTACGCACCCGGGGCGGCAAACTTTCGTGACTCGGAAGGGACCTTCCCAGCTGGGGGAGAGTTTGTCGGTCCCTTCGCGAGAAAGTATGCACCGCAACACCAGGTCGCCTTCCTGCAGCTCTCGAACACGCACAGTCCTTTGGTGGTATCGCCGGAGCGTTTGCCGGTACCGTGCGTTGCGGAGTGCTGCATGTAATCGGGCCTCGTCGACGAGGTCGATGTCTTCACGCCAGAGGTCGTCCTGCGCGGCTTCGTCGTAAGCTCGGACACGGAGAGACCCCATGGTGATCTCTGGGGGAAGCACAGCTTCAGCCCTATACACCATGAAGAAGGGTGTCTCTCCGGTGGCCCGGCTCTGGGATGTCCGGTTAGCCCATAGTGTGCTCGGAAGCTCGTCCACCCACTTGGTGCCATGTTTCTTCAAGTCGGCATAGGTGCGAGTCTTGAGGCCCCAAAGAGTCTCGGCGTTGGCCCTCTCGACTTGCCCATTGCTCTTTGGGTGAGCAACGGAGGCATAGCACACCTAGATGCCGAGGTCCTCGCAGTAATCTTGGAACGTTGCGCTGGTGAACTGGGTCCCGTTGTCGGTGATGATTCTGTTTGGGACCCCGAACCGGTAGACCATCGACTTGATGAACTTTACTGCGGATTGCTTGTTGATGGTGAGGACGGGTGTGGCTTCTTCCCACTTGGTGAACTTGTCGACAGCGACGTAGAGGTACTGAATCCCCCGACGGCTTTGGGGAATGGTCCCAGGATGTCCAACCCCCATACGGCGAACGGCCACGAGGGCGGGATCATCTGAACTGCCTGAGCCGGTGTGTGGATCTGCTTGGCCTGGAACTGGCACGCCTTGCAGCTCTCGACCAGCTTGACGGCATCCTGGAGTGCTGTCGGCCAGTAGAAGCCATGTCGGAAGGCTTTACCGACGAGCGTGCGTGAGGAAGAGTGACTCCCACATTCGCCTCCATGGATCTCAGTGAACAAGTCGCAGCCTTCCCTCTGGGTTATGCACCGCAATAGGACGTGATTGGCGCCACGCCGGTAGAGATCCCCTTCTACCAGTGCGTACCTTTTAGCCATGCACACGATCCGTTCAGCAGATACACGTTCATCAGGGAGGATGTTGTCTTTCAAGTAGTCCCGTATCTCCGTGATCCATGCATCGGCTCTGACCTGAGCTTCTGGATCTTGAGTGCTGGGTTGCACGGAGTCCCCAGTGACGCTTACGATCCTTGGCGGCGTCCATGGCTGCAGGGTCGCCGGGACCACCAGCTTCGAGGTGCTGGTCCAGCCCCCTTCGCCCGGCTCGGCAGACCGGGCTGTGGGCCGCAGCAACGTCCTCTCGAAGACTCCTTTGGGCACAGGGGCTCCGCTGGAGGCCTTCGTTGAGAGGTCGTCGGCTGCAGCATTGCTAGCGCGCGGTACATGGTGCAGGTCCAAGGAGAGGAAGTCTTTCTCCAACATCTGCACGTGGAGCAGATAAGCAGCTAGCTGTGGGTCATTGCAGGGGCATTCACCCTTAACTTGCTTGATGACTAGCTGGGAATCGCCCTATGCCAACAACTGGCGAGCGCCCAGAGACAGGGCCGTCTTTAGGCCAAAGATGAGTGCTTCATACTCTGCCATGTTGTTGGTTGCCTTGAAATTGAGAAGCACCATGTACCCAAACTGCTCCCCCGATGGCATGAGAAGCAGTACGCCAGCACCGGCCCCCTGCTTTCGCGAGGAGCCGTCGAAGAAGAGCGTCCAGTGAGGCCCGGTGAAGACCGGAGCTCGGGGCTTTGGTTCACCGTCTTCGTGGCTCCCTGGGTTAGCCTTCGTTGGCGTCCACTCGGCCACGAAGTCAGCCAGTGCTTGGCTCTTGACTGCATGGCGAGGAAGGAAGTCCAGCTCAAACTCCTCCCGTTCCGCTGCCCATTTAGCGACATTGCCAGTCGCGTGGGGGCTGTGAAGGATCGCCTTCAGCGTGTAGGAGGTGACCACCGAGATCCGGTGGGCTTGAAAGTAGTGGCAGAGCTTCCTGGATGCCACGAGCACTACATACAGCAGCTTGTGGACCTCCAGGTACCTTGTCTTGGTATCGTGGACTTCGCTGATGTAGTAGACATGCCTCTGGATGGTCCGGACCCTCCCTCCCGGGCCTGAGATGTCCTTATCCATTGGCTCAGGCCGACCGGAGGTAGGTGGGTCCGGGGGAGCCTCCGGGAGCTGGGACTCGAAGGCTCCTAGGCCGTCTTGGACCTCTGGGAGATCCCGCTGGTTTTCTAGGTGGTCATCCTGGACCCTCAGGAGGACGTCTTGTCCTCCTGGGAGGTTCCTTTTGGTCTCCGGGGGGTTACCCCGGAGCCCCGGGAGGTCCTGTTGGACCTCTGGGAGGTTGTCTTGGAGCTCCGGGAGGTCCCGTTGGACCTCCGGGAGGTTGTCTTGGAGGTCCGGGAGGTCGTCTTGGACCTCCGGTGTCTCCTGGTGCTTGTCTTCTGCTATCGGAGCAGGATGCGGTGACGAGAGGTCCGGCCGCTCTACGACGAGGACCATGCTCACCACTTCAGTTGTTACCGCGATGTAGAGCAACAAATGCTCTTCGGGATGGGTAAGCTCATCAGGAGCCGCTTCAACTCCTGGAAAGCTTCTTCTGCTTCGTCGGTCCAAGCAAATGGACCGGATTTGTGCAGGAGCTTAACGAAGGGGAGTGCTCGCTCTGCTAGCCTCGGTATGAGTTTCTGGACTTCTTTGATGCGGGCGGGGGGCCGCATCAGGTCGATGGCCTTGATCTTCTCTGGGTTGGCCTCAATTCCTCGGTGTGAGACCAGGAATCCTAGGAGCTTCCCAGAGGATACGCCGAACACACACTTGTCGGGGTTCAGCTTGGTGCGCGTGGAGTGCAGTTTGTCAAAGACTAGGGCCAGGTTATCTAACAAGGATGAACTCTGCCTGACCTTGACAACGGTGTCATCGACATACACCTCGACTAAGTCTCTTATTAGCTCTCCAAAGGTTTTGTGCATTGCACGTACAAAGGTGGGAAGAGCATTCTTTAAGCCATAAGGCATAGAGACATAACAATATAGGTCGTCTACTATGATGAAGGAAGTGTGCTCCTCATCTTCTCTAGACATAGGGATCGGATGGAAACCCGAGTAGACGTCTAGGAATCATAGCATATCACAGCCTGATGTCGAGTCCACTATTTCATCTATTCTAGGGAGAGGGAATGGATCTTTGGGACATGCCTTATTGAGACTAGTGTAGTCGATGCACATCCGGAGCTTCCCGCCGGCCTTCGGGATGACGACGGGGTTCGCCAACCACCAGGGGTGGTGGACTTCCTGTATGAAGCCAGCGTCCAACAGCTTCTTGATTTCTTCTCGGATGAAGTTCTGCCGCTCGATGGACTGCTTGCGAGGCTTCTGTTGGACTGGACGGGCGTCGTGGAAGATCTTCAGGTGGTGCTCGATCACCTCACTAGGGATCCCCGACATCTGCGACGGCTGCCATGCAAACACGTCGACGTTATGCCGGAGGAAGGTGATGAGCGCGCCTTCCTATTTGCTGTCCAGGCCCCCGGCTACCCGGGTGGTCTGGGCAGCATCGGCGCCGACTTGGACGACCTTCAGGGGGACGTCGCCCTCGTCGAGGGGTTGCACGCGGGGTGCTGCGGTAGAGGCACGGTGGCGTGCACTCGGGTGGAGCCGGTCCGGTTCTGCACTGCCAGGGGTTGGTGCTCGAGCTGCTGCAAGTGCCTGGAGCTTCTCCAAGGCTGACACTGCAGCAGTGCGGTCTCCACGAATCTTGAGGACGCCTGTTGGTGTAGGCATCTTCAAGAAAAGGTAGCCGTAGTGGGCTACTGCCATGAATCGATACAGGGCTGGCCTGCCGATTATGGCGTTGAAGGGGAGGTCGATCTCCGCCACGTCGAACAGAATGTACTCTGTCCGATAGCTGTCCGGTACCCCAAAGGTCACCGGAAGGCTGATGTTGCCGTAGGGAACGACTTGTCCCGGCCCTACCCCTGAGAACGGGCTCGATGGGGTGAGCTTGGCCATCAGGATCTGCAGCTTCTGGAAGGCTGCGCGGCTGATGAGGTTCAGCCCAGCCCCGCCATCTACCAGAACGTGGTACATCCTCACGTTGGCGATGGTGGGTGCTACCAAGAGCGGTAGTTGGCCGGCCCCAGCCATGTTCCTGGGGCAGTCGGTGGCATCGAAGCTGATGGGGGTTCCCATCCACTTGAGGTGCGGCGCGGCACTTGGGAGAGGAGCCACCGACGCTACCGCTCGGCGCAGAGTCTTAACCACGCTTCGGGACGAGGGGTCAGCGGACCCGCCGTAGATGACGTAGAGCATCTTCCGGCGCTCGTCATCGCTGGAGCTGGAGTCCTCATGGTTGCGCACTGCCTTCACGGCGCGCTGAGGCTCCTGGAACTCCACTTGGTGGTCGGCGCTGTCTTGAGTGTCGACCTTCTGCTTGCCCTCCCTTTGACGGAAGGGAGGGGCGTCAGCACACGGTTGCTTCCCCTTGCGGAAGCGCTCCGCGAGCTTCTGAATCTCCCGGCACTCATCAGCAGTATGGCTGCTGGTGTTGTGCACGGGGCATGGCTCGCCTTGGTCACCATCTGGAGCTGGTGACTGTCGCTGCCTCTTGTCGGGGCGTGGCCCTCGAGTCCCACTGGGTGCTGCTGCTGCAGAAACGGGAGCTGTGGTCGGTGGCTTCATCTTGCCACCGCCCCGGTTCTTGATCTTCTTGCCGCTTCCATGGGAAGCAGCGCCAGATCCGGGCTGTCCTCCTGACACGGAGGCTGGCAGTGAGTGCCAGTTCCGCCCTTCTGCTGCCCTGGCGCACTTGTCCGCCAGGCTGAAGAGCTCTGAGACGTCGCAAACCTCTCTGGTCGCGAGCTTCTCAACCATCTTCTTGTCCCGTACACCCTGCCGAAACGCCACCACCACAGAAGCATTTTGGATATGCGGGATGGTGTTCCGTACTTGGGAGAACCGCTGGATGAAGGAGCGCAGCGTCTCTCCAGGTTGTTGTTGGATGGCGTGGAGGTCGAGCTCCGTGCCAGGCCGGGTGTAGGAGCTGCCGAAGTTAGCAATGAACTGCCGGCAGAGCTCAACCCAGGAGGTTATGGAACCCTGGGGGAGATTCATGAGCCAAGACCGGGCTGGGCCGGTCAAGGCGACGGGGAAGTAGTTGGCCATGATGGCCTCGTCCCCTCCTGCAGCAAGGATGGCGGTGGAGTAGATCTGGAGGAACTCCGCTGGGTTGACGCTGCCATCGTACTTCTCGGGCAGGTGCGGCCAGAACTTGCGCGGCCACTTCGCGAAGCGAAGGTGTGGCGCCAGGACCGCACATCCTGCTCCTGTTGCTGCAGGCGTTGCTGCCACGAATGCTTGGTTCGCTGCTGGCACTGTGTACCCGGTATGGGAAAGGCTGCACCATAGACCGGGGGCACCATTTGCAGGGCATATGGCTGGGGCATATGCTGCGTGGCGTATGCCTGGGGCAGAGATCGTGTGGCAAACGTCTGCGCCTCAGGCTGGGTGGAGGCGGTCGACATGCTGTCGCCGGCCTCCTGGTTACGACGCCTTTCTCGTCGCCGCTCAATGAGCACTCGGGCATCTTTGCCCAAGTGGCATCGTTCCAGCTCCGACCTCAGGTCCGCCGATGGGAGCCTAGTGGAGCAGGAATCTGCCATCTGCACGTCAACCGTTGGCGTGCGCGTCAGCGACACAGCCGGTTGACTGGGGCATCGTCCCTGCCAAAGTCGAGGGTTGGCGGCGGCGACGACGAGACGGTCTATGTCGTGAATCCACTGCTGGGTCGCTGACTGAGGCGCATTCCCAGCAGGTGGATTGCGCAGCAGCGCTCGTGCTGCAGCTAGTGCACCCCCGTGGGAGACACTCAGCGCTGCAGTAGATCTCACGCTCGCTGGAGCCTGCGCTGCCGGAGTCGGCTGCTGGCTCCCATCTTGCGCTGACACACTCCGTCCTGAGTGTGTCGAGACGTAGTCCCCGCTGGTCACCGTTCGCCGTGAACATGGGCGGGGAGAGCTTGCCGCTGAAGGAAGCTTCATCATCTTCGTCGGCAAAAGCTCGTCGCGCAATGGAAAAGCCCCTTCCTGGCATGCCAAATGTCGAAGTGTGTAGCCGACCCTTCCCCCGGGCCTGCTCTGGGCAGCCCGCGGAGGTTCTTTTTCGGAGGGGCTAGTCACTCACGGAGAGCTTCGGCGTTAGGGACGATTGAGGGAGAAGATTGACACAGGGATTTTTACGTGGTTCAGGCCACCAGAGCGTAATACCCTACGTCCACGGTGAGCTGAGCTGCTCGTTGTATTGCTTGCTGCTCAGAACTGGAGTCCTGAGCTTGAGAGTGTAAGATGTCGAATGGCTAAAGTGCGAACCGCTAGGGTGCGAGAGTGTGTAAGAGACGAACCCTTGCTAACGTTGCCTACCCGAGCCTTTTATAGTCCAGGGCTCGGGCAGCTTACAAGGTGGGCCCGGGACCCGACAGGTGGTCCCGGGGAGATTGCATGCCATCTACCGTATCTGCAGTTACGCCGGTAGTTGTCTCTGGCGAGGGCTTCCGAGTCTTCATTCTGCCGCCCTGCCCATGCCGCAAGCTAGTCGTAGTGGTTGGCAAGGGCGGCAGGGGATGTCTTGTCGCTGTGTTTATTGGCGGGCAGGCTCTGACGCGGCGCGCCAGTCTGCAATGTGACTGGGCGCAACGGTACCTGACAGAGGCGTGCTCCGCGTCTCCGCGCCTTGGGAAGGCGCGGGTCTTGAATACCTTGTACGGGCAAGGTATGGCGCGTCTTTACTCCTGCTGCCTACCGCGCGGGGGCAGGCAGCGCTGCTCTACTAGCCACGTGGCGGGTCCGGAGCTCTCCTCTGAGGAGAGGGAGGTCCGGCCCCGCGAGACACGTGGAGCCTTCGGAGCTCTCCCCGCGGAGGGGGGAGGTCCGGCTCTACTGTCCACGTGGCGGACCCGGAGCTCTCCTCTGAGGAGAGGGAGATCCTGCCCCGCTGGACACGTGGAGCCTTCGGAGATCTCCCCGCGGTGGGGGGACGTCCGGCTCTACTGTTCACGTGGCGGGCCCGGAGCTCACCTCTAAGGAGAGGGAGGTCCGGCCCCGCTGGACACGTGGAGCCTTCGGAGCCCTCCCCGCGGAGGGGGGAGGTCCGGCTCAGTTGGCCATGTGGTGGGCCCGGAGCTACCCTCTGAGGAGAGGGAGGTCCAGCCCCGCTGAACACATGGCGCCTTCGGAGCTCTCCCTGCGGAGAAGGGCGAGGTCCTTAGGCAGTTACCCCTGTGCGCGGGGGTACCCCTTGTTGAGGGTACCGACAGTGAGGAAGCCATCGAGGTGGTGAAGAAAGAGCGGAATGCGTGGAAGTCACCCTACCTGGAGCGCCAACTGTCGGTGTTTCGGACTTCTGACTACTAATCGAATGTACCGCACGTTCTACCTCGAGGTGGCCTAGCTAAGAACCCAAGAAGGATTACCCTGGTTCCGACAAAGATTCCCTACATCCAACCGGGGTGTCTCTCTTGTTCTTACTCAAGAATGGGGGGTGTTGAAAGTTGTCTAGAGGGGGTGAATAGGCGGAATACCTAAAATTTGGCTTAATAAAAGCTAATTAGTTTGCAGAGTGCGGATTAGTCATGCCTAGGGGCGGACTAGTCTAGTCACAAGGAAATTAAACCCAAAAGCAGAGATCCTCAGAAGTTTTTGCTGATCTATTTAATAAGAAGTGAACTACTATCACCCAGCAATCTAGTAGTGAGGTTGACAGAGAGAGTAATTTATTAGAACTAGGTGGATCAAAAAACTTAAATGATAAATGTGAAGAACCTTAAAGTGATCTAGCAAGAAAAGAGAGGCAAACCGAAAATGCAAGGCACACGATTTATCCCGTGGTTCAGCCTCAGAAAGAAGCCTACGTCCACGTTGAGGAGTCCACAAAGGACCAGGTTGCTCTCAACCCTATCCTCACCAAGCCACCACTAAGGTTGGCTTGTTTTTCCACTAGATCACAAAGAGTTCACAACGATTCGTGGGGCACCTCACAAACTGAGGCTCCCACAAGATTACAACTTGAAGAAATCCAAATCAGCACCCTCAACAACTCAACTACTCGAGTCAGTGTGAGAGAATCAACCAAAAGCTCAATACTAATCACTCTCGTCTTTCTCCTCTTCCCAAATCTCACAAACCCTCAAGATTGACCCTTAGGGCACAAAGAATTGAAGAGAATGGGCTAGGAAAGCTCTAGTAAGGCTATGGCGGTGCTAGGGTTTGATTTGATGGCTTAGAGGCCTGGTGATCCCCTTTTCATAAAGGTCCAGGTAACTAGCCATTGCCACCAAAAAAGTCCGAACTAGTCCAACCTTTAACCCCGGACTAGTCCAGCCTGTGGGGACCGATGATGTCACACTTTACCAACCACAAAGTCCCCCGCCTCCTTTTGAATTCAAACGGTCACAACACAACGGACTAGTCTGCCCAACAATGGACTTGTCCGATCTCACACAGAACCTTTTGTTCCGGTTGAGAACGGACAAGTCTGGTCAACCGGACTAGTCTGGCTTCAAAGGGCGGACAAGTCCGGCAATCCATGACTTAGTCCCAGCAACCACCTCCAAATTCCAAACGGACTAGTCTGACCCAAAGTGGACTAGTCCGATCTCACACAAAAACTCTTGTTTCGGTTAGAAACGGACTAGTCTAACAGAGCGGACTAGTCTGACCTCCAAGGGTGGACTAGTCCGGTCCTTCAAGACTTAGTTCCTGAAAGACTCAGACACACTCACCACGGACTAGTGCGTCCTCAAACGGACAAGTATGAACTCACACAGAAACTTCTGGTCCGCCTAACATCGTATTAGTCCGATGTGGCCGGACTAGTCCGGCCTTCCAGCCCGGACAAGTCTGACCCTGTTCTTAGGGCTCCCTCAACTCTTCTCTCCACTAGCCTAACTTGGACTAAGAGCTCTTAGATGATTCTTAACACTTTGACCCTAATGAATACACTCATACTAAAAGGTTAAACTCAACGCAAAGGAATTTAAACCCTAGATTCTAATGTTCGAGTATCTTCGTCTTTTTCTCCTCTTTTCCCTTTTTGAGTGCATCCATCTTCGTCAATTATTTAATCACCTGTACTTACACTTTCCCGGAGGGAAGAGTTGCCTCGCAGGAGCTCGGGTCTTACCATCCCTCGAGTCCGATCTCGATTAGTCCCTTAAGTGTTGTTATTAATCATCAAAACCCACAGGAAATTAGCCTAGATGCACTTTCAATCTCCCCCTTTTTGGTGATTTGATGACAACACATTGAGGTTTTTGATAAAAATGTAAATGAGTTGGTTTTCATAACACACAAGTTTTTAAATAGCTCCCCCTAAATGTGTGCATGAATAATTTGCAATAAAAGTAATGCACGAGAGTGAATTCTATGGCAGATTTATAGAGTTGTGTGTTATGGTGGGGTGCCTACGTGTGATACAAGTGTTGAGATTTGCTAAATAGAAGTGAAACATGCATCTCAATTGTAATTAAGGATCATCACACATATGGAATAATAACATAATCCAAAGTAGAATGATATTTAATAAAGTCAGCATAGACTAATATAGCATAATGTTATTACAACCCAAATATGAAAGTGTAGCAACGATATAACCAAAGTGCTTCAAAATACATGGTTCATGGTACCCCCCCTCAATCTCCCCCCCTTTGACATCAAGACACCAAAAAGGAAAAGACTAAGGGAGAAGAAAGAAGAGAGCCTATGTTGAGTACTTCTGGAGGTTTAATCAGTGTTAGTTTCCTTGTGTTTCAAGGGAAATAAAGCACACATGACAAGAACCAGGGGTGTGTCCTGAGTCACATGTGTTGCACCGAGTCCTAGTGTGTGTGTGTGTGAGGGTGTTTTTGTTATGTTTCAAACAACCAGGGGGTTTGGGCCATACGTGCATGGCACATGCATGTGTTGCATGTTTTCAAATTTGTATGGTGTAAAACCCGGGCTGAGGTTGTTGAAAAACCTGTGGCTTCCGGCTAATAAAAAGAGGGGAAAGTGCTGGTGTTTGTTGAGCGCCGCCACAACTCATCCAAGCCACTTTTCATTCGGTTCTCCACTTGTTTTTGGATCTACACCTCGTCTCTAGACTTCCAACATGATTTGCATCACAAATCAGGGAGAGTTCTGTGAGGAAAACACCCAACAATTGGTATCAGAGCCGATTACATTGCCTGGAACCGTGACACGGCCATTGAGTGGGCGTTGATGTCGCGGAGAAGATCTTCATCGCCAGCCCGACGTTCATGGAGGGACGTCACACCGCTGGGAGGCACCAGCAGGGCAGGAGGAGGATCAGGGGTATTGGTGATTCATCGCATCACGAAGGAAGTCAGCAGTGGTGGTACGTATCCGATGCTCACAAAGACAAACTATCATGATTGGTCGGCACTTATGCGGGTGATGTTGCAAGCAAGAGGCTTGTGGACTGCTGTGAGTCTTGGCACCGATGATTACATTGAAGATCGGATGGCTTTGGAGGCTCTCACCAAGGCTGTGCCACCAGAAATGATAGGGATCATTGCCGGGAAGGAGTCAGCCAAGATTGCATGGGATGCAATCAAGTTGCGCAACGTTGGGGCCGAACGTGTGCGCAAGGCCAGGGCAAGCACATTGGGTCGGGAGTTTGATGCACTCAAATTCCACGATGGTGAAACGGTTGATGAGTTTGGTGTGCGTATGAGCCGGATCACATCTCAACTTGCGGCACTTGGGAGTGAACGTTCGGAGGAGGAGATTGTCCGGAAGTTCCTTCAGGCTGTACCACAAAAGTTTGAGCAGATTGCGGCCTCCATCGAGACATTGCTTGACTTAAGTGATATGTCCGTTGATGAGTTGATTGGTAGACTCAAGGCTGCAGAAGAAAGGCTTGGTGCAAGCACTTGGGAGGGCAACACACATGAGAAGTTGCATCTGAGTGAAGAAGAGTTGCTTGCAAGGTTGTCGACACGTCTCAAGATGACCGGGGGAACTGGACAGGAACGACACAAAGACTCATTTGCACCAAGGAAAGATCATGGTCGAGGACGTGGCCGTGGTCGAGGTAACCGTGGTGGTGGAAACTCAGGCCGTGGAGTGGCCAAAGATGAGTGTCGCTACTGTGGTAAGAAAGGTCATTGGGCTAGAGAGTGCAGGAAGAAAAAGAAGGATGAAGAGGTAAACATAGCTCAAGTTGATCATGAGTTTGAATCCAGCCTCTTGGTGGCGTGTGCCAACACCAAGGCTGATCAAGACATGTCCCAGGAAGAGGTATGCCTCAACAATGATATGTTACACGTTCAAGTTGGAGACTTGGAGGGAGGAGGCAGTACCCGGTGGATCCTGGACTCCGGTGCAACAAATCACATGACTAGGAAACGGGATGTGATCACAAAACTTGATAACACGGTGCATGGTACTGTACGTTTGGGAGATGGCTCATTGACAGAGATTGATGGCCAAGGAACTGTGGTGTTCCAAGGTAAGAGAGGTGGACGAAAGGAGTTGGCTGGGGTCTACCTTATTCCTCAGCTCAAGGCAAACATTATCAGCCTTGGAAAGCTTGAGGAGGAGGGACACCGAATCTTGATGGTGAATGGTTATGTCAAGATTTGGGATAAAGATGGAACCCCTGTGGCAATGGTGAAACGGGGAGTGAACCGGTTGTACACTATTGATCTTAAGGTAGTGCAACCAAGGTGTCTCATGGCACAAGGGTGCAATGCAACATGGATGTGGCATGCAAGGATGGGGCACTTGAACTTTCGGAGTCTCAGAAGACTTGCCGAAGAGCAACTTGTGTATGGATTGCCAACCATCACTCAAACTGAGGAGAAGTGTGATAACTGTTTGGCTGGGAAACAAAGATATCAACCATTCCCATGCATGGCAAAATACCGAGCTGAGAAGAAACTTGAACTTGTGCATGGAGACCTCTGTGGACCAGTGAAGCCAGCAACTCCAAGAGGCAGCAGGTTTTTCTTTCTTCTTGTGGATGATCTCAGTAGATACATGTGGGTGTTTTTGATTAGCACAAAGGATCAAGCTATGAGTACTTTCATGGGTTTTCAATCAAGTGTTGAAGCTGAGGCAGGGAGGAAGATTGGAACTTTTCGCACAGATCGTGGTGGAGAGTTCACAGCTCGGGCTTTTGTTGAGTATTGCACCAAGGAGGGTGTTCAACGTCACTTGACAGCTCCATATTCTCCTGAGCAGAATGGTGTGGTTGAGAGAAGAAACCAAACTGTTATGGGAATGGCAAGAAGCATGTTGAAGGCAATGAATATGCCCGGTTGGTTCTGGGGGGAGGCAGTAACCACTGCAGTGTATGTTTTGAACCGTTCTCCTACTCGGAGTGTTGAGAAAATGACTCCATATGAGGTATGGCATGAAAATAAACCTAGTGTACATCATTTGCGCACTTTCGGTTGTGTGGCACACGTGAAACAGGGAAGCAAACGCCTTAGCAAACTGGAAGATCGAAGTACACCAATGGTTTTCATTGGATATGAGCAAGGAAGCAAGGCATGGAGGTTTTACAATCCAAACACGGAGAGTGTTCATGTGTCACGTGATGCTGTGTTTGAAGAAAACCGCCCATGGAAGTGGGATGCAGCTGAGTCAAGTGAAATGGTGAATGATGAAGACATCTTTCGGGTAGAATACATCTTTCGTGATGAGAACCCTGGTGGAGTGAGTTCATCCTCTTGTGACACAGGTCAAGGTGACAAAACCCCAGCTGAGGGAGTGTCTTCTATGACACAACTAAAGCAACAAGCATCCAAGGATGTGGAGTTTGTGTCACCTCCTTCTATGTCATCAGAAATGGATAGTGAGCTAAAGGAAGCACCACTTCGTTATCGTTCCATGAGAAATATTCTTGAGGAGGTGCCAAATTATGAACCAGAAGAGGGAGGAGTAGATGAACTTCTTGTTGTCATAGGTGAAGAGCCATGCACAGCAGATGAGGCCTTGAGGGTCAAGGAGTGGCGCATTGCCATGATTGAGGAGCTCACATCCATTTAAGAGAACAAAACATGGTCATTGGAACAACTTCCGGAGGGTTATCGTGCCATTGGCTTGAAATGGGTTTTCAAGTTGAAGAAAGATGAACATGGGAATGTCATACGTCACAAAGCAAGGCTAGTTGCAAAGGGGTATGTGCAGAAGCAAGGAGTTGATTTTGAAGAAGTTTTTGCACCAGTTGCCAGGATGGAGTCTGTGAGGATTGTGTTAGCTGTTGCAGCTCATTTTGGGTGGCATGTTCATCACATGGATGTGAAGTCAGCCTTCTTGAATGGGAGTCTAGAAGAGGAGATCTATGTCACTCAACCTCCAGGTTTCATAGCTGAAGGCAAGGAAAAGTGGGTTTTAAGACTTCACAAGGCATTGTATGGCTTGAGACAAGCTCCTCGAGCATGGAACTGCAAACTTGATGAAAGTCTCAAGCAACTCGGTTTCATACGGTGCAAATCAGAACATGGCTTGTACACTAAGTTTGAAGGTGAGGCAAGGCTCATTGTGGGTGTGTATGTTGATGACTTACTGATTGTGGGAGAAAGCATGGAGGAAATCAGTCGGTTCAAGGAGAAAATGAAGGAAATGTTTTGCATGAGTGACTTAGGAAGCTTGTCTTACTATCTTGGTATTGAAGTAAAGCAAGGAAGACATGGTATTGACTTGTGTCAAGGAGCCTATGCTGCAAAATTGCTTGAAAGAAGTGGGATGATAAATTGTAATGGGTGTGCCACTCCCATGGAATCCCGGTTGAAGCTTACCAAGAGAAGTACAGCTCCACTCACTGATCCAACCACTTATCGCAGCATAATTGATGGACTCAGGTATATTTTACATACTCGGCCTGATCTCAGTTTTGGTGTGGGGTACTTAAGTAGGTTCATGTCAGAACCTCAAGAAGAACACATGGTGGCTTTGAAACATTTACTTCGGTATGTGGCATCTACAATGAGATATGGCTTGTCTTACAACCGAGGTGAAGGGAGTCTTGAGTTAAGAGGCTATAGTGATAGTGATTTTGGGGGAGATGTGGATGACAGGAGAAGCACAACAGGAGTTATATTCTTCCTGGGTGAAAATCCTATTAGCTGGATGTCTCATAAGCAAAAGGCTGTGGCAAAGTCCACATGTGAAGCTGAGTATGTGGCTGGAGCAGCAGCAGCAAGTCAGGCTGTTTGGCTCAGGCATGTGTTAGAAGAAGTAACAAGTTTTCAAGTACCTCCACCAATGATTAAGATGGATAACACAGCAGCAATTGCTTTGGCAAAGAATCCAGTTTTGCATGATAGAAGTAAACACATTGACATCAAGTTTCACTTTGTCAGAGAATGTGTTGATAGAGGAGAAGTCATCTTGGAGCATGTTGGCACAAAATATGAGCTTGCTGATATCCTCACAAAGCCACTGGGACGTACACAATTTCAGGAACTTCATGAGAAGATTGGAGTTCAGGAGATCAAACCTCAGAAGTAGGGGGAGATTGTTGAGTACTTCTGGAGGTTTAATCAGTGTTAGTTTACTTGTGTTTCAAGGGAAATAAAGCACACATGACAAGAACCAGGGGTGTGTCCTGAGTCACATGTGTTGCACCGAGTCCTAGTGTGTGTGTGAGGGTGTTTTTGTTATGTTTCAAACAACCAGGGGGTTTGGGCCATACGTGCATGGCACATGCATGTGTTGCATGATTTCAAATTTGTATGGTGTAAAACCCGGGCTGAGGTTGTTGAAAAACATGTGGCTTCCGGCTAATAAAAAGAGGGGAAAGCGCTGGTGTTTGTTGAGCGCCGCCACAACTCATCCAAGCCACTTTTCATTCGGTTCTCCACTTGTTTTTGGATCTACACCTCGTCTCTAGACTTCCAACACGATTTGCATCACAAATCAGTGAGAGTTCTGTGAGGAAAACACCCAACAGCCTAAGTCTAGTCGTCATCACTCTCACTCTCCACACCACGATCTTCATCGCTCTGGGTTGCTTCTTCATCTTCCTCCTCACCATCTTGATCTTCCTCTTCTTCCTCAACGGCGGCAGCAGCACTAGAGGGGCCACCCCCACCACCAAGGAGAGCAGCCCCCGCCTCCATGAGATCCGGGAACGGTGTTAGCTCCTCGTCATTGGAAGCCTTCGGGGACATAGCAATGTCCGCCTTCTCACATAGCATCTTCAGGTATTTGTCTTGCATTTTAGCCATCTTCTCAGTTCTAACTTCAACTTTTCGGCAAGAGGTAAAGATAGACATTAAGAATTTTAGAATAGTACTTGAAGAGTCACCGAAGGAGGAAGAGGCGGGAGCGGGAGGAGGAGGTGTATTGGGGGCACCCCTCCTAGTAGCTCCACCGATCTTTGGCACGATAGGAGGAATTTGAGGGTGAAGGGGTATATGCTTGACACCCTTCACGAACTCTAATCCTGAGACTTTCTCAATGAGGCACATGATGAATGGAGCATAGCCACACGAGCGGTTGGGGTGTGGGATATGTTGAAGATGTCGCTGTAGATGTAGTCAAACCCATTGAACTTCTCATCTTCACATAATAGCTTCAGAAGGTGTCGGAGGTGGCCTTGGATCATCCCTGCATCCCCGTCTTTAGGTGCTAGAGTCTTTCTCAAGATCTCATTTAACACACTGAAAAATGGACGGAGGATCTTGGTTGTGGGGGATTGTAAAAGACATCCTCATACATGAATTCCATCTCCCCCAAATCTATCGCCGTGAGGCTGTGAATGGTAAACTCATGGCTCATAAATTCCTCAAGTCCGAGAATTCTTGCAAACTCATCATATAGGACGGAGTATTGGACTCCGTCCGTCATCCATGAGATTTTCCTGTCTCCAAAGGTGGAGAAGTAGCACGTGGTGTAAAACTGAGCTACCACCTATGTGTTCTAGTCATATTGAAAGCCAAGAAGTTCTTTGAGACCATGATGCTCAGCTGCTTGTATGACTGCACTGAAGGCCTGGTGATTTTCTTCTACATAAAAGGCCAGTCGACCCACTGAGCATCAGCGACCGGCGTCTTCACCCTCAAGTATACAAGGCGATAGTAATTGCAATGGAAATCAAACCAGAAGCGATGATCCGGTTTGGCCTTCTCATACTTGTAGGGATCCTTTTCCCTAAGTCTCCTCGCCTTCTTAGAGCCTTTCCCGTGGAAGATGTTACTCGAGAGCTCCGGTTGTCGGTTGGGGTTATGCATTGGAGGAGTGATGACCAAGGGCCTAATAGGTCCTCGTGGTGCAGCACTTGTGTCACACCCGGTTTCTTCGAAGAACAACCGAGTGAATATCACATGTATGCCAGGATTATTTTCTCATACATGTGATGACAAATAGTGAAGCATCATTTATTACAAGCCAGGTGTCGAATATAAATATGTCTTACAACGCATACGTCTCGATGGACGATAATAAGTTCATAACATGTAAATAAAATAGCAGCGGAATATTATTCTTGTGGGCTCTGTCACAGGCGTTGCCCGGGGGGACTCCATGAACCTAGAATCCTTCTTCGGGTCCAAAATCTTGGTCATTGAACACCACATCATCCCCTTGACCTGAGCAGCAATTTAAACCAACAAATATGCAAGTTTGAGTACCGTTGGTACTCATCAAGTGGGGGAAAGTTATGTCATGCATGGCCAGAGCAAGGAGAGGTTGAACTCATGGTTAAAGCACTATGCAATTAATACCTATCACCTTAGCTTATTAAGCACCTACATTACTACACAGGTGAAATGGTCCCAATCTCCCAACCCATCATAAAAATCAAGTAACCATATCATTGTTTCCAATGTTAAGCTCCCCGCTTAACATCCTCAACTTCCAAATTCATCCTCCTCTAATCATGAATAAGTCCAAGCCGCTCTTGACCGTAAGCACGGCTGTCATGACAGTTTTGACTCTGCAGAGTTTGCACCACTGTACCCACATGTAGTGATTTCACCCCCCGTTGTCGGGTGGACTAAAAGAACCTCCATTATGCCAGTGGCCACGAACCACATTCACACTTCCCAGGTGTGTAGCCAGGAGATCACTACGAAGCCTTTACAAAGGGATTCCCGACGAGCGTGGGCCCACTGAGGTTTCACACCTAACAGCATACAAGAGGCTCCAACCCCGCTGCAGTGGCCCCCTCTTGAGCCTTGCGGTTCATATGGTAGTCCAGCTGACTCCTATTCCCCACACCATCCAACACACCCATACTACGCCGGGGATACACCTAATTAATTGGCCAAGCTGTCCCATCTCAGCATGTGGTTGGCACGGTAAAGCCAGGTTACATGCTCCATGAGTCGGTCCTTAGGATCCAGGCAAGTACTAAACACAAACCCGAGTCTCGTGCACCAAGCACCAACCAAATCATCCAACTTGCCTCGATCCCTACCTCTACATAACTCATAACATCTCATTCAAGAGTAAGGTAAATAAATTGATGATCTCATATCCCAAATATCCCATTCTAAGCATGGCCAAGCATAAGCATATAAATAAATGATATGATAAAATAAATACCAACCCAAGCTACAAGGAAACAAGGTAATGCAATTCTAGGGAAACTTACTAGCATGGGTTTCATATTTCAAGTAACAATGCAAATAATTCTATCTACACAACCTAGCATAGGATCAAAGTGGTCAAGGACACTTGCCTTCTTCCTGTTGCTCTGGGAATGGAAAGTCCTGGTCTTGGAAGGGGAGAACTTGCTCTGGGGCAGGTTCTACTCTTGCCAATACACATAGCAAAAGAAAACACAATCCATAAGACATAGTTCACACTTTCACTTCATGCAAACCACACATACATACCTATGAAAGTCATTCACATTTCTAAGTGTTGGGGTTACTCTACATGTGTTGATTTTTGGCCTACATGCACTTTTAAACATATGTATATGATTTCTAACTTTTGTATTCAGATTTTTATTTGCACACTATATATGAATTTCCAATTTAAACAAATTCTTTATATTCAATTAATACACTCTTTAGCTACCATGTTTGCATGGAAGGTAATTTCCTACTCCAAGTGGGTTTTCAGATCTTCTACCAAATCCTAAATTGAAGTCTTTGGATTTGGAGACTTCATTTATCATTTTCTAATTATGCATACCTATTTTCCTATATTTTCCAGATTTATTTTCTATGCCTAAAAGTGAGTTTTAAATTTTAAATAGTAGGACTTATCATCTAAACAGAATAGGTTCTGATCTAAAATATTAAATAATATACTTTTGAACTTCTCCTCTGATGTGAACTAAATTAAATTTATTTTATCAGTTTTCAGAATTATTTCCTAGCCTAAAAATGTGTTTCTAGAACTAATAAATATGAACAACACTTAAGCAGATTTCATTTCAGCCTAAAATCTATTTTTTTAGTTTATTCTAAAGTTTTCCAAGTGCTAGGAGAGTTTAAACTTGAATTTGCACATGTGTTTGCCTTTCCTTTTAAATTTAAATCCTAGTCACATATTCAAATTTCTAAATTTAATACCATATAGGGTCAAAAAGGTAAATCCACTTCTACTGCAGTGTGACACCCTCGCCTCGGGTGTCAGCATATGTTCATGTTCTATGAAGAGGAAACATTTTAATGAAAGATAGAAACAGAAAGAATTATCAAAGGAATAGCCAATAAAGCCCTCAGAGGGCACCGAAGGCAATTTCCGCGGCCAGCAGGCCACGCGGCGTGTTCCGGAGCTCGTCCCCGAGAAGTTGGGAGAGGTTCGCCGCTAAACTGTCTACGTGGCAGGCTCGGGGGTCACCTCCGCAATTAAAGAGAGGTCCGACCCTGTGGGACACGTGTTGCCCACGGAGCTAGCCTCTGCAGATGAAGCAAAGGCATTTCCGCAAGACACGTGTCATCCTCGGAGCTAGTCCTCACGACAATCAGAGGACCAGTCGCGCGGGATGCGTGTCGATCTCGGAACTCATCACAAGAGAAGTCCGGATCTATCGAACACGTGTCGCCACCGGAGCTTGTCTCCGGGAGGTCTTTTTTTTGCTATACACGTGTCGACCCCGGGGCATGTCCCTGAGGAAAGAAGAGGGGGAAGACCGGTGCCAACACGTGGCGTGCGCGGAGCTCACCTCCGAAGAAGAGGGAGGTCTCGCTCGTGACACGCGGCACAACCGGAGCTCGTCTCTGCGGAGGAGGAGATATCAGGCCCCGGAGGACACATGGAGCTTCCAGAGCTCATCATCGCGGAGGTAACGAGTTCTGGAACGGTTTTTACGCGTAAAGATACCGGTACGCAACAGAAACCGATCTAAACTCCACGATGTTACCAAAGATAAGACGTTAGGATCCAACAAAGATCTGAATAAGACTCTTATTCGGGATCCAATCAGATTAGGACTCTTCTCTTCCCGATTATAAATAGAACCCAAAAACCTCTGGCCAAAACCACAAACTTCTCTTTCAACTCCTGAGCCGACGACTTAGAGCCCTAGCCCTAACTCGCCGAGCAAAACATCGCCGAAGCGCAACAAGGGAGATCATCGGAGAAGAACCAAGTGGTCTGAGGAGGACCTCAAAGTCAAGAAGAGCGTGGGGTAGGACTTCAATACCACCTTATGACATCATTGCGTTCATCCCTTTGCATCTGTCCTTCAATTCCTTTCGAACAGAAGCCTTCTCGTGGGCAGATCACTCGATGATCAGTTTGATCTAAAGACAAGATCATCGCCACGTCCACCTTTGATCCGAACACCTCTGCTCATGCAAGCCATGCAAGAGCACACCAATCTAATAAAAATCATAGGATAGCATGCATGTGCATCATCGCATCTAGTTTAAGGTTTGCGCATGATATTGATTGTTGTAAATCTTGTATGCACGTGAATCCTACATAGCAGGACAGGTTCAGGAAGCTGTCTACGACGAGCTGCAGCAACAAGGTTTTGAGAATCAAGAACAACCGGAACCGCAAGTACAAGGCAAGTGCTCCTTGACCATATTGATCCTATGTTTTGGGTAAAACTGTTTTGTTTTGCAAAAAAGTGTGCGTACTGAGTCAAACATGATGGGAAACCCTTTTATAGGAGTTTACTAGTCTTGATTAAACCACCCTTGTCGCCTGGGAAGTCTATGATTCGGGTATGGTTTTTGCTTTATGCTTCGCTGAGTCTATGGGATTGGGAAGCGAGATAGATGTGTCTAGCTAACTGCACTCGTACTGATAATAAGTAACTGATGAGGTTAATGAATATGGATCGGAGGGAGATCTAGGCAAGCCTAGGTTTGTGAATGAGGTAGCATGAGATGGTGGTTTTGCTTGCCGTAGATCTAAGGACCGGTTCATGCATGCACATGCCAGGATAACAGTGCCACCACAAGGCCAAGTATGGGTGCGGCTTAGCTGAGTAATTAGGTAAGTTGCTAGAGTGTTATGGATTGTGGAAGGCGCGGGGAATGGGAGTCGAGTGAGGACTGCCCTGGGAACTGCATGGCACAAGAGGGGGCCCGTGGGTGGGAGAATTGGAGATTCTAGCCTGTCGGTGAAACCTTAGTGAGTCCATACATCTAGTAACCCCTTTGTAAAGGCTATTTTGTGATCTCTTGACCATACACCGAAGGTTGTGTACTGGTAAAATGGAGGTTCTGCAGTCGCCGACGGGTGACAAAATCACAAACTTGTGGGTAAAGAGGTGCAAACTCTGCAGAGTTATTAAAACTATCATGATAGCCGAGCTTACGGTCACGAGCACCTGGCTAAACTGCCATGATTAGTTGGGATGGTTATTGGGATGGTTATTGGGGAGGTTCTTGGTTATGGTTATTGGTTTGGAACTGTTGAGTCTGGATGATAAGATGGTTGCATGACTGTTGGGACATGACATGAGATTGGTCTCGGTGTGAGACGAGGTTGTTTATGAGTTGAGATGGTAGCGAATACGAGGAGGTATTCGTGAGTATGAATCAAGGATTGGTTAATGTTCGGATGGAACACGGGAAGTGATGGAGGTATGTTAGTAATTAATACATGTTGGGATTACATCTAAAGTTAAGTTGCTGTTTTATCATGGTTTTACAAATCTGCTTTTCTACAAATAAACCTTTTATACCTACCTTGTTTATGAACTGCATATCATGTGTTTTCCCGCACTTGCTGAGTACATCATTGTACTCAAACTTGCATTATTATTTCATCATCAACAGCAAGAGAAGGCTACTATGAAGACCAAGTGGAGCATTATGGCGTGTGATCTATTCTCAACCTTGCCTGTGAAAGGAGTAGAGATGGAGCCACTTCTGCTTAGTTTTGCTTCCGCATTAGTTTTGCTTCCACATTAAAATAAAGATTTCCGCTGCATAGAAATAAGACTTCCGCTGTAAGCATGAGTCCAAGACTCATGAGGTATTGTAATAAACTCTGTTATTCGTGGTAATATATAATATGAATTCAGTTTGTGGAACGTATGTGTATGTGTGATGAACATCCTAGGCACACATATGTATTAGTTCCCGGTTCCGTGATTTTCCCACAGAATTGAGGGTGTCACAGATTGGTACCAGAGCCACGGGTTGACAGTAGGTTACACGCCTAGACAGAAACCTTAGATTGATATTAGAGCCACGGGTTAACAGCGAGTTACACCCTAAATAGGAGTCACAGGTAGCTAAGCCACGCTGACCAAAGGAAGCATCCTAAGGTGAATAGCTTAGAATGGCCTTTAAACCCACCTTGACATAGGAAACCATCCTTGAATAGGAGTTGTGTGGGCCCTGGTGATGATTATTTGTGATTGTGTGCTTAGTGTGAGTTGTGGGACGTCTCAAAAATGTTGTCCATATCCATACGTAAAAAGAAAGAGGTGTGAAATGCTTCGGCACTTGATCACATCCTCATAAGGGCTAATATATATAGTCCAACTCACCTTGATGCATATAGTTGAAGGGACCTACCTAACCTTCTAACCTTCTATTCTATTTCGTTCTCTCTCACAGATGGTGAGAGGAAACGCCAGCCGAAGGAACGTCCAGGAGGATGACCATGAGGAAGTCCCTGCTAACCCCGGAGCTGGTGAAAATCACCTGGAACGGCTGCTGGCCATGCAAAACCAGCTTATGCAAACCATGATCCAAACTTTGGGTCAGTTGCAGGCCAACCAAAACCCCGTTCCGGCACCACCGCCACCACTACCGCCGGCTCATAACAGGTTGGGAGAGTTCATGAGGACTGGACCACCCACCTTTGCTCAAGCTAGTGACCCTATGGAGGCCGATGATTGGTTGAAATCCATGGAGAAGAAGCTTGCCATTGTTCAGTGCAACGACCGAGAAAAGGTTCTCTTTGCGTCGCACCAACTCATGGGAGCTGCCGCTGACTGGTGGTATGCCTTGAGCAACGCCCATGCCAACCCGGAGACAATCACTTGGACTGAGTTCAAGGAAAGTTTCCGCTTCCACTACATCCCTGTTGGTGTAATGATGCTCAAAAGGCAGGAGTTTGAAGGTCTCCGCCAAGGACAGAAAAGTGTGAATGAATATCTCAACAAGTTCATACAACTGTCCCGGTATGCCCCCGAAGATGTCAACTCAAATCAGAGGAAGTAGTACCTGTTCATGAGAGGGTTGAACAATGAGATCCAAGTTCAGCTCCTCAACAATGACTATGTAAGCTTCCAGAAGCTGGTTGATAAGGCTATTGTGGTTGAAAACAAGATCCGAGAGATCGAGCGAGGGTGCAAGAGGATGATGCCATACCAGCCCCAAGGGAGCAACGTACGACCTAGGTACATGCCCCCTGCACCGCAGTATGGATCGACCACTCCTGCGTACCGCCCTGGTCAGCCACCACAGCAACAATTCGTTGCACTGGCACCTCGTGTGCCCATGCCTCCTACGCCCCGACCTAACAATGGCGCCCCTGTTCAAAACCCCCGCCCCAGCGCACCTGCTGCCGTAGGCAACAGGGCATGCTTTGCATGCGGGGAAGTAGGCCATTTCGCTAACCAGTGCCCGAGGAGAGGCCCTGGACAGCAAGGTAACGTGCCCAAGCAGAACCAGTGACCAAATGGAAGGGATAACCAAGGGAACCGTGGACCGCAGAACTATGCTCGTGGCCACGTAAACCATGTCACTGCTGAGGAAGCACAACAGGCTGAGGACGTCGCAATTGGTATGTTCCTTGCCAACTCCAACCCAGCCACCATTTTATTTGATTCCGGAGCATCACATTCCTTCATATCATCCAAATATGTTGCCAAACATCATCTACCCGTATCCCACTTAGAATGTGCTATGTTAGTTAATTCTCCCGGAGGAGAAATGAGGACTAATGTAGTATGCCCTAAAGTAAGCCTTAAAATAAGGGGGGTAGACTTCCTTGCCAACCTTATTGTTTTGGACTCCCATGGGATTGACATCATACTCGGAATGGATTGGTTAAGCAAGCACAATGGAGTAATCCAATGTGCTGAAAGAAGTGTGTAGTTGACAAACGAACACGGTATCCGTGTCGAGTTTGAGTCAGCCCAGCAAGCAACCGAATGGGCAGATTTGAACCATGTCGAAGGAACAACATTGGACAGCATTCCAGTGGTTCAGGAATTTTCGTACGTATTCCCGAAAGAGCTTCCAGGAATGCCACCTGACCGGGACATCGAGTTTGCCATAGATTTGGTACCCGGAACTGCACCCATAGCTAAGAGACCATATAGGATGCCCGTCAACGAGCTAGTTGAACTCAAGAAGCAACTTCAAGAACAGTTGGAGAAGGGTTTTATCCGTCCAAGCTCGTCACCATGGGGAGCTCCGGTACTCTTCGTGGACAAGAAAGACGGAACCCAAAGAATGTGCGTGGACTACAGGTCTCTCAACGAGGTAACAATCAAGAATAAATACCCTCTGACCCGTATAGAGGACCTGTTCGATCAAATGAAAGGAGCCCGAGTGTTCTCCAAGATTGATCTTCGGTCGGGATACTTCCAGCTGAAGATTAAGCCCTCCGATATACCTAAGACAGCCTTTCGGACACGGTATGGTTCGTATGAATATACCGTTATGTCTTTTGGATCGACGAATGCACCCGCATACTTCATGTACCTTATGAACAAGGTTTTCATGGAGTACTTGGACAAGTTCGTCGTGGTTTTCATCGATGACATTATGGTGTATTCAAAAAGTGAGGAGGAGCATGGAGAACATCTGAGATTGACCTTGCAGAAGTTGCGCGAGCATCAGTTGTATGCCAAGCTCAACAAGTGTCAATTTTGGCTAAAGGAAATATCTTTCCTAGGCCATATTATCTCCAAGGAAGGGGTATCGGTTGATCCTGGAAAGGTGAGAGATGTTCTGAAGTGGGACCAACCGAAGAGCGTGAGGGATATTCGGAGTTTCCTTGGGATGGCAGGATACTATCGGCGCTTCATTAAAGACTTCTCTAAGATAGAAAAACCTATGACGGAGTTGCTAATGAAGGGAAAAGTCTTTCAATGGACACAAGCCTGCCAAGAAAGTTTTGACGAACTCAAGAAAAGGCTAACCACAGCACCAGTTCTGGTATTGCCAGACGTAAGCAAGAGCTTTGACATATATTGTGACGCATCCAGACAAGGGCTCAGATGTGTACTCATGCAGGAAGGACAAGTGGTAGCCTATGCCTCACGACAATTAAAGAAGCATGAGCTTAACTATCCTACGCATGATTTGGAGTTAGCCGCAGTGGTGCATGCATTGAAGATTTGGAGACATTATATCCTTGGTCATCGATGTGAGATCTATACGGATCATAAAAGCTTCAAGTACATATTTACACAAACGGACTTGAATTTGAGGCAACGTCGATGGTTAGAACTCATCAAGGATTATGATGTGGGAATCAACTACCACCCCGGGAAGGCCAATGTAGTAGCTGACGCATTGAGCAGAAAGGGAGCATGTCACCAACTCACGATTCGGGAGCTACCACCCGAACAACGAAAGGAGTTCGAACGGTTACACCTCGGATTTTTGAACAACGTGGAGATAATGGAGATCCACTCCCCATTGGAGCAAGAAATAAGAGAGGGCCAAGAAACGGACGAGGAGATCAAGGAAATCAAGGAAAGAGTCCGACAAGGGATAGAGAAGGATTTCAAGGAGGATGAAAAGGGTACGCTTTGGCTAGGAAAAAGGATTTGTGTGCCAAACATAAGACACCTTCGCGACATGATATTGAAGGAGGCACATGATTCACCTTATTCCATACATCCAGGGAGCACCAAAATGTACAAGGATTTGAAAACTTGCTATTGGTGGGATGGTATGAAGAGGGATATAGCCGAATACATTGCCCTATGCGACACATGCCAACGGGTAAAAGCCGAACATCAAAAACCCGTTGGATTGTTGCAACCTTTGAGAATACCCGAATGGAAATGGGAGGACATCAGTATGGACTTCATCGTCGGATTACCACGTACTCAGTCAGGATACGACTCCATCTGGGTCATATTGGACCGGTTGACGAAAACTGCCCATTTTCTTCCGGTAAAGACCAGTTACAACGTTGCACAATTGGCAGAGTTGTACATGGAGCAGATCGTGTACCGTCACGGAGTTCCGAAGAGGATAGTCTCAGATCGAGGTTCTCAGTTTACCTCTAGATTCTGGAGGAAGTTGCAGAAAGCCATGGGTACACGACTGGATTTTAGCTCCGCCTACCACCCACAAACAGATGGACAAACCGAAAGGACGAACCAAATTTTGGAGGACATGTTGAGAGCTTGCGCCTTGAAACGTGGGCGTAGTTGGGACAGGAGTTTACCGTATGCCGAGTTCTCCTATAACAACAGCTATCAAGCTAGCTTGAAGATGTCGCCTTTCGAAGCCTTGTATGGTAGACGGTGTAGAACGCCACTGTTTTGGAACGAGACTGGAGAGAACCAGGTGTTTGGACCCGAAGTACTACAAGAGGCTGAAAAGCAAGTCCAAACGATGCGGGAGAACTTAAAGGCTGCTCAGTCACGACAGAAAGGCTATGCGGACAATAGGCATAGGAAGTTGACCTTTGAAGTAGGAGACTTCGTATACCTTAAGGTATCGCCTATCCGAGGCCAACGACGTTTCAACGTCAAAGACAAGCTAGCACCTCGCTACATCGGGCCCTTTAAGATTTTGGACAAGCGAGGAGAAGTAGCCTATCAACTAGAGCTCCCAAACCACCTCTCCGACGTACATGACGTATTTCATGTATCCCAGATCAAGAAGTGCTTGAGAGTACTAGAGGAACAAGTGTCAATGAGAGAACTTGAACTTCAAGAGGACCTGACTTACGCAGAACACCCTGTCCGAATCTTGGACGTAAAAGAAAGGGTCACCCGAAACAAGATGATTCGATGGTGCAAGGTACAATGGAGCCATCACACTGAAGCTGAAGCCACATGGGAGCGTGAAGAGGATATTGAGGCAGAATTCCCCCATCTATTTCCTATTAACGAATCTCGAGGGCGAGATTCAATTTAAGGGGGGTAGATTTGTGACACCCTCGCCTCGGGTGTCAGCATATGTTCATGTTCTATGAAGAGGAAACATTTTAATGAAAGATAGGAACAGAAAGAATTATCAAAGGAATAGCCAATAAAGCCCTCAGAGAGCACCGAAGGCAATTTCCGCGGCCAGCAGGCCACGCGGCGTGTTCGGAGCTCGTCCCCGAGAAGTTGGGAGAGGTCCGCCGCTAAACTGTCTACGTGGCAGGTTCGGGGGTCACCTCCGCAATTAAAGAGAGGTTCAACCCTGTGGGACACGTGTTGCCCACGGAGCTAGCCTCTGCAGAAGAAGCAAAGGCATTTCCGCAAGACACGTGTCATCCTTGGAGCTAGTCCTCACGACAATCAGAGGACCAGTCGCGCGGGATGCGTGTCGATTTCGGAACTCATCACAAGAGAAGTCCGGATCTATCGAACACGTGTCGCCACCGGAGCTTGTCTCCGGGAGGTCTTTTTGTTGCTAGACACGTGTCGACCCCGGGGCATGTCCCTGAGGAAAGAAGAGGGGGAAGACCGACGCCAACACGTGGCGTGCGCGGAGCTCACCTCCGAAGAAGAGGGAGGTCTCGCTCGTGACACGCAGCACAACCGGAGCTCGTCTCTGCGGAGGAGGAGATATCAGGCCTCGGAGGACACGTGGAGCTTCCGGAGCTCATCATCGCGGAGGTAACGAGTTCTGGAGCGGTTTTTACGCGTAAAGATACCGGTACGCAACAGAAACCAATCCAAACTTCACGATGTTACCAAAGATAAGACGTTAGGATCCAACAAAGATCTGAATAAGACTCTTATTTGGGATCCAATCAGATTAGGACTCTTCTCTTCCCGATTATAAATAGAACCTAAAAACCTCTGGCCAAAACCACAAACTTCTCATTCAACTCCTGAGCCGACGACTTAGAGCCCTAGCCCTAACTCGCCGAGCAAAACATCGCCGAAGCGCAACAAGGGAGATCATCGGAGAAGAACCAAGCGGTCTGAGGAGGACCTCGAAGTCAAGAAGAGTGTGAGGTAGGACTTCAATACCACCTTACGACATCATTGTGTCCATCCCTTTGTATCTGTCCTTCAATTCCTTTCGAACAGAAGCCTTCTCGTGGGCAGATCACTCGATGATCAGTTTGATCTAAAGACAAGATCATCGCCACGTCCACCTTTGATCCGAACACCTCTGCTCATGCAAGCCATGCAAGAGCACACCAATCTAATAAAAATCATAGGATAGCATGCATGTGCATCATCGCATCTAGTTTAAGGTTTGCGCATGATATTGATTGTTGTGAATCTTGTATGCACGTGAATCCTACATAGCAGGACATGTTCAGGAAGCTGTCTACGACGAGCTGCAGCAACAAGGTTTTGAGAATCAAGAACAACCGGAACCGCAAGTACAAGGCAAGTGCTCCTTGACCATATTGATCCTATGTTTTGGGTAAAACTGTTTTGTTTTGCAAAAAGGTGTGCGTACTGAGTCAAACATGATGGGAAACCCTTTTATAGGAGTTTACTAGTCTTGATTAAACCACCCTTGTCGCCTGGGAAGTCTATGAGTCGGGTATGGTTTTTGCTTTATGCTTCGCTGAGTCTATGGGATTGGGAAGCGAGATAGATGTGTCTAGCTAACTGCACTCGTACTGATAATAAGTAACTGATGAGGTTAATGAATATGGATCGGAGGGAGATCTAGGCAAGCCTGGGTTTGTGAATGAGGTAGGATGAGATGGTGGTTTTGCTTGCCGTAGATCTAAGGATCGGTTCATACATGCACATGCCAGGATAACAGTGCCACCACAAGGCCAAGTATGGGTGCGGCTTAGCTGAGTAATTAGGTAAGTTGCTAGAGTGTTATGGACTGTGGAAGGCGCGGGGAATGGGAGTCGAGTGAGGACTACCGTGGGAACTGCATGGCACAAGAGGGGGCCCGTGGGTGGGAGAATTGGAGATTCTAGCCTGCCGGTGAAATGTTAGTGAGTCCATACATCTAGTAACCCCTTTGTAAAGGCTATTTTGTGATCTCTTGACCATACACCGACAGTTGTGTACTAGTAAAATGGAGGTTCTGCAGTTGCCGACGGGTGACGAAATCACAAACTTGTGGGTAAAGAGGTGCAAACTCTGTAGAGTTATTAAAACTATCATGATAGCCGAGCTTACGGTCACGAGCACCTGGCTAAACTGCCATGATTAGTTGGGATGGTTATTGGGATGGTTATTGGGAAGGTTCTTGGTTATGGTTATTGGTTTGGAAATGTTGAGTCTGGATGATGAGATGGTTGCATGACTGTTGGGACATGACGTTTGATTGGTCTCGGTGTGAGACGAGGTTGTTTATGAGTTGAGATGGTAGCGAATACGAGGAGGTATTCGTGAGTATGAATCAAGGATTGGTTAATGTTCGGATAGAACACGGGAAGTGATGGAGGTATGTTAGTAATTAATACATCTTGGGATTACATCTAAAGTTAAGTTGCTGTTTTATCATGGTTTTACAAATCTGCTTTTCTGCAAATAAACCTTTTATACCTACCTTGTTTATGGACTGCATATCATGTGTTTTCCCACACTTGCTGAGTACATCATTGTACTCAAACTTGCATTATTATTTCATCATCAACAGCAAGAGAAGGCTACTATGAAGACCAAGTGGAGCATTATGGTGTGTGATCTATTCTCATCCTTGCCTGTGGAAGGAGTAGAGATGGAGCCACTTCTGCTTAGTTTTGCTTCCGCATTAGTTTTGCTTCCACATTAAAATAAAGATTTCCACTGCATAGAAATAAGACTTCCGCTGTAAGCATGAGTCCAAGACTCATGAGGTATTGTAATAAACTCTGTTATTCGTGGTAATATATAATCTGAATTCAGTTTGTGGAACGTATGTGTATGTGTGATGAACATCCTGGGCACACATATGCATTAGTTCTCGGTTCCGTGGTTTTCCCACAGAATTGAGGGCGTCACATGCAGGGTCTATTGTATTATTTCATAAATTTCTAGGGGTCTAGCTACACATAACAGAGGGGTTTTCTTAATTTTTATTAAGTCCAGGGGCCAAAACTGATTTTTTTAAATGAATTTACATGAATTTCTGAAGTTCCAGGGGCTAGATCAGAAGTTTCCGGGGCTAGCTCGTGTTTTCCGAGATCCACAGGGGTAGCGCGTAAGAATCCCGGCCTTTATAACGCGGGGCTGACGTGGACCGTCCGATTTAAAACAGACGGCTCAGATTAGATCGCCGAACCGGTACGCGGGGGTTTCATGTCTACCGTGCGATTTAAAATAGACGGCGCACAAAAGGCCACGTCGCTCCTGGCCGGAGTTCGCCCGCGCGCGCGGCGGCGCACGGCGGCAGAGGCGCGATCTCGCCACGCGAGGTCGCGGATCTTCATCTACAGACGCTAACACCCGCCCTTTTTGGTAGCAAACGGTAGAGGGGAGGTAGGGGAGCTCACCTAGGCTAATTTCTTAGGCCTGAAAGACTCGGAACCCGGTCGGCAACGAGGACAGGCGGCGGCGGCTTGCGGTGCTCGTCGAAGTGGCAGTTGGGGCGGTGATCCCTTCGTGTTTTCGGGTCGTGACGCTTCACTGGAGTCTAGAGATGGCGCACTGATGATTAGGGTGGATCGGAACCGTGTAATTCGGAAGTTTCACCGGCGAGCGGCGACGGTACTCACCGGCAAGAGTCGGGATGGTCGTTTCCGGTGGCGTTTCCCTCCAGGGACGGCGTCTACAGCTTGTGTGCGGTGCTGCGGGGTCACGAGATCGGCTTGACAGAGGGAGACGGCGACGCCCTTGTGGAATTCTGAGCTCAACGGCGGCGGCGCTCACCGGGAGAAAACTGCTCGTGCGAGGCGAGGGCGGCGGTTTCATCTGTTTTTATCAGGGCCAGGGACGCGGGGGTTTGTTGCGATCGAGCTGGCCGGCGCGAGGGATTCGGGATCAGGTCGAGCGCGAAGAATCCGGGGGCGTCGGGTGTGATCGGCGCGGGGGGGGGGGGGGGGGGGGGGGAGTATGCGGGCCCCGCGTGTTAGTGAGAGTGAGAGAGGGGCGCGGGTTTGGGGCTGGCGCGGGGAGAGTGGGCCGGCTGGTGGGTTTCGGCCCACTGGTCGGTGGGGTTTTTCTTTTTTCTTTTTTTCTTTTTCCTTTTCTTTTCTGTTTTGGATTTGAACTCCAATTTGAATTTGAATTTCTGCACCACATGCAATACGTCCAAAAATTTTTAAATTCCCCTCTTAACAGATTTTGGGGTGTTACAGCTCTACCCCCCTTAAAAGAAATCTCGTCCTCGAGATTGGGGGTTCTAAGAAAACAATTCCGGAAACTGTGCCTTAAGCTCGTCTTCTCGCTCCCATGTGGCTTCCTCTTCTGGGTGATGCTTCCACTGCACCTTGCACATCCGGATTCTTTTATTTCTTGTGAGGCGTTCCATTGTCTCCAAAATCTTGACCGGTTGCTCGGCATAAGACAGATCCTCTCCTACGTCAACCTCATTCATGGGTAACATCTCTTCAGATGTCCTCAGACATTTCTTGAGTTGTGACACATGGAATACATCATGCACATCCGATAGGCGAGCCGGTAGTTCTAGTTGATATGCCACTTCGCCTTTCCTCTCTAGAATCTGAAAGTGTCCGATGTATCGAGGTGATAATTTCCCTTTCACCTTGAACCGACGAAGTCCTCGTATAGGGGACACCTTGAGATAGACATAGTTCCTCACGTTTAAAATAAGCTCTCTTCTCCGTACATCGGCATAACTCTTTTGTCGAGTCTGTGCTATCCTCAAATTGTTGCGAATTTCTCTCACTTTCGCTTCGGCTTCTTGTAGTACCTCGGGTCCAAACACTTTACTTTCCCCCGTTTGGTTCCAAAATAGGGGAGTTCTGCACTTCCTCCCATACAAAGCCTCAAATGGTGACATCTTCATACTAGCCTGATAGCTGTTGTTATAGGAGAACTCCGCATACGGTAAGTTCTTATCCCAACTCCTGTTGTTCTTGAGCGCACACACTCTCAACATATCCTCAAGGATTTGATTGGTTCTTTCCATTTGTCCGTCAGTCTGGGGATGATAGGCAGAACTAAAATTCAGATGAGTTCCCATGGTTTCATGCAACTTCTGCCAGAACCTTGAGGTGAACTGTGTCCCTCGATCTGGCACTATCTTCTTTGGCACTCCATGGAAACACACGATCCTTGACATGTATAATTCTGCCAATTTGGATCCGCTGTAGCTTTCTTTCACGGGGATGAAATGAGCTACCTTGGTTAGCCTGTCGATGATGACCCATATCGAATCATATCCTGATTGGGTCCTAGGTAGTCCCACTATGAAATCCATACCGATTTCTTCCCATTTCCATTTAGGCACTTTGAGTGGTTGCAATAATCCCGCGGGTCGTTGATGTTCTGTTTTCACCAACTGACATGTGTCACATAGGGCAACATGTTCCGCGACATCTCGCTTTATTCCATACCACCAATATCTGCTCTTGAGGTCATGATACATCTTCGTACTTCCAGGATGAAAGGAATAGTCGGAATCATGAGCCTCCTTCAAAATCAATTCATGGATCTCCTTCACTTCAGGCACATAGATTCTTTTCCCGTGCCACACCGTACCTTGTTCATCCTCTCTGAAACCAGGGGCTTTATTATCCTTGATGAGTTCTCTGATTTCTTGTATCTTCTCATCAGTCTTTTGACCGTTGCGTATATCTTGCTCTAATGTGGAGTCCACTTCCATGGCGATGGCCTCACCACTATTCACCAGACATAGATTTAGTTTTATAACCTCTTCCTTCAATTCTGCAGGCATGTCCTTCAAGCTCAACCTGTTGACCTGCACCTTCCGGCTTAAAGCATCTGCTACGACGTTCTCTTTCCCAAGATGATAGTTGATGCCCACATCAAAGTCGTTGATCAGCTCTAACCATCTCCTTTGTCTGAGGTTGAGATCTAGCTGTGTGAAAATATACTTTAAGCTCTTATGATCCGTATATATCTCTGTCCTCTTCCCCATCAGGTGATGCCGCCAAATCTTCAACGCGTGTACCACTGCGGCTAGCTCTAGGTCATGTGTAGGATAGTTCTTCTCGTGTTTTCGGAGTTGCCGGGACGCATAAGCCACGACATGCCCCTCTTGCATGAGAACACATCCCAACCCGTTTCCAGAGGACCGGCAGTACACCGAAAAGTTCTTCTGCATATCTGGCATAACTAGCACTGGGGCTGTTGTCAATCTTTTCTTTAGCTCTTGAAAACTCGTCTCGCACTGCGGTGTCCATGTGAATGTGATTCCCTTCTCCAACAATTTGGTGAGGGGTCTCGAGATCTTGGAGAAACCCTCGATAAACCGTCGATAATACCCAGCCAATCCTAAGAAGCTTCGAACTTCCCCGACATTTTCAGGGGTCTTCCACTTCTGTACATCCTCGATCTTGGCAGGATCTACGGAGATTCCTCCCTCCAAGATTATATGTCCTAAGAAGGGAACTCTCTTCAGCCAAAACTCACACTTGCTCAACTTGGCATATAGTTGGTGTTCTCTCAGCTTTTGCAACACCAACCTTAGATGTTTCTCATGTTCTTCTTCATCTTTGGAGAAGATGAGAATGTCATCTATGAAAATTACCATAAATTTGTCCAGATATTCCATGAATACCTTGTTCATGAGATACATGAAGTATGCCGGGGCATTAGTTAGCCCGAAAGGCATGACGGTGTATTCATACAGTCCGTACCGAGATACGAAAGTTGTCTTTGGAATATCAGTTTGCCTTATCTTAAGTTGGTGGTATCCCGACCTGGGATCAATTTTCGAGAACACACAAGCTCCCCTCAACTGATCAAACAAGTCTTCAATGCGGGGTAATGGGTACTTGTTCTTGATGGTTACTTCATTCAACGCACGGTAGTCTACGCACAACCTTTGGGTTCCGTCCTTCTTGGGCACAAATATAACTGGAGCTCCCCATGGTGAGGAACTAGGACGAATGTACCCCTTCTCTGTCAACTCTCTTAAATGTTCCTTGAGTTCTTCCAGCTGTTTGGAGTCCATCCGATAAGGTCTCTTGTATATCGGAGCTGTTCCAGGCACTAGCTCAATCGCGAATTCCACTTCACGATCGGGGGACATACCTGGCAACTCCTCCGGAAAAACATCTGGATATTCCCTGATGATCCTGATCTCCTCCACTTCCACCTCAACTTGATTGAGTTTAATGTCCCTCCTAGGCTCTTGTATGGTTATGAACTTTACTCTTGTGCCACTAGGGTGAGTTAGTTCCACCGTTTTGGTCGAACAATGGATGATTCCTTTATGTTTGGTCAACCAATCCATACCCAAAATAATATCTATCCATTGTGAATCTATCACTATGAGGTTGGCAGTAAATACTACCCCATTAATGTCTAGATTCACCTTGGGACACACTTGTCTTGTCCTTATTTCTCCCCCTGGAGAGTTTACTGCTAGCATATGGTTCATTTGTGTTGTTGCTAAATCATGCTTCTTAATAAACCCTTGGGCAATGAACGAGTGGGTAGCACCAGAATCGAACAACAGGGTTGCAATGTGTAAACTGGCAGGAAACTTACCAACTACCACGCCAGGTGCCTCTTGCGCTTCCTCCATGGTCACGTGGTTTACCCATCCTCGCATCACATTCTGCTGCTGCGGCTGCACGGGCTTCTTCTTTGGGCACTTATGGGCGTAGTGCCCCACTTCACCACAGTTGAAGCATTGCACCCCAACCTTAGGTGCCTGGCCTTTGTTGTCTTGGGGTTGGTTCTGTGGTCTTTGCACTGCTGGTCGAGGTTGATATGTGGGACGAGGCTGCTGTACAAACTGACGTTGTGGCTGTGCTGGTGCTGACGGAGGCCTGAAATTCGGGTTGTACCCTCTGGGTGCTGAGTAGGGCACCACAGCACGGCTCGTCTGCCCTGCGGGTTGCTGCATCAGACGTGGGCGTGTGTTGCTACCCGAGGCTTGGTGTGACCATCCCGCCTTCCTCTTGTTGTCATTTTCCAAGGCCTTCAGCTTCCTCTCCACTACAAATGCTCTGTCTACCATATTTTGGAAGCTTTCATACTCGTTGGAGGACATTGCACACTGAATTTCTGCTGTAAGTCCTTCCACAAAGCAGTCCTGTTTCTGCTCATCAGTCTCGATGTCCCGTGGTACATAACGGGATAGTTGGGTGAATTTAGTGAGGTATTCCCTCACAGTCATGTTTCCTTGCTGCAGCCCCAAGAACTCCTTTCTCTTGTTTTTGAGTTCACCCCTTGGTATGTAATGGTTGCGGAAACTACGCTTGAACTCTTCCCAAGTGATGTTCTCAGGGTCATGATGGGCTGCTACGTAAGCGGTCCACCAATCAGCAGCAGGTCCATGCAGTTGGTGAGAGGCAAACAGCACCCTCTCATACATTGGCATTGTATGATCCTCATTTTGCTCTCAATGGTCTTTAGCCAGTCATCTGCCTCCAGAGGTTCAGCAGCACTAGCAAACTTTAGAGGTTGAGTCCCTAGAAAGTCACTCAACCTTAGTTGGCGTGGTGCAGCTTGTGGAGGTGGAGCTTGGTGCAAGTTGGCCACCACTTGAGTTAGGCTCTAGATGAGATGATTCTGATTTTCAAGCATTTGGTGGATGGGATCAACTCCTTCACGGCGACCACCCCTGTCTTGTCCTCCAGAAAGATGAGGGTTGCCGGCCCCATCGTTGTTGTTGGCGGGGTTGGCACCACGACCCTTTCCTCTTCCGACCATCTATCATGATCAACCAAATGTCAATTTAAAGCATTACGTATTAACTTTCCCAGTTTGCTTGTTTAAACTTTAAAATTTTGAGTCCTTATTATATTTATATTTTCTGAGGGTTTCATGTCTCACACGAAAATAAATGCACTCTTAATTCGTAGGGGTTCAAACATCAAAGCAAAACAACCTCAAGACGAGGTTGTGGACAAATGCCCATGGCTTCCACAACTCACGTCACACACCAAACATTAACACACCATTAACTAAGGTACCGACTCGACTACTCGATAACCTGCTAAACTAAGGGAAAGGACTCTACACGACTCGTATCACTGAGCTGGCTCCTCGGGATCTTCCTCATTATTGTGGCTGCCCTCTGATTCCGCTTTGGGTGGGGAAGCTACTGGTGGAGAAGTGCGGCGACGCCTGCTCGCCCGGAGGTCTTGGGAGTCAGGAGTCCATGTGTCATTCACGGTGACACATAGTTCATTCCCATCTCCTCTTTCCCTCACCCTCAAGCTGGCTCGAAGCAACGCCTCAGTCTCCTTCAGGGTGTCACGAACATCCTAAAGCTCCTGCTGGCACTCCTGCAGTCGAGTGCTGAGCATAGCAGCATCCTCCAAGCACAGGTCCATGTGCTCATGGGAAGTCCCCTGCTGCACTGGCGGGTACTTGTACTCCGTTGTACCACTCTCACGCTGGAGGACATACATGTGCTCAGTCCTGTCCAGGTGGCGATGGTAGATGTGAATCTGGCAGGTGATGGCCTCCCACGTGACATCCTTCTCCACATCGACCTGTGTCGCTCGACAAGCTGGAGAGCGGTGGATCTTGAGCAGCTGATTTTCATGGATAATCCTCATTTCTGAACTTCATTCTTCCCGCTTCTCACGGATGGTCCGGGTGGAGCTGTAGTGTATGATTAGCTTGCCCGTATTGCCGGCGGCGTGGAGCATACGTCGAAGACGGCGCAACAAGCCTCCTACTGCCAATCCGTAGGAGAGGTACGTCACCGGACGGTTCTCCTCTCTCAGAGCAAGGGCAACTACGGGAACTCTCCCTCCGGTGGACTTGCGTGCAGTGCGGATCATGCGAACCATCTAAAACATAAAGCATTTAAAATTAAGTTAGATAAGATTTTAAACAAAAATCCTATTTTGAATAAAAGTTGGGGTAAGATGAATAAAGTGACCCCATTAAGTAACACTTTTCAACCCACACCTTTATAAAATAGTTTTTAAGAAAATAGGGTACTTAAATACGTCCATTTCTACGTAGGTCCACGTTCCTACGAGCAACCTTGGCTCTGATACCACTTCTGTCACACCCCATTTCTCCGAAGAACAATCGAGTGAATATCACATGTATGCCAGGATCATTTTCTCATACATGTGATGACAAATAGTGAAGCATCATTTATTACAAGCCAGGTGTCGAATATAAATATGTCTTACAACGCATACGTCTCGATGGACGATAATAAGTTCATAACATGTAAATAAAATAGCAGCGGAATATTATTCTTGTGGGCTCCGTCACAGGCGTTGCCCGGGGGGACTCCATGAACCTAGAATCCTTCTTCGGGTCTGAAATCTTGGTCATTGAACACCACATCATCCCCTTGACCCGAGCAGCAATTTAAACCAACAAATATGCAAGTTTGAGTACCGTTGGTACTCAGCAAGTAGGGGAAAGTTATGTCATGCATGGCCAGAGCAAGGAGAGGTTGAACTCATGGTTAAAGCACCATGCAATTAATACCTATCACCTTAGCTTATTAAGCACCTACATTACTACACAGGTGAAATGGTCCCAATCTCCCAACCCATCATCAAAATCAAGTAACCATGTCATTGTTTCCAATGTTAAGCTTCCCGCTTAACATCCTCAACTTCCAAATTCATCCTCCTCTAATCATGAATAAGTCCAAGCCGCCCTTGACCGTGAGCACGGCTGTCATGACAGTTTTGACTCTGCAGAGTTTGCACCACTGTACCCACATGTAGTGATTTCATCCCCCATTGCCGGGTGAACTAAAAGAACCTCCATTATGCCAGTGGCCACGAACCACATTCACACTTCCCAGGTGTGTAGCCAGGAGATCACTACGAAGCCTTTACAAAGGGATTCCCGATGAGCGTGGGCCCACTGAGGCTTCACCCCTAACAGCATACAAGAGGCTCCAACCCCGCTGCAGTGGCCCCCTCTTGAGCCTTGCAGTTCATATGGTAGTCCAGCTGACACCTATTTCCCGCACCATCCAACACACCCATACTACGTCGGGGATACACCTAATTAATTGTCCAAGCTGCCCCATCTCAGCATGTGGTTGGCACGGTAAAGCCAGTTTACATGCTCCATGAACCGGTCCTTAGGATCCAGGCAAGTACTAAACACAAACCCGAGTCTCGTGCACCCAGCACCAACCAAATCATCCAACTTGCCTCGATCCCTACCTCTACATAACTCATAACATCTCATTCAAAAGTAAGGTAAATAAATTGATGATCTCATATCCCAAATATCCCATTCTAAGCATGGCTAAGCATAAGCATATAAATAAATGACATGATAAAATAAATCCCAACCCAAGCTACAAGGAAACAAGGTAATGCAATTCTAGGGAAACTTACTAGCATGGGTTTCATATTTTATGTGACAATGCAAATAATTCTATCTACACAACCTAGCATAGGATCAAAGTGGTCAAGGACACTTGCCTTCTTCCTGTTGCTCTGGGAATGGAAAGTCCTGGTCTTGGAAGGGGAGAACTTGCTCTGGGGCAGGTTCTACTCATGCCAATACACATAGCAAAAGAAAACACAATCCATAAGACATAGTTCACACTTTCACTTCATGCAAACCACACATACATACCTATGAAAGTCATTCACATTTCTAAGTGTTGGGGTTACTCTACATGTGTTGATTTTTGGCCTACATGCACTTTTAAACATATGTATATGATTTCTAACTTTTGTATTCAGATTTTTATTTGCACACTATATATGAATTTCCAATTTAAACAAATTCTTTATATTCAATTAATGCATTCTTTAGCTACCAAGTTTGCATGGAAGGTAATTTCCTACTCCAAGTGGGTTTTCAGATTTGGATTTGCTACTCCAATTTAAACACATTTCTAAATTGAAGTCTTTGGATTTGGAGACTTCATTTATCATTTTTTTAATTATGCATACCTATTTTCCTATATTTTCCAAATTTATTTTCTATGCCTAAAAGTGAGTTTTAAATTTTAAATAGTAGGACTTATCATCTAAACGGAATAGGTTCTGATCTAAAATATTAAATAATATACTTTTGAACTTCTCATCTGATGTGAACTAAATTAAATTTATTTTATCAGTTTTCAGAATTGTTTCCTAGCCTAAAAATGTGTTTCTAGAACTAATAAATATGAACAACACTTAAGCAGATTTCATTTCAGCCTAAAATCTATTTTTTAGTTCATTCTAAAGTTTTCCAAGTGCTAGGAGAGTTTAAACTTGAATTTGCACATGTGTTTGCCTTTCCTTTTAAATTTAAATCCTAGTCACATATTCAAATTTCTAAATTTAATACCATATAGGGTCAAAAAGGTAAATCCACTTCTACTGCAGGGTCTATTATATTATTTCATAAATTTCCAGGGGTCTAGCTACACATAACAGAGGGGTTTTCTTAATTTTTATTAAGTCCAGGGGCTAAAACTGATTTTTAAATGAATTTACATGAATTTCTGAAGTTCCAGGGGCTAGATCAAAAGTTTCCGGGGCTAGCTCGTGTTTTCCGAGATCCCCAGGGGGTAGCACGTAAGAATCCCGGCCTTTATAACGCGGGGCTGACGTGGACCGTCCGATTTAAAACAGACGGCTCAGATTAGATCACCGAACCGGTACGCGGGGGTTTCATGTCTACCGTGCGATTTAAAATAGACGGCGCACAAAAGGCCACGTCGCTCCTGGCCGGAGTTCGCCCGCGCGCGGCGGCGCACGGCGGCAGAGGCGCGATCTCGCCGGCGAGGTCGTGGATCTTCATCTACAGACGCTAACACCCACCCTTTTTGGTAGCAAACGGCAGAGGGAAGGTAGGGGAGCTCACCTAGGCTAATTTCTTAGGCCTGAAAGACTCGGAACCCGGTCGGCGACGAGGACAGGCGGCGGCGGCTTGCGGTGCTCGTTGAAGTGGTAGTTGGGGCGGTGATCCCTTCATGTTTTCGGGTCATGACGCTTCACTGGAGTCTAGAGATGGCGCACCGATGATTAGGGTGGATCAGAACCGTGTAATTCGGAAGTTTCACCGGCGAGCGGTGGCGGTACTCACCGGCGAGAGTTGGGATGGTCGTTTCCGGCGGCGTTTCCCTCCAGGCTCGGCGTCTACAGCTTGTGCGCGGTGCTGCGGGGTCACGAGATCCGCTTGACAGAGGGAGAAGTCGACGCCCTTGTGGAATTCCGAGCTCAACGGCGACGGCGCTCACCAGGAGAAAACTGCTCGTGCGAGGGGAGGGCGGCGTTTTCATCTGTTTTTATCAGGGCCAGGGACGCGGGGGTTTGTTGCGATTGAGCTGGCCGGTGCGAGGGATTCGGGATCGGGTCGAGCGCGAAGAATCTGGGGGCGTCGGGTGTGATCGGCGCGGGGGGAAAAGTCCGGGCCGTTGGGGGCGCGCGGGGAAGAAGATGACATGTGGGCCACGCGTGTCAGTGAGAGTGAGAGAGGGGCGCGGGTTTGGGGCTGGCGCGGGGAGAGTGGGCCGGCTGGTGGGTTTTGGCCCACTGGCCAGTGGGGGTTTTCTTTTTCTTTTTTTCTTTTTCCTTTTCTTTTCTATTTTGGATTCGAATTTGAACTCCAATTTGAATTTGAATTTCTGCACCACATGCAATACGTCCAAAATTTTTTAAATTCCCCTCTTAACAGATTTTGGGGTGTTACAACCTGACCCCACGGAACGATCTCTAATGACTAGCCCCCTACCGACAAGTGCTTTCTTCCTTGGTGTTGCCTTTTTGGCGGGCACCTTCTTGATTGGGGCCTTACCTTTGCCCTTGACTATCTCTCCTTCAGTCATGGGTCCTTTTCCTTTATCGGCCGCTTGGGCTCTTTCCTTTTCTCCCACCGAGACTAGCCTCTTCCTTCAGCTAGATTACTCTTCTGTTGCTTCAGCTTGAGTTGCCTCCCTCTCATGTCGCTTTTTGGTTCTAGCTTCATGGCGAGCTAGCTCTTGCACAATTCCCGCATCCTGTTCTTCGCAACAGCGATAAAGCTCTTGCCAGGCCGATTCTCGCTTCGGGTCTGAGAGAGGAGGAGAGTCATTGTGCTGAGATATGTTGGAAGAATCATTGAGAGAAGGTATGAGTTTCGGACGAAAGATTATCGCGATAGAGGCGCAGCAAAAACACTAAGTTAGGGGGTTAACTCTAGGTTTGGCTGGACTTGTCCGGTCTCTGACCGAATTAGTCCGGCCAGAAACGGACTTGTCTACCTTGTGTCCGGACTAGTTCGGAACACCCAGAGTTAAACCCTAACTAGGTGATTTTTCTACAAATCCTATCATTAAGTCGCAATAACCCTAGGAAAGAATCACAATGAGTTGATGAAGCACTAAACATCCTAGTTTATGGGAGAAAGAACCTAGAAATGAGGGATTTGAAGGGATTAGGTTTTGCCTCAAGAATGTACCTTGAGGGTTTCAAATCCGAACAAAACTCCCGATTGGAGGGCGGAGAAGTCCGGTGATTGACTTCTCGAGGCTCCAAAGAGTAGAAGACTCATATCGTTTGAAGGTTTTGGTGGAAATCCTCAAAATCGCTAATGGGGTTTAGTTTGAGGGAGGGGCGCACGTTGAGATGTATTTTGGATGAAGTGGGGAAAGTTGGGCCCGGCGGTTGGGTTAAGTCCCAAAGGTCCGGACTAGTCCGGTGGGAAATAGGAGGACAAGTCGGGTTTCCGGACCAAGTATGGACTAGTTTGATTGTCCGGACAAGTCCGTTGACAGGTCGGACTAGTCCGATGTGGACTTGTCTGAGCCTGTCTAGACTTCTCTAGGACGTCGGACTTGTCTGGCACCTTGGGTGGACTAGTCCGATCCTAGACATCCAAATCTCATATATACTGAGAGATTTGCAAGGAATGATCCATATAGACTGAGTTTTCACAAGTATTCTCAATGAGTATGGCCAGTAGAGCACCCAAACAATCATATAATGACCATGATTCAAGGAGACAATAATTGAAAATAGTTTGATAGAAAATTAAGAGAGACATGTTTTTGAGAACATGCTTAATTTTGAAGAGAATAAACAACTAACAATCAGATGTGCAACATCTCAAGGCAAATTTCGAGAATCAAGGATATTTAGCTCATTCCTAAGTTCACAAAAACGTTTATCATCTAGTGGCTTGGTGAACATATCGGCTAGTTGTTTTTCGGTTCTCACATGTGAAATGACAATGTCCCCCTTTATTGAATGACCTCATAAGAAGTGTTGTCGGATATCAATGTGTTTGGTTCTAGTGTTCAACGGGGTTATGGGCAATCTTAATAGCATTCTCGTTGTCGCATAGGAGTGGAATATGGTTCATATTGAGACCATAGTCTCTTAGAGTTTGTCGCATCCAAAGAAGTTGTGCACAACAACTTTCGGCTGCGACATACTCCGCTTCCGTTGTGGATAGGGCAATAGAGTTTTGTTTCTTGGATGACCATGATACTAGGGACCTACCCTAGAATTGACAAGTACTGGAGGTACTTTTCCTATTTACTTTGCATCCAGCGTAATCTGCATCGAAGTATCCGATGAGATTGAACTTGGACCCCTTAGGATACCACAACCCTAGGTAGGTGTATGAACTAAATAGCGCAAGATTCTCTTTACGACTGTTAAATGACACTCTTTAGGAGCGGCTTGAAACCTTGCACACATGCATACACTTAACATAATATCGGGCCTAGATGCACAAAGGTAAAAAAGGGATCCAATCATGGAATGGTATACCTTTTGATCTACGCTAGGGTTGTCTTGGTTGAGGTCGAGGTGTCCGTTCGTCGCCATTGGCGTCTTGATGGGCTTGGCCTTCTCCATGTCAAACTTTTTCAGTATATGCTGAGTGTACTTGGTTTGACATATGAAGGTGCCTTTCTTGAGCTCTAAGAACCCTAGAAAGAACTTCAACTCTCCCATCATTGACATCTCAAACCTCCCCGTCATGACTTTGCTAAATTCTTCACAAAAAGATTGATTAGTAGAACCAAATATTATGTCATCGACATAAATTTGGCACACAAATAAGTCATCATCCAAGTTTTTAGCGAAAAGCTTATAGTCGGCCTTTCCTATCATAAAACCATTTTCGGTGAGGAAATCTCTAAGACACTCATACCAAGCCCTAGGAGCTTGTTTCAGGCCGTAGAGAGCTTTATGGAGCTTACAAACATGGTTAGGATACTTATCATCCTCAAAGTCGGGCGGTTGCTCCACATACACTTCCTCCTTGATTGATCTGTTGATGAAGGCGCTTTTCACATCCATTTGATACAACTTGAAATCATTGTGAGTAGCATAGGCCAATAATATACGAATAGATTCAAGTCTAGCTACGGGAGCAAAAAAAGTTTTGTCAAAGTCTAAACCTTCGACTTGTGAGTACCCCTTGGCCAAGGGTCTAGCTTTGTTTCTTGTCACTACACCATGCTCATCTTGCTTGTTGCAAAAGACCCACTTGGTGCCTACCACGTTGGCATTTGGTCTTTTTACGAGCTCCCACACTTTGTTTCTTTTGAAGTTGTTGAGTTCCTCTTGCATCGCCATCACCCAATCTAGGTCTCGTAGGGCATCTTCAACTTTAAATGGCTTTAAAGAGGACACAAAGGAGTAGTGAGCACAAAATTTAGCCATACGAGAACGAGTCATTACCCCTTTGGAGATGTCTCCAAGTATGTTGTTAACAGGATGGCCCCGTTGAACACAATGATGAACTCTTGGGTGTGGTACACTTGGTCTTGAGTCAACTTCTTCATCTCCTTCTTCGTCTTCATCCCCCCTTGATCATTGCTACCATTTGATCTTCAATGTCTTGATTATGGTGATCTTGATCTTGTTCTTGATCTTGGGGATCTTGGGCTTGATCGTGCTTGGGGCACTTCTTGTGATGAGGATGGGTCACTTGGGCCTTGTTGCTCTTATGGTCGTATATCACCAAGTGCCATCCTTCTCAAAGCCATACATGGTGCATCTTATTCATCTAGCACACATTGATCAACTTGCTCCACTTTGGAGCCATTAGTTTCATCAAACACCACGTCATGTGCGATTTCAACACAACCAGAGGTTTTGTTGAATACACGATAGGCGTAGGTGTTTGAATCATAGCCAAGGAAGAAACCTTCATCGGATTTCAAGGCAAACTTCGAAATTTGAGGCTTCTTGTTAAGAACGTAACACTTGCTACCAAAGACTCTAAAGTAGGAGATATTCGGTTTGTTACCCATTAGAAGTTTGTATGGAGTCTTCTTCAATAGACGATGGAGGTATAGGTGGTTTGTGGCATGTCAAGTGGTATTGACCACTTCCGCCCAAAACCGATCGGATGTGTTGTATTCATCAAGCATGGTTCTTGACATCTCTATTAGCGTCCGGTTCTTCATTTCGGCCACCTCATTTTGTTCGGGTGAGTAGGGTGCCAAAAACTCATGCTTGATGCCCTCCTCGTCCAAGTACTCTTATACTTGGGTGTTCTTGAATTCGGTGCTGTTTTCGCTTCTTATCTTCTTAATTCTCAAGGAGCACTCATTTTTAGCTCTCCTCAAGAAATTCTTAAGGACACCTTGAGTTTCACGCTTATCATGCAAGAAAAACACCCAAGTAAAGCGAAAAAAAGTCATGAACAATAACTAGACCATATTTGTTACCGCCAATGCTTATGTAATAATGGGACCAAAGAGGTCCATGTATAGCATCTCCAATGATTTCGTTGTCGTCATCACGTTCTTGGCGAGATGAGCTGCTCCGACTTGTTTCCCAGCTTGGCACGTGCTACAAGGCCGATGTTTCTAAAAAACAACATTCTTAAGACCTCGGACGTGATTGCCTTTTAGAAGTTTTTGAAGATTCCTCATACCAACATAGGCTAGCCTACGGTGCCACAGCCATCCCATGTTGGTCTTTGCCATCATGTCTCAAGTTGAGTTTTATCCGCGGTGAAGTCCACGATATAAAGTTTTCCCTTGAGCACACCCTTGAAGGCAATTGAGTTATCAATTCTTCTAGTGACAATCACGCCTTCGTTAGTGAATAAGCAGTTATAACCTTTTGCACACAATTGAGATATGGATAAGAGATTGTAATCTAGTGATTCAACATGCATAACAAGAGAAATGGTGTGTTGTGGAGAAATAGAGATTTTACCCATACCTAGTATCTTCCCTTGGCTATTGTCACCAAAGTAGATACCTTGACTTGGATCGTTGTTTTCTTCATACTCCACAAACATCCTTCTCGCTCCGGTCATGTGGTTGGTGCATCCACTATCTAGCACCCACTTTGGCCCTGTTTGGTACAACTTCTGAACCAGCTTTTTTATAAAAATAAGTTGCGGATGTACCAAACAGTCAGCTTCTCCAGCAGCTTATTAGTTCAGCTGCTTCTCAGAATGAACTAAAAACAGGATATAAGTTTAAGCTGTTGTTCACCAGCTTTTCAGACAAGCTTCTTTTTTAACAAGTTTAAGCCGTGCCAAACAAGGCCTTTGTACCGCCGGAGGAGTAAATCTACAAAACAAGTTTAGGCTCTGGTTTTAGGTACCTAAGCTTGGTTGGGTCCTTTGAGGTTAGTGACAACACTTTTGGGTACTCACACACAAGGCTTTGGGCTCTTGCGGAGTGGCCCAACATATTTTGCATAGACATACCCAAATTTGCTTTTCATAAGTACATAAGATGCATTAAAATCATGAAACATAGTTAGGTTAACATTCTTAGCAATCTTAGCATCTTTAGCATATTTATCAAATTTTATCATTTCAAGAGAGGTAGAGATATGACACTCATTCATGGTTTGTTATTGTCGGTACCCTCGATACGGGGTACCCCCGCGCACAGGGGGAAATGCCTAAGGACCTCGCCCTTCTCCGCAGGGAGAGCTCCGAAGGCGCCACGTGTACAGCGGGGCCGAACCTCCCTCTCCTCAGAGGAGAGCTCTGGACCCGCCACGTGGCCAACTGAGCCGGGCCTCCCCCCTCCGCGGGGAGAGCTCCGGAGGCTCCGCGTGTCCTGCGGGGCCGGACCTCCCTCTCCTCAGAGGACAGCTCCGGGCCCGCCACGTGGCCAGCAGAAGCCGGACCTCCCCCCCTCCGCGGGGAGAGCATCCACGGGGATATCTATACCTGTACAAACAATATGCCAAAGTGCAGGATTGAGAGAAATAAGATGTAACTTCATGTTATGTTTCCACATGGTATAGTTAGTGCCATCGAAATGTGGAGGTTTGCCCAAAGCAATAGACAAGTAATTTATATGAGAATTTAAGCGCTCATAGTTGAAAGGATATCACGTCTAGTCCTCTTCGGGCTTCTTGAGTTTCTTCTCTTTCTCAACTCTCCTCTTCCTTCTTGCTTCGTCTTTTGCTTTTTGAAGAAGATTCGCAAGGCGCTTCACTTCTTAATCTTCATCATCGGCCTCGAAGTCGAAGGGAGGAGACTTTGGCTTGTCCTTGCTTGAGTTGACGGTCTTGTTGGGCGAGGACTTAGTTCTTCCTCGCCGTGGGCGCTGTTTCTGATACCAATTGAAAGTTGCCGAGAGGGGGGTGAATAGGCGGAATACCTGAAATTCGGCTTAATAAAAGCTAATTAGTTTGCAGAGTGCGGACAAGTCCAGCCTGGGGGCGGACTAGTCCAGTCACAAGAAAATTAAACCCAAAAGCAGATATCCTCAAAAATTTTTGCTGGTCTATTTAATAAGTAGTGAAGTACTATCACCCAACAATCTAGTAGTGAGGTTGACAGAGAGAGTAATTTACTAGAACTAGATGGATCACAAAACTTAAGTAATAAATGTGAAGAACCTTAAAGTGATCTAGCAAGAAATGAGAGGCAAACCGAAAATGCAAGACACACGATTTATACTGTGGTTCTGCCTCACAAAGAAGCCTACGTCCATGTTGAGGAGTCCACAAAGGACCGAGCTGCTCTCAACCCTATCCTCACCATACCACCACAAAGGTTGGCTTGTTTTTCTACTAGATCACAAAGATTTCACAACGATTCGTGGGGCAGCTCACAAACTGAGGCTCCCACAAGATTACAACTCAAAGAACTTCAAAATTAGCATCCTCAACAACTCAACTACCACAGTCAATGTGAGAGAATCAACCAAGAGCTCAATACTAATCACTCCCCTCTTTCTCCTCTTCCCAAATCTCACAAACACACAAGATTCACCCTTAGGGCTCAAAGAATTGAAGAGAAGGGGCTAGGAAAGCTCTAGGAAGGCTATGACGGCGCTATGGTTCGAGTTGTTGCCTTAGAGGCCCCGGGATCCCCTTTTTATAGGGGTCTCGATAACTAATCGTTGCCACCACAAAAAGTCCGGACTAGTCCGACCTTTAACCCTGGACTAGTACAGCATGTGGGGACTGATGAAGTCGCACTTTACCAACCACAAAGTCCCCCGCCTCCTTTTGAAGTCAAACATTCACAACACCACGGACTAGTCCGCCCAACAACAGACTAGTTTGATCTCACACAGAACCTTTTATTCTGGTTGAGAACGGACAAGTCTGGTCCACCGGACTAGTCCGACTTCAAAGGGGGGACAAGTCCGGCCATCTAGGACTTAGTCCCAGCAGCCACCTCTAAATTCCAAACGGACTAGTCTGACCCAAAGTGGACTAGTCCGATCTCACACAGAAACTCTTGTTCCGGTTAGAAACTGACTAGTCTGAAAGAGCGGACTAGTCCGGTCCTTCAGGACTTAGTTCCTGAAAGACTCAGACACACTCACCATGGACTAGTCCGTCCTCAAACGGACAGTACAAACTCATACAGAAACTTCTGGTCCGCCTAACATCGGATTAGTCCTGCCTTCGAGCCCGGACAAGTCCGGCCCTGGTCTTAGGGCTGTCTCAACTCTTCTCTCCAACTAGCCTAACTTGTACTAAGAGCTCTTAGATGATTCTCAACACTTTGACCCTAATGAATACACTCATACTGAAAGGCTAAACTCAACACAAAGGAATTTAAACCCTAAATTCTACTCTTCGAGTATCTTCTTTTTTTTCTCCTCTTTTCCCTTTTTGAGTGCATCCATCTCTCTCGATTATTTAATTACCTGTACTTACACTTGTAATGCTCATTAGTCTCTTAAGTGTTGTCATTAATCATAAAAACCCACGGGAATTTAGCCTAGATGCACTTTTAGTTGTTCTTACAAGTGTGAAAGCCTGCCCTTTTAAATCGGCAGGTCTCTCTATTTATTCACTCTCTCTCCTTCTTTCTCTCTCTTCCTCATCCCCCTATGCCGCGGGGGGGGGGGGGGGTGACGCGCCGTGGGCTTAGGATGGCTTGTCTTGTCGCTCGTTTGATAGCGCACTCGATGGTGCCACCGTACTCCTGACCTGTTGTCGCTCCTGCTCCCGTCCTATCGTTAGGGAGTGGTCCATACCGAGGCGCACACGCACCCCGTGTCCCGCTCCTCTTCAGTTCCATCAGAGGTAACAGGCATTCAATGCCGTGGCCAGGGGGTGCTTGAGTACTCATCCACTCGACTGAGGCGCCTGATCTGCATTGAAGGCCACATGCTTCCCTGCTTCCCGAGGTCGGGCTCGGGTCCTCCCTTCAAGGCTATTATCTCTTTCGGGTCGCCTTGGGGATGAGGCTTGTATCTTGCCGAGGGGTCAGTCCTAGGCTCCTCGTCGCACCTCCTCCCGAGTTCGGGCTCGAGCATGCTTCGTCATCCCTTGTAGGATGCTCCCTTGCCTCCTCCCTGAGGTTCCGAACCTAGAACCCCGTCGAGAATAACGACACTTATGTTGTACATGTCAGAAGCCAGGGTTGGTGTATAAGTCATGCTCTCATGTCATGGTTTCTTGTATGATTGCAATATTCCTTTTAAATTTATATTACATCTTACTTTAAGAAGGAATTAATTACACATACATGAGACATCCCAACATGTGTTATACATTATAGACCTGAGAATCTTAAGCTTGAAGATAGCGTGCCATAAAACATGGCGTATTGGAACTTACATGGATGAGTCAGGGTTGGGCAAAGGAGGATACACTGCATTGCATACAAGGAGCTCGAACACAACTATAAAACTTGTAAGAAAATTACACCCGAGTTGCTATCCGTCAAAGCTGGTCCTTCAGCTTGTATCAACGACATCGAGACGTACCCTCGTGCTACTCGATCAACCGTTTTTAGGAATTTATGGAACTGTAATATGTTCAATCTATGTTTAATGTAAGGTTTGTAAAATATTTGTCATTTGTAATATGTTTGAACTTTGTTTGTAATACAACTATAATATGTTTGAGCTCTATCATTTCCCATATTTGAAATGTTGGAACTTCATCGCTTGAGTGGATAAATTGCCCCCCAAGAGGGCGATATGTGCCCATTTCTACAATTGTTTGAGTCGGTACACCATGTTTGCAAATTTGAATTACATGACTTTCTTAAGAAACAATTTTTACTAATATCATAGTTAACAAGGACAATGCAGACTACAAAAGATCATCGTTTCCTATAACTTGTGTCATTGAAAAATAAAAATGTTATCTGTCCACTCTATTTACAAAAGGGTCCTAGGCAGCCGCTTAAGTGCCGTCTAGGCACTGAGCTCTACCGGACCGCTTCGCTTTTTGCTAGGCGGCGATATTAGGATGTCAGATCATTTTTTCTGCTTCGATCCGCGTTTTTCCATTTTCTTCCGCTTAATTCCGCTTTCTAACGCTTTTGTGTCCATATAAAAGGAATAAATAACTCTATTTTTTTTCTCATTCCTATCGGTAGCGGTTACTGTTGGAAAGATGGTAGTGCACTATCTTAGTGCCTAGCTGACTGCACAAGACGTGTCACACTCTATCTCATCTTATCTCATTGATTGATTAAATATTTTTAAATTTAAAAATCTTCATATATATAATATATTATACAAATTTAACTCCGTTTAAAGACGATAGGCGCTGGAACGAGCTCCTCTGCTCGTTTTTTACCGCTTTTTAAATACCGTCTGTTCATAAACCTTTGGTACAGCTCTACAACCTGATTCTTACATATTCACTTCTGATTCTCCAGTGGAGTGATTCCTCCTGTTTCTCATGTTGAATCTGATTCTCATGTTGAATCAGAATCTGTTTGTAAAGATCCTTTGGCAAGAACTGATTCTTGATTTCTGAAGGTAGATAATTAGTTGGAATTGTCTATTTTGCCCTCCAGTCTGAATGCGTCGAGATTGCGAGCAGTATACCAAGTTATAATCTTAAATATAGTGTGCATCAATGTGTGATGAGATCGTGGCCAGTATATTACAATCTTGAGTGCAGCAGCCCAGGTATAAAAAGCACGAGTGTGGTGCTTTGAAAAACTGTTAGTAGTAGTACTGACTGTTAAGCTGAACCAAATGAACCATTTCTTGCTTTCTTCCCTGAGGCATAGCAAAGAACGATACTAGAGGACAAGCTAAGATGTCAGCGTACTCCCTTGATTCAACTCGCAAGAACAAGTGACGGACTAGGGGTTCCACAAGATTGGAAACGAGATTGGCAATTATGCAGAAAAGAAAATGAACAAATTGGCAAAGGGAATAGATTGGAAACTACTGACTTTTCTGATTCAATTACGCAGAAAAGAAAAGGAACAAATTGGCAAAGGGAACGTGGGTTCCTCACCCTGAAATAGGAGCACCTGCTGCAGGCAGATTGGGAGCGATTGGAAACAAGCGATCTGGAGCTGCCACCTGCGGACGGGGGACGGATCACCCGCGCATGCTAAGATTGGAGGCAAGGATTACGAAGCCTTGGCAGCGCGCCACCGAAAATCAGTATAAGGCAAGAGGAGGCGGGGCTGCATCTGCTGCCGTCGCAACACTAGGAGCGCGCCACCGTCGCCATGGGAGGAAGACCAGAGGATTCGGGCGCTATGGATCAGAGGATCGGCGTCCAAATCGACGCTGACGGTGTCCGAATCAGTGGAGGAGGTCGAACCTAGCCGCCGCCAGGAAATCGCCCGACATGGGAGTCGGGGGGCGCACACGGTTCCGTAGGCCGGTGCGGCTCACCCGGTTTTGTCCGGTGGGCGGGTAAATTCTTCCAATTCATATTTTGCTGGTTGAGAAGCTGTTTTAAGATGCAGGAAAGACAGTCAAATTGATTCTTCCTGATTCTCAAACACCCGTTTGGCACAAGCTGGTTGCTGTGCCAAAGGGCCCCTAGGCTGGGCTATACACCCTCCTCTAATGGGCCGCAGAAGGAGGCTCACTCCTTTCTTTGTTTCTCCTCAAAGCAAAATTCTCCTAAACCCGTCCAAAACCCTAACCTCGCACCGCAAGCGGCAGCCATCCACCCGTGCGATGTCGCCGGCAACCCTCGTCGCCCGGCTCCTCCACCGCGGAACTGCCTCCTCCACCTCGCCGCTACGGGCGCTCACCTGCCGCTACCTCCACTCCTCCGGGCCCGCTCCTCTCCCGCGCTGTCTGCCCGCGACCACCTCCTCCGCGTCGCACTGGACTGCCACCCGTCGCTTGTTGGCGTCGCAGTCTATGGCCTCTTCCTCCAAGGGTTCCGCTGACGAGAACCTGAGACGGGTCATCGAGTCCGAGATCGAGTGCGTCGTACAGTCGGAGGAGAGCACCACCGACAAGGTTTGTTCGCTTCCTCAACATTTATAACCGCCTTCTTAGCATTCCATTTGTTTCTTCGCCGTAATAGTTCGGTTCTATATCTGGGCAATTAGTTTAGGGATAATGATATATGAGGACCTAGAGAAATCTTCATGTCCAGTGAAACAAAAGGCGGCCGCCTAGGCGCGCCTTAGCGCTCCGTGCAGCCCTCCCGCCTCGCCTCGGGGGGTAGGCGGTCGCGAGGCGGAGGGGGGGGGAGGAGGGGGGGGGGAGGGGGCGGAGATGGCGGCGCGCCCGGGGGGAGGGAGATGGCGGCGCACCCGGGGAGGGGGGAGGGAGATGGCGGCGCGCGCGGGGGGACAGGGGAAGATGGCGGCGCACGGGGGGAGGGGGGCGGAGATGGCGGCGTGCCCGGGGGGGAGGGAGATGGCGGCGCGCGCGGGGGACAGGGGGAGATGGCGGTGCGGGGGGGGGGGGGGAGGGAGATGGCGGCTCGCGGGGGGGGGGGGGTGGCGTGCGCGAGGGGAGATCGACGGGGGGTGGGGAGTGGACCGGTTATCATCGAAGCCCTAGCGGGCTGTGGGGGGTGGGCTGAAATGGAACCGCAGGAGTTGAGGGCAGGCTGAAATGAAACCACCCGCCTAGTGGGCTGGCCCATGTGACAATTGGAAATAAGAAAAGGGAGAGAAAATAAAAGTGGTATGTACAAAATTAACCAACACAACAGAAATATGTGCATACTACTATATTTTAAAGAAAATTATAAAACACCCCTGCTACAGTACACAACGCCTAGGCGCCGCCTAGAAACGCCTAGGCACGCTTAGGCTCTAGGCGGAGGGTCACCGCCCGCCTAGCGCCTAGCGCCTTGTAGAACCTTGTTCATGTCCTTGTTTGGATGAGGGCATTAGGTTGAAAGTATTGCTGATAATACTGAAAAGATTAAGATTCTTTAGAAAATTGAAATGCATTTTATACTATCTTATCATTTTATCATTTGAGGCTAGAAGAAATTTGGTGCTGAGATAATGCATATGCTAGTCAGTGCTTTTCATCATTATTAAAATATGGATATGTGGTTTGTTTCTATCTGACAGTAGACCTGTTATAATTTTATTCTGTATAAAATTTACAATGTGTCGGACCGGTGTTCATCCAGGCCTGATTAAACACAAAAAAGAAGCCTTTATTTTGTTACCGTCCAATTTCGAGGAATTGCAAAATCTTTGAGATCATAATGATGCAGAGGAAAAGGTGGGACAGAAATGTGTTTTCTCTTGAACAGTTGAACATAAAATGTAAAAAGGCCAGAGTGAACTGCACTCACTCTGACAGTTGTGAGACTCCCGGTCAGGATCAGGCATGTAAATGGGCGCCCGGACGCCCAGGCGCTCGCCTAGGTGTCCGGCCAGGCGCGGCGGCGGTGGGCGGCAAGCGGCGGCGGAGACGAAGTTGGGCGGGTGGAGGCGGAGTCGGGCGGGGGCGGAGGCAGAGTCAGGCTGATGCGCAGGCGGGCTGAGGAGGTCGAGGCGCGCTGAGAGCCCAACTAATAGGAACCGTTAGATGAGATCCGACGGTCCACGTTTTAGATGGGGTGTATAACACTACCTAACCTAACCCTGCCCATCTTCCTCCCCCACCCTCTCTCTCCTCTCCAAACGTGGCGGCGGTGGCGGGAGCCACTCCAGGTGGCGGCGCGAGGGGCCAGCGGTGGCGGCCGGCCAGGCGAGGCGAGCAGAGGCTGCTTGAGGGGGGTGGTTGCGGCGACCTCGGCGGCTGTGGTGATCTCGGTGGCGACGGACGGAGGCGACGCCGGCAGGGGAAATGGTCGGCTAGGCGAGGCGAGCCTCCCTAGCGTCCTCCCGCCATCGACTGGATGCCTAGGCGACGCCTCAACAACGCTGGCCAGGACTATATATTACAAGCATGATGTACACTCGATACGGTTTACATTATTAGGTTGAGAACAAGACGGCCTTGCTCTAAATATATTCCATACTTTCTGATTTTTTGGGGTGTTGTCCAATGCATTTAGGTGACAGAGTAAATACGTGAACAATTGAATATTGGTGTTATAGTAGCATGGCTGGCCTTTGCAAGTCTAATCATGCATAGGGCCACAGGTGTAAATCATGGTCTGTGATATTTTTTGGGTTTATACCAACTCTATTTTTCTTTGTACGTCAAAGGATTAACAATGTGATTGCAGTTTGTGCTTTCTATCATGAAGTTTGGCATTATTGTGTGGTGTCCTTCTGTGGATGCCTTCGTGGGCCGCCAATATGGCCGGCACAGGGCCCATGGCGCCCACAGCCCAACCGCACCACCTCCTGCCTAAGCGTCTTCTAGAAGATTTGTTTAAAATCAGAATAAATCTGTTATAGATAGAATTAGAATCCAATCTGTTATAGATAGAATTAAATAAATAGGAGATTGAGTCGGTTGGGGGTGTCCCAACTGACCTGGGCGCAACAGCTGGCCCTAGGTGGACGGCAGGGGGTCCAAGCATCACCCCTCCCCCATGTAACCTCTATCTAGGAAAAATAAGAATTGCCCCATTGGGCTGTTCTTCTCTTTGGATCACCGTGGCTAGAACCCTAACCCTAGCCACCGTGATCACCCCCCCCCCCGCGATACACGTTGCGGAATTCTCCCCACGCCCCCTGTGCTGCTGGTTTCTCCCTTGCGCAGCCCTAGGCGCAACCGGGGAACCCCCTCGCATCCAGATTCACAACAATTGGTATCACGATCCAGCGGAGCACCGTACATGTCTGTTTTCGGGGCTGATTCCGGGCCTATGTCTGTGAGAGACCTCGCTGCCCTCATGAGGACCATGCACTCTGGCATCACGGCTTCCATCGATCGCCTCTTAGCTGAGGTGGGGATTGTGCACACTCGTCTCTATCGGCACGACGTCGGTCTTGCCCGTATTGAAACAGCCTGATACGGCCTTCTCAGCATAACAGCGACCACATGACATTACCACAGGCGACAGTGATCTGTTCAACATGGATGTCGATGACAATGGCGGCCAGATGCGCGACACTGGCTGGGGACGCGGTGCCACAGCGGCGACGGCAGCGACGACGGTGATGACTTTAGCCCGCGCAACTATGGTCGACGCCCCTAGGGGCATCACACGTTAGACGACGGCGGGCTACGCCGGCACAAGGTCAACTTCCCGAAGTTCGAAGCACAAGGGCCCGCCACATGGCCAGCATAGAAGGACCTCCCCCCTCTGCTGGGGTGAGCTTCGAAGGCTCCACATGTCCAGCGGGGCTGGACCTCCCTTCCCCTTAGAGGTGAGCTCCGGGCCCACCACGTGGCCAGCAGAGCCGGACCTCCCCCCTCCACGGGGGTGAGCTCTGAAGGCTCCACGTGTCCAGCGGAGCCGGACCTCCCCTCTCCTCAGAGGTTAGCTCTAGGCCCGACACGTGGCCAGCAGAACCGCGCTTAAAGGCGCACCATGCCTTTACCGTACAAGACATTCAAGACCTGCGCCTTCCCAAGACGCGGAGCTCGCCTTTGTTAGGAGGCGCTGTGCCCAGTCACATCGCAGTTGTCGGCACCCTCAATACCGGGTACCCCCGCGCACAGGGTGAAACTGCCTAAGGACCTCGCCCCCTCCGCATGGGCGGGCTCCGAAGGCGCCACGTGTCCGTTAGAGGCTCCCCTCTCCTCAGAGGATAGCTCCGAGCCTGCCGCGTGGCCCAGATGATCGGACCTCGCCCCCTCCACAGGGGCGAGCTCCGATGGAGCCACGTGTCCAGCGGGGCCGGAGCTCCCCTCCCCTCGGAGGATAGCTCCGGGCCTGCCACGTGGCGAGCAAGAGCCAGACCTCCCCCCCCCCTTTCCTCAGGGGAGAGCTCCGGGCCCGATACGTGGCCAGCAGAGCAGTGCTGCCCGCCCGGCGCGGTAGGCAGCAGGAGTAAAGGCGCGCCATGCCTTTACCGTACAAAGCATTCAAGACCCGCGCCTTCCCAAGACGAAGAGGCGCGGCACACGCCTGTCAGGAGGCGCTGTGACCAGTCACAGTCAGGACAAGCGTACAGTGTTTGAAGCTGCAGACCATTGAAGGCAGCGACAAGACCGGACAAGACGTGCCCTGCCGTCCCTGCCATCGCCAACGACTACACGCTACACCTAGCCTGCGGCATGGGCAGGGCGGCAGGACGAGGACCTCGACGCCAGCACCAAGACATAATAGCTGGTAGGAAATCACACCGGGGCCACCTGTCAGGTCCCCGGGGCCCATCTTGTAAGCAACCCGAGCCTTGGACTATAAAAGGCTTAGGCAACGTTACAAGCGGGGTGGTTCGGACTCTGTGGGGTTCGGCTTTTTGCACACTCTCACGCAGGGTTCGGCATTTTGGCTCAACACCTTGATTCTAGCACTCAGCTCATCCTCAAGCTCAGAATTCCGGTTCTGAGCACCAAGTAATACAACGAGCACCTCTGCTCACCGTGAACGTAGGGTTTTACGCTCCGGTGGCCTGAACCACGTAAAAAATCTCTGTGTCAACCTTCTCCTTCCTTCGTCCCTAACGCATAAGCTCTCCGTGAGTGACTAGCACCTCCGAAAAAGAACCTCCGCGGGCTGCCCAGTGCAGGCCCGGGGAAAGTGTCGACAGCTACACTTCGACAGCAGTGAAGATAGGCACGCCGTGTCAGAGGCTGTACACCAATAAACACAGCGACAAGACATGCCCTGCTGTCCCTACCATCATGAACCGCTACGCCTAGCTTGCGGCGTGGGCAGGACGCGGCAGGACGAAGACTAAGAAGCTATTGCCAGAGACAACTACCAGCATTCACTGCGAGATACGGTAAACGGCAGGAAATCACCCCAAGGCCACCTGTCGGGCTCCGGGATCCCCTTTGTAAGCCGCCCGAGCCTTGAACTATAAAAGGCTCGGGTAGGCAATGTTACAAAGGGTTCAAATCCCTCAGCATTCGAACCCAGTTCGGCATTCTAGCAAGCAATACATCGAGCAACTCTGCTCCCGTGGACGTAGGGTTTTACGCTCCGACGGCCCGAACCACGTAAAATTAGGGATGACAATCCTACCCGCGGGTGTGGGTACCCGATGGGTTTTGCACCTGACGGGTACGGGTGGGATTTTCCACCCGCGGGTCTAACCCGCACCCGACCCGACTTGTCGCGGGTGCGGGTGTGGGTTTTATTTTGCACCCGCGGGTACTCGACGGGCATCCGAAATAATTTATGTTTATAATTTTAAAGTAAAATTTGATTGTGTTATATTATTTAATTGTTTCACCTTACTTATCAAGACCTATATTTATAATCTTTATAAGTAACTTAACATTTATGTTGTATTGTCATTCAAAATGGATGATTTTTTAGACCTATTTTATTAAATGTTCTAGTATGGTTATAAAAAAGTCAAACACGACGGGCACCCGAAACCCGCCCGAAACTCGACGATGCGGGTGCGGGTGCGAATTTTCACCCGCGGGTGCGGGTTTCAAATTTCACCCGAACCTGACCCATTGCCATCCCTACGTAAAATCCCTGTGTCAATCATCTCCTTCCTTCGTCCAACATGCGAGACTCTCCGAGAGGACTAGCCCCTCCGAAAAAGAACCTCCACGGGCTGCCCTGAGCAGGCCCGGGGGAAGTGTCGATCGCAGACGCTTCGACATTTGGCGCGCCAGGTAGGGGGGCTTTTCACTCTCGCGACGGGTCAATGCCGACGAAGATGACCAAGCTTCCTTCGGCGGCAAACTCTCCTCGCCCTCGTTCCCGGCGAACAATGACCAGCGAGGCTTATGTCTCGACGCACTCAGGGAGGAGTGTGTCGGGACAAGCTGGGAGCCCGCGTCCGACTCCGGCAACACGGACTCCTGCAAGCCCAAAATCTGTTGCAGCGCAGAGCGCTACTCAAGGAAGTGCACTAGCTGCAGCACGGACGCTCCTGTACCATCCACCTGCTGTGGACGCTCCCCAGGGGGCCATCCAGCAGTGGATCTGCGACGTCGACCGCCTCGTCGCCGCCGCCGCCAACCCTTCGCTTCGACGGGGACGACGCCGTAGTCAACCAGATGTGTCACTGTCGCGCACGCCAACGGTTGACGGGCAGAAGGCAGACTCCCGCTCTACCAGGCTCCCAACGGCGGACCTGAGGTCAGAGCTGGAGCGACGTCACTTGGGCGAGGATGCCCGCGTGACCATCGAGCGACGGCGGGAAAGGCGTCGCAACCACGAGGCCGACTACAGCATGTCGACCGCCTCAACACACCCTGGGCCGCAGACGTTCGCCACGCGACCTCTGCCCCAGGCGTACGCCACGCAGCATATGCAGCCATATGCCTTGCAAGTGGCGCCCCCGGTATATGGTGCACCATTGCCCATGCCGGGGTACACTGCGCCAACAGCGGACCAAGGGTTCGCGGCACCAGGATCTGCAGCGGCAGAAGCGGGGTGTGCGGCCCTGGCGCCCCATCTTCGCTTCGCAAGGTGGCCACGCAAGTTCCGGCCACACTTGCCGGAGAAGTACGACGGAAGCGTCAACGCGGCGGAGTTTCTGCAGATCTACTCCACCGCCATCCTCGTGGCAGGAGGGGATGGGGCCGTCATGGCCAACTACTTCCCCGTCACCTTGACCGGCCCAGCACGGTCATGGCTCATGAACCTCCCCAGGGTTCCATAACCTCCTGGGGAGAGCTGTGCCGACAGTTCGCGGCGAACTTCAGCAGTTCCTACACGCGTCCCGGCACGGAGCTGGACCTCCACGCCGTGCGACAACAACCGGGAGAATCCCTGCGCTCCTTCATCCAACGGTTCCCCCAGGTGCGCAACACCATCCCCCACATCCAGAATGCATCCATGGTGGTGGCATTCCGACAGGGTGTGAGGGATGAGAAGATGCTCGAGAAGTTGGCCTTCAGGGAGGTGCGCGACTTCTCGGAGCTCTTCGTCGTGGCGGACAAGTGCGCCGGAGCAGCAGAAGGGCGCAACTAGCACTCACAGCCAGCCTCTGAAGCAGGAGGACAGCCCGGAGCTAGCGCTGCATCCCAAGGGAGCAACAAGAAGAGCAAGAAGAAAGGCGGTGGCAAGATCAAGCCGCCGGCCGGAGCTCCCGTTGCTGCAACTGTAGCACCCAGCGGAGCTCGGGGGCCCCCGACAAGAGGCCACGACAGTCACGCGACGGAGGTGGCCGCAGTGAGCCATGCCCGGTACACAACACCAGGAGCTACACTACTGGTGAGTGCCGGGAGATCAAGAAGCTCGCGGAGCGCTTCCGCGAGAGGAAGCAACCGCACGCAGATGGTGCTTGTCGAAGTGTTCGGTCGACACTTCCCCCGGCCTGCACTGGGCAGCCCGCGGAGGTTCTTTTTTTGACGGGGCTAGACTCCTAGCGGAAAGCTTGCGCAGATGGACGAGTTAGGGAGAGCTTGACACGGCGAGTTTTACGTGGTTCAGGCCGCCGGAGCGTAAAACCCTACGTCCACGGCGAGCTATGGAGCTCGCTGTATTGCTTGCTGCTCAGGGCCGGGGGCCTGAGCTTGGGGTGAGTTACAGCTTGAGAGTGTATGGCTAGCGTATGAGTTGCAAAATGCGAACCCTTGCTATCGACGCCTACCCGAGCCTTTTATAGTCCAAGACTCGGGCGACTTACAAGGGGAGCCGGGACCCGACAGGTGGTTCCGGGAAGATTGTCTATTATCTATCGTATCTGCAGTTATGCCGGTAGTTGTCTCTGGCCGAAGGCTTCTGAGTCTTCATCTTGCCGCCCTGCCTATGCTGCATGCCAGTCGTAGCGGTTGATGACGGCGCAGGCGGCATGGGTTGTCTTGTCGCAGTGTTTATTGGCTGACAGGTTCTGACACCGCGCGCCAGTCTATGATGCGACTGGGCGCAACGGCACCTGACAGACGCGTGCCCCGTGTTTCCGCGTCTTGGGAAGACGCGGGCCTTGAATACCTTGTACAGGCAAGGTATGGGGCGTATTTACGCCCGCTGCCTACCACTCGGGGCAGGCAGCGTCGCTCTGCTGCCACGTGGCGGGCCCGGAGCCCTTCTCAGAGAAGAGAAGGGTCAGTCCCGCGGGGCACGTGGCGTCTTCGGACCTCTCTCCCGCGGAGGGGGAGGTCCGGCTTCTGCTGGCCACGTGGCGGGCCCGGAGCTCTCCTCTGAGGAGAGGGAGGTCCGGCCCCGCTGGACACGCGGCGCCTTCGGACCTCTCTCCCGCGGAGGGGGAGGTCCGGCTTCTGTATGCCACGTGGCGGGCCTGGAGCTCTCCTCTGAGGAGAGGGAGGTCCGGCCCCGCCGGACGCGTGGCGCCTTCGGAGCTCTCCCTGCGGAGAAGGGCGAGTTCCTTAGGCATTTTACCCTGTGCGCGGGGGTACCCCATATCTCAGGTACCGACAGGCGCCTTCGGAGCTTTCCCTGCGGAGAAGGGCGAGACCCTTAGGCATTTTCCCCTGTGCGCGGGAGTACCCCATATCGCGGGTACCGACAGTGCTCCCTTCCGCCAGAGGGAGGGCAAGCAGAAGGTCGACCCCCGGGGCCACGGCGACCAAGAGATGGGGTACCAGGAGCCCCAGCGCACTCTGAAGGCGGTCCATCATCGTGGGGACTCCAGCTCTGGCGAAGACGAGCACTGGAAGGCGCTCCACGTCATCTACGGCAGGTCCTCGGACCCCTCGTCCAGGAACGCAGTCAAGACCCTACGCCGAGCAGTGGCGTCGGTGGCTCCTACCCCAAGCGCAGCGCCACACCTCAAGTGGGTAGGGACCCCCATCACCTTTGACGCCTCCGATTGCCCCAAGAACATGGCTGGAGCCGGACAGCTACCACTCTTGGTAGCTCCAACCATCGCCAACGTGAAGATGTACCACGTCCTGGTGGATGGCGGGGCTGACCTCAACCTCATCAGCCGCACAACTTTCTGGAAGCTGTAGATTCCTATGGCCAAGCTCACCCCGTCGAGCCCGTTCTCAGGGGTAGGGCTGGGACAAGTCGTCTCATACGACAACATCAGCCTTTCGGTGACCTTCGGAGCACCGGACAACTACCGGACAGAATACATTCTGTTCGATGTGGCGGAGGTCGACCCCCCCTTCAACACCATCATGGGCAGGCCAACCCTGTACCGATTCATGGCAGTAGCCCAGTACGGCTACCTCGTCCTGAAGATGCCTACACCAACCGGCGTCGTTAGGATCCGTGGAGACCGCACTGTCGCAGTGTCAGCCTTGGAGAAGCTCCAAGCACTTGCGGCTGCCCGAGCACCTGCCCTTGGCGGTGCAGAACCGGGCCAGCTCCACCCGAGTGCATGCCACCGTGCCTCAACCTCTGCACCCCGAGTGCAATCCTCCGACGAAGGCGACGTCCCCCTGAAGGTCGTCCAAGTCGGCTCCGAGCCTGCCCAGACCACCCGAATAGCCGGGGGCCTGGACAGCAAATAGGAAAGCGCGCTCATCACCTTCCTCCGGGACAATGTCGACGTGTTTGCATGGCAACCGTCACAAATGCCCGGGATCCCTAGGGAGGTGATCAAGCACCATATGAAGATCTTCCCCGACGCTCGGCCGATCCAGCAGAATCCCCGGAAGCACTCCATCGAGCGGCATAACTTGATCAAGAAGCTGCTGGATGCTGGCTTCATACGGGAGGTCCACCACCCTCGGTGGTTGGCAAACCCTGTTGTCGTCCCGAAGGCCGGCGCGAAGCTCCGGATGTGCATTGACTACACCAGTCTCAATGAGGCATGCCCCAAAGATCCATTCCCTCTCCCTAGAATAGATCAAATTGTAGACTCTATATCAGGCTGTGATATGTTATGCTTCCTAGACGCCTACTCAGGCTTCCACCAAATACCAATGTCTAGAGAAGATGAAGAACACACTGCTTTTATAACAGTAGATGATCTGTATTGTTATGTCTCCATGCCTTATGGTCTAAAAAATGCTCTCCCTACCTTTGTACGCGCTATGCATAAAACATTTGGAGAGCTAATCCGAGACTTAGTAGAGGTGTATGTCGATGACATCGTTATCAAAGTCAAACAGAGCTCATCCTTGTTAGATAACCTAGCTCTAGTCTTTGACAAGCTGCGCTCCACGCGCACCAAGCTAAACCCGGACAAGTGCGTGTTCGGTGTCTCCTCTGGAAAGCTCCTTGGATTCATGGTCTCACACCGAGGGATCGATGCTAACCCAGAGAAGATCAAGGCCATCGAGCTGATGCGACCCCCGACTTGCATCAAGGATGTCCAGAAGCTCACGGGATGTCTAGCTGCGCTCAGTCGGTTCATACCAAGGCTAGCTGAGCGAGCTCTTCCCTTCTTCAAGCTCCTGCGCAAAGCCGGTCCATTTGTTTGGATCGAAGAAGCAGAAGAAGCATTCCAGGAGCCGAAGCAGCTCCTGACGACGCTACCCATCATGGTAGCCCTTGAGCCCGGTGAGCACCTGCTGCTCTACATCGCGGCGACGACGACAGAAGTGGTGAGCATGGTCCTAGTCGTAGAGCGGCCGGACCCCTCATCACTGCAACCTGCTCCAGCAGCAGAAGTCAAGCACCAAGGCTGTCCGGGCCACATGGGGGGCTCGGCAGCCAGGAGACCCCGGAGGTCTAAGACGACCTCCCGGAGCTCCAAGACAACCTCCCGGAGGTCCAAGGGGACCTCCTGGAGGTCCAAGGGGACCTCCTGGTGGTCCAAGGGGACCTCCCGGAGGTCCAGGGTGACCTCCCGGAGGTCCAAGACGGCCGAGAAGTCTTCGGGTCCCAGCCCCCGGAGGTGGCCCCGAACCCAGAGGACAGGAGGTCCCAGGGTCCGGTGCCAATGGAGGAAGACGTCCCGGATCCCCCAGGGAGGGTTCGAACCATCCAGAGGCCCGTCTACTACATCAGCGAAGTCCTCCACGACGCCAAGACAAGGTACCTGGAGGTTCATAAGCTGTTGTATGCAGTGCCCGTGGCGTCTAGGAAGCTCCGACACTACTTCCAAGCCCACCGGATCTCGGTGGTCACCTCCTACCCGCAAGGGACCATCCTCCACAGCCCCAACGCGACTGGCAACATCGCCAAGTGGGCAGCAGAGCTGGCGAAGTTCGAGCTGGACTTCCTACCACGTCATGCGGTCAAGAGCCAAGCACTGGCCGACTTCGTGGCCGAGTGGACGCCATCACCAACCAACCCAGGGGGCCCCAAAGGCGGCGAACCAGAGCCCCGAGCACCGGTCTTCACCGAGCCCCACTGGACGCTCTACTTCGACGGCTCCTCGCGGAAGCAGGGGGCCGGAGCCGGCGTACTGCTCCTCATGCCATCGGGGGAGCAGTTCAAGTACATGGTGCGTCTCAACTTCAAGGCAACCAACAACATGGCTGAGTATGAAGCTCTCATCTTCGGCTTGAAGACGGCGCTGTCCCTCGGCGCCCGCTAGTTGTTGGTCAAGGGCGACTCCCAGCTAATCATCAAGCAAGTCAAGGGTGAATGCTCCTGCAACGACCCACAATTAGCTGCCTATCCGCTCTACGTGCAGATGCTGGAGAAAGACTTTGAAGCCTTGGACCTGTTCCATGTACCGCGCGCCGACAACACCGTGGCCGACAACCTGTCAACGAAGGCCTCCACCGGAGCCCCGGTGCTCGAAGGAGCCTTCAAAAGGACGTTGCCGCGACCCACAGCCTGGCCTGCCGAGCCGGGTGAAGGGGGCGAGACCAGCACCTCGAAGTTGGCGGTCCCGGTGGCCCTGCAACCATGGAGCCCGCCAAGGATCGTATGCACCACTGGGGACTCCGTGCTACCCAGCGCCCAAGATCCAGAAGCTCAAGTCAGTCCCAATGCATGGATCACGGAGGTCCGGAACTACTTGAAAGACAACATCCTTCCTGATGAACATGCATCCGCTGAATGGATTGTGCGGATGGCTAAGAGATACACGCTGGTAGAAGGGGATCTCTACCGGCGTGGCGCCAACGGCATCCTATTGCGGTGCACAACTCAGGAGGAAGGCTGCAACCTGCTCGCAGAGATCCACGGAGGCGAGTGCGGGAACCACACTTCCTCATGCACGCTAGTCAGTAAAGCCTTCCGACATGGCTTTTATTGGCCGACAGCTCTCCTGGATGCCGTCAAGCTAGCCAAGAGATGCAAGGGTGCCAGTTCCATGCCAAGCAGATCCACACACCGGCGTAGACGCTGCAGATGATCCCACCCTCGTGGCCGTTCGCGGTATGGGGGTTGGACATCCTGGGGCCCTTCCCCAGAGAGTCGGGGATTCCGGTACCTCTACGTCGCTATCGACAAGTTCACCAAGTGGCCGGAAGCTGCACCAGTCATCACCATCAACAAGCAATCCGCAATCAAGTTCATCAAGTCGATCGTCTGCAGGTTCGGGGTCCCGAACAGAATCATCACCGATAACGGGACCCAATTCACTAGTGCGGCGTTCCAAGAGTACTGTGAAGACCTTGGCATCCAGGTGTGCTATGCCCCTAACACTCATCCAAAGAGCAATGGGCAAGTCGAGAGGGCCAACGCCGAGATCCTTCGGGGCTTCAAAACTCGCACCTATGCCAGCCTAGAGAAACATGGTGCCAAGTGGGTGGATGAGCTTCCGAGCGCACTGTGGGCTAGCCGGACATCCCAGAGCTGGGCCACAGGGGAGACACCCTTCTTCATGGTCTACGGGGCCGAAGTTGTGCTTCCCCAAGAGGTCACCATGCCCCCCCCCCGCGTCCGAGCTTACGACGAAGCCTCGCAGGACCAGCTCCGGCGTGAGGACATCGACTTCGTCGACGAGGCAAAGATGGCAAGCAACGCTCCGCAACATGCGGTACCGGCAGGTGCTCCGGCGCTACCACCAGAGGACCGTGCGTGTCCGGGAGCTCAAGGAAGGCGACCTGGTGCTGCGGCGCATACTTTCTCGAGAAGGGACCAACAAACTCTCTCCCAGCTGGGAAGGTCCCTTCCGAGACACAAAAGTTTGCCGCCCCGGGTGCGTACGCCTTTCTATCGAGGACGGGGACCCGCTCCCAAACCCTTGGGACATAGAACACCTCCTTAAGTTCTATCCTTAGAGCAGTAGTAGGACAGGTTTTTTCTTTTTCTGTAACAGATCCCATAGAGCCCAGGAGCAACGCTCGGAGCAACCAAGCCCTAGGGGGCGTTCCAGGACTACGTCCAGCTTAGCCTGGTTCCGTACTCTAAGCGCGTAGGCCCTACCCCCCTTCATAATGGGGTGGGTCGTTGCCTCCATGTATAGCCTGTTTTCCTCCTATGGATATATGTGAATGGAAAGAACCCTGTCCTACCACGCTCTCTCATGTGTTCATTTAAATTATGCAATTAATTTTTATGATCACCTCCCCATGCTCAAAAACAGTGTACGCTCATCGTATACTCAGCTCTCCTTTCCCACTCTCATCCCTAGTCGGCATTTGCTATCCTGCCGAAGGCGGTTGTGCTTGAAGTACTTGTCGAAGGCCAGGGGGCCTTTCGGACCTCCCCCAGCCAGGTATTGTGACGCCAGTTGGTCTCCTCCAGGAAAAACCTACGCCAGACCAGGGGGGTCCAGGGTGCGTAGCCTGCTTTGCTTGGTTCCATACCCAAAGCGTGCGCACTCTGCCCTCGGGAGGTCCAGGGTGTGCAGCCTGCTTTGCCTGGTTCCGTACCCAAAGCGTGTGCACTCTGCCTCCCCAGCGCTACGGTCTAGTACTAGGGGCCGGACGGTTGCACCCTGGCCTAGGAGGGAGATGGACCTCCGGTGCCGGGCGCACTGAATTGCCCAAGCCTCGTATACCGGCCCAGGACTGTAAGCCAAATAAGACTAAGAGACAGGGAAGGGAGAGCCCCCTAGCAGAATTACCGTTCCCCTACTTGTGTGCAGGACCTCCTGAGAGGCCCCCCGGACCTCCGGAGCCAGAGCTCCAACACCGGCGTGCTCCGGACGGTTAGGGGGGATCGTGGCCTTAGCTCCCCCGCAGGAATGTGGTAGGTGTGCCCAAACCATTGGCCACACCTACCAGGGGGCCACTACAGGGACTACGCAAGGGAAGACCGGAGCACCTGGCGATACTGAAGTCCCATGGCTTCTCAAGACCGGAGCTTCTGACTCCAAGCCAAGACCAGAAGAGCCGGACCTCGCCCCCCCCCCCCAGCGGGGGCGAGCTCCAAAGGCGCACGTGTACAGTGGGGCCGGGCCCCCCCTCTCCTCAGAGATGAGCTCCGGGCCCGCCACGTGGCCAGCAGAGCCGGACCTCCCCCCTCCGAGGGGGTGAGCTCCGAAGGCCCCTTGGGTCCTTATGTCAACAAGGGCCCAAGGGAGGTGTCTGTGCAAAGCTTTGAGATCGGTGGAGACCTCCCGGGGCCCTTACGGAGTTAAGGGCTCGGGCAGGCCAAGCCAAGAAAAGAAAGCAAGAAGCACAAGCACACAAGACAACAAGTCTATTCATTCAAAAGCTCCACGAGCTGGTCTACAGATAAAAGACAAAGTACAAGGCCCTCCAGCTACAAGGGCGAGCGCCTAGGAGTTTCCGGCCTCCCGCTGGAACCTAGACGCGACAAGGGCGGCGACGTCTCCGACTCCGGCCCTAGCGACCTTCTCTCGCTCGGCGGCGGGTCCCTGCACCACCGGTTCCAAAGAGATGGAGGAGTCCCAGCTTCGGAAGCACGTCAGCACGTGCGCGGCGACCTCCTTCACCAAGCTCCTCCCCTCGACCTCGAGCTCGTCAGCGATCACGGCTTCCAACCTCTCCAGCTTGGCGCCGACGGGCTCAAGTGCCGGGAGTGCCTGGGCCACCTCTTGTGCCGGTGCCCCCGTCCTCACGGGGCTGAAGCCAAGAGGCACCAGGGCAGACTCCGCCTGGCCGACGAAGCCCTAGACTCCCTGGGCCTCGGCGGTCCGCGAAGCTCGGAGCTGCTCCAGCTCCTGACGCGCCGCCAGCAAGGCGCCAGGACCTTCCTCGGCGAACCTCCTCTCCTTCACCGACAAGTCTTTCTCCCGGAGCCTGAGGTCCCGGGTGAGCCTCTCCAAATCTGACGTCCGGAAGTCAGCAGCGAGCTCCTGGTTCAGCACCGCCTGGCGGTCCCAGGCAACCTGCTCCTCCCTTTCGGCCAAGGCAGTCTCCCGGAGTTCCAGCTCTCCGGCCCTGGCTTTCAGGTCGCCTTCGCCTGCCTCCAGCTGCTCGGCGACCTCCTTCTCCCTGGCCGCCACGACGCGCTCCCGCTCCGTGACGGCACACTCACGCCGCACCAGCTGCAGCCGCATCTCCTGGTTGGCGGCGGAGCGGGCCTGGACACCATCATAGGCCTCGCGGGCCTCCCACATGATCCTCCTGGTCTCCGTGTCCAGGCGATCGACGGCTTTCTTTTGCACGTCAAGGAGCTCCTCCTCGGCGTCGAGCCTCTCCCTCTTGGCGTCGAGCTCCTCCTCGACCTCCCGGGTCCGCAGCTTCAAGAGCCGCCCCTAGCCGCGGAGGCGGTCCCTCTCATCCGCCAAGGCCTCCCGCTCGCGCTCAAGCGCAGCCTGGACCTGCCGAACACCGGACTGGGCAAGCTCCAGTGCGTCTGACAGCGACAGCGGGGCGGCGGAGGCCGAAGCCGTGCTGCAGACCTCCTCCATGGCGTCGTCATCCGATGGAGGAGACGCCGGCACCGCAGCATCCACGGAAACCGCGATGATGCGCCGATCAGGAGAAGACGGCGCTGAGGCAGGGCCAGTCCTGATGCGCCCCTGCTCGTCGCCCACCTGAGGACCTGCATCAACACCCGAAGGTCGGCCGCCACGAGCCTGCTCCACCGGGTCTTCACCAACAGCCAGCTCCCGAGCTGGCGAAAGAGGAGGAACAGGCGCCGCCGCCGTCGCAGGAGCCGGTCTTGCCGGGCCGGAAGGAGGAGACATCTGGACCTGCACGGGGGCCGGTGAAGCTGCCGCGACGTCCTGACGCTGTGGCACTGGGCCTCTACCAATCGAAGGTGGCCGGGGAACAGTCGCGTCCCGGCAGCCGACGAGTCACTACAAGCACAGGGAGCACTCAAGACAAGAAAAGAAGAATCAAAGTACGCAAGTACTAAGATCCGGTGAGTGCAAGCTTACCGATGAACACGAACATTCCAGCGGGCATGAAGCCCTGGCTTCCGAGCCGGGGCAGGGCCGTCGGAGCCTGCCGTCGCCATCGGGGCCTGCGTCGAGGGCACCTGGACTGGCGGAGCAGGGGGTGCACCCGGATCCCCCCTGGGAGATGGAGCAGCAGAGCTCCCACCGACAGCACCTCTGGCGCCGCTCGCCATACCAGCCCCTGGAGCACCTGAAGGCCGGGGCGCCTGCGCCCCCGGCTGAGACCCAGACACCGTGGCACCGACGTCCCTCCTCGGAGCTCCACCCGTGGAAGGAGGGTGGGACGCCCGGGACTCCTCTGACCGCCGCTGTCCAAGAGGAGTTCCGTCGGCGCGAAAGACTAGAGGCCTCTTTGGGTCGCCGCCCGACGAGCCGATGCCTCTTGATGAAGAGCGGAGCGGCACTCCGGTCCCCTGACTCGGCGCGAACGACGACCTCGGTGGAGACCGGGAGTGCTTCCTCTTCGGTGAACTGGAGGCCGGCTCCTTACCCTTCCCCTTGTCGGCAGTCCGAGCTCTATCGCTCCTCGGCGCGGGTTGGGCATCGGCCGACCCCTCGCGCCGTCCTCTGGAGCGGTCACCCTCGGAGATCGAGATCCCTCAGGAAGCATCACCGACCTGACGAACAGCGAGGCCAATATCGTCCAAGGTCGGCAACTCCCGCAGCAGCTTCGACCTCCACATCGGCTCCAAGAAGAGTGGGAGGCAGGAAGCCGAAACTGTGAGGGAGCGGTCATCGAGGAAGTCGCTGCTTACCCTCATCATCATCTCCCTCAGCATTTCGTCGGACGGATCAGAGCCTAAGCCCGTCTCCAGTCTGGTGCAGTCGTGTATGTCGGTGTAGTACCACGCCGGGCGATTGCGCTGCTACAGCGGCGCAAGGCGGCGCGATAGGAAGTCCGCCAACACCATCAGGGATGTTAGCCCCTGCTCCGCCAGGAACTGGATCCGCTCCAGGACTGGTGCGTACTCCGGCTCCAGCTCCGGGCTCTCCTCCCAAAAGCGGCGCCCGGTGGATGGATCCTTAGTCGGCAACTGGAGCCGATCGTGCTCATCGGTCTTCATGATCACCCAGTCATCCCTCCAGCCATCCCACCTCAAGGCGCTGAAGGGCAGAAGGTACTTGGAGACCTTCGGGTCCTTGTAGCGGTGCTGGAAGTAGTAGACTCCCAGTTGGTTCTTCGAGCCGTGCCCAACTGTCCGCAGCAAGAAGAAGTGACGGAAGAGCGTCACTGAAGCACGCACCCCCACGAACATCTCGCAGAAGTGCACAAAGACGGCGGCCAGCGCGAAGGAGTCCGGGGAGAGGTGATGGAGCTGGAGACCATGTGTCTCTAGAAGAGTCACGAAGAAAGAAGAAATCGGCGGGACAAATCCATCCAAGACATAGGCGACGAAGAGGACGGTCTCCCCTCTCTCCAGACGTAGGGGGAGAGATCCCCGCCGAAGACAACGCCTCTGCTCCTCGGAATGCCATCCCAGCAGCCGGCGCACCGACCCAAGGTCCTTCGCCCGGGTGATGCGCGGCGGAGGCAGGCTGGAAGCCATCGAAGACGAAGGAGCAAGAACCAGGGAGGCAGAGAAGGCTTGGGCGCACGGAAGAATCCTGAAGGCTCAGTAGGGAAATGTGTGAAGGGAAGCCAACGCTGCAGAAGGGGCACCCTTTAAACTTCCCAGAAGCAATTTGAAATGCTTCTTATGCACCGCTCGGGGTGGATGTCTCAGGTCCAAACCCCAGCGACAATGACAAGAGGGCCCAAGCCGACCTGCAGAAGCGGTGGACCAAGAAGTCAGCCCCCCCGAGCGGACAACCCGGCGGTTCCTGACAGGGCGCTGCGACGTGCAGTAGTGGCAGCCTTGGGAACCGCCGCAGTTAAAGCAGCCATCAAGCATGGGTCACGCCACCCCACGACCGGTCGTACTGCTCGTGCAACGGTCAAAAGGAGTCTCCAAGAAGGTGCGCGGGGTAGAAAAGGAGAAGGCCCCACCTCGGGATCGTTATCTCCACCGAGATGGGCCCGGGGGCCACTGTTCGTACCCTCACTACCGGGTACCCCCGCGCACAGGAGAAAACCGCCTAAGGACCTCGCCCCCTCCGCAGGGGTGAGGTCCGAGGGCGCCACGTGCCCTGCAGGGCCAGAGCTCCCCTTCTCCTCAGAGGAGAGCTCCGGGCCTGCCACGTGGCCAGAGGAGCCGGAGCTCCCCCCTCCGCGGGGTTGAGCTTCGAAGGCGCCATGTGTCCAGTGGGGCCGGACCTCCCCTCTCCTCAGAGGTGAGCTCCGGGCCCGCCACGTGGCCAGAGGAGCTGGACCTCCCCCCTCTGCGGGGGTGAGCTCTGAAGGCGCCACGTGTCCAGTGGGGCCGGACCTCCCCTCTCCTCAGAGGTGAGCTCCGGGCCCGCCACGTGACCAGCAGAGCCAGACCTCCCCCCTCCGTGGGGGTGAGCTCTGAAGGCTCCATGTGTCTAGCGGGGCTGGACCTCCCCTCTCCTTAGAGGTGAGCTCCGGGCCCGCCACGTGGCCAGCAGAGCCGGACCTCCCCCCTTCGCGGGGGTGAGCTCCGAAGGCTCCACGTGTCCAGCGGGGGTGAGCTTCGAAGTCTCCATGTGTCCAGCTGGGCCGGACCTCCCCCCTCCGTGGGGGTGAGCTTCGAAGGCTCCACGTGTCCAGCGGGGCCGAACCTCCCCTCTCCTCAGAGGTGAGCTCCGGGCCCGCCACGTTGCCAGTAGAGCCGCGCTGCCCGCCCCGGCGCGGTAGGCAGCAGGAGTAAAGGCGCGCCATGCCTTTACCGTACAAGACATTCAAGACCCGCGCCTTCCCAAGACGCGGAGACGCGGAGCACGCCTCTGTCAGGAGGCGCTGTGCCCAGTCACATCGCAGTGAAGACAGGCACGCCGTGTCAGAGGTTGTACACCAATAAACACAGCGACAAGACATGCCCTGCCGTCCCTGCCATCATCAACCGCTACGCCTAGCTTGCGGCGCGGGCAGGGCGTGGCAGGACGAAGACTAAGAAGCTATCGCTAGAGACAACTACCAGCATTCACTGCGAGATACGGTAGACGGCACGAAATCACCCCGGGGCCACCTGTCGGGCTCCGGGGCCCCCTTTGTAAGCCGCCCGAGCCTTGAACTATAAAAGGCTCGGGTAGGCAACGTTACAAAGGGTTCGGATCCCTCAGCATTCGACCCCAGTTCGGCATTCTAGCAAGCAATACATCGAGCAACTCTGCTCCCGTGGACGTAGGGTTTTACGCTCCGGCGGCCCGAACCACGTAAAATCCCTGTGTTAATCATCTCCTTCCTTCGTCCAACATGCGAGACCCTCTGAGAGGACTAGCCCCTCCGAAAAAGAACCTCCGCGGGCTGCCCTCAGCAGGCCCGGGGGAAGTGTCGACCGTAGACGCTTCGACAGGATGAGATCCCCGACCTGCAGGACGCCTACAAGCCGGTGCCTGAGAGGATCGGGTATCAGGCGGAGGAAGGCCTGACCTCGCTGATGGTCTTGGCTGACTTCCTGTCCCGCCCGATCGCTCCTCTCTAGCAGCGTGTCCGACCCGCCTGGCAGTACACCGGGGCGGGCGCCATGACCCGGTTGGCGCACGGAGCGGGGTCGTCGCCGGATCAGAAGATGGTGAGGACGATGCTGCTGAAGCTCTCCTGCGACCCGAACTCTGACGAATCCATCACCCCGCCGGTGAGCTACCAACCGGTCTACCTCAACCCGCAGGCTAGGTCGAGGCTGCTAAGGGAGCTGTTGACGCTGGACGACATCGATGTCGCAGTGCGGCAGATTGGCGATCCCTCGCGGGGCATAGAGATCTCTGAAGCGGGCAGCGCCGGTGGCCAGTCGGGGTCTGTGCCGAACTCACTCCCAAACAGAGGGAAGGAATCGGCTAGTAGATCCATCCCTGTGGAGCGCCATCACTCACCGCCCAAGGATGCCCCAGAGTCGAGCAGGGCGCCGGAGAAGAAGCTGGTCCGTCCTGACGGAAGCTTCGTCTCGGGCCCCCTGGCAGGGGGTTCCCAGACTTCCCGCAATCCCACACCGGGCTCGGCGACTGGCACTGGTGGCAGCCCTGGAGCTGATGTTGCTGGAGCAGCCCCGACGGCCACGGGAAGGGTGACTGGCGCTGCTAGAGCTTCAAGGAGGCCCCCGACGCATCCTCGATGTAGAGGCAGTCCTCGGGTGCATCCCTAGCTCGAAAGCCGTCGAGGGCAGCCCCGACACAGGGCGCATCTTCAGCGTCGAGGCCCTCAGCAGGGGGGCCCCTACTATACCGTCTTCGGCGACAAAGACCCTTGAGTTTCCGCCGGCTCCGAAGCCATTGGAGGCGACCTCGACGCCGGCGGGGGCGAGTGGCTCGAGCCCTCCGCGTAAGAAGTTCCGCGCGGGGTGGAACTTCGAGACCTCCAGGTATGGCTCAACCTTGTAGTGAAGGCTCTCAACCGATGGCGTAATTGACACTTGTTGCTTCTTCTTGCAGTGCTCCACAACAGAGCACCTCTCCTCCTCCTGCGCAGCAACAGTCCGGGAGCCGGAGCTCCTTCTCTGCCGAAGCTCCAACGCCGGCGGCAGTGCCTGAGCCTGCGCCTAGGGTGGCTTCGGATGTCGGCACCCGGGCTGCTGCTGAGCGGGCTGCTAGCTCTTCTCCTCTTTCTTCGTAGGTTGCCATGGTGGCAACCCCACCGGAGGATGAAGAGTCGGAGGGTGTTGAGGCTATACCTCGCCTAGCAATGCCGAAGGCTGTCCCGATCCCCAAGGCCGTGAGAGCTGTCCGCTCTAGCCTGGACCAGATGCAGGATGTGCTCGAGCAGGAGTGGGCCGAGCTGAGGTCTGAGCGGGAGCGCCTCCGAGATTGGGACGACCTGTTGAAGGCGCGGGTCTAGTCTGCCAGAGCGAAGGCTCGGGCTCAGGAGGAGCAGCTCGAGGCTCGGGAGGAGGTGCTGGAGAAAAAGAGGCCACCGTCACCGACCTCCAGAAGAATGCAGTGAACCTCCTGGCTGAGGCCAAGAACCCCCATGCCTCCGCCGTTGCACGTCTTGCGAGCCTGACAGAGCTCCAGGAGACGCTCCTTCGTCGGGAGAAGGGGGCGGCGGCGAGGGAGAGGGAGCTCTCCGACCGTCTGGCTGCCCATGAGGAGGAGCAGGGGCGTCTGAAGGAGCGGCTTTAGGGCGTCCACAACCGGGAGCTCGCCGCTACGTCCAGGGAGGCTGACCTGGACGAGCGGACCGCGTCGCTGGTCACCAAGGAGCAGGTCCTGGTTGCTCTGGAGCAGGAGCTGGCCACCCGGGAACAAGAGCTGGCGAGGAGGAGTTCGGCAGGGGAGCTGGCTTCTTCCGCCAAGGTGGTCGAAGATCTCCGGGCTTCTCGTGCCACTGAGGCAAAGAAGGTCTGGGACTTCCTCGGCCGCGCGGAGGTGGCTCTCGAACCCTTCGGATTCAGCCCCTTGCGCCCCGGAGGGCCGGTGGAGGAGGTGAGCCAGGTGCTCTCTGCCCTGGACTCAGTCGGGGAGAAGCTCTTGGCGCTGGAGAACGTCATGGGGGAGCAGCTGGAGTCCGAAGGCAAGGCTCTGGCCCAGATGGTGGTAGGGCATGTGCTCGCCTTCCTTCGGAGCTGCGACCCCAATATCTCCCTGGAACCTGTGGTGTAGGGCCACAACGTAGAGCTGTCGGGGGCAGCGAAGTCTTCCGTGGAGGAGGTTGCCTGACTTGTCGCTGCTAGGTTCCAGTGCGGATAGCTCCTTGGTCTCCCGCTCGCCTTGTATCCTCCTATGTATGCCAGAGCTCTGTTGTTAGTAAAGACTTTGTTTCAAGTCTTACATTGTCTTGAGTTGTTGATGTAGACTTCGGACCCTTGGTAGCGCAAAGGTCCGGAATTACTTAGCCGACGTGGATAGCTCTTTGCCGATGTCTCGAGCTTGTTCCTCCGGGTCCTTAGCAGCGTAAGGGCCCAGGGCGCTCCGGAAGTGTGGCTACCACTCCTCCCGGGTCCTCGGCGGCACAAGGACTCGAGGGAAGTTTGACCCCTGTCTTCAGCTTGTCGTAGCTGGTGCTCCGAGTATTCTGCTTGCTGTTGCAGTGGTCCGACGTCTCGCTCGCGTGGTTCACCGTGATGACCCCCCTAGTAGGTGTGGCCCTTGTGTTGGGGCGCACCTACCACTGGATGAGGCAGGACGTCAGCATCGGGGCCCCTGGGAGGTCCGGGACACCCAAGACCTGTTTGGACCTGCAGACATGGCAGAAAGGAGTAGTAATCGTGCTTTCTGGTCACTCTTCCTTGTTTGGTAGCTGTATTGTGGCTTACGGTCCTTAGCTGAGCTACGGGGCCTGAGTAATTCGATGTGGGCCGTCCGGGCTATGGTCAAAGCCTTGCCCAGGGGTATGAGCCGTCCGGTTCTCCGGTACTGAGCTGTAGCGCTGGAGAGGCAGGGTGTGCATGCTAGGTGTACGAAACTAGGCATAGCAGGCTATACACCCTGGACCTCCCGGTGGCGTAAGCCTTTTAGTGGAGGGATGATTCGGCACCATAGAGCCCCTAGCCAATGAGACAACTAAAGGTCCCCAAGTTACGGTTAAAATTCTGCTCAGGGGTATGAGTCGTTCGGCTCTCCGGTACTGAGCTGTAGCGCTGGAGAGGCAGGGTGTGCACCTAGGGTACGGAACCAGGCGTAACAGGCTACACACCCTGGACCTCCCACTAGCGTAAGCCTTTCAGGGGAGGGACCATTCGGCACCATAGGGCCCCGAGCAATGAGACAACCACAGGACCCCGAACACGCCACAGGTACCTCAGGCAGACCCGCCTGCAGAAGGATAGCTCAGCTCTTGCTATGGTTGAACACAAGAAAAAGTGACTGGACACACGGTCGGAGCAGTATGGAAAGAAAGCACGAAAAGAGCGGGGGGCAATGTCTGGGGTCCGGTTACTTTTCTTATTCGTAGGCGTGTTCTTTCTGGTCCCCAAGTACTCAGTTGTAGTGCACGGGAGACAATGCGGCAGACTTAGGGTACGGAACCAGGCTAAGCAGGCTACGTGTTCGGGACCTCCCGCGGGAGTTAACCTTTCAGCAAGGAGACATTTCAGTGCCACGAGACCTAGGACAAATATGTAGCACAAGCTCCGGACATGTGATTTACAGTTGATATGCATGAAGGAGCACAAACTGAAAGAAGGTACGCAGCGTAGGATAAATTTTTCTTATTTCTGGCTTTCTTCGGGTGATAGGAGGAAACAAACCGTGCAAGAAGGCAGCGACCCACCTCGGATGACAAGAGTAGCGGGACTTCTCCGGAGCTTAGCTAATCTAAGCGTTGTTTCTTGACACTACGACACCTTTACAAAGAAAGAGAAAAAGAAAAAAATACCCTACCACTGCGCTAAGGATAGAAATTACGGAGGTGTTCTATGTTATGTGGATTGGGTAAAGGTACCCCATCCTCTGTGGCTAGGTGGGCGCACCTGGGGCGGCATACTTGTGCTGCCTAGAAGGGACCCCCCAGCTAGGGGGAGGGTTTGTCACCCCTTCTCGAGAAAGTATTAGCCGAGGCACCAGGTGGTCCTACCTTGGGCTGTCTACTCTGTGCGTACCGTTGCTGATACCACCGGAGCGTTTTGCGGTGTAGCGCATTTTGAGCAGCCTCTAGCCATGTTTCCTCGTCGACGAGGTTGATATCCTCACGCGGAAGCTGGGGAGGGCGGCCTCGATCCCCCTGCACAAGTGTAAGAGGGCGTTTCTCTTGTCGCGCGACGGGGGGAACTTTTGGGTAGACGTGGAGCATCTTGCGCCACTCACTGTCGGCGCTGGAGTCGGAGTGGCCGTAGACGGCTTTCAACGCCCGCTCGGCGTCTTGATACTCCATCTCTTGCTCAGCGCCGGCCTCGGGTTTGGCCTTTTGTTTGCCCTCCCGCTAATGGGGGGGGGGGTGCGCCGTCTTGGCGCGACAGTTGTTGTTGCAGCTCACGGAAGTGCTCTGTAAGCTTCTTGTTCTCACGGCAGTCGCTAGCGCCGTGGCGGCTGGAGTTGTGCACCGGGCACCACTAGCCGTCGTTGCTGGCAGACGGCGGTCGTGGGCGCTTGTCGGTGCGTGGGGCTCGGCCCCCACCGATCGCTGCTAGGGCGGCAGTGAGTACTCCGGCCAGAGGCTTGTTCCTGCCTCCGGTCTTGTTCTTCTTGCTGCTGCACTCTGAGTAGAGTAGTCGGTGGGGGAGTTAAGTCCCGCCACCTGGCACGCTGAGCGCCCCTGTCCGTGTGTCAGGTGATGATGAAGACACGTCTTCTCGCTCCACTTTGGCGGCTTCGTGCCGTTGAGCGGTACTGTACCGCTGTCACGCCTTGCTGTCCTGTCTTGTCACCGTAATGGCGAACGGGCAGAGGACGGAGGCGTGCGTAGTGCGCCATGCTTCTTAGGAAGGCGCGAGCCTTAAATGCGCAGCCTGACAGCGCACTTCCACCTTGACTTCGTCGACCCACGGCCCACGACGGATCGTGGGGCACGTGGCAGCTTCAGAGCTCTTATCGATGGGTTTGCAGTCACGAGACACGTGGCAGCTCCGGACCTCACCTCGCGGGGAGGCTCGGACCGGAGCCCAGGGCACGTGTCAGCTCCGGAGCTCTCCTTAGCAGGGAGGAGGCTCTGAGCCAGGAGGCACGTGGCAGCTCCGGACCTCACCTCAGCGGGGAGGCTCGGACCGGAGCCCAGGGCGCGTGTCAGCTCCGAAGCTCTCCTTAGCTAGGAGGAGGCTCTGAGCCAGGAGACATGTGGCAGCTCCGAACCTCACCTTAGCGGGGAGGCTCGGACCGGAGCCCAGGGCACGTGTCAGCTCCGGAGCTCTCCTCAGCATGGAGGAGGTTCTGAGCTAGGAGACACGTGGCAGCTCCGGACCTCACCTCAGTGGGGAGGCTCGGATCGGAGCCTAGGGCACGTGTCTGCTCCGGAGCTTTCCTCAGCAGAGAGGAGGCTCAGAGCCAGGAGACACGTGGCAGCTCCGGACCTCACTTCAGCGGGGAGGCTCACACCGGAGCCCAGGGCACGCGTCAGCTCCGGAGAACCTCCTTAATAGGGAGGGGGTTCTGATCCTAGAGACACGTGGCAGCTCCGGACCTCACCTCAGCGGGGAGGCTCGGATCGGAGCCCAAGGCACGCGTCTGCTCTGGAATTCAAGCGCACGTGGCAGCCCTAGGGCTGATCTCGGGGCCAAGGACACGTGGCTACGCCGGGGCCCGACTCAGCAGGGAGGCAGGGCCCAAACTGTCTTTTACCCTCTACGCGGGGGTACCCGGCCTGCAGGGTACCGATAGGCTCCCTCCTGGATAGCTTCCAGGACCTCTTCGACGAGGCACGCTGTCTTCCTCCTCCACGGTGCCACGACCACCACATTAGGCTCCTGCTGGGTACATCTCCGGTAGCTATTCGGCCATACCGCTACCCCTAGCTTTTCAAGGACGAGATTGAGAAGCAGTGCGCCGAGATGCTTCACCAGGTGTCGGTACCTGAGATATGGGGTACCCCCGCGCACAGGAGAAAATGCCTAAGGAACTTGCCCTTCTCCGCAGGGAGAGCTCCGAAGGCGCCACGCGTCCGGCGGGGCCGGACCTCCCTCTCCTCAGAGGAGAGCTCCGGGCCCGCCACGTGGCATACAGAAGCCGGACCTCCCCCTCCGCGGGAGAGAGGTCCGAAGGCGCCACGCGTCCAGCGGGGCCGGACCTCCCTCTCCTCAGAGGAGAGCTCCGGGCCCGCCACGTGGCCGACAGAAGCCAAGCCTCCCCCTCCGCGGGGAGAGGTCCGGAGGCTCCACGTGCCCCGCGGACCGGGCCCTCCTCTCCTCTGAGAAGGGCTCCGGGCCCGCCACGTGGCAGCAGAACGGCGCTGTCTGCTCCCGAGAGATAGGCAGCGGGCGTAAAGACGCCCCATACCTTGCCCGTACAAGGTATTCAACGCCCGCGTCTTCACAAGACGCGGAGACGCGGAGCACGCCTCTGTCAGGTGCCGTTGCGCCCAGTCGCATCACAGACTGGCGCGCGGTGTCAGAACCTGCCAGCCAATAAACACCGCGACAAGACATCCCATGCCCCCTGCGCCGTCATCAACCACTACGACTAGCATGCGGCATGGGCAGGGCGGCAAGATGAAGACTCAGAAGCCTTCGACCAGAGACAACTACTAGCATAACTGCAGATACGGTAGATAATAGACAATCTTCCCGGGACCACCTGTCGGGTCCCGGCCCCCCTTGTAAGCCGCCCGAGTCTTGGACTCTAAAAGGCTCGGGTAGGCGACGATAGCAAGGGTTCGCACTCTATCCATTCACACCCTGGGTTCGCACTTTGCAACTCATACGCTAGCCATACACTCCCAAGCTGTAACTCACCCCCAAGCTCAGGACTCCGGCCCTGAGCAGCAAGCAATACAGCGAGCTCCATAGCTCGCCGTGGACGTAGGGTTTTACGCTCCGACGGCCTGAACCACGTAAAACTCACCGCGTCAAGCTCTTACTAACTCATCCATCCGCGCAAGCTCTCCGCAAGGGACTAGCCCCACCGAAAAAAGAACCTCCGCGGGCTGCCCAGTGCAGGCCCGGGGGAAGTGTCGACCGAACACTTCGACACCAGGGCATCATCTGGGAGTTCACCTGTGCATTCTCCTCACCAATATTGCTGGTCCAAAAAGCCGACAACACGTGGCGCTTCTGCTTCGACTACCGCGAGCTCGACACCCGAACATTGAAAGACAAGTTCCCTATTTCGGTGGTCGATGAGCTGTTGGACGAGCTCTGCAGCGTGAGGTTCTTCACCAAACTTGACCTCCGCAGCGGCTACTTCCAGGTGCGCATGCACCCAGACGACATCGACAAGACGGCATTCTGAACTCATCGAGGCCATTATGAGCTCTTGGTGATGCCGTTCGGCCTTCGGCCTCACCAATGCGCCGTCCACCCTCACCAATGCGCCATCGTCCCAGTCGTCGATGAACGACATCCTCGACTCCTACATCAGGAAGTTCATGCTTGTTTTCTTTGACGACATCTTGGTGTATAGCAAGGTCTTGGGCCGAACACCTCCAGCATGTCAAGCAGGTGTTCCAGACACTCCGGGCGCACAAGCTGTTCTTGAAGAAGTCCTAGTGCTTCTTCGGCCAGGAGATCGTGTCCTACCTGGGAAACATCATCTCTTCCTAGGCGTGGCGATGGATCCGACCAAGATGGAGGCCATGGAGTGTTGGCCTACACCTCGGTCCTTATGAGCCTTGCGAGGCTTCCTTGGGCTCACTGGCTACTACGGCAAGTTCATTGTGGGGTATGGCGCAGTGGCCGCACCCTTCACTGCCCTCCTCATGTGGGAGGCGTTTTGCTGGACCGACGAAGCTCAAGACGCCTTCTCCTAGCTCAAGCAAGCGCTGATGACACCACCTCTTCTTTGTTGCAATTCCGGTGTTGAACACACCAAAAAAACTGCATCTGTTCCACCTTGCTGGTGATGTCCAGCAGCAGTTTAGCACCCCACCTGGGTGCTGTTCTTGCTGTCCTGAGAGCAGGGACTAGTAGCAGCAAGTAGAACAGAACAGAGTGGAGAGCCTGGTGTGTGTACAGGAGAGAACAGACCCCTACAGCAGTAGAGAACAGAGCACAAGGACTGCTGGACGTGCTGCACAGGGCGACCCCTACAGCAGTAGAGAACAGAGCACAAGGACTGCTGGACATGCTGCACAGGGCTATATCTGTTCTGCCAGCTGAAGGCTACGTGCGCAGGCAGAGTGCAGTGCAGGGAAAAAAGTGGAGAATTAATCTGGGAAGGTGTAGTTTATTCCCTGCTATAGGTGGCTATTTATAGCCCTTTTACAGAGAGTCCAACTTTATTTAAACTATTAGAAGATAGAATCTAACCCTATCTCTAACCGAACTGAATTTATTCGGCTCAAACTCTATCTTTTACTAATCTGTTCTGATCTCTTCTAGAAACCAGAAAAGATCTGCTCCTACCTCTCCAGGTGTGCAGCCCTGCGCACATCCAGGATCCCAATCCTTCTTCTCATATCGACAAACTTCTGTCTGGTCCTGGGTGGAGATCTGCTCAAGCACAATAGTACCGCTATCGACATACTCCCGTATGTAGTGGTACTTGACATCGATGTGCTTGCTTCTGTCATGGTGTACCGGGTTCTTACTCAAGTCTATAGCTGACTTGTTATCAACTCGTAGCATCGGCGCCCTCACCTGTTCAGTCAAGTCTTCCATCAGCTGTGCCATCCATACACCTTGATATGCCCTTTTAGCTGCTGCGATATATTCTGCTTCACATGAGGACAAGGCCACCATCTTCTGCTTGCAGGACTGCCATGAAACAGGACTGTTGCCAAGACAGAACAACACCCCTGCTTGTGCTCTTGCGGTCCTCCACGTCTCCCGCATAGTCACTATCCGAGTACCCAATAAGCTCTATGTCTCCTCTTGCATAGAAGACTCCATAGTTGATTGTACCCGCTATGTAGCGTACAATGCGCTTGACTGCAGCAAAGTGCTCCTCCTCCTTGGGCTCCTCCAGAAACTGACTCACGTACCCGACCGAGTAGGTGAGTTCGGAACGTGTGTTCACCAAGTATTGCAGCCCTCCAACCAAACTCCTATAGTTCGTTGCATGCACCAACAGACTATCACTTGTCTTGTAAAGCTTTAGGCCTTGCTCCATGTGGAATACAGGGGTTGCATCCCTCCAGACAGCTTTAGAGACAAGTTTGGAAGCGTAGTCCGTCTGGCCAACGCTTATCCCTGCATCAGCGCCGCACCTCCAGGCCAAGATAATATGACGAGCCCCAAGTCGCTCATCTTGAACCTCTTCATCATCTCCCCCTTGAACTTCTTGAGGTCACCCTCTTTTGCGATCACAAGATTGTCAACATACACACCGACGATGAGCTTCTCATCTTCAGCTCCACGGAAATAGATCCCATGCTCGCTCGTACTCTTCTGGAAATCAAGTGATAGCAAGCTATCGTTGAGCTTGGCATTCCAGGCCCTGGGAGCCGATACACCTTGTGTTCGGCTCCCTTGATGATGAAGCCAGCGGACTGGGAGATGTACACCTCCTCGATCAAGTCGCCGTTCAGGAAGGCGCTCTTCATGTCCATGTGGTGTACCTCCCACCCCTTGTGCGCGACAACTGCAAGTAGCAGGCGAACAAATTCGAGACGAGCTACAGGAGCCTTTTGCCACCAACCGAGCCTTGTGCTTCACCACCTCCCCATGCTCGTCCCTCTTCACCTTGAACACCCATTTGAGGCCAATGGGCTTGTGTCCTGCAGGAAGATCAACAAGTTGCCAAGTCTTGTTTTCTTCTATGGACTCCATCTCCTCGAGCATGGCCCGTCTCCAGCACAGGTTTTCCTCTGCATCGGCGAAGGACGTGGGCTCCTCCGCGGTGCTGAACATGAGCTCTCCCTCATCCAAGCTTGGTGGGCGCTCAGCCCGACCAGGAGGGGTGAGGGTTCCCAACACGTTGCGCATCGTGCGGAACCGTAGTTTCGTGCTATCGTCGTAGTAGGCGTCGACGACGTTGTTGCCGGGGTCCGACAGCGGTGTGGCGAAGCGGATGCGCCGTGGAGGATTCCGAGGCGTGACGAAGGTGTTGAAATCTTCAAGTCCAGAACCCCCCGCTACTGCTGACCCCGTGCAGGACTGTGTCAGCCCTGATCTATGCTGGACAGTCCCTGCAGGAGCCTTTGGGGTGACACCGTGGGTGCTGGACCCCCTCCAGCAAGGCTGGAGGCTGGTGCAGGAACTCCTAGGGTCTGGACAGACACTTATGTGCCCCTCCTAGGCACTGCAGGGTGCTGTTCGGACCCTCCGGACCCTGCAGCACCTCTCTGGGTGCTGGAACAGCAGGTCCAGCAGGTGCTGGGCCTAAGGAGTCGACGTGGAAGGCGGTAGTCCTCTTCTCCTGCTCCTCCCCAGTCCCACTTGGCCGCCTCGTCGAATATCACGTCACGTGATATGTGTGTGCGCCCCTCAGCCGGATTATACATCCGGTAGCCCTTCGTCCCTGCAACATAGCCAAGGAAAATCAACAGAGTACTCTGATCTTCCAACTTTTTTTAGGTGGGGGCGCGTGTTCTTGACATGCCCACGCACCCAAAAGTTCAGAAGTAGTAGACGGCTGGTCGCACTTCATGCCAAGCTTCGTATGACGTCTTCTCGTCGAGGCCGAGGATTAGGGATCGATTTAAGATGTAGACAGCCGTGATAACTGCCTTGTTAGACACTGTGATTATGTGTGTGTCATAGGGGCATATTAGTCATTAGTGAGGGATTAGGGTTAGGGGTAGTTTAGTCCTTTTTCCCCTCCTAATACCTCTATATAATCAGACTTGTACCTCAGTATTATTATCATCTAATACAGCCACCTTTAGCCCTCTAATATGGTATCAGCTAGGAACTAATTAGGATTAGGGCCTAACCCTAACCCTAATGACCCAGGCCCAGCCGCCGCCGCTGCAGTGGCCCTGCGTCGCCGCCGCCGCCGGCGCGCCACCCGGCGGAGCCGCCGCCGTCGAGGCGCCACGCCTCCGCGCAGCCGTGCCGCCCGCTGTGGCTGCTGCCGCCGCCGCCCCATTCGCCTCCGCTGCTCCAAACCACGCTGCGGCGCCCAAGGCCAGGCCCGCCGCTGGCGCCGCCGCCGCCAGCGCCCCAGTCGCGCCGCCTGCTGGGGCCGCCACCGCCACTGCAGCGTCCCTCGCCCACGCTTTTGCGCCGCCCGGCGGGGCCGCCGCCGCCGCTGGCGCGTCTCCAGCCCGCGCAGCCGCGCTCTGGGCCGCAGCGCCCTAGGCTGCCACCAGATCTGCGCGCCGCCGCTGCTAGCGCCCCAGTCGCGCTGCCCGCCGCCGCCTCGGGGAGGGCTGGCGTGGCCGCCACCGCCCCCTGGCCAGATGCCGCCGCGTCACCACCCTGGGCCACCGCGCAGCCACATCTGGCCTCCGCCGGCGCTCTTGCAGCCCCCACCGCCCATCCAGCCCCCAGCGCTGCCACCCCTCGAGCCGGGCTCGCTGCTGCCGTCTGGCCCGCCGCCGTCGCCTCTGCAGCACCCCACGACAGCGCTGCTGCTTGGCCCGCAGCAGCTGCAGCGCCCCTTGGGCCGCCAGCCCTGCAGCCCCCCCCCCCCCACAACGGCGCCGCCTGGCCCGCAGCCGCCGCCGGCCCCTGGACCACAGCCGCCACTGCACCATGGGACGCTGCTCTGGGAGGTGCTTGTCGGCCGCCATCGACTGGTGTACCTGGATCGGCTGTTGCCTACTCGCTTGGCACGACTGTCGAGGGTCCAAGCGTGTTGTCTTCCTTCCCGGCGCCGCCACCGTCGGGGCAATGTCGCGACGCGTTCTACACCGTCGGTCTACCTGCGGGGTCTCACGCCGTCTGGCCCTGATTGGGTGGTGGACTCCAGTGCCTCGTACCACACCACCCCTGACGTCGGTATCCTCTCCTCTACCCGCCCTTCCCGTCCCTCTGATCCTTCATCTATCGTTGTTGGGAATGGGTCGACTCTCCCAGTCACCTCAGTAGGTGACTCGGGTTCGCCGGATTCGTTTCAGCTACGTGATGTTCTTGTTGCTCCTGACATCATTCAGCACCTTCTTTCCGTTCGTCGTTTTACTACTGACAACCATGTTTCTCTTGAATTTGATCCTTATGGTGTAACTGTGAAAGATCTTACTACTCGACGCATTCTCTTTCGCTGTGATAGTACGGGTCCCCTGTACACCATGCGTCTTCCTGCTTCCGCTCCACCCCTTGCCCTGTCTACGACAGCTTCTTCGACAATTTGGCATCGTCGGCTTGGCCACCCCGGTGTTGATGCTATGTCGAAGTTGTCTGGTATACTCGGGGTACTCATGAGTCTCTTTGCCATGCTTGTCAGTTGGGTCGCCACGTTCGACTTCCTTTTCCGCACTGTCACTCGTGTTGAGCACATCTTTGATTTGATTCACTGTGATCTTTGGACTTCACCTAATCTTAGTGTTTCTGGATGCAAGTATTACTTGGTGGTCGTTGATGATTTTTCACACTATTCATGGACTTTTTCCTTGCGACAGAAGTCTGATACTTTCGGTACTCTTTCTCACTTCTTCGTTTGGGTGTCCACCCAGTTTGGGCGCACGATCCGTGCGGTTCAGTGCGACAACAGGCGTGAGTTTGACAACTCTACGTTCCGTGACTTTCTGCTTTCTCGCGGTGTTCAGTTACGCATGTCATGTCCGTACACTTCCCCCAGAACGGCAAGGTTGAGCGCATGATTCGGACCACCAACGATGTCATGCGCTCCCTGATGTTTCAGGCTTCTACCCCTGCTCGCTACTGGGCGGAGGCGCTTCACACTGCCACCTACTTCATTAATCGCCTTCCTACTAAGGCGATTAGTGCTCCCACCCCTCACTTCGCTTTGTTCGGCACCCACCCTCTTTACGACCATCTTCGGGTGCGCTTGCTACCCGAACCTCTCTGCCACAGCTCCCCATAAGCTTGCGCCTCGCTCGACTCAGTGTGTTTTTCTTGGGTACTCCCCTGACCATAAGGGGTACATGACCATAAGGGGTACAGGTGCCTTGACCCCACCACCCGTCGTATCTTGATCTCCCAACACGTCGTCTTCGACGAGTCTTCCTTTCCCTTTTCCACCCCGTCTTCCGACTCTGTCGCTGAGTTGGATTCCCTCTTCTCTATTGACCCCGAGGCCGCTCCTGTACAGCGACCTTGTCGGTTACCTCTTGCAGGTTACCCACCCGCTACGCCACGCACGACTTCGGCGTCTTCCACGCCACCTGCTGTGCCTTACGTGGCCCCGGCGTCCCTGACGCCACTTGCTGCGCCACGCGCGGCACCGGCGTCCCTGACGCCACCGACTGCGCCACGCGCGGCACCAACGTCCCTGACGCCACCGGCTGCGCCACGCGCGGCCTCGGCGCCCCCAACGTCACCCACTGCACCACGCGCAGCCCCGGTGTCCCCGACGACGCCTGCTGCGCCAAGCATGGCCTCTGCGTCCCCGATGTCGACTACTGCGTCACGCACGACCTCAGCTTCCCCGACATCACCTGCAGCAAGCCCGACGTCACCAGACGCACCAGGAGCAGCACCGACGACGACTTCTCGCTTCGCCGACCCCATACTTGCCTACCAGCGACGAGCACGGGGGGCGGCCCTACTCCAGCTGCACCACGCGTGGCCCCGAGACGAGAGAAGGTTGTTGTACCCGAGCGCCCGGTGTACAACCCTCCTCTTCTCCACAGGGATCCTGGTCACGTCCACCCGATGGTGACTCGACGTGCATCTGGGAGTCTTCGGCCAGTTGAGCGCTTCACCGGAGCTGCCTTCTCGTTGATGACTTCTCCACCAACCGACTCTTCTTCGATCTCACCCGTACCTACTTCCGTGCGTAGCGCCCTCGCCGACCCTCACTGGCGCCGCGCTATGGAGGAAGAGTATGAGGCTCTGCTTGCCAACCGGACCTGGGACCTGGTTCCCCGTCCTGGTCGTGGCAATGTTGTCAAGGGCAAGTGGGTGTTCACGCACAAGAAGAAGGCGGACGATACCTTGGAGAGGTACAAGGCTCGGTGGGTACTCTGGGGTTTCACTCAGCGCCCTGGAGTCGACTACGACGAGACCTTCAGCCCGGTGGTAAAGCCGGCGACGGTTCGTACCGTTCTGTCGCTGGCTCTCTCGCGTTCTTGGCCTGTCCACCAGTTGGACGTCAAGAATGCCTTCCTCCATGGTACACTGACCGAGACGGTGTACTTCAGTCAGCCGGCAGGGTTTGTTGATTCAGCTCACCCAGACATGGTCTGTAAGCTGAACAAATCCCTATACGGACTGAAGCAGGCACCGCGAGCCTGGTATAGCCGGTTCGCCTCCTTCTTGGTCTCACAGGGGTTCGTCGAAGCTAAGTCGGGCACTTCGCTGTTTGTCTATCGACGTGGCAGTGACTTCTTACCTCCTACTGTACGTCGATGACATTGTACTAACAGCGTCTAGTCCGGCTCTGCTTCGGCGCACCATTTCTGCTTTACAGCAGGAGTTCACTATGAAGGACCTGGGCCGTCTTCACCACTTCCTTGCCATTGCGGTCGAGAACCGACCAGGCGGCTTATTCCTTCACCAGCGACAGTACTGCCTGGATATCCTCCAGCGAGCGGGCATGACTGAGTGCAAGCCTTGCTCCACTCCAGTGGATACTCAGGCGAAGCTCTCCGCTACCGACGGGACACCCGTCTCTGACCCCACTACTTACAGGAGTCTCGCAGGTGCTCTTCAGTACCTCACCTTCACCAGGCCGGATATCTCGTATGCAGTTCAGCAGGTGTGCCTCCACATGCATGACCCGAGGGAGCCGGACCTCACCGCTGTGAAGCGGATTCTTCGGTACCTATGAGGTACTCTCGACTACGGCCTCCTCCTTCGACGTGACACGGCCTCCGAGCTGGTCGTGTACACCGATGCTGACTGGGCAGGCTGCCCGGACACACGACGTTCTACTTCTGGGTACGCCGTCTTCCTAGGCGGTAACCTCGTCTCCTGGTCCTCGAAGCGACAGCCTGTGGTGTCGCGTTCGAGTGCTGAGGCAGAGTATCGCGCTGTGGCTAACGGCGTAGCTGAGGCCTCCTGGCTCCAGCAGTTGCTTCAGGAGCTCCACACTTCCGTCGCCAGGAGCACCCTCATCTACTGCGACAACGTCAGCGCCGTGTACCTCTCCACCAACCCGGTCCAGCATCAGCGCACGAAACATGTGGAGATCGACCTCCACTTTGTTCGTGATCGGGTTGCACGCGGCGAGATTTGGGTACACCATGTCCCGACGACAACCCAGTTCGCCGACATCTTCACGAGGGGCCTTCCATCGTCGCTGTTCTCCGAGTTTCGTCGCCGACATCTTCACGACGATGCAGTGGCTAGATGTTGTGACTGCGGGGGGGGGGGGGGGGGGGGGTGTTAGACACTGTGATTATGTGTGTGTCACAGGGGCATATTAGTCATTAGTGAGGGATTAGGGTTAGGGGTAGTTTAGTCCTTTTTCTCCTCCTAATCCCTCTATATAATCAGACATGTGCCTCAGTATTATTATCATCTGATACAGTCACCATTAGCCCTCTAATATGCCTCACCCCAAAAAATCCCGGGCATACCCTTCGCCTTCAACATACTCCTCGCCATGCTGACCACTGTCTGGTTGTGCCGCTCCAGAACCCCGTTTTGTTGCGGCGTATACAGGGCTGTGAGCTGACGTTGTACTCCGTGTTGAGCGCAGTATTCGCCGAACTCTTGTGAGGTGAACTCAAATCCGCGATCAGTACGGAGTAGCTTCAGCCTCCTCCCGGACTCTAATTCAGTCGTCGCTTGGTTTAAGTTGTGAGCCTGGTCCTTGGTTGCTAGAAGATAGAGCCACATATAGCGGCTCATGTCATCCACTAGCAACAAGAACATCTTCTTGCCGCCTGGAGTTGTCGGCGTGATAGGCCCGCATATGTCGCCGTAGACGAGGTCGAGCGCGCCTTCCGCGCTCGCCGAGCTTGCTTGGGGAAGCTGGAGCGCCTCTGCTTCCCAACCAAGCAAGCTTCACACAATTGATCGACGTGATCAATTTGCGGAAGCCCGAGCACCATCTCCTCTAGTGCCAACTTCTGAAACGCCTGGAAGCCGACTTGTCCGTAGCGTTCGTGCCAACGCCACGCAACATCATCATGCCTCGCGGTTAGGCAAACCGGACGTGTGATGTTGAGCCTGACGGAGTACGGCTTGCTGTCGTCGCGCTGAACCCCTTGCTGCCGCCGCCCCTCTCTCCCCAGGTCGGTGCCTCCCTCAAGAACCCTAGCCGCCACTAGGGGCTAGAGATTGTAGCCGCCACCAGGCTTGCTGGTCCAGCCGCCGCCAGGGCCTCCCTTCAAGCCGTCGCCTCCCTCCTCAACCCTAGCTGCCACCAGGCTAAGATCAGCCGTTGACTCCGTTTCCTCCTTGTTTTGCGCCTCCATCAAAGCCTGAATACAGACTGATCTGCTAGGGCAGATCAGCTTGTTCAGCAAGAACAGAAACAGTTTTAGGGCTGGAATTGCAACAGACGCCATTGAGCCTCCTGTGCTCACCCGTCTTGGTGGCGAATCGGACCATACCCTTCCCTTGGATACGCACGACGGAATTGTCGCCGAACTTGATGGTTCCGACGATGTTTTCGTCAAGCTCGGAGAAGACGGCGCGCTCGTGTTGAGGTACCAATGAGTGTCGTCAAAGTCGTCGTCGCTGCCGCGGTGAGCGAAGACACGTCCCTCCACTATCTCCAGTGGGCGCGTAGGACGTTCGAGGCCACCCTTGTCATGAACAAGGCACCCTCCTCCTCCGCCTTCGCCACGAAGGCCTGCTAATGCGGCTCCACCTGCTTAGGCTTCGACCGACACTCCCTGGCCCAATAGCCCTTCTTCCCGCACTTCCTGCACTGGTCCCACGGAATATCCTTCTTGGAACCTCCCTTTCGTCCTCCGTTCTTCTTGGGCGGGCCCTTACGGCCGCCCCTCTTAGAAGAACCCACGGACTGGGTAGACCGCTCCTCCTTCTGCTGTGCCTCCCACTCCTCCCGAGTGAGGTACAGATGGCCGTCGTGAACTCCTCCCTTCTGCTGCGTCGAGTTGAAGGTGTTCTCCGTCGCCCTGAGACGCCCCGTCACCTCCGACAAGGTGAGGGTCGACACGTCCAACAGTGTCGTGATCGCCCCACGATCTATTGGAAGCGTTCTAGAACGTTTCGCAGGAGCTTCTCCACGGCCATCTCTGTTGGAAATCCGAGGATTAATTTCCTCAGAACTGTTCTCTTGATCTATTCTCAATGGGGGGGCCTGTATATATAGCCCCAAATTACAGAGTCCTAATCTAATACTACCTAGACTCCTCTTATTTGACTTGGACTCTATCTCTAACTCTAACTACTCTAGAAAAACGGGATTATATCTAACAATCACCCTATAATCTTATTTTTCTAGATCACACTCACACTAATTAGGAGAAACACACTTCCACCCTACACACGCATTTGGGGTGGACACTACACCCCAGGATGATTACTTCACCCTGCACACACTAGAGGATGGGTACTACATCCCCCGAGATGGGCACTACATTCCGGACATGAATTTGGGTTGGACACCATAGTTATTAAGGCGTCGCTTAAGCGCTAAGGCGACCAGGGACGGTAAGGCGTTCTGTCGCCTTAGATCCGCCGTAAGGTGACCACGCGGGGGTAGATCCGCCGGGAAAGAAGGGGTGTGGTGGCGCCGCCGGTGGAGGAAGCTAATCGGGGGGGGGGGGGGTGCGGACGAAGCCAATCGGCGTCCGCGAGGTGAGATTAAGGCGAACTTTAGGGGTTGGGGATTGGGGTATTTACCTTAGCCAACACCCGCAGTCGGCGGCTCTGCTCATGGCGGCGGCGCTCACGACTAGGGGAAGGAGGCAACGTCTCGGCGGCGGCACCCGTACGGGGGGGAGGGCCGTGGCGGCGCCCGCGCTCGTGGAAGGCTGCGGCGGCGCTGTTCACGCGCTCAAGGGAAGGCGCCAACCCTAGAGGAAGCTCGGCTGCGACGCGGGGTATCTGGTGGGGGCGGCGGGGCGATCGGGTGGGTGGGTAAGGGTTTAGGGGTGTGGAGTTGGGCCGGATTAGTGAGCCTATGTAGTTGGGCCAGGACAAGTGAGAGCAAATCTTTTTGTTTTTTATTTTTTTACAATGCACTTGTTAATATAAAATGATATTGTTGATTAGATTTTCCTATATTTCTAGATTATTAAGGCGTCACTTCGCCTTACGCCTTACCGCTTAAAAGATGAAAAGGGGGCAGGTCGCCTTATGTCGCCTTACCGCCTTAATAACTATGTTGGACACTACAACCCTGGAGTGGGCACTACACTCTTGAAGTGGGCACTACACCTCGAACACTTAATTTTGGGATGGGCACGTCTTCATCCCCAGGATGGTCGCATCTTCATTCTGCACACAAATTCAGGTTGGTCACATCTTCAACCCTAGAATGGGCTCATCTTCATCCTGCACACGCATTCAGGTTGGTCACATCTTTAACCCCAGGATGGACTCATCTTCATCCTGCATTTGATCTCGGAATGGTCACATCTTCATCTCGAGCACACCTTGCATTGGCCTGCTTTTCCTCACGCGACAGAGCACCCAATATTCTACTTCTTCACCTTCATCGTCGTGGCGATAGCACCTTGGGTCAGTGATCTCGTACTCCTCCAAGATCCATCCCGTGCTACGACGCTTCCCGAGTTCTCCACGCATGTAGAAGCAAAACTTGACCATACGCCATTGCACCACAACTCCCATGTTGGAAATTGACTTTGCACACTTGGTCGCGCTATGCTTCTAGATGCCGCCGTCGGCGGACCACTGTACTCGAGGCTTGCTCCGCCTGCGTAACGTGAAGAAATATCCCAAGTCACGCAGGTCGTAGTTTGCCAACAGGTCCCACGGTGTCACATCATAGAAGCCTGCTTCTATCACAATGCCTGGCATACGTGGTGAAAAACCGCGCAGCTGCGGCCTAAAAAAGTGGAGCATCAGCTCATGCTCTGTTAGCTTGATCGTCGAATCATCCGCCATGTTCTGTTATGCAGAAACTTCCTTGGTCGTGGGCTGGCACTTGACTTCCTCTGGCCCACCTCAGCCAAGCCGGCCCAGCTGAGCACACTTGTCCTGTCCACCTGACAAACACTAGGCCTGGCCCAACTTCCTCCAAACCCTAGCAGCTAACAGCAGAACAGCCGCTGCCTTCACCTTGTGAGCGCCGCTGCCTCTTCTTCCTCCTCTTTGAGAAACCCTAGCAGCCTTCACTCTCACAGAACAGCAGCCGCCGCTTCTTCCTCTTCTCTCTAGCAGCAGCCGCTTTCTCCCTGGAGATCCCGTCCTTGCACACCGCGCAGCCCTGCACGGCCTCCTCCCCTCCGACAGCCACCGAGCTCCCCCTGTGAGATCCCGTTGGCCACGTTCGATCGCTTCTCGCTGCCAGGCGTCAGCAGCTCTGCGCCAGCACAGCCGCCGCCGAGGACGCCTCCCGCAGACCGTGCGCCCGCCGCCCTTGCAGCTCGTGCCCTGCTCGCGCTCCTTGCGCCCACGCGCTGGCCGCGCGTCGCGCGCTGCTCGCCGCCCGTTGCTGCGCGTGGCTGCTAGCGCCCGCGCTGGCCGCGCTCGCGCCGCTGGATCTGCGCCAGGGATCCACTCGGTCCCCGTGCTTAGTGACAGCCGCCAAGCTGCGGCCGCCGGTGGGCCTCCTGTGCTGTCGGCTGAATTCGTGCTTCGAAAGCCACTGGTATGCTCGATCCGACCGCTCTCCACCTTCCTGCCGGCGGCCCTTGGTCTCCTCCCTTCTCCCGACGATGCGCACGCCTCATGTGCGCACGTACGATCTCCAAGCTGCCGCCGCGAGGGCCTCCTCCCCACAGGCCGTTGCCCACCCACGAGAGCACGTCCTCCCGGAGGCAGATCTAAAAAACCCTAGCTCTGATGCTAATTGTTGGAAATCCGGGGATTAATTTCCTCTAAATTGTTCTCTTGATCTATTCTCAATGGGGGAGGTTGTATATATAGCCCCAAATTACAGAGTCCTAATCTAATACTACCTAGACTCCTACTCTTATTTGACTTGGACTCTATCTCTAATTCTAACTACTCTAGAAAAACGGGATTATGTCTAACAATCTCTTCTCCTATCACCTACTCGAGCGACGCAAGCCGTGATAGCATATGCCGCTCAGGCGGAGGGAGAAGTCCTCCACGCTCTCGCCATCCTTGAAGGCAGCGACTTCTAACTCCTTCCGAAGTTCCCGTGTCGTCGTCTTCTTCACGCGGTCGGCCCTGATCCGCATGATGGCGATCGTGTCCCATGCCTCCTTCGCCGTCCTCTTCTCTCCGATCATCGTGATCATCTTCGGCGGGACAACGCTGACCAAGATGTCAAGCGCCATCATATCTTCTTGCTCACTCATGTTGCCCTCCTCCACGGCCTTCCAAATAGTCGTGCCTTCAGCTTGATCTTCATCATAACAGCTCACTCCGCGTAGTTGGTCTTGGTGAGCACGGGGAACTCCGTCCCGATGTTCACCTCACGAGCTGCCGGAGAGGGTGTTGCATGGCTGGTGGCGCTGCCGCTGCTTGGAGGTGTGGACGACATCATGCTGAATTCAACCTAGGGTTGAACCGGCTCTGATGCCACAATTGTTGCAATTCCGGTGTTGAACACCAAAAAAAACTGCCTCTGTTCCACCTTGCTGGTGATGTCCAGCAACAGTTTAGCACTCCACCTGGATGCTATTCTTGCTGTCCAGGGACTAGTAGCAGCAAGTAGAACAGAACAGAGAGGAGAGTTTGGCGTGTGTACAGGAGAGAACAGACCCCTACAGTAGTAGAGAACAGAGCACAAGAACCGCTGGACCTGCTGCACGGGCGATCTACTGTAGCAGATCTGTTCTGCCAGCTAAAGGTTACGCGCACAGGGAGAGTGCAGCGCAGGGAAAAATGTGAAGAATTAATCTGGGAAGGTGTAGTTTATTCCCTGCTATAGGTGGCTATTTATAGCCCTTTTACAGATAGAGCCCAACTTTATTTAAACTACTAGAAGATAGAATCTAATCCTATCAGAAAAGATGCTCCTACCTCTCCAGGTGTGCAGCCCCTTTAGTCCCAATTGGACTTTGGCTGTGCCCACCTGGGCTGAACTGAGCGCAGGTGCAGGGCCACACGTCATTCTCCAGATGTCGGACTTCAACAAGCGCTTCATCGTCGACTGCGACGCGTCAGGCGCTGGCTTCAGGGCGGTTTTGCACCAGGGTGCCGGTGCCATCACCTTCTTTAGTGGCGCCGTAGCTCCTCACTACCACAAGCTACTTACATACGAGCGCGAGCTGATCGGACTTGTGAAGGCCGTGCGCCACCGACGACCTTACTTATGGGGCCATCCCTTCATTGTTCGGACTGATCACTTCAGTCTGAAGTACATCCTGGATCAACACCTCATGACAATCCCTCAACATGCTTGGGTTAGCAAGCTTTTTGGCTATGATCTGCAAGTTGAGTACATGGCGGGGCCTCTGAACGGGGCAGCTGATGCCCTGTCTCGCCGCGACAAGGAAGACAAGGCTATTCACGCCATATCAGCACAAGTCTTCCACCTCTTCGACTCGCTTCGTGCAGAGATTGCCACGGACCAGCGGGCGCAACAGTTGCGCGCCTAGCTCCAGGAAGGAGCCGCACCTGCTGACTGGGCTGAACGTGACAGTCCTCTCCTGCACATGGGAAGCTCTTCGTCCCTGACACGTCCTCCTTGTGGCCTTCTCTCCTAGTTGAGGCGCATGATGGGGGCCACGAGGGTGTCCAGAAGACAGTGCAGCGGCTACGACTCTCCTTCTATAGCCTGTCACTCCTGCGACGGGTGTGCGAGTACGTCTGCGGTAGCGCCACATGCCAGCGCAACAAGACGGACCATCTACATCCGGCCGGCCTGCTACAGCCTCTTCCTGTACCCTCGGAGATCTGGAGTGATATCTCTATGGACTTCATCGAGGGTTTTCCGAAGGTTGGTGGCAAGACGTGATCCTGACATGTGTATCGCTTTTTGAAGTACGCCCACTTCATCCCATTGAGCCACCCATATAGTGCTGCATCCGCGGCACGGGCATTCTTCGACGACATTGTACGTCTACACGGCTTCCCTTGCTCATCGTCAGCGACTGTGACACCGTCTTCATCAGTCCATTCTGGTCATACCTGTTTCAGCTAGCCGGTGCTCATTTGCAGCTTAGTTCATCTTTCCACCCACAGTCCGTCGGCCAGTCTGAGGTCGTCAATAAGGTCATCACCATGTATCTTCGTTGCGTGGCTGGTGATCAACCAAAGTCATGGCTGCAGTGGCTTCCCTAGGCTGAGTACTGCTACAACACATCGTATCAGAAAACCCTCAAGTGCTCACTTTTCAGAGTGCTCTATAGCAGAGATCCTCCTGCACTTCTCTCTTATCATCAGGAGTCTCCAAGGTAGTAACAGTGGACAACAACTAAGGGACAGAGATGGGTTCTTAGCTGAAATTAAAGACAGGCTGATGCAGGCTCAGATTGCCATGAAGAGCTATGAAGACAAGACTCGGCGTGAGGTGGAGTTTAATATTGGAGACTGGGTCTAGCTACATCTTCATCAACGCACTGCAGTGAGCGTGATAGTGGCACCACCATCAAAGATTGGTCCTAAGTATTTTGGACCATATTAGATCATACAACGCATTGGTGTGGTTTCATATAAGCTGCAGCTACAGCCTCAAACACGGATACATGAAGTCTTCCATGTATCCCTTCTGAAGAAGTTTGAAGGTCCTGCACCAACTCAGGTGGCGCCTCTGCCACCTCTCCTCCATGGGTGTGTCATACCACAATCAGAGAAGATTCAGCGGGCATGACTGAATAGAGGAGTCTGGGAGCTGCTAGTCAAGTGGATTGACCATTCTGATGCAGATTCTACATGGGTCCAGCTAGAAGATTTCAAGATGAAGCACCCCACCTTCAAGCTCGAGGACAAGCTCTTTGTTGGGAAGGGGGAAATGATGTGGACGCCTTCGTGGGCCGCCAATATGGCTGGCGCAGGGCCCATGGCGCTCACAGCCCAGCCGCAGCACCCCTGCCTAAGCGCCTTCTAGAAGATTTATTTAAGATTAAGATTAATCTGTTATAGATAGAATTAGAGCATCCAATCTGTTATAGATAGAATTAAATAAATAGGAGATTGAGTTGGTGGGGGTGCCCCAACTGACCTGGGCGCAGCAGCCGGCCCTATGGGGGCGACAGGGGGCAGCACCCCTCCCCATGTAATCTCTATCCAGGAAAAATAAGAATGCCCCATTGGGCTGTTCTTCTCCTTGGTCACTGTGGCTACGAACACTAACCCTAGCCGCCGTGATCACCCCTCTCCTCCCGCAATACGCGCTGCGCAATTCTCCCCATGCCTCCTCGCTGCTGGTTTCTCCCCTGCGCAGCCCTAGGCGCAACCGGGGAACCTCCTCCCATCAAGATTCACAGCATGTCCTGGCAAAGACGTTGTACTTCTTAGAATCCACTGTACCTGTTCCATTTTTTTCTAAATCTCGTACCACATTAGCAACCTCCTAAGTACAGTAAGATTTGTAGTCTTCATCTGCTTTTACTTCTTAGAACATGGTGGTCGTAGTAACAAAAATCATGCGGTGGCTTTCCAATTTTAAAAAAGCTCAAAAAACTTGTGACTATAGTACACCACCACCGCCACAACAACAATAAAGCCTTCTAGTCCCATGCAAGTTGGGGTAGGCTAAAGATGAAACTCACAAGACCAAGCACAAACGACAGATAAAAAAGGAAGACAGATAAGGAAAGAGAAAAATGTGAGTTGGAAATTTAGTTTCTTGAATACAGTTGGTTATTACAAATTTACAGTACTAGCGTGGGAGCTGAGGTCCTTTGTTCTGTCTTGTTTTGAGAATCTTTTTCAGCATTTGTTACTAAAGCTTAATCAACAAAGTTAACTTTGATAGGTTGAGAACAAGTTGGCCATGCTCTTCAGAAATGCAATATAACTTGCAATAGTGATCAATACCAAAGATAGTGTGATTGTACAAGTTAACAATCTCCCTCCTCCTTTACTGCTGTTGGCTGCTGATTGGTACCATCTCTTTTGTTGTTTTAAAAGAGAAATGCACTACCATTTAAGTTAAGAGTTGTGACTATTTGTTTAAGGCAATAATAGTTGGTTTCATTTGTTTGGTTATTACAGACTATTGATCTACCAGATGGCTTCCCTTTTGAGATCATCGATAATCCTGGTTATCAATCCATAACCCTCAAAAGAGAGTTTGCTGGGGAGACTATTAAAGCTGCTGTCTACACTAACTTTGATACGGAGGAAGATTTGAATGAGGATGACGGGGATGACAATGATGAGGATTCTTTCAAGCCAGCTATTCAGATGGTTGTCACTGTTCAGAAAGCAGAATGCTCCATCTTGGAATTGGATTGCAACTTTAATGATGATGAACTGGCAATTGTGAATTTTAGGATGCTGAACCGTGATAATCCTGATGCTCAGAATATGTACGAGGGACCACCGTTTTCGTAAGTTCTTTCATAACTATTTACTACTATCCGCTCATAAGAAATTAAGAATAAGCTCAATGGAAGACTTCGAGTCTCATAATCAGAAAAATATAACATTCACGTCAAGGACATGAAGTTACAGTCCACTGCATGGTCACCGTATAAGGATCGTCGCATAGATTTCCTTTTGTCATGTGCTATATATATTGCTCAACAAGTTTTCATCTATTTAGTTACTACTCAGAGCCCTGTAGCATTTATTCTTGACCTTTATTTTCCTTCATTTTTGTTCTTTTTCTGTTTTAGCTCTGCCTTTGCTTTATTTTTTCACTGATGGTATATAGAAGCTAAATGCAAACCACAATAAGTGTTCAGTGGCTAACAAATGTATCATTTTGATTCAATCTAACAAAGGCACAAAATTACAAGATCAAGCCATGATATTGTCTTGATCCACTTCTGCACACATAAATGTTTCAGTTCATAAATCCAACCGTGATATTGGATTAAATTTGTAGGGGCTGATATGCTGTCAGGACTTACATGAGCACATACAACAGATTATTTGTCAAGATTTCCTAACTAATTGCAAGCTAAGTGTCTTGGTTCACAGCAACATTAGCACCTAGGTTCTTCGAAACTTGGCAATTCCACAGGTGTGGCAAGAAATAACAACACTGTCCATCAATCTTCTAGAAGGCCCCTAATGAACCCTGCATCACTTTTATCTTTTCTGTTCAGTTAATTAAGAATCAACATCATCTGAATCAATCTAGTAGAAGAACACATGATAACAGATCCGAAAACTCACTCATTATAGAAAGCATGCAAAACTCTTAGTGTATGCAACTCTCTTATAGTGTTTCTTCTTGCTGTAGGCTGCAGGGTATAACTAAAAAGATTTTATCTACTGCTTAGTGTAAAAATTGAGGCGATCTATGGTGTCAATCATAGTCTAATGCCAAATGGCAGAGGCAGCTATATTTTCAATTTTTCCATGTTCGACTGTCCCCAACCTTCAGTTTCTCATTGTTTGTTGCAGGGTCTTGGACAAGAGCTTGCAGAAGGGTTTGCACAGATACCTTGAGGCGAGGGGGATCAAGCACTCGCTGCATGACTGGCTGTACGAGTACATGATGCACAAGGATGAGAAGGAGTATGTGGTTTGGTTGAAGAACATGAAAGAGTTCATTGGGAATTGAGTGCCTATGCCCTTTAGTTATTTTCGTTGCAGTAACAGGCCTGGTACTCACTGTCAACCCCGGTTATAATGGTGCAATATTACCTTGCATGGCCAGCCACACACACATTCGCTGGTCCAAGAAGTTTTGTTTACCTGGTTATATGACTTCTGTTGCTCTTTACGTATTGGACATTGCAATCAAATGATTCTATGCGAGGCAAATGGGACCAATAATCTCCGGTTGATGTATCTCGTTGAATGGAACTACTGCAGGTTCGTCGGTTTGGCGATCTTGTCCAAACTGGAGGCTGGAGGCAGGAAAACCTGACAAAGGAGTGAACACGGATAATCGTGCTAACCCGTAGTCAAATATTCCTGTTAAGTTGCCTGCACAGTTTACGGGTCCAGATAAAACAGAAAACAAGGCATGAATACGAGATTCGGGGCCTCTAGAAAACGTGCTGGCCAGTGAAAAGGCGCCGGCGTATCGGCTTGAGTCGTTTGATTGTGGGACAGCTTTTATCTTTCGCACGGTGCTACGGGTTTGCTTGGCCTTTCATTTTCATGCTCCCATATTTCGATCGCAATAGAATGGAGTATTAGTTTTATCCGGGTTGCGTATTACATCGGAGGGGCAACCACCAGCTGCTCTTTATACGTAATCAAGGAAAAAAGTATATTTAAAGGGGCATCGTGATTCAGTTTTCTTTTTTTAGCATCTCGAACAACTCCCTAAATACATTCCAAAAACCCAATTGGCCTGATCCACAGATCCACCACTCCAACCATTCTCAAAACGAACTCCATATCTATTCGCACTCCAAATAGGAAAATCTGCACTAGGTCACGTGAACTCGTGGACCCTGCAGTCCAGCCCACACGCTGCCCGGTGGCCTAGCCCACATTGGGGGTCGTAATTGGGCTCGGCTCCTGGGCTCTTTCACTTTTTATTTTGGCTCTTATTAAATATTAATTCAAAAATAAATATAAATTTGATCTGATCCTAATCTGATCTGGCTCTTAACATTATTAGTTCAATTTTTTGGGCCCTTTACCAGCCCTAGCCCACATATGAAGAAAGAGACAAACCGGTAGCGGAGCTGGGCGGGCGGTTGTACGCAGCGGCACTCTTAAGGTGAAGGAGGGTGGGGGGGGGGGGGGTAGGGCTCTAGCGAGCTCTAATCTCCGATGGACATAGAGGGGAATTGGAGGGCGACGACCGTGACTCGATTGTGAACGGCGGTGCAACGAGGCGACGACGATGCTCTCGTCACTGCAAGTGGTAGGCGAGCGGTGGGCTGGGTGGGTGTCGGGGTGCCACGCTAGAAAATTTAGTGGCGGAAGGCGGTGTGGTGGACGACAGTGCGGTGAGGCAACATAGTGTCGCCCGCCGTCAGTGGTGGCCGCGGGCGGTGGCTAGGGTGGAACGATGAGCGACGACGTCAGCATTGGAGGCCACGAGGGTAGTCGGGCAGGGTGGTAGTCGGTGATAATCAAAATGGTGATACGATCGATAATGATGACACCGACATGGCTAATACAACTGGACACGTGACACGCCCTAAGAGGGTTATAGGCCTCCTCCGAAAAGGCCACCTTCCATAGCCAAATTTCTACACTGTTAGATAAGTAACGGTAATTTACTAAATAATTTTGGAAAACAACAACGATAAACACCAGCAGAGGATTGGACCAGCAGATCGCACATGCGTTTGTAGCCAGAGGAACAGTTGAAGACGTTGCGGCAAACTTGACGACGACTTGTCATCGCAAACGTTGGTGGCGACATTGAGCAGCAACACCCGATCTAGGCGGAAGAAGACCCGTGATGAAGAACGCGAGAAGTCGCGTGAAGCGTTTACCAAAAACCTTATTCACCTTGTCCGGTGCAGGACCGCAAGGGCGAGCGATTCCGGAGACCTGCTCTCCCGATTGTCTGTGCATGCCGGTGCTCGGGATGGAGTAGACTACGATGGCGGCGCAAGAAACTCGAACGTGGATAAATCCGATCGTGGGATCCCTCCTCTACCGCGCACGCCCGCTATTTGTAGTCTCCGAGAGGCGGTTCGAAAGATTTGCATCTGAACCAACTCAGTAGTTGTAGACGCGTCCGTCTTCAACTTGGACTTGGTCCAACTCGAAAGCGCAAAATCCCAACTCACTTTTTTTAGCAAAAATAAAAATTGGGCCCATCTCGAATTCACACGAATGTGAGGAGGGGGAACATGCGTGGGTCTCTCCTCTCCTCACTTAGTGAGTGGAATAACAACCTCCATTGTATATCGGAATTTTGGACTAAACAATTGACACCACTCTCTCTTACACTAATAGAACTTTGAGATTTATTTGAATTTATTTTAGAATTACTATTGGCCCTAGACCAAAATTCCAACATGCACCTCGTCCGCGTTCCCAAAGTGCTCGCGTGAGCGTCGGTTCGCGCCTTCCCATATGTGTCTCCACGTATCGACAAGCACAAGCTCAACGTTATCCACTAGAAACGCCACCTTTGAGATTGCTCGAAATCGATTCACAGCTAGGCGCAGCGTGCAGATCTATCTGGGCAAGGTTGAAGGAGATTTGAGGAGCAGGCGAACGAGCAGCTCGGTGGCGTTGATCCTCGTGTTTCTCAAGAACGCCTGTTCCGCTGTGTGCGGGAGGCACAAAAACTTCGATTCCTTCAATCAGATGAACCGTGCGTGTGGTGCGTTGCGCCCTCGACGGCGGGTGCACGGGACCGTGGCTCGGCCTACTGTTACGATCCCAGTGTCCGCTGTATCCATCCGTGGGATGCGTCCACCGTTTTGGCCATTCTCTCATGAAAGTTCCAGTTGGAAGCCATGTGTTGGAAGTATGCACGCTAGCTGCTACCACTTTCCGTTGCCCGATGTCCTCTGTCATGTGTGGTTGGTCTAAAAAATAAACTAAAAATATGAATAGCGGGATCGGATTATGACCGGGTCAAATTTATAGTTATTAAGTTAATATTTAATAAAGGCTGAAATAAATTATAAAAATAGGCCCGTGGGCTGAGCCTAATTACCACCCCGACTGGGGCGGGCCTTCGTGGCCATCTGTTGTGATATTGGCATCTCACGACTCAAACAGCCTAGGTCGTAGACATGAGAGCAGAACAATTTGGAACGTACAACAGGGTGATTCTTATACGTACAACATACTAAATTAGTTAGATATAGATCATTTTAATATTAGTGCAGGAGGAAAATAGAGGGAGAACGTGCTGCCACATGTCGTGACGTCTTAGAGTGGATTGTAGATGGGAGAAAAGAACTCAAAGCAATTCCAACCGAGTTGCTATTTTTCGTTTGCTATTCTACTGAATAGCAAATGTTATATTCAGATTTAGCAATTTATTCCATATGACACTTCAACGGGTTTGCTAAAACTTGTACCCTATACCCCACTTTCTCATATTTTATTAGTATCCGATAGCACAAGTTTGTATGTACTACAACATTTTGGTTATTTTATTTGTCAATACCATTTCTTTGTTCTTACAACTTTGTGAAGATCTAATTGAGCACTTGTGGCAACGGCATGAAAATATTTACTAGTTATGACTTCAACATATAATATGTGTTAGTAATGTTGTTATTTCTCTTAATGATGTACTATGCATTATCAATATATTTTATTCAAAAGTGAGCATATAGCAAAGGAGATAAGTTTGCTACTTCTAGCACATGGAGGGAGTTGGATAGCAAACCAACAAAAATAGCAAACCGTCGGTTGGAGGTGTTTTTTCTCTGTTTTAGCTAAATAATAAGGTAGCAAAGCAAATAGCAACTCGGTTGGATGATTTAGGGTTCAAAACTGCACGAATTCGGACATGTCCGAGATCAACCTCGGACAAGTCTGCAATTTTTTGAACATATCCGAACCTGTACAAACTGAACTCTAAATTATGTTGCTGCCTACTCCAATTCGATTCCAAATCCCTTCATAATCATCTCACTATTGTCCTATTGCTCAGGCATCATGTCGGACGCTCCTCCACGTAAAATTAGGAGTAAGAAAAGAGATGACCGCGCGGAGTCTCCACCGGCCATCAATGCCTACTCCCGACGAAAGAGAACAGTCCGAAAAGTGGCAAGAATAGCGGATGAGACGGGAAAAGTTGTTCGGATCATGCTTGAGAGTCGTGAGGGGTTCAAGGAACCACAACAAGTAAATCCTGGAGAAATTGGCCTGTTGCACATGGTGGTGCCAATTAGAGATCCTCGGAGGACAACTCCCATCATGGACTACCGAAGGAACATCTCAGAGGCACAGGAGGAAAAGGGTGAGAACATTTTTGAGTATGAGAAGATGGCGGTTGACTTCCGCTTCTGGAGTGATTTCCATGTTGACTATTATCAGTCAGTTCTCATGAGAAAGAAGCATCCAATCATTCACATGCAATGGATTGACTGGAAATACATGGAGAACAGGAACAATGTGGAAGTAATAGCTGCTTGTGAGTATCATGGGATAAAGGACTTCATGGCCATATTGAGTATGGATGGAACGTGGAGGTTATATGCCAATTCTATGCCACGATCTTTTTCCATCCTGAGGGGGAGTCAAGAATCACTTGGATGACTGACGGTGAGAAGTACACCATCACCTATAATCAGTTTGCGAAAATCCTTGGACTCCAGATGACTTTGAAGTTTGATTACAAAATACATGAGGAGCTCATTTTGAAGAACAATGAGATTGACTTCTTATACGTCACTTACTTCTACTTCAACCTTCCTCGCACTCAGGGACTCCTTCCTTTCTTCCAAGTGCTCAACAGAATCACTAGAAAGACCTTGGCACCTAAGGATGGAGACGCAACAAGGAAAACTCAAACTCTAGAAACCTACTCAAGTGGCTGAGGGGAGAAAAGGTTCAATGTGTTTGATTTCATTTACATGGAGATTTACTCGACATCTGAGACTCCATCGAGGTCATGCATCTATGCACCTTACATTATGAAGATGATCGATAAGGTGTCGGGGAAGAGTTTTGTGAAGGATGTGGCACAAAAGAAGCTACAGCCTCAGGCAACAACACCACAGCTCCACCCCTCTGATAGACTTCGTGCCAGCCACGCTCGTGTGGCAGCTGCTTCTGCATCCAAATCCGATGAAGGATTCTTGCTTGGTTATGATCCAAACACTTATGCATACCATGTTTTCAACAAAAACTCCGGTTGTGTTGAAATAGCACGTGATGTAGTGTTTGATGAAACTAATGGCTCTCAAGTAGAGCAAGTTGACCAATCTATGCTAGATGAAGAGGAAGCACCTTGCATAGCACTAAGAAGGATGGCCCTTAGTGATGTACGCCCACAAGAGAAAAAAATCAATGTCAAGTGGATCAATCCTCAACACAAGCTGCTCCCCAACACAAGTGCAAGATCAAGCTCAAAATGATCAACAACAAGTATCTTAAGATCAAGTTGATCAACATCAAGATGATGGCAATGATCAAGGGGGAGTCGAAGATGAAGGCGAAGTTGATCCAAAACCCCAAATGGCACATCTAAGAGTGTACCAAAGTGTTCAACGAGATCACCTCGTTGATAACATCCTTGGTGAAATTTTTTTTAGCATTACTCGTTTGTTTCTTCTCTGGAACCTTTAAGGTGGAGGAAGCACTACAAGACCCAGATTGGGTGGTGGCCATTCAAGAGGAGTTGAACAACTCCAAGAGGAACATAGTTTGGGAATTGGTGAAGAGACCAAATGCCAATATTGAAGGTATCAAGTAGTGGGTGTTCCACAACAAACAAGATGAACATGTAGTGGTTACAAGGAACAAGGCAAGACTTGTGGCCAAAGGATACTCACAAGTCGAAGGTTTGGATTTTGATGAAACTTTTGCTCCCGTAGCAAGGCTTGAGTCAATTCGTATTTTATTAGCCTATGTTACTCACAATAATTTCAAGCTTTATGAAATGGATGTGAAAAGTGCCTTCCTAAATGGACCAATCTAGGAGGAAGTGTATGTAGAGCAACCCCGTGGTGTTTAAAGATCAAGAATATCCTAAATGTCGGAGTGTGAGATACAACACTTCCCCCGACCTGCTACTGGAGCAGTCCGTGGAGGCTCTTTGATTGGAGGGGCTTGACGCCTCTCACACGATCAGACCCGAGAGAGTAGGTGAACACCAGGATTTACGTGGTTCGGGCCACCGGAGCGTAATACCCTACGTCCATAGGAGTGTTTGTTGAATTTCTTGAGCATATGAGTGTGTGAGGGAGCAGGGTTGCAAATCCTTTGTCAAGTGGACACCCGCTCCTTTTATAGTCCACGGCCAGGGTGGTTACAATGAGGCTTGGGGCTCGACAGGTGGCCCCAAAGCTGTATGAACCCTATACATGACCTAGGGCTTTACACTCTGAGTAGAGTAGTCGGTGGGGGAGTTAAGTCCCGCTGCCTAGCGCACTGAGTGCCCCTGTCTGTGTGGCAAGTGATGATGAAGACGCCGTCTTTTCGCAGCGTCTTATTGCTCTACTGGGAGGCTCAGTGTCGTTGGGTGGCACTGTACGTCGTCACGCCTCGCCGCCCTATCTTGTCACCGTAATGGTGAATGGGCGGAGGACGGAGGCGTGCGTAGTGTGCCATGCTTCTGGGGAAGGCACGAGCCTTGAATGCACGGCCTCCTTGACTTCGTCGACCCACGTCCCATGACTGATCGCGGGGCACGTAGTGGCTCCGAAGCCCTCCTCAGCGAGGAGGAGGCTCAGTGCTTGGGCACACGTGGCAGCTTTGGACCTCACCTTAGCAGGGAAGCTAGGTCCAGGGCCAAGGGCATGTGGTGGCTTCAGAACCCTCCTTAGTAGGGAGGAGGCTTGGAGCCCAGGTACACATGGCAGCTCCGGACCTCACCTCAGCAGGGAGGCTGGGTCCGGGGCCAAGGGCACGTGACGGCTCCGGAGCCCTCCTCAATGGGGAGGAGGCTTAGTTCTTGGGAACATGTGGCAGCTTCGGACCTCACCTCAGTAGAGAGTCTAGGTCTGGGGCCAAGGGCACGTGGCGGCTCCGGAGACCTCCTCAGCAGGGAGGAGGTTCGGAGCCCAGTCACACGTGGCAGCTCCGGACCTCACCTCAGAAAGGAGGCTGGGTCCGTGGCCAGGGACACGTAGCGGCTCCGGAGCCCTCCTTAGCAGGGAAAAGGTTCGAGCCTAGGTACACGTGGTAGCTCCGGACCTCACCTCAGCAGGGAGGCCGAGCCCGGGCCAAGAACACGTGGTGGCTCCGGAGCCCTCTTCAACAGAGAGGAGGTTCGGAGCCCGGGTACACGTGGCAGCTCCGGGTCTCACCTCAGCGGGGAGGCTATGTCCGGAGCCAGGGACACGTGCTGGCTCCAGAGTCTAGACGCACGTGGCAGCCTCGGGGCTAACTCCGGGGCCAGGGACACGTGACCTTTCTAGCGCCCATCTCAGCAGGGAGGCGGGGCCTGGGTTGTCTTTTACCCTCCACGCGGGGGTACCCAGTTCTCAAGGTATCGACACTAACCATGTTTACAAGTTGCACGAAGCTCTCTATGGCCTCAAACAAGCTCCTAGAGCTTGGTATGAGTGTCTTGGGGACTTTCTTATTAAAAATGGTTTTAGGATAATAAAAGCTGATTATACTCTATTCAAAAAGCACTTTGATGATGACCTTTTTGTATGCCAAATATATGTCGATGACATCATATTTGGTTCCACTAACAAGTCCTTTTGTGATGAGTTTAGAAAGATAATGACAGAAAGGTTTGAGATGTCCATGATGGGGTAGTTGAAGTTTTTCTTAGGTTTTCAAGTCAAGCAACTCAAGGATGACACGTTCATAAGTCAAATCAAGTATACTCAAGACATATTCAAGAAGTTTGATATGAACAAGGCCAAACCCATCAAGACACCCATGGGAACAAATGGACATGTTAACCTCAATGAAGATGGAACTAGCGTAGACCAAAAGGTATATCGTTCCATGATTAGTTCCTTACTTCACCTTTGTGCGTCTAGGCCCGATATTATGCTTAGTGTGTGTATGTGCTATATTTTAAGCTGCCTCTAAAAATGCCATTTAAGAGTTGTTAAAAGAATTCTAATATATCTAGTGCACACACCTAATGTAGGGTTGTGGTATCCAAGAGGATTAAAATTTAACCCTATAAGATATTCCGATGCGGACTATGCCGGATGTGAAGTTGATAGGAAAAGCACATCGGGAACATGCCAATTTCTAGGTAGATCTCTTGTGTCATGGTCCTCAAAGAAACAAAACTCCATTGCTCTTTCCACAGAGTATGTCGCAGCCGGGAGTTGATATGCACAACTTCTTTGGATGAAATAAACTCTAAAGGATTATGGTCATAATATGACCCATATCCCACTTCTTTGCGACAATAAGAGTGCCATTAAAATTGCCCATAACAACCCCGTTGAGGACTCTAGGATCAAACACATAGACATCTAACATCATTTCCTAAGAGATCACTCACTTAAGCGAGATATAGTCATTTCACATGTAAGAACTGAAAAAACAGCTACCCGACATATTTACCAAGCCACTAGATGAAAAACGTTTTTTTGAACTTAGGAATAAGCTAAACATACTAGACTTTAGAAACGTGGCTTAATGTGCTGAACATTTGCTGTGACAAGAAACCAATTTGATGAATGAAGCTTTAGAATAGATCCTCATGTCGTGTTTTGCAAAAACATAGTTTTTAGCTCTCTAGTGCTAGTTAAGGCTAATATAGTCAATATAGTCAACTTGACTTAAAATTGGTCAAATTTAACAAGAATGTGTGTGAAAACCTAATTGTCATGCTTGGTATGCTATATATAATCTTATATACCATTAGGCATACATATATACATATATATGCCCCTTTTAAATGCTATTAAGGAAATTTTTCTGAACAAATCGGACATGTATGATTCGTTGCATCCCTCGACTTTTTCTCAAATCCATGCATAGGGGTACCTTCTAGATGGTGTTAGGGATCTTCCTAGACAATATCATGTCAATTGAACTCGAATTAGGCAAGATTTGGATGATTTAGGGTTCAAAACTGTACGAATTCGGACATGTCCAAGATCGAACTTGGACAAGTCCGAACATTTTGGACATGTCCGCAATTTTTCGGACATATCTGAACCTGTACAGACTGAACTCTAAATTATATTGCTGCCTACTCTAATTCGATTCCAAATCCCTTCATAATCATCTCACAATTGCCCTATTGCTCAGGCATAATGTCGGACGCTCCTCCACGTGAAATTAGGAGCAAGAAAAGAAATGACCGCGCGGAGTCTCTACCGGCCGTCAATGCCTACACCCGATGAAATAGAACAGTCCGAAAAGTGGCAAGAACAACGAATGAGACAAGAAAAGCTGTTCGGATCATGCTTGAGAGTTGTGAGTGGTCCAAGGAACCACAACAAGAAAATCTTGGGGAAATTGTCCCGTTGCATATGGCAGTGCCAATTAGAGATCCTCGGAGGACAACTCCCATTATGGACTATCGAAAGAACATCCCAGGGGCACAGGAGCAAAGGGGTGAGAACATTTATGAGTATGAGAAGATGGCGGTTGACTTCCTCTTGTGGAGTGATTTCCATGTTGACTATTATCGGTCAGTTCTCATGAGCAAGAAGCATCCAGTCATTGACATGCAATTGATTGACTGGAAATACATGGAGAACAGGAACAATGAAGTTTTCAAGAAAGTCAAAGCTGCTTGTGAGTATCATGGGATAAAGGAGTTCATGGCCTTTGAGTATGGATGGAACGTGGAGGTCATATGCCAGTTCTATGCCACAGTATTTTTCCATCCTGAGAGGGAGTCAAGGATCTCTTGGATGACTGACGGTTCAATGTGTTTGATTTCATTTACATGGAGATTTTACTCGACATTTAAGACTCCATCGAGGTCATGCATCTATGCCCTTTACATTATGAAGATGATCGAGAAGGTGTCGGAGAACACTTTTATGAAGGATGTGGCACATAAGAAACTACAGCCTAAGGCAGCGACCACAGCTCCACCCCTCCGATAGACTTCGTGCTAGCCACGCTCATGCGACAGCCGCTTCTGCCCCTCCTCCAGCTGAGCCTGTGAGAGCTCAAGCTTCCTCTAGTGGTATTCTCAAGGTACTCCGCTCCATTTTCACCATGTGTAGGAGTACACATGTGAAGGTTCAAAAGAATGATAAGGCCATCAATGAATTAAGGAGGGACATGCATGTAGTGAAGACAAAGCTTGAGCTTCTCACCGACGCTCCCATTTTCGAGAACAGTGAGGATGACACGTATCTTGAGTTTTTTGAGCTCACCTCTAAAGAGCTTGATTTCTTCGGCGACACCGGTGCTAGTTCGAGTGCCGCTCCAGCTGCTCTTGCTGTCGCCGCCGCCGACGACGACAACGAGGAGTACAAGGACGAGGACGTCGATCTTTAGTTTCCCCTTCTTCTATTCTCTTTTTCCCTTTTTGGTTCCTTGATGCCAAAGGGGAGAGATATAGAGTAGAGAAGGGATACCCTATGTTCCAAATTTCATAAGCTAAGTGTAATGATGGGAAAATGGACCTATGTTATGTATGACGCTATGTCTGTTTTATAATTATGTGGTGTGATTGTTTTATGACTATGTGGTACCTCTCTTATTATGTGATATTGTAAGTGCATCTAGGCATCTCCGTGGGTTTTAGATGATTGATGACGACAAATTAAGAGACTAATGAGCTGAGATGATCATAAACACGGTACATTTCCATGGCGGACACCTAAACTCTCAAAAAGGAAAAAGATGAAGAACGGCGTCGAAGACTCGAAGAGTAGAAATTAGGGTTTCACTTGAGTCTTTAGTAGGCTAGCCGTGTAAAAGAAAGAGTGTGTGTGTCAAGTGCATTGAGATCATAGAAGAGAGCTCAAAGCGTTAGAAGTGTCAAATCCTTAGTGGAGAGAGGTAGAGAGGTAAAGTTGGGCAGGCCGACCGGACTAGTCCAGAAGTCCTACGGCTTAGTCCGTTTTAGGGCGGATTAAGAGTTCCTGATTGAGATCGGACTTGTCCGTTTTGGGACGGACTAGTCCGTTTCTCTCTTGGTGAGAGTGTTTTTGGGGCTAAGTCCTGGTAGACCGGACTTACCCGCCTTAGTGGCCGGACTAGTCCGGGCTAGCTAGACTTGTCCATTTTCACACGGACTAAGAGTTCTTGTGAGAGTTCGGACTAGTCCGTTCTGAGGCGGACTAGTCCGTATTATTGTGAGATGAGAGATCCCATTGCTAAGTCATGGTGGACCGGACTTGTCCGCCTCTGTGACCAGACTAGTCCGGGTCCTCCAGACTTGTCCGTCCTCACCTGGACAAATAGTTCCTGTGTGAGATCGGACTAGTCCGATGTGAGGCGGACTAGTCCGGACTTTCGGTAGGTGGCAACGGTTGGCTTCGGGACTTCTATAAAAGGAGATGCCCTGACTTCATTTACATACCACTGGAACCCTAGCGCCGCCACAACCTTCCTAGAGCCTCTCCAAGCCTTCTCCATTGCCTACTCACCCTCTTGAATCAAATCCTAAGTGAATTTGGGTGTGTGAGAAGAGGAGAAGGAAGAACTTCGCGTTTAAGGCTCTCGGAGTGATCTCGTGCACTTGGTGTGACCTGTGTCTTGTAAGATCGGTGAAGCTTTGTGGAAGTGATCAAGTGGGAGCCTCAGACTGTGAGCAGTCCTAAAACTTTGTAAGTTCACCCTTGAGATAGTAAGAACCGGGTTGGCCTTAGTGGCGACTTGGTGAGGAAAGGGTTGTTAGACCCGGTTCTTTGTGGACTCCTGAACGGGGACGTAGATTCCTGAGTGGAATCGAACCTCGGGAAAAAATCCTTAGTGTCTCTCTTGCATGTACATTTCTTTGAAGATCAATATTGCTTAGGGTTTGTTTTAATTATTTCGCTATACATCATCACAATCTTGCAATTCATTTCAATATTTTGTCACACTTTTCATATAGAATTGCTAGTTGTTTTATCCACATTTTGTTAAATTAAAATCTAGAAAAAACCCATATAAATCAAGCTTTAGACCCTTCCAGCAGTTTGACCAGACTAGTCCGCTCCTGAGCAAGACTAGTCCGTCCCTTTTAGGTTTTTCCAACAAGCAAACCGGACTAGTCCGCCCCTGAGCCAGACTAGTCCGACCCTTGTGTACTAATCTCATTTAATTAAGTCATTTCAGGTATTTTAGCCTATTCATCCCCCTCTAGACAATTTTAGATATGTTCTTCTCATATGTGATGTAGTATTCTGATGCTATCTCTTGCATCACACGTAATTATCATATTGTTACACATTGCATTTAGGCACCCCCCGATCATGATGTATATATGAAATCCCCATTTTTACAAATCATACATTCAACAATCACCAAAACTTATATTTTTTACTCTCTAATTGAAAATTTTAATTGATTGTCAGCAATCACCAAAAAGGGGAGATTAAAAGTGCATCTAGGCCCCCCGTGTGGGTTTTGGAAGATTGATGATGAACAATTAAAATGCTAATTAGAGGAAATGAGCATGTGTCAAGAAAAGTTGAACAGTAAAAAGAGATTGAGGGGCTTTTCAAAAAGAAAAATGGAGAAGAAGGCGTGAAGCTATACAAAAAAATTAAGGTTTTTATTTTTCTTGAGTATAGGAACACCGCACTATTAAGAGGGACACAACACGCGGCAAAGAAAAACAAGCTCAATCCCAATTCAAACAACCCTTAGTGTAGAAAAGAGTTCTTAGGGCATTTAACCTCGAACATATCAGAGAGATTAGGATAAGTGCTCTCTATGTAGCCTCAGACATGTCCGAAAGTTTCGGAGAAATACTCTCTGAGTAGACTCGGACATATTCAAATCGATTCGGACATGTCCGAAGTCTAGGAGTTTTGGGAGTTTCTAAGTCAAGAGGGTCGGGCATGTCTAAAAATGTCAAAATGTACCCTTTGTGTAGGGTTGGACATGTCCGAAAAAGTCAGACAAGTACCCTCTGTGTAGGTCCGGACATGTCCGAGCACTTCGGACATGTACTTTCTGTTTAGGGTCAGACATGTCCGAAAAATGTCGGACATGTCCGAAGTGGAATCAACAGGACAGTTCAAATTAGTGTCAGTTGAGGATGTCATTTTACCGTTGGTGGTCCCAATCTCAAACATGTACAAAGTGGAGTTCGAACATGTTCAAACTTTAGTGGTTGACAACAGTAACATTATGGTGACCCCTATAAAAGAAGGGATCCCGTCCCCATTTCATAGATGATCAACCCCAAAGCTTTCACCAGCATTCTTGAGCACTCTTAGACCTCTCTCACACCCTCTAGCACTCAAATTCAAATCTTGTGTTGAGCTTGCTGATCTTCACACCTTCTCGTTGCGGCGGTTTGTGTTTATTACTCTTGGGACTTTGTCCCTAGGCGGCTATGTCGCCCGGTGACTCCCAACTTGTGGTGAGACCCATGAAGTTTGTATTTACCCGTGATTTGATAGTGAAACAACCAAGTTTGATCTTTTTTATCACATGGTCAGGGTTAGGGTTGAAAGAGACCAGGTCCTTTGTGGACTCCTAAACGGAGACGTATATTCCTGTGTGGAATCGAACTTCGGTGAACAAATCCTCGTGTCCATTTATGTTTATTTACTTGTTCATCATATTTCATATTATTGCTCTTGTTTGTGTTGATCAAAATCTAGCTTTGAATTACTTCAATCTTTAGATCGTCAAACTTACTCAATAGGTTGCTAGTGTTATTTAAGAGCCATTTCTAGATCATATCACTCATATACTTGACCTAGAACTAGTTATATTTATTTCCGCTGCGACCAATGTTTTCAAGTCGCATAGTCGACCCTAGTCGCCTAACCACCGACTAGGGCGACTAGGACGACTAGTCGTCGACTAGGGCAACTAGTCGAACCTAGTCGACCCTAGTCGGATCTCGAGTCGTCCTGCCCATTTTTTATGTTAGTATCTAGTCGACCCTATATGCAATTATATATTAACAGTAATAGCACACATAAATTAAGCATAACAATTAGCAAACAAAATTTTAGAAACCATAGTTATTAAGGCGGTAAGGTGACATAAGGCATCCGACCTGCTTTTAACCTTTTAAGCGATAAGGCGTAAGATGAGGCGACGCCTTAATATAATAGAATGTAGGAATATAATTACAATTAGCAATACAAATAGTGCAACAAATAGCAACATAATATTGTTTTCTGGCCTGCCTCTTCTGTGGCCTCATCCCAGCCCACGAGTCGCTCACCAAAGCCCGATTTATTTCTAGGGCGACCCCCCCACTCCCGGTCCCCTGTCCCCACCCGCCCCCCGCTCCCTCAACCCGTAGGCGGCGCCCCCCGCTCCCTCAACCCGCAGGTGGCGCCTACCCGCCCGTCTGTTGCCTTCCTCCACCGGTGATCCCCCTCCCGATTCCGAGGCTCCGAGCGGATCTGCTCCACAAAAAGCTCCCGCCCCCGATTCAGGCACGGATCGGCCGCTGCCTCCCCCCGCCCGGCGTGCTGCCTTCCTCGGATTGGCACCCCCCCCCCCCCCCCCGACTCAGGCAAGGATCACCGACGGACTCCCCCGCCCGGCGTGCTGCCTTCCTCCGCCGGGCGCCCCCCTCCCGTAGGTGCTCTTCTGCTGCCCGTGCCTCTCCAGAAGGGCGGCTCTGCCCCCCGCCCCCACCCGCCTTACGCCGGAAACCAAGGCGATCCGGACGCCTTACCTCTGCCGGGCGCCTTAGCGCTTAAGCATCGCCTTACCTCCGCTGGGCGCCTTAGCGCTTAAGCGACGCCTTGAAATCCATGTTAGAAACACATTCACATCCAGCAGCACTTAGCAACAAGGTAGTGAAATCATATATCAGATTCATAGAGTTATATACAACAGTATATACTACATAGCAGTACATCCTAACTATGATATGTAGCAACACTCAACAACATTAGCAATAAGTGTAATCTATAACTAAGGACTAACTGTAATCTGTAACTACACTGAAAAAACAAGTAGTATGTACTCTGTAATCCAGTCGTGCTGATCGTGCTAGGCACCTAGTAGTCCGACTAATCAACCTGATCACCGACTAGTCGGACGACTACATTTCTAGTCGCCCAGATCGAGCCGTCTGACCTGATCGAGTGTTACTGAGAAATATGGATGACTAATCGCGACTAATCATGATTAGTCGGATGACTTAAAAACAGTGGCTGTGACCAATTTCGGACAAATCTGATTTGATCAGAGTTATATGAAAATTTCAGACTTGTCCGAACCTGGCAGAACAAAATCTGTTAATTATTGTGTTTTAATTTAAATTAGCCTATTCACCCTCCCTCTAGCCAACTTTCACTTGTTATATCTGATGTTTGACAGCTAACAATAGCAAGATGAAGTGATTGAGCATTTACCCTATAAAAATAATGCATTTGTTCTACCACTAAGAATTAAGCTACAAATTCTACGCAATGCATAGGCATGCATCTTCTATTATGCATGTCGGTCATATTATTTACTTGTTATCCGTTGCAAGGCACCTGCACTCAACTGGTAAAGAAAAAGAAGCTATGGACCCACCCTACCTAATCTAGTCAACCATTTCCTTGCACTAGAAATAATAATCGATCATTGTCTGTATTAGTAACACAACTGTAAAATGTGAATGCAACAATTACAAATTTTTCGTAGTAATCGAGTAGACAACCGTTAGCATATACACTCCTCGTTCTTTCTTTTTTATGTATTTTAGACTTTTCCCTAGTAAAGTTAAGATATCACTTTGATCACTATTTTTTGTAGCTTTGAATAACGGTCCCAAGCCCGGGTAAAGGGGGAGGGGTTGTGATAGGCTTGGCGAGCCAACAACTACACTTAGCCATTGTCATGGAAATGAAACCCAATAGAAATTCGTTGGGGCGTAACCCTCTTAACGACGCGCCATATCGGAACCCGAGTATGGTGTTAAATGGGCAAGGGTCGGGTCGCCACCGCCTTAGTGGCACGCCATATCGGAACCCGGATATGATGTTAAATGAGCAAGGGCCGTATCGCCACCACCTTAGTGGCGCGCTACATCATCGCCCGGATGTAGTGATAAGTGAGCAAGGGTCTATGCATCTTACTGGACGGGTGCAAAGCGTAAGGAAGCTTGCCGAGGAACATAGATTTCAGGTGGGTAGTTGGAATGTAGGATCCTTGACGGGGAAGCTACGTGAGTTAGTAGATGTTGTCATTAGGAGATGAGTAAATATCCTTTGTGTACAAGAGACTAGACGGGCGGGCCAAAAGGCGAGAGAAATCAAGAATACCAGTTTCAAGCTTTGGTATTCTGGATCGGCTGGGACTAGGAATGGCGTAGGTGTTCTAATAGATAAGAGTCTTAAGGATGCAGTAGTGGATGTTCGAAGACGAGGGGGTATGATCATCTTAATCAAGATAGTAATTTGGGACATTGTCTTGAATGTCATTAGTGCTTATGCCCCCCAAGTTAGGCTCAACATGAGTGCTAAGAGGCAATTTTGAGAGGACTTGGAGGATATGGTTAGTAGTGTACCGATAACCGAGAAACTCCTCATAGAAGGAGATCTCAATGGTCATGTCGGTGCAACTAACCTAGGATTTATGGATACATGGAGGCTTTGCATACGGCGATAGAAATAAAGAGGGTAAGGACATCTTAGACTTTGCCGTAGCCTATGATCTGTTGGTAGCTAACACCCTCTTTAGGAAGAGGCAATCTCACCTAGTGACCTTTAGTAGTGCCTAACACTCTAGCCAGATTGACTTTGTCCTCACTAGGAGAAGGGATAGACGGGAGTGTCTAGATTGTAAGGTGATCCCCAGGGAGTGTGTTGTGACACAATATAAGCTTGTGGTAGTTGACTTTTTCTTCCATACATGTTCTTTGCAGGGCAAAGGTGTCAATATCACAAGAATAAAGTGGTGGAAGTTGAAAGGAGAATCACAAGAATCCTTTAAAAATAGGGTGATCACAGAAGGACCCTGTGCAGAAAATGGAGATGCAGATAGTATGTGGGTGAATATGGCAACTTGCATTAGGAAGGTAGCTAGTGAGGTGTTCGGTGTGACAAAAGGAAAGAAACTTGTAGATAAAGACACTATGTGGTAGAATGAGGATGTACAAAAGGCCATTATGGAGAAAGAGTGTGACAAGAGTTGGCATAATGATAGAAGCGTGTAACACGCCAAAATTTTGATTCAAAGCCCTAAATCATGTTAAGAGGGGAATTTAAAATTTTTTGGATGTGTTGCATGTTTTGCAAAAATTCAAATTCAAACTGGAATTCAAATTAAACTCAAATCAGAAAAGAAATATAAAAAAGAAAAAGAGAAAACGGAAAAAAAAAACCGGCCAGTGGGTCGAAACCCACCAGCCGGCCCAGCCAGCGCCCGCGCCAGCCGGCAGCCGCGCGCGCTGCTGCCTCACACTGACAGGCGGCACCCGCCCGATCTTCGTCTACCTCGCGCCGCGCCGGACTCCCTCGCCCCCGAATCAAAACCGATCGGGATTTCGTCGTATCCCCGCTGAATTCTGTTCGTAGGCGACGCGGACATGATCTAAACCACCCCGCCACCCTCCCCCGTCTATAAAAACCCCGGCCTCGTTCTGTTTTTCCCACGTGATTGCCGATTTTTCCTCTGGTGAGAACCGAGACTTCTCTGGCGAATTCTGGCCGATCTAAGCTCGGAAATTCCGATCTAACTCGCTGGTCTTGATCCACCGCCTCCGGGGAACCTTGCAGGTGCAGAAAACTCGGTGACTTGCGGTGTAAACACAGCGCCGACGAGCTTCACCGTGGTTTCGCCTCGGACCTCGTCGCCGATCACCTTCCAGGACCTCCGAGCTCAAGAAAACCCCCGAGGTGAGATCTCCGACCTCCCCTCCACCGATCTATACCATAAAATCACAGTTCTAGGAAGAATTCTCGAAAACCCGAAAGTCTCCGGCGAGATCGCCGCTTCCCGCCGCCGTGCGCCGCCGGCAGCGCCGCCCGCGCTCGATCAGAGCGGCGTGGCCGCTTGTGCGCCGTTTATTTTAAATCGCACGGTAGGGTTTAAACCCCCGCGTACCGGTTCGGTGTTATAATCTCAGCCGTCGGTTTAAAATCGGACGGTCCACGTCAGCCCCGCGTTATAAAGACTGGAATTCTTACGTGCTACCCCCTGGGGTTCTCGGGAAATAAGAGCTAGCCCCGGAAACTTTTGATCTAGCCCCTGGAACTTTAGAAAATCATGTAAATTCATTTAAAAAACAGTTTTAGCCCCTGGACTTAATAAAAATTAGGCAAAACACCTCTGATAAGTGTAGCTAGACCCTTGGAAATTCTGAAAATAATATTATAGACCCTGTAATGGGGTGAGTTTACCTTTTTATCCCTGTTTAGTATTTAAATTAGGAAATTGAATATGTGGCTAGTGTTTAAAAATTAAAAGGTGGGACAAACATATTGTCAAAATTTAATTAAAGACTTTCTCAGTATTTAGTAAACTTTGGAGTGAGATAAAAACATATTTTGGGCTGAATTGAATCTGTCTAATTTATTATTCGCATTTAGGGACACATTTTTAATCAATGAATAGTTTTAGAAAATAGGAAAATAATTATGAAATAGTTTACATCAGAGGCAAAGGTCAAAATATGTTATTAAATTATTTAGGACGAGAACCTATTCTGTTAGATGATGTGTATTACTAATTTCATAATAAAGAACACATTTATGTATAGGAAAATAAATCTGAAAATATAGAAACTGGTAAATGATAAATGGAGTTTCTAGAATCCAAAGAATTCAGTTTAAGGTTGGTAGAAATTCTAAAGGCACATATGGAGAAGAAAAATACTTTTCATACATACTTGGTAGTGAAAAGGTGTAGTAATTGAATATAAGGAGTTTATTTAAATTAAAACCCATATATATAGCATGTAAGTATAAATGTGAACACAAAAGTAGGAATCATATACATATGATTAAAAGTGTATGCAAGACACAAATCAACACACATAAAGTAACCACAACACATATAATGGTGAATGACTTTCATAAATGTGAATGTGTGGTTTGTATGAAGTGGAAGTGTGAACTATGTCTTATGGATTGTTGTTTTTATTTTGCTATGTGTGATGGTATGATGTAGAACCTGCTCAAGAGCAAGTTATTCCTTTTCAAGATCAGGACTACCCATTTCAAGAGCAGCAAGAAGGAGGCAAGTGTCCTTGACCACTTTGATCCTATGCTAGGATGTGTAGATAGAATTATTTGCATTGTCAAGTTAAATATGAAACCCATGCTAGGAAGTTTCCCTAGAATTGCATTACCTTGTTTCCTTGTTGCTTGGGTTGGGATTTATTTTATCATGTCATTTATTATTATGCATATGCTTAGCCATGCTTAGAATGGGATATTTGGGATATGAGATCATCAGCTTATTTTACCATACTCTTGAATGAGATATTGTGAGTTATGTAGAGGTAGGGATCAAGGCAAGTTGGATGTTTTGGTTGTGTGCTGGGTGCACGAGACTTGGGTTTGTGTTTAGTACTTGCCTGGATCCTAAGGACCGGTTCATGGAGCATGTAACCTGGCTTTACAGTGCCAACCACATGCTGAGATGGGGCAGCTTGGCCAATTAATTAGGTGTATCCCCGGCGTAGTATGGGTGTGTTGGATGGTGCGGGGAATAGGTGTCAGCTGGACTACCATATGAACCGCAAGGCTCAAGAGGGGGCCACTGCAGCGGGGCTGGAGCCTCTTGTATGCTGTTAGGGGTGAAACCTCAGTGGGCCCACGCTCACCGGGAATCCCTTTGTAAAGGCTTCATAGTGATCTCCTGGCTACACACCTGGGAAGTGTGAATGTGGTTCGTAGCCACTGGCATAATGGAGGTTCTTTTAGTCCACCCGACAACGGGGGTTGAAATCACTACATGTGGGTACAGTGGTACAAACTCTGCAGAGTCAAAACTGTCATGACAGTCGTGCTCACGGTCAAGAGCGGCTTGGACTTATTCATGATTAGAGGAGTGATGGTTTTGGAAGTTGTGGATGTTAAGCGGGGAGCTTAACATTGGAAATGATGTTATGGTTATTGGATTATGATGATGGGATAGGAGATTGGGACCATTTCACCTGTGTAGTAATGTAGGTGCTTAATAAGCTAAGGTAATAGGTATTAATGGCATAGTGCTTTAACCATGAGTTCAACCTTCCCTTGTTCTAGCCATGCATGACATAACTTTCCCACACTTGCTGAGTACCATCGGTACTCAACCTTGCATACTTGTTGGTTTATATTGCTGCTCAGGTCAAGATAATGAGGTGGTGTATAATGATCAAGACTTTGGACCCAAAGAAGGTTTCTAGGTTCATGGAGACCCCGGGCAACGCCTGTGACGGAGCCCTCAAGAATAATATTCCGCTGCTAGTTTATTTACTTGTGTTGAACTTATTATTGTCCATCGAGACATTTGCTATGTAAGACTTATTTATATTTGACACCTGGCTTGTAATAAATGATGCTTCACTATTTGTCATCACATGTATGAGAAAATGATCCTGGCATACATGTGATATTCACTTGGTTGTTCTTCGGAAAAACCGGGTGTGACATAGGTGGTATCAGAACCAAGGTTGCTCGTAGGAACGTGGACCTAGGTAGAAATGGACGTATTTAAGGGCCCTATTTCCTTAAAAACTATTTTACAAGGTGTGTGTTGAAAAGTATTATTTAATGTAGTCACTTTCTTCATCTTACCCCAACTTTCATTAAAAATAGGATTTTTGTTTGAGGGCTTATCTAACCTAATTTTAAATTCTTTTTATTTTAGATGGTTCGCATGATTCGCACCGCTCGCAAGTCCACAGGAGGGAGAGTTCCCGTAGTTGCCCTTGCCGTGAGGGCGGAGAGTCGTCCGGTGACGTACCTTTCCTACGGATTGGCAGTAGGAGGCTTATTGCGCCGTCTTCGGCGTATGCTCGAAGCCGCCGGCAATACGGGCAAGCTAATCATCCACTATAACTCCACCAGGACCATCCGTGAGAAGAGGGAAGAATGGAGTTCAGAGATGAGGATAATACACGAAAATCAGCTGCTGAAGATTCACTACTCTCCAGCTTGTAGAGCGACACAGGTCGATGCGGAGAAAGATGTCACCTGGGAGGCCATCACCTGCCAGAGTCACATCTATCGTCGCCACTTGGACAAAACTGAGTACATGTATGTCCTCCAGCGTGAGAGTGGTACCACGGAGTACAAGTACCCACCGGTGCAGCAAGGGACTTCCCATGAGCACATGGACTTGTGCTTGGAAGATGCTTCTATGCTCAGCACTCGACTGCAGGAGTGTCAACAAGAGCTTCAGGATGTCCGGGACACCCTAAAGGAAACGGAGGCGTTGCTGCGAGCCTGTTTGAGGGCGAGAGAAAGAGGAGATGGGAATGAACTGTGTGTCACCGTGAATGATACATGGACTCCTGACTCCCCAGATCGCCGAGCGATCACGCGTCGTCGCACTTCTCCACCAGCAGCCTCCCCACCCAAAGCAGAGTCAGAAGGCAGCCGAAATGATGAGGAAGATCCCGAGGAGCCAGCTCAAGAAAACGAGTAGCGTAGAGCCTTTCCCTTAAATTAGAAGGATGTCGAGTAGTCGAGTCGTTACGTAGTTAATGGTGTGTTAATGCTTGGTGTGTGACGTGAGTTGTGGAAACCATGAGCAATTGTCCCCAGCCTCGTCTTTAGATTGTTTTGCTTTGGTGTGTGAACCCACATGAAATAATAGTGCATCTATTTGGTGTGAGATATGAACCCTTGTAAAAGTATAACAAAGCCTCAACACTTCAACATACAAACAAATGAAAGTAGTAAGATGATACTAAATGCTTTCAAATTAACATTGGTTGATTCTACCAGATGGCCGGAAGAGGAAAAGGACGTGCTGCCAACCCCGCCAACAACAACGATGAGGCATGCAAGCCTCATCTTTCTGGAGGCCAGGACCGGGGTGGTCGCCGTGAAGGAGTTGATCCCCTCCACCAAATGCTGGAGAATCAGAATCAGCTCATCCAGAACTTGACTCAAGTGGTGGCCAACTTGCATCAAGTTCCACCTCCACAAGCTGCACCACGCCAACCAAGGTTGAGTGAGTTTCTAGGAACTCAACCTCCAAAGTTTGCAAGTGCTGCTGAACCTCTGGAGGCAGATGATTGGCTGAAGACCATTGAAAGTAAGATGAGGATCATACAGTGCCAAGGGTATGAGAGGGTGCTGTTTGCCTCTCATCAATTGCATGGACCTGCTGCTGATTGGTGGACCGCCTACGTGGCCGCCCATCATGACCCTGAGAACATCACTTGGGAAGAGTTCAAGCGTAGTTTCCGCAACCATTACATCCCAAGAGGTGAACTCAAAAACAAGAGGAAAGAGTTTTTGGGGTTGCAGCAAGGTAACATGACTGTGAGGGAATACCTCACTAAATTTACTCAACTATCTCGTTATGCCCCACGAGACATAGAGACTGATGAGCAGAAACAAGATTGTTTCGTGGAAGGACTTACCGCGGAGATGCAGTGTGCAATGTCCTCAAATGAGTATGAAAGCTTCCAAAAGATGGTGGACAGAGCATTTGTGGTAGAAAGGAAGCTAAAAGCCTTGGAAAATGAGAATAAGAGGAAGGCCGGTTGGTCACATCAAGCCTCGGGTAGCAACACCCGCCCCCGTCTGATGCAGCAACCAGCAGGGCAGACGAACCGTGCTGCGGTACCCTACTCAGCACCAAGAGGGTACCACCCGAACTACAGGCCTCCGGCAGCACCAGCACAGCCGCAACGTCAGTTTGTGCAGCAGCCTCGCCCTGCATATCCACCTCGACCAGCAGTACAAGGACCCCCAAACCAACCCCAAGACAGCAAAGGCCAGGCACCTAAGGTTGGGGTGCAATGTTTTAGCTGCGGAGAAGTGGGGCACTACGCCCACAAATGCCCAAAGAAGAAGCCCGCGCAACCACAACAGCAGAATGTAATGAGAGGACGGGTGAACCACGTCACTATGGAGGAAGCACAAGAGGCACCCGACGTGGTAGTTGGTAAGTTTCCTGCCAATTTACACCTTGCAACCCTGCTGTTTGATTCTGGTGCTACCCACTCGTTTATTGCTCAAGGGTTATTTAAGAAGTATGACCTAGCAACAACACAAATGAACCATATGCTAGCCGTAAACTCTCCAGGTGGAGAAATAAGGACAAGACAAGTGTGTCCCAAGGTGAATCTAGACATTAATGGGGTAGTGTTTACTGCTAACCTCATAGTGATAGATTCCCAAGGGATCGATATTATTTTGGGCATGGATTGGTTGACCAAACATTAGGGAATCATTCATTGTTCGACTAGAACGGTGGAACTAACTCACCCTAGTGGCACAAGAGTAAAGTTCATAACGATACACGAGCCTAGGAGGGACATTAAATTAAATCAAGTTGAGGTGAAAGTTGAGGAAATCAGGACTATCAGGGAATATCCAGACGTTTTTTCGGAAGAATTGCCAGGTATGCCTCCCGATCGTGAAGTGGAATTTGTAATTGAGCTAGTGCCTGGAACAGCCCCGATATACAAGAGACCTTATCGGATGGACTCCAAGCAGCTAGAAGAACTCAAGGATCATTTGAGAGAATTGACGGAGAAGGGGTATATTCGCCCTAGTTCCTCACCATGGGGAGCTCCGGTGATATTTGTGCCCAAGAAAGACGGAACCCAAAGGTTATGCGTGGATTACCGTGCTTTGAATGAGGTAACCATCAAGAACAAGTACCCATTACCTCGCATTGAAGACTTGTTTGATCAGTTGAGGGGAGCTTGTGTGTTCTCGAAAATTGATCTCAGGTCGGGATACCACCAACTCAAGATAAGGCAATCTGATATTCCCAAGACAACTTTCGTATCTCGGTATGGACTGTATGAATACACCGTCATGCCTTTCGGGCTAACTAATGCCCCGGCATACTTCATGTACCTCATGAACAAGGTATTCATGGAATATCTGGACAAATTTGTGGTTGTTTTCATAGATGACATTCTCGTCTTCTCCAAAGATGAAGAAGAACATGAGAAACATCTAAGGTTGGTGTTGCAGAGGCTAAGAGAACACCAACTATATGCCAAATTGAGCAAGTGTGAGTTTTGGCTGAAGAGAGTTCCCTTCTTAGGACATATAATCTCGGAGGGAGGAATCTCCGTAGATCCCGCCAAAATCGAGGATATCCAGAAGTGGAAGACCCCTGAAAATGTCGGGGAAGTTCGAAGCTTCTTGGGATTGGCTGGATACTATCGACGGTTTATTGAGGGATTCTCTAAGATCTCAAGACCCCTCACCAAACTGTTGGAGAAGGGAATCACATTCACCTGGACGCCACAGTGCGAGACGAGTTTTCAGGAGCTAAAGAAGAGATTGACAACAGCCCCAGTGTTAGTTATGCCAGACATGCAGAAGAATTTCACAGTGTACTGCGATGCCTCTAGAAATGGGTTGGGATGTGTTCTCATGCAAGAAGGGCATGTCGTGGCATATGCAACCCGGCAGCTTCGGAAGCACGAGAAGAACTATCCTACACATGACCTAGAACTAGCCGCAGTGGTACACGCGTTGAAAATTTGGCGGCACTATTTGATGGGGAAGAGGACCGAGATATATACGGATCATAAGAGTTTGAAGTACATTTTCACACAGCCAGATCTCAACCTCAGACAAAGGAGATGGTTAGAGCTAATAAATGACTTTGATGTGGGCATCAACTATCATCCCGGGAGAGCAAACGTCGTGGCCGATGCTTTGAGTCGGAAAGTGCAGGTCAATAAGTTGAGCTTGAAGGACATGCCTGCAGAATTGAAGGATGAGGTTATAAGGCTCAATCTATGCCTTGTGAATAGTGGTGAAGACATCGCCATGGAAGTGGACTCCACACTAGAGCAAGACATACGCAATGGTCAAAAGAATGACGAGAAGATACAAGAAATCAGGCAACTCATCAAGGAAAATAAAGCTCCTGGTTTCAGAGAGGATGAACAAGGTACGGTGTGGCACGGGAAGAGAATCTGCGTGCCTGAAGTAAAGGAGATCCGTGAATTGATTTTGAAGGAGGCTCACGATTCCGACTATTCCATTCATCCTGGGAGTACGAAGATGTACCAGGACCTCAAGAGCAGGTATTGGTGGTATGGCATGAAGCGAGATGTCGCGGAACATGTTGCCCTATGTGACACATGTCAGTTGGTGAAAGCAGAACATCAACGACCCGCGGGATTATTGCAACCACTCAAAGTGCCTGAATGAAAATGGGAAGAAATCAGCATGGATTTCATCGTGGGATTGCCTAGGACCCAATCAGGATATGATTCGATATGGGTCATCATTGATAGGCTAACCAAGGTAGCTCACTTCATCCCCGTGAAGGAAAGCTACAGCGGATCCAAATTGGCAGAGCTGTACATGTCAAGGATCGTGTGTTACCATGGAGTGCCAAAGAAGATTGTGTCGGATCGAGGGACACAGTTCACCTCAAGGTTCTGGCAGAAGTTGCACGAAACCATGGGAACCCATCTGAACTTTAGTTCTGCCTATCATCCCCAAACGGATGGGCAGACGGAAAGAACCAATCAGATCCTAGAAGATATGCTAAGGGCATGTGCACTCAAAAACAATCGGAGTTGGGACAAGAACCTACCGTATGCGGAGTTTTCCTATAACAACAGCTATCAGCTAGTATGAAGATGTCACCGTTTGAAGCCTTGTACGGGAGGAAGTGCCGAACTCCCCTATTTTGGAACCAAACGGGGGAAAGTAAAGTGTTTGGTCCAGAAGTGCTACAAGAAGCCGAGGCGAAGGTGAGGGAAATTCGCAACAACTTGAGGATAGCACAGACACGCCAAAAGAGCTATGCCGATGTACGAAGAAGAGAGCTCGTTTTCAACGTAGGAGACTATGTCTATTTCAAGGTGTCCCCTATCAGAGGACTTCGTCGGTTCAAGGTGAAAGGGAAGTTGTCACCTCGATACATTGGACCCTTTCAAGTTTTGGAAAGGAAAGGCGAAGTGGCGTATCAACTAGAGTTACCGGCTCATCTATCGGATGTGCACGATGTATTCCATGTGTCACAACTCAAGAAATATCTGAGGACGCCTGAAGAGGTGTTACCCATGAATGAAGTGGATGTAGCTGAGGATTTGTCTTATGCCGAGCAACCATAAAAGATTTTGGAGACAATGGAACGCCTCACCAGAAATAAAAGAATCCGGATGTGCAAGGTGCAGTGGAAGCATCACTCAGAGGAGGAAGCCACCTGGGAGCTGGAAGATGAGCTCAAGGCACAATTTCCGGAATTGTTTTCTTAGAAACACCAATCTCGAGGACGAGATTTCTTTTAAGGGGGGTAGAGCTGTAACACCCCAAAATTTTGATTCAAAGCCCTAAATCATGTTAAGAGGGGAATTTAAAAATTTTTGGACGTGTTGCATGTTTTGTAAAAATTCAAATTCAAACTGGAATTTAAATTAAACTCAAATCAGAAAAGAAATAGAAAAAGAAAAAGAGAAAACCGAAAAAAAAACCGGCTAGTGGGCCAAAACCCACCAGCCGGCTCAGCCAGCGCCCGCGCCAGCCCGCAGCCGCGCGCGCTGCTGCCTCACACTGACAGGCAGCACCCGCCCGATCTTCGTCTACCTCGCGCCGCGCCGGACTCCCTCGCCCCTGAATCAAAACCGATCGGGATTTCATCGTATCCCCGCTGAATTCTGTTCGTAGGCGACGCGGACATGATCTAAACCACCCTGCCGCCCTCCCCCGTCTATAAAAACCCCGGCCTCGTTCTGTTTTTCCCACACGATCGCCGATTTTTCCTCCGGTGAGAACCGAGACTTCTCCGGCAAATTCTGGCCGATCTAAGCTCGGAAATTCTGATCTAACTCGCTGGTCTTGATCCACCGCCTCCGGGGAACCTTGCAGGTGCAGAAAACTCGGTGACTTGCGGTGTAAACACAGCGCCGACGAGCTTCGCCGTGGTTTCGCCTCGGACCTCATCGCCGATCACCTTCCAGGACCTCCGAGCTCAAGAAAACCCCCGAGGTGAGATCCCCGACCTCCCCTCCACCGATCTATACCATAAAATCACAGTTCTAGGAAGAATTCTCGAAAACCCGAAAGTCTCCGGCGAGATCGCCGCTTCCCGCCGCCGTGCGCCGCCGGCAGCGCCGCCCGCGCTCGATCAGAGCGACGTGGCCGCTTGTGCGCCGTTTATTTTAAATCGCACGGTAGGGTTTAAACCCCCGCGTACCGGTTCGGCGTTATAATCTCAGCCGTCGGTTTAAAATCGGACGGTCCACGTCAGCCCCGCGTTATAAAGACTGGAATTCTTACGTGCTACCCCCTGGGGTTCTCGGGAAATAAGAGCTAGTCCCGGAAACTTCTGATCTAGCCCCTGGAACTTCAGAAAATCATGTAAATTCATTTAAAAATCAGTTTTAGCCCCTGGACTTAATAAAAATTAGGAAAAACACCTCTAATAAGTGTAGCTAGACCCCTGGAAATTCTGAAAATAATATTATAGACCCTGTAATGGGGTGAGTTTACCTTTTTAGCCCTGTTTAGTATTTAAATTAGGAAATTGAATATGTGGCTAGTGTTTAAAAATTAAAAGGTGGGACAAACATATTGTCAAAATTTAATTAAAGACTTTCTCAGTATTTAGGAAACTTTGGAGTGAGATAAAAACATATTTTGGGCTGAATTGAATCTGTCTAATTTATTATTCGCATTTAGGGACACATTTTTAAGCAATGAATAGTTTTAGAAAATAGGAAAATAATTGTGAAATAGTTTACATCAGAGGCAAAGGTTAAAATATATTATTAAATTATTTAGGACCAGAACCTATTCTGTTAGATGATGTGTATTACTAATTTCATAATAAAGAACACATTTATGTATAGGAAAATAAATCTGAAAATATAGAAACTAGTAAATGATAAATGGAGTTTCTAGAATCCAAAGAATTCAGTTTAAGGTTGGTAGAAATTCTAAAGGCACATATGGAGAAGAAAAATACTTTTCATACATACTTGATAGTGAAAAGGTGTAGTAATTGAATATAAGGAGTTTATTTAAATTGAAACCCATATATATAGCATGTAAGTATAAATGTGAACACAAAAGTAGGAATCATATACATATGATTAAAAGTGTATGCAAGACACAAATCAACACACATAGAGTAACCACAACACATATAATGGTGAATGACTTTCATAAATGTGAATGTGTGGTTTGTATGAAGTGGAAATGTGAACTATGTCTTATGGATTGTTGTTTTTCTTTTGCTATGTGTGATGGTATGATGTAGAACCTGCTCAAGAGCAAGTTATTCCTTTCCAAGATCAGGACTACCCATTTCAAGAGCAGCAAGAAGGAGGCAAGTGTCCTTGACCACTTTGATCCTATGCTAGGATGTGTAGATAGAATTATTTGCATTGTCAAGTTAAATATGAAACCCATGCTAGGAAGTTTCCCTAGAATTGCATTACCTTGTTTCCTTGTAGCTTGGGTTGGGATTTATTTTATCATGTCGTTTATTATTATGCATATGCTTAGCCACGCTTAGAATGGGATATTTGGGATATGAGATCATCAGCTTATTTTACCATACTCTTGAATGAGATATTGTGAGTTATGTAGAGGTAGGGATCAAGGCAAGTTGGATGTTTTGGTTGTGTGCTGGGTGCACGAGACTTGGGTTTGTGTTTAGTACTTGCCTGGATCCTAAGGACCGGTTCATGGAGCATGTAACCTGGCTTTACAGTGCCAACCACATGCTGAGATGGGGCAGCTTGGTCAATTAATTAGGTGTATCCCCGGCGTAGTATGGGTGTGTTGGATGGTGCGGGGAATAGGTGTCAGCTGGACTACCATATGAACCGCAAGGCTCAAGAGGGGGCCACTGTAGTGGGGTTGGAGCCTCTTGTATGCTGTTAGGGGTGAAACCTCAGTGGGCCCACGCTCGTCGGGAATCCCTTTGTAAAGGCTTCGTAGTGATCTCCTGGCTACACACCTGGGAAGTGTGAATGTGGTTCGTAGCCACTGGCATAATGGAGGTTCTTTTAGTCCACCCGGCAACGGGGGATGAAATCACTACATGTGGGTACAGTGTTACAAACTCTGCAGAGTCAAAACTGTCATGACAGCCGTGCTCACGGTCAAGAGCGGCTTGGACTTATTCATGATTAGAGGAGTGATGGTTTTGGAAGTTGTGGATGTTAAGCGGGGAGCTTAACATTGGAAATGATGTTATGGTTATTGGATTATGATGATGGGATGGGAGATTGGGACCATTTCACCTGTGTAGTAATGTAGGTGCTTAATAAGCTAAGGTAATAGGTATTAATGGCATAGTGCTTTAACCATGAGTTCAACCTTCCCTTGTTCTAGCCATGCATGACATAACTTTCCCACACTTGCTGAGTACCATCGGTACTCAACCTTGCATACTTGTTGGTTTATATTGCTGCTCAGGTCAAGATAATGAGGTGGTGTATAATGATCAAGACTTTGGACCCGAAGAAGGTTTCTAGGTTCATGGAGACCCCGGGCAACGCCTGTGACGGAGCCCTCAAGAATAATATTCCGCTGCTAGTTTATTTACTTGTGATGAACTTATTATTGTCCATCGAGACATTTGCTATGTAAGACTTATTTATATTCGACACCTGGCTTGTAATAAATGATGCTTCACTATTTGTCATCACATGTATGAGAAAATGATCCTGGCATACATGTGATATTCACTTGGTTGTTCTTCGGAAAAACCGGGTGTGACAAAGCGCAAGCAACATGCTTAAGTACAAAGAGGCCAAGAAAAATGCAAGGCGGGTTGTGAGTAAGGCAAGAGGACAGGCCTATGATGAGTTATATGAGAGACTAGAGACAAAAGAAGGTGAAAGGGACATATACAAGATAGCGAAAATCCGCGAGCGAAAGATGAGGGATTTCAATCAAGTTAAATGCATCAAAGATGAGACAGACCGCATTCTAGTGAAGGATGAAGAGATTAAGAATAGATGGCAGGATTACTTTAATGGGCTATTCAATGATGGGAATGGGAGAACTATGGTTGAGTTGGATGACTCCAACAAGCGGTTCGTGCGGAGGATACAAGAGTTTGAGGTTAAGGAGGCCTTAAAAAGGATGAAAGGCCCTCGGCCCTGATGATGTCCCTATTGAGGTGTGGAGATGCCCTGGGGACGTGGTAATAGTATGGCTCACAAAGCTATTCAACCACATTTTTCAATCAAACAAGATGCCTGAAGAATGGAGGAAAAATATATTAGTACTTATCTTCAAAAATAAAGGAGATATTCAAAGTTGTACTAATTATCGAGGGTTAAGCTTATGAGTCATACTATGAAGCTTTGGGAGAGAGTGATTGAACACCACCTGAGGAAAGTGACCAATGTCACTAAAAACCAGTTTGGTGTTATGCCTGGGAGGTCTACAATGGAGGCGCTTTTCTTGCTTCGTCAGCTTATGGAGAGGTGTAGGCAGTAGAAGGACTTGCATATGGTGTTCATTGACTTGGAGAAGGTGTACGATAAGATACCAAGGTCAGTCATGTGGTGGGAACTAGAGAAACATAAAGTACCAATAAAGTACATTACCCTTATCAAGGATATGTACAATATGTTAGGACAAGTGTGGGCGTAAGTGATAGTGAGACTGATGCATTTCCTATCACGGTAGGACTACATCAAGGATCAGCTTTGAGCCCATACATCTTTTCCTTGGTGATGGATGAGGTGTCGAAGGATATACAAGGGGATATCCCTTGGTGCATGCTCTTTGCAGATGATGTAGTACTGATAGATGAAACTAGGGATGGTGTTGGAAAGGAATTAGAGTTATGCAGACAAACCTTGGAGTCCAAGGGGTTTAGACTTAGTAGGACCAAGACCGAGTATATGAGGTGTGACTTTAGTGGTGTTGGTCAGGAAGAGGAAAATGTTAGTCTACAAGGACATATAGTACCTAGAAGGGACTCTTTCCGATACTTAGGATCAATATTACAAAGCAATGGCGATATTGATGAGGATGTTTGCCATAGGATCAAGGTAGGGTGGATGAAATGGCGACAAGCCTCTGGAATCCTATGTGATAGGAAGGTCCCACAAAAGCTAAAAGGGAAGTTCTATAGGACGGTGATCAGACCCGCGATGCTTTATGGGGCGGAATGTTGGCCAACTAAACGACAACATGTCCAACAAATGGGTGTTGCAGAGATGCGCATGCTACGGTGGATGTGCGGGCACACGAGAAGAGATCGAAAAAAGAATGAGGCGATTCGTGATAGGGTAGGGGTGGTGCCGATTGAAGAGAAGTTAGTGTAGGATCGAAGAGCACGTAAAAAGATACCAGAGGGGGTGAATGGTAGATTTAAACTTTTTAGTGGAAGCAACAAAAAACCCTCATTAGAAAATCGATCTGTTAAATAAACCGTGTATGCGACTGATCTATACTGTTCAACCATGACAAAAGTGGTATATATTATAGAGAATCAAGTCATGAAGACACAACAACAAGAATCACGGAAATCCATCAAAAATAACTCAAGTTATGATCGAAAGATTAAACGAGGGTCAATCTGTTGTACTCGAGTAAAAACCAGATCACCAACACTGCAAAGAAACTCGTGTAGATCAGAAACTACATATACAATGACCGTGAAATTTTTAAAGATGATAGACGATCAAGTTGTGAAGACAACCCAAAAAAAATCACGTCAATTGGATCTGTAAAACTCGAGTTATAATCAAAACACCAAAGCACTGTCGTGCTGTCCCGAAACTCGACGAGAAAGACTTGACAAAAACAAGTCGGATGAACAAGGCACAAAAGCTCCTTTAAATTACGAATTTTATTGATCAAAAAATAAGAGGAACAGCACAAAGTCATCTACTAACACGAGCTCTGGCCTCCCTTGCTTATATAACCAACCCGGAGACCAAGCCAATTCAAACTAGGACTCTAATCATACTCAATTTCTGAATCAAAACTTTCCATAACTGCTCAAGACTCTTCTATACGCAGATAGAAGCAATTTTAAGACTTCCAAACACCTTAGGAACGTATTCCACATTCCTAAAACAACTCAACTTCGTGTCCCATACGAAATCCTATCATAACCAACTCAAAGTTTTCCACATTTGGCCATAACCGACTCAGCCGCAGCCTGAGTCCATAATCCAGCCGGTTGGAACTTTCCGACCAATTCTTTACGTCCACATTCTCTTCATCACGCCTTGGAACCATGTTGCCACTTCCATGCACTCCTTGCACACGTGCAAACACCTTACAACGACGTCCACGATACCTTCATATGCATTGTTCTTGATCCAAACATGTTGCGCGACCTCCCGATCAACTCAACCACAATTCATCCCAAACATGGTTGTTGAACCTCATCTTCTCCCTAAGACTAGTTCAATGGATCCCGTCACCAGCCATATCTTGAACTCAAGCAACACCTGCACATGAATAAACAACAATACTTTCGAGCTCAAGTCCACGACTCGACTCACGTTAGTTCCGAAAACCACAACACCTTACGTGAACACCTCACATAAGCATGTTGCAAACCATAACAAAATGTTAACCTCCGTAAACAACCATAACACTTCAAAAATTAGTAAAAGAATACTAAGCAAACTTTCCATAGATATAAAGCAAGTTCGAAACATTTGCATGGTAAAAACAAAACCTTTTCGATTTAGCTCCGAACCTTGGCAAAACTAACCGGACCTTGAGACAGAGCTTACGAAAGCTAGTCGGACCTACCGCCGGAGCTAACCAAACACATGTCGGATCTAGCCATAGCAAGTCAGACCTTATGTCGGATCTTGTCGGAGCTCGGACCTAGAGTCGGACCTTGACAAAAAGAGTGTTTTGGCAGAATTCAAAACTTTTATCGTCATAGCCAATGTATTCAGCACACATAGATATCACAATCTTCCCCTTGATGAATGCATTGGCAACACCACTTAAAATCTGAACATTGGCTTATTCACATGAAAAGTTTTGAAAACAATCAAATGAGAAAGAAATTTCGAAACAAAAATTTCTCCCCTATACATATTTCTCCCCCTTTGTAAATCAGAAATAAAATGAGAAGAAAAAAATTCTCCCCATGAGAAGAATCGTGCCAAAACACTTGTGAATCGTGCAATGTGTGATCAATTCCCCCCCCCCCCCTTTGACAATGTCTTCAGCAAGGTTCAAAAGAGAAATTTTAATTATTATGAGCATATTTATAACATATACATATAAAACAAAGCACATCCACGCCATACTATCAAGTAACTTACACTATCATATCAATGAGATACATAAAGTAGTGTAAGCCATGCTAGAGATCAAGTGTAATTTTCAATTTAAGCAAGTCATGATCTCACAAACTTAACTATGTCAAGACCTGAAAGCATGACACTTGTTGCTGCATTTTAATTATTTTTCAAAGCACAAATTTAGATCATATGACATTTGTAAGAGATTATATGCCGCATCAGTCTTATTCTAACTAACCAAGCCAAGCCTATGACATTTGATAATCAGAAGCTTAAGGATACGGTTTTAGTCATACACAACTTCTTCCAAGTTCATATCTAAGTGCAATGATAAGCCATCTCAAAAGAAGAAGTGTGATGCATGCATATTCTCTTGATCTTTTTCTCAATTTTTCATTGGAACATAAAAGCTCAACATGTGAATAGTTGATTGATTATTTTTTTCATTATTAAAAGCACTTGTGAGCATGCAACAAGTTTAACACAACAAGAAAGTTCGATCATGATCAGATTTAGTGTAAATAATTATTCCAATTACTAGTCATGGCAAAAACTACAAAATATATAACATAAGTAATGTAGTAAGAACTTTCAGCATATAAAAGGAATCACAAAGTCATATATATATGAAATACTATACTCATATTATTTTAAATTCATATTCACACATAGACTTCCCAAGTTTCAAAACTCCCCCTCAATTCAAGCCATGAGGATGCATAACCCCTACTTCACTACGAATAAAATAAAAACGAGTGAAATCCAAAGGTTTTGTAAAAATGTCAGCCAATTGTTGTTCGGTATCTACATGGTGAAGCACAATGTTTACTTTTTCAACATTATCATGGAGAAAGTGATACCTAATGTCAATGTGCTTTGTTCTCGAATGTTGCACGGGTTTTTTAGCAATGCAAATGGCACTAGTGTTATCACAAAATAGTGGAACACTATCTAGATCAACCCCATAGTCCTTAAGTGTTTGAACAATCCAAAGAATTTGTGAGCAAGCGCTAGCAGCAGCTATATATTGAGATTCGGCTGTGGATTGTGCAACAGAATTTCGTTTTCTAGAAGACCAAGCAACAAGTGAATTACCAATAAAATGACAAGCACCCGAAGTACTTTTCCAATTGATTCTACAACCCCAAAATCAGCATCCAAAAAAGTTTCAAAGTAACGGTTGAGGAATAAGGGAGAAAAATCCCAAATTCTTGAGTTCCATGTAAGTACCTGAGAATTCTTTTGACGGCTTGACGATGTGAAGCACGTGGGAAAGCTTGAAATCGTGCACAAAGACATACGTTGAATTGTATGTCCGGTCTTGATGTTGTGAGGTACAAAAGTGATCCAGTCATACTTCTATATTCTTTTTGATCCACGGGTTCACCATATTCATCAAGTTCAAGTGTCGTTGCTGTACCCATTGGCATCCAAAGAGACTTGCTTTTGTCCATGTTGAAGCGCTTAAGAAGGTCTCTTGTATACTTTGTTTGATGCACAAAAGTACCCTCCTTGGTTTGCTTGATTTGCAGCCCCAAAAAGTATGTGAGTTCTCCCATCATACTCATCTCAAATGTTGAACTCATCATAGCTAAAAACTTGGACACAAGATCATGAGAAGCACAACCAAAGATAATATCATCCACATACACTTGAACGAATAATGAGTCATTGCCATGCTTAAGCACAAAAAGAGTTTTATCAACCTTGCTGTCGAAGTGTGCCGTCGACACTTCCCTCGGGCCTGCTTCAGGAGCAACCCGCGGAGGTTCTTTTTTGGAGGGGCTAGTTCTCTCGGGAGGTCATGTTGGTTGTGAGAGGATTGACACAAGGATTTTTACGTGGTTCGGGCCGCCGAAGCGTAACACCCTACGTCCACGGGAGTTGTATTCCTCGGTGCTTAGAACCGGAGTTCTAAGCTTGGTGATCTGGATGAGCTGAGTTGCCCACCCTCGAACCTCTCGAACCTTTTGAACCCCTTGCAATGTTTCCTACCTGAGTCTTTTATACTTCAAGGCTCGGGCGACTTACAAGGTGGGCCACCGGGGCCCGACAGGTGGCCCCAGGGAGATTTCCTGTCATCTACTATATCTTGCAGTGAATGCTGGTAGTTGTCTCTGACAATGGCTTCTTAGTCGTCGTTCTGCCGTCCTGCCCGTGCCGCAAGCTAGGCGTAGTGGTTGATGATGGCAGGGACGGCAGGGAATGTCTTCTCGCCGTATATATTGGTCAACAACTTCTGACATGGTGTGCTTGTCTTAACTGTGACGCGACTGGTCACAGTGCCATTTGACAGGGGCGTGCCCTGCGTCTCCGCGTCTTGGGAAGGCGCGGGTCTTGAATGTATTGATCGGACAAGGCATGGCGTGCCTTTACTCCTGCTGCCTACTGAGCCGGGGTGGGCAGCACGAAACATGGCGCCTTCGAAGCTCACCATTGCGGAGGGGGTGAGGTCCGGCACTGCTGGCCACGTGGCAGGCCCGGGGCTCGCCTCTGAGGAGAGGGGAGGCCCGGCCCCGCTGGACACGTGGCACCTTCGGAGCTCACCCCTGCGGAGGGGGCAAGGTCCGGCACTACTGGCCACGTGGCAGGCCCAGGGCTCGCCTCTGAGGAGAGGGGAGGCACGGCCCCGCTGGACACATGGCGACTTCGGAGCTCACCCCTGCAAAGGGGGCGATGTCCGGCACTGCTGGCCACGTGGCAGGCCCGGGGCTCGCCTCTGAGGAGAGGGGAGGCCCGGCCCCGCTGGACACGTGGCACCTTCGGAGCTCACCCCTGCGGAGGGGGCGAGGACCGGCACTGCTGGCCACGTGGCAGGCCCGGGGCTCGCCTCTGAGGAGAGGAGAGGCCCGGCCCCGCTGGACATGTGGCGCCTTCGGAGCTCACCCCTACGGAGGGGGAGAGGTCCTTAGGCGGTTTTTCTCCTGTGCGAGGGGGGTACCCGGTACAGAGGGTACCGACAGTGGCCCTTAGGCCCACCTCGGGGGAGATAACGATCCCGCGGGTGGGGTCTTCTCCTTTTCTACCCCGCGCACTTTCTTGGAAACTCCTTTAGGCCGTTGCAAGAGTAGCACGACCCAACGGAGCGGACCCACGCATACTCCCCATTAATGGGAAGCGCCGGCGTGCGGGGCAGTTACTGGGACAGCACCACCTGGCGCGTGGCCACACGTTTAATTCTGGGAGGAGGGTCGTGGGGACGTGACCCCTGCTTGATAGTTGCTTTAACCGCAGCGGTTCCCAATGCTGCCTACTGCACGTCGCAGCACCTTGTCAGGAACCTCCGGGTTGTCCGCTTGAGGGACTGACTTCTTGGTCCACTGCTTCCGCAGGACGGCTTGGGCCCTCTTGTCATTGTCGCTGGGGCTTGAACCGTGGGCGTCCGCCCCGAGTGGCGCATGCAAACTCTGGGAGGCGGCCTTGGCCGAAAGGGAGGAGCATGTCGCCAAGGACCGCCAGACGGTGCTGAACAGGGAGCTTGCTGCCGACTTCCGGGTGTCGGAATTAGAGAGCCTTACCCGGGACCTCCAGCTTCGGGAGAATGACCTGGCGGCCAAGGAGAGGAGGTTCGCCAAGGAAGGACTTGGCGCCCTGCTGGCGGCTCGTCAGGAGGTGGAGCAGCTCCAGGCTTCGCGGACTGTCGAGGCCCAGGGAGTCTAGGACTTCGTTGGCCAGGTGGAGTCTGCTCTAGTGCCTCTCGGCTTCAGCCCCGTGAGGACAGGGGCACCGGCGCAGCAGATGGCCCAGGCGCTCCTGGCACTCGAGCCCATCGACGCCAAGCTGGAGAGGATAGAAGCTGTGATCGGCGACGAGCTCAAGGTCGAGGGGGGGCTTGGCGAAGGAGGTCACCGCGCACGTGGTTACGTGCTTCTAGAGCTAGGACTCCTCCATCTCTCTGGAGCCGGTGGTGCGGGGCCCCATCGCCGAGAGGGAGGAGATCACCAGGGTCGTAGTCGGAGGCGTCGCCGCCCTCGTCGTGTCTCGGTTCCAGCGGGAGGCCGGGGACTCTTAGACACTTGCCCTTGTAGCTGGAGGGCTTTTGTATTTTTCCTTTTGTTTTCTGTCTGTAGACCAGCTCATGGAGCTCTTCAACTTGTTGTTTTATGTTCCTGTGCTTTTTGCTTCCTTTTCTTGGCTTGCCCTGCCCGAGCCCTTAGCTCCGTAAGGACCCCGGGAGGTCTCCACCAATCCCGAAGCTGTTTTAGCACAGACACCTCCCTTGGGCCCTTGTTCTCATAAGGACCCAAGGGGTCTTGAGTTGGAGTCTGGAGCTCTGGTCTTGAGAAGTCTTGGGACTTCAATACAACTAGGTGCTCCGGCCTTCCCTTGTGTAGTCCCCGTAGTGGCCCCCTGGTAGGTGTGGCCAATGCATTGGGCACACCTACCACATTCCTGCGGAGGAGCCAAGGCCAGGACCCCCTGACCGTCCGGAGCATGCCGGTGTTGGAGCTCCAGCGCCGGAGGTCCAGGAGGCCTCTCAGGAGGTCCTGCACACAAGTAGGGAAACAGTAATTCTGCTCAGAGGTCCTCCCTTCCCTATCTCTTAGTCTTATTTGGTTTATAGTCCTGGGCCGGTATACGGGACTTGGGTAATTCAGTGCACTCGATACCGGAGGTCCGGCTCCCTCCTTGGTCAAGGTGTAACCGTCCGGCCCCTAGTACTTAGACCGTAGCGCTGGGGAGGCAGAGTGCACACGCTTTGGGTGCAGGACCAAGCAAAGCAGGCTGCACACTCTGGACCTCCCGCTCTGGCGTAGGTCTTTCCTGGAGGAGACCAACTGGCATCACAGTACCCTAACAGGGGGAGGTCCAAGAGGCCCCTGGGCCTTTGGCGGGTACCTCAAGCACAACCGCCTTCCGCAGGATGGCAAATGCCGACTAGGCATGAGAGTGGGAAAGGATAGCCGAGTATACGATGGACGTACACTGTCTTGAGCATGGGAAGGTGATCATAAAAATTAATGTATAATTTAAATGAACACATAAGTAAGCGTGGTAGGACAGGGTTCTTTTCATTCATATAAATCCATAGGAGGACAACAGGTCGTACATGGAGGCAATGACCCACCCCATTGTGAAGGGGGGCAGGGCCTACGCGCTTAGGGTACAAGACCAAGCTAAGCCGGACGTAGTCCTGGACCACCCCCTGGGGCTTAGTTGCTCCGAGCGCTGCTCCTGGGCTCTATGGGATCTGTTAAAGAAAAAAGAAAAAACATGTCCTACCACTGCTCTAAGGGTAGAACTTACGGAGGTGTTCTATGTTCCAAGGGTTGAGGAGCGGGTCCCCGTCTAACGTAGCAAGGCGCACGCACCCGGGGCGGCAAACTTTCGTGACTCGGAAGGGACCTTCCCAGCTGGGGGAGAGTTTGTTGGGCCCTTCTCAAGAAAGTATGCACCGCAGCACCAGGTCGCCTTCCTTGAGCTCCCGAGCATGCACGTACCTCTGGTGGTAGCGTCGGAGCGCTTGCCGGTACCGTGCGTTTTAGAGCGTTGCTTGCCATCTTGCCTCATCGACGAGGTCGATGTCCTCACGCCGGAGATGATCCTGCGTGGCTTCGTCGTAAGCTCGGACACGTGGGGACCCCATGGTGACCTCCGGGGGAAGAAGGGTGTTTCCCCTATGGCCCGGCTCTGGGATGTCCAGCTAGCCCACAGTGCGCACGAGAGCTCGTCCACTCACTTGGCACCATTCTTCTCCAAACTGGCATAGGTGCGAGTCTTGAGGCCCCGAAGGATCTCGGCGTTGGCTCTCTCGACTTGCCTGTTGCTCTTTGGATGAGCAACGGATGCATAGCACACCTGGATGCCAAGGTCTTCGCAGTACTCTTGGAACGCTGCACTGGTGAACTGGGTCCCGTTGTCGGTGATGGTCCTGTTCGGGATTCCGAACCTGCAGACAATTGACTTGATGAACTTGACTGTGGATTTCTTGTTGATGGTGATGACTGGTGCAGCTTCCGGCCACTTGGTGAACTTGTCGATGGCGACGTAGAGGAACCGGTATCCCCCGACGGCTCTGGGGAAGGGCCCCAGGATGTCCAACCCCCATACCGCGAACGGCCACGAGGGTGGGATCATCTGCAGCGTCTGCGCCGGTGTGTGGATCTGCTTGGCATGGAAATGGCACGCCTTGCATCTCTTAACTAGCTTGACGGTGTCCGGGAGGGCTGTTGGCCAGTAGAAGCGATGCCGGAAGGCTTTACCGACCAGCGTGCGGGAAGATGCGTGGTTCCCGCACTCGCCTCCGTGGATTTCTGCGAGCAGGTCGCAGCCTTCGTCCTGGGTTATGCACCGCAATAGGATGCCGTTGGCGCCACGCCGGTAGAGATCCCCTTCTACCAGCGTGTATCTCTTAGCCATCCGCACAATCCGTTCAGCAGATGCATGTTCATCAGGAAGGATGTTGTCTTTCAAGTAGTCCCGGACCTCCGTGATCCATGCATCGGGGCTTACTTGAGCTTCTGGATCTTGGGCACTGGGTAGCACGGAGTCCCCAATGGCGCATAAGATCCTTGGCGGGCACCATGACTGCAGGGCCGCCGGGACCGCCAGCTTCGAGGTGCTGGTCTCGCCCCCTTCGCTCGGTTCGGCAGGCCGGGCTGTGGGTCGTGGCAACGTCCTTTCGAAGGCTCCTTCGGGCACCGGGGCTGCGGTGGAGGCCTTCGTGGACAGGTCGTCGGCGATGGTGTTGTCGGCGTGTGGTACATGACACAGGTCCAAGGCTTCAAAGTCCTTCTCCAGCATCTACACGTAGAGCAGATTGGCAGCTAACTGTGGGTCGTTGCAGGAGCATTCACCCTTGACTTGCTTGATGATTAGCTGGGAGTCGCCCTTGACCAACAACTGGCGAACGCCAAGAGACAGCGCCGTCTTCAGGCCGAAGATAAGAGCTTCATACTCGGCCATGTTGTTGGTTGCCTTGAACTTGAGGCACACCATGTACTTGAACTGCTCCCCCGTCGGCGTGAGGAGCAGTACGCCAGCTCCGGCCCCCTGCTTCCGCGATGAGCCGTCGAAGTAGAGCGTCCAGTGAGGCTCGGTGAAGACCGGTGCCCGGGACTCCAGTTCTCCACCTTCAGGGCCCCCTGGGTTGCTTGGAGATGGCGTCCACCCGGCCACGAAGTCAACTAGTGCTTGGCTCTTGACTGCATGACGTGCTAGGAAGTACAGCTCGAACTCCGCCAGCTCCACTGCCCACTTGGCGACATTGCCAGTCGCGTTAGGTCTATGGAGGATGGTTCTCAGCGGATAGGAGGTGACCACCGAAATCTTGTGGGCTTGGAAGTAGTGCCAGAGCTTCCTGGACGCCATGAGCACTGCATACAACAGTTTATGTACCTCCAGGTACCTGGTCTTGGCGTCGTGGAGGACTTCACTGATGTAATAGACGGGCCTTTGGACGGTCCGGACCCTCCTTGGGGGACCCGGGACATCTTCCTCCATTGGCACCGGACCCTGGGACCTTCTGATAGGAGGATGAGTCCCGATCTTCCGAGAGGTAGCGTAAACTTGATTGGGTGGAGATCTCGACGTTGATGATCCAAGGCTCCAAACGAACGAAACCCCGCAATCACTACACCACTGCTCCGTTGGTTATCACCCGTGTCACACGAATGACCTCGCCATGAAGGCTTATCCCTGCAAGCGCAATCAAGAACACTAGCAAGAACAGAGAAGTTGCAATCAAAACTGAATTGATCACGAATTTGGGGTCTCACAACCGATGATCGGCGACACTGTTCAATGATAGATTGTAACTAAGCAAAACCCAACCCTAATGTGGTGACAGCTGCTGTATAAAAAGGATTTTAGGGGCGTGCAATACCCCTGGACGCAACCCTAATGAGCTTCCACACGATACACGGGCCAGCAGCCCAAAAGGCGGTGGCGCAGCACCAGACAGATTCTGGATGCCCACTTGTTTTGCTGATTCCCGTTAACTTAGAAGGAATTTTGAGGAGGAGCTGGTTCCATTGGAAGCTTTATTAAATCACGGTTCCAACCATATATAGAACGTCCAAATCCGACTCCGTATGTGTGCGGGACGTCAGTTTTGGTGAAGGCAGCTCCTGGAACCCGAGGTGGAGTCGAAGTCGAGTTGTACTTGGGCTCCTCCTTGGTGTGCACGTCCTATCTCCTCCTCCTTGACTCCTTGGAATCCTCCCAGCCCTTGCTGGTCCTCTCCATTGTTCCTAATCAATAAAACATGCATGGAAACAAGCGTAAGTTCTGAAAAAACAATTGACAAGGTTAGAACGTACCTGGAGATCCAATTGTCGTGCACGTGCTCTAGTGATCGGTTCTTGCATTGTATGCAAAGGAGAGATGTCCTCATCATCCTCCCCCTCTTGAATTGGAGTCGTCCTCGACTCAAGCTCATCTTCCTCACCCAAGTATGGCTTCAAATCTGAAATGTTAAATGTGGGACTAACCCCAAACTCGGAAGGCAACTCAAGTTTATATGCATTGTCATTTATCTTCTCAAGAACCTTAAAAGGTCCAACAGCACGTGGCATGAGTTTGGACTTTCTCAAATCCGGGAACCTATCTTTTCTCAAATGAACCCACACCAAATCACCGGGTTCCAATTTTACCTCCTTCCTACCTTTACTAGCAGCAATGCGATACTTTTCATTCATTTTTTCAATTTGTAACTTAGTAGTTTCATGCAACTTAAGAATAAATTCAGAACGTTGTGTAGCATCTAAGTTCACAATTTCAGTATGTGGTAAAGGTAGCAAATCAATTGGAGCACGAGGATTGAAACCATAGACTACCATAAATGGACTTAACTTGGTTGTGAAGTGAATAGACCTGTTATAAGCAAACTTAATATGTGGCAAACACTCCTCCCACAACCTCAAATTGTCTTTCAAAACAGCCCACAATATAGTAGATAAGGTACGATTAACTACCTCCGTTTGACCATCAGTTTGTGGATGACAAGTAGTAGAAAGCAGCAACTTTGTTCCCAATTTATACCATAAAGTTCTCCAAAAGTGACTCAAAAATTTAGCATCACTATCAGAAACAATAGTATTGGGAACACCATGCAAACTCACAACCTCATTAAAGAACAAATCAACAACATGTGAAGCATTATCGGTCTTGCGGCAGGGTATAAAATGAGCCATTTTAGAGAAACGATCAACAACCACAAAGACACTATCCCTCCCCCTCTTTGTTCTAGGCAATCCTAAAATAAAGTCAATAGAAATATCCTCCCAAGGTGCACTAGGAACCGGAAGAGGCATATAAAGACCATGTGGGTTAAGTCGAGACTTAGCTTTGTTGCATGTCGTGCAACGTGAAACGTAGCGCTCCACATCACGCCTCATTCGTGGCCAAAAGAAGTGAGCGGCCAGCACATCCTCTGTCCTTTTAACACCAAAATGTCCCATCAAACCACCTCCATGCGCTTCCTGCAACAACAAAAGATGAACGGAGCTAGCTGGAATACACAGCTTGTTAGCACGGTAGAGAAGGCCTTTATGCAGCAGGAATTTTTGCCACGTTCTTCCCTCTCTACAATTTTCAAAGGCATCTTTGAAGTCCAAATCAGTAGCATATAACCTCTTTATGGTTTTAAAACCAAAGATTTTATGAGAAAGTTGGAACAGCATGGTATAACGTCTAGATAAAGCATCGGCAATCACATTGTCTTTCCCTTTCTTATGTTTAATGATGTAAGGAAATGATTCTATGAACTCAATCCATTTAGCATGACGTTTGTTCAGATTAGCTTGTCCTTTAAGATACTTCAAAGACTCATGATCTGAATGTATGACAAATTCTTTAGACCATAGGTAATGTTGCCAAGTTTGCAAGACACACACTAAATCATAAAGTTCTTTATCATATGTAGAATAATTCAGCGAAGGCCCATGCAATTTTTCACTAAAGAAGGCAACAGGTTTACCTCCTTGAATTAGCACTCCTCCAATGCCAATGCTGCTCGCGTCACATTCAAGCTCGAAGGTCTTCTCAAAATCAGGAAGTTGCAGCAATGGTGCTTGTGTGAGCTTCGACTTGAGAACATCAAAAGCTTGTTGTTGTGCTGGTCCCCATCGAAACGGCACTCCATGCTTTGTCAACTCGTGGAGAGGTGCCGCAATGGTGCTGAAATCCCGCACGAAACGCCGGTAGAAACCGTCGAGACCAAGAAAATTCCGAACCTGTGTGACCGTAGTCGGAAGTGGCCAGCTCGTGATGGCAACAATCTTTGCCTCGTCCACCTCAATGCCCTGCGAAGTAACAACATACCCAAGAAAAGACACACAATCGGTGCAAAAGGTGCACTTCTCAAGGTTACCATATAAACGTGCATCGCGCAAGACATTAAAAACAGCACGCAAATGTTCAAGATGCTCATCATATGACTTGTTGTAAATAAGGATATCATCAAAGTAAACCACCACAAATTTACCAATGAAAGCACGTAAAACCTCATTCATCAACCTCATGAAAGTGTTGGGCGCATTAGTTAAACCAAATGGAATGACTAACCATTCATTAAGTCCGAATTTAGTTTTAAAAGCAGTTTTCCATTCATCACCTAAAGCCATACAAATCTGATGATACCCACTACGCAAATCAATCTTGGAGAAAATAACAGAACCACTCAACTCATCAAGCATGTCATCCAATCTAGGAATAGGATAGCGATAAAGAATGGTAATGTTATTGATGGCTCTACAATCAACACACATGCGCCAAGTGCCATCTTTTTTTGGAACCAAAAGAACAGGAACAAAACAAGGACTAAGGCTCTCACGAATGTACCCGCGGTCCAGAAGATCTTGGACTTGTCGATGAATTTCCTTAGTCTCGTCGGGGTTGGTCCTGTAGGCAGCACGGTTTGGCAAGCTCGCCCCTGGAACCAAATCAATCTTGTGCTCAATGCCTCGCACAGGTGGTAATCCAGGGGGTATCTCTGATGGAAAAATATCCATATATTCCTGCAAAAGGTTAGCAACAGAAGATGGCAAGACAATGGATGTATCCTCAATGGAATATAAAGCATGTTTGCACACTAAAGCATAGCAAGTTCCATTAGAGGCATATAAATCATCAAGATCAGATTTAGTTGCAAGCAAAATAGGATTTTTCAACTTAATAGGTTGCTGAATTTCAGAATTGAAAACACCCTTTTGCTTAGCATTATTCTTTTTCTCCTGATCAAATTGTACAATTTCAATGGGACTCATAGGAAGCAACACAATTTTCTTGCCCTTATGCATGAGAGTATACTTATTAGATCGACCATGGTGAATAGCATCAGTATCAAACTCCCAAGGACGTCCCAACAAAAGAGAACAAGCATCCATAGGTACCACATCAAAATCAGCAAAATCATGATAAGAATCAATGGAAAAATGTATCCTTGCTGTTTGTGTTACCTTAACCTTACCATTGTTGTTAAACCATTGAATGTGATAAGGGTGGGGATGCTCCCGTGTGGTCAAGCCAAGCTTCTTGACCACCTCAACATTCAACAAATTGTTGCAGCTACCACCATCAATGATGGTATGTACACGGCAGTCCTTGACGACGAGAAACATGTTGAAAAGGTTGTGATGTTGGCGGTTGTCGTCCTCTCGAACCGTGGCACTCAAAGCTCGCTGCACAATCAAAGTCTTATAATTGTTTGTCGCAGATATACCAAGAACCTCCTCAGCACCATCATCCGAACCTGAAATGTTAGTTGCAATAATATTTTCATCTTCAATATCAGAAGCACTAACATACCCACCATCAGCAGTGGCAATGATCGCCCGTTTACTGGGGCAATCTCGTTGCATATGGCCAAGTCCCTGGCAGCGGTGGCACTTGATGTCGGAGCTGAGACTTGTCGAAGTGTTGGGTGCAGCCGCCTTTGCTGCAACACCTGGAGGCATCTGGGACTTGCTGTTATCTTGTCCCCGTGATGTAGAAGGTGCGATGCTGCTGCGTACAACACCGGTGGAGGGTGGTGTAGAAGCACGTACGCTCGAGGAGGGCGCTGCTTTGGATGGCACCGGAAATTGTCGTGGCGTGAAGGTGTTGTCCCGCCGCTGCTGTTGGCGACCCTGCACTTCTTTTTCTGCTAACATAGCAAGTTGAAATAAACGTTGAATAGAATGATATTCCTTGTAGTCAACTATGTCCTGGATCTCACGCCGCAAGCCCCCATAAAACCTAACAATTTGGTCTTCCTAATCCTCAACTACCCCACAACGAAGCATACCTTTCTGCAACTCTTGGTAGTACTCTTGGACAGTCATGTCACCCTGATCAAAGCGTTGCAATTTCTTAAGAAGATCACGTATATATGAAGGAGGAACAAACCTAGCGCGCATCTCTTCTTTTAACGCAACTCATGTCTGTGGTGCACGTGTATTGACAAGTTCATTCAACCAAATTATAGCAAAATCTGTAAACTCACTAGTGGCTTGTCTAACTCTATGTCGCTCAGGAACAAGATGAGAGCTAAATTTTTGTTCTACCGTCATCTCCCAATCCAAGTAAGTCTCAGCATCATAAGATCCATAAAATGGTGGAATAGAAAACTTAATCATAGCATAAGGATCATTATCTTGTTCAGCATCATGAGGATGAGGTCTACCTCCCATACCTTGACGATTTCGTCGAGGGCGACGGCGCTGCTGTGCATCAACCTCATCGTTAATGAAGTCATCCTCTGTGTCGTAGTGAGCATGTGCATCACCATCAAGGATGATAGAGGGTGTAGCTTCTTAGGGAAGACGAGTCTCCATCTTGTCCAACCGTGTGGCCAGACCAGCAACACTTGTATGGAGCCTCTGAAAGGTGGCTGTTGTAGTGGTCTGGTAATTGTCGAAAGCTTCGGTCATTGCCCGCATCATGTGCCTTAGTTCCATATGGGACACGCACTCATCATCATCCGGAGGTGTAGAACCAGAGGTCTTATCCATAGGCTTCTTTCCTGTCATTGTTAGTACAAAACAGAAACGAAGACAAAAAGATCGTGAAGAACCCTATTACTACGCTCTCCGAAGTGGGTGGAAAATCGATCAGTAAGATGCGTCTTACCCCGCTCTTACAAGTTTCTTACCAGCACTGCAGGTGGCCAACAGTGACCGGTGTGAAGCAAGTAGAGAGTGGGTGTGAATGCAAAGATTACCTGTTCTGCTCGAGAGATGGTGGAGCTTGGAAGGCTCAAATGCAGTATATGTATGTGGCACACAAGTTAGTAACAGATAGTAATGCTGAATAAGTGTCCAAATAATTTCACCTAGTTGCTGGCCTAAGAATGTATTAGAACAGTTGTGGCAACAAGCAAGGACAAGGATGAATGATGATGAACAACAAGGATAATATCAGCAAGTATCCAGCACTCACACAGAAATAGCACAACTAGAAAACCCCTTAGCCTCCTGTTTTTGTCTTGAAGCACTAGAAGAAATCAAAATCCTTTTTTTCTCTTTATTTTTTGATATTTTTTTCTCAACCAGGGGCACAAGAATAGAAACAGAACCAAGTATTAGCTCAAATCGATGAAAGATGAGATCAGCACAAATTCAGGAGCGATTGGAAAAACTGGCGCTGGAACTTTGGAGTTCGAAACGAGGGCCTTCTTAATTTTTTTTAATTATTTTGAAAACATCGTGACCGGCCTAGCTGGTGTATCGTATGTGGACTTTTTCGAGACCTTTCTGGGAAAAAAATGTGCCTCAATCGGAGTTACGAGCAAAAGGTTATGCCCGTTTTAAAGAGGATACACCGAATCAGGTTTTGGTGGTGGTGGAAACTGCAACAGAAACGAATCGGTGGATGAAATTTTTTTGTAGATTGGTTTTTTGTAGATGGCAGCGGATGGAAGAAACAAAACTGAACCAAAACAAATCTAAAGCAGCAACCAGACTCAACCTAGGACACAAACTCAGAACTACGGAGTCCGAAACTAAATTGTGCAAAAGGTTGAGCGGGGGTTGTAGGTCAGGGAAACAAAAAAAATTTTGTGGCTTTTTGTGGACGATAGGACTGAAACAAAATAAATCTAAAGGGCACACAAGTATACCTCACGGTGAACCTGGAAATCTGATACCAATTGATAGGAGGATGAGTCCCGATCTTCCGAGAGGTAGGGTAAACTTGATTGGGTGGAGATATCGACGTTGATGATCCAAGGCTCCAAAGGAACGAAACCCCGCAATCACTACACCACTGCTCCGTTGGTTATCACCCGTGTCACACGAATGACCTTGCCACGAAGGCTTATCCCTGCAAGCGCAATCAAGAACACAAGCAAGAACAGAGAAGTTGCAATCAAAACTGAATTGATCATGAATTTGGGGTCTCACAACCGATGATCGGCGACACTGTTCAATGACAGATTGTAACTAAGCAAAACCCGACCCTAATGTGGTGACGGCTGCTGTATAAAAAGGAGTTTAGGGTCGTGCAAGACCCCTGGACGTAACCCTAATGGGCTTCCACACGATACACGGGCCAGCAGCCCAAAAGGCGGTGGCGCAGCACTGGACAGATTCTGGACGCCCACTTGTTTCGCTGATTCCCGTCAACTTAGAAGGAATTTTGAGGTGGGGCTGGTTCCATTGGAAGATTTATGAAATCATGGTTCCAACCATATATAGAAAGTCCAAATCTGACTCCGTATGTGTCCGGGACGTCAGTTTTGGTGAAGGCAGCTCCTGGAACCCGAGGTGGAGTCGAAGTTGAGTTGTACTTGGGCTCCTCCTTGGTGTGTACGTCCTATCTCCTCCTCCTTGACTCCTTGGACTCCTCCCAGCCCTTGCTGGTCCTCTCCATTGTTCCTAATCAATAAAACATGCATGGAAACAAGCGTAAGTTTTGAAAAACAATTGACAAGGTTAGAACGTACCTGGAGATCCAATTGTCGTGCACGTGCTCTAGTGATCGGTCCTTGCATTGTATGCAAAGGAGAGATGTCCTCATCACCTCCGGTCCTCTAGGTTCGGGGCAACTTCCGGGTGCTGGGACCCGGGGACATCTCGGCCGTCTTGGACCTCCGGGAGGTCAACTGTGTTCTCCGGAGGCTGGTCCTCAGAGATCTCCTGGCTGTCGGGGCCCCCCATGGGGTCCAGACAGCCTTGGTGCTTGACTTCTGCAGCAGGAGCAGGTTGTAGTGGCGAGGGGTCCGGCCGCTCTGCGACTAGGACCATGCTCACCACTTCTGTTGTCGCCGCGATGTAGAGCAGTAGATGCTCACCGGGCTCAGGGGCAACCATGATGGGCAGCGTCGATAGGTGCTGCTTCAACCCCTGGAATGCTTCTTCTGTTTCTTCGGTCCAAACAAATGGACCGGCTTTGTGCAGGAGCTTGAAGAAGGGAAGAGCCCGCTCACCTAGCCTAGATATAAACTGACTGAGCGTAGTTAGACATCCCGTGAGCTTCTAGACGTCCTTGATGCGAGCCGGGGGCCGCATCAACTCGATGGCCTTGATATTCTTTGGGTTGGCCTCGATTCCTCGGTGTGAGACCAGGAATCTAAGGAGCTTTCCAGAGGAGACACCGAACACACATTTGTCCAGGTTTAGCTTGGTGCGCGTGGAGCGCAATTTATCAAAGACTAGAGCTAGGTTATCTAACAAGGATGTGCTCTTTCTGACTTTGACAACGATGTCGTTGACATACACCTCTACTAAGTCTCGGATTAGCTCTCCAAATGCTTTATGCATAGCAAGTACAAAGGTAGGAAGAGCATTTTTCAAACCATAAGGCATGGAGACATAACAATACAGACCATCTACTGTTATGAAAGTAGTGTGATCTTCTCTAGACATTGGTATTTGGTGGAGGCCTTAGTAGGCGTCTAGGAAGCATAATAAATCACAGCCTGATGTAGAGTCTACAATTTGATCTATTCTAGGGAGAGGGAATGGATCTTTAGGGCATGCCTTATTGAGACTGGTGTATTCGATGCACATCCGGAGCTTCCCGCCGGCCTTCGGGACGACAACAGGATTTGTGAACCACCACGGGTGGTGGACCTCCCGTATGAAGCCAGCATCGAGCAACTTCTTTATCTCTTCACGGATGAAGTTCTGCCGCTCGATGGACTGCTTCCGGGGCATCTGTTGGACCGGCCGAGCGCCGGGGTAGATCTTCGGATGGTGCTCAATCACCTCCCTAGGGATCCCGGGCATCTGTGACGGTTGCCATACAAACACGTCGACGTTGTCCAGGAGGAAGGTGATGAGCGTGCATTCCTATTTGCTGTCCAGGCCCCCGGCTATGTGGATGGTTTGGGCAGCCTCAGAGCCGACTTGGACGACCTTCAGGGGGACGTCGTCTTCGTCGGAGGGTTGCACTCGGGGTGCAGAGGTCGAGGCACGATGGCGTGCACTCGGGTGGACTCGGCCCGGTTCTGCACCGCCAGGGGCTGGTGCTCGGGCCGCCGCAAGTGCTTGGAGCTTCTCCAAGGCTGACACTGCAGTGGTGCGGTCTCCACGGATCCTGAGGACACCGGTGGGTGTAGGCATCTTCAGAACCAGGTAGCCGTAGTGGGCTACCGCCATAAACCGGTGCAAGGCCGGTCTGCCGATGATGGCGTTGAAGGGGAAGTCGACCTCCGCGACATCGAATAGAACACATTCTGTCCGGTAGTTGTCCGGAGCTCCGAAGGTCACAAGGAGACTTATGTTCCCATATGGGATGACCTGTCCCGGCCCTACCCTTGAGAACAGGCTCGACGGGGTGAGCTTGGCCATGGGAATCTGCAGCTTCTGGAAAGCTGCACGGCTGATGAGGTTGAGGCCGACCCCGCCATCCACCAGTACGTGATACATCTTCACGTTGGCTATGGTTGGGGCTACCAAGAGAGGTAGCTGTCAGCCCCAGCCATGTTCTTGGGGAAGTCGGAGGCGTCGAAGCTGATGGGGGTCCCTACCCACTTGAGGTGTGGCGCTGCACTTGGGGTAGGAGTCACCGACGCCACTGCTCGGCGCAGGGTCTTGACTGCGTTCTGGGACAAGGGGTCCGAGAACCCTCCGTAGATGACATGGAGCGCCTTCTGGTGCTCGTCTTCACCGGAGTTGGAGTCCTCATGGTTGCAGACCGCCTTCACGGTGTGTTGAGGCTCCTGGTACTCCATTTCTTGGTCACCATTGTCCCAGGGGTCAACCTTCTGCTTGCCCTCCCTCTGCGGAAGGGAGCACCATCTATGCGCGGTTGCTTCCCCTCGCGAAAGTGCTCCGCGAGCTTCTTGATCTCCCGGCACTCACCAGTAGTGTGGCCCCTGGTGTTGTGTACCGTGCACGGCTCACTACGGTCACCACCGTCGGGTGACTGTCGTGGTCTCTTGTCGGGGTGCGACCCCCGAGCTCCGCCGAGTGCTGCAGCTGCCGCAACGGGAGCTCCGGCCGGCGGCTTGACCTTGCCACCACCTTTCTTCTTGTTCTTCTTGCTGCTCCATTGAGGTGCAGCACTAGCTCCGGGCTTCCCTCCTGCTTCGGAGGCTGGCTGTGAGTGCCAGTTACGCCCTTCTGCTGCTCTGGCGCACTTGTCCGCCAGACTGAAGAGCTCCGACATGTCTCGCACCTCCCTGGTGGCCAACTTCTCGAGCATCTTCTTGTCCCTAACACCCTGTCGAAATGCAACCACAACTGATGCATTCTGGATGTGGGGGATGGTGTTCCGTACCTGGGAGAATCGCTGGATGAAGGAGCGCAGTGATTCCCCCGGTTGCTGTCGCACGGCATGGAGGTCCAGCTTCGTGTCGGGATGCGTGTAGGAGCTGCCGAAGCTCGCCGTGAACTGTCGGCATAGCTCCCCCCAGGAAGTTATGGAATCCTGGGGCAGGTTCATGAGCCATAACCGTGCCGGGCCGGTCAAGGCGACAGGGACGTAGTTGGCCATGATGGCCTCATCCCCTCCTGTCGCGAGGATGGCAGTAGAGTAGATCTGCAGGAACTCTGCAGGGTTGACGCTTTTGTCGTACTTCTCCGGCAGGTGTGGCCGGAACTTGCGTGGCCACACTGCGAAGTGGAGGTGTGGTGCCAGGGCCGCACACCCCGTCCCTGCTGCTGCAGATCCTGGTGCCGCAAACCCTTGGTCCGCTGCTGGCACGGTGTACCCCGGCATGGGCAATGGTGCACCATGTACCGGGGGCGCCGAGTGCAAGGCATATGGCTGCTGCATATGTTGCGTGGTGTACGCCTGGGGTAGAGGTCGCATGGCGAACGTCTGAGGCCCAGGCTGAGTCGAGGCAGTCGACATGCTGTAGTCGGCCTCGTGGTTGCGACGCCTTTCCTGCTGTCTCTCGATGGTCACGCGACCATCTTCCCCCAAGCGACATCGCTCCAGCTCTGTCCTCAGGTCTGCCGTTGAGAGCCTGGTAGAACGGGAATCTGCCGTTTGCATGTCAACCGTTGGTGTGCGCGACAGTGACACGTTTGGTTGACTGGGGCGTCATCCCCGTCGCAGCGGAGGGTTGAAGGCAGCAGCGACGAGATGGGCGACGTCGCGGATCCACTGCCGGGCGGCCCCCTAGGGAGCGTCCACGGCAGGCGGATTATGCAGGAGCGCTCGTGCGGCAGCTAGCGCACTTGCTTGAGTAGCACTCTGCGCCGCAACAGATCTTGAGATTGTAGGAGTCCGCATCGTTGGAGTCTGACGCAGGCTCCCAACCTGTCCCGACACACTCCTCCCTGAGCGTGTCGAGACATGACCCTCACTGGTCATCGTTCGCCGGGAATGAGGGCGCGAAGAGCCAGCTGCTGAAGGAAGCTTGGTCATCTTCGTTGGCGCAAACCTGTCTCGAGAGAAAAAAGCCCCCTACCTGGCGCGCCAAATGTCGAAGTGTGCCGTCGACACTTGCCCCGGGCCTGCTTCAGGAGCAACCTGCGGAGGTTCTTTTTTGGAGGGGCTAGTTCTCTCAGGAGGTCACATTGGTTGTGAGAGGATTGACACAAGGAATTTTACGTGGTTCGGGCCGCCCGAGCGTAACACCTTGCGTCCACGGGAGTTGTATTGCTCGGTGCTTAGAACCGGAGTTCTAAGCTTGGTGATCTGGATGAGCTGAGTTGCCCACCCTCGAACCTTTTGAACCCCTTGCAACGTTGCCTACCCGAGTCTTTTATACTTCAAGGCTCGGGCGGCTTATAAGGCGGGCCCGACAGGTGGCCCCGGGAAGATTTCCTGCCATCTACCATATCTTGCAGTGAATGCTGGTAGTTGTCTCTGGCAATGGCTTCTTAGTCGTCATTCTGTCGCCGTGCCCGTGCCGCAAGCTAGGCGTAGTGGTTGATGATGGCAGGGAATGTCTTGTCGTCGTATATATTGGTCAACAGCTTCTGACATGGTGTGCTTGTCTTAACTGTGACGCGACTGGTCACAGTGCCACCTGACAGGGGCATGCGTCGCGTCTCCACGTCTTGGGAAGGCGCGGGTCTTGAATGTCTTGATCGGACAAGGCATGGCATGCCTTTACTCCTGTTGCCTACCGAGCCGGGGTGGGCAGCACGACACGTGGCGCCTTCGGAGCTCACACCTACGGAGGGGGTCAGGTCCGACACTGCTGGCCATGTGGCAGGCCCGGGGCTCGCCTCTGAGGAGAGGGGAGGCCCGGCCCCGCTGGACATGTGGCGCCTTCGGAGCTCGCCCCTGCGGAGGGGGCGAGGTCCGGCACTGCTTGCCACGTGGCAGGCCCGGTCTCGTCTCTGAGGAGAGGGGAGGCCCAGCCCCGCTGGACACGTGGCGCGTTCGGAGCTCACCCCTGCGCAGGGGGCGAGGTCCGGCACTGCTGGTCACGTGGCAGGCCCGGGGCTCGCCTCTGAGGAGAGGGGAGGCCCGGCCCCGCTGGACACGTGGCGCCTTCGGAGCTCACCCCTGCAGAGGGGGCGAGGCCCAGCACTGCTATCCACGTGGCAGGCCCGGTGCTCGCCTCTAGGCAGAGGGGAGGCCCGGCCCCGTTGGACACGTGGCGCCTTCGGAGCTCGCCCCTGCGGAGGGGGCGAGGCCCGGCTCTGCTGGCCGCATGGCAGGCCTGGGGCTCGCCTCTGAGGAGAGAGGAGGCCCGGCCCTGCTGGACACGTGGCGCCTTCGGAGCTTACCCCTGCGGAAGGGGCGAGGTCCTTAGGCGGTTTTTCTCCTGTGCGCGGGGGTACCCGGTACTAAGGGTAGCGACACTTGCCCATGGTAAACCCCTTTTCAAGTAAGAATGTTTTTAACCTATCATACCATGCTCTAGGGGCTTGTTTAAGACCATACAAGGCTTTGGATAGTTTGTAAACATGATTAGGAAAATTTGGATTTTCAAAACCCGGTGGTTACTTAACATAAACCTCCTCATCTATGTAGCCATTAAGAAAAGCACTTTTAACATCAATTTGATATAACTTGAAACCTTTAGATGCAGCAAATGCTAACAAAATTCTTATGGCTTCTTATTTAGCAACAGGAGCAAAAGTTTCATCAAAATCTAGTCCTTCAACTTGTGTGAAACCTTGAGCAACCAACCTAGCCTTATTCCTAACCACAACCGCATCCTCACTTTGTTTATTTTTAAACACTCATTTAGTTCTGATTAGAGCGTGACCTTGAGGTGGAGATACAAGTTTCCAAACATTATTTCTTTCGAAATTTTCTAACTCTTCTTGCATGACAATAATCCAAGATTCATTAGTGAGTGCGTGTGATATATCTTTGGATTCAAAAAAGCAACAAATGCAGAATGAGTGTGAGAGTTTGGATCACAAAACCTGGACCATGTGACTCGTTCGTGCAAGCTTCCAATCATTTGTTATGGAGGATACCCGGAGGGGAGTAGACAATTCACAAGATCCTTCTTCTTCATGTTCATCACACATTGAGGAACTTGTGACTTGAGGACGATCTAGACCAGCAATGGTGATCGTCGGTGCTAGTTGTGAATCAAAATCAGGAGCTGGAACAATGTCATTAGCTCCTGAATTTTCGGGCAGCGACATCACTTCTTCATCTTATTCAATGAAAATAATCTCCCTCTGCGGATATGGGTCTGTTCCTGCAATATTAGATCTAGTACCTGTGCTAGCTTCATCAAAAGAAACCTCACAAGTCTCCACAATTTTGTTAGTGTCATTTAAAAGCACATGGTAGCCTCTAGTATGAGATGGGTAACCAAGAAACATGCCATCAACGGGTCTAGGCTCAAATTTATCAAGATTACCATGTTTCTTAACAAAGCATTTGCAACCAAAGACCCGAAAGTGTGTGACACTAGGCCTATGTCCAAACCGAAGTTCATATGGTATTTTACCTAGCTTAGCACGCAAGAAAACACGATTTGAATCAGAACAAACAGTTGCAATTGCATCAGCCAAAATTTTCTAGGAGTTTGATATTCATCAAGCATAGTACTAGCCATCTCAACTAAGGTTTTGTCCTTTCTCTCTACAACACCATTTTATTGAGGTACATATAATGAAGAAAATTGATGATCTATTCCATTTCAGCACAAAAGTGATCAAATGATTGATTTTTAAATTCGGTTCGATATCACTTCTAATTGCTTTTAAAGATCCTAGGTGATCAATTGATAATCTAGGAAATAAGGTTCTAAAGTGACTAAAAGTTTCATTCTTAGATGTCATAAAATAAACCCAAGAGTATCTAGAATAGTCATCAACAATCACAAGAACATACCATTTAGCTCCAAAGAATTGAACACGTGAAGGTCCTACGGTGTCAAGGTGCAAAAGTTGACCCGGTTCAGTTGTCATGGTCATTGCAAGAGGAGCATGTGAACCGACAACCATCTTAGCATGTCAACAAGAAGAGCACACAATTTGTTTGTCCCCGTTAAGCTTAGGCAGCCCACGTATGCCATCAAGAGCAATAACACGTGTGAGATGATCAAAGCCTACGTGACCAAGTCTACGATGCCGAAAATGTAAGTCTTTTGAATCATTAGCAACTAGACATCTATGCTTAGAGGATGACATATCAAAATCAGCTTTAAAAACTCTTCCAAACCGAGACATATTAAAAATGAGCTCACTATTTGAATCTACAACCTTGCAATAATTTTTAGTGAAAAAAATTTCCAGATTTTCATCTAGCAATTGTGAAACAGAAAGCAAGTTGTATTTCAAAATTTTGACAAGTGCCACATCTTTTAAAGTGTAGTGATTATTTACTCTAACCAAACCCTTAGCAATTATAGGAGTTGAAGAATTATCGACAAAAGTAATATTTTCTACATGTGACACAAAAGAGAGGGAGGAGAACCATTCTTTGTTACTGGTCATGTGGCATGAGCATCCTGAATCCACATTCCAAATGTTCTCCTTCCTCAAGCGTGTAACCTACATGAAAGTAAATACGTCGATGACTCAATACTGGGGTTAGTCAAAAGGCATTTAGAAATCCAGTACTGAGTCACACGACGTCCAGGAGAAGTAACACGCAAAGGTTGAGATAAAACAGCAGGTTCATAAGCCAATGTTTGAGAATTTTTATACCCAACTACTGACCTACGAGGTGTTACATGAGTAGCATTAAAACAGTAGGTCCGAAAGCAAACTTTGCATGTTTTTGACTCATTACAGCATGTTGCATATTCCTAACATTCGGTTCAGCACAAGCAACAGGTTTTGCACAGTTGTTATGTGATCTAGCAATCATTCTTTCCTTTTTATGTTCTTAGCTAGTCTGTAATAAAAATCTATGACATGACCATCTCTACCACAGTAGGTACAATGAAATTTAACTTTATGTTCATGTCTAGATAAGAAGACAGCATGTTTATTTAAAACCGAATGGGACAACACTTCTGCAAATTTGAAAACCACTTCTTTTTGTTTAGAAACTATTTTAATCAAATCACTTCCTAATGACTTTACAATTTTAGGTGGATGTGCTTTAGCATGAGCATGGGAACCAAAACCTAAACTAGTTTTATCATTGCAAAATTTAGAAGAATTCAACAGCAAGTTCAGATTCTTATTCCCATTATAAAACCGCTCTAGTGTCCTATTCATGTCATCAAGTGTCTAGGCAGTTTTGACATGAAGTTTTTCCTTTTAGTTTGCAATTGGAACAATACTTAATTTCATGAGAACGTAAAGCATTGTTCAATATAGAAATTTCATTCATAGCATCTTGTAGTTTCTTATTAAGATCATCACAAGTAGAACAATGCAGATCAATTGTAGAACAATAAGCATCTTTCAAGTTTTTATCATTAAGTGCAGCAAGCTCTCTGTTCTTTTCAATCTCTAACTCAAGTTTATCAAGTGTGGAGGTATGTGCACTTCTTAGAGATGACAATTGTTCATATATTAAATCACACGAGGAATAAGAATCATCACTAGGAATCAAAGATTTCAAACGATTAATTTCAGATTCTAGTGATTCAATTTTAATAGCATTGTCCCTAAGCTTTTTGTCCTTTTTATTAACTATAACAGTGACACGAGAAATAGCATCACACATTTCTTTGCAAGTAGAATATACCTCTTCATTGTCGCTTTTGTGTTCTGCCTCCTCCATACTTAAACTTGACTTGCCCGTCATGAAGCATAATTTTGCCAAATCATCTTCATCTTCGTCACTTCCGATGTCCACATCGCTCGAGCCGAGTTCTTGAAGTGCGAAGATAAAATTATTTACCAATTGGTGTCCTATAAAACCCGTCTTCTTTTTCTTATCGTTTGCAGAGGAGTGCTTCGTCCTAGTTTGGTTTTCATCACGAGAAGTAGGAGTTGAAAGGTTAGACCAATCCGTACGAAAATGTCCTGTCTTACCACATTCAAAGCATCGTTGAGGTCCGACACTTCCTCTCCTTCTAACTCTCACATTTTGCAATGCTTTTAAGAACCAAGTAGAGATGAGTGCAAGTTCTTCCTCTAGAAACTCTTCAATCTGTTCAAGGGTTATAGAGGACAACAAAGAAAGTGTACCACAAGATGAAGATTGACTAGAGCTAGGCATGTCACGTTGTGAAACAAATGCAAGAGACTTGTTGGGGTTCTTACGTGATATTATGTCAATTTCATGAGTTTTTAACTTAGAATATAGCACATCTAGTGTAAGTGTACTCATGACAGTAGATTCACGAATAGATGTAACTTTCATCTTCCAAATTGACATGTCTAATGCACTTAGTAATTGACTAGCATTTTCAGCATCTAAAAAATTAACATTGACACTACGCAAGTTGCTAAGAATTTTATTGAAGCGAGCAAAGGGGTCATCAATTGACTCACTGGGTTGCATCTCGAAGCGCATGTGTTCTTTTTTGAACATATCTTGTCTTACCTCCTTGATCGTGTTGGATCCTTCGTGGTAGTCACAAAGTGTTTTCCACACGTCGTATGCAGATCGAAGGTGTGCAATACGGTCGAAGTCACTTTGAGTTAATCCTTGTATGGTCAAGTTCTGTGCTTTGTTGTTGTTGTTGATATCTCTCATGTTCATAGCCATGACTTGATTGTTTGGCGGCACGTCATAAGGCTTGTACACCTTTTTCCATATTGCGATGCCTTGCGCCTGGATGAAAGCCTCCATACGTGCCTTCCAAACCTGAAAATTAATGCCACTGAACACACAAATTTTTGCGGAGTATTTCTCCATGATGATTAGTCAAAACACATGCAAATCACAAAGATTAGAGCACCATGGCTCTGATACCAATTGTAGGATCGAATAGCACGTGAAAAGCTACCAGAGGGGGGTGAATGGTAGATTTAAACTTTTTAGCGGAAGCAACAAAAATTCCCTCGGCGGAAAATTGATTTGTTAAAGAAACCATGTATGCGGCTGATCTAAACGTGTTCAACCGTGACAAAAGTGGTATATATTATAGAGAATCAAGTCACGAAGACACGGTAACAAGAATCACGGAAATCCGTCAAGAAATAACTCAAGTTATGATCGAAAGATCAAACGAGGGCCAATCTGTTCTACTTGAGTAAAAACCATATCTACAACACTGCAAAGAAACTCGTGTAGATCAGAAACTACAAATTCAATGACCGTGAAATTTTCAAAGATGATAGATAATCAAGTTGTGAAGACAACCCAAAAAGAATCACGTCAATTGGATCTGTAAAACTCGAGTTATGATCAAAACACCGAAGCACTGTTGTACTGTCCAGAAACTCGACGAGAAAGACTTGACAAAAACAAGTCGGACGAACAAGGCACAAAAGCTCCTCTAAATTACGAATTTTATTGATCAAAACATAAGAGGAACAGCCCAAAGTCATTTACTACCACGAGCTCTGGCCTCCCTTGCTTATATAACTAGCTCGGAGGCCAACCCAATTCAAACTAGGATTCTAATCCTACTCAGTTTCTGAATCGAAACTTTCCATAACTGTTCAAGACTCTTCTATACGCAGATAGAAGCAATCTTAACACTTCCAAACACCTTAGGAACGTATTCCACATTCCTAAAACAACTCAACTTCATGTCCCACATAGAATCCTATCATAACTAACTCAAATCTTTCCATATTTGAGCCATAACCGATTCAGCCGCAGCCTGGGTCCATAATCCAGTCGGTTGGACCTTTCCGACCAATTCTTTACGTCCAAATCTCTTCATCACGCCTTAGAACCATGTTGCCACGTCCATGCACTCCTTACACACGTGCAAACACCTTCTAACGACGTCCACGATAACTTCATATGCATTGTTCTTGATCCAAACATGTTGTGTGACCTCCTGATCAACTCAACCACAATTCCTCCCGAACTTGGTTGTTGAACCTCATCTTCTCTCTAAGACTAGTTCAATGGATCCCGTCACCAGCCATATCTTGAACTCAAGCAACACTTGCACATGAATAAACAACCAATACTTTCGAGGTCAAGTCCGCGACTTGACTCATGCTAGTTCCGAAAACCATACCACCTTACGTGAACACCTCACATAAGCATGTTGCAAACCATAGCAAAATGTTAACCTCCGTAAAGAGCCATAACACTTCAAAAACTTAGTAAAAGAATACTAAGCAAACTTTCCATAGATGTAAAGCAAGTTCGGAACATTTGCATGGTAAAAACAGAACCATTTCGATTTAGCTCCGAACCTTGCCAAAGCTAATCGGACCTTGAGTCGGAGCTTACCAAAGCTAGTCGGATCTACCACCGGAGCTAACCAAACACATGCCGGACCTAGCCATAGCAAGTCAGACCTTACGCCGGATCTTGTCGAAGCTCGAACCTAGAGTCGGACCTTGACAAAAAGAGTGTTTTGACATAATTCAAAACTTTTATCGTCATAGCCAATGTATTCAGCACATATAGGTCTCACAGTTAGTTCAACATCGACTAAGGTGGTTTGGACATATCCAGCGGAGACCTCCAGAAGCACCGGTTAATAGTGGAATTTTAAGAGGTAGAAAAAATATTAGGAGGGGTAGAGGACGACCAAGATTGACCTGAGAGGAGGCGGTAAAACGAGATTTGAGAGATTGGATGTATCCAGAGACTTAGCTCATGATAGGACCGCATGAAAAGTCACAATTCATGTGCCAGAATCATAGTCTTGTTTTTTTTCTTTTTTCTTCCTTTTTTCCTTGTTGTTCTTATATCTCTTCCTTTTATGTCTAGCCGACCCCAACATGCTTGAGATAAAAGCTTGTTGTTGTTGTTGTTGAAACCATACTTTTGCAAACATAATTTTCATATAGTTCTAACATATTAAAGATCAAATACAAATGCTAATGACCCAGCTTGTAGAATGCCAAATAAAAACAAATGAGAGAACCAAGCTGTACGTTTTTTCTTTATAAGTATACACGCAGTACGTTGGTGTTTACCGAAGGTGACAGTTGACTAGATCAGGGCAGCCACTAAGCCGAGCACGACAGAATTCCATAGATCCTTAACTGAACTGTCGTTCTTGTCATGACAAAGTTTACGCCTTTTTATGTTGCCACTACAAATGTGCAGCGCATCTGTTCATAGTTCATTACAGTCAACATGATACATTAATCCTAAAATATGCAATTCTTGACTTGCTAACCATGTGAAATACAGAATACGATTTTGAGAGTGCTCATATCAATGTACTTCAATCTTTTTCATAAATCGGGCTGAAATTTCTAAATTGGGGACTAAAACGACAGCAACAGTCGAGAAATAATGGGATACTGTTTACGTCTTAGAGTGCAGCCTTCCCCTCCTGTGCTCCAACTTCCTGCAGGTAGTGCTCTGCATCCAAAGCAGCCATGCAACCTGCAACATAAATATTATTCAGAATCAGCACGAGTTGGGAATAAGATAACATCCAAAACAGGGATCGCCCAATGCCATTTTCAGATACATATACATGCAACAATGAAAGATATTATTTGATTATAAAACGAAATTGAGCATAACATATCTTTAAATTAAAAATTACGATTGAACATTGAAATTGAGACAACAAAGTAGATAGCCGAAACAGGTCCAATATATGTCATGAAAACAAAAAATTATTACATGAAACAACTTAACAGGTATTGTCTACTGCAAGTTTTTAGCTGACAGCTCTGTCAACCCCAAAATTATGTTGAACACAGCTTAGTTTTAAAAGTTGAGTTACAAATAACAAGTGAACAACAATTTTCCTTTTGCAGCAAGCAGAGCATGCTACTAGTTATACAGGTACAGAGGCAAGTCAAGAACTAGTCCCTCACTCCCTTGTAGTCTTTGCATAGTTCCAACTACTATATGATAGTCGCCCTTGTTGCAAGGTCTACCAGCACTCTAGCTGTCCAAATATTTAAATTTAATTCAGAACCAAGTCATCAATATTGCTGGAATATCCTGCTTCGACTTGTAATGAACTATTGGTAGGTCTCTAAAATCAACATAGCTGGCCAATCATTCGGCAAACCTGTTATTGAAGTTAGGGGCTACACAAAATCATTGCTACTGTGCAACTGCAGCTCTTTGATACATTAATGTTGGAATCCAAATTTAAAGATCACATTTGAAGAGCAAGGGTATGCTCTTCAAATGTGATCAATTTGAATCTAAATATTTAATTTTAATTCAGAACCAAGTCATCAATATTGCTGGAATATCCTGCTTCGATTTGTAATGAACTATTTGTAGGTCTCTAAAATCAACATAGCTGGCCAATCATTTGGCAGACCTGTTATTGAAGTTAGGGGCTACACAAAATCATTGCTACTGTGCAACTGCAGTTCTTTGATACATTAATGTTGGAATCAAAATTTAAAGATCACATTTGAAGAGCAAGGGTATGCTACTATGCTCTCCTTCCCTATATGGATAATAGGACCACCCCCCCCCCCTAGAATCTTTCAAAAAGTGGGCCACTAGTAAAATTGGGGCATTCATTAAGCCTCCCAAAGAGAAAACTTGGAGAGGGTCTGAATCTTTTGTTTAATGGTCACTAACCTCACACTGCATCGACAAATTGTATTAAGCTAATGGGTGCAAAAGGTTTCAGGATAACCCTCGACAACTTATGAATTAAGGATATCCAGAAAAAAAACATGATGTAAATGAGCTAAACAAATAGCACCAGCATATGTGTAGGGAATGCACAAAATAGAAACCTACGAAACCGTCTTTCTGCTTGAAAAGAAACCTACTGGTAATTTAGGATGTTGGTTGAAGAAAGGGTGCAAGAGTGAATCACTTTTCTGCCTCTATCTAATCACAGTTAAATTGCATCATTCATTAAGCACTGATCACTATTGTTCATGTCAACCACATAGATACTGCCAGTGTTCCAAAAGGCATTTCTAGGCGCCCGCCTAGGCAGCATGGAGGGGAGGCGGCGGGGGGAGCCGATTCGGGTGTGGACAGTGGCATCGCAAGCAGGGACGACGGCGGGGCGAGCTGATCCGGAGGGAGGCATCCTCCCGAGCAGGGGCGGCGGCGGAGCAAGCCGGTCCGGGGGGAGGCATCCTCCCGAGCAGGGGCGGCGGTGGGGCAAGCGGATCCATGGTGGAGGCATCCTTCAGAGCAGGGGCAGCGGCGGGGGAGTCGATCCGGGGCGGGAGATATCCAGAGGCGCCCGGGGGGGGGGGGGGGGGGGGGGGCATCTCGGTGCGTGTGTATGTGTGTTGGGGGGCTGGGGCGTAGGTAAAGCAATCTGGGCCGTGGAGGCAGGACGCTGGTCTGGAGGTGGGCTAAGAGAGGAGAGGGCAAGTGAGCGTCAAGGACTATAGAGATACACATATACTCATGTGTTTTGAAATTTTTTATAATCTTTAATTGCTACAGTGTGTAACGCCTAGGCTCTAGGCGGAGGGTCACCGCCCGCCTAGCGTCTTTTAGAACCTTGGATACTGCATAGCGTAGACTCACCAATTGCTGTCATATTTGTTATCTCACATCTTGCCAACAATTTATTACTTTTGCGTCAAATCACAACAAAAACAAGGACAAATTCTTTCATACTCCAGGTAGAACATGCTGATTTACAATAATTTTGCTACAATTGAAATCACAAATAGTTTACTCTACCATAGTAAATGGACAATAGCATACCGTAACACTATTCACATAAACGGGGAAAAGTTAAGAGAGTAACAGTAAGAATGTTTCGAATAGCATACCTGATCCTGCTGCAGTAATAGCCTGGCGGTACTTCTTGTCCTGGACGTCGCCGGCAGCAAAGACCCCATTGACACTGGTGTGCGTGGTGCCAGGCTTGGTCACCACATAGCCATCGGAGTCGAGCTCGAGCTGCCCGTCAAGAAATTTGGTCGCTGGCTCATGCCCAATGGCAAAGAAGAGCCCAGCCACCTGGAGGTCGGATACCTCCCCAGTGACGACGTTCTTGACCTTGACGCCGACCAAGGGACCGCCTTCCGCGCCGCCGTAGGCCTCCAGGACCTCGGAGTCCCAGACGACCTGTATCTTGGGGTTGGAGAGCGCCCGGGCCTGCATGATCTTAGACGCGCGGAAGGAGTTGCGGCGGTGGATGATGTAGACCTGGGAGCCGTACTTGGTGAGGAAGTTGGCCTCCTCCATGGCGGAGTCCCCGCCGCCGACGACGGCGATGGGCTTGTTCCGGAAGATGGGCGCGGCCCCGTCGCAGACGGCGCAGGCGGAGATGCCGCGGTTCCAGAAAGCGTCGGAGCCGGCGAAGTGGAGCCTGCGCGCGACGGCGCCGGTGGCCACGACGACGCTGTCGGCGTGCACGACGGTGTCGTCGGAGACGACGCGGAAGGGGCGGGCGGAGAAGTCGACGGAGGTGACGGTTTCGGAGAGGATCTTGGTCCCGAACCTGACGGACTGTGCGCGGCAGCGGTCCATGAGCTCGGCGCCGAGGATGCCCTTGGGGAAGCCCGGGAAGTTCTCGACGTCGGTGGTGGTGGTGAGCTGCCCCCCCGCCGCGATGTCGTTGGCGAGCCAGCCCTCGAAGAGCACCGGCCTGAGCTCGGCGCGCGCCGCGTAGACGGCGGCCGTGTGCGCGGCGGGGCCGCTGCCGATGATGCAGACGCGCGTGCGCAGCGGGCCCGCCGCGTGCTCCATCCCGTTGGCCAACGCGGTGGCCGAGACCGTCGCGGCCGCGGCGGCCGCGGTGGTGGTGCTGGCGGTGGCGAGCGCACGGGACTTGCGGAGCAGCGCGAAAAGCTTGGAGCAGAGGCTCATCAAGCCCGGCGGCGGGGGGCAGAGGCGGCGGCCGGCGGGGGATGCGACGCGAGCGTCCTCTCGGCGGGCCGGGCCGGGCCCAAGAGGGAAGAGAGATTTTATGCGCGGTGTGGACGTGTGGTGACCGTTGTGGCCGAGAGAGAGAGGAAATGTTGGACACGGTGCTGCGAGGATTTGTCTCCCACGCCTTCCTGATTGCGATTGGTCACCGCCAGCGAGTTCAACCATGCGATGTCGGGGATTGCCCGGACCCATGTCCTGAAAACTCCAGACCACGCTTGCTAGACGCGGCGTGCCTTTCCTCTCTGCGTTTCCGTTCCTCTCGCCTCGTCTCCACGGATGGAAGCTTCCATTCCACGGTGAAGATACAAAGTTTGGCACATCTATTCCCGTCGCCGTCAAAGCGCGTTGCCAGCCGCGTACTAATGTGCATCGCCCACGCCGCAACACCCAGCAGCCGTATCTTTTTTGTTCAGACCCTGTCGTCTCCCTTCCGTTTTCCCTTTTGGCCTGCATTTGCTCCGCAATGCTGGCTGGTCGCTGCTCTCTCCTTTCGGTTAGGGGAAAAGGGAAAGGAAGGAGGAGACCAGGTCTGCATCTAGTGAATTTCTTTTTTCCTTGTCCGTGCGTTTAGGGCCTGTTTGTTCTCCCTGTTTATTTGAGTTTTTGGACAAGTTGAATTTTGATTTCTGGCTATTAAGTTTAAAAAATAAAGTGTGGAGGTGGGAGAGTTTAAGTGTAAAAATGTAGTGATCGTATGTTAAAAATCGTGTGATGTAGAAGAGATTTTACATGATTGCACTAGAGAGCAGTTTTCATTCTAGTTGCTCTCCCAGTTAGTGATAGTATAATGTTAGGAATGAAGTAATACTAATTTTTTGTTGGACGCGACTGCACCACATGCATTGACATTATTTTAACATGTGCATGCGCTTTTGCTACGATTAAAATCAGCACCCAGGCGCTGGTCGTATATGCATTAGGTGTCTAAATGATTTTACCATCTATGTAACAAAATCAAAACAGCTAACTCTTCCTATTACTGCAAGTGCCGCCATCAGTAGTACCTCACCTCCAGACTGAATATAGTGTGTAATTTTGTACGGTAATAATTTCATACCCTGCTTCAGATTTCTATTTCTTTTGGTTAGCTGCGACTACAGAACATGGTAGCTGCTTATTTTTGTCTATCACCACTTGAAATGCAGATCACTTTGAGAGGCTCTTCGTTAAGCATGCTTCTTTACCTTGTTGTCGATCTAATAAACGTGTTTGTGATCATCATCGATGACTTGGATTTGGGATAGGCAAGCTGATCGAGATCGATCTCTAATACGATAAGTTTTATACTGGTTCGGACCTTCCGAGAGATAAAATACCTAAGTCCACTTGTGATTTTATTGCTTGAGATGTTGCATCAATTGTTAGGGTTTACAACGAGTACTAGATGCTCATGAAGGATTTAATTGCATATTTATAGACACTAACTGCTATGTAGAAAGAATCCTACTCAGTCTAATCAATGGTAAGAGACTTGGGATCCATAACTTTCTTAGAAAAATGTCAAGTCACAAAGAGTCTTTAAAACATGCGGTACCTCAGGTTCCCCAAAAATATATGATGCCGCCATTAGTCCCGAGCAATCTTAAGTTTGTGTTGTCTTCGGGTTCTAGATATCTTTGGGTGACAACCAACTTCATGTATTTAATCCTTGGCTATCTTCAAGTCGCTCCCTAGATCAGAAAGTGCATGTCCTCGTAGATAAAGATCTGACTATCATCAATGGATTGCTCTTATGAAAAGACTTGACATCAGGTTTTTGTCTTAACTGCGCAAACTTTCTTATAATGACCTACTTTGACTTAGAAGTCTTATTGCCTTGCTAGTTTCCTAGGTTCTAAGAAGAAAGGTTTTCATACCAGTGCCTCTTGAGTTCACTAAGAGTTGCCTCTAGGATATAAATAGAGAGCTTTCTCGCTGTCATGGGTCGAAATAGATCATTAAAACACAGTTGTTGCTGGCTCAACTAGATCTGCTCCAACACGTCTCAGTCATCTTCATCTAGTTTCTAGGGTTCTCCTACACTAGTAGGGCTAACTCCTCTAGTGCAACCTTTGCATGTGGGTCCTTCTACACCAATGGTTTTTGCTTCTGCTGGGAGATCTACAGTCTTCCTCACATAATCTAGCTCCACATTGTGGACCTTGAGGCGGAGCCGGACAGCACGGGAAACGAAGCATTTGTCAGTGAATTGTTGGTGAAGCTAAACTGTGAATCATTGTGGCATAAGTGTTTGGGTCATAGAGAAGATATATTCCTATATCAACTACTGAACTTGCTACCATAAGCTCAAACATATGTCAGACACATACGTATCCAATATGTCGGATAAAACTTGCCTGAAGTAACAGTAAGATAAATGCAATTTATTTAAACTGCAACCATTATTCATCTAAACTACTGTGGTCAGTATACCTGTTGTTTATCCGTCACTATAACGGCCGATGGGATATTAAATCCAAATGGAAATTCAAAGGAGAAATAAATATGTGATCTAATTAAGCGTAGCTTAGTTATTAAGATCTCGTGGTGGAACATGGCTATCTGGTATAACTGTTAAATGACGTGGTCGTTGGCACAACAAGGTGTTGGTGATATGCCCAAGAGGCAATCATAACAATTTAGGTTAAGATCTGTTGGATATTTGATCCATATGCAATTAGGGTACTAATGGGCATGTGACCTAAAAGTCCATTAGTACGCCAATAAATACAAGAGATAGAGTTAGGGGCTGAGCTCTCCACCACGTGACAGTCCTAGCTGCCACCCCTCGCAGGCCTCACAACGAGACCCTTGTGGTGTGCGCGATGCTAGCACACCGGCGCCCGGTGTTCCTCCCCGTACGTGTGGACTCCGTGGAGGCGCTGCTGCTACTGTTGCGCTGATCGGATACGACGAACGTGATAGTCTACCTGCTGTTATGGGGAGAATAAGGAAGAGACAAACGTGGCCGTCTACTTCCTCTACATCGACCCACGTCTACATTCCGCTGCGCTGCACGTCTAGTGGTAACGATCTATGACCTCTGTACTCGCATGTCTCCTAGGTGACACGGAAGAATTACTAGAGTAGCGTACAGCCGATTTCACAACAGCGACATATCAGAGCCGACTTGCGTAGTTTTTGGTCTGGATCTTGTTAGTAGATGCGATCTACTGCAGACATGTTCATATGATGAATTTTTATTGCTTTGGTGTTTGGAATTGGTTAGAGTGGATTGCGATTGTATATGACTAAAGGGTCAGATCCTGCTCTTTCTATGATGTGTGCGCAACCTATCCCCTATCAGTTGGAATCACCATCGGGACTAATCGCATACATAGCTAACAGATTGAGCCAACCGACCACGGTCATGAGTCGTGATCTTCTCATCAATAACAAGTCACATTGAAAATTGAGGCATTCTGAATGGCTCAGATTCAGGTTGATTTGATCAATCCGATGAGATTTTCATAGTGATTTCACAGATGCGATCTATGTAATTCTGTTTGATGTTCAGAGCGTTGCTCTAAAACCGTTGTTGTCTACTATAGCGATTACATAATATCATTTCGCGCTAGAAAACCGTTCTATGCTTAACTCGTTTTTGCAGGGAATGATGTGAATGGTATGGCCTTATTGTGATGTGATGATTTGTGTATAATATTCATGCAGCCCGCGTTTTGCAAATCTAACAAGACGGGGTTGAGGTTGTCATATAATTGTATAAAGACCTGCGTCTCGACATGTGATGAGGTTGTCATATAATTGTATAAAGACCTGTGTTTCGACATGTGATGCTTGATCTCTCATGTAATTTATTTGGTAGCTATTAGTTGTATTAGCTTGTTTTATATTCATGGAGATGTCTTCAAGCATGGTGGAGATGGAGATCACCACAAGAAGAGAGGCACGGCAGCTTAGATCATAATGGAACCATGGCGAGGGAGACCATTATGATTCTAGGCCATACTATTTCATAATGTGATATGATCATATGCCTGTGATGTTTATTTATTACTATTCTTTTCATGCTTTTCATATGGTGGATGTTTTGTCATGATAGAATAACTTCCCTCGCAAAAGTTTAGTATTTGATGCCATTCACCAATAGCTGCACCTATGTTGTTTTGATCGTTGTGCGGTAGGTTTGCCAAAATAAAATACCATCATCTATCATAATGCATAGGGTGAATGTTGGAAATTCACATGCATAGTATTGGTTTACTCAACAAAACAATCAAAACGGTTTTGAGCTTTATGGCATAGAGTTGGGAGCCGGGGCATTGAATGTCACCCAACAAACAAGAGTCATATAGAGATATGATTAACAATTGTTGTTTACCTATGTCACTAATTTTCTAGCAGTGGAGCCAAATCTCACTAGGAATTAGTGAATATGGATCTTGGACTACTATATGTCGTTAGAGGGAGGACGATATTCATATAGTGTTGGTGTCTTTTATTAAACTGTTAATAGAAGATTGATACATAACATAGTGCTAAAACCTTGCGTATTTATTTTCTATTGTAGATCATGTTTGCTAGGAATAATTTCAGTTTTAATTTACGATCTGTGCTTGAAAAGGAAAAGCTCAATGGAGCTAACTTTATTGATTGGTACCGCAACCTGAGAATCATTCTTAGGCAAGATAAAACCGAGTACGTTCTTCTGCAACCAAACCCGATGACCTCCCAGGTGATGCAACTGCTACAGCACGTAGAGCTTATCAGAAGCACTACGATGATGCGCTTGACGTAAGCTACCTCATGCTCGCCACTATGTCCCCCTGATCTGCAGGAATAGTATGAGCATACATATGCTTATTCTATGATTTAGGGACTGCGTGAGAACCAAGCTAGGGCTGAGAGATACAACATCTCAAAGTCCTTGTTCTCATGCAAGCTGACGGAGGGTAGCCCGGTCAGCCCTCATGTAATCAAAATGATTGATTACAATGAGACTTTGGGTGAACTTGGTTCTGAACTCAAGGATGATCTGGCTATTGACGTTGTTCTCCAGTCTCTCCCATCGAGCTACAAGCCGTTTATATTGAATTTTCAAATAAATGGCATGGAGAAAACGTTGAATTGCATGGGATGCTTAAAACAGCCGAAGAAAAGCATTAAGAAAAACGTCACTCATGTGATGATGGTTCAAAAGGAGAATAAAAAGAGGAAGCGTGTGACGCATTCTAAAGGTGAAGGCAAGGGAAAGATTCGTGATGAGCCCTCAATCTCAAAGTCTAAGCCAAAGGGCAAATCGCCCTTCTCCTGATGATGAATGATTTCACTGTCATGCTAAGGGGCATTGGTCTAGGAATTACAAGATGTACTTGGAGGATTTGAATAAGAAGAAGAAGAGAAGTGAGACTTCCGCTTCAAGTATAAATGTTATAGAAATTAATATTGCATTATCTTCTAGTGAATTATGAGTATTTGATGCCGGATCGATAATTCACACTTGCAAATCGTTGCAGGGTCTAAGTGAGACTAGAAGATTTGCAAAAGGAAAGTTGGATGTTCGTGTCGGTAATGGAGCAAAGGTTGCGGCCATAACTGTCAGGACCTACCACTTGTCATTACCCTCAGAATTAGTTTTGGAATTGAATAATTGTTATTGCATTTGTACTTTGAGCAAGAACATTATCTCTTCTTCATGTTTAGAAGAATTTGATGGTTATGATATTGTAATAAAGAGCAAATGTTGTTCTATTTATTATAATAATATTTTCTATGCCCGATGTCCATTGGTGTGACGCCCGGTCCCGTAAAACACGGAACCCAACTAATGCATATGTATGCCCAGGATGTTCATCACACATACACATGTCATCCATAAACTGAATTCAGAATATAACCACGAATAATAGGGTTTAAGTACTTTATTACATCAGTCTCTAACTTATTCTTGCAGTGGAAGTTTCTAACTTATTCTAGCAGCGGAAGTCTTCTAAACGATAGCGGAAGCAACTAAACAGCAGCGGTTCCATCTTCAACTCCACAGGCAAGTTGACGGTAGATCGCACGCCTAGTACTCCACATGGTCTTTGAAGTACTCCTCCTGTTGCTGATGTTTGTATGATAATGCAAGGGTGAGTACATGTCGTACTCAGCAAGTGCGGGAAAAGTATGACATGTAGCTTACAACAAGGTAGGAATAAAAAGGCTCATTGCAGATAGCAATGTTTATTTCACAAACATATATTCAGGTAAAACAGCAATGTACCCCCATCATAATTCACCATTATCATGTCTCAACCAGCTGTTAACCTTTCTCAACTTCATCTCATGCTCATAATAACCATCTCATATTCATATCCATCTCATATTTGTTTGATCCGAAACCAAACTCATTGTCATAACTCAACAGTCCCGAAACCAATCCCAAAGATCATACCATAATCAAACCAATAACCATACCAATAACCATCTCGATAACCATCCATCCCAAGTTTCCCATCTAATCATGTGAGTTAGCCAGACGCTTGTGACTGTAAGAACGGCTATCATGATAGTTTTACACTCTGCAGAGGTGGCACCACTTTACCCACAAGTTTGTGATTTTGTCACCCGTCGGCGACTGCAGAACCTCTATTATACCAGTACACAACCGTCGATGTATGGTCAAGAGATCACAAAATATCCTTTACAAAGGGGGCTACTAGACATATGGACTCACTAAGGTTTCACCAGTAGGCTCGAATCACCATTCTCCCACCTACGAGCCCCCTCTTGTGCCATGCAGTTCCCAGGGCAGTCCTCTCTCGGCTCCCATTCCCAGCGCCTTCCACGGTCCATAACAATCTAGCAACTTACCTAATTAGTCAGCTAACCCACACGCATATTTGGCCTTGTGGTGACACTATTTTCCTAGCATATGCTGGCATGAACTGGTCCTTAGATCTACGGCAAGTAAACCACCATCTCATTCTACCACTTCCACGAACCAAGCTTGCCTAGATCTCCCCCGATCCATGTTTATTATCATCATCAAGTTCTCATTATCATTATTCATATGAGTGCAGTAGCTAGACATGTTCTACTTCGCCTTCCCGTATCCCGTAGCTTAAGCGAAGCAAAAAGGGAAAAACGACCATACCCGACTCATCAACTTTCCCGGTGACAAGGATGGTTAACCAAACTAGTAAACTCCTATAAAGGGTGTCCCATCAAGTTGACTCAAGCATACACGTTTTCGCAAACAAAACAGTTTCAAAAACATGGGATCAATATGGTCAAGGGCCACTTCCTTGTTCCTGTGGCTTTTGTTGCTCACGTGTCTCGAAGTCTTGGTGTTGTAGTCCTTCGTAGATGGCTTCCTGAGCTTGTCCTTCTACTCACGACCACGCACATACAAAATTATAGCAATCAAACATCATGCACAAACTTTACTCAAGATGCAGTAGATGCAAATCCTATGGTGTTGTTTTATTAAACCAGTATGTACGTGTTCTTGCATGTTTTAATGGCTTGCATGGGTTTTATGATGAACAAGGGTGTAGGGATCTAGTGTGGACATGGTGATGATATTGACTCAAGATCTAGATCAATTCCATCATTAAAAACCGATCAACACGTGATATGTCCACACGAAAAAGGTTCTGTCCGAAGGAACAGATGCGTAGAAACCGCGATGATGTCGTAAGGTGGTAACGAAGACCTACCTCACTTCTCTCTGATGGCAGGCCCTTCCTCCTAGCAATGGCAGCAGCGACGGCGAGGCGTGACGGCGTTCGTCGGCGGCTCTCCGGCGACTGAACTCCAGTGAAGGGTGTTGGTGGTCCAACTCGGCGAGCTGGGGGCTAGGGCCTCCAAGTCGTCGACTCGGGAGGTGGAAAAATAATATGTGGTTTGCGGCCTGAGGTTTTGGGTTCTTTTTATAAGGTGTGAAAGAAGAGTCCTACTCCAATTGGATTTCAAATAAGAGTCCTATTCAACTTGTTTTGGATCTTAACAACTTATCTTTAATTGATTTGGTGCGGCAGCAACGTGGGGGAAACTGTGTCGGTATCCTCCGTACCGGGTACTCCCGCGCACAGAAGAAAAATCGCCTAAGGACCTCGCATCTCCGCAGTGGTGAGCTCCGGAGACGCCGCGTGTCCAGAGAGGGTTGGGCCGTCCTTTTCCTCAGAGGCGGGCTCCGGGTGCGCCACGTGTCTGGCGGATGGGACCTCCCTCTCCCTCAGAGGCGAGCTCCGCGTGCGCCACGTGTCTGGCGGACGGGACCTCCCTCTCCCTCAGAGGCGAGCTCAGCGTGCGCCACGTGTCTTGCGGGCGGGACCTTCCCTCTCTTCAGAGGCGAGCTCTGGAGGCGCCATGTGTCAGTGCCGGACCTCCCCTCTCCTCAGAGGCGAGCTCCGAGAGTGTCACATGTCCAACAGCGTCGGACCTCCCTCCTCCTCGGAGGTGAGCTCCGAGGACGACATGTGTCCCGCGGTGTCGGATCTCCCTTCTCCTCGGAGGTGAGCTCCGAGGATGACTCGTGTCCAGCAGGACCGGACCTCTCGGGGGCGAGCTCCGAGGGTGACACGTGTCTAGCAGGACCGGACCTCTCGGAGGCGAGCTCTGAGAGTGACACCTGTTCCGCGGGGTCGGGCCTCTCGAAGGCGAGCTCCGAGGGTGACACGTGTCCATCAGGACTGGACTTCGCTTCCCCGCAGCGACAAGCCTCGGAGGCAACACGTGTCCAGCGGGTCGGACTTCGCCCCTTCCGCACAGGCGAGCTCCTAGCCTGCCACGTGGCCAGCAGTGCCGGACCTCACCCCCTCCACATGGATGAGCTCTGAAAGTGCCACGTGGCCAGCAGGCCACGGGAAGTGTCGATGGCGTTCCTCGGTGATTTGGAATTGGCTCTTTTTATCTATCTTTCTTATTCTTTCTCCGTTTCCGCTTCTTTCATAATGTTTCTCTATATGAAATATGTATGCATGCATGGATACGAAATTGAGGGTGTTACAAACCTACCCCCCTTAAACTGAATCTCGCCCTCGAGATTCGATAGAGTAGAGAACAAATGAGGGAATTATGCCTTGAGGTTTTCCTCACGCTCCCATGTAGCTTCGGCTTTCGTGTGATGGCTCCATTGTACCTTGCACCAACGTATCACTTTGCTCCTCATGACCCTTTCCTTCATGTCCAAAATTTGGACAGGATGCTCTACATAGGTCAGGCCCTCTTGAAGCTCGAGCTCATCCATTGGTATTTGTTCTTCCGGTACTCTCAAGCACTTCTTGAGTTGAGATACGTGAAACACGTCATGCACGTTGGAGAGGTGCGTTGGGAGTTCTAGTTGATAGGCTACCTCTCCTCGCTTGCCCAAAATCTTGAATGGTCCGATGTAGCGAGGTGCTAACTTGCCTTTGACGTTGAAACATCGTTGGCCTCGGATAGGTGATACCTTAAGGTACACGAAATCTCCTACTTCGAAAGTCAACTTTCTTCGTCTATTGTCCGCATAACCTTTTTGTCGTGACTGAGCAGCCTTCAAGTTCTCCCGTATCATTTGGACTTGCTTCTCAACTTCTTGCAGCACTTCGGGTCCAAGCACTTGGTTCTCTCCGGTCTCATTCCAGAACAGCGGCATTCTACACCGTCTACCGTACAATGCTTCGAAAGGTGACATTTTCAAGCTGGCTTGATAGCTGTTATTGTATGAGAACTCAGCGTACGGCAAGCTCCTATCCCAACTACGCCCATGTTTCAAGGTGCAGGCTCTCAGCATGTCCTCCAAAATTTGATTCGTCCTCTCAGTTTGCCCATCAGTCTGCGGGTGGTAAGCGGAGCTAAAATCCAGTCGTGTACCCATAGCTTCATGCAGCTTCTTCCAAAACCTAGAGGTAAATTGGGTACCCCGATCTGAAACTATCCTCTTCGGAACTCCATGACGGCACACGATTTGCTCCATGTACAGCTCAACTAGTTCTGCGATGCGGTACGTGGCTCTAACTGGAAGGAAATGTGCTGTTTTCATCAATCGGTCCACAATAACCCAGATGGAGTCGTAACCCGACCAAGTACGTGGTAATCCGACGATGAAATTCATGTTGATATCTTCCCACTTCCACTCGGGTACTTTCAATGGTTGCAACATCCCAGCGGGTCTTTGATGTTCGGCCTTCACCCGTTGGCACGTGTCGCATAAGGTAACATACTCAGCTATGTCCCTTTTCATACCATCCCACCAATAACAAGTTTTCAAGTCCTTGTACATCTTTGTACTGCCGGGATGTATGGAATAAGGTGAGTCATGTGCCTCTTTTAATATCGTGTCGCGGATGTGCTTCACGTTAGGCACACAAATCCTTTTCCTTAGCCAGAACGTACCCTTCTCGTCATTCTCGAAGTCCTTTTCTATGCCTTGTCGGATTCTTTCCTTGATCTCCTTGATTTCTTCATCCGTTGCTTGGTCATCTCGTATATCTTGTTCCAGCGAAGAGCTGAGTTCCATCACTTCCATCTCATTCAAGAACCCGAGATGTAACCGTTCGAACTCCTTGCGCAGCTCGGGCGGTAGCTCCCGAACCGTGAGTTGGTGACATGCTCTGTTTCGGCTCAATGCATCAGCTACTACATTGGCCTTCCCGGGGTGATAGTTGATTCCAACATCATAATCCTTGATGTGTTCCAACCATCGACGTTGTCTCAAATTCAAATCCGTTTGAATGAATATGTACTTGAGGCTTTTGTGATCCGTATAGATCTCACATCGGTGGCCAATGATATGATGCCTGCAAATCTTCAAGGCATGTACCACGGCTGCAAGTTTCAAGTCGTGTGTGGGGTAATTCAGCTCGTGTTTCTTTAGTTGTCTCGACGCATAGGCTACCACTTGTCCTTCTTGCATGAGCACACATCCAAGCCCTTGTCTTGATGCATCACAGTATATGTCGAAACTCTTGCTCACGTCCGGCAATACCAAAACCGGCGCTGTGGTTAGCCTTTTCTTGAGCTCCTCAAAGCTTTCTTGGCATGCTGGTGTCCACTGAAATGCTTTTCCCTTCATTAGCAATTTAGTCATAGGCTTTGCTATTTTGAAGAAATTCTTGATGAATCGTCGATAGTATCCGTCCATCCCAAGGAAACTCCGAATATCTCTCACGTTCTGCGTTTGGTTCCACTTCAGAACATCTCCCACTTTTCCGGGATCAACCGATACTCCTCTCTCGGAGATGATGTGGCCTAGGAACGATATCTCCTTCAGCCAAAATTGACACTTGCTGAGCTTGGCATACAATTGATGGTCTCGCAGCTTCTGCAATGTCAATCTTAAATGTTCTTCATGTTCTTCCTCGCTTTTTGAATACACCATAATATCGTCAATGAAAACCATGACGAACTTGTCCAAGTACTCCATGAAGACATTATTCATGAGGTACATGAAATATGCGGATGCATTTGTTAACCCAAAAGACATAATGGTATATTCATACGAACCATACCGTGTTCGAAAAGCGGTCTTAGGTATGTCGGAGGGCTTAATCTTTAGCTGGAAGTATCCCGACCAAAGATCAATCTTGGAGAAAACTCAGACACCTTTTATTTGGTCGAACAGATCCTCTATACGGGGCAGCGGGTATTTATTTTTGATCATCACCTCGTTGAGAGACCTATAATACACACACATCCTTTGGGTCCCATCCTTCTTGTCCACGAAGAGCACGGGGCTCCCCACGGTGACGAGCTTGGGCGAATAAAACCCTTTTCTAGCTGCTCCTGAATTTGCTTCTTAAGTTCCACTAGTTCATTAACGGGCATCCTATATGGCCTCTTCGCTATAGGTGCAGTTTCAGGTACTAAATCAATGGCAAACTCGATGTCCCGGTCAGGTGGCATACCAGGGAGTTCTTCCGGGAACACATCCGAAAATTCTTGAACCACCGGAATGCTTTCCAATGCTGCTTCTTCGACGTGGTTCAACGTTGCCTTCTCGGTTGCCGGTTGGGCTGACTCGAACTCGATACGAGTACCGTGCTCATTTGTCAACTGCACGCTCCTCTCAGCACATTGAATTTCTTCGTTGTGCTTGCTTAACCAAACCATTCCAAGTATTTCAATACCTTGGTAATCTAGGACAATAAGGTTGGCAAGAAAGTCTAACCCCCCTTATTTTAAGGTTTACTTTCGGACATACTACATTAGTACTCATCTCTTCACCGGGAGTGTTAACCAACATAGTATATTTCATGTGTGATATGGGCAGATTATACTTGGCAACATACTTGTATGATATGAATGAATGCGATGCTCTAGAATCAAATAAAACAACGGCTGGGTTGGAGTTGGCAAGGAACATACCAATCACGACGTCCTCATCCTGTTGCGCCTCCTCAGCGGAGACATGATTCACGTTGCCACGAGTGTAGTTCTGCTGCCCACGGTTACCTTGCGTAGCTCCTCCATTCGGTTGTGGGTTCTGTCTTGGTGCGTTGGTCAGCTGTCCAAGACTTTTCCTCGGGCATTGCCTTGCAAAGTGTCCCGTCTCTCCGCATGAAAAGCATGCCTTGTTGCCCAAGACAACAGGAATGTTGGGGCGAGGGTGGTTTTGAGCATAAGCGCCCGTGTTGTGACGGGGCACAGAAGGCAAAGGCACACGAGGTGCTTGCATAATAGGACGTTGCTGCGGTGGTTGATTAGGGCGAGGTCAATTTGCAGGGCGGAAAGTAGAAGTGGACGAGTCATACTGTGGTCCAGCTGGGGGCATGAAACGGGGACGTACATTACTCCCTTGTGGCTGGTATGGCATCTTTCTCTTGCCCTCTTGCTCGATCTCACGGATCTTGCTCTCAACCACTATAGCTTTGTCAACTAGCTTCTTGAAGTTTGCATAGTCATTATTGAGAAGCTAAACTTGGATCTCATTGTTCAACCCTCTCATGAACAAGTATTGCTTCCTTTGATCCGTGTTGACTTCTTCTGGAGCATACTTTGAAAGTTGCGTGAACTTGTTGAGGTACTCATTCATGCTCTTCCTTTCTTGGCGGAGACCTTCAAACTCTTGCCGTTTAAGCATCATGATTCCAACAAGGACATAATGAGAGCGGAAACTCTCCTTGAACTCAGTCCAAGTGATAGTCTCCTAGTTGACATGAGCATTGCAAAGAGCGTTCCACCAGTCAGCGGCTGCTCCCATAAGTTGGTGCGATGCGAACTTTCTCCCGATCATTGCACTGAACAATAGCAAGCTTATTCTCCATGGACTTCAGCCAATCATCAGCCTCTATGGGATCATTAGGTTGTGCAAAAGTAGGCGGTCGAGTCCTCATGAACTCTCCCAATCTGTTGTGAGCCGGTGGTGGTGGTGGCGGTGGTGGTGGTGCAGGAACGGGGTTAGGGTTGTTATTGTTATTGGCTTGCAGCTGACCCAAAGTTTGGATCATGGTTTGCATGAGATGGTTCTGCAAAGCCATCAACCGTTCAAGGTTGTTTTCACCAGCCCCGGAGTTAGGAACTTCAACGTGGCCATCCTCTTGTGGTTCATGGTTGCCACGAACGTTCCTTCTTTGACGGTTGACGTTTTCCCTCACCATCTGTGAGAGAGAGTTGAGTAGAGTAGAAGTTAGAAGTTTAGATTGATCCCCTCAACTGTATGCATCAAGGTGGATGAACTGATTAATTTCAGCCTATATGAGGATGTGAACAAGTGTCGAAGCATCTCACATCTCTCTACTATGTGTGGATATGGACAACGCTGAAGCGTCCCACAACTCACACTAGGCACCCAAACACAAGCAATCATCACAAAAGTTCACACCACTCCTATTCAAGCTTATTCAATGGGAGTTCTAAACTTAAGCATGTGAACCGGTGCTGTTCCTATGTGTTTTAAAGTGCCCATTCTACCTAGGCCTGCATCCTATGGTCAATGTGGCTCCGATGCCAATCTGTGCATTCTACCTAGGCTTGCATCCCACGGTCAACGTGGCTCTGATACCAATCTGTGACGCCTGGTCTCGTAAAACACGGAACCCAGCTAATGCATATGTGTGCCCAGGATGTTCATCACACATATACATGTAATCCACAAACTGAATTCAGAATACAACCACGAATAATAGGGTTTAAGTACTTTATTACATCAGTCTCTAACTTATTCTTGCAGCGGAAGTTTCTAACTTATTCTAGCAGAGGAAGTCTTCTAAACGATAGTGGAAGCAATTAAACAGCAGCGGTTCCATCTTCAACTCCACAGGCGAGTTGACGGTAGATCGCACGCCTAGTACTCCACATGGTCTTCGAAGTACTCCTCTCCTGTTGCTGATGTTTGTATGATAATGCAAGGGTGAGTACATGTCGTACTCAGCAAGTGCGCGAAAAGTATGACATGTAGCTTACAACAAGGTAGGAATAAAAAGGCTCATTGCAGAAAGCAATGTTTATTTCACAAACATGATAAAACAGCAACTATCTTAAGTGAATTTAATCCCAACATATATTCAGGTAAAACATCAACATACCTCCATCATAATTCACCACTTATCATGTCTCAACCAGCTGTTAACCATTCTCAACTTTATCTCATGCTCATAATAACCATCTCATATTCATATCCATCTCATATTCATCTCATATTCGTTTGATCCGAAACCAAACTCATTGTCATGACTCAACAGTCTCAAAATCAATTCAAAAGACCATACTATTATCAAACCAATAACCATACCGATAACCATCCATCCCAAGTTTCCCATCTAATCATGTCAGTTGGCCAGGCGCTTGTGACCGTAAGCACGACTATCATGATAGTTTTACACTCTGCAGAGGTGGCACCACTTTACCCACAAGTTTGTGATTTCGTCACCCGTCGGCGACTGTAGAACCTCCATTATACCAGTACACAACCATCGGTGTATGGTCAAGAGATCACAAAATAGCCTTTACAAAAGGGCTACTAGACGTATGGACTGACTAAGGTTTCACAAGTAGGCTCGAATCACCATTTCCCACCTACGGGCCCCCTCTTGTGCCATGCAGTTTCCAGGGCAATCCTCTCTCGACTCCCATTCCCAGCACCTTCCACGGTCCATAACAATCTAGCTACTTACCTAACTAGTCAGCTAAGCCGCACCCATATTTGGCCTTGTGGTGGCACTGTTTTCCTGGCATGTGCTGGCATGAACCGGTCCTTAGATCTACGGCAAGTAAACCACCATCTCATTCAGCAACACCCACGAACCAAGCTTGCCTAGATCTCCCACGATTCCATGCTCATTAACATCATCAAGTTCTCATCATCATTATTCATATGAGTGCAGTAGCTAGACATGTTCTACTTCGCCTTCCCGTATCCCATAGCTTAAGCGAAGCAAAAAGGGAAAAACGACCATACCCGACTCATCAACTTTCCCGGTGACAAGGATGGTTAAACAAACTAGTAAACTCCTATAAAGGGTGTCCCATCAAGTTGACTCAAGCATACACGTTTTCGCAAACAAAATAATTTCAAAAACATGGGATCAATATGGTCAAGGGGCACTTGCCTTGTTCCTGTGGCTTTTTTTGCTCACGTGTCTCGAAGTATTGGTGTTGTAGTCCTTCATAGATGGCTTCCTGAGCTTGTCCTTTTACTCACGACCATGCACATACAAAATTAAAGCAATCAAACATCATGCACAAACTTTACTCAAGATGCAGTGGATACAAATCCTATGGTGCTGTTTTATTAAACAAGTTTGTACGTGTTCTTGCATGTTTTAATGGCTTGCATGGGTTTTATGATGAACAAGGGTGTAGGGATCTAGTGTGTACGTGGTGATGATATTGACTCAAGATCTAGATCAATTCCACCGTTAAAAACCGATCAACACGTGATCTGTCCACATGAAAAAGCTTCTGTCCTAAGGAACAGATGCGTAGAAACCATGATGATGTCGTAAGGTGGTAACAAAGACCTACCTCACTTCTCTCTGATGGCAGGGCCTTCCTCCTAGCAATGGCAGCAGCGACAGCAAGTCGTGACGGCGCTCGTCGGCGGCTCTCTGGCGACTGAACTCCGGTAAAGGGTGGTGGTGGTCCAACTCGGCGAGCTAGGGGCTAGGGCCTCCAAGTCGTCAACTCGGGAGGTGGAAAAATAATACGTGGTTTGCGACCTGAGGTTTTGGGTTCTATTTATAAGGGGTGAAAGAAGAGTCCTACTCCAATTAGATTTCAAATAAGAGTCCTATTCAACTTGTTTTGGATCTTAACAACTTATCTTCAATTGATTTGGTGCGGCAACAATATGGGGGAAACTGTGTCGGTATCCTCCATACCGGGGATGAGCTCCGAAAGCGCCACGTGGCCAGCAGGCCGCGGAAAGTGTCGACGACGCTCCTCGGTGATTTGGAATTGGCTCTTTTTAGCTATCTTTCTGATTCTTTCTCCGTTTCTGCTTCTTTTATAATGTTTCTCTATATGAAATATGTATGCATGCATGGATACAAAATTGAGGGTGTTACAATTGGTGAATGGATTATATGTTCTTGATCTTGAGGATAAAACTGTTTGTAACATTAATACAAAAAGGGCTCGATGAAATGATCTAAATCCCACTTTTATTTGGCATTGTCGCTTAGGTCATATAAATGAGAAACACATTGAAAAACTCCATAAAGATGGTTTACTAAGCTCATCTGATTTTGAATCACTTGAAACATGCGAGTCTTGTTTGCTTGGGTAGATGACCAAAGCACCCTTCACTGGGTCAGAGTATAGTGAGAGGGCGAGTGACTTGTTGGGACTTATACATACCGATTTATGTGGACCAATGAGTTCAATAGCTAGAGTTAGTTTTCAGTACTTCATCACATTTACCGATGACTAGTAGCTATGGATATGTCTATATAATGAGCCACAAGTCTGAATCCTTTGAAAAGTTCAAAAAATTTCAGAATGAAGTACAAAATCAATTGGGCAAGATAATTAAACTTCTACGATCTCATCGTTGGGGTAAATATTTGAGCCATGAGTTTTATGATCATTTAAAACAATGTGGAATTATTCCATAATTGACTCCACCTGGAACGCCTCAATGGAATGGGGTGTCCGAGCGGAGGAACCGAACTTTGTTAGACATGGTAGGTTGATGATGAGCCAAGCAGATCTTCCACTATCCTTTTAGGATTATGCTCTTGAAACTGTCGCGTTTACACTAAACAGGGTCCCAACAAAGTCTGTTGAGAAGACATCATATGAAATATGGACCGTGAAACATCCCGGATTGTCTTTCCTCAAAGTTTGGGGGTGTGATGCTTATGTCAATTGTTTGACGTCAGACAAACTCACTCCCAAATAAGACAATGCTTCTTTGTGGGATATCCTAGAGAAACCAAATAATATTATTTTTATAATAAAATAGATGGTAAAGTGTTTACCGCTCGCAATGGTGTCTTTTTGGAGAAAGAGTTTCTCTCAAAAAGAGTTAGTGGGAGCAAGATGCATCTTGAAGAAATTTAAGAAATACCTGAAAATGTTTGAGCACCCTCTGATCCTATACAGGATGTACAAGATGTTGTGTAACCAGTTGATGAAACACCAACCCCACGAAGGTCTACAAGGGCACGCCATGCGACTGAAAAGTTAACACTTCTAACCATGGAGCAGCATGACATGGTATTGCTGGACAATAATGAGCCTACGACCTATAACAAAAATTGAATCCATGCATGAAAATCAAGTTTGCAACTTGGTTGATCCAATTGAAGGTGTGAGACCTATCAATTGTAAATGGATTTTCAAGAAAAAACTGACATGGATGGAAATGTTCACATCCATAAAGCGTGATTGGTGGCGAAAGGTTTCAAACAAATTCAAGGTGTTAATGATGATGAAACTTTCTCACACGTCGCAATGCTAAAGTCTGTTCGGATTCTCCTAGCAATTGCTGCATATTTTGATTATGAAATATGACAAATGGATGTCAAAACAACATTTCTTAATGGAAGTCTGATTGAGGATGTGTACATGAAACAACCTTAGGGCGTTGTCGATCCTGAAAATGCTAGTAAAATATGCAAACTTCAAAACTTCATCCATGGATTGAAGCAAGCATCTCGTAATTGGAATTTATGTTTTGATGAAGTTGTCAAAGCGTTTGGTTTCATCGAGAACATAGAAGAACATTGTATTTACAAGAAGTTTAGTGGAAGCACACTTGTATTTCTAGTCCTATATGTAGATGACATATTATCGATTGGAAATGACATTCCAATGCTCGATGATGTTAAATCCTCAGTTAGAAAAAGTTTTTCAATGAAGGATTTAGGAGAGACAGCCTATATTTTGGGCATAAAGATCTATAGAGATAGATCTAAAAGGCTAATTGGATTAAGCCAAGATACATATATTGACAAGATATTAAATTGGTTCAATATGCAGGATTCCAAGAAAGGTTTCTTGCCAATGTCTCATTGCATTACTCTAAGCAAGAGTTAGTGTCTTCGATACTTGATGAGCAAAAAAAGATGAGAGCGATTCCTTATGCTTCGGCTATTGGATCCATGCCATGCTATGTACACGCCCGGATGTATCCTATGCTCTAAGCATCACGAGCATGGATTTGAAAGTGCATGGCCATGCCAAGATGATTAAAGGTTAATACAATGACTAAAAGTTAGTCATGAAATGAATCCACTATTCGATCGAGTGAGTGGTCGAGCTATCACAAGGATGGCACGCATCTCGCCTTGATCTTGACTGGTATCGTGAGGTAAAGGGATTAACATGTGAATGTATCTAGGTTCAACCGATATGATCTTTATGTACATTCGAGAGTCAGTATGTCCTGCTGTAACACCCCAAATTTTGATTCAAAACCCAAAACCATGTTCAGAGGGGAATTTAAAAATTTTTGGACGTGTTGCATGTTTTGCAAAAATTCAAATTCAAACTGGAATTCAAATTATACTCAAAACAGAAAAGAAATGGAAAAAGAAAAAGGAAAACGGGAAAAAACTGGCCAGTGGGCCGAAACCCGCCAGACGGCCCAGCTACTCCCGCGCCAGCCCGCCCCCGCGCGCGCCGCGCTGCCTCTCACCGACGGGTGGGACCCACCTGTCATCCCTAACCCCGAGCCCCGCGACCCCGGACTTTTCTCCCGAGCGCGCGAAATCGCAACCGACCGGAAACCCGCGTCCCATCGCCCGAATTCTGATCCCAGCGGACTCCAACTCGATCACAACAGACCCACCGCCCTCCCCCGGCTATAAAAACCCCCGATCCGATCAGTTTTTCCCACGCGATCGCCGATTTTTACTCCGGTGAGCACCGAGACTTCGCCGGTGAATTCTGGCCGATCTAAGCTCGGAAACTCTGATCTAACTCGCTGGTCTTGATCCACCGCCTCCGGGGAACTTTGCAGGTGCAGAAAACCCGAAGACTTACGGTGTAAACTCAGCGCCGACGAGCTTCGCCGTGGTTTTGCCTCGGACCTCGCCGCCGAGCACTTTCCAGGACTCCCGAGCTCGAGAAAACCCCCGAGGTGAGATCCCTGACCTCCCCTCTACCGATCTAGGCCATAAGATCACAGCTCTAGGCAGAATTCTCGAGGATCCGAAACTTTCCGGCGAGATCGCCGCTTCCCGCCGCCGGCAGCGCCGCCCGCGCTCGATCAGAGCGACGTGGCCGCTTGTGCGCCGTTTATTTTAAATCGCACGGTAGGGTTTAAATCCCCGCGTACCGGTTCGATGTTATAATCTCAGCCGTCGGTTTAAAATCGGACGGTCCACGTCAGCCCCGCATTATAAAGACTGGAATTCTTACGTGCTACCCCCTGGGGTTCTCTGGAATTGAGAGCTAGCCCCGGAAACTTCAGATCTAGCCCCTGGAACTCCAGAAAATCATGTAAATTCATTTAAAAATCAGTTTTAGCCCCTGGACTTAATAGAAATTAGGAAAAACACCTCTGATAAGTGTAGCTAGACCCCTGGAAATTATGAAAATAATATTATAGACCCTGTAATGGGGTGAGTTCATTATTTTAACCCTGTTTAGTATTTAATTTAGAAAATTGAATATGTAACTAGTGTTTGAAAATTAAAAAGGGGGACAAACATAATTGTCAAAATTAATTAAAAACTTTCTCAGTACTTAGAAAACTTTGGAGTGAGATAAAAGTATATTTTTGGGCTGAAATAAATCTGTGTCATCTATTATTCACATTTATTAGTATAGGGACACATTTTTAAGTAAAGAATAGTTATAGAAAAATAGGGAAAATAATTATGAAATGGTCTACATCAGAAGCCAAGGTCAAAATATGATTTTAAATTATTTAGGACCAGAACCTATTCTGTTTAGGTGATGTGTATTACTAATTTAATAATAAAATACACAATTATGTATAGGAATATAAATCTGAAAATATAGCAACTAGTAAATGATAAATGGAGTTTCTAAAATCCAAAGAGTTCAGTTTAGGGTTGATAGAAGTTGTGAAGGCACATATGGAGAAGAAAAAAATACTTTCCATACATACTTGGTAGTTTAATGTAAGGAATTTACTTAAAACTGAAACACAACACATATAATGGTGAATGAATTTCATAAATATGAATGTGTGGTTTGTATGAAGTAGAGTTGTGAACTATGTCTTATGATTGTTGTTTTTCTTTTGCTATGTGTGATGGTATGAAGTAGAACCTGTTCAAGAACAAGTTATTCATTTCCAAGATCAGGACTACCCATTTCAAGAGCAGCAAGAAGGAGGCAAATGTCCTTGACCACTTTGATCCTATGCTAGGATGTGTAGATAGAATTATTTGCATTGTCAAATGAAATATGAAACCCATGCTAGGAAAGTTTCCCTAGAATTGCATTACCTTGTTTCCTTGTAGCTTGGGTTGGGATTTATTTTGTCATGTCATTTATTTACATGCATATGCTTAGCCATGCTTAGAATGGAATATTTGGGATATGAGATCATCAGTTTATTTTACCATACTCTTGAATGAGACATGGTGAGTTATGTAGAGGTAGGGATCAAGGCAAGTTGGATGTTTTGGTTGTGTGCTGGGTGCACGAGACTTGGGTTTGTGTTTAGTACTTGCCTGGATCCTAAGGACCGGTTCATGGAGCATGTAACCCGGCTTTACAGTGCCAACCACATGCTGAGATGGGGCAGCTTAGCCAATTAATTAGGTGTATCCCCGGCGTAGTATGGGTGTGTTGGATGGTGCGGGGAGTAGGTGTCAGCTGGACTACCATATGAACCGCAAGGCTCAAGAGGGGGCCACTGCAGCGGGGTTGGAGCCTCTTGTATGCTGTTAGGGGTGAAACCTCAGTGGGCCCATGCTCGTCGGGAATCCCTTTGTAAAGGCTTCGTAGTGATCTCCTGGCCGCACACCTGGGAAGTGTGAATGTGGATCGTAGCCACTGGCATAATGGAGGTTCTTTTAGTCCACCCGGCAACGGGGGATGAAATCACTACTTGTGGGTACAGTGGTACAAACTCTGCAGAGTCAAAACTGTCTTGACAGCCGTGCTCACGGTTAAGAGCGGCCTGGACTTATTCATGATTAGAGGATTGATGGTTTTGGAAGTTAAGCGGGGAGCTTAACATTGGAAATGATGTTATGGTTATTGGATTATAATGATGGGATGGGAGATTGGGACCATTTCACCTGTGTAGTAATGTAGGTGCTTAATAAGCTAAGGTGATAGGTATTAATTGCGTAGTGCTTTAACCATGAGTTCAACCTCTCCTTGTTCTAGCCATGCATGATATAATTTTCCCACACTTGCTGAGTACCATTGGTACTCAACCTTGCATATTTGTTGGTTTATATTGCTGCTCAGGTCAAGATAATGAGGTGGTGTATAATGACCAAGATTTTGGACCCGAGGAAGGATTTTAGGTTCATGAAGACCCCCGGGCAACGCCTGTGATGGAGCCCTAAAAGAATAATATTCTGCTGCTAGTTTATTTACTTGTGATGAAACATTAGTGTCCATTGAGACATTTGCGATGTAAGACTTATTTATATTCGACACCTGGCTTGTAATAAATGATACTTCACTATTTGTCATCACATGTATGAGAAAATGATCCTGGCATACATGTGATATTCACTTGGTTGTTTCTTCGGAAAAACCGGGTGTGACACCTTCTAGGTACCTCTACCAACTGGTGGTTGGAAACGGTTTCCATTCATAATTGACTGCATATGAACCTAACGGGTCGCGCACTTAAGGGGTTGGAATATCAAAAAACTTGGCTAGATGATTGTCTCTAGTGCAAGTGGGAGATTGTTGGTGATATGCCCAAGAGGCAATCATAACAATATGGGTTAAGGCCTGTTGGATATTTGATCTATAAGCAATTAGGGTACTAATGGGTCTGTGACCTAAAAACCCATTAGTACGCCTATAAATACGAGGGGTAGGGTTAGAGACTGAGCTCTCCACCACGTGACAGCCCTAGCCGCCACCCTCGCAGGCCTCACGTCGAGACCCTTGCCGCGCACGCGGTGCTAGCACACGGCGCACGAGTTCCTCCCCGTACGTGTGTACTCCATGGAGGCGTTGCCGCTACTGCTACGCTAATCGGCTACGACGAACGTGACCATCTACCTGTTGTCGTGACGAGGACGAGGAAGAGACGAACGTGGCCGTCTACTTCCCCTACAATGACGCGTGTCTACGTTCCGATGTGCTGCGCTTCTAGTGGTAATAATCTATGACCTCTGTACTCGTATGTTTCCTGAGTGACGTGGTAGATTTGCTAGAGTAATGTACTGCCGATTTCACAACACAAGGTGCTTCTGCTGACCCTGTCGATCGTGAGCCTAGTTTTGGTCAAACTGAAAACAGGAATAACTCATCAAATTAAGTTGGCAAACAAGGTTTTTTTTTATCTTGGATTCTTCATGTTTCGGTTGGTTCCAAGTAACAATCCTTTATAAACTGGCCACAAAACCGAACTGAACTGAATTAAGCTAACATGCGCCGGCGGCTAAATCCGGGCCTGAAACCACCCTTTCTGTCAGTCCAACGTGCAAGCCGACTTGACTAGTACGTGCTTCAACTGAAAGAAAAGCAAGAAACACGTGCGGATGTCTGCTGTCGACGAGCCTTCGTTCCGAAACAGAACTCGTCGTCCAGCCATTTCAAATCCTGCCTCCAACTTGCTTCTTCGCATCGCCTATAGACTATACATCCCAGCCGTAAAATCTTCCATTTTATGCTGTGGATATATTCAGGCGCCTCGACTTGTGATAGAGCCCACTGTTCATGCGGGTAAGGTGGCGGATGCTGACGAGAAGCCACCGATGTATCCCAGCTCCAAATACAGCCATCCAAACATCACCATGCTCGGGCCAGACCCATGTCAAACACGGGAACCAAACATCACACAGCCTGCACAGGCACATGCTGATCATGTCCACGTTAGGCCTGGCTCCGCACCCCATCCATGACCGGGCCAGTCCGGACAGGACAACCAATCATGCCTTACATTACCAGAACGTAACAAATGGGACAAGAACAGTTTAACGTTGAGGTCCGTTCACGAAAGCTGCAGAGAATTCGACACTCCCACATGCCGATTGTTAATGATCTCCAGCCGGCAAGATGAGTTCGACGGATGCGCCGTGCTGCAGCAGCTAGACGGTCAAATTTGATATCCTCGTCTTTATCTCGCGCGCTCCGTGGCCTAGACGAAAATCCCAACGGTTTTCTTTTTGTTGTTGTTGTTGTTGTTATTGTCTGTGTTATTGCCGCAACTCATGCCCTGCCGTTACAACACGTCCCATGAACATCAAATTTGATCTTGCTCGACGAACGCATGCATCAAGTAATGGCATCAAAATTTAAAACCGGCTTCCTGGTTGCCATCAGATTACTGGTGAAGCAGATCCTCTCTTACAAACTACTCCCTCATTCTGAATTAATTGATGTTTAAGACAGCTAATTTAGTGTAAATTGAACTAATTTTTTTATTCTAAACGTCAATTAATTCAGAACGAAAGTAGTACTGATATACAGCATCCCCGTGCCATGCCCGTCAGACAGAATGAATTTTTTTTATTAAAAGAAATAAGAAGCACGGGAGCAGGCCAGATCGAAAGTAATAACAAACGGACAGGAAAGTGACGTGGCGACCTGCAGCTTCTGGGCCCATATATACACACATTACGTTGTGCGCTCAGCGACATGTCCACAAGCTTTCCTTCCTCTGGGCTCGTCAGCAATGGAGGATCACGGCGACCGAAAGATCACAAAGGATGAGGCGACGGTGAGGCTGGCTCGGAGTTTCCGATACGAGGACTACAACACCAGGAGGGTCTTCCTGCGCAGCTACCCGCTGCAGTGGAACTGGTCGGCCGAGCTGGACGAGAAGCAGGGCCTGGGCGCCGCTGCCGATGGTCCGGCGGGAGCCAACAAGAACCGGCCGGCGTATGGCAGCAACGACGACGACGAAGACCATGATAGAGAGGTAGAGCAACGTGGCGGCGGCAGGGGGTGGAGGAGGCAGGTGGTGGTGGCCGTGGTGGAGTGGGGGGAAGGGAAGATGGTGCTGCTCAGGATGGCCAAGAAGCGGCTGGCGCTGTACCTGCTCGGCTGCCACCACGGCCACCCTGCAATGCCGTGCAGGTCCGGCGGCTCCGCTACCCCTGCCATGCTCACCTCCAGATGATCGGTGACATGGATCTTCGCTCAAGTCTCAACCGACACGCGTTTAGCCTCTCGTTGATTGCTCTGTTTCTCTGTTTTCTGAATGGAACGCGCATAACGTGGTAGCACCCCACATGTGACAGGTGAATAGAATTTGTGACGGTGCTTAGTACTCACTCTGTTTTGAAATGAATAATGTTTAAAACAAAAATATAGTTCTATTTAAAGTAAATTAGCTATCTACACGTTATTTATTTCAGAACAGAGTAAGTATATTGTTGTACATTGTCAGGTGAGATTCTTACGATAAGAAAAGAAAGCAACTTTATATATATGCGTTAGTACCCTAAGGCCTTGTTTAGGTAATAATAAATAGAGTGGAATGGAGTGTAAAACAAACTAGTTTTCACTTCAATCCTCCCCAATCCACTTTAAATGGAGAGTATTTCATTATATCCATACAAAGCCTAAAATGGATTTTTCTGCAATGCCTTAAATCAAGGGCTTATCTAGACCATTGATCTGCACAAATGGATGATCTATATCTGCAACCTATTTTTTTAGGAGGGCAGTCTGCATCGTCCATTATCAAGATCAGTGGTCTAGATAACCCCCTAGATCTAGTGGCCGTAAAAAAGATTTATGCACATCAGTGAGATATCCTAGCCTATTGAACAACGACACCTAGCAACACGATGATACCATCGACTCGAATGAAGAAGCCTTAGATCTCTGAGCTAAAATCCCCGTGCCTGCTTGATGATGTATGCATCAGTGGGTATCCTCACTGGTTCGGTTCGCTTAGTGGATCGTCCATGCAATTGACCTGGTGTAAACTGTTTGAACCAGCAGAGGTAAACTAACGGATCGTCCATCGGTGCACTATTCGCTTGTTAAGCTCGAATTTCTGCCCAATAGAGTTTCCGAAGGCCCAGAACGGTAAAATCAGATGAAATTGAACAAAAATGAAGCGGGGATTTTTCTTAGATAATTATAGAGAATGAGTTCCCGACCTGGATCTCAATAGATTACAGCTAGTTATTACAAATTAATAGCCCATTGGTCTGCTAATCATCACTCCGCTAAAAAGAAGTAAAAAAAATGCCAACATAATTCATGCATGACAAATAATTATTAACACTCTAATTGATAAAGCTAAAATGAAGTAAAAAATGGCCACATAATTCATAAATGGCAAAAAAATATTAACTATCTAATTCATAAATCTCCATAAATGGTTGAAGAAAATATGCATGACGAATGTCTCGATGTTGGGCATGCTTCTTGGAACCCCATCTTATCTTCTTCACTCCGCTATAGCTGCGACCATTGACATTATGAAGCAAGAGTACCATGGGTCTTGGGTAGGGCTTGGGTCGACTCCCTGAATAGGGTCTAGTCGGGCCGAGTACAGAATACCAGGTGACACACAATCTGGATACGTTGAACTATACTAGGAAGTCAAAAAGATAAGCTGCAAGTCAAATCATCATTTAAAGATATAGAGTAGCCCAAAAGTGATCTTAGAGAAAGACTTGCTACAGAGATAAACCTGTTGTAACTGACTAAAAAATCCTAACTGTAGTCCTAACCCTCGGAGATATAAGAAGGGTAGAGAATGCTTGTGGTCTTTATGCCTTACAGATAAATCCGCAAGTGTATGGATATCGATGTAGCCTTTACCCAGGTGTATTCTAGGGTATCCAAATACAAAAGGAACAAGAAGCGGATTCTATCCTAACCATATTATAAGAGTGCAAGGGATAAACTACGCAAAGAATACTTTTCTATGAGATGATAGGGACTTCCGAATCCATGTAGCTACACTTCACATTATTCATTCACTTAACACAGTTCATTGTTCCTGTTTACTTTGGGTGTTATCATTCTTTTCTAGAAAAAAAGCTATTAACCAAATGAAGCGCCTATTAAGTAACCTGTACTTAGCGGACTTTAAAGGACAAATAAGGCTGTCAACACCCGCCGCCTACGGTCTCCCATGAGGTTACCCATATTCCAAGCAAACCCTAAGCCTATACAGTGCCTCCATACAAAGAATTAATACTCTATCCTATTTGCATGATAGAATTGTAACATGCTAAACATTATAAAACATATTATGCATAACATAACAAGGAACCTACAAATAGGATATGGATTCCTAGATTAAAATCGATGAATAAAAGAAAAATATAAGTCTACATGTTTCCTAAGTGAAGGTCGAGGACTCTACTCTCGGTGGAGCATCCTCCCCGGATGCACAATTCGAAAGAAGAGCCGACTGTATAGGTGGCCAAGTGGGCCGGCTAAAACAGGCCAGCTTGAGGCCTGACAAAACCAGCCCGACACGAGCACGACCTGGCACGAAAGGGAGCAGGCCCAGGTCAGTCGGGAGCCCATCACAGGTTGTGCCTAGAACGAGACATAGGCCTGTCGTGCTGGCACGACATGACTCGTGTAAGGGTCAGCCCGATGGACTCGACTTGTGGCCCACGTAGCCCGTGGTGGTTGGCCTGGCTCGACCGACCTATATAAGTCGACGCGCCCGCGCCTCTTTTGGCTTTTGTCTCGGCGCCTCTCCCTCTCGTTCCTCCCCCTCGCTGCTACACCCCACGTGGCCGCACCTCGTCTTTTGGCTCTCGTCTCGACTCTGACGCCTCACGTCGCTCTGTCCCGCCTTTGTGGCCGTGCATCTCTCAGCTCTCGTATAAGTGCCGATGCCTCCCACCGCTCCCCCTTACCTGCACGGCCGTGCCTCTCTTTGATCCCGTTGCCTCATCGCCTGTCATGGCTGAAGAGCACATTCTTCTTGTACTCTGATGGGGGGCTCCATTAACGATGATCTTTGCATGGACGGGATCCATGGCGATGACCATGACGATGATATTGCTAGAGGTGCCGATGTTTTGTTTGGGGCAAGCGGGTCATCGGCGCGGTAGCGATGGGAGACGGAAGCCCAACGTCCAGCACCGCCAACAAGGGGCAGAGGTGAACATCTCTGATGTGTGGTATGATTTTGTAGATTTATAGATTATAATTTAGATATCTTGTTTGTAGTTTTATGTTAGGACTCGGTTGAGCACCTCTGATGTCTGACAAAGACATGGAGGAGCACAAGCACGTCATCAATGGCAAGGAAACGAGGTATGAGCTAGGTGTAAGTACTATAAGACTAAATTAAGTGCTAAAAGTAGTAGCGGAACTGGTCATATGCTTAGGCACGTAGCATCATGTAATAGAAAGGCTAGGACTGCAAGCTCATCATCTCAATTGAATCTGCATTTTAGTTCAGATGGTGTTGTTCGACATTTTCAGTATGGTACTGAAATTGCAATAACTGAACTTATTAGGACCGTTGCTAGACTTGATCTGCCTTTAAGTGTTGGTGCTACTTCTGCATTTGAGGATTACATTAGGATTGCACATAATCCTAGTTTCAAACATATCTAGGCAGTCCAGTACTAGGGATCTTGAAGCATGTTTTAAATGAAAGGTCCACTGTTTATTTGACATCTGATATATGTTTTGGTAAAGCTAAGGAGGACTGTCTTATTGTGGTGTTTCATTTTGAAACTAGTGAGTGGGAGTTATAGAAGAGAATTGTTGGTATGAGATTGATTGATTGCTCTCAATCTGGACTGAACATTGCTGAGCACATTCCTAATGTTGTTTCTGAGTATGACATGAGTTCTAAAGTTATGTCTATTACACTTGATAATGCTTCTATTGATTCTCATGCTATATAAGATTTAACTCCATTTTTGTCTATGTTGGCTCTGTTTTGTTGCATTGATGTTGTGCATGTCACACAATAAATCTTATTTCAAATCTGGCCTTAAACATATTAAAATTTAGCTTGAGGATTTTAGGAAAACTATCTCTTTTCTAAATTCTTTTAACCAGCGCATTGCTTCTTATGAGACTTTTTGCTTGTCTATGGGGGTATGTCCCCATAAGTTTGATTTGGACATGGATGTTAGGAATGCAATTTATCTAATGTTAGAACATCTCGTGCCATACAATGAAACATTTTCTATTTCTATTCAAACTCATTACCAGGTTGCGTGCAGGTGGCACTGCTAACTGATGCACATTGGTATGTTGTTGAACATTTGTTAAAATTTTTAGTTTTGTTCCATATTTCTACTGTTTATTATCCTACATCTTCTTTAATGATGCATGCTGTTGTTTTGAGTTCCTGATCATTTGAATCAGTATGAGAATGATGATTTCTTAGATTTGTTGTTCTTCCAATGAAAACAAAATTTCTTAAGTATTGGGCTGACATTTCTATGTGTACTCTATTGCATTTATTTCAGATCCTAGGGCTAATCTTGCTGGTTTTAACAATGCACTTCAACTTCTTACTTAATTTGTAAGCCGTCACTATTCAGTTTATCACAATCAAGTCAAATCAAAGTTAACTAATCTTTTTTTCCAAATATGAGAACAAATTTGATTATGTTCAATTGCAAAGACCAATACGGCCTAGCATAGAGCAGGTAAGCAGGTAAGTTCGTGGAATAGGATCTTTGGTAGGCCTGCACCATCTACTACACCATCTGTTCCTAATCCACCTTGATCTTGTAATCTTTCTGAATTATCTTCTTATTTAGATAATGATTGTGCAATATACTTAATTAGTGACCAGATCAGAAAAGAACTTATCTTGCCTTTTCTATTCTAGCTAAAGATATTATGATTGTTCCTGTTTTCACTATTTTTTCGGAATCTGCATTTAGTTGGTTTGAAAGGTTAATCGAATAACATATACGAAGTCTCACTTCAAAGCATGTTGAGATGTCGTTGCTCAGGGATTAGGAAGAAGGAGACACTTGACAACACCACAATATCGTCAATCAGGAGCATGACGACAAGATGACAAACATGTACCTGAATCAGTCTGAGTAGTTTGACTGAGTTTGAAATATTGTCTTGTTGGCCGATGGTTGTAGATCACTAAAACAGCTGAGGTGCACTCTTTTTTCCTTTAGGGTTTTCCTCATGTAGTAAAAAATGAGGTTTTACCTTAAGTTTTTAATGAGACAATCACTTTTATAATTTGTAACATTATTCAACTCTTTTTAAAGCTGAATGTTCTACTAATTTGTGATGTGAAATTTGTTGTTTTGATATTAAAATATGTTCCTGTTGTATAACTTGTATTATGTTGTTTCCACATGCTGACGGGATCGGGCCGGCCCGGCATGAGCCAGGCACAACACGGCTCGTGTAAAATTAGTCTGGGTCGTGCCTGCCCGAGTCGCAGGCCCGTCTTGCTGCATCGACCCGACCCAATTCGTCTACCGCGCCGTGTCGAGCCAATGATTTCAAGGGGTTTTGTTGCCACACTAGTCCCATTGGCCACCTATAGTTGATTGGAACTCTCCCTCCTCCTCTCTAGCACGAGAAATCTTTTAATACATGACATACGAATTTCATAATAGATCAATGAAAAACTGTCACAAAACAATGTCTATGTCATTTTAAAATTTAGTAATATATTCAACATCATAGATTGATATGCATGATGTTTCTACTAAATCGTCATGGATTGACTATTGCATTTCTTGACTATCACAGAACATCCCTCATCCAGCACCACCTCCCGTCAAGTCTATAAACCCTCATCGGTTGTGCACTCTCCCCATCCCATCCTAATTGTCTCTACTTCCACCGCCTCCATTCTCTTCGCCGTTTTCTCTAACCATCTTTCACCGCTAGCTACCATGGCAAACTTCCTCGTCAGCCCTGCGAGATTCCTACCGCATGATGGCTTCCACTTCATCGACAGTGGGGGGGCAGGAACATTCGTAGTGATCTACATCTATCCGGGGAAGCTGGTCATGCCCACGCCAAGTACAACATCGCCCATGATCCGCGCGGAGGTGATCAACCAACAGGAGCTCGAATTCTTTAGAAACCGCATCAGGCAATCTTGGAGAATGACTTGGGCTTCCTTGTCACCTCTTATCACATCACCCCCTTGGGCATCACTCTATACGCCATGGAGTCAAGCGTCATCGTCGATCTCCTCTTGGACATGAGTCCCATCAATGTGGAGGGCATCGACATCCACTTCGCATGGCACGACTTCAGCATCAACAGACGCTCAAGGAACTACAGCCATGCGGGGTGGATCTTGCTCTTGGGGTTCCCCTTGGACTATCTCACCGTCGAGTACATTGAGATAGTAGTTTCGGTCTTTGGGAAACTGTTAACCTGGCATAACCCATACGGAGCTCTGGGGCAGGTGCTAGAGAAATGCCTATACAACGGCGTGGAGTTGGTCCCTCGCAGCATCGTCCTTCGGCAGTGCCACCCTTTGGGTCCGGCCTGGTCCTGGACCTGCTCCGTCCACATCCTCAGTGGCACGCACTATTGAAGGTACTTAAGTGTCATATTTGACCGTCAATTCACCTAATAAAATGGATAAAATGAGAACGTAACATAGTGGTAGGGGTTAAATACTAACCATTTCCACAAATGTTAGTGTCTATTTGTATGCAGGTGGATTATACCCAAAAATTCTGAGAATTGTAGGTACCAATCCTGAAAACAAGTTTCCAACCAATCAGGAGTCGCCATGTGGCAACACATGGATTTATAGACCCATTCTCAAGCTTATTCGAAGAAATCCAAAGGCAGTTCACGCGAGGAAGGAATTAGGGTCCACCTGCCAGTTTCTAGGAGAAAGCACACGGCAAAAGGGACACGTGGGAGGTCAGTCAAACCAGGGGATCGACTGACCCATTTGTTCCCTCAAACTCGGTCTCCTTCCATGTGTCAACTCCCTGTGGCTCTCTGAAGGCGGTGGTGACTGATTCACGTGTAACAGCCCTAACTTTTATAAAGTTTGATGTCAACTTATGAAACAAAGTTAAGGCGATAAAAGACTATAGTTGTGTCACATGAAATGATGAACACAAATATGGACATGTGAGGGAGTTAAAAAATTTCTCTAGCCCATGCTCAACACATGTTAACCTAGGAGAAAGAATTTCACTTCCAAAACTCTAACTCATGTGCACCTCCTCTATGAGTAGAGTGGAGGGAATTTAAATGCAATTTGAATTCTTTTAAAAGGATTCCTATCAAGATTGTATAAATGCATCCAAATGAATTCACCGATGCATTCTCCATGTATCAATGAGATCATGATCCAAGTTTGGATATTTTTGGAGCTCGTATACCAATTATCTGAGGAATATTTGAGGGAGAGTAGAATTCAAATTTGAATTTGAAAATGGAACCAAACATGCTCAATTTTGAAATATGAGTTTAGATTCAAATTCCTCATATTATGTTTGGTCTACCATCCAATTTTGGTGGAATTCGGACGAAGGCGGTGCGGGAATATTAAAGCACAGAGGAGGGAGATATTTGAGGTGTGAGGTCCCACATGTCATACACACACTCGAACAAACCGACTCAGTTCTGTTTTTCTCGGCTGAGCGCGCGATAGCTCCCGGCAGCCGATCGGACGATCTCCGGTGCCACCTCCTCCTCCTCCTCGGTTGTCTATCCTCTGCCCTTATCTCTCTGGAAGGCTGCACAAACGAATTTCTATTCTTCTCTCTCGCTGGTGCACGGTCTCTGCTTTCTCCCGAGCAGAACACAACCGGCGCCCCTCTTCTTCTCTCGATCCTACACAGACACATGAGCACCGTATGCTTGATCTCTCCACAGAAAAGATCATCACATACTCATGCTCTAGCCAGCTAGAACTTCACTCCGCCGTCCCGAGCTCACTGGCGCCTAGAAACAGCAAAGTTTCCACTGCTCCCGAGTTGGAACTGAAGAAACCGGAACTGATCACCGTGGACAGCCCAAACCAGGAGTGATCATGCCCAAGAAAGCCACCCCATCGGTGCACCTACAAGTATAGTAGCTCACCTCCGAAGCTCAGCCCTAGCCATTGATCACAGAGGGAGAATTTCAAGTTTTTCTCCCGGGCGGCAGAAACTGACCTTTAGGTAAGGAATTGCAAAATTCGTCCTCAAATCGTGTTTGTTGTGTTTCAAACTTCACATACAGGATGTTAACTGCCTAGCACACCTCCTCCATCGATTTTAGACCAAGAAATTGAGTGTAGAGCGAGGAATCCGAGTTCTTTTCGAGGGTATACCGCTGGACTGTATCGGGCGCACGGTGCCGATAGGTTTGGAGCGCTCCCCGGCTTGTTTAGACCTCATGTCGGTCTTCTACATGATCCCCTGGTTATTTAGAGCCCAAGAATCGACCATTTGGTGGAGAATTCACCGTGCACGACCTCGCTGGAGCCCTAGGGTTTGCTGTTGCCGATGCGCCCTGTTTTCCGGCGAGTTTTAGCCGCCGGCGACCTCACCAACGTGTTCAGCATGGGGGAAAATGGGGGGGGGGGGCAGCAGGGGGTCCGGAGGTGGCTGGCAAGTGCATTTCCGGTGACCTCGCCGGAGGGAGCCGCCCCTGCTCTGTTTGGCGCGAGGCTGAAGGTTAGGGATGACGAGTGGGACCCACTGTCGGCATTTAAACATTTTCCAGATTTTCCCAATTCAGTTCAAACTTTGGAGATCCATGACTTTGTGTAGGAGTGTCCAAAAACTTTGAAACAAAATTTGTTGGATTCCTCTCAAAGAGTACTATCAATGGGTGCATCCCAATGTTTATGAAAATCCCTGGATTTGGCTCATTAATTCATTTAAATAAAATCTTGTATGAATTTTTGCAGGAGTTCTGTTTATTGGAAAATTCCCAAATTTGGACAGGACATTCTCCCAGAATTTCTTAAACTCCAGTAAAAATTTCAGAGGCATTGGACCGCAATTGCTTAGTCAATTGATGTGTTCATTCCTTATGTCTCTGAAAAATGGGAAAATAGAACAGAGACAATTTCAGCTTTTCCCCATTCTTTGTAAAATCCATATCTCCATGTAGGAAACTCCAAAAATGGTAAAACAATTCCTATGTACTCAGGGCATTTTGTACTGCACAAAAAGTATACGTTGCAGCATAGGAAAGCTTAATATCTAGGGGGTAAAGGCAAATTAGTGAAAACCACATAAGGATTTGTTGTGCTCACTTGAAGCCATTTCATGAGATCAATTTTTGCACACTGCCTAAATACCTTCCATAGAGGCTGTGGTTAAATTCTCAGCTTCATTGGACCTATGGAACTTGAGCTACCATCTTTTAGGTTTAAGTGTTCATATAATGGACTTAATCACATGGTGATTACTAGTATCTCTTTTCACCCTAGCTTTCATCATCTTTAAGGTTGTAGATTCAACAACAGAAACCTAGCTGTTGTTTGTCCCTTTTAGGTGTGAGTTAACTGGTACAACAGTTTTGGATCATTTTCTAAATTGCTTTTGAATACATGTGCATAAATCATCTTATTAGCACATGACGTCGACGTTCAACGAGGACTCGACTCTGCAGCAAGGATCTCCATCTTATGACGAGTTTGGCGGATTCTCCGGAGGAAGACTAACTTCTAGCTTCTAACAAAACCGTTGAGCAAGGCAAGCCCCTGTTTGCATATCGTTACCATTTTAAATTTTGCTTTACTTCACCTCATGGTTATTAGACTTGATATTGTGCATTGTGTCTAGGATGATTGAAACTCACTTGCATGGCTATTACATCCCTGAGTAGAAGGTTTAGTGTAGGTTTTGCCTCATCATAGATGCTAGACTAATGTTGTAGCTAGCTCGGTAGAAGTCGAGTAGTAAAATGCTACTCGCGAGAAAGTTCGAGTAACGGAGTTACTCGCGAGAGGTTGATGATAAGAGCACCCTCATGAAAATGAGATGGGGACGGGGATGTTCCTGTAGGATGGAGCGCTCAAGGTTGGTCTCGACCTGCGATGGGTGTGACAATGCTTGAGACCACATTTGGCCTGGACCGGGATGGTAAGGCAAATGTGGAGGTTGGTTGTAGCCCCGTCCGTGTCGGTTAAGGACCGTATGTATGTGGCTCTGCTGGACAAGATTGAGCTGTACCGGATATATAGTGGGGTATGGGACCTATGAAACTGATGTAACTCGATGGACCGTAATATAGAAACTCATCTTTCGCGTGGGAATGGCGTTGAGAAGGCGGGAGGTGTAAATCCTTTAGCGGGCAACTTCACGTATCCGCGTAGAGGACCATCCTGCTCAGCGCGAAACGTTTTTCTATGTCGGGGTGTCGTGTGAAAGGTTGCTGCATACAACGTAAGAAAGAGCTCTTGAGAGAGTCTTTCGAGGCAGGTGTATGTGTCGTGTATTCCGGATTGTTATTGATTTGAATCACCATTCCTCGCGGAAGAGGATTGAGCATACTTGCCCACTGCGCCGTGACGTAGTAAGAAGAGGAACTAAGTCTCTTAACTTGCTGTTTGTGGATTAATAACTGTTTTGGAACCTTGACTGAAGTAGATATAGAGCCAACTAAATTTCATTTCCACCTTAGGCTAGCAACTTCGTGATAAGCGTTTCTTGTTTGATTGTGAACTTCCGATGTTGTGAGGCGTGAGGACCACTAAAATGAAGGCTAATAGAATCTGAATATAAGGATCAAGTTTAGTCAAGCTGTATTTTGCAAATTCCTATTCCTACTGTCTTACTACCCCTGCATGTAGAGTTACATGTTTAGAATTGACGGTTAAGTCTTATTGAGCCTCAGTGCTCACGGTTGCTTCTGAGTTGTTTTGCAGGTAGCAGGATGCCTGCTATAAAGAGGGTTGTTCGGTGAGACGACGAACCTCACGGTTCGTTATACCCATTGGAAACCTAGCCGCTGCCTTTCTTTGGTGAAGCTAGTAGGAAGCGTTCACGGGCTGAACGACTTCTCTTCGGCGTAGTTAGGGTCAAGAGTGAGTAGATTGTCTAGTTTTGACATTCCGTTGCGTGTGTACTTATGTTGTAAAAGAACTTATCTTGAGTAACAAAATGGTTCATTATGTTATTACGTCTCTTTTCGTGCATGTTGTTGGGTGTCGCATCGCACGACACCACCCACTGCGATTAACGGGCGTGGCTCCTCACAGCGTGGTATCAGAGCCGCACTGGGAATAGCATGCATGAAAAGAGAATATTTTGAAAACTTAGAGGTATACGAGTGAGGAACGTATAGCATGCCCACATAAGGAGTATTATTAGTATAGTTACTTAAGGTGGCAAGCTAACAGTGTGTTACTCTTCAGTATTTAAATTCAGTAACGACGCACCTACGTGGAGGTAAGAATGATAGGGAACACCACCGAAAGCGGATCAATTTCGGTTAGATCTCCCATACGAGGAAAGTAGTGTGAGATGTCCCGTTCAAAAATGGACGGGAAGTGAATATGTTTTCTAAGACTCTTCATGTCTTAGAGACATATGAATGACACTAGCCTCCAGTGCGCAAACCCAGGGGCAAGAGGAGGAGACCCCATCGTGTGGTTTGTAACACGAAGTGTGTTCTCTAGGACTCTTCATGTCCTATGAGGCATACAAAAGCGCTGTTCCACCGGTGTTCTTTATTGCAAAAGGTATGGAGCCCCCGTCGGGTGGTGAATAACCCGATCATGTACCTTGAGACGTGACTTGACTCAAGGACGGCCCGTATGGCAATGATACGGGGTGTATGTTTTTACTATGATATGGACCTGTCTGAAATGATAAACCAATGTGTGCATCATTATTGAGTGGTTTTCTGCAGGTACCTTAACCACGTTAGAACATGTCGTGTAGAAAACGTTTGTGAGTGATCATTTTAGTGCCACCATTTGAAACGTATATGCCGGTATAAAGCCGGTTAGGATTTGATGAGGAAACGTAGTACCGTGATGTGTTATGAACCGCATGAAAAAGAAGGTTTGAAAAGAAAAAAAGTAAATTTAGAGTCTAGGATTCTATTAGGGGGTAATTAACTCCTATATTGAACTAAGAGTCAATCGGGAGTATAGATTTATTCACAAGGACTTAGGAATAATCTCCGCTGTTTTCGGCAGAATTTTTGCTGAAGTTGAACAGGACATAACTTTTGTTTGGTTGAACCAATGGAGGTGTGTGATACATTTATGGAAAGGTTTTGAAGTCTTATACAACTTTTCTGTAGAAGTACAGACCAGAATCACTCTCCAAATGGATGAAATTCTCAGATGAGTGTGAACTGTCCAAAAACAGGGCAGGCACAAATTGCTCTCTGGAAATTTCTGTATTTCGATCATAACTTTCTATAGAAAAATTTCTAAGGGTCATGTAATACACCGTTGGAAAGCTTGTGATATATTCTATGACTTTGTTGTTCAAAGTTTCTCCATATTTGGAGTTTAATTGTATGAAATCTTGCGAACAAAACAGCTACCTTCAAAGGAGGTGCTGTCAAAATTGTTCCAGATTTCTGTTAATTTTGAAATATCACAACTTTTGATCCAGAACTGATATGAAGGCAAATGAATACCCGTTGGAAATATATTGAAGTTAACTATAACTTTGATATTCAACTTGAGACAGGAAATTGCAGTTTTCATATTCAAATTCTGGGATTAAGACCTATTGGTCATTCTGAACAGAGTAGTGCATATTGCCTATGTAACTTAGGACTTGTTCTGGAGAGGGATGTTTTAGACTTCTCTAAGCTCCATAACATGTTCTTGAGTTATCTTTCAGTTTTCTTCCAACTGTTGAAATTAAGGGTTTGGACAAACTTGCTCAAGTTTGGTAGATTTCAGAATTGTCGAAACCCTGGTTAGATTATGTAGTGCTGCAATATCTATGTGATGCTTTTACGGTTATGTTTTTGAATTCAAGTTGAGTTTAAACTTTGAATTTTAACCGTAAATTGCTCACTCTTGCAGCATGGATCGTGCTCATTCCAGGAGTGAGGTTGGTGAGTCTAGTCACGACGAAAATAATTCGCCACAACAAGAAGTGCCGACATCATCAACCGGATTGGCGGAAATCTTGGCAAAGATGGCTGAGTCTCTGGATCTGTTGGTGCGACAAAGGATACGACAGGAGACACTACATAAAAATCCCCCACCAAGCACTTATCTGGATTTTCTAGCAAGACAACCACTGGTTTTCTTGGAAGCGAAAGAACCGTTGGAGTCGGCTCATTGGCTCCAATGTATTGAAGCCAAGTTTGATATGCTTGAGTGCGATGAATATCAGAAGACTCTATTTGCCGCTCAACAACTCCACGGAGCCGCTGGAGCGTGGTGGGCGGAGTACATCGCTACTCTTCCTGAAGGTCATCGCGTGACGTGGGATGAATTCCGGGATGTTTTCCGGGCACGTCACATTTGTTCGGGAATTCTTCGAACAAAGTATCAAGACTTTCTGGAATTAAAGTAAGAAGAAAGGAGTGCGTACGAGTACTTCAAGGAGTCTGAAGACTTGATGCAATACGCCACTCATATGGTAGATTCAGAAGCGTTGAAGTGCGAGTATTTCTTCCGAGATTTGAATGTCGATCTTAAAGAACAAGTGACCTTGTTCAATAACGGTATTTACAATGAGTTGGTAAATGCCGCTATCATTAAAGAAGACATGCGTCTCCGTTGTGAAGAGGAGCTGAAAAGAAGTATACCACCAGACAGTGATATCGAGGTTTCTCCGAACTATCGAGTGCAATATTACTCGCCAGTTAGGCAACAAATTTAGCCTGTGGTGCAACTCTCACAACCACGGCTGGAGTTGATCACTTATGAGCCTCCATCTCAACAGCAGCGGTCTGAAATTATTCGTGCAACCCTACCGCAACCAGCTACGCACGAATTATCTCCACCTCGTGTTAGTAGAGAGCTGAGGATTTCTGCAGCGCAAAACCGTCGTGGAGCTGAGCAGAGCCACACTTGTGTGTCATCTCACCAATGCTCAGATCAGCACCGTGAACCTTCAAAGAAGAATCATTTGAAAGCTGGCAGGGTCAATTACACTGCTATTGAGGACATTGCAAAAGGCGAACCAGTTTTAACGGGCATGTTCACATTACACGAACAGCCCACTTTCGTGTTATTTGATTCCGGGGCCACCCACAATTTTATTAGCAGAGACTATGTGCTGAAGAATAATCTTCCATTTAGCACAGTTAAGCATTCGTTTCATATCAGCTCACCCGGAGGCAAGATATCAACAGATGAAATGGTCTCACGGGTACCTTTATGTTTGGGTGGAAACATCTATCCTGCGAGCCTTATCATACTCAAAGGCCAAAGGATTGATATTATCTTGGAGATGTCATGGTTGACACATTATTGAGTTATCTTTGACATCAGCTCTCGGACTGTCCAACTGAATTCCCCAATACACGGTTGCAACACATTGAACCTTATGGATCTATCACAACGAGTTGCAGCAGTGCATCAGATTGAAGCTCCTAAACTTGAGGATATTCCAGTGGTATGTGAATATCCAGATGTATTTCCCGAAGACTTGCCGGGCATGCTGCCCGAACGTGATGTAGAGTTCAAGATTGAACTAGCACCGGGAACAACACCTATTTCTCGACGACCATACAAAATGGCACCGAAGGAGCTCGCAGAATTGAAGGAGCAGCTTAATAAGTTCATCACCTTGGGGCTGTTCTGCACTCTTCATGAAGAAGAAGGACGAGACTTTGAGACTATGCATAGATTATCGTCCACTGAACGCTGTCACTATCAAGAATAAGTATCCACTACCGCGCATCGATATTTTGTTTGATCAACTAGTGGGTGCTAAGGTATTATCCAAGATGGATCTTCGATCCGGGTATCATCAGATAAAAATCCAGGCAGAAGACGTACCTAAGACAACGTTCTCGACAAGATATGGTCTTTATGAATATCTTGTCATGTATTTTGGGTTGACCAATGCTCCGGCTAATTTTATGTATCTCATGAACTCTGTGTTCATGCCGGAGTTAGATAAGTTCGTCGTGGTTTTCATCGACGACATCTTGGTCTAAAGTCAGAAAAAGAACACGCTGAACATTTGCGTATTGTACTCCAACGCTTGAGGGATCACAAGCTATATGCAAAGTTCAGTAAATGTGAGTTTTGGATCAGCAAAGTGCCGTTTCTTGGGTATATTATTTCAGCGGAAGGCATCGCTGTGGATCCAAGTAAAATCGAGCAAGTGTTGAATTGGAAATCTCCAACATCTTTTCATGAAGTGAGGAGTTTCCTAGGTTTAGCGGGTTATTACAGGAGATTCATTCCAAACTTCTCCAAAGTCGCTAAACCTATGACGGAGCTGTTGAAGAAAAGCACCAAGTATGATTGGAGCAATTCATGCGAACAAACTTTTCAATCTCTAGTGAAGTATCTCACTACAGCCCCAGTTTTGGCCCAGCCGGACACCACGAAGCCGTTTGATGTTTATTGTGATGCATCCGGCATTGGTTTGGGTTGTGTATTGATGCAAGAAGGACGTATGGTCACGTATGGATCCCGACAACTCAGGAGTCATGAGCAGAATTACCCGACACACGACCTTGAACTAGCTGTAGTGGTCTTAGCATTGAAAATGTGGAGGCATTATCTACTAGGCAATCTAGTACATCTCTACACTGACCATAAAAGATTGAAGTACATCTTCACACAGAAGGAACTGAATATGAGGCAGCGAAGATGGCTCTAATTGATCAGGGACTATGAACTTGAAATTCATTACGATCCAGGCAAAGCGAATGTGGTCGCCGACGCACTTAGTCGGAAAGCTCACGTTCACCATTTAGCCATGGCTGCACATGAAGGAAGAGAACTAAGCCTGTGCTTAGTTCCCTACGGATCGTTGTTCAACCTCGCTCTTATTCCTACGATCCGAGATGAGATTGTAGAGGCTCAGAAGAGAGACAGGGGTATGTCTCATATCCGGAGACGGGTAGACAGCGGTGATTTGAAGACGTTCCGCAAGGATGAAGAGGGTACTCTATGGTTTAACAACCGTATAGTTGTACCCCGAAACATGAAGTTGTGGAGGAAGATATTGGATAAAGCTCATTTTCCAAGTACTCTATTCATCCGGGAAGCAATAAGATGTACCAGGACTTGAAATCTAAGTTCTGGTGGACACAGATGAAAAGAGAGATTGCAAAATACGTATCCGAATGTGATACGTGTCGGCGGATTAAAGCCGACCATATGAGGAAAGCCGGACCACTTCAACCGCTGAAGGTTCCAGCATGGAAGTGGGAAGACATAAGTATGGACTTCATCGTCGGTTTACCCATGACCAGCAACAAACATGATTATATTTGGGTAATCATCGATCGTTTGACCAAGACAGCTCATTTTATTCCAGTCCATACCAAATATGTGGCAAAGAAGTATGTGGAGCTGTTCATCTCGAGAATCGTGTGTTTACACGGGGTTCCCCACACCATCGTGTATGACCGAGGTACGTTATTCGTATCCAGATTTTGGGAGCAACTACATGCTTCACTGGGAACCAAGTTAATTCGGAGTTTAGCGTATCATCCGCAAACTGATGGTCAAACAGGGAGAGTAAATTAGATTCTGGAGGATATGCTACGGCCATGTGTCATCAATCGTGGGAAGAATTGGGATGACCATCTACTGTTAGCGGAATTCTCATATAATAATAGTTATCAATCCAGCATCAAGATGGCCCCGTATGAAGCTCTTTATGGCTGGAAGTGCCGCACACCACTGAATTGGTGTGAGTCCGGCGAGAGAGTGGTCTACGAGATTGATCTTGTGAATGAAGCCGAGGAACGAGTGCGAGTGATTCAAGCCAATTTAAAGGCTGCTCAATCTCGGTAGAAAAGCTATGCAGACAAAAGACGTCGACCTCTTCACTTCGACATCGGGGACCACGTTTATCTTCGTGTCTCTCCGATGAAAGGAGTTCATCGTTTCAGAGTAAAGAGAAAGCTCGCTCCGCGATTCATCAGGCCATTTGCTGTCACTAAGATATGCGGACCCGTGGCCTATCGTCTGGAGTTACCGACGTCACTTTTAGGTATTCACAATGTTTTCCACGTCTCTCAGCTACGGAAACGTCTTAAGTACCCAACCGCAGTTCATATGGAGAACATTGAGGATCTTCAACCGGATCTTACTTATTCAGAGTATCCGATCCAGATTATCGACGAGAAGACTCGCGCCACAAGAATTCGGACATTGCGATTTTACAAAGTCTTGTGGAGTAACCACATCGCTGATGAAGCAACGTGGGAAAGCGAGAATTTTCTCCATTTAAATTTTCCTGACTTGTTTGTACCATATGTCCAGTAGTCATTCTCCGTCCTTCTTTCTTTTTGTAATCTCGGGACGAGATTCTTTTAAGGGGGGAGGAATGTAATAGCCCTAACTTTTGTAAAGTTTGATGTCAACTTATGAAACAAAGTTAAGGTGATAAAAGACTATAGTTGTGTCACATGAAATGATGAATAGAAATATGGACATGTGAGGGAGTTAAAAATTTTCTCTAGCCCATGCTCAACACATGTTAACCTAGGGGAAAGAATTTCACTTCCAAAACTCTAACTCATGTGCACCTCCTCTATGAGTAGAGTGGAGGGAATTTAAATGCAATTTGAATTCTTTTAAAAGGATTCCTATCCAGATTGTATAAATGCATCCAAATGAATTCACCGATGCATTCTCTATGTATCAATGAGCTCATGATCCAAGTTTGGATATTTTTGGAGCTCGTATACCAATTATCCGAGGAATATTTGAGGGAGAGTCAAATTTGAATTTGAAAACTGAACCAAACATGCTCAATTTTGAAATATGAGTTTAGATTCAAATTCCTCATATTATGTTTGGTCTACCATCCAATTTTGGTGGAATTCGTACGAAGGCGGTGTGGGAATATTAAAGCACAGAGGAGGGAGATATTTGAGGTGTGAGGGCCCACATGTCATACACACACTCGAACAAACCGACTCGGTTCTGTTTTTCTCGGCTGAGCGCACGACAGCTCCTGGCAACCGATCGGACGATCTCCGGTGCCACCTCCTCCTCTTCGGTTGTCTATCCTCTGCCCTTATCTCTCTGAAGGCTGCCCAAACAAATTTCTATTCTTCTCTCTCTGGTGCACGGTCTCTGCTTTCTCCCAAGCAGAACACAACCGGCGCCCCTCTTCTTCTCTCGATCCTACACAGCCACATGAGCACCGGATGCTTGAGCTCTCCACAGCAAAGATCATCGCATACTCATGCTCTAGCTGGCTAGCAACTTCACCCCGCCGTCCCGAGCTCACTGGCGCCTAGAAACAGCAAAGTTTCCACTGATCACCGTGGACAGCCCAAACAAGGAGTGATCACGCCCAAGCAAGCCACCCCATCGGTGCATCTACAAGTCTAGTTGCTCACCTCCGAAGCTCATCCCTAGCCATTGATCACAGAGGGAGAATTTCAAGTTTTCTCCCGGGCGGCAGAAACTGACCTTGAGATAAGGAATTGCAAAATTCATCCTCAAATCGTATTTGTTGTGTTTCAAACTTCACACACAGGATGTTAACTGCCTAGCACACCTCCTCCATCGATTTTAGACCAAGAAATTGAGTGTAGAGCGAGGAATCCGAATTATTTTCGAGGGTATACCGCTGGACCATATCGGGCGCACGGTGCCGATAGGTTTGGAGCGCTCCCCGGCTTGTTTAGACCTCATGTCAGTCTTCTACATGATCCCCTGGTTATTTAGAGCCCAAGAACCGACCACTTCGTGGAGAATTCACCGTGCATGACTTAGCCGGAACCCTAGGGTATGCTATTGCCGGTGCGCCCTGTTTTCCGACGAGTTTCAGCCGCCGGTGACCTCACCAACGTGTTCAGCGTGGGGAAAATGGGGGGCGGCCAGCAGGGGTTCCGGAGGTGACTGGGAAGTGCCTTTCCGGTGACCTCGCCGGAGGGAGCCGCCCCTGCTCTGTTTGGCGCGAGGCTGAAGGTTAGGGATGACGAGTGGGACCCACTGTCGGCATTTAAACATTTTCCATATTTTCCCAATTCAGTTCAAACTTTGGAGAGCCATAACTTTGTGTAGGAGTGTCCAAAAATTGTGAAACAAATTTTGTTGGATTCCTCTCAAAGAGTACTATGCAGGGGTGCAGCCCAATGTTTATGAAAATCCCTGGATTTGGCTCGTTAATTCATTTAAAAAAATCTTGTATGAATTTTTGCAGGAGTTCTGTTTATTGGAAAATTCCCAAATTTGGACAGGACATTCTTCCGAAATTCCTTAAACTCCAGTAAAATATTCAGAGGCATTGGACCTCAATTTCTTAGTCAAATGATGTGTTCATTCCTTATGTCTCTGAAAAATGGGAAAATAGAACAGAGACAATTTCAGCTTTTCCCATTCTTTGTAAAATCCATATCTCCATGTAGGAAACTCAAAAAAATGGTAAAACCAATTCCTATGGACTCAGTACATTTTGTACTTCACAAAAAGTCTACGTTGCAGCATAGGAAAGCTTAATATCTAGGGGGTAAAGGCAGATTAGTGAAAGCCATATAAGGATTTGTTGTGCTCACATGAAGCCATTTCATGAGCTCAATTTTTGCACAATGCCTAAATACCTTCCGTAGAGGCTGTGGTTAAATTCTCAGCTTCATTGGACCTCTGGAACTTGAGCTACCATCTTTTAGGTTTAAGTATTCATATAATGGACTTAATCACATGGTGATTACTAGTATCTCTTTTCACCCTAGCTTTCATCATCTCTAAGGTTGTAGATCCAACAACAGAAACATTGCTGTTGTTTGTCCCTTTTAGGTGTGAGTTAACTGGTACAACAGTTTTGAATCATTTTCTAAATTGCTTTTGAATACATGTGCATAAATCATCTTATTAGCACGTGACGTCGACGTTCGACGAGGACTCGACTCTGCAGCGAGGATCTCTATCTTGTGACGAGTTTAGCGGATTCTCCGGAGGAAGACTAACTTATAGCTTCTAAAAAAACCGTTGAGCAAGACAAGCCCCGGTTTGCATATCGTTACTATTTTAAATTTTGCTTTACTTCACCTCATGGTTATTAGACTTGATATTGTGCATTATGTCTAGGATGATTGAAACCCACTTGCATGGCTATTACATCCCTGAGTAGAAGGTTTAGTGTAGGCTTTGCCTTTTCGTAGATGCTAGGCTAATGTTGTAGCTAGCTCGGTAGAAGTCGAGTAGTAAAAAGCTACTCGCAAGAAAGTTCGAGTAATGGAGTTACTCGCGAGAGGTTGATGATAAGAGCACCCTCATGAAAATGAGATGGGGACGGGGATGTTCCTGTAGGATGGAGCGCTCAAGGTTGGTCTCGACCTGCGATGGGTGTGACAATGCTTGAGACCACATTTGGCCAGGACCGGGATGGTAAGGCAAATGTGGAGGTTGGTTGTAGCCCCGTCCGTGTCGGTTAAGGACCGTATGTATGTGGCCCTGCTGGAAAAGATTGAGCTGTACCGGATATATAGTGGGGTATGGGACCCATGAAACCGATGTAACTCGATGGACCATGATATAGAAACTCATCTTTCGCGTGGGAATGACGTTGAGAAGGCGAGAGGTGTAAATCCTTTAGCGGGCAACTTCGACGTGTCCGCGTAGAGGACCATCCTGCTCGGCGCGAAATGTTTTTCTATGTCAGGATGTCGTGTGAAAGGTTGCTGCATACAACGTAAGAAAGAGCTCTTGAGAGTCTTTCGAGGCGGGTGTATGTGTCGTGTATTCCGGGTTGTTATTGATTCGAATCACCGTCGCTCGCGGAAGAGGATTGAGCATACTTGCCCACTGCGCCGTGATGTAGTAAGAAGAGGAACTAAGTCTCTTAACTTGCTGTTTGTGGATTAATCACTGTATTGGAACCTTGACTGAAGTAGATATAGAGCCAACTAAATTTCATTTCCACCTTAGTCTAGCAACATCAGGATAAGCGTTTCTTGTTTGATTGTGGACTTCCGATGTTGTGAGGCGTGAGGACCACTAAAATAAAGGCTAAAAGAATCTGAATATAAGGATCAAGTTTAGTCAAGCTGTATTTTGCAAATTCCTATTCCTACGGTCTTACTACCTCTGCATGTAGAGTTACATGTTTAGGATTGACGGTTAAGTCTTGTTGAGCCTTAGTGCTCAAAAAGGGTTGTTCGGTGAGACGACGAACCTCACGGTTCGTTATACTCATTGGAAACCTAGCCGCTGCCTTTCTTTGGTAAGCTAGTAGGAAGCGTTCACGGGCTGAACGACTTCTCTTCGGCGTAGTTAGGGTCGAGAGTGAGTAGATTGTCCAGTTTTTACATTCCGCTGCGTGCGTACTTATGTTGTAAAAGAACTTATCTTGAATAACAAAATGGTTCGTTATGTTATTACGTCTCTTTTCGTGCATGCTGTTGGGTGCCGCATCGCACAGCACCACCCACTGCGATTCCCGGGCGTGGCTCCTCACATCACGCACATATTCGGGCAGGAACCGACATAAACTCGTGTATAAATAGCCCCCATCACTCCCTCACTCACACAAACCACAAGTTTCATATAATTACTCCACTCCATAGACTTGGTGCTGCTTTAGATGCTGCCAAGATAGGAGGAGAGTAAGGAGAAGCTAGGAGAAGGAGGAGGCTTGGCTTGGTTAGTTCCTCTCCAACACTTGTACCTCTACAGAAGTTCTCTTCAAATGAGTAAGCTTTCGTGAATTCCATTTATATTTTGTTCCTAAATTCAAAGTAGTTTATGTCACTAGTTGTTTGTGGGTTCATTGCTTTATTCAATTAGGGGCTCTAGTCTTAGCTTTGTTTTTGAAAAGATTAGAGTAGTGGTTTATAACGTAAGCGAGGTGCTTAGGTTAAGAATCACCAGTTGATCTCTCATAGACACACGGATTGATAAGGTAGGCGGTAGGTGGTGACAACCCTATCCGTCTAATCCTCCATGTCGGCTATGCCATAGGCTCATGGCGGGAGTCGCTCTGGTAAACCAGGGGTAATCCCGTGCCCGAAGCAAACAACCACCGTAGATTACTTTGGATTAAGCACAATCTTTAGAAATTCCTCTCTATCCCTTGCTTATCAAACAAACTGTGTGTTCTTGGTGAGCTGGTAGAAGATTAACCCACACGTTCCTTGGATTCGATACCCTTGGGAATACTCTTAAGGGGAAGTGCTACAACGATATTCCATGGTTGCGAATACCACACCTGTTTCATAAGAAATACCAATACGCACCTCCTCGGCCAGCCCCCACCGGAGGAGGATGATGTCCCCGAGGCGGCAACCCCCACCCCTTCCCCGGTGTAGATCCTGAGGACCCCTTACCGAAAGAACATGTCTTCCACCGTCCCCCAAACCCTAACCCAGACCCGGTCTGGGACGCTGCTGTTGTGGCACAGGCAGAGCACCACAACCAAGTGTGGCAATGGCAGGAGCAGCAATAGTTTCAGCAGCAGCAGCAAATGCAACAGCAAAACCAACAGCCCCTCCTTGCTCAATACCCCCTCCAGGAGATTCAGGGGGACTCCTAGGCTCCAAGCGCAATCTCCTCAACCACGGAGTCATCAAGCAATGCCGGCTGCAAAAGGAGGCCCCCCCGAGCCGCATCACTTCTTTCACCCGGAAGCCCTAGTGCTTCCCAGCAGCCTGCCTAGCTCTAGGCGTTTGACTCCCCGACCCTCCGACAAATGCTGGTGTTTGCCTTCCCAAGGGCTCCTCCCTCAGACTCGTTGCTAACCCCGCTGGGAGAGACACACCCCGACCGCCCTAAGTCTTCGGCCGCTCCCGCCAAGTGCCTCCCAGGGGCCACTTCATCATCAGAGGTTATCAGGGAGATGATGGATGAGGCCCCCGCCCCAGGCCAATCTAGGTGGAATATCTCCCACCGCCTGTTGCCCGCTAATCAGGTCTCTTCTGTTTCTCCCACTTGCCTAAATGTTCCTCCACCGATGGATTATCCCATTCGTTGTCGCACCACCCGTTCCTGCGTCCCATTCGCAGAAATCCCTTAGGAGGAGTCTGATGAGGACATCCCTACCACAGTTACACCCATAGCCCCTGCTACCACACATATGAGACCAATTACTAGAGCTCACACACGCCAATTAAATTATCAGGTACTTTCGTTTCTCGGTAATGTTTCTAATGTTCATGAGAATATGATGCTGCCTAAATTGCATACATCTGTGTTGCTTACAAATGAAGGGCCTAGCATGGACAAGAGGAATGAACATGGGAGCATCATCAAGCAGGGAGACGAAGGCGTGCGAGAAGGGAACCAGAACAGAGTTTCTGGTGTAGTTTTCAGCACCTTGAAGCCACCATGATGACATACAAGGACATGGACGAAATATACAAGCTGGCGGACCAGAATAAAGTCAAGTGGATGAATAGGGTACTGTGCACCAAATCTTGAGGCTGGGGCCATATAATAAAGAGAGATTTAGACAAATAAGGAAAGGAATAAGGGAAATCTCATCCAACCTTTGCTGCTGGATGAAATTTCCCTCTTTCTTCCCCCATTCAAAGATAGATGTGCTATAATAAGGAAAGAAATAGAGGAAATCATATTTTGCCTTGCTGCTGGATGGATTTCCCTCTTTCTTTCCCTATTAAAAGGTAGTCTATCTCAGAAAAAGGAAGGGAATAAGGAAGATCACGTCCTACCTTTGTTCCTGGACGAATTTCCCTCTTCCCTGCCTTATTTAAGTAGGCCAAGAGCTTCTTGAGAGGGCGGGTTTTGTTTAGATTAAAGTTTTCCATAGATGCAACTCGCGTACTCGTTTGTGTCCAACGACCAGGCCAGGACGTTTCAGAACCCTACTTTCATCAATAAAGTTTTCCTCTTAAATTCGCAATATCCAGATTGCAATCCCAATTTCTTGCTTGTTCTTCATTTGCCTGTAAGAAATAGACCCTCGTGGTCAGGTTGATCGTGCTCTGGCGTGGTCAATAACCTCTTGGAGTTGGTTTAGCGATCGCTAAGGCGCGATGTCCTCACACGTTCGTAGTTGGATTGTCAAAGTCTACTCTACCAAAAACGCTAGTTACCTCATCGAAAGACGGGACACCTTCGTCTCTATCAGAGTCCTCGCATTGGTGCATGCTCTGACGGCCGCTGGACGTTGTCGAACTCCTCCGTCGGCCCGAGTCGCAGCCATACCCCTTCTTCCTCATCTCAATAGGGTAAAACCACTTCCTCTTCCCCCAGCTTCAACGTTCCACTCAAGTTCCCCTCCGTGGATGACCTTCACAAGGCAACTGTTCCTTACCCTCAGGTATCGATCGAGGAGTTGCAACGGGTAGCTCCCAGCTATGGGGTCCCACCAGCAAAGGTGATCGCCGGACTTAGTCAGCCATTGGGGGAGGCTGACGGCGGATCAGTGGTCAACCAATGAGTCCTGCCAGCCCAACGAGGGAGGGGGCACGCACATGCGGTTCTCAGGGTCCCAGCCGCCCACTATTATAGAGTTGCCACATGTGTGCCCTACCCCTTTGCGTTCATTTTGCAAACCTGTCCATGTACCACGTGTTGCATGTCAACATGTATAACAACTCCTTTCAATGCACTGAGTTGAACTGGTTTCTTCTATGTTCGAGCTCCACCTACTCTCTGGTCATATTGCAATATGCCTGACTAGCAGATCGCCACCTGGTTGCAAGGGCCGGTACCTTGGGCAATCCCCTCACTCTAACAAATTTGTTCCATGAATAGTCGCAACATAAATTGGAACGTCCTGAACTGGAACATTCGTGGTCTCAACGCCGCAAAAGCAACATGCAGTAAGGGATAAGGTTGAAGAAAGTAGTTGTATAATCTTCTATCTCTAGGAAACCACAATAGAAGTAATCGACCACGCGTTCCTAAAAAAAGTACCCCCAAGCGATTCAATAAGTTTGCTTTTGCCCCAGCTGTGGGAGCATTAACTGGCATCCTAGTAAGTTGGAATGGCTAGCTCCTGCAAGGGTCGGTTCTAGACGCTAGGAACTACACTATCATAGTACAATTCACCTGTCTACTTGAGCCTTCCACGTGGAACCTCTCCTCAGTTTATGGCCCCTGCCGCAGACAACCCAGAGTAGATTTCACCCATTGGTTGTGGAATCTAGACATCCTGAACGATGTAAATTGGATGATTATGGGGGATTTTAACTTCTACAAAACCCCGAAAGGTCAGAACAGGTCTAGGGAAAACCTCTCAGACATGCATACTTTCAATGATGTCATCAACCACCTGAATCCGACTGAAATACCCCTGAAGGGCCGTAGATCCACCTGGAGCAACATGCAGGCCTCCTCTGCTAGAGCAATTGGACGGGTGCTTCACCTTGGTTAACTGGACATTGTCATTCCCCTCACACTCTTACTGTTGTTATCTAAAATCACTTCAGACCATACCCCTTGTATGGATCAGGTGGGCACAGGCATCCCCAAAGTGCGGTGCTTCCGAGTAGAGAACTACTGGGCCACCATCCTGGGCTTCAGTGAGGTAGCCCAAAATTCCTCGACTTCCACCCCGAATTCCATAAATGTTGCCAAAACAGTCTCGGCCAAATTCAAAGCCTTACAATTGGCTCTCAAGCGTTGGAGCAAGCAACAAGGGGGTCTAACCCAGAAGCTCTCCCGTTCCAGTGAGGTAATTGCAGTCCTGGACAAATTAGAGGAACAGATATTGCTCTTCAGTGAGGAAAGAGCACTCAGGCTCCTTCTCAGGGAACATCATGAAGCAGTATTGAAGCAAAAGAATGAGTACTGGAGATAAAGATTCATGGAAAGGTGGATAAAATTGGGTAACGAATGCACAACGTTTTTCCTATCAGCTGCCACAAAAAGATACCGACGCAATGTTATCACTAGTATCTAAGATAGCTCAGGCATTGATAGAATAGAACACTCAGATAAAGCTTCCCTTCTCTAGGAAGATTTTCGTGCGCTTCTGGGGCAAACCAAACCAACACGGCCCTGGCCAGAACTATACCACCTAGTGCACAATATCCCCGGTCTCCAGGAACTGGAATTATCTTTCACCAAGCAGGAGATCGACATCACTATCAAAGAAATGTTATCCGATAAAGCGCCGGGCCCGAACGGCTTCAACAACAGGTTTTATAAGACATGCTGGAACATTATCAAGGAGGATGTCTACCACCTATGCAATAAATTCTTTGCTAGAAACACCAGCTTGCAACCTATCAATGCGCCTTTCATCATGTTAATACCAAAGAACCCAACAACGATGCGATCAACAGACTTCAGGCCCATCTCCCTGCTAAACTCAAGTGTCAAACTCATCACCAAGCTCATGGCCAACCGGTTGCAAAAGAAGATGTCTCTACTAGTGCATGCTAATCAATATGGATTTATCAAATGCCGGACGATCTAGGACTACCTAGCCTGGAATTACGAGTACATCCATCAATGCAAGACATCCAGGAAGCCTATTGTCATTCTCAAGCTGGATTTTGAGAAGGCATTTGATATGGTAGAGCACTCAGCTATCATCAGGATGTTGGCGCTTCTAGATATCCCGCCCTCCTGGCTGAACTGGATCCAAGATATTCTAAGCTCAACCACCCCAGCTGTCCTTCTCAATGGCGTCCCCGGAAAATTCCTCCATTGCAAAAGAGGAGTAAGACAAGGTGACCCTCTCTCCCCCTTACTCTTCGTTATTGCAGCAGTCTTGCTATAACACATAGTCAATAAGGTTGCAGCCTCGGGAATGATCAGCCATCCACGGGATACACCAGCTGGTACCCAGTTCCTCATTGTACAATATGCAGATGAAACCATCGTACCGCTGGATGCCTCCTAGAGGGTGATGTTCTTCTTCAAGGCCTTACTCGGTCCATTCGAGGCTGCCACGAGTTTAAAAGTAAACTTCAACAAGTCAGCCATGATGCCCATCAACTTATCTATAGAAACAACAGAGATCATGGCTCAAACATTGGGTTGCCAAGTGGGCTCCTTCCCTTTCACGTATCTTGGGCTCCCTATGGGAATCCAGAAATTATTGGTGACAGATTTCACCTGACTGACAGCAAAGTTGAGAGGAAATTCTCAGCCATGTATACATTCCTCTCAATGGCCGGAAGATGCACCCTGGTGGACTGCCTGCTGTCCACTATTCCATTTTATAGCATGTGCACCTTAAAACTACATCTCACGCTCATCCAGGCCATTGACAAAACAAGGAAAGCTTGTCTCTGGAAAGGGAGTGAGGTGGCGGGAAAAGGGAGGCCACTAGTAAAATGGAGCCGAGTAACATCTCCCCTCTAGAGGGAGGCTTGGGACTGAAGGACCTACGACTAATGAACCTAGCCCTCTTGCAGAAATTTCAGGACAAACTATACAACAAAGTGGACAAACCCTAGGCCCGGTTGGTTTACAGTACATACTATACAGAAGGGAACTCCCTCACAAGCTCCCCAACAAGGGCTATTCTGGCTGCGGGATATCTTGAGTTTAGACTCGGCACTAGTTATTTCAACAAGAAACTATCCAGAGTGAGATGCATAGCACTCATCCGTGTAGCTGGCCGCGTTGCTCCCCGGCCGGCTCGACCCGCGGAGCTTGAGATCCAGGCGAGCAAGACCAGCCACGCTGCCGCGACCTTGCCCATGTGCCCGCTCCGCCGTGCTCGCCCAAGGCCGTGCTCGCTCGCACCGCCACGCTCGCTCGCACCCGCGTGGATGGAGGGATGCGATTAGGGTTTCCAGCGACAGGATATTTATTGATGCGACGTCTCAGGCATCGGCCAGTTTACCAGATTTTGTTAATGGACTCCAAAACTTGAATAGGGTCAACGCCTGAAATGAACACAAAGGTACTCATAACGCGGTAGTAAGGCTTTTCCGGTTCTTGAAGGAGCTCACTGTTCGATTCCCCTTTTTATTTCTTAATTGGGTATGTAGCCTAATCCTTTTTTTAATTGGATATGTGGTCTAATCCGTGACATATCAATACAATAGATTTTAACGGTTTTGAGGGTCCCGTAATAAGTTATGGGTCATAGTGTTGCACATTCATGACGAAAAATTGATAATCATCATAGATGGTTCTATATTCACGAAAATTTTAAATATGTCACCGGGAATATAGTGTCAGATTATAAGATTTGTTGTAGTGCTCTTCTTCTATTTGCACAACGTTTCACTTTCTTATTTAAACCTTTTTCTCTTTCTAGCTTGTTTTGGATGAAGAGCAACACCTTCTTTTATTTCGGTTACTTAGAGTATGAGATCATCATTTTCGAATACTAAATTTTGGTTACTTGGAGTATGACATCCTAATTGTCGAATACTTTGGGAGACTACTGAACTTTCATTGTTATAATAGTGGGAAGCAAGAATATTGGGGCATTTTTCCCATCCTCTAAACAAGATAGAAAACAACATCAATAATAATCATTTCTTTCATTAATTGACGAGATGTAAACATACAAATCACCCCCGCCTATGCCTTTCTAGGTATAGTCGGTCCCAAACCCGGGTAAAGAAAAAAAGGTTGTGATATGTTTGGCGAGCCAATATCAAAACCAACCATTGCTATGGACATAAAACCCAGTTTGGGTATCATATCTGGCCTACCTCAACAAACTTGAGATAAATGCTTTGTAAAAGAAGAAAGAAGATATAAACAAACAAATCAAGGATTTCACAAAGCAAAAACTTACCCGCCATTACAACTTGCACAGACTGATAAATCTTATACATCAAACAACTTCCATACTAAGACATGACAAATTAAGCATAGCCCTTATAAAACAAACTACCCAAATACCTATTCAAGAATTTATAGATCACTCATATTCTAAAGTTTCAATGTGTGGATGCTCCAAATTTTTGCCATCAACAAGGAGGCTACACCACTCTTTCTTATACTGTGGCATCACCGCAGACGAGGCGTTTAGATGTAGTGGACGATTCGAAAAGGAAATGATGTCCCCGGCGTGGAGACTTTAGCAGAAGGTGTAGGAGTCGGACCAAGTCGAAGTGTAAGATCAATCTCGGATGGAGCTGAAGCAGTATCAATGCCATTACCATTGGGACTTAAACGACTGTTAGATGGGAATGGAGATCTCAAACCACCAACTGGGTAATGCCTATGCTGCTGTAAAGTTTGATGGGTAGCACGCACGTTGAGCAACATGATTAAGTCTTGTGGTGAGCTATTCAACTGGAGCCAAGGGTATTTTGCTAAATCGGACAAGGAGAAACAGCCAGTATAAGGTAACATCCTGCTATAACTTCCTGCAGTTGGCACCTGCTGGTTCATAGGCTTTGGTGGTTCTGCCGCCGTGACTTGCTGGCCAGTAGATCTTGGATCTTGTTGAGGGTTTTGCTGAGGATTATTGCATAAGAAAATAAATTTGTGGTCAGGAAAGTACTTGATGTGCTCAACAGTTCCTTTGCCCATCCCAGCCCGGACATGCTGTCTGCAGTGGGCTGCCATGGCTTGCTGGGTATGAGTCTCCTTTGTGCACTGCAAGCATACGAAAATGGGGGCCTCTAATTCTTTTTTCTTTAGATCATATAGGATTTTGGAGACAGTTGGACGAGGAACAGTGGACTCTGTGAAGCTGGCATCCCAAACTTGATCTTCCATGGAAGAAATGATTTCTCTTAGAGAGAAAGGCAGGGAATTCTAGCTAATTCTAATTGCTCCTAGGTTGGAGTAGTTTGTATCCTGTGGTGGAGTAGGACTTAATATATATAGGACGGGATCAGACTTCACAGATATATCCCATTAATTTGCGAAGCAATGAAATCATATCTCAACACATTCTAGTATCGCGCAAGATTTTGATGAGATCCTCTCTAGCTCGCATACATGATTCTCCATTATGGTTTGATCTTTTTGAAGATATATTTTATTCATTAAATATATAGAGACGAGGGAAGTAATTGATTTTATATACAATAAAAGTTATATATCAATCTAAAATAAATAAAACGTGGGGGGTGATCTTGGGGGTATGCTCATTAATTTGTGATAGTGTGAATCTTGCCCTCAACTGTATTATTTGTAACATGCCCAAGACTTCCCGTGTATGTTAACAGGCTTCTAAGTTTTGTTCTAGCGTAGTTATTTACCCCCGGAATGTGCAAGTGGTTGTATGTTTGAGTTATTGTCATAAATGATTTTTAGGATTCTTTTTACGTGCAGTGCAATCCTGCCATAAATGATTGCTACAAGGAAATGAAATTCATTTCTAGGAGCGATTTAATGCTCGACCAAAGCTCGACCATGAACAACTTGACATATATGTATTCCTCACATAGATTTCTAGTGCATCATTAGGGATGAAAACGGTCGGAAAAACATTAATATTGATTTTGTTTTATATTTTTTTAATAGAACGGAAACGAAAACAAAAAAGTGTTGATCGGGATGCGGGATCGGGATTGTCGGTTACTCGAAAATGAACAAGTCAAAACAAAAATGTATCGGTAATGGTCGAAAAATGATAATACAAATAGGGATAATGAGAAGAACAAACTAATTGTTAAACTTAATAGAACCATTCATTTTCTTTATCTACATTAGATAATCAACAAAGCAAATCAAAATTATCAAATTTCTCTAGAATGTCAAGATCAGCCACAAGAGACGTAGTATTCTTAGAATCCGGATATACAAAGTTCATACACCACAAAGAGTACTATGAACATTCTTAATTTTGGGTGATTAGAAATTTTCAATTACAACATTATTCAGAAGGCACCAGGCAGATTGTTGCATCGTATGTTGATGGCATGCATACTGAATTTCTGAATAATGGATCAGCAGGCTCTTGGCATCACCAGATCATCAGCTGTAGCCGAATCTTGGTTCAGTACTGGGAAAACTACAATTGTTTTTCATGGATGACTGGGTTAGTAGGTTAGTCTAGTCATCGTCTTCATACATGCGCTGACGTATGTGCCCTTGAACACATATAACGAACCTCCTGATAACATGGATGCCGCGGTTGGCACTGCACCATGGTAAGCAAAACTACGCGCGGAGCGGCGTGCAGTGGCGACGGATCGTGGTGCCAGGACAAGCGGGCAGCGCTAGAGGCTAGAGTGGGAGCGCACGCTCGATTGGAGCAGGAATGCGCGCTGGAGTGGGGAGGGCGGGCGGCGCTTGGGCACGCGCAGATGGGCGGGCGGCGGCGCTGGGGCGGGTGGGCGGCGGTGCTGGGCGCAAGGGGCGGGCGGGCGACGCTCGGGCACGCGCAGGTTGGTGGCGCTTCGGCACGCGTGCGCGGCGGAGCTGTTTTTGCACCAGACTGGTGTGGGTGGGATTATCGCGGACGCGGGTTTTATTTCGCACCCGTCGGTACCCGACGGCTACCTTAAATAATTTCTGTTTATAACTTTAAAGTCAAATTTGATTGTTTTCTATAAATTAATTATTTCATCTTACTCATCGCATCCTATATTTATAATCTTTGTAAGTAACTTAATAATTTTTGTTGCATTGCCATTTAAAAATGGATGATTTTTGAACTTATTTATTAAACGTTGTAGTATTTTTATAAAAAAGTCAAACCCGACTAGCACCCGAAACCCGCCCGAAACCCAACGGGTGCGGGTGCGAATTCTCACACGCGGGTGTGGGTGTGGGTTTCAAATTTCACCAGCAATCTCTTTTGTTTCAGGCGGGTTTTTGCTCCACCTGACTCGAACCCGACCCATTGCCATCCCTACAGTATTGACCCTTTAGAAGCAAATTGCATATATTTTTTCAAAGATTTTGCCAAGTCATCGATTAATAATGGCTTCTAGGGATCTCCCCTTCATTTTTCTTAAAAAACACATCATTGTTTTGTTCCAGAAAAGTAATAAAGCATGATAACATAACAAGGAAAATCGACACAATAGATTCTTATGAAATATGATATGGTGTGCAATGCAATATTTACAATGTATTTGGTTCATAAGTGTAAAGATCAAAATTTTAGGTTGCTGAGTTTTCATCAATTCACAACACCACAGCTCAACTTATAGAAATCAAATGAACATAATTAAGGAGCAAGTAACAACCATCAATAGGGCACATAAAGGAAGAAGCAACACAAACTAAATTTGATAATTCAAATATGAAATCTTTTATAGGTTGAGCTCGCTATCAATTTTCTAACATCTTTAGGGATGCTCATGTCAAATTTCATATAAATCCAAGCATGTATGAAGTACTTTTGGATACAATTATTAAAAGGATACTTTGAATTTAAGTTGTAAATTTAAACCACCTGTATCATATGGATTCAAAAGATTTCTTCAAATTCAAGTTCAATACATTTTTCTAAGCTACCCCACCAAATTTCATCCCATTTGGAGTTGATCTTGATAGTAGCTAATTTTGCCTCCATTCAAAACTGAATTTTAATTCATATTCAAATTCCACTCGAATTCAGCCAAACCAGTTTACAATTTGATTCATTCCAAAGCCCAAATACCAATTTTGTGATTCCAGAAAATTAAAAGGGAAGTAGGGTCCCAAAATAGTTGGAGCAGCAGAAAATTGAATTTGGAGGACAAGAATTTGGAGTTGGGGCCCACAGGTCAGCCAGACTCACGTTGAAACCGACTCACAGCCAAACAACTTGAGCCTCGGCGCCTCGCCCGTGCGTGCCACGCAGAAGATCGCCGAAGCCCCCACCTGTTTTGGGCATCTGGGCCACAGATCGCCGCAGCTATATCCTCTCCCGTGTGTGGCTCGACCGAGATCGAAGTCTCTGCTTCTCACCGCTCGAACACGCGGTGCCGAGATCGCCGCTCGTGTGCGCCACACCACTCGTTCATCGACAATGCCTCTCCGGCGGTTTCACACCAAGCTGCGGCCGTCGAAAGGATCGTGAGACCCTCCTCTACCTCCTCGACGCCAGCAACCGACGTTCCTCTGCGCCGTTGCAGCACACCATCGGGATTCTTCTTCCCGGCGTGCCGTTTTCCTGCCACCACACCAACTCGTTGACCGGCCGCCTTCGTCTAGTTTCCGATCATCCAAACGGTCTCCGAGGTTCGTTATCAACCCTTCATGCTACCCTCCAAGTTTGGAGCTATGCCGTAGACTGTACCGGGCGGAATTTGAGGTTTTGCCATGGCGGGTTGTTTGAACCGACGGGAGAAAAACTTGAAATTCGTCGGCTATGCTCGGTTAGGGTTCATTCAGATCTAAGAGAAGCTTCTCAAGGTCGCTGCGATCATCCTCGAACAAATAGCAAGCAAAACCACCAAGTATAGCCTCGGCTTGAACCAGTTTTCGTGACCGCCACCCAAATCACCTCAGGTCACCGGTGAGGTCCATGTTGTGACCATTTTCACCTCCATCTGTATCCATTTTCGTGATCTACGTGTTTCCCTAGTGCTATAGGAGGCAACCGTAGTTCATTTCATGCTTTCTCGAGCCCTAGCAAGGTTGCCTGAGTTCGTCCACCACGGTTCACCATCACGAGCTATTCTCCGGTCATCACCAGCCACCGCCGAACCCACCAGTGTATTCCCCGTGATGAACTATGCCCTAGCGCCGAGTTTCGTGGAGTTTGGCGCAGTAGAACGACAGACGGCGAGGCTCACCGGAGAGCGCCGCCGCGGGGAGCTGGGGGGGGAGAGGTAGAAAGAGTGTGGGGTCCGGTGTCAGTGAGAGGGAGAGAGAGAACCCATGCGCCACCTGTTTGTTTAAAAAGATCAGGTCCACCGGTCAGCCTCTGTAATTTAAATAGAGTAGGGCCGGCTGACGTGGAGGGAATTCCCTTTGGGAAAATAAATCAGATTTCAATCCAATCTTTAGAAATTCACCTTCCTTTTAATATATTTGACTCCCATGAAAAATTTTAGATCAACCCGAGTTTATTAAGTGCAGTTAATTGTGGGACTAAGTGAACTGCACTTAGAAAATTGCAAAATGTCCAGAGATATTTTCAGAATGTGTCCCAATCTTCAAAAAGTTCATAACTCTCTCTAGGATGCTTAGAAAAACATGAAACCACTTCCATTAGACTCAGTATAAACTCTAGTTTCTAGAAAGTCATTTTCTTCATAAAATCCACAGAAATAGTTAGAGGCTCTAAAAATGGTTTTACATACATTTCATTCTACACTAATCAATTTATCTTGGATTCAAATAAAATTTGGTCCATCTCCTGTTCTTGTCTTAGCCTACGCTCGAGATACTTTTGCTTAGCCTACGCTCGAGAGTGTAGACTATGATATGCTAAACGTATGTTATTGTAAATTAAGTTGCAAAAACTCGTTGTGTATACTAAACGCTTTTGCTGTATAAAAATATGTTTGTCTTTATACGTGTGCTAAGTGTTGCACAATACAACACCCCTCAGCGAGATCCTGGGATGTCGGGACCTCGGTCCTCACATCGTGGCATCAGAGCTCTGTTGAGGTTTAGCACACTGAAGAAGGCTCAACTTTCAAAAATTCGGTGAGGAACGAGTAATAGCCCACATATGGATTATTATTAATATAGATAAGTGGCAATGCTAACATATGTGTTATGTTGGAAACACATGCATCTCGAGGTGTTCAATGTCTTGTGGGATGCATGTCTGCGCTGTCCACACAAGCTGAAGGGTGGAGCCTCACGGGTGGCAGGTAACCTGACCAGCTTATGTATTCTCTATGACTCTTCATGTCGTTTAGGGTATGTCAGGAACGCCAGTCCCCGGCATGCTGCGGGGCAAGTAGGCGGAGACCCCCTCACATGGTTGGTAACGTGAACACGTATCTCAAGGCGTGTTTGGATTGAGAACGTCCGTGTGACTGATGACATATGGGCGTGTTAAAACTGTTGATGGAGCTGGGTTCAGTTTTGCACTGAATCCGATGATTGAGTGTTTTTCTACAGGTACACTAACCGTGATTACGTATCCCATGTAAAACACGTGTGTGAGAGTCGAGTAGTGCCACTGAAATAACGAATCCGGCTTGGTCCGATTTAGGTTTTGATTTGTGAGGCAACGTAGTACCGACATGATATGGTGATGCTTCCACATCACACTCCACCTAATTGACAACCTCACTGTAAAATATTGAAGAATTTTGATCCATAGAACTAAAAGTCTGATTAAAACTTCTTATCTTGATTTAGATTTCAAAATTAAGCAAGTTTCATCTTATGTAACATTAGAAACAGAGTCCTCTGTTTCTTCAGCTGAAACAAGTCTGAAGTTGTACAGAGCATAACTGTTGAGTCTTTTTGATATTGGGGTGGTATTATACATTTATGGAAAGCTCTTGAAAAGTTCTAACACTTTTCTATTGACATTCAGAGGTGTTTCCTCCATTAACTTATCGAAATCTTCAGTTGAGTTGAAACTGACCAGAAAACAGGGCAGAGTAAAAACTCTCTGGAAATATCTGTAATTTGACCATAACTTCCTGCATAAAAATCCAAAAATAGTAAATGATACATTTCTGAAAATTTTATGAGATAAGTTACAACTTTGTAACTTAAGGTTTTGTCAAATTATGTACGGAATCAACTGGAATTGTTGGATCAAATCAGTACCTAAAGCAGGGAGGTGTTGCCCAATTTTCTCCACAATTCTGTTAACTTTGACATCTCATAACTTTTGAACCAGAGCTGATCTGAGGGCAAGCAAATACATTCTGGAAAGCTATTTTAACTTTGGTATTGAACTGCAGACATGATTTTTCCCTTAATGTGATCTAATTCTGGGAAGAATGGAAACTGGTCAACACTGAGAAATCTTGGCAGTGTACCAGAAATCAACTTGTTTATAAGTTGATTCATGTTTCCAAATTCTATGAGTTCAATGAAATGTTTTTATGTTATAAACCGTTAATTCACTGTTGAAATAAATATTTGACACTTTAAATATTTTTCCACAGATGGAAGATGATAGACAGTTGGAGAACGGGTGGATAGAGTCTCACTGTTCTCAATGTCGAGGTTATCCGGATATGTTGACGCTTATGCTTCAATATTTCCGGTATACTGAGGTTCCACGCTTTCTTGCAAGAGAAGAAGACGAGGAGGAGAAAACGACGTGTGTGATACATGTCGATCTCCCGGCAGGGATGACTCCACCAGGGTGGGCACCGTTCTCCGTCACGGTGAAGGGTGGATAACCCGGAGGATGTGTGGCAATTGGCAGCCCGTGACACCATGTCTCGCTTTTGCCAGCTTCATGTGTGAGCTATGGAGGGCACTCCACATGCACTTGTTCCAGTGGAGGGACAAGCTAATCACGCATGGTGGAGGCAGTACTTTGAGGCTAGCGATACGTGCTGCCCAAGGTACAACCAAGAGAGGCAAACCTGAGCCTCTATGCTATGGCAGGAAGGAGCGTAATGGATATCCAAGCTGTAAATGTAGCTCGTCTTACTTTGGAGCTCAAGAAGAGCACAGCCCGTAGAGACCATTACGAGAGTGCCTATGATATACTTCGTAACGTGCTCTCGCCGATGATGCAAAGGATGAATCAGCGGGAGAATTAGTTGCATCGCTCGAGGAAGGCAAGAAAGAAAAATCGTTCTGACATGACAGCAATGCAGAAGCAAATCCAAGTCTTGACCCAGCAGAATGAAGTTTTCACACAAGAGCGTGACGAAGCGATTGAGATGGGACAAAACTGGGAGATGGATTATAATCAGGCTATGGACGAAGTTAATGGTCTGCAAGACCTAGTGCATCCGGTAGTGGCCATGCCATTTGCAGGTGCCGTACCTGTGGTTCTCGGTATTCCGGCAGCACCGGAACCGGGGCCCATGGAGGAGGTACTAAACCCGGAGCCAGTAGAAGAGCCGGAAGAGCCAGCTGAGGAGGAAGACCCGCATGAGGTTGGCTTTTACTCCGACTAGTGAAATTCCGTTGCCACATAGGGCAGCGAGGGTAGTCATATGTAGTAACTTTTGAAACAGTGGCATGTCGTGTTAGAAAAATAGTAGCGTGTGAGTATGTAGTGACGACATAAGCACGACTCCTCGGGTAATCAAATGATGTTGCTGTAATTTTGGACCCCGAGGAAATATATCTTGTATAAACTTGTTGCTTTATCAATATATGTGAATGTTGTGCAAATTTCTCAATCATCACTACAATACCGTACTGTACCGTCTTTTTAGAGGATATCATAATTAGGGGGAGTATGGTATCTCAATAAATTGATCTTGAGGAAAATCGGGTATATGCATCCACTCCAATTATTCAAGAACCATATTTCTCGATACCTGCTGTTGTTGAACCAACAGTGCCTGATGTGTTGTTTCAACACCTATTGTCAGTTCCACATCGGCGACACAAATAGTAAGTGAGGCTCCTATTCTGCAGGAACCAACTCAGTTTTCTGAGCCTCTTGAGTCAGTCGCTGCTAATGATGAGAAGCAATAATCGCCTCAAATAGAAGATAATGTGCCAATTAGAAGATCTCAAAGAGTAAGAAGGTCAGCTATTACTAGTGATTATGAGATATATATGAGTGAAGAATTTCAAATAGAGGACGATCCCACCTCATTTGAAGAAGCCATGAGAAGTCCCCAATCATCCGAGTGGCGTCAAGCCATGGAGGATGAGATGACTTCTATGAGTGCTAACAAAGTCTGGAAATTAGTCGAAATTCCTAATGGAGCTAAAATAGTAGGCTGTAAGTGGGTCTACAAGATTAAGCGTGACTCTAAAGGGAAATAAAAAAGTATAAGGACAATTTTGTGGCAAAAGGCTTCACTCAAAGAGAAGACATAGATTGTAGTGAGACATTTTCACCCGTCTCTACTAAGGATTTGTTCAGAATCATTATGACCTTAGTGGCGCATTATGATTTAGAATTACATTAGATGGATGTAAAAACGGCGTTTCTCAATATAGATCTATATGTGGATGTTTATATGACACAACCGAAAGGTTTTGTCATTAAGGGTAAGGAACATATGAGATGCCAATTAAGCAAGTGTATTTATGGATTTAAACAGGCCTCTAGGCAATGGTATCTCAAATTTGATAAGACTATTAGAAAGTTTGGATTTAAGAAAAATGAGGAGGACAAATGCATACAAGCTAACTTTAAGAACGAGAAATTTATTTTCCTTGTTCTTTTTATAGATGACATAGTACTTGCGAGTAGTGATGTCAATATACTACTAGAAACTAAGAAATTTTGTCCTCCAACATTGATATGAAGGATCTTGGTGAAACATCCTACATGTTCTGAATTGAGATTCATCGAGATAGAAGTAAGGGGATATTCGGTTTATCCCAAAAGACATACTTAGAAAACATACTAAAAAATTACCGGATTTGTGCGAGTAAACCTTTGCCTGCTCCTATATTCAAGGGTGATAAGTTTGGAAACTTTCACTATCCCAGGAACCAATATGAGATCGATCAAATGAAATTGGTTCCATATGCTTCTGTTGTCGAAAGTCTATGTATGCTTAAGTATGTACTCGCTCTGACTTAGCGTTTGTAAACGGGATGCTTGACAGATATTAGGCCAATCCAGGAATTGATCACGGGAAAGCAGTTAAGAAAGCATTAAGATCTGTGCAAGGCACAAAATGCCTCATGTTAACAAATAGTAAGTCAGACCCACTCGTGGTAGTGGAATATTCAGACTCAGATTTTGCGGTTTGTGTGGATACTAATGTAAAATCTCATGTTCAGCATGTCTAGCTTCTTTTAGAACTTAAATCCGTAGGGCCAAAGTCAAGTGTAATTAGGGTTTCAAATTCGAAAGTTGGCGACATGAAATAAAGAAAGGTTATAAAGAAAATTTCACCAAAAGGATATAAACCCGACATTTCAAATGTTAGCACAAGCGAGGGTTAACGCCACGTTATTCAAATTCAAATTGTCAGAATTTGCTGCAACTTTTGAATTTTTGGAGCCACTGATGTGTGGGAGGGGAGACTGCCTGTGGGCCCGGTATGTCAGTGAACAAAGAACCATATCAGTTTTGCTTCTATGTGGGAGTGACCGAGGGGTAAGGCAGCTCCACCGAGCTGCTTGAGACTTACTCCCGAAGGCAGCTCGCTCCACGGTGTGTGATCGATAAACATCGAGGCTGCCCAACCAAAGTTCGGTTTCCCTGCTAGCAAACCCTCTTCACAGGTTAAAACGAAGCAAACAATCGTGCCTCGCGTGCTCACCCGAGAGAACCCGCCGCCGCCTCTCCGTGATCATCGTCAATCACCTCCCAGCGGGTTTGACTCCCGGTTGAACCGCCCGCGAGCTGCGCCCATCGTTCCTCTACCTCCCCAACATGTCCTCAGCCCGTGGCCGACCTTCTACGACCGGTGCCGAGCCGTTCTTCCTCCGCAAAACAGAGCACGAAGTCGCTTCACTGCTACTAGACGTCCGGCCGACTCTGACCCTCCCCGGCGCGAGCAAAACCCAACAAAGGTCCGTCATGAAGTCTAGATACTTCTCGAAAACCGTTTTGCTTCTTCTCGACGCTGGTGAGCGGAATTGGAAGTTTTGCACCGGCATGCGTGAAGAACCGACGCTGTCCAATTCTTTAAATTCGCCCAAACTGCTTAATCAACGCTCATGCAATTCAAACCACAGCAACTAGCTAACCTAGCGATCCTCCATGCCAAAAGCTGAAGAAAATCGTCCACCCTACGCCCCGGGTGACAGGAAATCGCCACTGCCGGCAAAAATGTGGCGGTCCACCAGTGAAAGCCATGTTGCCGCCATTTTCGGCTCGGGTCAGGGGTGGATTCACGTTCTACATGCTATAGGGATGGTGTACGACACATTTGCTCAGTGATTTAGGCTTGGGACACGTTCCCCCTCCTCGGTGCCGTGCCACGAAATGCCGCCGCCGCTGCCGATGGTCTTCCCTGCGTTTTCATGCCGTAAGACTTTGCCCGGCTGCTCGGCCACGGTGTGAGGAACGTGTAGGACGAAGTTTCATCGAAAACGGTTGAGAAATGGCGAAGATCGACGCGCGCCACGATCGGGCTCTGTGCGCGCGGGGTCTCTGGCTCGAGGTTGAAGAAAGACCTGACGAGGGGATCTCACCTGTCAGCGTGTAGATGAGTTCTCTGTGTAAAATAAAAATAGAAAGTTGTTTAAACTTTGTAAATTCATAACTCGGTGTAGAAAACTCCAAAAAGAGTGAGACCAATTTTGTTGGATTTCTTAGAAGGAGTACTTTGCAGAGAAACAAATTGCTTGCTATGAAAATGCCTAAGAATTTCTGTAGAATTCTTTAATTTCCTTCTTTAGAGATTAATTCCAGAAATACGGCTTTATGAAATATTCCCATTTTTGGTCAGAAAATTCTTCTCCTAGTTCCTGAACTCCAGTAAAAATCTTAAGATTTTTGGAGATGATTAAGAGGGCTTAATGAGTAGGTTTTCTCAGGTTTATTTAAATGGGCTGAAAAATCACAGAAACTAATTCCAGAAAATAGAATGAGCTTCACCAAGCAATTCTGGCCAGCAAAAAGGCTTAGAAAATTTTGGAACAATTTTTCCTAGAAACCTTAGGACCAGAATTCTAAGAATACCAGATTAATTCCTATGAAAAAATATGGTTTAGTTCCTGTAAATCAAATTAACTTAGATCTTCCAAGAATTCTTGTGGCCAACTCCTTCCTCAAAAACCTCTGAAAATTTTACCTTAACTCCATCATGAAATTAGAAAGCTTCTGTAAAAATTTCAACTCTAGAATTATCTGTCTTCTTAGGTTTTGCTTCTGTAGTTTGTATATAGCACATTATTTCATAATGTGACACATCCTTTATATTTGATCATTTCGATAGCGAAACATCTCGAGAAGACTTCGGAGGCCACTGACTTGGTTCTATTGACAGAAACTTTAGTTGGGATCAACACTAAGAAAGCCCTGGTTTGCATCCAAATTTACAAGTTTTTATTTGTATGCACTTTATATTGTCTAGAATATTAGTTTTGCATTACGGCTAGGTTTGTATGACACTCCACATGCATGACCCAATAAATCCCTGGAGTTTTATTTAGAGTAGGTTTTCACTTAATTATAACTGTTGTGATCAAGTTAAGAAAAGTGGATTAAAAGAGGCATAACTCGAGTAGGCCGTTTCCTACTTGCGAACATGGATTAAGGAGGATCAATCGGAAGAGTTGGGAATTGATCCACTTAATTGGAAAATGGAGACCGGGCAGTATGGATGGAAGGCTCAAAGATGTGTTCCTGTGAACCTAGTCTCTGTCTGAGTCATTTAAGGCCCGTTCCCGTGTGCGGCCCTGCTGGACAAGTTTGAGTTGTGTACCGGATGCATACTGGCAATATGGGACCCAGGAAACCGATGTAACATGTTAACCTCGGTGTCGAGGCAATCCCCACCGGCTTATGCAGATGCTGAAAGGAGACAGAAGTCGTCTCTATGAGGTTTGCCATAGTGAGACTTACTCCATGTCGGTGGGACCGGTTCGACACTTGGGTGTCATGTGAAAGGTTGCCACATACAACATTGAGGGGATTGGTTGATCACCGGTCCCAGACAGGCATATGTGTCGTGTCATCCGGGTGTTTTTGATTCAATCAACGTTGCTCGTGTTAGGGAGCATACTTGTTCTCACGTCGTGACGTAGTAATAAACTGGGGGAAAGAAACATGCTTCATGATTAATCCTCATATTGGAGATGAGGGATGATGAGAACCATTCACTAAATTTATTTTCTACTTTGGGCTAGTTGCGTCGAGACAAAGCGTTCCTTGTTTGATTGTGGAGTCTCGACGTTGATGGCGCAAAGTATGTATTGGTCTAGGATAGCTCACTAAATTTACTTTCTCCTCGGGCAAGTGGCATCGAGATAAAGCGTTTCTTGTTTGATTGTGGAGTCTCGATGTAAATTGTGCGAGGATTATAAAAGTTGATTAAAACTGGAAGTAAGGACTCTCTAATAGCTCAAGTTCATCTTTTATGCAAACTTCTTTATTCAGCCCTCTATTTACAGCATCTAGAGTTCCATGTGTAGGACTTCAGTTAAGTCTTGCTGAGAATAAGCTCACGGTTTGTTGATCCATTGTTTTGCAGGTAACGTTGAATAAGGCAACATTAGGGAGGAAGGGAGATCCAAGTGGGGCAACACCCAATGAGGGGTGTGAGTCTCATTTGGAATCCTGCACGCCGCCGTGTTTGGGTGTAATGCTAGTGTGGAGCATCTGCGGGCAGGATGACTTCCTTTTGTTTCATAGGCTATAGTTCGTGAGTTGTATTCTTATCTTCCGCTGCAATGTACGCTGTACATTATTTGTAAAATTAGACAATAATATGTATTAAAGACATATATTGCAGAGTGACTCGCACCCGCGCAAATCCGGAGAATGGTGGGTCTAGTCAGGGGGGAGATGCCTCCCAGCAGCCCGAGACACCCTTGGGACAACAGCAATCACCACCACCGAGCTGCTGAGGACACTAATTGAGAATACGTCTCGCCCAGAGGGACATCAAGACAGGGGCGAATGTTAGCAAAGTTCATACTCGGACTTTCTGGCAACGCATCCCCTGGTATTCTCGCGAGCCGAATAACCCATCGATGCGGACAACTGGCTCCGCACGATGGAGATGCAATTTAGGCTGCTCCGATGTAGCGAGCAACAGAAGACCCAATTTGCGGCCCAGCAACTTATGGGGTCAGCAAGCGCTTGGTGGGTGAATTTCAGTGCCGCCCAACCTACCAAGCGTGTGTTAACATGGACAGAGTTCCGGACGGCATTCCGTGCCTATCATATTCCTTCCGGGTTGACGAAAAGGAACGCAGGAGTTTCTACACCTGCAACAAGGGGGGAGGAACACACTTGAATATTCCCGTGCATTCAATGATCTCGCTTTGTACGCGTCGCATTATGCCGACACGGACGAGAAAAGGCGAGAGTATTTTTTTAGGGGCTTAACCCGCAACTGAAAGAAAAGCTCGTTATGTTCAATCATGGCAACCTCAACGATATGATTGATGCTGCGATTGTTCAAGAGGACGCCGCCAGAGAGTTAGCAATGGCGGAGAAGAAGAGAAGCATGCCACAGGGCAGCGGAGAGGGAGGTGGTCCTCCCAAAAAATATCGGATGGTATATCATACACCGTCTAGACAGTGATGGCAACCACCATCCTGACCGATGCAATTCTACAATCGGCCTATCCGCAGCCAGCATTTCGACCAGCACTACCAGCACCACCGTAGCAGAGACAGCAACAACAGCAAAAGCGATGCTGCGTGCGTTCATGCCACAACAACGCATGCCTGGCTTTCGTCCACAAGGCGGCAGCGGACAGCCACCGTACGCATGTTTCACGTGCAGTTGCCAGGGGAATTTCTCAAAGGATTGCCTAGAAAAGCAGCAAGGGAACCGAGCGGCACCATTGCAGTGGAGGAACCAGCCCTGGAACAACAACACCCGACATGCCAACCCCAAACCCGGCAATGTACACCTCCTCACCATTGAGGATGTGCCAGAGGACGAACCCGTCCTTGCAGGTATGTTCACTCTCCACCACCACCCCGTTGTTATCTTATTCGATTTGGGTGCCACTCATAACTTCATTAGCAATGCAGATTATGTTAATCATAATCTACAAACAACAGCCACTGAAAATCCTTTCTTGTTTTGTTCACCGGGTGGAAAAATTTCAGCAAGTATAATGGTTCCTAAAGCACCATTACGCTTAGGGGGTAAATTATACCCGACATCTCTCATTATCTTAGAGGGACAAAAGGTCGACGTCATATTAGGAATGTCATGGTTAACTTGCCATGGTGCTGTTTTGGACGTCGTCTCACGTCTCGTGAACTTAAACTCGTCGGTGCACAATTCTCATTCTCTATTTCTGGACAGTCCAGAAATAAGACTTCCAGCAGTTTATCACTCTACAACCAGTAGCCTGGAAGACATTCCAATGGTCTAAGAGTTTCCAGATGTATCCCCGGATGATCTACCGGGTATGCCATCTGACCAGGAGGTGGAGTTTAAGATAGAACTCGCACCGGGAACCATGCCGATATCCCAAAGGCCGTAAAAGATGGCACCGAAGGAATTGGCAGAATTGAAATAACAGTTGATGGACCTGCTGGAAAAGGCTTCATTAGACCGAGCTCCTCACCATGGGGATGTTCGACACCATTTGTTAAGAAGGATGAGACGTTGCGGATTTGTGTGGACTATCGTCCACTAATGCCGTCACGATAAAAAATGAGTACCCACTGCCCTTATATCGACATATCATTTGATCAGCTGGTAGGGGCATGAATCCTTTCCATGATGGATTTGAGATCAGGGTACCATCAAATCAAAATCAGAACAGAGGACATACCGAAGACAGCTTTCTGGACGAGGTACGGACTATATGAGTAGCTTATCATGTCTTTCGGCCTCACCAACGCTCCAGTTCAGTTCATGTATTTGATGAACTCAGTGTTCATGCCGGAGCTGGATAAATTTGTTGTGGTCTTCATCGACGACATCTTGATTTATTCCAAGTCAGAAGAAGAGCACGTAAATCACTTGTGTATAGTATTGCAACGGCTGCGAGATCATAAGCTATACGTGAAGTAAATGTGAGTTATGCATCTCTCAAGTACCCTTTCTCGAGCTTATAATATCAGCAGAGGGAGTCACTGTAGACCCGAGTAAGATTGCACAAGTGCTGAATTGGAAATCCCCGAAGTCTGTTCACGAGGTTCGGAGTTTCCTCGGACTCGCGGGGTATTATCGGAGGTTCATCCCGAACTTCTCAGGAATTGTAAAGCCGATGACCGAACTTCTGAAAAAGACTTCCAAATTTATCTGGAGTCCAGCATGTGAAGCAACATTTAAAGCTTTGGTGAAGCACCTCACATTAGCACCGGTTTTGGCACAGCCGGATACCACGAAACCATTCGATGTTTACTGCGATGCATCTGGAATTGGACTCGGATGTGTGCTGATGCAAGAAAGGAGAGTGGTCGCGTATGGATCACGGCAGCTCCGGAATCATGAGCAAAATTATCCGACTCATGACTTGGACTTGCTACTGTGGTACTCGCTCTCTATATGTGGAGGCATTATTTGCTCGGGAACCTTGTACATCTTTATACCGACCACAAGAGTCTAAAATACATATTCGCTCAGAAGGAGTTGAACATGAGGCAGAGTAGATGGTTAGAACTGATAAAGGACTGCAAAATTGAAATCCATTATCATCCTGGAAAAGCATACGTGGTGGCCGAAGCGCTGAGTTGCAAGTCACACATTAATAATCTAACCATCACAGTGATGGAGGAGGGCGAACCAAATAAGTACTTGGTTCCATATGGAGCTCTCTACAACTTAGCTCTCATTCCCACCATTCGTGAAGAAGTGGAGACAGCCCAAAAACAACATAAAGGTATGTCCCTTTGCGGAGACGCGTGGACAGCGGAGAGCTGAAATATTTTTGGAAAGACGGAGACGGTGTTTTGTGGTTCAAGAACAGAATTGTCATACCCCGTAATTCGGAACTACGGAAGAAAATTTTTGATGAACCTCACTTGTCAAAATTTTCTATTCACCCTGGCAGCACCAATATGTACCAAGAGCTGAAAGGCAAATTTGGTAGACACTGATGAAGCAAGAGATTGCTAGATACGTATCCGAGTGCGACATATGCCAGAGGGTGAAGGCAGATCTGTGAAGAAACCGGGACTGCTACAACAATTGAGTATACCGGCCTGGAAATGGGAGGATGTGAGCATGAATTTTATTGTCGGCTTGCCCATGACGTTCCAAAAACACGATTCAATTTGGGTGATTGTCGACCAGCTCACTAAATCTGCCCATTTTATCCCAGTCAATGTCAACTACAACTCCAAGAAGTATGCTGAACTATTCATATCACAGATCCTGTGTTTGCACGGAGTACCCCGCACCATTTTCTTAGATCGAGGCACCCTGTTTGTGTCTCAGTTTTGGGAGCAGTTACGTTCAGCGTTGGGTACAAAACTGATCTAGAGTTCAGCTTACCACCCACAGACGGATGGGCAAACCAAGTGGGTAAATCAGATTCTTGAGGATATGTTACGAGCGTGCGCAATCAATCACGGTAAGAACTGGATGAACACTTACCGTTAGCCGAGTTCTTGTACAATAATGGGTACCAGGCCAGCATTAAGATGGTGCACTCCATTAAATTGGTGTGAGTCCGGCAAGAGGGTCACCTTTGGGATTGATCTTGTCAATAACACGGAATAACAAGTTCGGATTATTTATCAAACTTGAAAGCTGCCCAATCTCGACAGAAGCACTACGAAGATCGTAGGAGACTCCCTCTGCAGTTTGATATCAGGGATCACGTTTATTACGCGTGTCTCCGATAAAGGGTGTGAATAGATTCGGGGTCAGAGGGAAGTTGGCACCCAATTCATCGGTCCGTTCCGAATTGAGGAGAAGTGCGGACCCATTGCATACCGGCTGGAACTAGCACCGTCACTCGCCGGTGTGCACAATATATTCCACATATCTCAGCTAAGAAAGGGACTCAAGTTTTCAACCACAGTTCAGCTGGGAGACATCGAGGAACTGAAACCGGATCTCACGTATCAGGAGGAACATGTTCGGATTATCGACGAAAAAGCTCGAACCACACACAGTCGGACACTGTGGTTCTACGAGATAATATGGAGCAATCATTCCAAGGAAGAAGCGACGTGAGAGAGCAAGGAGTATCTTCACACCAACTATCCGGAATTTCTAACGCCGTATCTCCGGTAAAATTCTGCCATTCTCTCTCTATTCTCACATTGTAATCTCGGGACGAGATTCTTTTAAGGGGGGAGGAATGTAAAGGACCAAATTTTTAGGTTGCTGAGTTTTCATCAATTCACAACACCACAGCTCAACTTATAGAAATCAAATGAACATAATTAAAGAGCAAGTAACAACTATCAATAGGGCACATAAAGGAAGAAGCAACACAAACTAAATTTGGTGATTCAAATATGAAATCTTTTATAGGCTGAGCTCTCTATCAAGTTTCTAACATCTTTAGGGATGATCATGCCAAATTTCATACAAATCCAAGCATATATGTAATACTTTTGGATACAATTATTAAAAGGATAGTTTGAATTCAAGTTGCAACCTCAAACCACTTCTATCATATGGATTAAAAAGATTTCTTCAAATTCAAGTTAAGTACATTTTCTAAGCTACTAGACAAAATTTCATCCCATTTAGAGTTGATAGCTAATTTTGCCTCCATTCAAACTGAAATTGAATTCAGATTCAAATTCCACTCTAATTCAGCCAAACCAGTTTACAATTTGATTCATTCCAAAGCCCAAATACCAATTTTGTGGTTCCATTAAATTAAAAGGGCAGTAGGGCCCCCAAAATAGTTGGAGCAGCAGAAAATTGAAGAGGATAATAATTTTGAGTGGGGCCCACTAGTCAGCCAGACTCACGTTGAAACCGACTCACAGCCAAACACTTGAGCCTCGGCGCCTCGCCCGTGCGCGCCACGCAGGAGATCGTTGAAGCCACCACCTGTTTTGGGCATCTTGGCCATAGATTGCCGTGGCTATATCCTCTCCCGTGCATGGCTCGGCCGAGATCGAAGTCTCTGCTTCTCATCGCTCGAACACACGCTGCCGAGATCTCCGCTCGTGTGCGCCACCAAAATCACCTCGGGTCTAAGAGTAGCTTCACAAGGTCGCTGCAATCATCCTCGAACAAATAGCAAGCAAAATCACCGAGCATAGCCTCAGCTTGAACCAATTTTTGTGACCGCCACCCAATCACCTCGGGTCACCGGTGAGGTCCACGCTGCGACCGTTTTCACCTCCATCATGATCCATTTTCGTGATCTACGTGTTGCCCTGGTGCTGTAGAGACAACCGTAGTTCATTTCATTCTTTCCTGAGCCCTAGCAAGGTTGCCGGAGTTTGTCCGCCGCGGTTCACCGTCGCGAGCTATTCTCCGGTCATCACCGGCCACCGCCGACCCCACCAGCATATTCCCCATGAAGAAGTAGGCCCTAGCGGCAAGTTTCGTGGTGTTTGGCGCAGTAGAATGGCGGGCGGCGAGGCTCGCCGGAGAGCGCCGCCGCGGGAAGCTGGGGGGGGGGGGCGAGAGGTAGAAGGAGTGTGGGGCCCGATGTCAGTGAGAGGGAGAGAGAGAACCCGTGCACCACCTGTCTGTTTAAAAAATCCACCGGTCAGCCTCTGTAACTTAAATAGAGTGGGGCCGGCTGACGTGGAGGGAATTTCCTTTGGGAAAATAAATCAGATTTCAGTCCAATCTTTAGAAATTCATAACTTCTGAATGAATCGTCCAAATTTAGTCAAACAAATTTTTTTGGATTCATCTCTCTGAGTACTATCTAGAAGTACCAGTTTCATTCTTTGAAACTCCATATTTTCAATAATTAAATCCTTAAAGTTTAAAACTGTTATAATTAATTACTGGAGATTCAAATTTGGGCAGGAACTTCCTTTGAATATCTTTGACTCCCATGCAAAATTTCATATCAGTCTGAGTTCATTAAGTCCACTTAATCGTGGGATTAAGTGAACTGCACTTAAAAAATTGCAAAATGTCCAGAGACATTTTCAGAATGTGTCCCAATTTAAAAAAATCAGAACCCTCTCTAGGATGCTTAGAAAATCATGAAACCACTTCCATTAGACTCAGTATAAACTATAGTTTCTAGAAAGTCTAAATTTGCTTCATGAAAGTCCACAGAAATAGTTAGAGGCTCTAAAAATGGCTTTACATACATTTCATTCTACAGTAATCAATTTATCTTGGATTCAAATAAAATTTGGTCCATCTCCTGTTCTTGTCTTAACCAATTCACTGTAAAATTTCAAAGTCAATACTGATGTCTAGCATCAGTTATAGTCTTTACATCTTCAATCAGTTCAATTGCATGAAATTTGACATGTGCATTCTTGATTTCATTACATGTAGTCACCGAAGTCGACGAAGCCCCAGAGATCCTCGAGAGCATCCCTCAGGAAACTAACTTAGTCGATGACTCACAGCAAGACAACCTCCGTATTGCATTAACGCCGTTTTTATAAAGTTTTACTTTCACATTGGATAGATTATATATGAACTGTGCATTAGGTCTTTGTATGCACTCCAAATGCATAGCCTATAAATCTAAGGTGGTTTGTGTTCAGTTTAGACTCCTTGAGTAGCCATTGCCATGCTCTAAATTGCATAGGAATCGGTACAAGTTGAGTAGCCGGAACTACTCGCAATGGTTAGGCTTAAGGGGGACACCACTCAGTTTTAGAGACAAAACATGAGAATATGGTATGAACTTGAGACCAAGCAGAGAGTAGGAGCAGCAGGACTTTGGGGGCCTGTGAGTCGTAGTTCTGCTTGTGTCGGATGAGGACCGAGTCGTGTGCGGCCCTGTTGAACAAGTTTGAAATGTACCATACATACAGGGATTATGGGAACCGGTAAATCGATATAACTCGGGTAGCTGGGTGTTGAGGCATTTCTTGCCGTCTAGAGGAGTTGGTTGAGGGCAGCAAGGTGTAAATCCGCTAGCGGGCACGTTGTTGCTCCGTGTAGGGACCTCTTGCCCGAGACGGTAGGACCGGTTCAACACTTGGCTAACGGGTGAAATGTTGTCCCGTACGACGTCCGGGAAGTGTGTCGTGGCAGCATCGAGTGCGGGCATACGTGACGTGTTTTCCGGGTGAACCCTGCAGGTGTAAATCGATTTAAATCGCCGTCCCTCTGGTCAGTGAGTACTACTTGTTCACTCTATCGTGGCGTAGATAAAGAGGATTGTTTTCATGGAATAAACTGCTGTTTGATTAATTACTTGTGATCTTAATTGCTTGTGTAGATTAGAGCTAACTAATTTTACTTTCGATACACTTAAGTTGCCGCTAAAAACTGAGATTAAGGTTTATGTAATTAGGTGTGTTTTTCTGCAAAACTACAATCCATTTTTGTTCAAATTCCAGCATATAGAGTTGCATGATTGATGAGGACATCCCTACCACAGTTACACCCATAGCCCCTGCTACCACACATATGAGACCAATTACTAGAGCTCGTGCACGCCAGTTAAATTATCAGGTACTTTCATTTCTTGGTAATGTCTCTAATATTTATGAGAATATGATGCTGCCTAAATTGGATACATTTGTGTTTCTTACAAGTGAAGGGTCTAGCATGGACAAGAGGAATGAACATGAGAGCATCATCAAGCAGGGAGATGAAGGCACATGAGAAGGGAACCAGAACGGAATATCTAGTGGAGTTTTCAGCACTTTGAAGCCACCTTGATGACATACAAGGACATGGACGAAATATACAAGCTGGTGGACCAGAATAAAGTCAAGTGGATGAATAGGGTACTGTGCACCAAATCTTGAGGCTGGGGCCATGTAATAAAGAGAGATTTAGACAAATAAGGAAAGGAATAAGGGAAATCTCGTCCAACTTTGCTGCTGGACGAAATTTCTCTCTTTCTTCCCCTATTTAAAGATAGATGTGCTATAATGAGGAAAGAAATAGAGGAAATCATATCCTGCCTTGCTGCTGGATGGATTTCCCTCTTTCTTTCCTTATTAAAAGGTAGTCTATCTCAGAAAAAGGAAGGGAATAAGGGAGATCACGTCCTACCTTTGTTGCTGGACGAATTTCCCTCTTCCCTCCCCCATTTAAGTAGGCCAAGAGCTCCTTGAGAGGGCAGGTTTTGTTTAGATTAAAGTTTGCCACAGCCGCAACTCGCGTACCTCGTCTGTGTCGAACGACCAGACAAGGACGTTTTAGAACCTCACTTTCATCAATAAAGTTTTCTTCTTGAATTCGCAATATCCAGATTGCAATCCCAGTTTCTTGCTTGTTCTTTGTTTGCCTGCAGGAAATAGACTCTCATGGCTAGGTTGATCGTGCTCCGGCATGGTCAATAACCTCTTGGAGTTGGTTTAGCGATTGCTAAGGCGCGACGTCTTCACACGTTCGTAGTCAGATCGTCAAAGTCTACTCCACCAAAAACGATAGTTACCATCTCATCGAAAGACGGGGCACCTTCGTCTCTATCAAGTGGTATCAGATTTCCAGGTTGCTCTGTGAGATTTCACTAGATTTTCGTAGTCTATATCACATCTGTTCCTTCATACCTACAGTCCATGAAAAAGCAAAAAAAATTAGGGTTAGATCATCATATCCAAACCAATCTGTGCCTTTCGCAATTTTCTTTTCAGTTTTTTTTGCTTTGTTGAATAGTCGGTTGCATCGTCATGTCAAGTTGCTGGTCTTAGTGTTTAGTCCTTTAGAGTTTCGAGTTCCTTTCACGTTTGATCTGCATAAAAAAAACACCATCATCACCACCATCACAACATTAGGGAGATATTCACTTCCTAATTTGCATCTCCAATATAGGAAATAATCATATCAGATCTGATTTTGAGTATCTTTTCGGTTTTGGAAGAAAAAGGTCATAACTTCTTCATCCGTTATCCATTTGGAAAGTGTAAGCACAACCTGGAAAGGTTATCTCGCCATATTTCCAACGGATCCAACCTTGCCAAAAAATTCTCTCTATGCGCATCGCAATCACCAAAGATATTTCAAGATCTCCTATGTATCTTTTTCTTTGGAAAGCAATATCTACAAGACCTGCAAGGAACCTGCTAAAATAAGTGTGTTATTTGTGGTATTTGCTAGCTTATCATCTGATCCCTGTGTAATCTTTTAGAACTGTGGGCCTTTGTAAGAAAAAAGAAAGAAAAAATAGAAAAGGAAGAAAGAAAAAAGAAAACGAGAGGAAAAGTACAAAAAAAGGTGAGCTTCAGTTGCTGCTATTGTAGTCTATTGTGTTACTGGTGTGAATTCCTTTGTGTCTAGGCTCGCGCCTCTAGTATGGTCTAGCCTAGGACCAGTACAGTACCATCGTTGAACGTTTATTCAACTTTGCATCTCTGAATTGATTATTGCTGACATTTTTGCTACCATAATTTAAGCCTTCCCAGCTTCACATACATCTACATCGTGCGTTTGACACCACCTGGCAATCGCTTTATCCAATCTTTGAGAGTTTGACTACAACGGTTGCCGATCACCACCTGCTGGTTGGTAAGAATGGGTAAGAATTTGTGATTCGCTTGCCGGACTTGTGACTTTCCACCACATCACATCCTATTAGTAGTCAGTAGGACCATATTCTTGTATGTCTCTATTTCTGCTAACCGTGACAGAATCACAAGCTGACGAGCTGGACTGGGAGAGCATGACAAACAAGGAGCTACATGATAAATTTCAACAAATGATGGGTGAACAGGTGCAAGACGTGCTAAACAGATTTGGAGAGGCCATGGAGAAGCTAGATGGCTTTGAGAAGACATTCGACACCAAGCTGGAGGCCAAGTTTAATGAAGTGCTCGCGCGTCTACCACCACCAGCTGCACGTGTCGCACCTCGGAAGCAACAACAACAACAATGCCGCCTTCCAAACCAAATGGGACGCGCACAGCGTGTGCCTCTCGACCAAGGCCAACATTCTGGTGCCGTTGCTACTGCTGCTGCTTCTGCGGGTCCTGCTACTACTGTTGATCAGTACGATGACTACGAGGGCAAGTACGAGGATGAGATTGCTCCACATCAGAACTACGTACAACATCCCGGTCGTCCACACACCTACAATCAAAACGGTAGGGCTGCACCACCCCCTCAGGTACGAGATAATGATCATGTCCCTAAACTGAAATTGAATATTCCACCATTTGAGGGTAGATACATTCCTGATGTATATCTTACTTGGGAGTTAGAAACTGAACAATGGTTTTCATGCTTACAATATCCTGAGGATAGAAGGGTTGCTGCTGCTGTTTGTGAATTCACTAGTTTTGCTTCTGTTTGGTGGTCTGAACATTGTAGATTATATCGTAATAATATCCCAACTACTTGGGCTGCATTGAAAACTGCTATGCGTACTCGTTGGGTTCCACCATATTATCAATGTGAATTACTTCAAAAATTACAGCGCTTAAGACAAGGAAAAAATCTGTAGAGGAATATTATCAGGAATTACAAACTGGGTTGATTTAATGTGGTATTGTTGAGGATAATGAAGCTATGCTTGGACGGTTTATGGGTGGGCTAAACAGAGTAATTCAAACTATTTTAGAGTATAAGGAGTATAACAACATCACTCATTTATTCCATCTTGCTTGCAAAGCTGAACGTGAAGTGCAGGATCAACAGGACATGGCACGGACTAACTTTTCTACAGGTCAATCTTCATCATGGACACCACGTGCATCTTCTACTTCCACACATCCTACTGCACCACTGCCTACTTCAGACACCAACTCCAACCGTGATACAAGAAAACAGGCACCACCACCACCATATGCCAAGAGCACACCTTCGGGTCCCGCACGGAGCTCTTCTTCATCCATGGCATCAACCGGGAAAACACATGATATTATATGTCGTCGTTGCAAGGGTGGAGGTCACTATGCGAGCCAATGCCTATCCAAGCGTGTGATGATGGTTGCTGAGGATGGTGGGTATGAGTCTGCTAGTGACTATGATGAGGAGACTTTGGCTCTTATTGCAAGTGAAGAACATGGTGGCGCTAATTCTGAACAAGAGACACAATACATGGCTGCTGAAGACGCTGAGAGGTATGAATGTTTAGTTGCTCAACGTGTTTTGAGTGTCAAGGTAACACACGCTGAGCAAAATCAGAGGCACAATTTGTTCCATACAAAGGGAGTTGTTAAGGAATGGTGTGTCCGCATCATCATCGATGGTGGGAGTTGCAACAACTTAGCTAGTATGGACATGGTGAAGAAGTTATCTCTTACCATCAGACCACATCCTCATCCTTACTACATACAATGGTTTAACAACAGCGGCAAGGTTAAAGGAACATGTACTGTTCATGTACATTTTAGTATCGCTACATATACGGATTATTTTGATTGTGATGTGGTACCCATGCAAGAATGCTCCCTTTTACTTGGTAGACCATGGCATTTTGATAAAAATTCTGTACACCATGGCAGGAAAAACCAGTATACTCTTGTTCATAAGGATAAAAATATTACTTTGCTTCCTATGTCTCCAGAACATATTTTGAAAGATGATCTTACTAGCGCTAGTAAGGCAAAGCAGGAACAAAATAAGAGTGAAAATCATATTGTGGCAAAAGAATTTAAGCAACAACATAAGCCTACTAACAAACCATCATCTAGTGTTGCCTCTGAAATAAAATTGAAAAGTGGTTGTTTACTTGCCGTCAAATCTGATATTGCTGATCTGCATTTTAGCAAATCTGTTTGCTATGCTTTTGTGTGCAAAGAGGCATTATTTCCATTCGAGGACGTGCCTCCCTCTTTGCCTCCTGCTGTCACTAACATTTTGCAGGAGTTCGCTGATGTTTTTCCACAAGAGGTGCCACTGGGATTACCACCTATTCACGGGATTGAGCATCAGATTGACTTAATTCCTGGTGCCTCGCCGCCCAATCGTGCGCCATACCGTACCAATCCTGATGAGACGAAGGAGATTATGCGTCAGGTTCAGGAGCTACTCGACAAAGGTTATATACGTGAATCCCTTAGTCCTTGTGCTGTTCCTGTTATACTAGTAACAAAAAGGATGGTACATCTCGTATGTGCGTTGATTGTAGAGCCATTAATAATATTACTATTCGATATCATCATCTTATTCCTAGGATCGATGATATGCTTGATGAATTAAGTGGTTCTACCATATTCTCTAAAGTTGATTTGCATAGTGGATACCATCAAATTCGTATGAAATTGGGATATGAATGGAAGACAGCATTTAAAACTAAGTTTAGCTTATATGAGTGGTTAGTCATGCCCTTTAGGTTAACTAATGCACCTAGCACATTCATGAGATTAATGAACGCAGTTTTATGTGCTTTCATTGGATGATTTGTGGTAGTCTATTTTGATGATATACTGATTTATAGTAGAACTTTGGAGGAACATTTGGAACATTTACGTGCTGTTTTTATTGCTCTACGTGATGCACATTTGTTTGGTAACCTTGGGAAGTGCACCTTTTGCACCGACCGAGTATCTTTTCTTGGCTATGTTATTACTCCACAGGAAATTGAAGTTGATAAAGCCAATGTTGAAGCAATTGAGAGTTGGCCGCAGCCCAAAACGGTCACACAAGTGAGGAGTTTTCTTGGTCTTGCTGATTTCTACAGGCGTTTTGTGAGAGATTTCAGCACCATTGCTGCACCTCTCAATAAGCTTACAAAGAAGGATGTGCCTTTTGTTTGGGGTACCACACAGGAAGAAGCCTTCACGGTATTGAAAGATAAGTTGACACATGCTCCTTTACTCCAACTTCCTGATTTTAATAAGACTTTTGAACTTGAATGTGATGCTAGTGGAATTGGATTAGGAGGTGTGTTATTACAAGATGGTAAACATGTGGCATACTTTTCTGAAAAATTGAGTGGGCCTAGTATGAATTATTCTACTTATGATAAGGAATTATATGCTCTTGTTCGGACTTTGGAAACATGGCAACATTATTTATGGCCCAAAGAATTTGTTATACATTCTGATCATGAATCTTTGAAACACATTAAAAGTCAAGCAAAACTGAACCGTAGACATGCCAAATGGGTTGAATTCATTGAGACTTTCCCTTATGTCATTAAACACAAGAAGGTTAAAGAAAATGTTATTGCTGATGCATTGTCTCGACGTTATACTATGCTTTCACAACTTGACTTTAAAAATATTTGGTTTGGAGACCATAAAAGATCAATATTTGCATGATGCTGAATTTAAAGATGTAATGCATAATTGTAAGGAAGGAAGAACATGGAACAAGTTCGTCTGTAATGATGGATTTGTGTTTCGTGCTAACAAGCTATGCATTCCAGCTACCTCCGTTCGTCTTTTGTTGTTGCAGGAGGCATATGGAGGAGGATTAATGGGACACTTTGGCGTGAAGAAAACGGAGGACATACTTGCTACGCATTTCTTTTGGCCAAAGATGAGACGAGATGTTGAGTGTTTTTGTGGCGGATCGGAATCCCCTCATCCAGGATCGCAGAGGGTGGTGCCGCATGATGCAACACCCGACAGCACACGTCATAAGAACACAATATATTACATGGGAAAACAACTGAACTGTACAAACAGGTACAAACTTCAGTTACAAACTATTGTTTATATTACATAGCGGAAGTCTACACTATACAACTCACGCCCGCCTATCTAGCAAAAGTCGGCTGCCCAGCCCTAGGGCAACCAACACTGGCTGCACTCCTCAGCTCAGCGCGGCGTGTATGGCTCCCACTCAGCCGTGGTCCTCGACGGAGGGTAACCCTCGCCGGTGGACTCGTACTCCGAGTCCGTGGGTGTCTCCTCACCTGAAAAACACTTAAGCAGCAACCGTGAGCACGAGGGATCAACAAGACTCAACCGACTCACCTAGGCATGAAACTATACATGAGGTGTACAATGAACATAGGATAGTAACATTGCAGCAAATGGACACGCCTACAAGTTCATCCTTAATTCATCTTTTAGCAACAAGTTAACAGTTCAGGAATCTGAAATTTAGTAAGCAATATTTGGTGGCACACATGTAGCAATACAATTATATCATAATAGCAACATTGAATCATCATATTTCATACATTAGCCTACGTCACGACTCAGTGACCAAGTGGTACTCTTCACCGTGAGGGACGGCGAATCGACTCGATATACACCTGCAGGGAAACCCAAAGAGCACGTCACGTACGCCCACCCGTGGAGCAGCACAGCACACTCACTCGATGTCGTACGGGACAACCTTCCACCCAACAGCCCAAACGTCGAACCGGTCGCACCGAAACGGACAGGAGGTTCCCTACACAGAGCATCTCTCTATGCCCGTTAGCAGATTTCCACCTTGCTGCCCTCAACCTACACCTATAAATCGGTGTGCTATGACTCGATGCCCGGAGGTTAGGCTACATCGGTTTATCGGGGCCCATATATCCGATATGCCTACGATACGTTCAAACTTGATCAGCGTGGGCTGCACACGGATCGGTCCTCAATCGACACGGACAGGGCTGCGCACACAAGACTCCCTCTTGCTGTGCCCTAACCCCTACCAAGTCTCATTTTCATTACTAAGGTGATCTCACATCACTCGAACCAATCCCGTGTGTCCCAAGCCTAACTCGCAAGTAGATTCTAACTACTCGACTTGTACCGAAGTCCTATGAACCACTAAGCATAGCTTGTCTACTCGAGGCCTTAGACACTACCCTCACTCTTATGGAAAAATTCTGGTTATGCAAGTGGGGTTCCATTCATCCCACACCTAATGCACATCCATACTTCATACTAAGTGTTCATAAAGCAAAACTTGAAAAATAGTTTAATGCAAACCGGGGCTTGCCTTGTTGCTTCTGGTCAGTGGTTAGTTCTTCTTCCGGAAGGAGGAAATCGAGCACCTCCGGAGCCTCCTCGCCTTCAGCGAGTACACATTAATAAAATACTACATGTTAATGAATATGCACATGAGTTTATTGTAATGCTTCTGTTACAAGTTATACTAACAAGTTTTTAACAACTGGAACTCTGTTTAAGAATTTAAAAATGAAACTGGGGCTAGTGGTTTGGGTTTGAGTCTAAGCACATGATTAAGTGCTAAGTGGTCTTTCCCCTCTTCCATATTGATCACCTCAAGTGGATAAATAGAACAGGGGTGATCCAGAACTCCAATGGAGCTGAGAATTTTTGTGTGAGTTCCATGTCACAAGAAAACCCTCTGGACCAAAAATTAGCACTTTTCATTGACTGGTTTGCTCAGAACAATTCTCTTAGCAAATAAGCAAAGAAGAATTAATTCTGAGGTAACACCCCTGTTCATGCCCAACTTAGTGAACTAAAATTTTAATTATAGCTCATATAGTTTGCATGAATTTTTCTAGCATTTTTTGAGCTACGATTTGCCCAGAACTGAATTTCCAAATTTTGGAAATTCTCTGAAAATGTTTCTGTATTCAATTGAACACATCACTTTAAACTCTGAATTGCCCTGATCAGATCAACTCCAAATGGTCTGAATCTTTTACAGGGGTTCACTAGCATCATAAAGAATATTCTGGCAAAATTTGAGGACTTTTGGATAAACCAAACTCCCTCTAAAATTCTTTTACTGAAAAGATTTAAAGAATTTTCCAGAATTAAATAATGGGGTTCATACTAATTGGGTTGCGTATTTGGATTGTACTCTATTAGAGGAGTCCAACAAAATTTGTTTCACAATTTTTGGACTCTCCTACCCCAAGTTGTGGCCCTCCAAAGTTTAAACTGAAAACTGAAAATTTCAAAATGTTCAAATGCCTGCCAGTGGGTCCCACCCGGCAGGTCTTCCCCTTCCTTGCGCCAAACAGGGGCCCGCGGCGGCGCCCTCCGGTGAGCATCACCGGAACCGCTTTCCCGGCCATCTCCCGACCCCAGACTCGCCGCCCCGCCCTAACTTGCGACGCTGAACTCGGCTCGGGGGTCGCCGGCGGCCGTAGCTCACCGTAACAGGGCGCCCGATGGTGACAGCGGCTGTTAGGGTTCCGGCATGGTTGGGAATGCGCTACAACGCATAAAAACGATCGGAAAAGGATCGGAGAGCACAGCGGGAGCTCGAGGGTGTCGAAAATGGCCACCAAACCCCGTGAAAAGGTCGGCAACATAGAGCTCCACGGTGACCCGAGCTATTATTCCATGGCGGCCCGAAAAACAACAAGAACCCGGTCATTTCTGGACCATATCCCTTGATTCTTGGTCGAGGAGGGCCGCTAGGAAGTGAGGAAGGTGTGTGCAAGCTCACCCGATCTGGGTTTGGACGGTGCAGCTAGAATTTTGGGGTAGACCGACCCCTACCCGTATGCACTAGCTTTCGGAAATCTTAGGAATTCTCTGCGCTCAGTCTATCAAATGCTATGAGGGTTGCAGCTACATGATCTGGAGGTGAAGTCACACCTTCTTCGTGTAGAAGTCAGGCGGTGAAAATGGCTGTGGTGTGCTGTCCACGGAGAGCAACCTCGGTTTTCCGCCGGGTGGCCTCGGTCCTCAGCTGCGATCGTCGATTTGTGGCTGAACGAAGCGCTAACGCCGCGAGGTGGCGGGGTGGTTAGCTAGAGCACACACTGGTGCTCCTTTTTTGTGTTGGAGGCTCGGGCAAAGGCCGAGCAGGTGCCGGCGTACAGTGGGAATCGGAGGAGCGGCGCCGGTGAGCGAAACAGAGCCGGTGCGGTGCTGTTTTGCAGAGAAGCAACGCGTACGGCTCGGTTGCGTGGGGAGGGGGTCACGTAGAGGAGGGCGAGTTGCTGCCCGGTCGCCAGCGCGCGAGAGAGGGAACTAGGAGGTGGCGGCCCGGGCGGTGGCGCGCGCGGCAGCTGGGTGTTTGAGCGACTGCCTTCGGTTGACTGAGAAACAGAGGGAAACTTGGGGGTTAAGTCTATTCCACCCAATGACATGTGGGACCCACTTGTCAGTACCCCCTCCTCTCTCAAAAGATCCCTAAAATCTGGCCAGTGATCAATTCAAATGTTTGGAGTCTCAAACTGAGCTACATTTGTATGGTTGGATAAATTCCCCCAAATTCAAATTTATATTTGAATTCTTTGCACATTTAGCTCCTTTTTGGAAAAATGGGTAGCAAACCTTTTCAAAAATTACTGAAACTTTGCCTACCCACTAATTTGGACCTAAGGAATTCAAATATGCACTTTGATTCTTGTGTTAGCTACTGCAACCAAAAGTTTGAATACAACAGTTTTGAATCACCATTATGTCCTTCCCTCCTTTGAATTTTGAGTTGGACATTAGTTCAAATTCTGTTTTTCAAACCCTCCCATTGCACTTGAGTACTTCAACTAAGTGGTCTTAATCCAACTAGGGTCCAAACATGGAAATGACTCTAAGTTGGTTTTTGAACACCCTCTCATGCGTTATCATATGTGTAGAAAGTTTGAACCAATACCCTTTTGATGGAGGTTACTTGCTCTTCACAATTCTTCACAATCTATCCACAACAAAAACTGTGGGGTTGTGAGGTGATGAAAAGTTTTTGCAAGTTCCTTTTTCTTGGGCTTTTACATCCCTCCCCCCTTAAGAGAATCTCGTCCCGAGATTACAAAGGAAAAGACGGCGATGTAACAGGGACTTACCCGTGTTGAGACGCCATGAACTCTGGGTAACTTGAGCGAAGGAATTCCTCGCTCTCCCACGTCGCTTCTTCGGTGGTGTGGTTGCTCCAGAGTATTTTGTAGAACCATAACGTTCTGCTACGCGTGGTTCGGGCTTTCTCATCAAGAATTGCCACCGGATATTCATCATACGTCAAATCCGGTTTCAACTCGCCGATGTCTTCGGAAGGCACAGCGGCGATATGCTTCAGACATTTTCGCAGTTGCGAAACATGGAAAACGTCATGAAAACCAGCAAGAGATGCCGGTAGCTCCAGTCTATACGTCGCTGGTCCACACTTCTCGGTGATAGCATAGGGCCCAATGAAACGTGGAGCGAGCTTCCCCTTCACACCGAACCGGTGCACGCCTTTCATCGGAGACACGTGGAGGTACACGTGTTCACCAACACCAAAGTGCAATGGTCTACGCCTCTTATCAGCGTAGCTCTTTTGCCGGGATTGAGCGGCCTTCAAGTTAGCTTGAATCGTCCGAACGCGCTCTTCGGCGTCGTTCACCACATCAACCCCGAATGTGGCCCTTTCACCGGACTCGCACCAGTTTAATGGGGTGCGGCATTTGCGACCGTAGAGAGCTTCGTAGGGTGCCATCTTGATACTCGCCTGATAGCCGTTGTTGTACGAGAATTCCGCCAATGGTAGGTGATCATCCCAGTTCCTACCATGGTGGATGGCACATGCTCTCAACATGTCTTCCAGAACTTGATTCACCCTCTCTGTCTGGCCATCTGTCTGAGGGTGGTAGGCGGAGCTTCTAATCAGTTTAGTACCCAAAGCAGCATGCAACTACTCCCAAAAGCGAGATACAAACAATGCACCTCGGTCTGAGACTATAGTCTTGGGTACATTGTGCAAGCATAGAATCCTGGCAATATATAACTCCGCGTATCGGTTGGCATGGAAATGTGTATGCACGGGAACGAAGTGAGCCGAATTGGTTAGTCGGTCAACGGTTACCCAAATGGAATCATGCTTTTTGGATGTTAGGGGTAATCCCACAATGAAATCCATGCTCACATCCTCCCACTTCCATGCTGGAATCTTCAGGGGTTGCAACAGCCCTGACTTCCTCATATGATCCGCCTTCACTCGTCTACACGTATCACACTCGGATACGTACTGCCCTACCTCCCGCTTCATCCGCGTCCACCAAAATCTCTTTTTCAAGTCTTGGTACATTTTGTTGCTGCCCGGATGAATAGAGTATTTGGACAAGTGAGCTTCATCGAGGATCTTCCTCCTCAGTTCCATATCTCGGGGTACGACTATTCAGTCATCGAACCACAGCGTCCCCTCATCATCTTTCCGGAAACACTTGATTTCCCCATTGTCTATCCGTCTCTGGAGATGTGCCATGCCTTTATCAGTCTTCTGAGCTGCAATGATGTCCTCCCTAATAGTAGGGATGAGGGCAAGGTTGTACAGTGACCCATAACGAACCAAGTATAAACTAGACTCTTCCTCCTCCACTGGGGTAATGGTGAGGTGATGGACATGTGATTTCTGACTCAGCGCGTCGGCAACCACATTCGCCTTGCCGGGATGGTAATGAATTTCAATTTCATAGTCTTTGATCAATTCTAACCACCTCCTTTGCCTCATGTTCAGCTCCTTCTAGGTGAAAATGTATTTCAAGCTCTTGTGGTCGGTGTAGAGATGCACCAGATTCCCCAGGAGATAGTGCCTCCACATTTTTAGCGCCAAAACCACTGCAGCAAGCTCAAGATCATGAGTTGGATAGTGCTACTCATGGTTCCGAAGTTGGCGTGAGCCATAGGCGACCACACGTCCTTCCTGCATGAACACGCAGCCGAGCCCAATACCGGACGCGTCACAATACACGTCGAAGGGCTTTGTTGTATCCGGCTGAGCTAAGACCGGGGCTGTGGTGAGATGCTTCACCAATGCTTGGAACGCTCCTTCACACGCCATGTTCCAAACATATTTCGTCCCCTTCTTCAGCAATTCTGTCATCGGCTTAGCGAGTTTGGAGAAGCTTGGAATGAATCTCCGATAGTATCCTGCTAACCCGAGGAAGCTTCTGACTTCATGAACTGAAGTGGGAGCTTTCCATTTCAGCACTTGCTCTATTTTGTTTGGGTCAACCGCAATGCCTTCTGCTGAGATGATATGTCCCAAGAATGGCACTTGGCTGATCCAAAACTCGCATTTACTGAACTTGGCGTAGAGCTTGTGGTCTCGCAATCGTTGAAGAACGATCCTCAAGTGTTCGGCATGTTCGGCTTCTGTCTTGGAATAAACCAAGATATCATCGATGAACACTACCACGAACTTGTCCAGCTCCGGCATGAACACCGAGTTCATGAGATACATGAAATGGGCTGGAGCATTTGTGAGAACAAAGGACATGACGAGATATTCGTATAAGCCGTATCTCGTCGAGAAATCCATCTTCGGGATATCCTCTGCCCGGATCTTGATCTGATGATATCCAGAATGAAGGTCCATCTTGGAGAACACACTTGCACCCACAAGTTGATCAGAAAATATGTCGATGCAGGGCAGTGGGTACTTATTCTTGATGGTGACGGCGTTGAGCGGCCGGTAATCCACACACAGCCTCAATGTTTCATCCTTCTTCTTTACAAACAGCGCCGAGCATCCCCAAGGCGAGGAACTCGGCCTAATGAAACCCTTGCTCAACAGATCATTGAGTTGTTCCTTTAATTCAGCCAGCTCGTTCGGAGCCATCTTGTATGGTCTCTGTGATATGGGCGTCGTCCCGGGTGCAAGTTCAATCTTGAACTCGACCTCCCGCTCAGGTGGCATGCCCGGAAGATCATCCGGGAACATGTCGGGGTACTCCCGGACTACGGGGATGTCCTCTAACTTGAGAGCTTCAGCAATATTAATTGCTGAAATTTCCCGGACTGGCGTGTCTAACACCATGGAATGCGTATGGTGGAATGGAGAGTTTAAATGAACCATACGTGTCCGAGTCTCTAGGACAGCGCCATGGTATTGTAGCCATGACATCCCTAAGATTGCATCAATCTTTTGCCCCAGAAGGATTATCAAGGTGGTGGGATATAGTTTCCCACCTAAGCCCAGAGGTGCCTTTTGGATCATCATATTTGCTGAGATCTTCCCTCCCGGTGAGCAGATCATATAGGTGCAGTCGGTTGGGAAGACTTGCATTTGATGCTTAGCCACATAGGATGCACTTATAAAGCTGTGGGTTGCACCAGAATCAAACAGTATGACGATGGCTTGATTGTTGAGAGTAAACGTACCCGCCAGCACGTTGTCTCCCTCTGGGGCGTCCTCATTGTCGAGGTTGCGGACGCCCCCAGTCCGCTGACCAACCTTCTTGACCGGAGGTCGGCCTCGAGCACCGCCCTGGAACTGGGCTTCACCGCTGCTCTGCTGCCCCTGGGGACAATCCTTCGTGAAATGGCCCGCCTGGCCACACGTGAAGCAAGTGAACTGGGGCGGTCCCCCGCTGATCGGTGGACGGAAACCCGGGGCGCGTTGTGGTGGTGGAAACGCCCAGGGTGACGTCTGCTGCTGCTGCTGTCTTGGTGGTGGCATCGGCGGATGGAACGGAGGTGACTGAAACGAACGTCCCCCGAACCGCTGAGGTCGCACCGGTGGGTGCCACTGCTGCCCGGATGGTGTCCGATACACCATGCGGTACTTCTGGGGAGCGCCACTCCCACCGCTGGGTGGAGCGCTGAGCTTCCTCTGCTCAGCTGCCAACTCTCGCTGAGCGTCCTCTTGCATGATCGTGGCATTTACTAGGTCATTGAAGGTGCCACGATTCCATTGCACAAGATGCGTCTTCATTTCGGGGTGTAACCCCCGATAGAAGTGCCATCGCTTTTTCTCCTCGGTTGAGATGTAGTCTGACGCATATTGCGCCAGATGGTTGAAGGCACGGGAGTAGTCATGAGCACTCCTCCCGCCCTGCTTCAGCTCCAAGAATTCTTGGAACTTCCTCTTCATGATCCCGGGAGGGATATGATAGGCGCGGAACGCCTCCCGGAACTCTTCCCATTCCACAGCATGGCCAGCCGGACGTGAGGCGACATAGTTCGCCCACCAAGCACCAGCGGCACCGTGAAACTGCTGCGCTCCGAACAGAGTCTTCTGCCACTCCGTACATTGGAGCAGCCCGAACTTGGACTCGATTGTCCGCAGCCAGTTGTCGGCCTCCAGTGGCTCTTCAGCTTCTGTGAACACTGGAGGGTGCGTACTCATGAAATCCGAGTACAACACCTCACGGGGCTCACGAGGCCCTCTGTCTTGACGCCCCCCCCCCCCCCCGCCTGGGACGTATTCTGCACGATCGTGCGGAGCAGGTTGGTCTGCTCCTCACGACCACCCACCAGTGCCGCTATCACATCCGCTAGAGTAAGCGGAGGCGGCGGTGGTGGCTGCTGCTGCGGGGTGCTGTCGTAGGCCGGTGGCTGAGAGTCATTGTCTCCCTGTTGGCTAGAGCCACCAACCTCGTGCATGGTCCTAGTGCGAACCATCTGCAACCATATGACAAAAAACATCAGTCCCGCAACATACTTCAATGCAGTCAAATGAAATAGGCGTAAAAACATAATGACAATAACACATGCGATACATCTCGTATGTAGATAATGTAATAACTTTGCACAAGCTACACCATTACCAGACCAAATACAATCTAGTTTAATCCAACTTGATGAACCTCCTTTTTGGAAGCTCACCACAACTAGGTCTGGTCACTACGAGATATTACTATCGCTTTATCATCACGTAAACCACCCTTTTATCTTCAATACGACACAAACATGGTCCCTAGTAAAAGAAACTTGAGTGAGACTTATACTCAAATCTTTCACTAGTTGAAGATAACCTCTCATGAGTATGTTCTACCCCATGGGAAGTACTTAAACCCCCCTTAGGGTACAACAATCTCTCCAATGAGTTCAACTGTCATTCCTCTGTCAGAATGACCAGTTTCTACATATTCCAAGTTTTGATCTGGTTCTAGGCAGTTTCATGACTCAAGTTGAATACCAAAGTTAAAGTTAACTTCAGTATCTTTCCAACGAGTATTCATTTGCCCCCAGATCAACTCTGGTTAGAAATTTATGGTAATTCAAAGTCAACAGAATTTCTGGAAGAATTTTTAACAGCACCTCCCTTGGGAGTTGCTGTTTTTAACTCTGGTTTCCACTGAAATCTATGCTGAAATTTCAGAAACTTTGAATTGCAAAGATGTAACACCTCTTCTAACCCTTCTAAAGATGTATCATATGACAATTTTAGATTTTTTTTACTGGGAGTTATGTTTGAAAACAGAGCAGTCCAGAAAGTGTTTAACTCTGTCCTGATTCTGGACAGTTTACATTCCTCTGGGATTTAAGCCATCTTAAGGTGTGTTTCAGCTCTGAAAGTCTACAACAAATACCTTTCCAGAACTATATACCACACCTCCCTAGGATAAAAGACCTGGGAGTCTTGCCCTGTTGAAGGTCAGCAAACTTGCTGCCCCAAAACAGAGCACTCTGTTTTTTATTCCATTGGCTATCCTGCTCCACTATCACATTCTTATACCCAACCAGGGTCCTAAATGTTGAACCTAATAATTTTAATTCCTTGTTATCATTTTTTTTCATGCATATGCCTACGATATCTCGGTACTACGTTCCTCACAAAAGAAAATCCTAACCGGATTATACCGGCATATACGTCTCAAGAGTGGCACTAAACGGTCTCTCACATACGTTTACTACACGGATACATACGTGGTTAGTACCTGCAGAAAACCACACAATAATGGTGCACCCAATGGTTGTTTTCATTTCAGGCAGGATCATATTAAAAGTAAATACAAACGCCCGTATCATTGTCATACGGCCGTCCTTGAGTTAGGTCACGTCTCAAGGTACGTGATCGTGTTTCAACACCACACGACGAGGAACCCGAGTATGTCATGAACGGGTCGTCACGGTTGGGAATGTTATCAACCCAACAGATACCACCTACTGCCCTGCAGGGCACGCCGATGGCAAGCGTTGCGTATGTCCTCCTGGGCTATTTCCAGACGAACACACTCTCGCATTACTGACCACGCGGTGGGGTCTCCACTTACTTGCCTAGTGCACGCTAGGGATCAACGTTTCATATGAACTCAGGAACATGAAGAGTCCAAGAGTTTCATATTGACGTCTCACACCAAGCTGTGAGACCTATCCCTGAACCACGTTCCTCGTCAGGGGAGCTAAGTGAAATTTAACCGCTTTCGGTGACGTTCCTTACCATTCTTACCAAAGCGTAGGTGCGTCGTTACATAATTAAAATTCAAAATTATAACACATAGGTTAGTCTTTGCCACTTTAAGTAACTACGCTAATATAGTCCTTACTTGGGCAAACTACCGATCCTCACCCTAAACCTATGTTTTCCCATAATACAGTCCTTAAGTACTGTGCTGTCCCCAATGCAGCTCTGATACCAGGCTGTGGCGGACCGGAATCCGCTCATCCAGGATCGCAGAGGGTGGTGCCACATGATGCGACACCCGACAGCACACGTCATAAGAACACAATATATTACATGGGAAAACAACTGAACTGTACAAACAGGTACAAACTTTAGTTACAAACTATTGTTTATATTACACAGCGGAAGTCTACACTATACAACTCACGCCCGCCTATCTAGCAAAAGTCGGCTGCCCAGCCCTAGGGCAACCAACACTGGCTGCACTCCTCAGCTCAGCGCGGCATGTACGGCTCCCACTCGTGGTCCCCGACGGAGGGTAACCCTCGCCAGTGGACTCGTACTCCGAGTCCGTGGGTGGCTCCTCACCTGAAAAACACTTAAGCAGCAACCGTGAGCACGAGGGCTCAACAAGACTTAACCGACTCATCTAGGCATGAAACTCTACATGAGGTGTACAATGAACATAGGATAGTAACATTGCAGCAAATGGACACGCCTACAAGTTCATCCTTAATTCATCTTTTAGCAACAAGTTAACAGTTCAGGAATCTGAAATTTAGTAAGCAATATTTGGTGGCACACATGTAGCAATACAATTATATCATAACAGCAACATTGAATCATCATATTTCATACATTATCCTACGTCACGACTCAGTGACCAAGTGGTACTCTTCACCGTGAGGGACGGCGAATCGACTCGATATACACCTGCAGGGAAACCCAAAGAGCACGTCACGTACGCCCATCCGTGGAGCTGCACAGCACACTCACTCGATGTCGTACGGGACAACCTTTCACCCAACAGCCCAAATGTCGAACCGGTCGCACTGAAATGGACAGGAGGTTCCCTACACGGAGCATCTCTCTATGCCCGTTAGCAGATTTCCACCTTGCTGCCCTCAACCTACACCTATAAATCGGTGTGCTATGCCTCGATGCCCGGAGGTTAGGCTACATCGGTTTATCGGGGCCCATATATCCGATATGCCTTCGGTACGTTCAAACTTGATCAGCGTGGGCCGCACACAGATCGGTCCTCAATCGACACGGACAGGGCTGCGCACACAAGACTCCCTCTTGCTGTGCCCTAACCCCTGCCAAGTCTCATTTTCATTACTAGGGTGATCTCACATCACTCGAACCAATCCCGTGTGTCCCAAGCCTAACTCGCGAGTAGATTCCAACTACTCGACTTGTACCGAAGTCCTATGAACCACTAAGCATAGCTTGTCTACTCGAGGCCTTAGACACTACCCTCACTCTTATGGAAAAATTCTGGTTATGCAAGTGGGGTTCCATTCATTATACACCTAATGCACATCCATACTTCATACTAAGTGTTCATAAAGCAAAACTTGAAAAATAGTTTAATGCAAACCGGGGCTTGCCTTGTTGCTGCTGGTCAGTGGTTAGTTCTTCTTCCGGAAGGAGGAAATCGAGCACCTCCGGAGCCTCCTCGCCTTCAGCGACTACATGTTAATGAATATGCACATGAGTTTATTGTAATGCTTCTGTTACAAGTTCTAATAACAAGTTTTTAATAACTGGAACTCTGTTTAAGAATTTAAAAATGAAACTGGGGCTAGTGGTTTGGGTTTGGGTCTAAGCACATGATTAAGTGCTAAGTGGTCTTTCCCCTCTTCCATATTGATCACCTCAAGTGGTTAAACAGAACAGGGGTGATCCAGAGCTCCAATGGAGCTGAGAATTTTTGTGTGAGTTCCTTGTCAGAAGAAAACCCTCTGGACCAAAAATTAGCACTTTTCATTGTCTGATTTGCTCAGAACAATTCTCTTAGCAAATAATCAAAGAAGAATGAATTCTGAGGTAACACCCCTGTTCATGCCCAAATTAGTGAACTAAAATTTGAATTATAGCTCATAGAGTTTGCATGAATTTTTCTAGCATTTTTGGAGCTAAGATTCGCCCAGAACTGAATTTCCAAGTGGTCAAATGGAAATTCTCTGAAAATGTTTCTGTATTCAATTGAACACAGCACTTTCAACTCTGAATTGCCCTGATCAAATCAACTCCAAACGGTCTGAAACTTTAACAGGGGTTAGCTAACATCCTAAATAATATTCTGGCAAAATTTGAGGACTTTTGGATAAACCAAACTCCCTCTAAAATTCTTTTGCTAAAAAGATTTAAAGAATTTTCCAGAATTAAATAATGGGTTTCATACTAATTGGGTTGCATATTTGGATTTTACTCTATTAGAGGAGTCCAACAAAATTTGTTTCACAATTTTTGGACTCTCCTACCCCAAGTTGTGGCCCTCCAAAATTTAAACTGAAAACTGAAAATTTCAAAATGTTCAAATGCCTGCCAGTGGGTCCCACCCGGTAGGTCTTCCCCTTCCCTGCGCCAAACAGGGGCCCGCGGCGGCGCCCTCCGGCGAGCATCACCGGAACCGCTTTCCCGGCCATCTCCCGACCCCAGACTCGCCGCCCCGCCCTAACTTGCGACGCTGAACTCGGCTCGGGGGTCGCCGGCGGCCGTAGCTCACCGTAACAGGGCGCCCGACGGTGACAGCGGCTGTTAGGGTTCCGGCATGGTCGGGAATGCGCTACAACGCATCAAAACGATCGGAAAAGGATCGTAGAGCACAGCGGGAGCTCGAGGGTGTCGAAAATGGCCACCAAACCCCGTGAAAAGGTCGGCAACATAGAGCTCCACGGTGACCCGAGCTATTATTCCATGGCGGCCCGAAAAACAACAAGAACCCGGTCATTTCTGGACCATATCCCTTGATTCTTGGTCGAGGAGGGCCGCTAGGAAGTGAGGAAGGTGTGTGCAAGCTCACCCGATCTGGGTTTGGACGGTGCAGCTAGAATTTTGGGGTAGACCGACCCCTACCCGTATGCACTAGCTTTCGGAAATCTTAGGAATTCTCTGTGCTCGGTCTATCAAATGCTATGAGGGTTGCAGCTACATGATCTGGAGGTGAAGTCGCACCTTTTTCGTGTAGAAGTCAGGCGGTGAAAATGGCCGTGGTGTGCTGTCCACGGAGAGCAACCTCGGTTTTCCGCCGGGTGGCCTCGGTCCTCAGCTGCGATCGTCGATTTGTGGCTGAACGAAGCGCTAACGCCGTGAGGTGGCGGGGTGGTTAGCTAGAGCATGCACTGGTGCTCCTTTTTTGTGTTGGAGGCTCGGGCAAAGGCCGAGCAGGCGGCGGCGTACAGTGGGAATCGGAGGAGCGGCCCCGGTGAGCGAAACAGAGCCGGTGCTGTTCTGTTTTGCAGAGAAGCAACGCGTACGGCTCGGTTGCGTGGGGAGGGGGTCACGTAGAGGAGGGCGAGTTGCTTCCCGGTCGCCAGCGCGCGAGAGAGGGAACCAGGAGGTGGTGGCCCGGGCGGTGGCGCGTGCGCGGCAGCTGGGTGTTCGAGCGACTGCCTTCGGTTGACTGAGAAACAGAGGGAAACTTGGGGGTTAAGTCTATTCCACCAAATGACATGTGGCCCCACTGGTCAGTACCCCCTCCTCTCTCAAAAAATCCCAAAAATCTGGCCAGTGATCAATTCAAATGTTTGGAGTCTCAAACTGAGCTACATTTGTATGGTTGGAGAAATTTCCTCCAAATTCAAATGTATATTTGAATTCTTTGCACATTTAGCTCCTTTTTGGAAAAATGGGTAGAAAACCTTTTCAAAAATTACTGAAACTTTGCCTACCCACTAATTTGGACCTAAGGAATTCAAATATGCACTTTGATTCTTGTGTTAGCTACTGCAACCAAGAGTTTGAATACAACAGTTTTGAATCACCATTATGTCCTTCCCTCCTTTGAATTTTGAGTTGGACATTAGTTCAAATTCTGATTTTCAAACCTTCCCATTGCACTTGAGTACTTCAACTCAGTGGTCTTAATCCAACTAGGGTCCAAACATGGAAATGACTCTAAGTTGGTTTTCGAACACCCTCTCATGTGTTATCATATGTGTAGAAAGTTTGAACCAATACCCTTTTGATGGAGGTTACTTGCTCTTCACAATTCTCCACAATCTATCCACAACAAAAACTGTGGGGTTGTGAGGTGATGAAAAGTTTTTGCAAGTTCCTTTTTCTTGGGCTTTTACAGTTTTGTTGCTCGCTGTACTACATGTCAAAAAAGCTAAGTCACGACTCAATCCTCATGGTTTATATGCCTTTGCCTGTACCTAGTGTTCCATGGGAGGACATCTCCATGGACTTTGTTTTAGGGTTACCTCGAACAAAGAAGGGGAGGGATAGCATATTTGTTGTCGTGGATAGATTTTCAAAAATGGCACACTTTATACCATGTCATAAAAGCGATGATGCTACTAATGTTGCTGATTTGTTCTTTCTTAAAATTATTCGTTTGCATGGTGTGCCAAATACAATTGTTTCAGATCGTGACACTAAATTTCTTAGCCACTTCTGGAGATGTTTATAGGCTAAGTTGGAGACTAAACTGCTTTTTAGTACTACATGTCTCCCCCAAACTGATGGTCAAACTGAAGTAGTCAATAGAACATTGTCTACTATGCTTAGGGCTGTTTTGAAGAATAACCTGAAAATGTGGGAAGAATGCTTGCCTCATATTGAATTTGCTTATAATCGTTCGCTGCATTCTACTACTAAGATGTGCCCTTTTGAAATTGTGTATGGTTTCCTACCTCGTGCACCTATTGATTTGTCGCCTCTTCCATCTTCGGAGAAGGTTAATTTTGATGCTAAACAACATGCTGAATTGATCTTAAAAATGCATGAGTTAACTAAGGAAAACATTGAGCGCATGAATGCTAAATACAAACTTGCTGGCGATAAGGGTAGAAAACATATTGTGTTTGAACCAGGAGATCTTGTTTGGTTACATTTACGAAAAGATAGGTTTCTTGATTTGCGCAAATCAAAGCTAATGCCACGTGCTGATGGCCCTTTTAAGGTGTTAAAGAAAATAAATGATAATGCATATAAACTTGAGCTGCCTGCAGACTTTGGGGTTGGTCCCACTTTTAACATTGCAGATTTGAAGCCTTATTTGGGTGAGGAAGATGTGCTTCCGTCGGGGACGAGTTCAATTCAACAAGGGGAGGATGATGAGGACATCACTACCACAGTTACACCCATAGCCCCTGCTACCACACATATGAGACCAATTACTAGAGCTCACGCACGCCAGTTAAATTATCAGGTACTTTCGTTTCTTGGTAATGTCTCTAATATTTATGAGAATATGATGCTGCCTAAATTGGATACATTTGTGTTTCTTACAAATTAAGGGCCTAGCATGGACAAGAGGAATGAACATGGGAGCATCATCAAGCAGGGAGATGAAGGCGCGTGAGAAGGGAACTAGAACGGAGTTTCTAGTGGAGTTTTCAGCACTTTGAAGCCACCTGGATGACATACAAGGACATGGACGAAATATACAAGCTGGTGGACCAGAATAAAGTCAAGTGGATGAATAGGGTACTGTGCACCAAATCTTGAGGCTGGGGCCATGTAATAAAGAGAGATTTAGACAAATAAGAAAAGGAATAAGGGAAATCTTGTCCAACTTTGCTGCTGGACAAAATTTCCCTCTTTCTTCCCTCATTTAAAGATAGATGTGCTATAATGAGGAAAGAAATAGAGGAAATCATATCCTTCCTTGCCGCTGGATGGATTCCCCTCTTTCTTTCCCTATTAAAAGGTAGTCTATCTCAGAAAAAGGAAGGGAATAAGGGAGATCACGTCCTACCTTTGTTGCTGGAAGAATTCCCTCTTCCCTCGCCCACTGAAGTAGGCCAAGAGCTCCTTGAGAGGGCGGGTTTTGTTTAGATTAAAGTTTGCCACAGCTGCAACTCGTGTACCTCGTCTGTGTCCAATGACCAGACAAGGACGTTTCAGAATCCCACTTTCATCAATAAAGTTTTCTTCTTGAATTCGCAATATCTAGATTGCAATCCTAGTTTCTTGCTTGTTCTTCGTTTGCCTGCAGGAAATAGACCCTCGTGGCCAAGTTGATCGTGCTCCGGCGTGGTCAATAACCTCTTGAAGTTGGTTTAGCGATTGCTAAGGCGCGACGTCTTCACACGTTCATAGTCGGATCGTCAAAGTCTACTCCACCAAAAATGATAGTTACCATCTCATCGAAAGACGGGGCACCTTCGTCTCTATCAATGATCTAGCGGTGTTGGGTGAGACTTGCTGAGCCTTCGTGCTCGCTGCTTGTTGTTTAAGTTTTGCTGCATGTGAGTACGTAGAGGAAGAGGGTCTCGATGACGAGACGGGTCCCCCAGGGGGCTCTACCGTCGAATGGGATCCGTGCATGCCGCCGTATTGAGTGATGTGATGTGCTGCTAGTAGGATCATGTTCAAGGGCTGAACATGATACTTTTGCTCAGCCTACGCTCCAGAGTGTAGATTATGATACGCTAAACGTATGCTATTGTAAATTAAGTTACAAAACTCATTATGTAATACTAAACGCTTTCTCTATATAAAAATATGTTTGTCTTTATACGTGTGCTATTCAGTGTTGCACAATACAACACCCCTCAGCGAGATCCTGGGATGTCGGGACTCCGGTCCTCACAATAACAATGGAAGAGGACCTTTTTGTACAACATTTTTTCTCAAACATGCATGAGAGTGGTATATTGTTTCTTTAAGAGATAATATGTTACAAGGAGAGCTGTAGAATCCCCTCCAAATTAAAACATCCCAACTCACACATGCAAAGTTGTTGTGATGTGCACACACCTATGCAATGCGTGTAGCAAGTTGTGTGGCCCGATCTTCTCGTAGGATCCGTGAACTTGATAAGTTGTTGCTGAGTGACCTGGTGAAGAGACAGTGCACCGCGAGGCTGACCACACGACGAACTACCAAGACAATCACCCTTCCACGTACAGACAAACAGCCCACACAATCACGTAAGACGTGAATGCACAAACTGGATGAACCGCAGTTCGGCGTTCTACAACTCCCTCAGGAATCGAAAGAACAAGTTTGCAAGCCTCTCGAGACTCACGCAGGAATAAGAATTCCATGAGTTGGTATTTCTGAATATTACAATTTTCTCCTCCTCCACGTCCTCCATTACAGGGATATATAGCACTAGTGGAGTTTCACTTTAGTGAAAAATAATTGAGAACATGTAGTGGAAAGTTGCAGCAATAATTCAATTAACAACCAAGCCTAGTGGGACGCTAGGCTGGTTTGTATTCTCTGCATGCATGCTGGAGCGTCTGTGGACAATAACTCAGTTGCTGGTTGCATGTATTGCTAACTCCCTATTTTTTTGCTTGCACTTCAATGGCCCTAACTCCTGATTTATTTGCTTGCACTTCAATGGCCCTAACTCCCAATTTATTTGCTTGCACTTCAATGGCTGATATTCATGGTAGCTGATGGCAGATGGATTTAGCAAGTGATGGAGAACAGGTGGATGACAAGGCTATAGAAAAATATTTGGCCATATACAAGAGCCCGCTTTCCAAACAGGCTATCGCTGCCATTCGTGCAGCAACGTGCCTGGATAGCGGTCCTGCCTCAACAGCTGCTGCTAGCATGGCGGCAGGAGAGCTTGCTGCACAAGTTGCAGCGTAGCCTGCTCATGATGCTGGACCTCCAGATGGTCACAGGTGGCAGTGTCATTTGCAATGTTAAATCAGCGATTTGCAGTGTTGAATTGGAATGTTCGTGGACTTAATTCCCCAGCACGTCGCGAGGCAGTGCTGGCGATGGTGCAGGCAGCCAACCCGACTATTGTGTGCTTACAAGAGACAAAGCTCCAAGCTGTCTCGGCTCAGACATGCCGCGACACCATAGGACCGAGGTATGACGGATTTCAGATTCTGCCAGCTGCTGGCACTCGAGGAGGTATTCTGATTGCATGGGACAGGGACGAGGTTGAAGCTGGTGTGCCGATGCTGAAGCAGTTCTCACTCTCCACACCAATCAAACTCAAATGGGCACAGGCTCCTTTCCTCCTAACAGTAGTGTACGGGCCGACGGCAGATGCTGACAAACATCTTTTCCTGGAAGAACTTAAAATCTTGAAACCTCCACCATCCACACAATGGCTTTGTCTTGGAGATTTTAATCAAATCTATGAGGCTAGTGACAAAAGCAACAACAACCTGAACTTTCGGCTAATGGGATCATTCCGGCAGGCCCTGGACAGAAGTGAATTGATTGAGTTCCCGCTACAAGGTCGAAGGTACACTTGGAGCAATGAACGGCAGAACCCGACCCTAGTACGTCTTGACCGTGTCTTTTGCAATAGTGATTGGGAGTTGGCTTACCCGGACTACTGCCTCGTGCCGTTGTCTTCATCGATCTCAGACCACTGCCCGCTCCTGCTACGACCACAAGCACGACCAAAGAAGATGCAGCGATTCCGTTTTGAATCCTTTTGGCCGAGGCTGCCAGGTTTCCACGAAGCTGTGGCGCGGGCATGGGCCACGCCTACCCCGGGACGTTCAGCATTGCAACGTCTCACAGTGAAGTTGAAACACACTGCAAAGGCGCTCCGTTGTTGGAGCAAGAGCATGATAGGTGGAGCTCGCCTACAGCTGCACATGGTAAACGAGGTGATACAAAGACTTGATGCGGCACAGAATGAGCGACCGTTATCGGATGATGAAAAGGCATTGCGTCGAGACCTTAAAGAGCGAGTTCTTGGCTTGGCAGCGATAGAGCGGGCACGGCGAAGGCAGGCCTCCCGGCTACTATGGCTTAAAGAAGGTGATGCATGTACAAAGTTTTTTCATCTGCGCGCAAACTCCCGTACTAGGAAGTTGTTCGTCCACCAAATATACACTGCAGCTGGGCATTGTGCTACGTCTCAGGAGGAGAAGGAGAATATCATATACCAGCATTTCTCACAAACTATTGGCACCAAGGTAACTCGGACTGCTACCTTGAATTGGCAATACTTGGACCTCCCTAGACTGCGTGATCACCACCTTGATGCAGAGTTCATAGAGGAGGAAATTCACAGGGCCATCCTTGATACGCCTTCTGAGAAAGCACCAGGCCCAGACGGATTCACTGGGACCTTCTATAAAGCTTGCTGGCACATAATAAAAGAAGACATTGTGACTGCATTCCAGTGTTTTTTCAACCTGACCACCGGGCCTCTCACTTCCCTGAATCAAGCGCTCATCACATTGGTCCCTAAGAAGAAAGATGCAAGAATGGTTTCAGACTATAGGCCCATCAGCTTGATTCATTCATTTGCTAAGTTGGTCTCGAAGGTGTTAGCATCCAGGCTCTCTCGCCACATGGAGTACCTAATTTCTCCTGCCCAAAGTGCTTTTATTCGAAGAAGATGCATTCAAGACAACTTCATTTACGTCCGTAATCTTGCCAGAACGTATCACCAGAAAAAGAAGCCGTTGCTAATGATGAAGTTGGACATTTCAAAGGCATTTGATTCAGTGTCATGGGAATATCTGCTAGAAATGCTACAACACCGAGGTTTTCCGCAACGCTGGAGGAATTGGATCACCCTCCTCCTAGCATCCTCTTCATCTTCCATTCAGCTTAATACAGTCTTGGGAGCACGTATATATCACCGGCGAGGCTTGCGTCAGGGTGACCCCCTGTCACCGTATTTATTCATCTTAGCTTTTGACGTGATCCAAAGGTTGTTTAATCTAGCAACAACAGAAGGTTTCTTGACAGAGCTTAATGATCGGGCTGCAACTCTGAGAACGTCCCTATACGCAGATGATGCAGTACTATTTATTAACCCAGTGTTGAGTGATGTTACACTAGTGATGGAGATTATGGAGCGTTTTGGAAGTGCAACAGGATTGCGGATCAATCAAGCGAAGAGCTCTGTCATGCCCATTCGGTGCTCAGAACAGGTTATAGAGGATGCCCTGCAGTCCTTTATTGGGCGGCGCGATCAATTCCCAACTCAATACATTGGCCTACCGCTAACACTGGGCAGACTGCGCATAGCAGATCTGCAACACATAAAAGAAAAGTTCCAAGCGAAGCTGGCTGGCTGGCAAGGAAAGTTATTATCTATCGGTGGTCGAAGAGAGCTAGTACGATCGGTGCTCACGTCGCTACCTGTCTACGCATTGACTTCACTCAAGCCACCAAAACGATTCATAGCTGAGGTGGATAAGATTCGGAGACGTTTCTTATGGGCAGGAACACAAGATATTCAAGGTGGAAAATGCAAGGTGAGTTGGGCGAGAGTATGTCGACCAATACAAAGAGGAGGACTAGGAATCACTGATTTCCATCGTCTCAGTCGGGCTCTTCGTCTACGCTGGCTCTGGCTTCAGTGGCATAGACCAGCAAAACCGTGGTTGGGAACAAACCTGCCAGTGGATGAAGTAGATAAAGCGTTATTTGGAGCGTCAACAAAAGTAATTGTACACAACGGGCGTACGGCTTCCTTCTGGGAGTCAAGCTGGTTGCAGGGGAAATCGCCGGCAGCCATGTTCCCACATCTATTCAGGCATACCAAGAGAAAGAGAAGAACAGTTGCAGAGGCTTTATGCAACAATGCTTGGATCAGAGATATACTTCATGGGCTAACCCTCAACCTGCTAAATGATTATGTCTCACTTTGGGAGGAGATTCAAGAGGTATGTTTCGACTCTGCAGACGATGCGGATGACCAGATAATCTGGACAAGAACTGTAGATGGAGAATACTCTGCGCGGTCCGCGTACTTAATGCAATTTGAGGGTGGAGAATATTCATGGCTTCCAAAAAAGGTATGGCGGGTGTGGGCACCGGCAAGATGTAAATTTTTCCTATGGCTGCTACTTCAAGATAGAGTGTGGACAGCATCCCGACTGCAGCTTAGGGGTTGGCCTAATAATTACTTTTGTGGCATATGCAACCGAAGTCTTGAAACTGCAACTCACCTCTTTAGTGAGTGTCCAGTTGTGTGCACCTTATGGGTCATGGTTGCAAATTGGATTGGTAAGCCGGGCCTGCACCCTGCTACATGGAGAGGTTCAGCGGACGTTGCCTCATGGTTTTACGACCTGACTCCTGCTGCTACTGGAGCAACAATCAAAGGACTACAAACATTGGTAATCCTGGTAATTTGGTCAGTTTGGAAGGAGCGCAATGCTCGAATTTTTGAGGGAAAGGAACAGTCAGTGGCCGAACTCATCAACAATATCACAGACACAGCAAAACTTTGGGCGATGGCAGGGGCAAAACATCTCTCTTGGCTCCTACCGATTAGGCATGCCGACTAAAGCACTTACGTAGAGCGAAATCATGCTAGGAAGGTGATGTGTGAGTGGTGAAACTTCTGGGTCCCATATGTAAAAACTAACTGATGTTCTTCTTCCGATCTTAATATATATGCTCTGGCGTAAGCCGGACCTTCTAAAAAAAAATGGTAGCTGATGGCCTTTCCTCTCTCATGCACGTCCAAGTTCCTTGCATATATTTGGCAGGCAGGATCCATCATCATCCCATGCTTGTTCGTGCACTCCATCATTCCTAAGAACATTGAAACAAGTACTCAAAAGCATAGGTTCGTTCAATGTAATATGATTATTAAACATAAGGTTAGCGTTCACCTGAGAATGAATTTCCTTCTCCAATCGTTTAGCTCTACTCCTTGTAATTGGACCAGCTATATCAAGTGTAGTTTCATTTGGAGTTGAGTGAATGCTAGGAATGTCCTCATTAGCCTCCCCCTCTTGAGAAGGAGTCATCCTCGACTCAGGCTTACCAGCAAATGGAAGCAAGTCTTTCACATTGAATGTGGTACTCACATTGGAATATTCAGGTGGCAGTTCTAGTTTGTAAGCATTATCGTTTATTTGTTGGAGAACCTTGAACAGACCATCACCCCGATGAGATAACTTACTCTTACGCTGTTGGGGAAAGTGATCCTTGCGTAGATGCAACCATACAAGATCTCCTGGCTGAAATGTAACCTTCTTCTTACCTTTGTTTGCTTGCTTTGCAGATTGTGCTGATTTCTTCTCAATATTCTTTCTTGTCTCCGGATGTAACCGCTTGATAAAATCCAATCTTTTCGTGGCATCCAAGTTAACTTGTTCCTGTAATGGTAAAGGGAAAAGATCCATGGGAGTATGCGGTTTAAACCTATAAATAATTTCAAATGGACAAGAGTTTGTTGTAGAGTGGACTTCCCTGTTATAAGCAAATTCAACATGTGGAAGGTAGTCTTCCCAGAGCTTCAAATTCTTTTTCAACATAGCACGCAACATGGTTGACAAGGTACGGTTGACAACTTCAGTTTGTCCATCCGTTTGTGGATGACAAGTGGTTGAAAATAACAATTTTGTTCCAAGCTTAGCCCACAATGTCTTCCAAAAGTAGCCGAGAATTTTGTATCTCGGTCTGAAATAATAGTCTTTAGAACTCCATATAAACAAATGATCTCCCTGAAAAACAAATCAGCAACATGTGAAGCATCATCGCTCTTATGACATGGGATAAAATGTGTCATTTTAGAAAAGCGATCTACAACATCAAAAATAGAATCCCTCCCCCTCAGAGACCGAGGTAACCCCAGAACAAAGTACATAGATATATCTTCCCAAGGTACATGTGGAATAGGTAATGGAGTATATAAACCATGGGGATTGAGGCGGGACTTAGCTTTCAAACAAACGATGCAGCACCCAACGTGCCGCTGGACATCACGTCACATATGTGGCCTAAAGAAATGATCATAGAGAATGTCGAATGTCTTTTTGACACCAAAATGACCAGCGAGTCCACCTGCATGTGCTTCCTGCAAAAAAATGTGATGAAACGAACAAGCTGGAATGCATATTTTGTTAGTCCGAAGCAAAAAGCCATCATGCACATAATATTTATCCCAACCTTTGCCATCAATGCAATGAGAGAAAAGTTCATCAAAATCAGCATTAACAGCATAAAGTATTTTAATGGACTCCAAACCAAGTACTTTTGCATCTAGTTGTGTAATCAATGCACATCTTCTAGACAAGGCATTGGCAACAATGTTATGTTTACCATCCTTTTTTTTACAACATAGGGAAACTTTTCAATGAACTCAATCCATTTAGGATGTCGACGGTTCAGCTTGCCTTGGCTTTTAAGATATTTCAAAGCTTCATGATCAGAATGGATTACAAATTCTTTAGGTAACAAGTAATGGTGCCAAACTTCCAAAACGCGAACTAAGGCATAAAGCTCTTTGTCATAAACCGAGTAATTCAGATGTGGACCATTTAGCCTTTCAGAAAAATAGGCAATAGGTTTACCTTGCAGCAGTACACCTCCTATGCCAATACCACTTGCATCACATTCGATCTCAAATGTCTTACCAAAATCAGGAAGTTGTAGGAGCGGTGCTTCACAAAGCTTTGTTTTCAGTGTATGAAATGCTTGGCCTTCGTCATGTCCCCACTTGAATGGAACATCTTTCTTTGTGAGATTGTTAAGGGGTGCAGCGAGAGTGCTGAAATCTTTAACAAAACGTCTATAGAAACTTGCAAGATCATGAAAGCTTTGAACTTGGCTCACATTTACCGGTGTAGGCCAATCCTTTATTGCTTTAACCTTCTCTTCATCAACCTGAATACCATCTGCGGAAACAACAAAGCCAAGGAAAACAATACGGTCTGTGCAAAAGGTGCACTTAGCAATATTGCCATACAATTTCTCTTCCCTCAAAACAGCAAGTACTTGACGGTTATGAGCAAGATGTTCATCAAATGTTTTGCCATAGATCAGAATATCATCAAAATAAACAACTACAAACTTGCCAATGAAAGCTCGTAAAACATGATTCATTAAGCGCATAAAAGTTGAAGGAGCATTTGTCAAGCCAAATGGCATCACCAACCATTCATAGAGACCAATTTTAGTTTTAAACGCTGTCTTCCATTCATCACCAAGTTTCATGCGGATTTGATGATAGCCACTACGCAAATCAATCTTGGTGAAAATGATGGAACCACTCAATTCATCTAACATGTCATCAAGTCATGGAATGGGATGGCGATATCGAACAGTTATAGCATTGATAGCACGACAATCAACACACATGCGCCAAGAGCCACCTTTCTTTGGAACTAAAAGAACGGGAACAGCACATGGTGATAAGGATTCACGAACATACCCTTTGTCCAAAAGCTCTTTTACCTGTCACTGAATTTCCTTTGTCTCTTCGGGATTGGTGCGGTAGGCTGGACGATTTGGAAGAGAAGCACCTGGTACCAAATCAATTCAATGCTCAATTCCACGGAGTGGAGGAAGGCCAGCTGGTATCTCATCGGGAAAACATCTTCAAAATTATGTAAGAGATCAAGAACAACACTAGGCAGCGATGAAGGTAAATCTTTAGTTGAAAGTAGGACCTCCTTGTGCAAGAGCACAAAGAATGGAGCTGTGGTGTTTCTCACTTTTCTCAAATTAGTCTTGCTCACAAAGAGACACTTGGTGTGGCATAGCTGTTTAGGGGTGATATGAGGCTTTATGTGTATGTATGAGTTAGAACTCTCTCCCTTAATAGGGTTGGGAATCTCACTCAATTTTCTTTTGTCAGATTCCTCTCTTTTCTTGCGAGCCATATCTGAAGTATGTACCTCCTCTGGAGATAATGGAACAAGAACCATCTTCTTGTCATTGTGAATGTAAGTGTATTTGTTAGACCGTCCAAAATGCACCGAGTCATTGCCAGGGCCGACCCAGCAGCAAATGGCATGCTTGCATGGAAACAATATCACAATCAACCTCTGCATGATAACCTCCAATGGAAAAAGACAAACAAATCATGGTTGAAACCTTAACTATCCCAGAATTATTTAACCATTGCATATGGTATGGATGTGGATGGCGACGTGGCTGCAAACCAAGCTTCTCAATAAGCAAAGCACTAACAATATTATTGTAGCTCCAACCATCTATGATGAAACGGCACACTTGTCCTCTCACTTTGCGTCAGGATTGAAACAAATTATGGCGTTGTCCTTGTTCAGCAGCAAGAGTGGAAAGAACTCGCCTAACCACCAAAGAAGGAGATGGTATGTTCATTATAGAAGGCTTCAAATAAGGAAAATCAGCAAGCAACTTATCAAAATTAGCACTAGTAATCTCGTCGGAAGATTGAGAAACTACATCATGTGATATGTTATTGTGAGCAAGAGTTGGAATAAGTTGAATGGTTAAACAATTCAGACCTAGCTCCATGTACCATCCTCTGCTGAATACTCACAAGTGTCAATATTAAGATTTGCAATTTCATTGATAAACTCGTCCTCCTCTTCACTTTGTGAGTCATAAGAACCATCAGCAAGTGCAATAATAGTATGACGATTAGGACATTCAGCTTGCTTATGACCATGACCACCACACCTAAAACACTCAATATTGCTTGTCTTGTGTTGGGTGGCTGCAGTAGAACAAGTGGGCTGATTTGAACTCACAGCATTATCTTTCGCATCCAATTGTTTGGAAGAAGTTGGAATATATCTATTTGCTCCACGAGATGAGGATTTGAGCGTTGCAGCTCCTTGCTGTTGGAATTGAGGCGTGACATCCCCTTGCTCCACGTGATGAGTATTTGTAAGATGTAGCAATTTGCCTTTCAGCCCTCTTTGCAAAATGAACCAACTCGGTGAGACAGGTGTAATTTGTCATATCCAGTTTATCAGCAATGGGTTTATTGAGGCCCACCAGAAACCGAGCCATTGTTGATTCCTCATCTTCAGTTATCCCTGTACGAAGTAAGCACATTTCCAATTCCTGAAAATATTCATCAACACTGCGAGTACCTTGCACAAGACGTTTCAGCTTTAAATGTAGACCACGAGAATAATATGCAGGAACAAAACGACGTCTCATTTCCCTCTTAATATCTTCCCAAGTTATACGGTCATGCCCGACTCTATGATATTCAGTACGGATCTGATTCCACCAAGTTAGGGCATAGCCTTTAAAGTCAATAGCTGCAAGCTTTGCCTTCTTTCAGAAGGGTATTCATACAAATCAAATATTTGCTCCACTTTGGTTTCCCATTCAAAATAATCATCAGCATTCTCTTTGCCGCTGAATAGAGGAATAGAAACTTTAACCTTGCTCAAACCATCATCATTGTGACGTCGTTCAGGATGATGCCGACGGTGATCACCATAATGACCACGAGCTCCAAAATGGCCAAAGCTGTCATTGCCATGATCAGCACTATAATTTGAAAGTTCAGCATCAAAATCAATAGGATCAACAACAGGGACACGTCGTGCACGACTAAAACCAGCAGCCAATCCTCGACCACGGCCACCTGCAAAGTTATCAAAACCAGCAGCAAATCCTCGGCCACGGCCACCACCACGGCCACCACCATGGTCATCATCATCCTCATTGTCATGAGGTGGAGGTTCCCCATGCTGTTGCTGAAAGGCTTGCTGAAGTTGTTGCATCCCTTGCATCAGTTGACGCATTTGTTCACGCACCTTCTGAATCTCTTGAGCAGAAACAGTATGTGAAGAAGAGTCTTCAGCACCAGCCATGTTAGTAATAAGGAGACAAAAATAATAGGACAACGAATATGTGGAATCACTCCCTCACCACTTACAAAACAAGTTCTTTCTCTCCCTGAAAATAGGAAGAACAGTGGCTGCAATCTGTAGTGGAAGAGTGATTATAACAGCGACGACAGTGCAACAACTCACGGTGCTTGTAAGTGGAGCTTGGTGGGATAATATGTAAGTGGAATGCGCTGAAATGTAGTGATGCAAAACCAAAAAATAATCCAAGAACACAAGTCTAAGTTGCTGAATATAAAGGAAAAAGATGCACAAAGATATAGGATGTGGAGAGATGAACACCAATTGCGCCAACCGAAACATGTTGCTGCCCAAACCCCTTTGGGTGCGCTGAACACAATTATCTCTCCCTCTGTTTTTTTTGAACAAGAACTCGTTGTTTTCAGTCTTTCTTTTGACCCATATACATCTTTTCTTGTACCCTTTGTGACAAACACAGCACAACTTTCAATAAAAGGGCTGCATAAGGATCAATTAAGATGGATGGCGCAGCAAAACAAGAAACCCAGGTGGGGAAATTGTGGCGGGTAGAAAACAAGGGTGGGATGGGTGGGTACTTGCAGCAAGCGATTTGATGATTATAACAAAGATAACAACTAGAACGATGTGGAAAAGAAAAAATTCAGCAATTAGACAAATGTTAAATGATTAAAATTCGATAAAGTAAAGTACAAAATCAGTAGCACGTATGAATTTGGCTGTAGGTTTTCTTTTTGGCTATTAGTGGACAGTAGGTATATAAACTCTATCCTACCAAAAACAAAAACAATCCTACTGAGGAAACGGAGGCTGTGATACCAGATGATGTGCACACGCCTATGCAATGTATGTAGCAAGTTGTGTGGACCGATCTTCTCGTAGGATTCGCAAACTTGATAACTTGTTGCTGAGTGACCTGGTGAATAGATAGTGCACCGTGAGGCTGACCACCGAAACAATCACCCTTCCACTGTAACACCCCAAAACCTGTTAAGAGGGGAATTTAAAAATTTTTGGACGTATTGCATGTGGTGCAGAAATTCAAATTCAAATTCAACTCAAAACAGAAAAGAAAAAGAAAAAACAAAACCCCCGGCCAGTGGGCCGAAACCCATCAGCCGGCCCACCCGCCCCCGCGCCAGCCTGCAGCCGTGCGCTCCTCTCTCCCTTCCTCACTGACACGCGGGGCCCACGTGTCATCCCTCACCTCCCGCTCGCGCCAACAGCCGGACTCTTCCGCGCGCCCGATCGCTACCGACTCCAGAAATCCACGTCCCCAGCCTGACTCCCGGTCCGGGACGACTCCGGCTCGATCCAAACAGACACGCCGCCCTCCCTCGTCTATAAAAACACCGGCATCGCCCCGTTTTTTCCCCCACGATCGGCTGTTTTTTCTCCCGGTGAGAACCGAAGCTCCGATCACCGTTTTCTCTCGATCTCTGCTCGGATTTTCCGATCTAACGCGCCGATCGTGTTCCACCACCTCTGGGGGATCACGCGGGTGCAGAAGACTCGGTGGTTTGCGCTCTAGGCACAGCTCCGATGAGCACCGCAGTGATTCCATCTCGGACCTCGTCGCCGACCGCCTTCCAGGACCTCCAAGCTCAAGAAAAACCCCGAGGTGAGATCCCCGACCTCCCCTCTACCGATCTATGCCATGAAATCCCAGTTTTAGGAAGAATAGACGAAGATCCGAAGTTTTCCGGCGAGATCGCCGCCTCCCGCCGCCGCGCGTCGCCGGGCAGCGCCGCCCGCGCACGGTTAGAGCGATGTGGCCGCTTATGCGCCGTCTATTTTAAATCGCACGGTAGAATTAAAACCCGCGCGTACCGGTTCGATGATCTAATCTGAGCCGTCCACATTAAATCGGATGGTCCACATCAGCCCCACATTGTAAAGGCCGGGATTCTTACGCGCTATCCCCTGGGGATCTCGGAAAACACGAGCTAGCCCCGGAAACTTCTGATCTAGCCCCTGGAACTTTAGAAATTCATGTAAATTCATTTAAAAAAAATCAGTTTTAGCCCCTGGACTTAATAAAAATTAGGAAAACCCCTCTGTTATGTGTAGTTAGACCCCTGGAAATTTATGAAATAATATAATAGACCCTGTAGTGGGGTGAGTTTACCTTTTTAACCCTATATGATATTAAATTTAGGAATTTGAATATGTGATTAGGATTTAAAATTTAAAAGGTGAGGCAAACACATTGTAAATTCAAATTTAAACTCTCCTAGCACTTGGAAAACTTTAGAATGAGTTAAAAATAGATTTTAAGCTGAAATGAATCCGACTAGTTAATTGTTCATATTTATTATGTATAGAATCATATTTTAGGCTAGGAAATAATTCTGAAAATTGGTAAAATAAATTTAAATTAGTTCATATCAGAGGATAAGTTTAAAAATATATTATTTAATATTTTAGATCAGAACCTATTCTGTTTAGATGATGTGTCTTACTATTTTCATAATAAAGTTCACATTTAGGCATAGAAAATAAATCTGAAAATATAGGAAAATAGGTATGCATAACTAGAAAAATGATAAATGAAGTATCCAAATCCAAAGATTTCAGTTTAGGGTTTGGTAGAAGATCTGAAAGCCCATTTGGAGTAGGAAAGTACCTTCCATGCAAACTTGATAGTTAAGAAGTATATTAATTTAATATAAAGAATTTATTCAAATTGAAAATTCATATATAGTGTGCAAACAGAAATCTGAAATACAAAAGTTAGAAATCATATACATATGTTTAAAAGTGCATGAAGGTTAAAAATCAACACAGCTAGGGTAAACACAACACTTAGAAATGTGAATGATTATCATATGTATGTATGTGTGGAGTGAAAGTGTGAACTATGTCTTATGGATTGTTGTCTTCTTTTGCTATGTGTGTTGCCATGAGTAGAACCTGCCCCAGAGCAAGTTCTTCCCTTCCAAGATCAAGACTTTCCATTCTCAGAGTAGCAGGAAGAAGGCAAGTGTCCTTGACTACTTTGATCCTATACTAGGATGTGTAGATAGAATTATTTGCATTGTCAATTGAAATATGACACCCATGCTAGGAAGTTTCCCTAGAATTGCATTATCTTGTTTCCTTGTAGCTTGGGTTGGGATTTATTTTATTATGTCATTCATTCATATTACTTATGCTTAGCCATGCTTAGAATGGGATAAGTGGGATATGAGATCATCAACTTGTTTACCTTACTCTTGAATGAGATATTATGAGTTATGTAGAGGTAGGGATCAAGGCAAGTGGGATGATTTGGTTGGTGCTGGGTGCACGATACTCGGGTTTGTGTTTAGTACTTGCCTAGATCCTAAGGACCGGTTCATGGAGCATGTAACCTGGTTTTACCGTGCCAACCACATGCTGAGATGGGGCAGCTTGGCCAATTAATTAGGTGTATCCCCGGCGTAGTATGGGTGTGTTGGATGGTGCGGGGAATAGGTGTCAGCTGGACTACCATATGAACCGCAAGGCTCAAGAGGGGGCCACTGCAGCGGGGTTGGAGCCTCTTGTATGCTGTTAGGGGTGAAACCTCAGTGGGCCCATGCTCGTCGGGAATCCCTTTGTAAAGGCTTCGTAGTGATCTCCTGGCTACACACCTGGAAAGTGTGAATGTGGTTCGTAGCCACTGGCATAATGGAGGTTCTTTTAGTTCACCCGGCAACGGGGGATGAAATCACCACATGTGGGTACAGTGGTGCAAACTCTGCAGAGTTAAAACTGTCATGACAGCCGTGCTCACGGTCAAGAGTGGCTTGGACTTATTCGTGATTAGAGGATGATGACCTTGGAGGTTGTGGATGTTAAGCGGGGATCTTAACATTGGAAATGATGTTAAGGTTATTTGATTATGATGATGGGATGGGAGATTGGGACCATTTCACCTGTGTAGTAATGTAGGTGCTTAATAAGCTAAGGTGGTAGGCAATAATTGTGTAGCGCTTTAACCATGAGTTCAACCTCTCCTTATTCTAGCCATGCATGACATAACTTTTCCCACACTTGCTGAGTACCAACGGTACACAACCTTGCATATTTGTTGGTTTAAATTGCTTCTCAGGTCAAGGGGATGATGTGGTGTTCAATGACCAAGACTTCGGACCCGAAGAAGGATTCTAGGTTCATGGAGTCCCCGGGCAACGCCTGTGATGGAGCCCACAAGAATAATATTCCACTGCAATTTTATTTACATGTTGTGAACTTATTATCGTCCATCGAGACATATGCTATGTAAGACTTATTTATATTCGACACCTGGCTTGTAATAAATGATGCTTCACTATTTGTCATCACATGTATGAGAAAATGATCCTGGCATACATGTGATATTCACTCGATTGTTCTTCGGAGAAACCGGGTGTGACAGAAGTGGTATCAGAGCCAAGGTTGCCCGTAGGAACGTGGACCTAGGTAGAAATGGACGTATTTAAGGACCCTATTTTCTTAAAAACTATTTTACAGAGATGTGGGTTGAAAAGTGTTATTTAATGGGGTCACTTTATTCATCTTACCCCAATTTTTATTCAAAATAGGATTTTTGTTTAAAATCTTATCTAACTTAATTTTAAATGCTTTATGTTTTAGATGGTTCGCATGATCCGTACCGCTCGCAAGTCCACCGGAGGGAGAGTTCCCGTAGTTGCCCTTGCCCTGAGAGAGGAGAATCGTCCGGTGACGTACCTCTCCTACGGATTGGAAGTAGGAGGCTTGTTGCGCCGTCTTCGACGTATGCTCCACGCCGCCGGCAATACGGGCAAGCTAATCATACACTATAGCTCCACCCGGACCATCCGTGAGAAGCGGGAAGAATGGAGTTCGGAAATGAGGATTATCCATGAAAATCAGCTGCTTAAGATCCACCGCTCTCCAGCTTGTTGAGCGACACAGGTCGATGCGGAGAAGGATGTCACCTGGGAGGCCATCACCTGCCAGAGTCACATCTACCGTCGCCACCTGGACAGGACTGAGTACATGTATGTTCTCCAGCGTGAGAGTGGTATGACGGAGTACAAGTACCCGCCAGTGCAGCAGGGGACTTCCCATGAGCACATGGACCTGTGCTTGGAGGATGCTGCTATGCTCAGCACTCGACTGCAGGAGTGTCAGCAGGAGCTTCAGGATGTTCGTGACACCCTGAAGGAGACTGAGGCATTGCTTCGAGCCAGCTTGAGGGCGAGAGAAAGAGGAGATGGAAATGAACTGTGTGTCACCATGAATGACACATGGACTCCTGACTCCCCAGATCGCCGGGCGAGCAGGCGTCGCGCACTTCTCCACCAGCAGCTTCCCCACCCAAAGCGGAGTCAGAGGGCAGACACAATAATGAGGAAGATCCCGAGGAGCCAGCTCAGTGATACGAGTCGTGTAGAGTCCTTTCCCATAGTTTAGCAGGTTATCGAGTAGGCGAGTCAATACCTTAGTTAATGGTGTGTTAATGTGTGGTGTGTGACGTGAGTTGTGGAAGCCATGGGCAATTGTCCACAACCTCGTCTTCATGTTGTTTTGCTTTGATGTGTGAACCCCTATGAAATTAAGAGTACATTTATTTTCGCATGAGACATGAAACCCTCAGAAAATATAAATATAATAAGGTCTCAAAATTTTAAAATTTAAACAAGCAAATTGGGAAGTTAATACGTAATGCTTTAAATTGACATTTGGTTGATCAGGATAGATGGCCGGAAGAGGAAAGGGTCGTGGTGCCAACCCCGCCAACAACAACGATGAGGCCGGCAACCCTCATCTTTCTGGAGGACAAGACAGGGGTGGTCGCCGTGAAGGAGTTGATCCCATCCACCAAATGCTTGAAAATCAGAATCAGCTCATCCAGAGCCTGACTCAAGTGGTGGCCAACTTGCACCAAGCTCCACCTCCACAAGCTGCACCACGCCAACCAAGGTTGAGTGAGTTTCTAGGGACTCAACCTCCAAAGTTTGCAAGTGCCGCTGAACCTCTGGAGGCAGATGACTGGCTAAAGACCATTGAGAGCAAGATGAGGATCATACAATTCCAAGGGTATGAGAGGGTGCTGTTTGCCTCTCACCAATTGCATGGACCTGCTGCTGATTGGTGGACCGCTTACGTAGCAGCCCATCATGACCCGGAGAACATCACTTGGGAAGAGTTCAAGCGCAGTTTCCGCAACCATTACATACCAAGGGGTGAACTTAAAAACAAGAGAAAGGAGTTCTTGGGGCTGCAGCAAGGAAACATGACGGTGAGGGAATACCTCACTAAATTCACCCAATTATCCCGTTATGCACCACGGGACATAGAGACTGATGAGCAGAAACAGGACTGCTTTGTGGAAGGACTTATAGCGGAAATGCAGTGCGCAATGTCCTCCAACGAGTATGAAAGCTTCCAGAAGATGGTGGATAGAGCATTTGTTGTGGAAAGGAAGCTGAAAGCCTTGGAAAATGAAAACAAGAGGAATGCGGGATGGTCACACCAAGCCTCGGGAAGCGACACAAGCCCACGTCTGATGCAGCAACCTGCTGGGCAGACGAACCGTGCTGGGGTACCCTACTCAGCACCGAGAGGGTACAACCCGAACTTCAGGCCTCCATCAGCACCAGCACAGCCACAACGTCAGTTTGTACAGCAGCCTCGCCCCAGATATCAACCTCGACCAGCAGTACAAGGACCCCCAAACCAATCCCAAGACAACAAAGGCCAGACACCTAAGGTTGGGGTGCAATGCTTCAACTATGGTGAAGTGGGGCACTACGCCCATAAGTGCCCAAAGAAGAAGCCCGTGCAGCCGCAACAGCATAATGTGATGCGAGGACGGGTGAACCACGTGACCATGGAGGAAGCGCAAGAGGCACCTGACGTGGTAGTTGGTAAGTTTCCTACCAATTCACACATTGCAACCCTGTTGTTCGATTCTGGTGCTACCCATTCGTTCATTGCCCAAGGGTTTGTTAAGAAGCATGATCTAGCAACAACACAAATGAACCATATGCTAGCCACTCTCCAGGGGGAGAAATAAGGACAAGACAAGTGTGTCCCAAGGTGAATCTAGACATTAATGGGGTCGTATTTACTGCCAATCTCATAGTGATAGATTCATAAGGGATAGATATTATTTTGGGCATGGATTGGTTGACCAAACATAAAGGAATCATCTATTGTTCGACCAGAATGGTGGAACTAACTCACCCTAGTGGCACAAGAGTAAAGTTCATAACAATCCAAGAGCCTAGGAGGGACATTAAATTAAATCAAGTTGAGGTTGAAGTGGAGGAGATCAGGATCATCAGGGAATATCCAGATGTTTTTCTGGAGGAGTTGCCAGGTATGCCCCCCAATCGAGGAGTGGAATTCGCGATTGAGCTAGTGCCTGGAACAGCTCCGATATACAAGAGACCTTATCGGATGGACTCCAAGCAGCTGGAAGAACTCAAGGATCATTTAATAGAATTGACAGGGAAGGGGTACATTCGTCCTAGTTCCTCACCATGGGGAGCTCCAGTGATATTTGTGCCCAAGAAGGATGGGACCCAAAGGCTATGCGTGGACTACCGTGCGTTGAATGAGGTAACCATCAAGAACAAGTACCCATTACCCCGCATTGAAGACTTATTTGATCAGTTGAGGGGAGCTGTGTTCTCGAAAATTGATCTCAGGTCGGGATACCACCAACTTAATATAAGGCAAACCGATATTCCCAAGACAACTTTCGTATCTCGGTACGGACTGTATGAATACACCGTCATGCCTTTCGGGCTAACTAATGCCTCGACATACTTCATATATCTCATGAACAAGGTATTCATGGAATATCTGGACAAATTTGTGGTGGTTTTCATAGATGACATTCTCGTCTTCTCCAAAGATGAAGAAGAACATGAGAAATATCTAAGGTTGGTGTTGCATAAGCTGAGAGAACACCAACTATATGCCAAGTTGAGCAAGTGTGAGTTTTGGCTGAAGAGAGTTCCCTTTTTAGGACATATAATCTCGGAGGGAGGAATCTCCGTAGATCCCACCAAGATCGAAGATGTACAGAAGTGGAAGACCCCTGAGAATGTCGGGGAAGTTCGAAGCTTCTTAGGATTGGCTGGATACTATCGACGGTTTATCAAGGGTTTCTCCAAGATTTCGAGACCCCTCACCAAACTGTTGGAGAAAGGAATCACATTCACATGGACGCCGCAGTGCGAGACGAGTTTTCAAGAGCTAAAGAAAAGATTGACAACAGCCCCAGTGCTAGTTATGCCAGATATGCAGAAGAACTTTACGGTGTACTGCGATGCCTCTGGAAACGGGTTGGGATGTGTTCTCATGCAAGAGGGGCATGTCGTGGCTTATGCGTCCCGGCAGCTCCGGAAACAAGAGAAGAACTATCCTACACATGACCTAGAACTAGCCGCCGTGGTACACACATTGAAGATTTGGCGGAACTACTTGATGGGGAAGAGGACAGAGATATATACGGATCATAAGAGCTTAAAGTACATTTTCACACAGCCAGATCTCAACCTCAGACAAAGGAGATGGTTAGAGCTAATCAACGACTTTGATGTGGGCATCAACTATCATCCTGGGAAAAGCGAATGTCGTGGCAGATGCTTTAAGCCGGAAAGTGCAGGTCAATAGGTTGAGCTTGAAGGACATGCCTGCAGAATTGAAGGATGATGTTATAAAACTCAATCTATGTCTGGTGAATAGTGGTGAGGCCATCACCCTGGAAGTGGACTCCACATTAGAGGAAGACATCCGAAATGGTCAGAAGAATGATGAGAAGATACAAGAAATCCGACAACTCATCAAGGATGATATAGCCCCTGGTTTCAGAGAGGATGAACAAGGTACGGTGTGGCACGGGAAAAGAATCTGTGTGCCTGAAGTGAAGGAGATCCGTGAATTGATTTTGAAGGAGGCTCATGATTCCGACTATTACATTCATCCTGGAAGTACTAAGATGTATCATGACCTCAAGAGCAGATATTGGTGGTATGAAATGAAGCGAGATGTCGCGGAACATGTTGCCCTATGTGTCACATGTCAGTTGGTGAAAGCGGAACATCAATGACCCGTGGGATTATTGCAACCACTCAAAGTGCCTGAATGGAAATGGGAAGAAATCGGTATGGATTTCATAGTGGGATTGCTTAGGACCCAATCAGGATATGATTCGATATGGGTCATCATTGACAGGCTAACCAAGGTAGCTCGTTTCATCCCCGTGAAAGAAAGCTACAACGGATCCAAATTGGCGGAGTTGTACATGTCAAGGATCGTGTGTTACCATGGAGTGCCAAAGAAGATAGTGTCAGATCGAGGGACACAGTTCACCTCAAGGTTCTAGCAGAAGCTGCATGAAACCATGGGAACCCATCTGAATTTTAGTTCTGCCTATCATCCCCAAACTGACGGGCAGACAGAAAGAACCAATCAGATCCTTGAGGATATGCTGAGAGCATGTGCACTCAAAAACAATCGGAGTTGGGATAAGAACTTACCGTATGCGGAGTTCTCCTATAACAACAACTATCAGGCTAGTATGAAGATGTCACCATTTGAGGCTTTGTATGGGAGGAAGTGCAGAACTCCCCTATTTTGGAACCAAACAGGGGAAAGTAAAGTGTTTGGGCCCGAGGTACTACAAGAAGCCGAGGCAAAAGTGAGGGAAATCCGCAACAACTTGAGGATAGCACAAACACGACAAAAGAGCTATGCCAATGTACGGAGAAGAGAGCTCGTTTTCAACGTGGGAGACTATGTCTATCTCAAGGTGTCCCCTATCCGAGGACTTCGTCGGTTCAAGTTGAAAGGAAGTTATCACTCCGATACATCGGACCCTTTCAAGTTCTAGAGAGGAAAGGCGAAGTGGCATATCAACTAGAACTACCGGCTCGCCTATCAGATGTGCATGACGTATTCCATGTGTCACAGCTCAAGAAATGTCTGAGGACGCCTGAAGAGATGTGACCCATGAATGAGGTTGACGTAGATGAGGATCTGTCTTATGCCAAGCAACCATTCAAGATTTTGGAGACAATGGAACGCCTCACAAGAAATAAAAGAATCCGGATGTGCAAGGTGCAGTGGAAGCATCTCTCGGAAGAGGAAGCCACCTGGGAGCGAGAAGACGAGCTTAAGGCACAGTTTCCGGAATTGTTTTCCTAGAACCACCAATCTCGAGGACGAGATTTCTTTTAAGGGGGGTAGAGCTGTAACACCCCAAAACCTGTTAAGAGGGGAATTTAAAAATTTTTGGACGTATTGCATGTGGTGCAGAAACTCAAATTCAAATTCAACTCAAAACAGAAAAGAAAAAGAAAAAAAGAAAAATAAAAAAACAAAACCCCCGGCCAGTGGGCCGAAACCAACCAGCCGGCCCACCCGCCCCCGCGCCAGTCCGCAGCCGCGCGCTCCTCTCTCTCTTCCTCACTGACACGCGGGGCCCGTGTGTCATCCCTCACCTCCCGCTCGCGCCAACAGCCGTACTCTTCCGCGCGCCCGATCGCAACCGACTCCGGAAATCCGTGTCCCCAGCCTGACTCTCGGTCCCGGACAACTCTGGCTCGATGCAAACAGACACGCCGCCCTCCCTCGTCTATAAAAACGCTGACATCGCCCCGTTTTTCCCCCACGATCGGCTGTTTTTCCTCCCGGTGAGAACCGAAGCTCCGATCACCGTTTTCTCTCGATCTCTGCTCGGATTTTCCGATCTAACGTGCCGATCGTGTTCCACCGCCTCCGGGGGATCAGCAGGTGCAGAAGACTTGGTGGTTTGCGCTCTAGGCACAGCTCCGACGAGCACCGCAGCGATTCCATCTCGGACCTCGTCGCCGATGTAACACCCCAAATCCTGTTAAGAGGGGAATTTAAAATTTTTTGGACGTATTGCATGGGCTGCAGAAATTCAAACTTAGTTGGAATTCAAATTCAAATTCAAGCCAGAAAAGAAATGGAAAAAGAAAAAGAAAAACAGAAAAAAACCGGCCAGTGGGCTGAAACCCACCAGCCGGCCCACCCCATCCCGTGCCAGCCCGCAGCCGCGCACCCCCCTCTTTCCCACTGACACGCGGGGCCCGCCAACCTTTCTTCCTCCTCGCGGTCGCACCTGCGCTCGGCCGGACTCTTCTCACCCCGAATCGAAACCGCCCCGGATCCTCGCGTATCCTAGCCGAATTTTGTTCGTGGGCGACGCAAACTCGATCACAACCGAACGCCGCCCTCCCCCGTCTATAAAAATCCCGACATCGTCCCGTTTTTCTCCACGATCCGCCGATTTTCTCTCCGGTGAGAACCCGAGCTCCTCTGGCGAATTCTGCTCGATCTACGCTCGGGAATTCTGATCTAACTCGCTGGTCTTGGTCCACCGCCTCCGGGGAACCTTGCAGGTGCAGAAAACTCGGTGACTTGCGGTTCAAACACAGCGCCGACGAGCCTCGCCGTGAATTCACCTCGGACCTTGTCGCCGATCGCTTTTCGGGACCTCCAAGCTCAAGAAAACCCCCGAGGTGAGATCCCCGACCTCCCCTCTACCGATCTATGCCATAAAATCACAATTCTAGAAAGAATTTACGAAGATCTGAAACTCTCCGGCGAGATCGCCGCCTCCCGCCGTCGTGCGCCGCCGGGCAGCGCCGCCCGCGTTCGACCAGAGCGACGTGGCCGCTTGTGCGCCGTCTAATTTAAATCGCACGGTAGAGTTTAAATCCCCGCGTACCGGTTCGATGTTATAATCTCAGCCGTCTATTTTAAATCGGACGGTCCACGTCAGCCCCGCGTTATAAAGACTGAAATTCTTACGCGCCACCCCCTAGGGTTCTCGGAAAATAAGAGCTAGCCCCGGAAACTTCTGATCTAGCCCCTGGAACTTCAGAAAATCATGTAAATTCATCTAAAAATCAGTTTTAGCCCCTGTACTTAATAAAAATTAGGAAAAACCCCTCTGTTAAGTGTAGCTAGACCCCTGGAAATTCTTAAAATAATATAATGGACCCTGTAGTGGGGTGAGTTTACCTTTTTAACCCTATTTGATATTAAAGTTAGGAATTTGAATATGTGGCTAGTATTTAAAATTTAAAAGGTGGGACAAAAATATTGTCAAATTAAAATTAAAAACTTTTCCAGTACTTAGAAAACTTTGGAGTGAGATAAAAATAGATCTTTGGCGGAAATGAATCTGTTTAATTGATTATTCACATTTATTAGTTATAGGGACACATTTTTAAGTAGAGAATAATTCTGAAAATTAGAAAAATAAATGTAAAATAGTTTACATCAGAGGAAAAGATCAAAAATATATTATTAAATATTTTGGATCAGAACCTATTCTGTTTAGATGATGTGTCTTACTATTTTCATAATAAAGTTCACATTTAGGCATAGGAAATAAATCTGAAAATATAGCAAGCTAGGTATGAATAACTAGAAAATGATAAATGAAGTTTCTAAAATCCAAAGAATTTAGTTTAGGGTTGGTAGAAGGACTGAAGACACATATGGGGTAGGAAAATACCTTTCATGCATACTTGGTAGCTAAAAGGTGTAGTAATTGAATATAAGGAATTTATTTAAATTGGAAGCTCATATATATAATATGCAAATATAAATGTGAATACAAAAGTAGAAATCATATACACATGATTAAAAGTGCATGTAAGCCAAAAGTCAACACACATAGAGTAACCACAACACATATAATTGTGAATGACTTTTATAAATGTGAATGTGTGGTTTGTATGAAGTGGAAGTGTGAACTATGTCTTATGACTAGTTGTTTTCTTTTGCTATGTGTGATGGTATGAGTAGAACCTGCTCCAGAGCAAGTTCTTCCTTTCCAAGATCAGGACTACCCATTCCAAGAGCAGCAGGAAGGAGGCAAGTGTCCTTGACCACTTTGATCCTATGCTAGGATGTGTAGATAGAATTATTTGCATTGTCAATTGAAATATGAAACCCATGCTAGGAAGTTTCCATAGAATTGCATTACCTTGTTTCCTTGTAGCTTGGGTTGGGATTTATTTTATCATGTCATTTATTTACATGCTTACGCTTAGCCATGCTTAGAATGGGATATTTGGGATATGAGATCATCAGTTTATTCTACCATACTCTTGATTGAGATATTATGAGTTATGTAGAGGCAGGGATCAAGGCAAGTTGGATGTTTTGGTTGGTGCTGGGTGCACGAGACTCGGGTTTGTGTTTAGTACTTGCCTGGATCCTAAGGACCGGTTCATGGAGCATGTAACCTGGCTTTACCGTGCCAACCACATGTTGAGATGGGGCAGCTTGGCCAATTAATTAGGTGTATCCCCGGCGTAGTATGGGTGTGTTGGATGGTGCGGGGAATAGGTGTCAGCTGGACTACCATACGAACCGCAAGGCTCAAGAGGGGGCCACTACAGCGAGGTTGGAGCCTCTTGTATGCTATTAGGGGTGAAACCTCAGTGGGCCCACGCTCGTCGGGAATCCCTTTGTAAAGGCTTCGTAGTGATCTCCTGGCTACACACCTGGGAAGTGTGAATGTGGTTCGTAGCCAATGGCATAATGGAGGTTCTTTTAGTCCACCCGGCAACGGGGGATGAAATCACTACATGTGGGTATAGTGGTACAAACTCTGCAGAGTCAAAACTGTCATGATAGCCGTGCTCACGGTCAAGAGCGGCTTGGACTTATTCATGATTAGAGTATGATGGCCCTGGAAGGGTGTGGATGTTAAGCGGGGAGCTTAACATAGGAAATGATGTTATGGTTATTTGATTATGATGATGGGAAGGGAGTTTGGGACCATTTCACCTGTGTAGTAATGTAGGTGCTTAATAAGCTAAGGTGATAGGTATTAATTGCGTAGTGCTTTAACCCTGAGTTCAATCTCTCCTTGCTTTAGCCATGCATGACATAACTTTCCCACACTTGCTGAGTACCGTCGGTACTCAACCTTGCATATTTGTTGATTTATATTGCTGCTCAGGTCAAGATAATGAAGTGGTGTTTAATGACCAAGACTTTGGACCCAAAGAAGGTTTCTAGGTTCATGGAGTCCCTCGGGCAACGCCTGTGACGGAGCCCACGAGAATAATTATTCCACTGCTAGTTTATTTACTTGTGATGAACTTATTATTGTCCATCGAGACATTTGCTATGTAAGACTTTTTTATATTCGACATCTGGCTTGTAATAAATGATGCTTCACTATTTGTCATCACATGTATGAGAAAATGATCCTGGCATACATGTGATATTCACTTGGTTGTTCTTCAGGAAAAACCGGGTGTGACAGAAGTGGTATCAGAGCCAAGGTTGCCCGTAGGAACGTGGACCTAGGTAGAAATGGACGTAGCTAAGGACCCCATTTTCTAAAAAAATTATTTTACAAAGATGTGGGTTGAAAAGTGTTATTTAATGGGGTCACTTTCTTCATCTTACCCCAACTTTCATTCAAAATAGGATTTTTGTTTAAAAGTTTATCTAACCTAAGTTTAAATGCTTTCTGTTTTAGATGGTTCGCATGATTCACACCGCTCGCAAGTCCACAGGAGGGAGAGTTCCCGTAGTTGCCCTTGCCCAAAGAGAGGAGAGCCGTCCGGTGACGTACCTTTCCTACGGATTGGCAGTAGAAGGCTTGTTGCACCGTCTTCGACGTATGCTCCAAGCCGCTGGCAATACGGGCAAGCTAATCATACACTATAGCTCCACCAGGACCATCCGTGAGAAGAGGGAAGAATGTGGTTCAGAGATGAGGATTATCCACGAAAATCAGCTGCTCAAGATCCACCGCTCTCCAGCTTGTCGAGCGACACAGGTCGATGCGGAGAAGGATGTCACCTGGGAGGCCATCACCTGCCAGAGTCACATCTATCGTCGACACCTGGATAGGACTGAGTACATGTATGTCCTCTAGCGCGAGAGTGGTACAACGGAGTATAAGTACCCGCCAGTGCAGCAAGGGACTTCCCATGAGCACATGGACTTGTGCTTGGAGGATGCTGTTATGCTCAGCACTCGACTGCAGGAGTGTCAGCAAGAGCTTCAGGATGTTCGGGACTCCCTGAAGGAAACGGAGGCGTTGCTGCGAGCCTGCTTGAGGGTGAGAGAAAGAGGAGATGGGAATGAACTGTGTGTCACCGTGAATGATACATGGACTCCTGACTCCCCAGATCGTCGGGCGATTAGGCGTCGTCGCACTTCTCCACCAGCAACCTCCCCATCCAAAGCAGAGTCAGAAGGAAGCCACAATAATGAGGAAGATCCCGAGGAGCCAGCTTAGGAATACGAGTAGCGTAGAGTCTTTCCCTTAGTTAGAAAGATGTCGAGTAGTCGAGTCGTTACGTTAGTTAATGGTGTGTTAATGCTTGGTGTGTGACGTGAGTTGTGGAAGCCATGAGCAATTGTCCACAGCCTCGTCTTCAGATTGTTTTGCTTTGGTGTGTGAACCCATCTAAACTTTAGTTCTTCCTATCATCCCCAAACTGACGGGCAGACGGAAAGGACCAATCAGATTCTTGAGGATATGCTGAGAGCGTGTGCACTCAAAAACAATCGGAGTTGGGATAAGAACTTACCGTATGCGGAGTTCTCCTATAACAACAGCTACCAGGCTAGTATGAAGATGTCACCGTTTGAAGCTTTGTATGGGAGGAAGTGCAGAACTCCCCTATTTTGGAACCAAACGGGGGAAAGTAAAGTGTTTGGTCCCGAAGTACTACAAGAAGCCGAGGCGAAAGTGAGGGAAATTCGCAACAACTTGAGGATAGCACAGACACGACAAAAGAGCTACGCCGATGTACGGAGAAGAGAGCTCGTTTTTAACGTGGGAGACTATGTCTATCTCAAGGTGTCCCCTATCCGAGGACTTCGTCGATTCAAGGTGAAAGGGAAGTTGTCACCTCGATACATCGGACCCTTTCAAGTGCTGGAGAGGAAAGGCGAAGTGGCGTATCAACTAGAATTACCAGCTCGCCTATCGGATGTGCACGATGTATTCCATGTGTCACAGCTCAAGAAATGTCTGAGAAAGCCTGAAGAGGTGTTACCCATGAATGAGGTGGACGTAGCTGAGGATTTGTCTTATGCCGAGCAACCATCCAAGATTTTGGAGACAATGGAACGCCTCACCAGAAATAAAAGAATCCGGATGTGCAAGGTGCAGTGGAAGCATCACTCGGAAGAGGAGGCCACATGGGAGCGAGAAGATGAGCTTAAGGCACAATTTCCGGAATTGTTTTCTTAGAAACACCAATCTTGAGGACGAGATTTCTTTTAAGGGGGGTATAGTTGTAACACCCCAAAATCCTGTTAAGAGGGGAATTTAAAATTTTTTGGACGTATTGCATGGGCTGCAGAAATTCAAACTTAGATGGAATTCAAATTCAAATTCAAGCCAGAAAAGAAATGGAAAAAGAAAAAGAAAAACAGAAAAAAACCGGCCAGTGGGCCGAAACCCACCAGCCGACCCACCCCATCCCGCGCCAGCCGCAGCCGCGCCCCCCCTCTTTCCCACTGACACGCGAGGCCCGCCAACCTTTGTTCCTCCTCGCGCTCGCGCCCGCGCTCGGCCGGACTCTTCTCACCCCAAATCGAAACCGCCCCGGATCCTCGCGTATCCTAGCCGAATTTCATTCGTGGGCGATGCAAACTCGATCACAACCGAACGCCGCCCTCCCCCGTCTATAAAAACCCCGGCATCGTCCCATTTTTCCCCACGATCCACCGATTTTCTCTCCGGTGAGAACCCGAGCTCCTCCGGCGAATTCTGTTTGATCTACGCTCGGGAATTCTGATCTAACTCGCTGGTCTTGGTCCACCGCCTCCGGGGAACCTTGCAGGTGCAGAAAACTCGGTGACTTGCGGTTCAAACACAGCGCCGACGAGCCTCGCCGTGAATTCACCTCGGACCTCATCGCCGATCGCTTTTCGGGACCTCCGAGCTCAAGAAAACCCCCGAGGTGAGATCCCCGACCTCCCCTCTACCGATCTATGCCATAAAATCAAAGTTCTAGGAAGAATTTACGAAGATCCGAAACTCTACGGCGAGATCGCCACCTCCCGCCGCCGTGCGCCACCGGGCAGCGCCGCCCGCGCTCGATCAGAGCAACGTGGCCGCTTGTGCGCCGTCTAATTTAAATCGCACGGTAGAGTTTTACCGGTTCGATGTTATAATCTCAGCCGTCTGTTTTAAATCGGACGGTCCACGTCAGCCCCGCGTTATAAAGACTGGAATTCTTATGCGCTACCCCCTGGGGTTCTCGGAAAATAAGAGCTTGCCTCGGAAACTTCTGATCTAGCCCCTGGAACTTCAGAAAATCATGTAAATTCATTTAAAAATCAGTTTTAGCCCCTGGACTTAATAAAAATTAGGAAAAACCCCTCTGTTAAGTGTAGCTAGACCCCTGGAAATTCTTAAAATAATATAATGGACCCTGTAGTGGGGTGAGTTTACCTTTTTAACCCTATTTGATATTAAAGTTAGGAATTTGAATATGTGGCTAGTATTTAAAATTTAAAAGGTGGGACAAACATATTATCAAATTCAAATTAAAAACTTTTCCAGTACTTAGAAAACCTTGGAGTGAGATAAAAATAGATTTCTGGCTGAAATGAATCTGTTTAATTGATTATTCACATTTATTAGTTATAGGGACACATTTTTAAGTAGAGAATAATTCTGAAAATTAGAAAAATAAATGTAAAATAGTTTACATCAGAGGAAAAGATCAAAAATATATTATTAAATATTTTGGATCAGAACCTATTCTGTTTAGATGATGTGTCTTACTATTTTCATAATAAAGTTCACATTTAGGCATAGGAAATAAATCTGAAAATATAGCAAGCTAGGTATGAATAACTAGAAAATGATAAATGAAGTTTCTAAAATCCAAAGAATTTAGTTTAGGGTTGGTAGAAGGACTGAAGACACATATGGAGTAGGAAAATACCTTTCATGCGTACTTGGTAGCTAAAAGGTATAGTAATTGAATATAAGGAATTTATTTAAATTGGAAGCTCATATATATAATATGCAAACATAAATGTGAATACAAAAGTAGAAATCATATACACATGATTAAAAGTCCATGTAAGCCAAAAATCATCACACATAGAGTAACCACAACACATATAATTGTGAATGACTTTTATAAATGTGAATGTGTGGTTTGTATGAAGTGGAAGTGTGAACTATGTCTTATGACTTGTTGTTTTCTTTTGCTATGTGTGATGGTATGAGTAGAACCTGCTCCAGAGCAAGTTCTTCCTTTCCAAGATCAGAACTACCCATTCCAAGAGCAGTAGGAAGGAGGCAAGTGTCCTTGACCACTTTGATCCTATGCTAGGATGTGTAGATCGAATTATTTGCATTGTCAATTGAAATATGAAACCCATGCTAGGAAGTTTCCCTAGAATTGCATTACCTTATTTCCTTGTAGCTTGGGTTGGGATTTATTTTATCATGTCATTTATTTACATGCTCATGCTTAGCCATGGTTAGAATGGGATATTTGGGATATGAGATCATCAGTTTATTCTACCATACTCTTGATTGAGATATTATGAGTTATGTAGAGGTAGGGATCAAGGCAAGTTGGATGTTTTGGTTGATGCTGGGTGCACGAGACTAGGATTTGTGTTTAGTACTTGCCTGGATCCTAAGGACCGGTTCATGGAGCATGTAACCTGGCTTTACCGTGCCAACCACATGCTGAGATGGGGCAGCTTGGCCAATTAATTAGGTGTATCCCCGGCGTAGTATGGGTGTGTTGGATGGTGCGGGGAATAGGTGTCAGCTGGACTACCATATGAACTGCAAGGCTCAAGAGGGGGCCAATACAGCTGGGTTGGAGCCTCTTGTATGCTATTAGGGGTGAAACCTCAGTGGGCCCACGCTCGTCGGGAATCCCTTTGTAAAGGCTTCGTAGTGATCTCCTGGCAACACACCTGGGAAGTGTGAATGTGGTTCGTAGCCACTGGCATAATGGAGGTTCTTTTAGTCCACCCGGCAACGGGGGATGAAATCACTACATGTGGGTACAGTGGTACAAACTCTGCAAAGTCAAAACTGTCATGACAGCCGTGCTCACGGTCAAGAGCGGCTTGGACTTATTCATGATTAGAGTATGATGGCCCTGGAAGGGTGTGGATGTTAAGCGGGGAGCTTAACATAGGAAATGATGTTATGGTTATTTGATTATGATGATGGGAAGGGAGTTTGGGACCATTTCACCTATGTAGTAATGTAGGTGCTTAATAAGCTAAGGTGATAGGTATTAATTGTGTAGTGCTTTAACCCTCAGTTCAATCTCTCCTTGCTTTAGCCATGCATGACATAACTTTCCCACACTTGCTGAGTACCGTCGGTACTCAACCTTGCATATTTGTTGGTTTATATTGCTGCTCAGGTCAAGATAATGAAGTGGTGTTTAATGACCAAGACTTTGGACCCAAAGAAGGTTTCTAGGTTCATGGAGTCCTCCGGGCAACGCCTGTGACGGAGCCCACGAGAATAATTATTCCGCTGCTAGTTTATTTACTTGTGATGAACTTATTATTGTCCATCGAGACATTTGCTATGTAAGACTTATTTATATTCGACACCTGGCTTGTAATAAATGATGCTTCACTATTTGTCATCACATGTATGAGAAAATGATCCTGGCATACATGTGATATTCACTTGGTTGTTCTTCAGGAAAAACCGGGTGTGACAGCCGACCACCTTCCAGGACCTCCAAGCTCAAGAAAAACCCCGAGGTGAGATCCCCGACCTCCCCTCTACCGATCTATGCCATGAAATCCCAGTTTTAGGAAGAATAGACGAAAATCCGAAGTTTTCCGGCGAGATCGCCGCCTCCAGCCGCCGGGCAGCGCCGCCCGCGCACGGTCAGAGCGAAGTGGCCGTTTATACGCCGTCTATTTTAAATCGCACGGTAGAATTAAAACCCCGCGTATCGGTTCGATGATCTAATCTGAGCCGTCCACTTTAAATCGGATGGTCCACATCAGCCCCACATTATAAAGGCCAGGATTCTTATGCGCTACCCCTTGGGGATCTCGAAAAACACGAGCTAGCCCCGGAAACTTCTGATCTAGCCCCTGGAACTTTAGAAATTCATGTAAATTCATTTAAAAATCAGTTTTAGCCCCTGGACTTAATAAAAATTAGGAAAACCCCTCTGTTATGTGTAGTTAGACCTCTGGAAATTTATGAAATAATATAATAGACCCTGTAGTGGAGTGAGTTTACCTTTTTAACCCTATATGATATTAAATTTAGGAATTTGAATATGTGATTAGGATTTAAAATTTAAAAGGTGAGGCAAACACATTGTAAATTAAAATTTAAACTCTCCTAGCACTTGGAAAACTTTAGAATGAGTTAAAAATAGATTTTAAGCTGAAATGAATCTGTCTAGTTGATTGTTCATATTTATTAGTTATATAAACATATTTTAGGCTAGGAAATAATTCTGAAAATTGGTAAAATAAATTTAAATTATTCACATCAGAGGAGAAGTTTAAAAATATATTATTTAATATTTTAGATCAGAACCTATTCTGTTTAGATGATGTGTCTTACTATTTTCATAATAAAGTTCACATTTAGGCATAGAAACTAAATCTGAAAATATAGGAAAATAGGTATGCATAACTAGAAAATGATAAATGAAGTTTCCAAATCCAAAGATTTCAGTTTAGGATTTGGTAGAAGATCTGAAAGCCCATTTGGAGTAGGAAAGTACCTTCCATGCAAACTTGATAGTTAAGAAGTATATTAATTTAATATAAAGAATTTATTCAAATTGAAAATTCATATATAGTGTGCAAACAGAAATCTGAAATACAAAAGTTAGAAATCACATACATATGTTTAAAAGTGCATGAAGGTTAAAAATCAACACAGTCGGGGTAAACACAACACTTAGAAATGTGAATGATTATCATATGTATGTATGTGTGGAGTGAAAGTGTGAACTATGTCTTATGGATTGTTGTCTTCTTTTGCTATGTGTGTTGGCATGAGTAGAACCTGCCCCAGAGCAAGTTCTTCCCTTCCAAGATCAAGACTTTCCATTCCCAGAGCAGCAGGAAGAAGGCAAGTGTCCTTGACCACTTTGATCCTATACTAGGATGTGTAGATAGAATTATTTGCATTGTCAATTGAAATATGACACCCATGCTAGGAAGTTTCCCTAGAATTGCATTATCTTGTTTCCTTGTAGCTTGGGTTGGGATTTATTTTATTATGTCATTCATTCATATTACTTATGCTTAGCCATGCTTAGAATGGGATAAGTGGGATATGAGATCATCAACTTGTTTACCTTACTCTTGAATGAGATATTATGAGTTATGTAGAGGTAGGGATCGAGGCAAGTTGGATGATTTGGCTGGTGCTGGGTGCACGAGACTCGGGTTTGTGTTTAGTACTTGCCTAGATCCTAAGGACCGGTTCATGGAGCATGTAACCTGGCTTTACCGCGCCAACCAAATGCTGAGCTGGGGCAGCTTGGCCAATTAATTAGGTGTATCCCCGGCGTAGTATGGGGTGTTGGATGGTGCGAGGAATATGTGTCAGCTGGACTACCATATGAACCGCAAGGCTCAAGAGGGGGCCACTGCAGCGGGGTTGGAGCCTCTTGTATGCTGTTAGGGGTGAAACCTCAGTGGGCCCACGCTCGTCGGGAATCCCTTTGTAAAGGCTTCGTAGTGATCTCCTGGCTACACACCTAGGAAGTGTGAATGTGGTTCGTAGCCACTGGCATAATGGAGGTTCTTTTAGTCCACCCGGCAACGGGGGATGAAATCACTACATGTGGGAACAGTGGTGCAAACTCTGCAGAGTCAAAACTGTCATGACAGCCATGCTCACGGTCAAGAACGGCTTAGACTTATTCATGATTAGAGGATGATGACCTTGGAGTTTGTGGATGTTAAGCGGGGAGCTTAACATTGGAAATGATGTTATGGTTATTTGATTATGATGATGGGATGGGAGATTGGGACCATTTCACCTGTGTAGTAATGTAGGTGCTTAATAAGCTAAGGTGGTAGGCAATAATTACGTAGCGCTTTAACCATGAGTTCAACCTCTCCTTATTCTAGCCGTGCATGACATAACTTTCCCACACTTGCTGAGTACCAACGGTACTCAACCTTGCATGTTTGTTGGTTTAAATTGCTGCTCAGGTCAAGGGGATGATGTGGTGTTCAATGACCAAGACTTCGGACCCGAAGAAGGATTCTAGGTTCATGGAGTCCCCCGGGCAACGCCTGTGACGGAGCCCACAAGAATAATATTCCGCTGCAATTTTATTTATATGTTATGAACTTATTATCGTCCATCGAGACATATGCTATGTAAGACTTATTTATATTCGACACCTGGCTTGTAATAAATGATGCTTCACTATTTGTCATCACATGTATGAGAAAATGATCCTGGCATACATGTGATATTCACTCGGTTATTCTTCGGAGAAACCGGTTGTGACATCCACGTACAGATGAACAGCCCACGCAATCACGCCGTATAGACGTGAAGGCACAAACTAGATGAACCGCAGTTCGGCGTTCTATAACTCCCTCAGGAACCGAAAGAACAAGTTTGCAAGCCTCTCGAGACTCACATAGGAATAAGAATTCCAAGAGTTGTTATTTCTGAAAATTAAAATCATTCCTCCTCCTTTACGTCCTCCATTACAGGGATATATTGCACTAGTGGAGTTTCAGTTTGGTGAAAAGTAATTGAGAACATGTAGTGGAAAGTTGCAACACTAATTCTATAAATAACCAAGCCTAGTGGGATGCCGGGCTGGTTGGTATTCTCTGCATGAATGCTGGAGTGTGTGTGGACAATAACTAAGTTGTTGGTTGCATGCATTGCTAACTCCCTATTTACTTGCTTGCACTTCAATGGCCCTAACTCCCAATTTATTTGCTTGCACTTCAATGGCCCTAACTCCCGATTTATTTGCTTGCACTTCAATGGCTGATATTGATGGTAGATGAATGGTCTTTCCTCTCTCATGCACGTCTAGGTTCCTTGCATATATTTGGCGGGCAGAATCCATCATCATCCCATGCTTGTTTGTGCACTCCATCATTCCTTAGAACATTGAAACAAGTATTCAAAAGCATAGGTTCATTCAATGTAATCTGATTATTAAACATAAGGTTAGCATTCACCTGAGAATGAATTTCCTTCTCCAATTGTTTAGCTCTACTCCTTGTAACTGGACCATCAAGTGTAGTTTCATTTGGAGATGAGCGAATGCTAGGAATGTCCTCATTATGTTGACTGTTACATTGGCGCCACACCCAATTTCAAACAACCAGCAAAAAAACTCGATACTAGAACTAAACGTCTCATGATAGTGTCCGAAGAAGCTTCAGCAGTGGGTTATTTAAGGATAACCAATCTGATCCCTAAGCATATATGTAATGTTATTTTATGTTTTTTCAGCAATGGGCTTCATTTGTAAAATCATAAAGATCATCATTAGTACTATCATATACTCATTGAGCGGGAGCTCATGCCACCCTACAAGTTTCTTTCTACGAAGTGTGTACATAATAAATCGTGTACCAATGTAATGTACCTATAGATTCTCCATATTACTGCACACATAGTTAATCATTCATTATTTGCTTGTATTTTTACAACTACAATGCAAACAGACCTCATACACAATCGTGCAAAAATCTCACCTAGACCACACAATCTTCATCCTATGATGACTATATATTTACACTTAAACCCTCCCACCTTTACACTTTACTTTTTCAACTTATATTGCCATGTGGAAGGGTTTAAGTGTAAAAATGATAAAGATCATGTGATCTAGAAGAATTTTTTGCATGATTGCACCAGAGAGCTGTTTGCATCCTAGTCATTCCCTGTCACACTTGGTTTTTCAAAAGATCAACCAAGTGATCCTCACATGTATGCCAGGATCATTTTCTCATACATGTGATGACAAATAGTGAAACATCATTAAATTACAAGCCAGGTGTTCGAATACATAAAAGTCTTATATAGAGTCTCAAAGGATTATAAAATTGTTCATAACACAACAACTAACAAACCAGCAGAAAACATTTCTTGTGGGCTCCGTCACAGGCGTTGCCCGAGGGACTCCATGAACCTAGAACCCTTCTTCAGGATCAAAGTCTTCGTTGTTGTACTCCACTTCATTACCCTGGCCTGAGCAGCAAGTAAAACCAACGAAAATCAAGCTTGAGTACCATTGGTACTCAGCAAGTGTCTGAAAGTAATGTTATGCAGGATAGAACGAGAAAAGGCTGAAACCGTGGTTAATGCACTATGCAATTAAGTTCTATTATCTTATCTTATTAAGCACCTATATTACTACAAAAGTGAGGTAGTCCCAATCCCAACATCTCTTCATCAATGTTAAGCTCCCCGCTTAACATATCCAACCTCTCTCTTCGTCATCCTCTAATCATGAAGAAGTCCAAGCCGCTCTTGACCGTGAGCACGGTTGTCATGAAAGTTTTGACTCTGCAAAGTTTGTACCCTTTACCCACAAGTAGTGATTTCATCCCCCGTTACCGGGTGGACTAAGAATCTCCATTATGTCTGTGGTCACGAACCACGTTCACATTTCCCAGGTGTGTAGCCAAGAGATCACTAGGAAGCCTTTACAAAGGGATTCCCGACGAGTATGAGCCCACTGAGGTTTCACCCCTAACAGCATACAGAAGGCTCCAACCCCCGCTGCAGTGGCCCCCTCTTGAGCCTTGCAGTTCCTATGGTAGTCCAGCTGACACCTATTCCCTGCACCATCCAAACACCCATACTACGTCGGAAATACACCTAATTAATTGGCCAAGCTGCCCCATTGTCACACCCGGTTTTTCCGAAGAACAACCAAGTGAATATCACATGTATGCCAGGATCATTTTCTCATACATGTGATGAGAAATAGTGAAGCATCATTTATTACAAGCCAGGTGTCGAATATAAATAAGTCTTACATAGCAAATGTCTCGATGGACAATGATAAGTTCATCACAAGTAAATAAACTAGCAGCGGAATATTATTCTTGTGGGCTCCTTCACAGGCGTTGCCTGGGGGTCTCCATGAACCTAGAAACCTTCTTCGGGTCCAAAGTCTTGGTCATTATACACCACCTCATTATCTTGACCTGAGCAGCAATATAAACCAACAAAATATGCAAGGTTGAGTACCGATGGTACTCAACAAGTGTGGGAAAGTTATGTCATGCATGGCTAGAACAAGGAGAGGTTGAACTCCTGGTTAAAGCACTACGCAATTAATACCTATCACCTTAGCTTATTAAGCACCTACATTACTACACAGTTGAAATGGTCCAAATCTCCCATCCCATCATCATAATCCAATAACCATAACATCATTTCCAATGTTAAGCTCCCCGCTTAACATTCACACCCTCCAAGGCCATCATACTCTAATCATGAATAAGTCCAAGCCGCTCTTGACCGTGAGCACGGCTGTCATGACAGTTTTGACACTGCAGAGTTTGCACCACTGTACCCACATGTAGTGATTTCATCCCCCGTTGCCGGGTGGACTAAAAGAACCTCCATTATGCCAGTGGCTACGAACCACATTCACACTTCCCAGGTGTGTAGCCAGGAGATCACTATGAAGCCTTTACAAAGGGATTCCCGACGAGCGTGGGCCCACTGAGGTTTCACCCCTAACAGCATACAAGAGGCTCCAACCCCGCTGCAGTGGCCCCCTCTTGAGCCTTGCGGTTCATATGGTAGTCCAGCTGACACCTACTCCCCGCACCATCAAACACACCCATACTACGCCGGGGATACACCTAATTAATTGGCCAAGCTGCCCCATCTGAGCATGTGGTTGGCACGGTAAAGCCAGGTTACATGCTCCATGAACCGGTCCTTAGGATCCAGGCAAGTACTAAACACAAACCCGAGTCTCGTGCACCCAGCACACAACCAAAACATCCAACTTGCCTTGATCCCTACCTCTACATAACTCTCAATATCTCATTCAAGAGTATGGTAAAATAAACTGATGATCTCATATCCCAAATATCCCATTCTAAACATGGCTAAGCATATGCATAATAATAAATGACATGATAAAATAAATCCCAACCCAAGCTACAAGGAAACAAGGTAATGCAATTCTAGGGAAACTTCCTAGCATGGGTTTCATATTTCAATTGACAATGCAAATAACTCTAGCTACACATCCTAACATAGGATCAAAGTGGTCAAGGACACTTGCCTCCTTCCTGCTGCTCTTGAAATGGGTAGTCCTGATCTTGGAAAGGAATAACTTGCTCTTGAGCAGGTTCTACATCATACCATCACACATAGCAAAAGAAAAACAACAATCCATAGGACATAGTTCACACTTCCACTTCATACAAACCACACATTCATATTTATGAAAGTCATTCACCATTATATGTGTTGTGGTTACTCTATGTGTGTTGATTTGTGGCTTGCATGCACTTTTAATCATGTGTATATGATTCTTACTTTTGTGTTCACATTTATACTTACATACTATATATATGAGTTTCCAATTTAAATAAATTCCTTATATTTAATTACTACACCTTTTAGCTACCAAGTATGCATGAAATGTATTTTCCTTCTCCATATGTGTCTTCAGAATTTCTACCAACCCTAAACTGAATTCTTTGGATTTTAGAAACTCCATTTATCATTTACTAGTTGCTATATTTTCAGATTTATTTCCTGTGCCTAAATGTGTACTTTATTATGAAAATAACAAGACACATCATCTAAACAGAATAGGTTCTGATCTAAAATATTTACTAATATATTTTTGACCTTTCCCTCTGATGTAAACTATTTTACAATTATTTTCCCTATTTTCCAGAACTATTCTTTACTTAAAAATGTGTCCCTAAATGTGAATAATAAATTAAACAGATTTATTTCAGCCCAAAACATATTTTTATCTCACTCCAAAGTTTTCTAAATACTGAGAAAGTTTTTAATTTAATTTTGACAATATGTTTGTCCCACTTTTTAAATTTTAAATACTAGCCACATATTCAATTTTCCTAAATTAAATATTAAACAGGGCTAAAAAAATAAACTCACCCCACTACAGGGTCTATATATTTTAACAATTTTCAGGGGTCTAGCTATACATAACAGAGGAGTTTTTTCCTAATTTTTATTAAGTCCGGGGGTAAAACTGATTTTTAAATGAATTTACATGATTTTCTGAAGTTCCAGGGGCTAGATCAGAAGTTTTCGGGGCTAGCTCTTATTTCCCGAGAACCCCAGGGGGTAGCACGTAAGATTTCCAGTCTTTATAACGCGGGGCTGATGTGGACCGATTTAAAACAGACGGCTGAGATTATAACATCGAACCGGTACGCGGGGATTTAAACCCTACCGTGCGATTTAAAATAAACGGCGCACAAGCGGCCACGTCGCTCTGATCGAGCGCGGGCGCTGCCCGGTGGCGCACGGCGGCGGGAAGCGGTGATCTCGCCGGAGACTTTCGGATCTTCGAGAATTCTTCCTAGAACGGTGATCTGTGGCATAGATCGGTAGAGGGGAGGTCGGGGATCTCACCTCGGGGTTTTCTCGAGCTCGGAGGTTCTGGAAGGCGGTCGGCGACGAGGTCCGAAGTGAAACCACGGCGAGGCTCGTCGGCGCTGTGTTTGAACCGCAAGTCACCGAGTTTTCTGCACCTGCAGGGTTTCCCGGAGGCGGTGGATCAAGACCAGCGAGTTAGATCGGAATTTCCGAGCTTAGATCGGCTAGAATTCGCCGGAGAAGGCTCGGTTTCTCACCGGAGTAAAAACTGCGGATCGCGTGGGAAAAACAGAACGAGGTCGGGGTTTTTATAGACGGGGGAGGGCGGCGGGGTGGTTTAGATCGAGTTTGCGTCGCCTATGAACGGAATTCGGCGGGGACGCGCAGGAATCCGGGTCGGTTTTGATCCGGGGTGAGAGAATCCCGGCGCGAGCGCGAGGTAGAAGAAGGGCTGGCGGGCCCCGCCCGTCAGTGGGAGGAAGAGGCGCGCGCGGTTGCGGGCTGGCGCGGGAGCTGGTTGGGCCGGCTGGTGGGTTTCGGCCCACTGGCCGGTTTTTTTCTGTTTTCTTTTTTTCTTTTTCTATTTCTTTTCTGTTTTGAGTTTAATTTGAATTCCAGTTTGAATTTGAATTTTTGCAAAACATGCAACACGTCCAAAATTTTTAAATTTCCCTCTTAACATGATTTAAGGTCTTAACAAGATTTTTGGGGTGTTACACCCATCTCAGCAAGAGAAATGAGGGGGAGGCGGCCGGACTGGCTGCTGGGCCGCACGAGTGATTCAGCCCAAGTGCTCTTTCCCTTTTTCTTTTTCTTTTCCTTTTCTGTTCTCCACTTTCGAATTTGAATTCCACTTTGCACTTTTGAATTTTCACCCATGCATCACGGCCAAAATTCATTTTTTTTTGAATTTATGAAACTTTTGGGTGTTACATTCCTGGAGAGAAAAGGCTATACTCGTCTTTTTACCTTTAAACTTCGTTATCTTTGGTAACACATGCCAATATACGTAATGAAACAGCATTTCGTTAACTTGTTATAGCAAAATATTTACTGCATCATGTAAATATACATAATGCAACACTATTTTTGTGAAATGAGGTATCCAGATTAAGCTACATGCACGCCTTTAGTTATGTACTCGCTGTAGTTTATTTTGCAACATGCCATTATGAGAAGCTTGACGCTTCGTACCTGTAGAGGATGGAATATTTAGAATGGTTCCATGGGAAACATACTAAAAGCAACCAATATTTGTGAGAAAAAATGGTGCTCTAAAGTTTCCCTTATGTAGTTCAGAAGAGATGTTGGGATATATACTTAACCATGTCAGGTAATATTCAGGTGATTTATAGGACTTCATAATGGATCTCTCAACATTTTGATCTAAAGTATTTTTTCCTCAAATGCAGGAGAACTGAGTATCTTTTTGTTCACTACAGAAAACGAGTAAAAGGACATCGGCCATGTAGCCGTCGGTTCACTTCTGTGGCCGACATACATAAGTTATAGCCGTCGCCTTTTGTCGAACGCTTTTAACAAGTATGGCCTTCGGTACCAACACTTTTACTGTTTATGTTCGACGGTATGGTCAGCCTAACGCTTTTCCCACTTATAGCCGTCGGGCGGGCGCCGCGACACCTATAAAACCTATAACCGTCAGCCTAGGGAAACCAACGCCTTTAATGCACTATAGCCATCGGCCTTGCTCGGTCAGCCGGACGGCTTTAGATACGTAAAGCTGTCGGTTAGTCCTTAAACCGACGGCTCTAGTTTACTTTTTTTTTAATGCTACTTCTTTTCGCTCCCTCCTCGGCTGGCAAGCCTCCATTTTACACAGCACATTCACAACAACATATATTATATTCATCGCAACATAAAGAGCACAATATTTCAGCATACAAACAATTCAGCAAGTCTGAATTAAAACGACAAGTTCACATGTAGAAAAGATCTCTAAGTTCATGCAAAGTCCGAATTAAAACGACACTACAAAGTTCACATGTTCATATTGTTGTTTGAATCTCCTCCACTCGTACCTCTGAACTTCAAATTGAGAAAATCGTCGCAATGTTCAGGCGTTTCATGACGAGAACCCTGCGAGAAACAAATACAAGTTAAACTTTGCATTGGCACATATATTCACATCTCTCAATCTCTCTAATATTCGCTATTTGACTTATTCGTTACAAAACTAACTTATGTAACTAGACTATGTCTAAAACTGTCATATATATACTCACCGGAGGTGGTGATGGTTGAGTCTACCCCGGACCGAAGGGCATCGGTGGGAGAACAGCTGTATAAGGTTGCCCTCTAGGATTAGTTGAGGCCAACATCAACATGAATCCCTGAGGTTGTGGATGGCCACTCTCAGAACTCTGTGGTACATATGGTTACAATTTTGCATTCTAACTTGAATTAATAAGATATGCAATTATATCTGTGATGAGGGGTCAATAGGTTGTCCTGCCTGCATGGGACTGAAGGGCATCGGTGGGAGAACACCTGTATAAGCTTGCCATCTAGGATGACTTGCAACCAACATCTGCATGAATCCTTGAGATTGTGGATGGCCACCCTAGGAACCCTGTGACACATATAATTATGATTTTGTATTCTAATTTGAATTAATAAGACATGTAATTATACATGTGACGAGGGGCCGCCAACAGGTTGTCCTGCCTACATGGGACGAGTCATACCGAATTGAGGTATGGTGTTACCTTGAGCCAAGAACTGCATCAAGTAAATTATTTGAGAGATCTTAAGTAGAACAATTTTATACTTGAATAAATTGTTCAATTGTCCAAATTCCATGTTACCTGTGCCATAAACAAATGTTGCATCTGCTCTTGGGTGCATCTCAATTCTTCTATTAATTCCTCTGTCTCCGCATTAGACTGGGACCTACTAGAACTCACACTAAAGGATGTGCGTCGTCTATCATAACCCTCACTCTCCACATACCTGTCGTCCAGCCCAAGTCTACAAAAAATACAAGTGTTATCAATCGATAGTCATTAACATATAAACCATCAATATCTTTACATATACCTCCCATGTGGTAAACCTCCGCTGGCTTCATACGCTGCACCCACATCCAATGGCTCTATTACAAAATCCACATCATCTCTATGAGTTTTCTGCAAACACTCAACATATTTTGCTTGCGATTCATTTAGTTCACGAATAGATGTAATAAAAGATACATTAAATTCATAGATAGATGTAACATACTCTCAACATACTTACCACTTTCTGTGTTGCCGCGTCGTCACACAACTGCTCCGGGCGACTTGGGTCCATGCCTCTGTGCGCCTTGAGGTAAACCTCGAAGAAAGGAGTGGCACCAGTTTCAGCTGCCCGCAATATCAAAATCCAACAGTTTAATCAATGCAAGTTTTTGAAGCAATTAAAAACTGATTGTAATAATTCATACCATTCTTTGTTCCATCCGCGTATGTCCATCTGGCACATAGCGGTGCTTTTCAGGCTTGCTCCTCCGATTTTGTCGGTTTCTATTCAAAACATATTTGAACTCATCCGACGCCCAGTAATCGCATAACCATTCCAAAGCTTCCATATTCGCACATACCCAATCCACACTGCTCTTGTTGGTCATGGGAAGAAACAACTTGGTCTTGTAGAACACAATCACAACTTTGATCCGTGCATCAGAGAAGGAGTCCTTCGTGCGTCTTCTCGCTGAATTCTGGAAAACCAACCTTGCATATGGTTTGCTCGCACCATCCTCCAAGCAAAATAAACTCTTCATAGAAGCAACGATTAATGTCAACCAAATAAAAATGCAATATAATTTAAAAAATTGAAACAAACTTACCTAAAACATCTCCCAAACTCTATCCTGACAAGTACCCAAATTGCCATACAATTTTAGTGCATTGTGATCCCAATTATGCGCCACAATTCGTTGGCCGCCCGCTAGAACCATCCTAGGGAAGCAAAACCTTATGGCGTTTCCCATCTCCGTATTAACTACTCGTCGATGCCCCTTGCCACTCCAACCAGGCTCGATCCAACACTTAGTACCATTGGGCCTTATAATTGTCCGCTCGTCCAAGCTTTTACTTGGATTACATAAAAGGTGCCTCCGCAACCTATACAAAAATAATATTAGTAAGTTGACAAGAAAACTAATATAGAAGATATCTTCTAAAATAATCCACATGCGTATCTGAAGGGGCATCAATCAGTCTGCCCCTGTCCCGTCTCAACTATCTCCGCCTCTCTTGCCAACCTTGCATCTCACGCGGGATCATCACCCTCGTCATCGCCACCCTGGTCATCGCCCTCACAACCACCCTCAGAGGAGGACCGCCTAAAGACATTCTCCATTGTCCAGTCTCTCCTTCCTACTCCTGATCCTCCTCCCTGCTCTGGCAGCTGCCTGACAGTCCTTGTCTCCTTCTCATACAACTCCTCGTATGTCGGGCAACGATCTGCCACCTGTGCTAGTTGGCTCGATGGCTGCTCTGCGACACACTCAAGGAGTTGTCTCTGTCTATATGCATTCCCGATAGTGCCCTGCAAATGCAAATAAATATGTTACAAATATTGGATAGCTAATTGTGACATTGAAATGTACATAAAAATAAACACGTACCTGAAACAAGGCTGTGTGGTCTGAACCACTACTTGGCTGACACGTGGAGTACTAACTACCACTGCACCTCTTCTCCGTTCCTGTCACCTTACTTATTAAGCTAGAATGCTTCCACATCTGCACAAATCTCAAAATACTGGTTAGTATACAAGAATATAAAACAAAAAAAGAATAAATGGTAAAAACTAAAAGCTGTTTAAAATAGTAATCAAAATATCAAACAATGCGTACAATAACATAATAAAAAATCATCAGCGTCAGAATCTGCTTCTGCCACACGTGCATGAAGATGTTCACGTCTATCTTGTTCTTCCATCTCTTCTTCAAACTCTTGTCCTTCACTCTCTTCCCCAAAATCTCTCTTGTTCTTCAATAATCCTTTTCTGCTTTTCAATAATCCTTTGTGACTGTCGAAGACATTTTCTTGAAGGGTCTGCTTGTTCTTCTGATGTTAACTCTAGGGTATCACTAGCTATTTCTGCGAGTCGTCCTACAAGATATTCTAAAATCTTCTAGTTTCTCGACTTCATCTTGATAGACACCACCATCATCATCTTCCTGATTCTCTATGTACTCATCATAACGACAAGGGTGCACTTAACGGTTAACTTTATATACAACCCACTAATTTTTCAAACTTGGGTGAGGATAACTTAAGTAGTACACTTGTTCCACTTAACGCACAAGTACAACATTGTTGTTATGTGATGTATACCTTGAGTTGTGGTTGACCTCCACAATTATAAAATCATCCACTCACGTGCCTAATGTTGGATCAAACCATTGATAGTCAAAAAACACAAGTTTCAGTTCTTTTGGACCATCAAATACATACTCAATTATTTTTTGAAGAACACCGTAGTATTCATTCATTTCTCCACTACCCTCCACGGCCGTTAACAATACTCCACTGTTTGATGTGGCTGCATGTGGGCGGTTCGCTTCTAAACTTGCCGTTCAAAAATGGTATCCGTTGATATCGTAATGATTAAATTCCCTTACTTTCAATTGACCATGCGAGATCTGCCGCAAGTTATTAGAGATGTTGACATCCTTCATACACTACATATAAAGAAATAGACAAAGTTATTAGCTATGTGATAACCATGTGAACTGTAATTGAAGAACAAAGGAAGGATATAAAAATTACATGTCCATGGAAAAAGTTCACGAAGCTTGGGCCACCGCTTATGCCTTGCTGACGTAGCTTATCCAATTGACTTTGTGTAGGTCTTCGAGAAGATGTCCAATGCAGCTTGTCGAACACTTCAGAAAATTGTAACACTTCCTCCATGTTGAAATACATGTAAAGCATGGTGTAGTTCCTCTCTTGCTTCGGAATATAATGAGAAGTGGCAGCCCCAACACCTTCACCCTTCCAATGAAAAATCCTAAACTCAGTCGTAGGTTGCTCTTCTACATTGTGATATCATGTTGTAGATGCATTCACGTTGTTCGCACGTGAGAAATATTTGGTAGAGAAGTTTGTAATCTCTTTAGATGCAAATGCCTCTACAATACACCCCTCAACTCTTGCCTTGTTGGGCACTGTAGCTCTAAGTTTTTTCAGTTCTCTTTCTTGACTATACTTCCATCTGAACTGTGTAGGTCCTGTCACCAACGCTTCATAAGGTAAATGCACCAGCAAATATTGCATAACAGTCATAAATACAGGCGAAAGACCTTTTCCATCTTACATACAAGCACAACAATTTCTTTCTCCCACTGCCGCATCATCTTCTTCGACGCTTCCTTAGCACAAATCTGCCTATAAAAGTAGCTAAGTTCAGCAGATATCTTCCACAAATCGGGTTTGAAGTAGCCATGGAACATTATAGGTACAAGTCTTTCCATCATAATATGGCAATCATGACTCTTCAAACTGTTGAGTTTACTGGTGCTGAGATTAACACATCGTCTTATGTTAGCTGCATAGCGGTCTGGAAACTTCAATGTTCTCAACCAACTAAGTATTTGCTTTCTTTCTTCTGGCTTGACACAGTATGGAGGTTGTGGCCTACTTTCATATACACTTGCATTTGTTCTAACCTCAAAGCCCAGGACGATTACAAAGATCAGCTAAGTCTTTCCTCACATTCAAATTATCTGTGCTTTAACCGGTAAAATTAAAACAAATGCTTATGATGCTTTCAGTGACATTACGTGCCTTGTGCATCAAATCTATGTTGTGCGGTAAAAGCAGCACATTTGCATATGGTAGCTCCCAAAGAAAAGAAATATGAGTCCAATTGTGTTTTTTACCATACCCTTCGAACCCACCTTCTGCGAACTCGTTTAACTTTGCATGCCATGCCATTTTTGTTCGCGTGCCAATCAACGAGGTGCTCCTTTTATAACCATTCTGCCTTTCTGGAATGATTGTGTATCACTCCTGAAAGGATGGTTTGAAGAAGTAATCGCCGATGACAATCAAAGAAACTTACTTTTTTCCATATTTCAGCCTGATGGCATCAGTGGCGGCCATACATATGGAGTAACACAACTGTCCATGGACACACCAACGAACATAAATGCCATATGCCAACAAATCATGGAATGACCATAGATACACGACACGTAAGGTAAATTCACATTTCAGGTGATTGTCATATGCCTTTACCCCTTATCATAGCTCTTTCAACTCTTCAATCAACGTCTACATAAACACATTGATTTTCTTCCCTGGATATTTATGACCAAGAATGATGGCCGTGAGAATTATGTATCCTTCTTTCAGACACATGTTGGGAGGAAGATTGTAGGGCATGATAAAAACATGCCAACAAGAGTACGAGCTGTTACTGGTGCTGAAAGGAGTGAAACCATCTGTTGACAACCCAAGACGAACATTTCTAGGATCTCTTGCAAAATCTGGATCAAAACGGTCTAGAGCCTTCCAAGCCGCACCTTCCGAAGGATGCACCATAACATCTTTGTCATCGCTCTCATGTATCCATTCAGAATGCCACCTCATCTGCTTCGCTATTTCTTAGGACAGAAACAACCGTTTAAGCATTGACGTGATAGTCATGTACTGAAGCTGTTTGATCGGTACTTTTGTAGTTATTTCCTCTCCATCATCGCTCAGAACCTGCACATATCTAGATGTATTGCAATGCATACAGTGAGTATCATTTTTGTGTTCCTTCTAAAACAGCATACAATTATTTTCGCACGCATCAACTTCTCATAATTCATGCCCAGACCGGCCAAAAGCTTCTTAGATTGGTATAAGTCTTTCGGCATCTTATGATTTGATGGAAGTAGGTCACTGATCAGCTTCAATATACCATTGTAGCAATTGTTTATAAAATTGTACTTGGACTTCATCGTCATAAGTCCTGTGACCGCCTGCAGAACGGTCACATCGGTGCCCTCATGCACTTTTTCATCTAAGCAACAAGAAGCCTATAAAACTTCTGCACCTCCTCTTGCTGTGACTGCTCTTCATACTCTATACCAACATCCTCTATCATCTCATCCATCTGATCTTCATCCTCGTTTCCAACTAACTCACCAGCATCTTTCATATCCCCATGCTCGCGTCACACCAGATAATCGGGCATAAATCCGTGCTCGCAAAGGTGCAGCTCCATTTCAAACTGTGGCACCCGGTTCCGAAAATGAACCAAGTGAATGCATATGTGTGCCCAGGATGTTCATCACACATACACAACTTTTTCACAAACTGAAATTCAGAATATAAACACGTACAAATAGTGTTTAAGTACTTTATTACATTGACTCATTGTCTCACTCATGAATATCTAACTTATTCTTGCAGTGGAAGACTCTAAACAACAGCGGAAAATGACTAAAACGATGGGGCTCCACTCCGACTCCACAGGCATGTTGACGGTAGTGTGCACGCCTAGTACTCCACCTGTTCCTTGAAATATTCTTCTTCTGTAGCTGATGTATATGTGGGAATGCAAGGGTGAGTACATGTCGTACTCAGAAGTGCGGGAAAAGTATGACATGTAGCTTACAACAAGGTAGGGAATAAAAAGGTTCATAGCAGCAATCAAATTTTATTTCACAAACATGGTAAAAACAACAACTATTTCTAGGTGAGTTAAATCCCAACATAACCAAGTAATTCATCAACTTCCTTCATCATAATTCACCATTTATCAAGCCTCAACCAGCCAATACTCTTTCTCAATTTCATGTCATACTCATAAATATTCATAACCATCTCATTTTTAGAGAACCAAAACCAATTTCTTTGTCATGACCCAAAATAGTCCCAAAACCAATCCCAATGACCATACCATAACCATACCTAAATAAACATCCAAGTTTTGCATCTAATCATAGAAGTTGGTCAGGTGCTTGTAACCGGAAGCACGGCTATCATGATAGTTTTACACTCTATAGAGGTGGCACCACTTTACCCACAAGTTTGTGATCTTGTCACCCGTCGGCGACTAGAGAGAACCTCCATTATACCAGTACACAACTATCGGTGTATGGCCAAGATATCACAAAATAGCCTTTATAGGATGTACAGACCCACTGAGGTTTCACCGGCAGGCTCGAATCTCCATTTTCTCCCACCCACGGGCCCCCTCTTGTGCCATGCAGTTCCCAGGGCAGTCCTCATCGACTCCCATTTCCCGCGCCATCCAAGGGTCCATAACAAGCTAGCAACACCTAATTAGTCAGCTAAGCCACACCCATATTTGGCCTTGTGGTGGCACTGTTTTCCATGCATGTGCTCGCATGAACCGGTCCTTATATCTATAGCATGCAAACCACCATCTCATTCAGCAACATCCACGAACCAAGCTCGCCTAGATCTTCCCGGTTTCCATGCTTATTAACATCATCAAGTTATCATCATCTTTATTCATATGAGTGCAGTAGCTAACAAGTTTTATTTCAGCTTCCCGTATCCAGTAAGTTATGCGGAGCAAAAGAAAAACGACCATACCCGACTCTTCAAATTTCCCGGCAACAAGGATGGTTAACAAAACTAGTAAACTCCTATAAAATGGTGACCCATGAAGTTGACACAAGGATACAAGTTTTCACAAGCAAAACAGTTTCAAAAACATGGGATCAATATGGTCAAAGGTTACTTGCCTTGCTCCCGTAGTTCGTGTTTCTCAAGCGTCTCGAAGTCTTGGTGTTGTAGTTCCTCATAGATGGCCTCTTGAGCGTGTTCTTCTACTCACGACCACACACATACAAAATTTACAGCAATCAATTATCATGCACAAACTTTACTCAAGATGCAATGAGGTAAATGAATGCAATTCCTATGGTGCAGTTTATAAAAATCAGTTTGCACGTGTTCTTGCAAGTTTTAGTAGGCTTCCAAGGGGTTTTATGATGAACAAGGTTGCTGGGATCAAGTGTGGATGTGGTTATGATCTTAACACACTTTGTAGATCAATTCCACCATCAAAAATCGACCAAACACATGGTCTGTCCACATGCAGAATTTTCTGCTCACAGGTGGTGAAGAAAACGGGTGCGTAGAAACAGTGACGATGTTGTAAGAGAGGTAACTGTAACACCCTCAATTTCACTACCATGCTTTGCATACATTTTTATGTAGAGAAGCATTTAAAAAGAAGTAAAAATGGAGAAAGGAACATAGAAATGGAGAGAGGAATGTAAAAATGGAGAAAGGAACATAGAAATGGAGAAAAGGAATATAGAAATGGAGAAAGGAATATAGAAATGGAGAGTAATAAAAATAAAATAGCTAAATTGAGCCATTCCAAATTTCCCCAAATTCCAAATTTTCCCCAAATTCTCCAAAATTCCCCTAGGGGGAATTTCTCCCACATTTGGGGGGGGGGATTTTCCCCAAATTGGCCACACCAATTAGGGGAGAGACCCCTTGGCCGCAGCCTTGAGGGGGGGTGGAACCCTATCCCCCACCCCTAGGACTCTTTGGTTGAGTCCCATCTTGCTAGGACTCTCCTTTTCCCCCCTTATAAATACAACCCTCCAGCCCCCCTATTCCTTTGGCCACTGCCCCCCTGCCCCCCAACTCGCCGAGTTGTCCCTGCCCCCCCACTCTCCGAGTTGCCCCCCCTTGCCGGAATTTGGCCGCCGTCGAGCCCCGTCGATGAGCCCCGCTGTCGAGCCCCGTCACGCCTCGCCGTCACTAGAAAAGAAGCCTGAGGTCCTGCCCTACCATAATTCCCCACGGAAAAATCCCCCGCTGCTGCTATTGCTAGGAGGGAGGCCCTGTCGCAAGGAGGAAGTGAGGTAGGTCTTCATTACCCATCTTACGATGTCGCCGCTGTTTTTACGCATCCGTTTTTCTTCGCCCCCTTCGAGCAGAAACTTTTGCGTGTGGACAGATCATGTTTTGATCGATTTTTGATGGTGGAATTGATCTACATCTTGTGTCAAGATCATCACCACGTCCACACTTGATCCGAGCACCATTGTTCATCATAAAACCCCATGAAAGCCCATTGAAACATGCAAGAACACGTACAAACTGGTTTTATAAAACTGCACTTTTGGATTTGCATTCATCTACACGATTGCATCTTGAGTAAAGTTTGTGCATGATGATTGATTGCTGTAAATTTTGTATGTGCGTGGTCGTGAGTATAAGGACAAGCTCAAGAGGCTGTCTACGAGGAACTACAGCACCAAGACTTCGAGACGCTTGAGCAACATGAACCACGGGAGCAAGGCAAGTGCCCCTTGACCATATTGATCCCATGTTTTGAAACTGTTTTTGTTTGTGAAAACGTGTATGCTTGTGTCAATTTGATGGGACACACTTTTATAGGACTTTACTAGTTTTGTTAACCATCTTTGTTGCCGAGAAAGTTGATGAGTCGGGTATGGTCGTTTTTCCTTTTTGCTTTGCTTAACTTACGGGATACGGGAAGCTGAAATAAAACTTGTTAGCTACTGCACTCATATGAATAAAGATGATGATAACTTGATGATGTCAATGAGCATGGAATCGGGGAGATCTAGGCAAGCTTGGTTCGTGGATGTTGCTGAATGAGATGGTGGTTTACTTGCCGTGGATCTAAGGACCGGTTCATGCGAGCACATGCCAGGAATACAGTGCCACCACAATGCCAAATATGGGTGTGACTTAGCTGACTAATTAGGTGTGTTGCTAGCTTGTTATGGATCATTGGATGGCGCGGAGAATGGGAGTCGAGAGGGACTGCCCTAGGAACTGCACGACACAAGAGGGGGCACCTGGGTGGAAGAATGGAGATTCGATCCTGCCGGTGAAACCTCAGTGGGTCCATACATCCTAGTAGCCCCTTTGTAAAGGCTATTTTGTGATTTCTTGGCCATACACCGACGGTTGTGTACTGGTATAATGGAGGTTCTTTCTAGTCTCCGACGGGTGACGAAATCACAAACTTGTGGGTAAAGTGGTGCCACCTCTGTAGAGTGTAAAACTATCATGATAGCCGTGCTTCCGGTTATAAGCACCTGACCAACTTCCATGATTAGAGGCTAAACTTGGGATGGTTATTCGGTATGGTTGTGGTATGATCATTGGGATTGGTTTTGTGACTGTTTCGAGTCATGAAAATGAGTTTGGTTTCGGTTATATGAATATGAGATGGTTATGAATATTTATGAGTATGAGATGAACTTGAGAAAGATTAACGGCTGGATGAGACTTGATAAATAGTGAATTATGATGAAAGAATGTTGCTTGATTACTTGATTATGATGGGATAAATTTCACCTAGAAATAGTTTCTGTTTTTACCATGTTTGTGAAATAAAATTTGCTTGCTGCAATAAGCCTTTTTATTCCCTACCTTGTTGTAAGCTACATGTCATACTTTCCCCGCACTTGCTGAGTACAACATGTACTCGACCTTGCATTCCGACATATACATCAGCTACAGGAGAAGAATATTTTGAGGAACATGTGGAGTACTAGGCGCACTACCGTCAACATGCCTGTGGAGTTGAAGTTGGAGCCTGCTGTTTAGCCATTTTCCGCTGTCGTTTAGAGTCTTCAGCTGCAAGAATAAGATAGACATTCATGAGTGAGACAATGAGTCGATGTAATAAAGTACTTAACATTATTTATTCATGGTTATATTCTGAGTTAAGTTTTTAAAATACATGTGTATATGTGATGAACATCCTGGGTACGCATATGCATTCACTTGGTTCATTTTCGGAACCGGGTGCCACAAATTGGTACCAGAGCCAGGTTGACCGTAGGACGCAAGCCTAGGTAGAATGGACACTCTAAAACACATAGGAACACCCCTCTAAATTGCTATTTTCAAAAATTGCTTGTTGCTGCACTTTACTTGTCAATTCAGCCACCACAAAGTGCTATTTTCAGCCCTTCTTTCGTCTTCTTTTGGACAGCAGCACTTTTGTTTTCTTGCTTCATAGCTTCTGAAGTTTTTGAGTTATTTTCTTCTTCTCTAAAAGTTTCTCATGTCTTATTTATAGATGCCGGTGACTACGAGCACAACACGTATAAGGACTCGTCCACCACGTGTGAGTGCACTTAACCCCATTGAGGTGTCCGATGGACCATATTGGGAGGAGGTGAAGATGAAACCTCATGATGAAGATAAAGTCAATAGCTCTATGCATGAGGAAGAGGATCCGGAAGAGGTAGAACCATTCGAAGACGATATGGAAGATGATCCACAAGAACGGCATTGGTACGCACCTCAGGAGGAGTTTCACGCGGGCTTACACCCCGTGGAGCCTCATGAAGGGAGATGGATCCGAAGAGCAGCCACCCCTTGCTGAGGCCGAGAAATGAAGGTGATGAACGGTCCAACCGTTCAGTTCAAGAATTCCGGTCCGACAGAATGGAAGGAGGACACATATCCAAGGAGCTCAAAGAATTTCTGGATTGCTGTAGCTTATACCCGGAGTATCTCCTCAAGAAAGTCCCTCGTCTCGGACATGAAGAGTGGAAGGATGAGGTAACCATCCAATCTAACGGTACGGTTGTCACTCGGCACTTCGCACCCACATGGAGAGCTACAAGGGCAGAAGCTATCGATGATTCTGCATGGGATGCACTCATCGGACTGTGCTACGCCTTCCGTGAGCAGCTTGAGAACACTACTTTTGAGCTGCACCCGTATCGGAAGAGTGGTACAAGGGAGATCATTGGACCCCATGAAAGAGCTCTTTCCAACCCACAAGCTGCTGATAAGTCTCAGAGGTTGCTCGTGGAGTTAGGAAACCGGTATGCAAGCGCACAAGAAGAGATCCGTTACCTCCGCAAGAAATTGTATTTGCTGGAAAAACAAGAGGAGACTCGTGCCAACACGGGAACAAATGGAGCACCAGCATCATCTATCCCTACATGGACTGCCGACTCACCATGGTCTGCGTCCATACATGGACCACCCCCGTCAAACAGCGAAAACAGCACCGGTTCTCACGATTAAGTTTAGGTTTCTATTGAATAAAGCTGTAATAGGAACGTTTAGATCGTAGTAGTTTGAATAAGAGTGGTGTGCTGAAATTTTTGTGATGATTGCTTGTTTGTGTGCTGGTGTGAGTTGTGGAACGCTTCGGCGAATGTCCACATCCACACATAGTAGAGAGATGTGAGATGCTTCGGCATTTGTTCACATCCTCATATAGGCTGAAATTAATAAAAGAAGTTGCTTAGTTCATACACCTTGATGCATATAGTTGGGAAATCACTTCTTTCAATTCTGCATTCTATTCTGAAAGTAAGCCTTAAAATAAGGGGGGTAGATTTTCTTGCCAACCTTATTGTCTTGGATTCCCAAGGGATTGACATAATACTTGGAATGGATTGGTTAAACAAGCACAACGGAGTGATTCAATGTGCTGAGAGGATCGTGCAGTTGACGAGTGAGCACGGTACTCGTATTGATTTCGAGGCAGCCCAATCTATAACGGAGAAAGCAGTGCTGAACCACATCAAAGAAGCGACATTAGAAAGCATTCTGGTAGTTCAAGAATATTCAATGTGTTCCCGGAAGAACTTCTAGGTATGTCACCTGACCGGGATATTGAATTTGCCATTGATTTAGTACCCGTAACTGCACCTATAGCAAAGAGGCCATATAGGATGCCTGCTAATTAAATAGTGGAGCTCAAGAAACAAATTCAGGAGCAGCTAGATAAGGGTTTTATACGCCCAAGCTCGTCACCGTGGGGAGCCCCATGCTCTTCGTGGACAAGAAATATGAGGCCCAAAGGATGTGTGTGGACTATAGGTCTCTCAACGAGGTGACGATCAAGAATAATTGCCCGCTGCCCCGCATAGAGGACTTGTTAAATCAAATGAAAGGTGCCCGAATTTTCTCCAAGATTGATCTTCGGTTGGGATACTTCCAGCTGAAGATTAAGCCCTCCGACATACCCAAGACTGCATTTCAAACATGGTATGGCTCGTATGAATATATCATTATGTCATTGGAGTTGACGAATGCACCAGCATACTTTATGTACCTCATGAATATGGTCTTCATGGAGTACTTGGACAAGTTCATCGTGTTTTTCATCGACGACATCATGGTGTATTCAAAGAGCGAGGGAGAACACGAAGAACACTTGAGATTGATATTGCAGAAACTGCGAGAGCATCAATTGTATGTCAAGTTCAGCAAGTGTCAATTTTGGCTAAAGGAAATATCATTCTTAGGCCACAGTATCTCGGAAGGAGAAGTGTCGGTTGATCCCAGAAAAGTGGGAGATGTTTTGAAGTGGAACCAACCGTAGAATGTGAGGGATATTTGGAGTTTCCTTGGGATGGCTGGATACTACTGCCAGTTCATCAAGGATTTCTCCAAAATAGCGAAGCGTATGACTGAGTTGCTCATGAAAGGGAAATCATTTCAGTGGACACAAATGTGTCAAGACAGCTTTTAGGAGTTAAAGAAGAGATTAACAACAGCGCCGGTTTTGGTATTGCTGGACGTGAGCAAGAGTTTCGATATATATTGTGAAGTATCAAGACAAGGGCTTGGATATGTGCTCATGCAAGGAGGACAAGTGGTAGCCTATGCATCGAGACAACTAAAGAAACATGAGCTGAATTACCCCACACACGACCTGGAACTTGCAGCCGTGGTACATGCCTTGAAGATTTGGAGGCATTACATCCTTGGTCACCGATGTGAGATATACACGGATCACAAAAGCCTCAAGTATATATTCACGCAAACGGATCTGAATTTGAGACAACGTCGATGGATGGAACTCATCAAGTATTATGATGTTGGAATCAACTATCACCCTGGAAAGGCCAATGTAGTAGCTGATGCATTGAGTCAAAAGGGAGCTTGTCACCAACTCACGGTTCAGGAGCTGCCACCCGAGCTGCGTAAGGAGTTCGAACGGTTACATCTCGGGTTCTTGAATGAGATGGTGGTGATCGGACTGAACTCAACGCTGGAACAAGATATACAAGATGGCCAAGCAAAGGAAAGAATCCGACAAGGCATAGAAAAAGATTTCAAGGAAGATGAGAATGGTACGCTTTGGTTAGGAAAAAGGATTTGTGTGCCCAGCGTGAAGCACATCCGCGACACAATACTAAAGAAGGCACATGACTCACCTTATTCCATACATCCCGGCTGTACAAAGATGTACAAGGATCTGAAAATATGTTATTGGTGGGATGGCATGAAAAGAGATATTGCTGAATATGTCGCCTTATGCGACAGTACCAACGAGTGAAGAATGAACATCAAAGACCCGCAGGACTGTTGCAACCATTGAAAGTACTCGAGTGGAAGTGGGAAGACATCAGCATAGATTTCATAGTCGGATTGCCACGTACTCAGTCCGTCTACGACTCCATTTGGGTTATCGTGGACCGATTGATGAAAACATACCATTTCCTTCCTGTGAGAACCAAGTACACCATCGCACAACTAGCCGAGCTGTATATGGAGCTAATTGTGTGTCGCCATGGAGTTCTGAAGAGGATAGTTTCAGATCGAGGTTCTCAATTTACCTCTAGGTTCTGGAAGAAGCTGCATGAAGCCATGGGTACACGATTGAATTTCAGCTCCGCATACCACCCGCAAACCGACAAGCAAACTGAGAGAACAAATCAGATTTTGGAAGACATGTTAAGAGCTTGTGCTTTGAAGCATGGGCGTAGTTGGGATAAGAGCTTGCCATATGCTGAAATTTTGTACAACAACAGCTACCAAGCCAGCTTGAAGATGTCACCCTTCGAAGCATTGTATGGTAGACGGTGTAGAACGCCGCTATTCTGAAATGAGACTGGAGAAAGTCAAGTATTTGGACCCGAAGTGCTGCAAGACACCGTAAAGCAAGTCCAAACGATACGTAAAAATTTGAAGGCCGCTTAGTCACAACAAAGGGGTTACGCGGACAATAGGCGAAGAAGATTGACCTTCGAGTTGGAGACTTTGTGTATCTTAAGGTATCGCCTATCCGAAGCCAACGATGGTTCAACGTCAAAGGCAAGTTAGCACCTTGCTAAATCGGATCATGAAGACATGAGAAACTTTAGAGAAGAAGAAAATAACTCCAAAACTTCAGAAGCTATGAAGCAAGGTGTAGCGAGGTGCTAACTTTCCTTTGATGTTGAACCGTCATTGGCCTCAGATAGGCGACACCTTGAGATATACGAAGTCTCCAACTTCGAATGTCAAACTCCATCACCTATTGTCTGCATAGCCTTTTTGTCGGGACTGAGCGACCTTTAAGTTTTAACGTATCGTTTGGACTTGCTTTTCGGCGTCTTGCAGCACTTCGGGTCCAAATACTTGGCTTTCTCCGGTCTCATTCCAGAACAGTGGTGTTCTACACCGTCTACCATATAATGCTTCAAAAGGCGACATCTTCAAGCTAGCTTGGTAACTGTTGTTATATGAGAATTCAGTATACGACAAGCTCTTATCCTAACTACGCCATGTTTCAAGGCGCAAGCTCTCAACATGTCTCCCAAAATCTGATTTGTCCTCTCAGTTTGCCCGTCGGTTTGTGGGTGATATGCAGAGCTGAAATTCAACCGTGTACCCATAGCTTCATGCAACTTCTTCCAGAACCTAGAGGTAAATTGAGAACCTCGATCTAAAACTATCCTCTTCGGAACTCCATGACGACACACGATTTGCTCCATATACATCTCGGCTAATTGTGCCACGGTATACTTAGTCCTAACAGGAATAAAGTGGGTTGTTTTCATCAATCAGTCCACGATAACCCAAATAGAGTTGTAGCCCGACTGAGTACATGGCAACCCGACAATAAAATCCATGCTGATGTCTTCCCACTTCCACTCGGGTACTTCCAGTGGCTGCAATAATTCGGAGGGTCTTTGATGTTCAACCTTCACTCGTTGGCACGTGTCGCATAAGGAAAAATATTCAGCGATATCCCTTTTCATACCATCCCACCAATAGCAAGTTTTCAGGTCCTTGTACATCTTTGTACAGCCGGGGTGTATGGAATAAGGTGAGTAATGTGCCTCCTTTAGTATCGTGTCACAGATGTGCTTCACGTTAAGCACACAAATCCTTTTTCCTAACCAGAGCGTGCCATTCTCGTCTTCCTTGAAATCCTTTTCTATCCCTTGTTGGATTCTTTCCTTGAATTCCTTTATTTCCTCATCCATTGCTTGATCTTCTCGTATCTCTTGTTCCAGCGTTGAGTTCAGTTCTACCACCTCCATCTCGTTCAAGAACCCGAGATGCAACCGTTCGAACTCCCTACGCAGCTCGGGTGGCAGCTCTCGAACCGTGAGTTGGTGACATGCTCCCTTGCGGCTCAACACATCAGATCATAATCCTTGATGAGTTCCAACCATCGATGTTGCCTCAAATTCAGATCCGTTTGCGTGAATATATACTTGAGGCTTTTGTGATCCGTATAGATCTCACATCGGTGACCGAGCATGTAATGCCTCCAAATCTTCAAAGCATGTACCATGGTTGCAAGTTCCAGGTTGTGTGTAGGGTAATTCAGCTCATGTTTCTATAATTGCCTTGATGCATAGGCTACCACTTGGCCTTCTTGCATAAGCACACATCCAAGTCCTTGTCTTGAGGCATCACACTATATATTGAAGCTCTTGCTCACGTCTGGCAATACAAAAACCGGCACTGTTGTTAATCTCTTCTTTAACTCCTCAAAGCTGTCTTGACATGCTTGGGTCTACTGGAATGCTTTTCCTTTCATCAGCAATTCCGTCATAGGCTTCGCTATTTTGGAGAAATCCTTGATGAACTGGCGGTAGTATCCAGCCATCCCAAGGAAACTCCGAGTGTCCCTCACATTCTGTAGTTGGTTCCACTTCAAAACATCCTTCACTTTTCCGGGATCAACCGATACTACTCCCTCGGAGATGATGTGGCCTAGGAACAATATCTCCTTTAGCCAAAACTGACACTTGCTGAACTTAGCATACAATTGATGCCCTCACAGTTTCTGCAATGTCAATCTCAAGTGTTCTTCATGTTCTTCCTCGCTTTTTGAATACAGCATGATGTCGTTGATGAAAACCACGACGAACTTGTCCAAGTGCTCCATGAAGACCTTATTCATGAGGTACATAAAGTATGCGGGTGCATTCGTCAACCCAAAAGACATAACGGTATATTCATACGAACCATACCGTGTTCGAAATGCAGTTTTGGGTATGTCGAATGGATTAATGTTCAGCTGGAAGTATCCTGACCGAAGATCAATCTTGGAGAAAATTCGGGCACCTTTCATTTGATCGAACAAATCCTCTATACAGGGCAGCGGGGGTACATATTCTTGATCGTCACCTCATTGAGAGACATATAGTCCACACACATGCTTTGGGTCCCATCTTTCTTGTCTACGAAGAGCATGGGAGCTCCCTACGGTGACGATCTTGGGCGTATAAAACCCTTATCTAGCTGCTCCTGAATTTGCTTCTTGAGCTCCACTAATTCATTAGCACGCATCCTATATGGCCTCTTAGCTATAGGTGCAGTTCAGGGTACTAAATCAATGTCAAATTCAATGTGCCGATCAGGTGGCATACCTGGAAGTTCTTCCGGGAACACATCTGAATATTCTCGAACCACCGAAATGCTTTTCAATGTCACTTCTTCGATGTGGTTCAGCACTGCCTTCTCGGTTGCAGGTTGGGCTGCCTCAAACTCAATACAAGTACCGTGCTCACTCGCCAACTGCACGATCCTTGGAGCACATTGAATTACTCCATTATACTTACTTAACCAGTCCGTTCCAAGTATTATGTCAATCCCTTGGGAATCCAAGATGATAAGGTTGGCAAGAAAGTCTGCCCCCCTTATTTTAAAACTTACCTTCGTACATACTATATTAGTCTTCATCTCTCCACCGGGAGAATTAACCAACATAGTTTGTTTCATGTGGGATATGGGCAGGTTATACTTGGCAACATACTTGGATGAGATGAATGAATGCGATGCTCCGGAATCAAATAAAACAGTGGCTGGGTTGGGGTTGGCGAGAAACATACCAATCACGACGTCCCCAGCATAGTTCTGCTGTCCACGGTTACCTTGCATAGCTCCTCCATTCGGTCGTGGGTTCTACTTAGGTGCATTGCTCGGCTGTCCAAGGCCTTTCTTGGGGCACTGATTTGCAAAGTGTCCCGCCTCTCCACATGAAAAACATGCCTTATTGCACATAACAGCAGGAATGTTGGGCGAGGCTGGTTTTGAGCATAGGCTCCCATGTTGGGACGGGGCGTAGGAGGCATAGGCATACGAGGTGCTTGCATAACAGGGCGTTGCTGCGGTGGCTGATTAGAGCGAGGTGGATTTGCAAGGCGGAAAGTAGAAGCGGACGAGAAATAATGTGGTGCAGCTGGTGGCATGAAGCGGGGACGTACATTGCTTCCTTGTGGCTGTCGTTGATACGGCATCTTTCTCTTGACCTCTTATTCAATCTCGTGGATCTTGCTCTCCACCATTATAGTTTTGTCAATGAGCTTTTGAATGTTTGCATAATCATTGTTGAGCAGCTGAACTTGAATTTCATTGTTCAATCATCTCATGAACAAGTACTGCTTTCTATGATCCGAGTTGACATCTTCCGGAGCATACCTTGACAGCTGCGTGAACTTGTTGAGGTACTCATTCACGCTCTTCCTTCCATAACAGAGACCTTCAAACTCCTGTCTTTTTAGCATCATGACTCCTTCAGGGACATAGTGAGAGTGGAAACTCTCCTTGAATTCAGCCCAAGTGGTTGTCTCCTGATTGACATGAGCGTTGCAAAGAGTGTCCCACCAATCAGCGGCTGCTCCCATAAGCTGGTGTCATTCGAAGAGAACTTTCTCCCGATCATTACACTGAACAATAGCAAGCTTCTTTTCCATGGACTTCAGCCAATCATCAGCCTCCATAGGATCATTGGCTTGTGCAAAAGTAGGCGGCCTAGTCCTTATAAACTCTCCCAATCTGTTGTGAGCCGGCAGTGGCGGTGGTGGCGGCGGTGGGGGTGCAGGAATGGGGTTAGGGTTGTTGTTGTTGTTGGCCTGCAGCTGTCCCAATGTTTGTATCATAGTTTGCATGAGCTGGTTCTGTTTAGCCATCAACCATTCAAGGTTTCTTGCATCAGCCCCAGGGTTGGAATTTTTAAGAACTTCCACATTGCCATCCTCCTGTGGTTCGTTGTTACCACGAGCGTTCCTTCGTTGGCGGTTGAGTTTTCCCTCACCATCTGTGAGAGAGTAGAGTAGAAAATAGAAATTTACATTTATCCCCCAACTATATGCATCAAGGTGTATGAACTAAGCAACTTCTTTTATTAATTTCAGCCTATGAGGATGTGAACAAGTGTCGAAGCCTCTCACATCTCTCCATTATGTGTGGATGTGGACATTCACCAAATCGTCCCACAACTCACACCAAGCACACAATCACAAGCAATCATACTGAAAATTCAGCACACCACTCTTATTTCAGCCTACTACGTCTAAGCGTAACTATTACAACTTTATTCAATGGGAAACCTAAACTTAATTGTGAGAACCGATGCTGTTCTCGCCATGTGATGGGGGTGGTCCATACATGGGTGCACGCCATGGTGAGTCGGCAGTCCATGTAGGGATAGATGATGCTGGTGCTCCATTTGCCCCTGTTGGCATGAGTCTCCTCTTGTTTTTCCAGCAAGTACAACTTCTTGTAGAGGTAACAGATCTCTTCTTGTGCGCTTGCATAGTGGTTTCCTAACTCCACGAGCAACCTCTGAGACTTATCAGCAGCTTGTGGATTGGAAAGAGCTCCTTCATGGGGTCCAATGATCTCCCTTGTTCTGATCGGGTGCAGCTCAAAGGTAGTGTTCTCAAGCTGCTCACGGAAGGCATAGCACAGTCCAGTCAGTGCATCTCATGCTGCATTATCAATAGCTTCTGCCCTTGTAGCTCTCCATGTGGGTGTGAAGTGCCGTGTGACAACCCTACTGTTAGATAGGATGGTTACTTCAGCCTTCCACTCTTCATGTCCGAGACGAGGGACTTTCTTGATGAGGTACTCCGGGTATAGGCTGCAGCAATCGAGGAACTCTCTAAGCTCCTTGGATATGTGTCCTCCTTCCATCCCGTCGGACTGGAATTCTTGAACTGAACGGTTGGCCCGTTCATCACCTTCATTCTTGGCCTCAGCAGAGGGTGGCTCCTCTTCGGATTCATCTCCTTCGGGCATAGCTTCATGAGGCTCCGCTGTGTGTAAACCGGCATGAAATTCCTCCTGAGGTGGGTACCAATGCTGCGGTTCTTGTGGATCATCTTCTATGTCGTCTTCGATTGGTTCCACCTCTTCCGGATCCTCTTCCTCATGCATAGAGCTACTGACTTCATCTTCCTCATGGGGCTCCATCTTCACCTCTTCCCAATATGGTCACACCTCAATGGGGTTAAGTGCACTCCCAAGTGGTGGTGGACGAGTCCTTATGCGTGCTGTGCTCCTAGTCACCGGCATTTATAAATAAGACATGAGAAACTTTAGAGAAGAAGAAAATAACTCCAAAACTTCAGAAGCTATGAAGCAAGAAAACAAAAGTGTTGCTGTCCAAAAGAAGAGAAAAAAGAGGCTGAAAATAGCACTTTGCAGTGGCTGAATTGACAAGTAAAGTGCAGCAACAAGCAATTTTTAAAAATAACAGTTTAGAGGGGTGTTCCTATGTGTTTTAGAGTGTTCGTTCTACCTAGGCTTGTATCCTACGGTCAATGTGGCTCTGATGCCAATTTGTGACACGCGGTTCTGAAAATGAACCAGAATGCATATGTGTGCCCATGATGTTCATTACACATACACAACTTTATAATAAACTGAAATTCAGAATATAACCATGTACAAATAGTGTTTAAGTACTTTATTACATTGACTCATTGTCTCACTCATGAATATGTAACTTTTTCTTGAGTAGAAGACTCTAAACAACAGCGGAAAATGACTAAAATGATGGGGCTCCACTCCGACTCCACAAGCATGTTGATGATAGTGAGCACGCCTAGTACTCTACGTGTTTCTCGAAATATTCTTCTCCTGTAGCTGATGTATATGTGGGAATGCAAGGGTGAGTACATGTCGTACTCAGCAAGTGCAGGAAAAGTATGACATGTAGCTTACAACAAGGTAGGGAATAAAAAGGTTCATAGCAGCAAGCAAATTTTATTTCACAAACATGGTAAAAACAGCAACTATTTCTAGGTCAGTTAAATCCCAACATAACCAAGTAATTCATCAACACTCCTTCATCATAAAATTCACCATTTATCAAGCCTCAACCAGCCAATACTCTTTCTCAATTTCATCTCATACTCATAAATATTCATAACCATCTCATTTTCATAAAACCGAAACCAGTTTCTTTTTCATGACCCAAAACAGTCCCAAAACCAATCCCAATGACCATACCATAACCATACCCGAATAAACATCCCAAGTTTTGCCTCTAATCATGGAAGTTGGCCAGGTGCTTGTAACCGGAAGCACGACTATCATGATAGTTTTACACTCTGCAGAGGTAGCACCACTTTACCCACAAGATTGTGATTTCGTCACCCGTCGGTGACTAGAGAGAACCTCCATTGTACCTGTACACAACCATCGGTGTATGGCCAAGAGATCATAAAATAGCCTTTACAAAGGGGCTACTAGGATGTACAAGCCCACTGAGATTTCACCGGCAGGCTCGAATCTCTATTCTCCCACCCACGGGCCCCCTATTGTGTCATGCAGTTCCCAGGGCAGTCCTCATCGACTCCCATTCCCCGCGCCATCCAATGGTCCGTAACAAGCTAGCAACACCTAATTAGTCAGCTAAGTCGCACCCATATTTGACCTTGTGGTGGCACTGTTTTCCTGGCATGTGCTCACATGAACCGGTCCTTAGATCTACGGCAAGCAAACCACCATCTCGTTCAGCAACATCCACGAACCAACTTCGCCTAGATCTCCCCGATTTCCATGCTCATTAACATCATCAAGTTATCATCATTTTTATCCATATGAGCGCAGTAGCTAACAAGTTTTATTTCAGCTTCCCGTATCCCGTATGTTATGCGAAGCAAAAGAAAAACGACCATACCCGACTCTTCAACTTTCCCGGCGATAAGGATACGATTAAACTCCTATAAAAGGGTGTCCCATCAAGTTGACACAAGCATATGAGTTTTCACAAGCAAAACAGTTTCAAAAACATGGGATGAATATTGTCAAGGGGCACTTGCCTTGCTCCCGTGGTTCGTGTTGCTCAAGCGTCTCGAAGTCTTGATGCTGTAATTCTTCGTAGATGGCCTCTTGAGTGTGTCCCTACTCACGACTACACACGTACAAAATTTACAGCAATCAATTATCATGAACAAACTTTACTCAAGATGCAATTAGGTGGATGAATGCAATTCCTATGGTGCAGTTTATAAAAATCAATTTGCACGTGTTCTTGCAAGTTTCAGTAGGCTTCCATGGGGTTTTATGATGAACAAGGTTGCTGGGATCAAGTGTGGACGTGGTTATGATCTTGACACACTTTGTAGATCAATTGCACCGTCAAAAATCGACCAAAACATGGTCTGTCCACACGCAGAATTTCCTTCTTGCAGGGGGTGAAGAAAACGGGTGCGTAGAAACAGCGGCGATGTTATAAGAGGGGTAAAGGAAACCTACCTCACTTGTTCCTCCTCTCTTCCTGGCGGCGGAACCTCCTTCCTTACAATGGCAGCAGCGGGAGATTTTCAATGGAGAATTTCGAGGCTGCGGCTAGGGCAGAACGTCGGGAGCTTTTTCTCCGGCGATGGCGAGGCGTGACAGAGCTCGACGGCGGCTAAACTCCAGCTGGGGAGGCAGGGGCGGCGACTCGGCTGGCAGCAAGGGAGGGTGGCGGCCAAAATAGAGGGGTGGGGTGGTGGCTAGGGGGGAGGGTTTTATTTATAAGGGGGAAAAAGAGCTAGGGTGGCTAGGATTTTAGCAACCCAATTATCCAATGGCTGAGATTTAATTTTAAAAGAGGTGGGAGCTAGGGGGCTGGGATTTTATTTTTTATTTTCCACCAATGGCTGAGATTAACTGACAAAATAAATGCCCACAAAAATCCAAATGGGGCTAGGGCTCCCCCCCTTAATGAGCTGCGGCCAAGGGGTGGGGCCCATTAGGGTCCCCCCCCCCTAATTGGGGTGGCCGAAATTGGGGGAAATTCCCCCCCCCCCCCCAATATGGGGAAAAAATCCCTGGGGAAATTTTGGGGAATTTGGGGAAAATCAAAAAAATTGGGAAAAAATAGCGAAATTAGGGGAGAGGGGAATTTGGGAGAAAATTAGGGAATTTTGGGGAAAATTGGGGGTGGCCCTATTTGGCTATTTTATTTATTTTTTCCTTTTCTATTTATTTCTATTATTTTCTATTTTTATTGCCTTTTACTATTTTATCTGCTTCTATATTCCTCTCTTTATTTCTTCTTCTTTTTAAATGCTTCTCTATATGAAAAATGTATGCAATGCATGGTAGTAATTTTGAGGGTGTTACACAAACCTATACAGACGTCGACGATTCCGGCACCTGTTACACGGACACTTTGCAACATGAGCACCACTAGCAAAGGCTTGGTTCACAAAAACATTTTCGATATGAGCCCATTCTATAGTGTGCGCACCAGTTGAACTCCATACATCATACATCGTCTTACGGTCGTCACCCATTTTCAAATAAACTACAACAAAATGTTCAAAACTAAATAATTTAAACGACATTGCAAACTAATGTAAACATAATGTTAAGTAGTAATACATTACAAACTAAATTTTCAAAACTACATAATGTAAACGACCCACATAATTTAAAGCGGTAATACAGTAGTCATTTGCATTTGCTCACGCATCAAAAAACAGAGCCGAGAGCTTTGAGCGTACCTTGAAGCGGGCGGCGGCGGGCGAGGACGGGGTGGGGGGTGAGGGGCTCGGGCGAGCGCACGGGCGGAGAAGGTGGCCGGGCGAAGGGGCGTCGGGCGGCGGCAGGGCTGCGGGTGAAGGGGTGTCGGGCGGCGGCGGGGCTGCGAGCGCGCGACTGGCCGGCGGCGGAGCGCCGGGGCATCTGGCGGCAGGTCGGCGCTCTGAGCGAAGCGGTGGGGCGTCGGGGTGGGGAGAAGGGGGCTTTTTGGTTGCCGGACCCACAAGTATAGCCATCGACCTCGGAGTTATGACTGACGGCTGTACTTTAGCCATCGGTTTTCGGGACTGGCCAACGACTTTAATTATAGCCATCGGCCTGTGCTCCCTGGCCGACGGCTATAATTCTATGGCCGTCGGCTTTTGGAAACTGAGAAACCGATGGCCTATTCCTCTTTTCCTGTAGTGGTTTAAAAGGCAACAGAGGTTCAACACGGTCAGCTTCTTCCCTCCAAGAGAAGCTTAGGTAGTATTTGTTAATTAAAGTTAACACTCTAGCTAGGAGGTTATCCTAGCACCATCCATTTCATCCAACTAAACATGTCCATGGATGAGAATGTACCATCCTATATGGGCAACCAAATAAAACCGTGTATCATCTCATACAAGCAACAAAATATCCTACTTTTACCATCCCATGCAGGATGGTCCTATCCAGTTGGACCATTCCATACATGACCACTTTCATTCAAGCGACCAAACACTATCTTATAATGCTCCGTCGATCTAACAAGTCATGCTTCGAGTGATGAAATTACGGACATGTTGATATAAAGGCATCCAACTCTCAAGTTTTTCATTGTCAACCTCACAGGCGCACCCAAGTTCATACCCAACACAGGCGTCTATAGCAAAGAATGACAAATGACAATAGAGCACAGGAGAAGGAATAATAAGAATTACGGATGTCATAGACAGAATTTATGGTTCACATTCCTGGTATATGGCTTAGTGATATGAGAAGTAGTTGTTTTTGTTAGTGTTTCTACTCACTCCGATTTTGTTGTAAATTTGGTTTGCTTATACAGCTGCATGGAAATCATAAAAGTGACTGCTAGGGTGATCATTGCCTTGGTCAGCACATATACACATTGTAGCGCTCACTAGCTATCTCAATTTCTCTAGGTTATTAAGTATTTTGGAGTAATACCATGGTTATGTTTTGAGGATGTGTTAATAGAATTTGAATACACTGTTGTGCTTTTTCCGTGGAAATGGTATTGTTATCTCCAGCGTGATAAATATTTGTAGATAAAGATAAATGTATTCTTATTTTTTTATACAACAAATTTGCCTTGATCTGTTTCTAATGCACTGACTGCTGAACAAATAATTTACTTGACATATTCTTAGCATTGCATACAACAACAACAAAGCCTTTGTCCCAAGCACGTTGGGGTAGGCTAGACATTGATGAGGACATCCCTACCACAGTTATACCCATAGCCCCTGCTACCACACATACGAGACCAACTATTAGAGCTCGCGCAGGCCAGTTAAATTATCAGGTACTTTCGTTTCTTGGTAATGTTTCTAATGTTCATGAGAATATGATGCTGTCTAAATTGGATACATTTGTGTTGCTTACAAATGAAGGGCCTAGCATGGATAAGAGGAATGAACATGGGAGCATCATCAGGTAGGGAGATGAAGACGCGCGAGAAGGGAACCAGAACGGAGTTTCCAGTGGAGTTTTCAGCACTTTGAAGCCACCATGATGACATACAAGGACATGGACGGAATATACAAGCTGGCGGACCAGAATAAAGTCAAGTGGATGAATAGGGTACTATGCACCAAATCTTGAGGCTGGGGCCATAGATTTAGACCAATAAGGAAAGGAATAAGGGAAATCTCGTCTAACCTTTGCTGCTGGACGAAATTTCTCTCTTTCTTCCCCCATTTAAAGATAGATGTGCTATAATAAGGAAATAAATAAAGGAAATCATATTCTACCTTGCCGCTGAATGGATTTCCCTCTTTCTTTCCCTATTAAAAGGTAGTCTATCTCACAAAAAGGAAAGGAATAAGGGAGATCATGTCCTACCTTTGTTGCTGGACGAATTTCCCTCTTCCCACCCCTATTTAAGTAGGCCAAGAGCTCCTTGAGAGGGTGGGTTTTGTTTAGGCTAAAGTTTGCCACAGCTGCAACTTGCGTACCTCGTTTGTGTCCAACAACCAGGCCAAGACGTTTTAGAACCCCACTTTCATCAATAAAGTAGTCTTCTTAAATTCGCAATATCCAGATTGCAATCCCAGTTTCTTGTTTGTTCTTCATTTCCTTGCAGGAAATAGACCCTCATGGTCAGGTTCATCGTGCTCCGGCATGGTCAATAACCTCTTGGAGTTGGTTTAGTGATTGTTAAGGCGCGACATCCTCACACGTTCGTAGTCAGATCATCAAAGTCTACTCCACCAAAAACGATAGTTACGATCTTATCGAAAGACGGGACACCTTCGTCTCTATCAAGTGGTATCAGATTTCCAAGTTGCTCGGTGAGATTTTACCAGATTTCGTAGTCTAGATCACATTTGTTCCTTTATACCTACAGTCCACAAAAAAGCAAAAAAAAAACAGGATTATATCATCATATCCGAGCCAATCTGTGCCTTTCGCAATTTTCTTTTCAGTTTTTTCTGCTTTGTTAAATAGTCGGTTGCATCATCGTGTCAAGTTGCTGGTCTTAGTGTTTAGTCCTTTAGAGTTTCGAGTTCCTGTCATGTTTGATCTGCATAAAAAAACACCATCATCACCACCATCATGAAATTAGCGAGATATTCACTTCCTAATTTGTGTCTCCAAAAAAGGAAATAATCAGATCAGATCTAATTTTGAGTATCTTTTCGGTTTTGGAAAAAAGGTCATAACTTCTTCATCCATTGTCCGTTTGGTAAGTGTAAGCACAATCTGGAAAGGTTATCTCGCCATCCTTCCAACGGATCCAACCTTGCCTGAAAGTTCCATCTGTGCGTATCGCAATCACCAAAGATATTTCAAGATCTCCTGTGTATTTTTCTTTGGGAAAGCAATATTTACATGACCTGCAAGGAACCTGCAAAAATAAGTGTGTTATCTGTGGTATTTGGTAGCTTATCATTTGATCCCTGTGTAATCTTTTAGAGCTGTGGGACTTTGTAAGAAAAATAAAGAAAAAGATAGAAAAGGAAGAAAGAAAGAAAAACAAAATAAGCAAAAAAGTACAAAAATGAGCTTCGGTTGCTGCTATTGTAGTATATTGTGTTACTGGTGTGAATTCCTTTGTGTCTACGCTCACATCTCTAGTATGGTCTAGCCTAGGACCAGGACAGTACCATCGTTGAATGTTTATTCAACTTTGCATCTCTAAATTGATTATTGCTGACATTTTTGCTACCATAATTTAGGCCTTCCCAGCTCCACATACATCTACATCATGCGTTTGACACCACCTGACAATCGCTTTATCCAATCTTTGAGAGTTTGACTACAACAGTTGCCGATCACCACGTGCTGGTTGGTAAGAACGGGTAAGAATTTGTGACTCGCTTGATAGACTTGTGATTTTTCACCACATCACATCCTATTAGTAGTCAGTAGGACCATATTCTTGTGTGTTTCCATTTCTACTAATTATGACAGGATTACAAGCCGACGAGCTGTACTGGGAGAACATGACGAACAGGTGCAAGACGTGCTGCACAGATTTGGAGAGGCCATGGAGAAGCTAGATGGCTTTGAGAAGACATTCGACACCAAGCTGGAGGCCAAGTTTAATGAAGTGCTCGCGCGTCTACCACCACCACCAGCTACACATGTCGCACCTCGGCAGCATAATCAACAACAACAACGCCGCCTTATGAATCAAAAGGGACGCGCACAGCATGTGCCTCTCGACCAAGGCCAACATTCTGGTGCCGCCGCTACTGCTGCTTCTGCGGATCCTGCTACTACTTTTGATTAGTACGATGACTACGAGGGCAAGTACGAGGATGAGATTGCTCCACATCAGAACTACGTACAACATCCCCGTCGTCCACCCACCTACAATCAAAACGGTAGGGCTGCACTACCCCTCAGGTAGATAATGACCATGTCCCTAATCTGAAATTGAATATTCCACCATTTGAGGGTAGATACAGTCCTGATATATATCTTACTTGTGTTAGAAACTGAACAATGTTTTACATGCTTACAATATCCTGAGGATAGAAGGGTTGCTGCTGCCGTTTGTGAATTCACTAGTTTTGCTTCTGTTTGTTGGTCCGAACATTGTAGACTATACCATAATAATATCCCAACTACTTGGGCTGCATTGAAAACTGCTATGCGTACTCATTGGGTTCCATTATCAACGTGAATTACTTCAAAAATTACAGTGTTTAACACAAGGAAAAAATCTGTAGAGGAATATTATCAGGAATTACAAACTGAGTTGGTTCGATGTGGTATTGTTGAGGATAATGAAGCTATGCTTGCACGGTTTTTGGGTGGGCTAAACAAAGAAATTCAAACTATCTTAGTGTATAAGGAGTATAACAACATCACTCGTTTATTCCATCTTGCTTGCAAAGTTGAACGTGAAATGGAGGATTAACAGGACATGGCGCGGACTAACTTTTCTGCAGGTCGATCTTGATCATGGACACCATGTGCATCTTCTACTTCCACACGTCCTACTGCACCACCATCTACTTCAGACACCAACTCCAACCGCGATACAAAAAAACAGGCATCACCACCACCATCTGCGAAGAGCACACCTTCGGGTCCTGCATGGAGCTCTTCTTCATGCATGGCATCAACCGGGCAAACACATGATATTATATGTCGTCGTTGCAAGAGTGGAGGTCACTATGCGAGCCAATGCCCATCCAAGCGTGTGATGATGGTTACTGAGGATGGTGGGTATGAGTCCGCTAGTGACTATGATGAGGAGACTTTGGCTCTTATTGCAAGTGAAGAACAGGGTGGCGCTGATTCTGAACAAGAGACACAATACATGGTTGCTGAAGACGCTGAGAGGTATGAAAGTTTAGTTACTCAACGTGTTTTGAGTGTGTAGGTAACACATGCTGAGCAAAATCAGAGGCGCAATTTGTTCCATACAAAGGGAGTTGTTAAGGAACGGTGTGTCTGCATCATCATTGATGGTGGGAGTTGCAACAACTTAGGTAGTATGGACATGGGGGAGAAGTTATCTCTCACCACCAAACCACATCCTCATCCTTACTACATACAATGGTTCAACAACAGCGGTAAGGTTAAGGTAACACATACTGCTCGTGTACATTTTAGTATTGCTACATATGTGGATTATGTTGATTGTGATGTGGTATCCATGCAAGCATGTTCCCTTTTACTTGGTGGACCATGGCAATTTGATAAAAATTCTGTACACCATGGCAGCAAAAATCAGTATACTCTTGTTCATAAGGATACACATATTACTTTGCTTCCTATGTCTCCAGAACATATTGATGATCTTACTAGCGCTAGTAAGGCAAAGCAGGAACAAAATAAGAGTGAAAATCAGATTGTGGCAAAAGAATTTAAGCAACAACATAGGCCTACTAATAAACCATCATCTAGTGTTGCCTCTGAAATAAAATTGAAAAGTGGTTGTTTACTTGCCACCAATCGGATATTACTGATCTGGATTTTAGAAAATCTGTTTTGCTATGCTTTTGTGTGCAAAGAGGCATTATTTTCATTCAAGGAAGTGCCTCCCTCTATGCCTCCTGCTGTCACTAACATTTTGCAGGAGTTCGCTGATGTCTTTCCACAAGAGGTGCCACAGGGATTACCACCTATTCGCGGGATTGAGTATCAGATTGACTTAATTCCCGGTGCCTCGCTGCCCAATCATGCGCCATACCATATCAATCCTGATGAGATGAAGGAGATTATGCGTCAAGTTCAGGAGCTACTCCACAAAGGTTATATACGTGAATCCCTTAGTCCTTGTGCTGTTCCTGTTATACTAGTACCAAAAAAGGATGGTACATCACGTATGTGCGTTGATTATAGAGCCATTAATAATATTACTATTCGATATCGTCATCCTATTCCTAGGCTCGATGATATGCTTGATGAATTAAGTGGCTCTACCATATTCTCCAAAGTTGATTTGCGTAGTGGATACCATCAAATTCGTATGAAATTGGGAGATGAATGGAAAACAGCATTTAAAACTAAGTTGGTTTATATGAGTGATTAGTCATGCCTTTTGGGTTAACTAATGCACCTAGCACATGTGAATCACGTCTCCGCTGAGGAAGCAAAACAAGCTGAGGACGTCGTGATTGATATGTTTCTCGCCAACTCCAACCCAACCACTGTTTTATTTGGTTTCGGAGCATCTCATTCATTCATCTCATCCAAGTATGTTGCCAAGTATAATCTGCCCATATCTCACATGAAGCAAAATATATTGGTTAATTCACCCGGTGGAGAGACGAGCACAAATATAGTATGTCTGAAAGTAAGTCTTAAGATAAGGGGGTAGATTTTCTTGCCAACCTCATTTTCTTGAATTCCCAAGGGATCGATATTATACTTGGAATGGACTGATTAAGCAAGTATAACAGAGTGATGCAATGTGCTAAGAGGATCGTACAGTTGATGAGTGAGCATGGTACCCGTATTGAGTTTGAGGCAGCCCAACCTACAACCATTAAGGCAGTGTTGAATCACGTGGAAGGTGTGACATTAGAAAGCATTCCGATGGTTCAAGAATATTCAGATGTGTTTCCGAAAGAATTGCCAGGTATGCCACCTGATCGTGACACAGAGTTTGCTTTTGATTTAGTACCCAGAACTGCACCTATAGCTAAGAGGCTGTATAGGATGCCTGCTAATGAATTAGTTGAGCTCAAGAAGCAAATTCAGGAGCAGCTACAGAAGGGTTTTATACGCACAAGCTCATCACCATGGGGAGCCCCAGTGCTTTTCGTAGATAAGAAGGATGGAACCCAGAGGATGTGTGTGGAATATAGGTCTCTCAACGAGGTGACGATCAAAAATAAGTACCCGCTGCTCCGCATAGAGGACTTGTTCGATCAAATGAAAGGTGTCCGGATTTTCTCTAACATTGATCTTCGGTCAGGATACTTCCAGCTGAAGATTAAACCCTCAGACATACTCAAGACAGCTTTCCGGATACGGTATGGTTCATATGAGTACACCGTTATGTCATTCGGGTTGATGAATGCGCCTGCGTACTTTATGTACCTCATGAATAAGGTCTTCTTGGAGTACTTGGACACGTTCGTCATGGTGTTCATCAACGATATTATGGTGTATTCAAGAAGTGAGGAAGAACATGAGGGACATTTGAGACTGACATTGCAGAAAGTACGAGAGCATCAGTTGTATGCCAAGTTTAGCAAGTGTCAATTCTGATTAAGGGAGATATCATTCTTAGGCCACATCATCTCCGAAGGAGAAGTATCAGTTGATCCCAGAAAATTGAGGGATGTGTTGAAGTGGAACCCACCGTAGAATGTGATGGACATTCGGAGTTTCCTTGGGATGGCTTGATATTACCGTCGATTCATCAAGGATTTCTGCAAGATAGCGAAGCCTATAACTGAATTTATAATGAAAGGTAAGGCATTCCAGTGGACACAAGCGTGTCAAGACAGCTTTGAGGAGTTAAAATAAGAGATTGACAACGGCACCAGTTTTGGTATTGCCGGACATGAGCAAGAGCTTCGATATATATTGTGATGCCTCAAGAAGGGACTGGGATGTGTGCTTATGCAAGAAGGCCAATGTATAGCTTATGCGTCGAGGCAACTAAAGAAACATGAGCTGAATTACCCTACGCATGATCTGGAACTCGCAGTGGTACACGCCTTGAAGATATGGAGGCACTACATTCTTGGTTAGATGTGAGATTTATACGGATCACAAAAGCCTCAAGTACATATTCACGCAAATGGATCTGAATTTGAGGCAACGTTGATGGTTGGAACTTATCAAGGATTATGATGCAGGAATCAACTATCACTTCGGGAAAGCTAATGTAGTAGCGGACGCTTTGAGCCGAAAGGGAGCATGTCACCAACTCACGGTTCGGGAGCTACCACCCGAGCTACTTAAGGAGTGTGAACGGTTACATCTCGGTTTCGTGAATGAGATGGAGGTGATTGACATAAACCCAACATTAGAACAAGAGATACGAGATGGCCAATCAATGGATGAGGAGATAAAGAAAATCAAGGAAAGAATACGACAAGGGATAGAGAGGTATTTCAAGGAAAATGAAAATGGCATGCTCGTGAATAGAAAATAATCCAACAAGGCAAAAGGATTTGTGTGCCTAACGTGAAGCACATTCGCGACACAATACTGAAGGAGGCACATGACTCGCCCTATTCCATCCATCCCGGCTGTACGAAGATGTACAAGGACTTGAAAACTTGCTATTGGTGGGATGGCATGAAAAGGGACATAGCTGAATATTGCCCTATGTGACACGTGCCAACCAGTAAAGGCTGAGCATCAGAGACTAGTCGGCTTATTGCAGCCGTTGAAAGTACCCGAGTGGAAGTGGAAATAAATTGGTATGGATTTCATAGTCGGATTGCCACGTACCAGGTCTGCTTACGACTCTATTTGGGTTATCATGGACCGATTGACAAAATCTGTTCACTTCATTCCTGTTAGGACCAGGTACACCATGGCGCTATTAGCCGAGCTGTATATGGAGAATATAGTATATCGTCATGGAGTTCCGAAGAGGATAGTTTCGGACTGAGGTTCTCAATTTACCTCTAGGTTTTGAAAGAAAGTACATGAAGCTATGTGTGCACAGTTGAATTTCAGCTCTGCGTATCACCAACAGACCGACGGGCAAACTGAAAGAATGAATCAAATATTGGAGGACACGTGAGAGATTGTGCCTTGAAACATGGCTGTAGCTGAGACAAGAGCTTGCCATATGCTGGATTTTCATACAACAATAGTTACCAAGCCAGCCTGAAGATGTCACCTTTTGAGGCGCTATATAAAAGAAGGTGTAGGACACCTTTGTTCTGGAATGAGACGGGAGAAAACCAAGTGTTTGGACCTTATGTGTTATAGGACGTGAGAAGCAAGTTCAAGTAATACGTAAAAACCTGAAGGCGGCTCAATCACGCAAGAAAGGCTATTGCGGACAATAGGTGAAGGAATATGACCTTTGAAGTTGGAAATTTTTTGTATCTCAAGGTGTCTCCTATCTGAGGCCAATGATGGTTTAACGTCAATAGCAAGCTAGCACCCCTCTACATCGGAGCATTTAAGATTTTGGGCAAGTGTGGAGAGGTAGAACATCAACTAGAGATGTCGGCACACCTCGCCGACGTACACGATGTGTTTCACGTGTCTCAGATAGAGAAGTGTCTAAGGGTACTAGAATAACAAGTACCAATGGATGAGTTACAACTCCAGTAGGACTTAACCTATGCGGAACACCCCATCAAAATCCTGGATATGAAAGAAAGAGTCACGAGGGACAAGAGAATCCATTGGTGCAAGGTACAATGGAGCCATCATACGGAAGTCGAAGCTACGTGGGAGCATAAAGATGACCTCAAAATGGAATTCGCTCATCTTTTCTCTACTCTATCGAATCTCGAGGGCGGGATTCATTTTAAGGGGGGTAGGTTTGTAACACCCTTATTTTCATCTTCATGCATTGCCTCCATTCTCATGTAGAGACCACTTAAAAATGAAAGGAAATGAGATAAAACCCTTCCCAATTCAAGTAGGGTATTCCCCCTTCGCTGTGGCCACCCTTGGAGATAAACTTCTGAGATAGAACCTCTTCCAATCCGGGTAGGGTTTATTCCCCCTTAACTTGGCTGCGCCACCTTGGAGATAAAGCTCTCCAAACTGAGTAGGATCCTCTCCCAAACCGAGTAGGACTCATCCCTCCTCTTCCAGACCGAGTAGGACTCATTCCTTCTCTTCCAAACCGAGTAGGACTCATTCTTTCTCTTCCGAACCGAGTAGAACTCATTCCTTCTCTTCTAAACCGAGTAGGACTCATCGCTCCTCTCCTAAACAGAGTAGGACTCATCCCTCCTCTTCCAAACCGAGTAGAGCTCATCCCTTCTCTTCCAAACCGAGTAGAATACCCCCAAAATCATGGCTGCCGCCCCCCTTTTTGGAGAACCCCCTGGTCAGCTACCCTTTAGGGAATTTTCCCTCCAATCCGAGTAGGAGATTCCCCTCCCCCTTGGCTGCGCATTGGCATTAAATCCCAGCCCTTGATCACTTATTTTTGCTGAGATCCTAGCCCCCCTTGGCTGCACCCTCCCCCTATAAATAAAAACCAAACCCTGGCCGCCACCCTGCCCCAAAACAAAACCCAGTCGCCCCCCTTGCTGCACTGCTGCGCCCCTGCCAGGAGAAAACTCTTAGTCGCCGCCCTGCTGCCCTACTTGGTCGCCGGCCTCTGCCCTGCTTGGCTTCTGCCCTGCTCATCCAAAGAAAAACCCAGCCGCACCGCATTGCCCACAAGAAAAGCCCTAGCTGCTGCCACCAATGGGAGAAGGAAGAAGACCAGCCGCAGAGAAGAAGAGGAGGAGGAATAGAAGGCAGGAGCCATCATCCTTCGTGCAACATCGCAGCCTTCGTCTCCAACACCACTGCATCACACCCCACGACCCAGGAGCTACTGCACGTAAGTAGATCACTCTCCGGTCTAGGACTTGACGGTGGAAATTGATCTACTACCCGAGCTAAAACCACAGCTGCACCAAATTGGTTTCCAGCAGCACCGATCATCACAAAACCCCACTAAAACCTACCCAAACTTGCATGGGCATATGTAATAGTGAAGGTTACATTGTAGGATTGCATGCATCCGCATCATCACATCCGGAGTAATATCTGTGCATCCTATTGATTGATTGCACTGTCTTGTATGTACGTGATCGTGAGTAGAAGGACACACTCAAGAGGTCATCTGAGGACCTCCAAGACCAAGATTTTGAAGTGCTTGAACAACCCACTTCGTTGGAGCAAGGCAAGTGCCCCTTGAATATATTGATCCCGTATTTTTAAAGGTTTTGCTTGTGAAAAACTGCATGCTATGTCAACTTGATGGAAAACCCTTTTCGTAGGAGCTTACTAGCATCGTTTGCCACTCCTTGTTGCCGGGAGTCTGCTGAGTCGGGAATGGGTGTTGGTTTCTCTTTTGCACCGCATAGCTTACGGGATTACGGGAAACTGAAATAAACTTGCTTAACTACTGTATTCATGAAGATTAAAGATGATGAGAAAATGGTGATCTAAACAAGCATGGAACTGGGGTGATCTAGGCAAGCATGGATTGTGTGAATGATATGTTGGTTTGCTTGCTTAGATCTAAGGACCAGTTCATGCGAGAATATACCAGAAAAACAGTGCCACCACATGGCGGAATATGGGTGTGGCATATCTGACTAATTAGGTGTGTTGCTAGTTTGTTGTGGACCATTGGATGGCGTGGGGAATGGAAGTCAAGGATGGACTGTCCTGGGAACTACATGGCACACGAGGGGGCCCGTGGGTGAGAGAATGGAGATTCAAGCCTGCCGATGAAACCTCAGTTGGTCCGTTCACTATAGTAGCCCTTTGTAAAGGTTATTTTGTGATCTCTTGACCATACACCAACGGTTGTGTGTATAATGGGGGTTTTTCTAGTCGCCGATGGGTGACGAAATCATGAACTTGTGGGTAGTTGCCACCTATGCAGAGTGTAAAACTATCATGATAGTCGTGCTTCCGGTTACAAACACCTGGCCAACTCCCATGATTAGAGATAAAACTTGGGATGGTTATTCGGATCTGGTTTTGGTTGTGTCATACAGGACTGGTTTGGGTTGTGCTTATGAGATCGGTTTCGGTTATGTGAGTATGTCACTATGTGAGAAAGGCTCACTCGAGACGTGCCCACATGAAGAACGGAGACGCGCAAACTCCGTGTCTCCGTCATCATGTCTCACATTACAGAGTCATCGGAGACGCGCTTTTGGGCACGTCGTCAATTAGTACACATGGGAGACAAGCTTTAATACAGCGCCCCTCCTTTATGTAAGAAATCTGAGACGAGCATTAAGGCGTGCGTCTCCTTTTTGTAAGAAATCCAAGATGAGCTTTAAGGCTGCCCATATCCTTTATGTAAATAATCCGAGACGTGCGTTAAGGCTGCCCGTCTCCTTTTTGTAAGATATCTGAGACGGTCTTTATGTCAGCTCATCACGGTTTAAAGACTAATCTGAGATGGGCTTTTAGACTGCTCGTCTCCTTTTTGTAAGAAATATGAGACTAATAGGAGACTTATCCGAGATGCACTTTAATTCCGCCCGTCTCCTTTATGTAAGAAATCCGATACGTTCTTTATGTTAGCTCGTCATGGATTTAACTACCAGCTGGGTCACTGTGGTCTAATTGGAGACGCAACCTATTAAACGTTCATCTCCTATTAGATGCCCCCCTGTTTATCCTGGTTGCCGGCTGCATCCTGGATCCTCTGTAATGCGCGTCTCTCTATAATGGGATGGGAGATGCGCCCGCTTCCATGATAAAAGGAGACAAGCTCCTAGAAATGCTCATCTCCCTTTCTTACAAAATAAGTGTCAGGCTGTAGGAACGTGCATATCCCTTTTGTCAGAGAAGCGGGCGTGTCTTAAATATTAACTTAACTGAGACGCGCCTTAAAGTAGGTTGTCTCCTTTTACCCTCAACCGACCCAGTTATGATCCTCGCTGATGCGGGCGCGTCTCGTTTTTCCAGATCAAAGATGCTCGCCTTTGCCCTCGTCTCCGATCTTTGTCTCTGTTTTGCTATGCTTTTGTGTGCAAAGAGGCATTATTTTCATTCAAGGAAGTGCCTCCCTCTATGCCTCCTGCTGTCACTAACATTTTGCAGGAGTTCGCTGATGTCTTTCCACAAGAGGTGCCACAGGGATTACCACCTATTCGCAGGATTGAGTATCAGATTGACTTAATTCCCGGTGCCTCGCTGCCCAATCATGCGCCATACCATATCAATCCTGATGAGATGAAGGAGATTATGCGTCAAGTTCAGGAGCTACTCCACAAAGGTTATATACGTGAATCCCTTAGTCCTTGTGCTGTTCCTGTTATACTAGTACCAAAAAAGGATGGTACATCACGTATGTGCGTTGATTATAGAGCCATTAATAATATTACTATTCGATATCGTCATCCTATTCCTAGGCTCGATGATATGCTTGATGAATTAAGTGGCTCTACCATATTCTCCAAAGTTGATTTGCGTAGTGGATACCATCAAATTCGTATGAAATTGGGAGATGAATGGAAAACAGCATTTAAAACTAAGTTGGTTTATATGAGTGATTAGTCATGCCTTTTGGGTTAACTAATGCACCTAGCACATGTGAATCACGTCTCCGCTGAGGAAGCAAAACAAGCTGAGGACGTCGTGATTGATATGTTTCTCGCCAACTCCAACCCAACCACTGTTTTATTTGGTTTCGGAGCATCTCATTCATTCATCTCATCCAAGTATGTTGCCAAGTATAATCTGCCCATATCTCACATGAAGCAAAATATATTGGTTAATTCACCCGGTGGAGAGACGAGCACAAATATAGTATGTCTGAAAGTAAGTCTTAAGATAAGGGGGTAGATTTTCTTGCCAACCTCATTTTCTTGAATTCCCAAGGGATCGATATTATACTTGGAATGGACTGATTAAGCAAGTATAACAGAGTGATGCAATGTGCTAAGAGGATCGTACAGTTGATGAGTGAGCATGGTACCCGTATTGAGTTTGAGGCAGCCCAACCTACAACCATTAAGGCAGTGTTGAATCACGTGGAAGGTGTGACATTAGAAAGCATTCCGATGGTTCAAGAATATTCAGATGTGTTTCCGAAAGAATTGCCAGGTATGCCACCTGATCGTGACACAGAGTTTGCTTTTGATTTAGTACCCAGAACTGCACCTATAGCTAAGAGGCTGTATAGGATGCCTGCTAATGAATTAGTTGAGCTCAAGAAGCAAATTCAGGAGCAGCTACAGAAGGGTTTTATACGCACAAGCTCATCACCATGGGGAGCCCCAGTGCTTTTCGTAGATAAGAAGGATGGAACCCAGAGGATGTGTGTGGAATATAGGTCTCTCAACGAGGTGACGATCAAAAATAAGTACCCGCTGCTCCGCATAGAGGACTTGTTCGATCAAATGAAAGGTGTCCGGATTTTCTCTAACATTGATCTTCGGTCAGGATACTTCCAGCTGAAGATTAAACCCTCAGACATACTCAAGACAGCTTTCCGGATACGGTATGGTTCATATGAGTACACCGTTATGTCATTCGGGTTGATGAATGCGCCTGCGTACTTTATGTACCTCATGAATAAGGTCTTCTTGGAGTACTTGGACACGTTCGTCATGGTGTTCATCAACGATATTATGGTGTATTCAAGAAGTGAGGAAGAACATGAGGGACATTTGAGACTGACATTGCAGAAAGTACGAGAGCATCAGTTGTATGCCAAGTTTAGCAAGTGTCAATTCTGATTAAGGGAGATATCATTCTTAGGCCACATCATCTCCGAAGGAGAAGTATCAGTTGATCCCAGAAAATTGAGGGATGTGTTGAAGTGGAACCCACCGTAGAATGTGATGGACATTCGGAGTTTCCTTGGGATGGCTTGATATTACCGTCGATTCATCAAGGATTTCTCCAAGATAGCGAAGCCTATAACTGAATTTATAATGAAAGGTAAGGCATTCCAGTGGACACAAGCGTGTCAAGACAGCTTTGAGGAGTTAAAATAAGAGATTGACAACGGCACCAGTTTTGGTATTGCCGGACATGAGCAAGAGCTTCGATATATATTGTGATGCCTCAAGAAGGGACTGGGATGTGTGCTTATGCAAGAAGGCCAATGTATAGCTTATGCGTCGAGGCAACTAAAGAAACATGAGCTGAATTACCCTACGCATGATCTGGAACTCGCAGTGGTACACGCCTTGAAGATATGGAGGCACTACATTCTTGGTTAGATGTGAGATTTATACGGATCACAAAAGCCTCAAGTACATATTCACGCAAATGGATCTGAATTTGAGGCAACGTTGATGGTTGGAACTTATCAAGGATTATGATGCAGGAATCAACTATCACTTCGGGAAAGCTAATGTAGTAGCGGACGCTTTGAGCCGAAAGGGAGCATGTCACCAACTCACGGTTCGGGAGCTACCACCCGAGCTACTTAAGGAGTGTGAACGGTTACATCTCGGTTTCGTGAATGAGATGGAGGTGATTGACATAAACCCAACATTAGAACAAGAGATACGAGATGGCCAATCAATGGATGAGGAGATAAAGAAAATCAAGGAAAGAATACGACAAGGGATAGAGAGGTATTTCAAGGAAAATGAAAATGGCATGCTCGTGAATAGAAAATAATCCAACAAGGCAAAAGGATTTGTGTGCCTAACGTGAAGCACATTCGCGACACAATACTGAAGGAGGCACATGACTCGCCCTATTCCATCCATCCCGGCTGTACGAAGATGTACAAGGACTTGAAAACTTGCTATTGGTGGGATGGCATGAAAAGGGACATAGCTGAATATTGCCCTATGTGACACGTGCCAACCAGTAAAGGCTGAGCATCAGAGACTAGTCGGCTTATTGCAGCCGTTGAAAGTACCCGAGTGGAAGTGGAAATAAATTGGTATGGATTTCATAGTCGGATTGCCACGTACCAGGTCTGCTTACGACTCTATTTGGGTTATCATGGACCGATTGACAAAATCTGTTCACTTCATTCCTGTTAGGACCAGGTACACCATGGCGCTATTAGCCGAGCTGTATATGGAGAATATAGTATATCGTCATGGAGTTCCGAAGAGGATAGTTTCGGACTGAGGTTCTCAATTTACCTCTAGGTTTTGAAAGAAAGTACATGAAGCTATGTGTGCACAGTTGAATTTCAGCTCTGCGTATCACCAACAGACCGACGGGCAAACTGAAAGAATGAATCAAATATTGGAGGACACGTGAGAGATTGTGCCTTGAAACATGGCTGTAGCTGAGACAAGAGCTTGCCATATGCTGGATTTTCATACAACAATAGTTACCAAGCCAGCCTGAAGATGTCACCTTTTGAGGCGCTATATGGAAGAAGGTGTAGGACACCTTTGTTCTGGAATGAGACGGGAGAAAACCAAGTGTTTGGACCTTATGTGTTATAGGACGTGAGAAGCAAGTTCAAGTAATACGTAAAAACCTGAAGGCGGCTCAATCACGCAAGAAAGGCTATTGCGGACAATAGGTGAAGGAATATGACCTTTGAAGTTGGAAATTTTGTGTATCTCAAGGTGTCTCCTATCTGAGGCCAATGATGGTTTAACGTCAATAGCAAGCTAGCACCCCTCTACATCGGAGCATTTAAGATTTTGGGCAAGTGTGGAGAGGTAGAACATCAACTAGAGATGTCGGCACACCTCGCCGACGTACACGATGTGTTTCACGTGTCTCAGATAGAGAAGTGTCTAAGGGTACTAGAATAACAAGTACCAATGGATGAGTTACAACTCCAGTAGGACTTAACCTATGCGGAACACCCCATCAAAATCCTGGATATGAAAGAAAGAGTCACGAGGGACAAGAGAATCCATTGGTGCAAGGTACAATGGAGCCATCATACGGAAGTCGAAGCTACGTGGGAGCATAAAGATGACCTCAAAATGGAATTCGCTCATCTTTTCTCTACTCTATCGAATCTCGAGGGCGGGATTCATTTTAAGGGGGGTAGGTTTGTAACACCCTTATTTTCATCTTCATGCATTGCCTCCATTCTCATGTAGAGACCACTTAAAAATGAAAGGAAATGAGATAAAACCCTTCCCAATTCAAGTAGGGTATTCCCCCTTCGCTGTGGCCACCCTTGGAGATAAACTTCTGAGATAGAACCTCTTCCAATCCGGGTAGGGTTTATTCCCCCTTAACTTGGCTGCGCCACCTTGGAGATAAAGCTCTCCAAACTGAGTAGGATCCTCTCCCAAACCGAGTAGGACTCATCCCTCCTCTTCCAGACCGAGTAGGACTCATTCCTTCTCTTCCAAACCGAGTAGGACTCATTCTTTCTCTTCCGAACCGAGTAGAACTCATTCCTTCTCTTCTAAACCGAGTAGGACTCATCGCTCCTCTCCTAAACAGAGTAGGACTCATCCCTCCTCTTCCAAACCGAGTAGAGCTCATCCCTTCTCTTCCAAACCGAGTAGAATACCCCCAAAATCATGGCTGCCGCCCCCCTTTTTGGAGAACCCCCTGGTCAGCTACCCTTTAGGGAATTTTCCCTCCAATCCGAGTAGGAGATTCCCCTCCCCCTTGGCTGCGCATTGGCATTAAATCCCAGCCCTTGATCACTTATTTTTGCTGAGATCCTAGCCCCCCTTGGCTGCACCCTCCCCCTATAAATAAAAACCAAACCCTGGCCGCCACCCTGCCCCAAAACAAAACCCAGTCGCCCCCCTTGCTGCACTGCTGCGCCCCTGCCAGGAGAAAACTCTTAGTCGCCGCCCTGCTGCCCTACTTGGTCGCCGGCCTCTGCCCTGCTTGGCTTCTGCCCTGCTCATCCAAAGAAAAACCCAGCCGCACCGCATTGCCCACAAGAAAAGCCCTAGCTGCTGCCACCAATGGGAGAAGGAAGAAGACCAGCCGCAGAGAAGAAGAGGAGGAGGAATAGAAGGCAGGAGCCATCATCCTTCGTGCAACATCGCAGCCTTCGTCTCCAACACCACTGCATCACACCCCACGACCCAGGAGCTACTGCACGTAAGTAGATCACTCTCCGGTCTAGGACTTGACGGTGGAAATTGATCTACTACCCGAGCTAAAACCACAGCTGCACCAAATTGGTTTCCAGCAGCACCGATCATCACAAAACCCCACTAAAACCTACCCAAACTTGCATGGGCATATGTAATAGTGAAGGTTACATTGTAGGATTGCATGCATCCGCATCATCACATCCGGAGTAATATCTGTGCATCCTATTGATTGATTGCACTGTCTTGTATGTACGTGATCGTGAGTAGAAGGACACACTCAAGAGGTCATCTGAGGACCTCCAAGACCAAGATTTTGAAGTGCTTGAACAACCCACTTCGTTGGAGCAAGGCAAGTGCCCCTTGAATATATTGATCCCGTATTTTTAAAGGTTTTGCTTGTGAAAAACTGCATGCTATGTCAACTTGATGGAAAACCCTTTTCGTAGGAGCTTACTAGCATCGTTTGCCACTCCTTGTTGCCGGGAGTCTGCTGAGTCGGGAATGGGTGTTGGTTTCTCTTTTGCACCGCATAGCTTACGGGATTACGGGAAACTGAAAAAAACTTGCTTAACTACTGTATTCATGAAGATTAAAGATGATGAGAAAATGGTGATCTAAACAAGCATGGAACTGGGGTGATCTAGGCAAGCATGGATTGTGTGAATGATATGTTGGTTTGCTTGCTTAGATCTAAGGACCAGTTCATGCGAGAATATACCAGAAAAACAGTGCCACCACATGGCGGAATATGGGTGTGGCATATCTGACTAATTAGGTGTGTTGCTAGTTTGTTGTGGACCATTGGATGGCGTGGGGAATGGAAGTCAAGGATGGACTGTCCTGGGAACTACATGGCACACGAGGGGGCCCGTGGGTGAGAGAATGGAGATTCAAGCCTGCCGATGAAACCTCAGTTGGTCCGTTCACTATAGTAGCCCTTTGTAAAGGTTATTTTGTGATCTCTTGACCATACACCAACGGTTGTGTGTATAATGGGGGTTTTTCTAGTCGCCGATGGGTGACGAAATCATGAACTTGTGGGTAGTTGCCACCTATGCAGAGTGTAAAACTATCATGATAGTCGTGCTTCCGGTTACAAACACCTGGCCAACTCCCATGATTAGAGATAAAACTTGGGATGGTTATTCGGATCTGGTTTTGGTTGTGTCATACAGGACTGGTTTGGGTTGTGCTTATGAGATCGGTTTCGGTTATGTGAGTATGTCACTATGTGAGAAAGGCTCACTCGAGACGTGCCCACATGAAGAACGGAGACGCGCAAACTCCGTGTCTCCGTCATCATGTCTCACATTACAGAGTCATCGGAGACGCGCTTTTGGGCACGTCGTCAATTAGTACACATGGGAGACAAGCTTTAATACAGCGCCCCTCCTTTATGTAAGAAATCTGAGACGAGCATTAAGGCGTGCGTCTCCTTTTTGTAAGAAATCCAAGATGAGCTTTAAGGCTGCCCATATCCTTTATGTAAATAATCCGAGACGTGCGTTAAGGCTGCCCGTCTCCTTTTTGTAAGATATCTGAGACGGTCTTTATGTCAGCTCATCACGGTTTAAAGACTAATCTGAGATGGGCTTTTAGACTGCTCGTCTCCTTTTTGTAAGAAATATGAGACTAATAGGAGACTTATCCGAGATGCACTTTAATTCCGCCCGTCTCCTTTATGTAAGAAATCCGATACGTTCTTTATGTTAGCTCGTCATGGATTTAACTACCAGCTGGGTCACTGTGGTCTAATTGGAGACGCAACCTATTAAACGTTCATCTCCTATTAGATGCCCCCCTGTTTATCCTGGTTGCCGGCTGCATCCTGGATCCTCTGTAATGCGCGTCTCTCTATAATGGGATGGGAGATGCGCCCGCTTCCATGATAAAAGGAGACAAGCTCCTAGAAATGCTCATCTCCCTTTCTTACAAAATAAGTGTCAGGCTGTAGGAACGTGCATATCCCTTTTGTCAGAGAAGCGGGCGTGTCTTAAATATTAACTTAACTGAGACGCGCCTTAAAGTAGGTTGTCTCCTTTTACCCTCAACCGACCCAGTTATGATCCTCGCTGATGCGGGCGTGTCTCGTTTTTCCAGATCAAAGATGCTCGCCTTTGCCCTCGTCTCCGATCTTTGTCTCTGATTTGAGGTTCTTACTTAGTGTGTGTTGATCATGAGGACTTTTGAATTGGGATGAGCTTGAGAATGAGTATTGGCTGGTTAAAACTTGTTGAATGATGATGGCATTAAACATTTGACATGATGAAATACTTGGTTATGTTGGGATTTTAACTAATCTAGACATTTTAGGTTGTTTTCTTGTGATTGTGAAATAAAATTTGCTTGCTGCAAATAACCTTTGTTCCAACCTTGTTAAAGCTACATGTCATACTTTCCTGCACTTGCTGAGTACGACATGTACTCACCCTTGCATTCCCCACAATATATCAGCTTTAGGAGAAGAGTACATCGAAGAGCAAGTGGAGTACTAGGCATGCGCACTACTGTCAACTGCCTGTGGAGTCGAAGTTGGAGCCCCGTTGTCTTTAGTTTTCTTTCAGCTGTTGTTTAGTGTCTTCTGCTGCAAAATAAATTAGATACTCATGATTGAGACATTGAACTATTGTAATAAAGCACTTAAGTACTATTTGTAATGTGGTTATGTTCTAAATTCAGTTTTTGAAGTATCTATATATGTGTGATGAACATCCTGGGCACACATACGCATCACTTGGTTCATTTTTTGGAACCGGGTGTCACAGCCCTAGGCGGCCTCGGAACCTTTCATAGGACGGCCTACGGAACCGAAGCTTATCGAGACTGTAACGTGGGCTGGGGACTTACCTTCATTCTCCTGGTCGCATCATCGCCTGTGTTCAGCGGGATTGAGGAGGCACCGCTCGACTCAACCCTCGCGCCACAAGGGTGGTTTTAAGCCGTGAAGTTGAAAAGTTGCCGCCCGGATGGGCCTCTGGTGTCGTCGATCCGACTTTTCTATAGGGGATTGAGGAGACACCGCTCGACTCGGTTTCTAAGCCGCGGGGACGATTTTAATCCGAAAGCGGTTGATCAGGCCGAAACGGCGTCAGTTTCGAGGGAGCCTGCGCGGTCACCTGTCCTCTGATGGTTGTCAGGCTATGTGCTGCTTCAGCTGCTTTATATGCTCCCCCGCCCGGGGTATCATCTTTTGCCTACTTCCTTGTGCCTTCGGTTAAAGCAGAAACTCGTTCCCTCTTCTTCCTCTCTTTTGCCCGCCATGTCTGCATGGACAACCTCCCGTGCGACTCCTGGCCTAATCACTGAGTACGCCTCGCACAGGCTGCTTTTGTCGAGGGAATCTCACTCCATTCGTCTTGCCCAGAGGGAAAGCGTACCCACGCTGCATGACGACGAAGTCGTGTCCTTCGCGTTCCATGCCTAGGGATTCAAGATTCCGACACACCTCTTCTTCCGGCAGCTTCTCGGGGAGTACGCGTCGAGCTTCATCAACTGACACCAAATGGGGTTCTCCACATTTCGGTATTCGTCACCCTGTGCCTAATCGCCCCGCCAACACACGCCTACGTGACTGCGGCCGCGCCACCCCCGCCTCTGACCGCGCCCTTGAGCCGGCCGCCCCCGCTGCCTGCCTGCGCCACCCCCGGCCCCGCCCATGAGTTGGCCGCCCCTGCCGCCGCTAGCCCACCGCATCACCGCCGGCAGTCGCCTCCAAGTAAATTTTCTTATTAATTAGTGCTTTTCTTAGATTAAAAATGTGTTTATTATAGAATAGTTTTGTTTAAGGGTTTAATTAGTTAGTAAATTATTTAGTTTATTATGTAGTTACTTTTATTGTTAATTTTTTAATTTTTAGTTTATTTAGTTAGTTATTAAATTAAGTAAATTAAGTAGTTTATTATGTAGTTACTTTTATTGTTAGTTTAATTTTTTATTTAGTTGATTATTTAATTATTTATTAAGTTGATTATTTATTTATTCAGTTTAGTTGTTTAATTACTTCATTGTTTGTTTTTAATTATTAGTAACTTGATTTAGTAATTTAGTTTTATAATGATCAATTACATAGTTATTTATTGTTAATTACTTAGTTTCTAATTTAGTTGTTTGTTTAGTAGCTTAATTTTGGTGATTATTTAGTAGTTTAATTGATTGTGTAACTTTTTTATTAGAAAATTGATTGTTAATTATTTACTTCACGAGGGTTAGCTATATATATTTATATTTATATTTACGACGACTCCAGACTGACTTGTCGCAAGTAGTAGGCCCATATGAGGAGGTCGAGACGGGCATGGAGGCGAATGGTGCCGGTGAGGACGTCAAGCTCTCGCGTGTGGACGGGCAGAACACGGGGGTGTAAACAAACACGGCCATCTCCTAATCTTTTTCCTCTCTTTCTCTATTTCTTTCCTCGCTCTCTCTCATTGGAACACAGGAAAAACGTCGTAAATAAACTTTTTATGACGGTATTGAATAAATAGAAAATGAGTAACGCAACCTATGTGTTACCTGTTTCAAACCGGCACGTGTCACTTGCATTACACATGTGGCGCGTGTAGGTTCAGAAGTATCCCTTTTTGGACAGTCTCGGAGTGTCTGAGAGATCTTGCTTATGATGAGACGCGAGGTCCAGATCTTATTGAAATTTCAGTTGTATAACCCTGATATTCTCTGCTGCACCATTTTAGAGCGTGCAGTTGGAGAATTGCGGGGTTATGCTGCCAAAATTTCATTAGGATCTAGACCCCACATGTCTTTGTAAGCAAGCTCTCTCGGTCACTCTTGGGTGGGTTTAAGACACATCCTTCCTAATAGACGTAGACGCATGATAGCTGAAGTTGACTTGTCTGCATTTGATTTGTAGGCTCAAATATGGGTGAAGACCATAGTTGAATGTATACTGGTTGGAATAAAAATGGAACTCATTCGGATGAGTGGTGATCAAGACTACAACTTTTGTGGACCGTGCTTTTTCATTGTGGAATATAAATAAGGTGTTGTGCCCATGTAGCAGATGCCAGAATATGAGGTGATTGGACAAAAAAACACTTTCAATAGACTTGTGCCGATACGGTTTCGTGCCTGTCGGTACCCTCAATACCGGGTACCCCCGCGCACAGGGTGAAACTGTTTAAGGACCTCGTTCCTCCGCAAGGGTGAGCTCCGAAGGCACCACGTTTCCAGTAGGGCCGGAGCGCCCCTCCCCCCGGAGGATAGCTCCGGGCCTGCCACGTGGCCTAGGAGGAAGGAGCCTCACCCCCCTCCGCAGGGGCGAGCTCCGAAGGCTCCACGTGTCCAACAGGGCCAGAGCCCCCCTCCCCTCGGAGGATAGCTCCGGGCCCGCCACGTGGCGAGCACAGCCGGACCTCCCCCCCCCCTCCGCGGGGGTGAGCTCTGAAGGCTCCACGTGTCCAGCAGGGCTGGAGCTCCCCCTCTCCTCAGAGGAGAGCTCCGGGCCCGACACGTGGCCAGCAGAGCAGCGTTGCCCGCCCGGTGCGGTAGGCAGCGGGAATGAAGGCGCGCCATGCCTTTACCGTACAAAGCATTCAAGACCCGCGCCTTCCCAAGATGAAGGGGCGCGACGCACGCCTGTCAGAAGGCGTTGTGACCAGTCACAGTGAAGACAGGCGTACAGTGTCTGAAGCTGCAGACCATTGAAGGCAGCGACAAGACCGGACAAGACATGCCCTGCCGCCCCTGCCAACGCCAACGGCTACACGCTACACCTAGCCTACGGCGTGGGCAGGGCGGCAGAACGAGGATCTCAACGCCAGCGCCAAGACTTAGCTGGTAGGAAATCACCCTGTGGCCACCTGTCGAGTCCCCGGGGCCCACCTTGTAAGCCACCCGAGCCTTGGTCTATAAAGGGCTCGGGTAGGCAACGTTACAAGGGGTCGGCACTTTGCCCAGCTCCCTCTAGGTCATCCACACACTCAAGGAAACCAGTGCTCCAAGCACTCCCGTGGACGTAGGATTTTACGCTCCGGCGGCCCGAACCACGTAAATCCCCGTGTCAACCATCTCCTTCCTTCGTCCACTCCGGCGAGACCCTCGCGAGAGGACTAGCCCCGCCTAAAAAAGAACCTCCACGGGGTGCCCAGTGCAGGCCCGAGGAAAGTGTCGACCGCAGATGCTTTGACATTTGGCGCGGCAGGTAGGGGCGCTTTTCCCTCTCCGGCGAGTCTACACCGACGAAGATGACCAAGCCTCCGTCAGCGGCAAGCTCTTCGCCCCGACATTCCCGGCGAACTACATCAATCTCAAGATTTGCCGCGGCGTAGAGCGCCACTCAAGCAAGTGCGCTAGCCTGTCATACCCGGTTTTTCCGAAGAACAACCAAGTGAATATCACATGTATGCCAGGATCATTTTCTCATACATGTGATGACAAATAGTGAAGCATCATTTATTACAAGCCAGGTGTCGAATATAAATAAGTCTTACATCGCAAATGTCTCAATGGACACTAATGCTTCATCACAAGTAAACAAACTAGCAGCGGAATATTATTCTTTAGGGCTCCATCACAAGCGTTGCCCGGGGGTCTTCATGAACCTAAAAACCTTCCTCGGGTCCAAAATCTTGGTCATTATACACCACCTCATTATCTTGACCTGAGCAGCAATATAAACCAACAAATATGCAAGGTTGAGTACCAACGGTACTCAGCAAGTGTGGGAAAATTATATCATGCATGGCTAGAACAAGGAGAGGTTGAACTCATGGTTAAAGCACTACGCAATTAATACCTATCACTTTAGCTTATTAAGCACCTACATTACTACACAGGTGAAATGGTCCCAATCTCCCGTTCCATCATCATAATCCAATAACCATAACATCATTTCCAATGTTAAGCTCCCCGCTTAACTTCCAAAACCATCAATCCTCTAATCATGAATAAGTCTAGGCCGCTCTTAACCGTGAGCACGGCTGTCAAGACAGTTTTGACTCTGCAGAGTTTGTACCACTGTACCCACATGTAGTGATTTCATCCCCCGTTGCCGGGTGGACTAAAAGAACCTCCATTATGCCAGTGGCAACGATCCACATTCACACTTCCTAGGTGTGCAGCCAGGAGATCACTACGAAGCCTTTACAAAGGGATTCCCGACGAGCGTGGGCCCACTGAGGTTTCACCCCTAACAGCATACAAGAGGCTCCAACCCCGCTGCAGTGGCCCCCTCTTGAGCCTTGCGGTTCATATGGTAGTCCAGCTGACACCTACTCCCCGCACCATCCAACACACCCATACTACGCCGGGGATACACCTAATTAATTGGCCAAGCTGCCCCATCTCAGCATGTGGTTGGCACTGTAAAGCCGGGTTACATGCTCCATGAACCGGTCCTTAGGATCCAGGCAAGTACTAAACACAAACCCAAGTCTCGTGCACCCAGCACACAACCAAAACATCCAACTTGCCTTGATCCCTATCTCTACATAACTCACAATAGCTCATTCAAGAGTATGGTATAATAAACTGATGATCTCATATCCCAAATATCCCATTCTAAGCATGGCTAAGCATATGCATGTAAATAAATGACATGACAAAATAAATCCCAACCCAAGCTACAAGGAAACAAGGTAATGCAATTCTAGGGAAACTTTCCTAGCATGGGTTTCATATTTCATTTGACAATGCAAATAATTCTATCTACACATCCTAGCATAGGATCAAAGTGGTCAAGGACACTTGCCTCCTTCTTGCTGCTCTTGAAATGGGTAGTCCTGATCTTGGAAAGGAATAACTTGCTCTTGAACAGGTTCTACTTCACACCATCACACATAGCAAAAGAAAAACAACAATCCATAAGACATAGTTCACACTTACACTTCATACAAACCACACATTCATATTTATGAAATTCATTCACCATTATATGTGTTGTGGTTACTCTGTGTGTGTTGATCTGTGGCTTGCATACACTTTTATTTATATGTATATGATTCCTACTTTGGTGTTCATATTTATACTTACATACTATATATATATATATGTGTGTGTGTGTGTGTTTCAGTTTTAAATAAATTCCTTATATTAAACTACTACACCTTTTCACTACCAAGTATGTATGAAAAGTATTTTTCTTCTCCATATGTGCCTTCATAATTTCTATCAACCCTAAACTGAATTCTTTGTATTTTAGAAACTCCATTTATCATTTACTAGTTGCTATATTTTCAGATTTATATTCCTATGCACAATTGTGTATTTTATTATGAAATTAGTAATACACATCATCTAAACAGTATAGGTTCTGGTCCTAAATGATTTAATAACATCTTTTGACCTTGGCTTCTGATGTAGACTATTTCATAATTATTTTCCCTATTTTTCTATAACTATTCTTTACTTAAAAATGTGTCCCTATACTAATAAATGTGAATAATAGATGAAACAGATTTATTTCAGCCCAAAAATATATTTTTATCTCACTCCAAAGTTTTCTAAGTACTGAGAAAGTTTTTAATTAATTTTGACAATTATGTTTGTCCCCCTTTTTAATTTTTAAACACTAGTTACATATTCAATTTTCTAAATTAAATACTAAACAGGGCTAAAATAATGAATTCACCCCATTACAGGGTCTATAATATTATTTTCATAATTTCCAGGGGTCTAGCTACACTTATCAGAGGTGTTTTTCCTAATTTTTATTAAGTCCAGGGGCTAAAACTGATTTTTAAATGAATTTATATGATTTTCTGGAGTTCCAGGGGCTAGATCTGAAGTTTCCGGGGCTAGCTCTCAATTCCAGAGAACCCCAGGGGGTAGCACGTAAGAATTCCTGTCTTTATAACGCGGGGTTGACGTGGACCGTCCGATTTTAAACCGACGGCTGAGATTATAACATTGAACCGGTACGCGGGGATTTAAACCCTACCGTGCGATTTAAAATAAACGGCGCACAAGCGGCCACGTAGCTCTGATCGAGCGCGGGCGGCGCTGCCGGCGGCGCACGGCGGCGGGAAGCGGCGATCTCGCCGGAAAGTTTTGGATCCTCGAGAATTCTGCCTAAAACTGTGATCTTATGGCATAGATCGGTAGAGGGGAGGTCAGGGATCTCACCTCGGGGGTTTTCTCGAGCTCGGGGGTCCTGGAAAGTGATCGGCGGCGAGGTCCGAGGCAAAACCACGGCGAAGCTCGTCGGCGCTGTGTTTACACCGTAACTCTCCGAGTTTTCTGCACCTGCAAAGTTCCCCGGAGGCGGTGGATCAAGACCAGCGAGTTAGATCAGAGTTTCCGAGCTTAGATCGGCCAGAATTCACCGGCGAAGTCTCAGTGCTCACCGGAGTAAAAATCGGCGATCGCGTGGGAAAAACCGATCGGGGCTGGGGTTTTTATAGCCGGGGGAGGGCGGTGGGTCGGTTGTGATCGAGTTTGAGTCTTCCGGGATCAGAATTCGGGCTGAGGGACGTGGTTTCCGGGCGGTTAAGATCGCGCGCGCTCGGGGGGAAAAGTCCGGGCCGCAGACGCTCGGGGTTAGGGATGACAGGTGGGTCCCACCCGTCTGTGAGAGACAGCGCGGGCGCGCGGGGGCGGGCTGGCGCGAGGAAACTGGGCCGGCTGGCGGGTTTCGGCCCACTGGCCAGTTTTTTTTTCCCGTTTTCTCTTTTTCTTTTTCCATTTCTTTTCTGATTTGAGTTTAATTTGAATTCCAGTTTGAATTTGAATTTTTGCAAAACATGCAACACGTCCAAAAATTTTTAAATTCCCCTCTGAACATGGTTTAGGGTTTTGAATCAAAATTTGGGGTGTTACATAGCCGCCGTAGAAGCGCTCCTGGACAGTCCACCTACTGAAGACGCTCCCCAAGGGGCCACCCAACAGTGGATCCGTGACGTCAGCTACCTCGTCGCTACTGCCGTCAACCCTCCGCTGCAGCGGGGACGACGCCCTGCTCAACCTATTGTGTCAGGTCCACACCGAGCAGACCCACACAACCGGTGTAGACGCTGCACCCAGATCCGTTGGGGGATACTGGCTCCTCTATGTCGAGGGCCAGCCGGACATCCCAGGGCCGGGTCACGGGATTACCCTTCTACATGGTATGAAGGGCCAAAGCCATGCTTCCCCCCTGAGATCGCCATGGGGTCCCCCCGTGTCCGAGCGTACGACGAATCCATGCATGACCCGCTCGGCGTGAGGGCATCTACCTCGTCGACGAGGCAAGGCGGCAAACAACGCTCCGGATCGCATGGCCCCGGCGGGAGCTCCAGCGCTACCCCCGCCGGTCCATGCATGGGAGCACGAGGCAGGCGCTCCTGCCCTACCTCTGTAAGTCCTACTACACTTACTTAGGAGTTCATTTAAGTTACGCATTAATTTATATGATCACCTCCCTGAGCTACACTCTAGATAGTGTACGCCCTCCGTACACTCGGCTCTCCTTCCCTGCTCTGATGTCTAGTCGATATTTGCTATCCTACCAAGTACGGTCGCCTTAGGGTACCTGCCGATGGCCCGGGGGCCTCTCGGACCTCCCCCAGTCAGGGTACTGTGACGTCAGTCGGTCTCCTCCAGGAAAGGACCTACGCCAGAGCGGGAGGTCTAGGAGCCTTGCTTTGCCTGGTCCTGTACCCAAAGCATGCACACTCTGCCTCCCCAGTGCTACGGTCTGAGTACTAGGGGCCGGACGGTTACACCCTGACTATGGCGGGAGCCAGACCTCCGGGACAAAGGGCATCGGATTGCCCTGGGCCTCATACACTGGCCCGGGACAGTAAGCCAAATAAGACTAAGAGATAGGGAAGGGAGGACCTCTGAGCAGAGCCGGTCATCAGCCCCTCCGCAGGGGTGAACACCGAAGCCGGACCTTGCTCCCTACACTGGGCTAAGGTCCAATGCCGGACGACACCCCTATCGCAGGGGCGATCTCCGAAGCCGTTTGCCACCCCCAGGGGTGAACACCGAAGCCGGACCCTGCGCCCTACACTGGGTTGAGGTCGGATGTCGGACGACACCCCTATCACAGGGGCGATCTCGGAAGCCGGTCGCCACCCCCAGGGGTGAACACCGAAGCCGGACCTTGCGCCCTACACTAGGCTGAGGTCCGATGCCGTACGACACCCCTATCGCAGGGGCGATCTCCGAAGCCGGTCGCCACCCACAGGGGTGAACACCGAAGCCGGACCTTGCGCCCTACACTGGGCTGACGTCCGATGCCGGATGACACCCCTATCGCAGGGGCGATCTCCGAAGCCGGTCGCCACCCCCAGGGGTGAACATCGAAACCGGACCTTGCGCCCTACACTGGGCTGAGGTCTGATGCCGGACGACACCCCTATCACAGGGGCGATCTCCGAAGCCGGTCGCCACTCCCAGGGGTGAACACCGAAGCCAGACCTTGCGCCCTACATTGGGCTGAGGTTCGATGTCGGATGACTCCCCTATCATAGGGGCGATCTCCGAAGCCGGTCGCCACCCCTCGGGGTGATCACCGAAGCCAGACCGTGTGCCCTACACTGGGATGAGGTCCGATGCCGGATGACACCCCTATCGCATGGGCGATCTCCGAAGCCGGTCGCCACCCCCCGGGGTGAACACCGAAGCCAGACCGTGTGCCCTACACTGGGATGAGGTCTGATGCCGGATGACACCCCTATCGCAGGGGCGATCTGCGAAGCCGGTCGCCACCCCCCGGGGTGAACACCGAAGCCGGACCGTGTGCCCTACACTGGGCTAAGGTCTGATGCCGGACGACACCCCTATCACAGGGGCGATCTCTGAAGCCGGTTGCCATCCCCCGGGCTGAACACCGAAGCCGGACCGTGTGCCCTACACTGGGCTGAGGTCCGATGCCGGACGACACCCCTATCACAGGCGCGATCTCCGAAGCCGTCCGCCACCCCACGAGGTGAACACCGAAGCCAGACCTTGTGCCCTACACTGGGTAGAGGTCCGATGCCGGACGACACCCCTATCGCAGGGGTGACCTCTGAAGCCGGTCACCACCCCCTCCCCAGGGGTGAACACCGAAGCCGGACCTTGCGCCCTACACTGGGCTGAGCTCCGAAGACGCACATCACCCCCTCCACAGGGGTGAACTCTGATGCCGGACCTCACCCTCTCCTCAGAGGCTAAGCTCCGATGACCTCCGGACCTCACGCCCACCTCTGGCCTGAGCTCCGATGCTGGCCCTCACCCTCTCCTCAGAGGCGAGCCCCGATGCCTGACCTCACCCTCTCCTCAGAGGCTAAGCTCCGATAACCTCCGGACCTCACGCCCACCGCTGGCCTGAGCTCCGATATCGGCCCTCGCCCTCTCCTCAGAGGCGAGCCCCGACGCCGGACCTCACCCTCTCCTCAGAGGCTAAGCTCCGATGACCTTCGGACCTCACGCCCACCGCTGGCCTAAGCTCCGATGCCGGCCCTCGCCCACTCCTCAGAGGCGAGCCCCGATGCCGGACCTCACCCTATCCTCAGAGGCTGAGCTCTGATGACCTCCGGACCTCACGCCCACCGCTGGCCTGAGCTCCGATGCCGGCCCTCGCCCTCTCCTCAGAGGCGAGTCCTGATGCTGGACCTCTACCTCTCCACAAAGGCGAGCTCCAAAGCCGGACCTCCCCCTTCCACAGGGCTGAGCTCCGATGCCAGACCTCACTCCCTCAGCAGGGGTGACCTCTGATGCTGGTCTGCACCCCCTCCACAGGAATGAGTACCAAAGCCGGACCTCTACCTCTACTAAGAGGTGAGCTCTGAAGCTGGATCTCCCCCTTTCACAAGGGCTGAGCTCTGATGCCAGGCTTCACCCTCTCCTCAGAAGCTGAACTCTGAAGCCGTCGAGACTCTGCCAGTGCAGGGAGTGCTCATGACAAGAAGGTGCGCGAGAAGAAGAAGGTCCCACCTTGGGCTCGTTACCTCCCCCAAGATGTAAGGGCCTCAGTTTTTGACACATGCTTAAAGTGGTCATCACCACACACACACACCTCATTTGAAGCAAGTTGATGAACACATTTGAAGAGCAAGTAACCACCATCAACATGCTCATTAGAGAACAAACTCACATATTGCAAAAGTGGTACTTCCCACATGTAATATAGGGGCTGGGCATATGAAAAACTCCTACACATTGCTAGGAATGTCCATGCCAAGTTTCACCCAAATTCAAAACCTTTTGAGGCCATTTTGGGTATAGCTAGAAATAGGGCAGTTTGAAACTACATTCAAATTCAAACTGTTTTTATCCCATAAATTCAAAAGTGGGAGACATATTCTTACTCAGCACATTTTTGTGAGCTCACACACCAATTTTCACTCCATTTGGAGTTAATATTGACATGAGCTAAGTGGGGCAAATTCAAACTTTATTGAATTTCAAACTGAACATGTGCTGAAATTTATCCAAACCAAACCCAATTTGAATTCTAGTCAATTCAAATGGCTCAAAGGTTGATAATTCAAATCACCAGGGGCTTTGTGGGGATTACTGTTTACAACAGTGATAAGGAGTTAATTTCAGAGGTTAAAATTGAGGGTGGGACCCACATGTCATAGAGATAAGAGTGAAGACTTGGACACAAAGTCACAGCCTCGGTGGGAAATTCCACCGAGCATCTGCCGATTCAACGCTACCGAGAGCTGCCCGGGCGCCACCGAGGAGGAGCAGTGCCACCAGCTGCTTCCCACTTCCACATGCGAGCCCAGGGTCGGTCCCGGGATCCTCTTAAGGCATTCCACCGAGGCGATCATCGCTCATTTCCTTCTCCTCAGTGCATACCGAGTCCCCCGGCTTCCGCCTCTCTGCTCGATCGGGAAACCGCGAAAACATCGCGCCCCATCCTTCCCCGAGCTGCTAGGCAGCACCCTGAGGTCGCACTCCACTTCCCAGACGCCAAAAACCCCGAGCTCCGGCCTCCCTTCCTGAGAACGATCGCCACAGCGGCGACCTAACCTCAGCCGAAGGTCAGGCGCTCGTGGACAGCGTTCCACAGGGGCTTTCACGGTCCAGAAAGAGCGGCAGCAGGAGCGCGCGACCACCGTGTTGCTCTCCTCCAAGTCTTGAAGCAAACCGTGAAGAATCTGCTACGAATTTCCAGATTTTGCTCCGGCGGTCTTAAACCGAGCTTCCGGTACGGATTCTTCGAATTCCCGCTCTATGATCCTTCTTAAGTTATCAAATCTTGCGCATAGGCGCTGGACTAGCTGGCGATCAATTTCCTTTCTGCATCCGTGATATGAAACTGACTAGGAGGGATGAATTTTGAGCTCGATTGAGGACGTTCATGGCGGGAACGATCGGTCACACGGTGCCGACCAACTTGCCACCATCTTTGAACACCTTTGCAACCTTGTCGAGCTTCCAAGAGGTGTACTGATGCTGTAGAACCGATGGTTCGAGGTCTTGGCAGGTTAGAACCCACGGCCGACGGCGCCGAACCTCAACCGAGGCCGCCGCACGTCGCCGGGTTATTTCCGGTCACCGCCAACTCGAACTGACACCACCGACGTGTTCCTTGACGTCGATAACCCCCTGGCGATGAGTTTCAGACCGTGCGATGGCCGGCAGCGACAATCCGGCGAGCTCCAGGTCTGCTCCGGCGAGGGGAGGCGGCGCGGACGCGAGGGCGCGTTGGGAGGAAGAAGACGACGTGGGGCCCGGCCGTTGTCACACCCGGTTTTTCCGAAGAAACAACCAAGTGAATATCACATGTATGCCAGGATCATTTTCTCATACATGTGATGACAAATAGTGAAGCATCATTTATTACAAGCCAGGTGTCGAATATAAATAAGTCTTACATCGCAAATGTCTCAATGGACACTAATGCTTCATCACAAGTAAATAAACTAGCAGCGGAATATTATTCTTTTAGGGCTCCATCACAGGCGTTGCCCGGGGGTCTTCATGAACCTAAAATCCTTCCTCGGGTCCAAAATCTTGGTCATTATACACCACCTCATTATCTTGACCTGGGCAGCAATATAAACCAACAAATATGCAAGGTTGAGTACCAATGGTACTCAGCAAGTGTGGGAAAATTATATCATGCATGGCTAGAACAAGGATAGGTTGAACTCATGGTTAAAGCACTACGCAATTAATACCTATCACCTTATCTTATTAAGCACCTACATTACTACACAGGTGAAATGGTCCAAATCTCCCATCCCATCATTATAATCTAATAACCATAACATCATTTCCATTGTTAAGCTCCCCGCTTAACTTCCAAAACCATAAATCCTCTAATCATGAATAAGTCCAGGCCGCTCTTAACCGTGAGCACGGCTGTCAAGACAGTTTTGATTCTGCAGAGTTTGTACCACTGTACCCACATGTAGTGATTTCATCCCCCGTTGCCGGGTGGACTAAAAGAACCTCCATTATGCCAGTGGCCACGAACCACATTCACACTTCCCAGGTGTGTAGCCAGGAGATCACTACGAAGCCTTTACAAAGGGATTCCCGACGAGCGTGGGCCCACTGAGGTTTCACCCATAACAGCATACAAGAGGCTCCAACCCCGCTGCAGTGGCCCCCTCTTGAGCCTTGCGGTTCATATGGTAGTCCAGCTGACACCTACTCCCCGCACCATCCAACACACCCATTCTACGCCGGGGATACACCTAATTAATTGGCCAAGCTGCCCCATCTCAGCATGTGGTTGGCACGGTAAAGCCAGGTTACATGCTCCATGAACCTGTCCTTAGGATCCAGGCAAGTACTAAACACAAACCCGAGTCTCGTGCACCCAGCACCAACCAAATCATCCAACTTGCCTCGATCCCTAGCTCTACATAACTCATAATATCTCATTCAAGAGTAAGGTAAATAAATTGATGATCTCATATCCCAATTATCCCATTCTAAGCATGGCTAAGCATAAGCATATAAATAAATGACATGATAAAATAAATCCCAACCCAAGCTACAAGGAAAGAAGGTAATGCAATTCTAGGGAAACTTCCTAGCATGGGTTTCATATTTCAATTGACAATGCAAATAATTCTATCTACACATCCTAGCATAGGATCAAAGTGGTCAAGGACACTTGCCTCCTTCTTGCTGCTCTTGAAATGGGTAGTCCTGATCTTGGAAAGGAATAACTTGCTCTTGAATAGGTTCTACTTCATACCATCACACATAGCAAAAGAAAAACAACAATCCATAAGACATAGTTCACACTTACACTTCATACAAACCACACATTCATATTTATGAAATTCATTCACCATTATATGTGTTGTGGTTACTCTGTGTGTGTGTTGATCTGTGGCTTGCATACACTTTTATTTATATGTATATGATTCCTACTTTGGTGTCCATATTTATACTTACTTACTATATATATATATATATATATATATATATATATATATATATATATATATATATATACATGTGTGTTTCAGTTTTTAAATAAATTCCTTATATTGAACTACTACACCTTTTTACTACCCAGTATGTATGAAAAGTATTTTTCTTCTCCATATGTGCCTTCAGAATTTCTACCAACCCTAAACTGAATTCTTTGTATTTTAGAAACTCCATTTATCATTTACTAGTTGCTATATTTTTAGATTTACATTCCTATGCATAATTGTGTATTTTATTATGAAATTAGTAATACACATCATCTGAACAGTATAGGTTCTGGTCCTAAATGATTTAATAACATATTTTGACCGTGGCTTCTGATGTAGACTATTTCATAATTATTTTCCCTATTTTTCTATAACTATTCTTTACTTAAAAATGTGTCCCTATACTAATAAATGTGAATAATAGATGAAACAGATTTATTTCAGCCCAAAAATATATTTTTATCTCACTCCAAAGTTTTCTAAGTACTGAGAAAGTTTTTAATTAATTTTGACAATTATGTTTGTCCCCCTTTTTAAATTTTTAAACACTAGTTACATATTCAATGTTTTAAATTAAATACTAAACAGGGCTAAAATAATGAATTCACCCCATTACAGGGTCTATAATATTATTTCCATAATTTCCAGGGGTCTAGCTACACTTATCAGAGGTGTTTTTCCTAATTTTTATTAAGTCCAGGGGCTAAAACTGATTTTTAAATGAATTTACATGATTTTCTGGAGTTCCAGGGGCTAGATCTGAAGTTTCTGGGGCTAGCTCTCAATTTCAGAGAACCCCAGGGGGTAGCACGTAAGAATTCCAGTCTTTATAATGCGGGGCTGACGTGGACCGTCCGATTTTAAACCGACGGCTGAGATTATAACATCGAACAGGTACGCAGGGATTTAAACCCTACCGTGCGATTTAAAATAAACGGCGCACAAGCGGCCACGTAGCTCTGATCGAGCGTGGGCGGCGCTGCCGGCGGCGCACAGCGGCGGGAAGCGGCGATCTCGCCGGAAAGTTTCGGATCCTCGAGAATTCTGCCTAAAACTGTGATCTTATGGCATAGATCGGTAGAGGGGAGGTCAGGGATCTCACCTCGGGGGTTTTCTCGAGCTCGGGGGTCCTGGAAAGTGATCGGCGGCGAGGTCCGAGGCAAAACCACGGCGAAGCTCGTCGGCGCTGTGTTTACACCGTAAGTCTCTGAGTTTTCTGCACCTGGAAAGCTCCCCGGAGGCGGTGGATCAAAACCAGCGAGTTAGATCAGAGTTTCCGAGCTTAGATCGGCCAGAATTCACCGGCGAAGTCTCGGTGCTCACCGGAGTAAAAATCGGCGATCGCGTGGGAAAAACCGATCGGGGCTGGGGTTTTTATAGCCGGGGGAGGGCGGTGGGTCAGTTGTGATCGAGTTGGATTCTTTTGGGACCGGAATTCGGCTGAGGGACGCGGTTTTCAATCGGTTAAGATCGCGCGCGCTCGGGGGAAAAGTCCGGGGGCGCGGGGGCTCAGGGTTGGGGATGACATGTGGGTCCCACCTGTCTGTGAGAGACAGCGCGGCGCGCGCGGGGGCGGGCTGGCGCGGGGAAACTGGGCCGGCTGGCGGGTTTCGGCCCACTGGCCGGTTTTTTTCCGTTTCTCTTTTTCTTTTTTCATTTCTTTTCTGTTTTGAGTATAATTTGGATTCCAGTTTGAATTTGAATTTTTGCAAAACATGCAACACGTCCAAAAATTTTTAAATTCCCCTCTAAACATGGTTTAGGGTTTTGAATCAAAATTTGGGGTGTTACAGCTCTACCCCCCTTAAATAAATCTCGTCCTCGAGATTGGTGTTTCTAAGAAAATAATTCCGGAAATTGTGCCTTGAGCTCATCTTCCCGTTCCCAGGTGGCTTCCTCTTCTGAGTGATGCTTCCACTGCACCTTGCACATCCGGATTCTCTTATTTCTGGTGAGGCGTTCCATTGTCTCCAAAATCTTGTATGGTTGTTCGGCGTAAGACAAATCTTCAGCTACATCCACTTCATTCATGGGTAAAACCTCCTCAGGCGTCCTCAGGCATTTCTTGAGTTGTGACACATGGAATACATCGTGCACATCCGATAGATGAACCGGTAACTCTAGTTGGTACGCCACTTCGCCTTTTCTTTCCAAAACTTGAAAGGGTCCGATGTATCGAGGTGACAACTTCCCTTTCACCTTGAACCGACGAAGTCCTCTGATAGGGGACACCTTGAGATAAACATAGTCTCCCACGTTGAAAACGAGATCTCTTCTTCGTACATCAGCATAACTCTTCTGGCGTGTTTGTGCTATCCTCAAGTTGTTGCGAATCTCCCTCACCTTCGCCTCGGCTTCTTGTAGCACTTCTGGACCAAACACTTTACTTTCTCCTGTTTGGTTCCAAAATAGGGGAGTTCTGCACTTCCTTCCATACAAAGCTTCAAACGGTGACATCTTCATACTAGCTTGATAACTGTTGTTATAGGAAAACTCCGCATACGGTAAGTTCTTGTCCCAACTCCTATTGTTTTTGAGTGCACATGCCCTTAACATATCTTCAAGGATCTGATTGGTTCTCTCCGTCTGCCCGTCAGTTTGGGGATGATAGGCAGAGCTGAAATTCAGATGGGTTCCCATGGTTTCATGCAACTTTTGCCAAAACCTCGAGGTGAACTGTGTCCCTCGGTCCGACACTATCTTCTTTGGCACTCCATGGTAACACACAATCCTTGACATGTACAATTCTGCCAACTTGGATCCGCTGTAGCTTTCTTTCACAGGGATGAAATGAGCTACCTTGGTTAGCCTATCAATAATGACCCATATTGAATCATATCCAGATTGGGTCCTAGGCAATCCCACGACAAAATCCATGCTGATTTCTTCCCACTTCCATTCAGGCACTTTGAGTGGTTGCAATAATCCCGCGGGTCGTTGATGTTCAGCTTTCACCAACTGACATGTGTCACATAGGGCAACATGTTCCGCGACATCTCGCTTCATGCCATACCACCAATACCTGCTTTTGAGGTCCTGGTACATCTTCGTACTCCCAGGATGAATGGAATAGTCGGAATCGTGAGCCTCCTTCAAAATTAATTCACGGATCCCTTTTACTTCTGGCACACAGATCCTTTTCCCGTGCCACACCGTTCCTTGTTCATCCTCTCTAAAACTAGGAGCTTTATTTTCCTTGATGAGCTGTCTGATCTCTTGTATCTTCTCATCATTCTTTTGGCCCTCGCGTATGTCTCGCTCGAGTGTGGAGTCCACTTCCATGGCGATGGCTTCACCACTATTTACTAGACATAGATTGAGTCTTATAACCTCGTCCTTCAATTCTGCAGGCATGTCCTTCAAACTCAACTTATTGACCTGCACTTTCCGACTCAAAGCATCGGCCACGACGTTTGCTTTCCCGGGATGATAGTTGATGCCCACATCAAAGTCATTGATTAGCTCTAACCATCTCCTTTGTCTGAGGTTGAGATCTGGCTGTGTGAATATGTACTTCAAACTCTTATGATCCGTATATATCTCTGTCCTCTTCCCCATCAAATAGTGCCGCCAAATTTTCAACGCGTGTACCACTACGGCTAGTTCTAGGTCATGTGTAGGATAGTTCTTCTCGTGCTTCTGAAGCTGCCGGGACGCATAAGCCACGACATGTCCTTCTTGCATGAGAACACATCCCAACCCATTTCCAGAGGCATCGCAGTACACTGTGAAATTCTTCTGCATATCTGGCATAACCAACACTGGGGCTGTTGTCAATTTCTTCTTTAGCTCCTGAAAGCTCATATCGCACTGTGGCGTCCAGGTGAATGTGATTCCCTTCTCCAACAGTTTGGTGAGAGGTCTCGAGATCTTGGAGAATCCCTCAATAAACCGTCGATAGTATCCAGCCAATCCCAAAAAGCTTCGAACTTCCCCGACATTTTCAGGGGTTTTCCACTTCTGGATATCCTCGATTTTGGCGGGATCTACGGAGATTCCTCCCTCCGAGATTATATGTCCTAAAAAGGGAACTCTCTTCAGCCAAAACTCACACTTGCTCAACTTGGCATATAGTTGGTGTTCTCTCAGCCTCTGTAACACCAACCTTAGATGTTTCTCATGTTCTTCTTCATCTTTGGAGAAGACGAGAATATCATCTATGAAAACCACCACAAATTTGTCCAGATATTCCATGAATACCTTGTTCATGAGGTACATGAAATATGCCGGGGCATTGGTTAGCCCGAAAGGCATGACAGTGTATTCATACAGTCCGTACCGAGATACGAAAGCTGTCTTGGGAATATCAGATTGCCTTATCTTGAGTTGGTGGTACCCCGACCTGAGATCAATTTTCGAGAACACACAAGCTCCCCTCAACTGATCAAACAAGTCTTCAATGCGGGGTAATGGGTACTTGTTCCTGATGGTTACCTCATTCAAGGCACGGTAATCCACGCATAACCTTTGGGTTCCGTCTTTCTTGGGCACAAATATCACCGGAGCTCCCCATGGTGAGGAACTAGGGCGAATATACCCCTTCTCCGTCAATTCTCTCAAATGATCCTTGAGCTCTTCTAGCTGCTTGGAGTCCATTCGATAAGGTCTCTTGTATATCGGGGTTGTTCCCGGTACTAGCTCAATTGCGAATTCCACGTCACACACCAAGCATTATCACACTATTAACTACGTAACGACTCGACTACTCGACCTCTTGCTAGCTAGGGGAAAGACTCTACACTACTCGTCCTCTTGAGCTGGCTCCTCGGGATCTTCCTCCTCATTTCGGCTACCTTCTGACTCTGCTTTGGGCGGGGAGGCTGCTGGTGGAGAAGTGCGACGACGCCTGATTGCTCGGCGATCCGGGGAGTCAGGAGTCCATGTATCATTCACGGTGACACACAGTTCATTCCCATCTCCTCTTTCTCTCGCCTTTAGCAAGCTCGCAGCAACGCCTCCGTTTCCTTCAGGGTGTCTCGGACATCCTGAAGCTCTTGTTGACACTCCTGCAGTCCAGTGCTGAGCATAGCAGCATCCTCCAAGCACAAGTCCATGTGCTCATGGGAAGTCCCTTGCTGCACCGGTGGGTACTTGTACTCCGTGGTACCACTCTCACGTTGGAGGACATACATGTACTCAGTTTTGTCCAAGTGGCGACGATAGATGTGACTCTGGCAGGTGATGCCCTCCCAGGTGACATCTTTCTCCGCGTCAACTTGTGTTGCTCGACAAGCTGGAGAGTGGTGAATCTTAAGCAGCTGATTCTCGTGTATAATCCTCATCTCCGAACTCCATTCTTCCCTCTTCTCACGGATGGTCCTGGTGGAGTTATAGTGGATGATGAGCTTTCCCGTATTGCCGGCGGCTTCGAGCATACGTCGAAGACGGCGCAACAAATCTCCTACTGCCAATCCGTAGGAAAGGTACGTCACTGGACGACTCTCCTCTCTTTCAGCAAGGGCAACTACGGGAACTCTCCCTCCCGTGGACTTACGAGCGGTGCGAACCATGCGAACCATCTAAAACAGAAGAATTTAAAATTAGGTTAGATAAATTCTCAAACAAAAATCCTATTTTGAATGAAAGTTGGGGTAAGATGAAGAAAATGACTCCTTTAATAACACTTTTCCACCCACACCTTGGAAAATAGTTTTTAAGAAAATAGGGCCCTTAAATACGTCCATTTCTACCTAGGTCCACGTTCCTACGGGCAACCTTGGCTCTGATACCACCTCTGTCACACCCGGTTTTTCCGAAGAAACAACCAAGTGAATATCACATGTATGCCAGGATCATTTTCTCATACATGTGATGACAAATAGTGAAGCATCATTTATTACAAGCCAGGTGTCGAATATAAATAAGTCTTACATCGCAAATGTCTCAATGGACACTAATGCTTCATCACAAGTAAATAAACTAGCAGCGGAATATTATTCTTTTAGGGCTCCATCACAGGCGTTGCCCGGGGGTCTTCATGAACCTAAAATCCTTCCTCGGGTCCAAAATCTTGGTCATTATACACCACCTCATTATCTTGACCTGAGCAGCAATATAAACCAACAAATATGCAAGGTTGAGTACCAATGGTACTCAGCAAGTGTGGGAAAATTATATCATGCATGGCTAGAACAAGGATAGGTTGAACTCATGGTTAAAGCACTACGCAATTAATACCTATCACCTTAGCTTATTAAGCACCTACATTACTACACAGGTGAAATGGTCCCAATCTCCCATCCCATCATTATAATCTAATAACCATAACATCATTTCCATTGTTAAGCTCCCCGCTTAACTTCCAAAACCATCAATCCTCTAATCATGAATAAGTCCAGGCCGCTCTTAACCGTGAGCACGGCTGTCAAGACAGTTTTGACTCTGTAGAGTTTGTACCACTGTACCCACATGTAGTGATTTCATCCCTCGTTGTCGGGTGGACTAAAAGAACCTCCATTATGCCAGTGGCCACGAACCACATTCACACTTCCCAGGTGTGTAGCCAGGAGATCACTACGAAGCCTTTACAAAGGGATTCCCGACGAGCGTGGGCCCACTGAGGTTTCACCCCTAACAGCATACAAGAGGCTCCAACCCCGCTGCAGTGGCCCCCTCTTGAGCCTTGCGGTTCATATGGTAGTCCAGCTGACACCTACTCCCCGCACCATCCAACACACCCATTCTACGCCGGGGATACACCTAATTAATTGGCCAAGCTGCCCCATCTCAGCATGTGGTTGGCACGGTAAAGCCAGGTTACATGCTCCATGAACCGGTCCTTAGGATCCAGGCAAGTACTAAACACAAACCCGAGTCTCGTGCACCCAGCACCAACCAAATCATCCAACTTGCCTCGATCCCTACCTCTACATAACTCATAATATCTCATTCAAGAGTAAGGTAAATAAATTGATGATCTCATATCCCAATTATCCCATTCTAAGCATGGCTAAGCATAAGCATATAAATAAATGACATGATAAAATAAATCCCAACCCAAGCTACAAGGAAAGAAGGTAATGCAATTCTAGGGAAACTTCCTAGCATGGGTTTCATATTTCAATTGACAATGCAAATAATTCTATCTACACATCCTAGCATAGGATCAAAGTGGTCAAGGACACTTGCCTCCTTCTTGCTGCTCTTGAAATGGGTAATCCTGATCTTGGAAAAAAAATAACTTGCTCTTGAATAGGTTCTACTTCATACCATCACACATAGCAAAAGAAAAACAACAATCCATAAGACATAGTTCACACTTACACTTCATACAAACCACACATTCATATTTATGAAATTCATTCACCATTATATGTGTTGTGGTTACTCTGTGTGTGTGTTGATCTGTGGCTTGCATACACTTTTATTTATATGTATATGATTCCTACTTTGGTGTCCATATTTATACTTACTTACTATATATATATATATATACATGTGTGTTTCAGTTTTTAAATAAATTCCTTATATTGAACTACTACACCTTTTTACTACCCAGTATGTATGAAAAGTATTTTTCTTCTCCATATGTGCCTTCAGAATTTCTACCAACCCTAAACTGAATTCTTTGTATTTTAGAAACTCCATTTATCATTTACTAGTTGCTATATTTTCAGATTTACATTTCTATGCATAATTGTGTATTTTATTATGAAATTAGTAATACACATCATCTAAACAGTATAGGTTCTGGTCCTAAATAATTTAATAACATATTTTGACCGTGGCTTCTGATGTAGACTATTTCATAATTATTTTCCCTATTTTTCTATAACTATTCTTTACTTAAAAATGTGTCCCTATACTAATAAATGTGAATAATAGATGAAACAGATTTATTTCAGCCTAAAAATATATTTTTATCTCACTCCAAAGTTTTCTAAGTACTGAGAAAGTTTTTAATTAATTTTGACAATTATGTTTGTCCCCCTTTTTAAATTTTTAAACACTAGTTACATATTCAATGTTTTAAATTAAATACTAAACAGGGCTAAAATAATGAATTCACCCCATTACAGGGTCTATAATATTATTTCCATAATTTCCAGGGGTCTAGCTACACTTATCAGAGGTGTTTTTCCTAATTTTTATTAAGTCCAGGGGCTAAAACTGATTTTTAAATGAATTTACATGATTTTCTGGAGTTCCAGGGGCTAGATCTGAAGTTTCCGGGGCTAGCTCTCAATTTCAGAGAACCCCAGGGGGTAGCACGTAAGAATTCCAGTCTTTATAATGCGGGGCTGACATGGACCGTCCGATTTTAAACCGACGGCTGAGATTATAACATCGAACCGGTACGCAGGGATTTAAACCCTACCGTGCGATTTAAAATAAACGGCGCACAAGCGGCCACGTAGCTCTGATCGAGCGCGGGCGGCGCTGCCGGCGGCGCACGGCGGCGGGAAGCGGCGATCTCGCCGGAAAGTTTCGGATCCTCGAGAATTCTGCCTAAAACTGTGATCTTATGGCATAGATCGGTAGAGGGGAGGTCAGGGATCTCACCTCGGGGGTTTTCTCGAGCTCGGGGGTCCTGGAAAGTGATCGGCGGCGAGGTCCGAGGCAAAACCACGACGAAGCTCATCGGCGCTGTGTTTACACCGTAAGTCTCCGAGTTTTCTGCACCTGCAAAGCTCCCCGGAGGCGGTGGATCAAAACCAGCGAGTTAGATCAGAGTTTCCGAGTTTAGATCGGCCAGAATTCACCGGCGAAGTCTCGGTGCTCACCGGAGTAAAAATCGGCGATCGCGTGGGAAAAACCGATCGGGGCTGGGGTTTTTATAGCCGGGGGAGGGCGGTGGGTCAGTTGTGATCAAGTTGGATTCTTTTGGGACCGGAATTCGGCTGAGGGACGCGGTTTTCAATCGGTTAAGATCGCGCGCGCTCGGGGGAAAAGTCCGGGGGCGCGGGGGCTCAGGGTTGGGGATGACATGTGGGTCCCACCTGTCTGTGAGAGACAGCGCGGCGCGCGCGGGGGCGGGCTGGCGCGGGGAAACTGGGCCGGCTGGCGGGTTTCGGCCCACTGGCCGGTTTTTTCCGTTTCTCTTTCTCTTTTTCCATTTCTTTTCTGTTTTGAGTATAATTTGGATTCCAGTTTGAATTTGAATTTTTGCAAAACATGCAACACGTCCAAAAATTTTTAAATTCCCCTCTGAACATGGTTTAGGGTTTTGAATCAAAATTTGGGGTGTTACAGCCGTCAGCGACTTAAAAATTCAAATTGGGATCGGGTGCGGCTGGGATCCGTTGTGCTGGCACGCAGGAACCTCGCAGACCACGGTGTGCCGACGCCTCAGCGCGCAACACGTGTCCCCGTGGCCCACCCGCAAGTTTAAACTTTTCCCTGATTTTCAGATTTCCTTCAAACTTCAAATCCTCATAACTTGGGCTAGAAAGCTCCAAATCGAGTGAACCAAATTTTGTTGGATTCAGCTCTCTGAGCAATTTCCAGCAAATCAAGTTTCACTTCATGAAAACCCTTAATTCTCCAGAATTAATTCCTCAAAGTTTAAACTGTTTGGAATTTTAACTGGAGAATCCCTTGGAGGAAAATTCTGAAATTTTGCTGGGACGTTCACCAAATATCCCTGAACTACCATAAAAATTTCAGGTCCATTTGAGCTCATTTGATCCACCTAATGGTGTGATTAGTGAAACTGTTCCAGAGAAAATAGAAAATGTTCAGAAACATTTTCAGAATTTTCTCTGAAATTGTTTAGCTCATATCGTTAGCTAGAAACCTTCAAGTTAAGTGAGACCCACTCCATTAGAACCCTCTAAAAATCTAGTTTTCAGAAAGTCATAGTTTGTTTCATGAAAATCCTTAGAACACCCTAAAAGCCTTCAATTAAGGTCAAGTACATAATTAATTGTGGAGAGCTCAAATGAGCTTTGCTGCAACTAAAACTTGACCAAGTCTCTGTTTAGGTTGTAACCAAGCCACAGTAAAAGTTTCACAGTCATTGGGTCTGTCTAGTAAGAGTAATAGACTTCACAAGTTTAAATTCAATCAAATGCATTTAAATTAATACATATACTTGTATATCATGTAGTCGCTAAGGTCGAGGAGGAACCCGAAGTCCTAGACTTCGTTACTCCAGAGGAGCAGCTAGCCTACGACCAAGAGCAGCAAGGCAAGCTCCGGTTTGCATTAACCCTTTACAAATTTTTATTATTTTGAGCACTTACTTGAGTATTATGATTCCTTGCATTAGAGTCTTGTTTGGAAACCCAATTGCATAGCCAAGAAAACCAGGGGTTGGGTTTAGGATTGCAAACCCCGTTAGCTACTGCAAAGCTAAGTTAGGGTAGGATTTGGTACAAGTCGAGTAGTTGGAACTACTCGCGAGCATAGGCTAGAGGCACTCGACTCGGGTAGAGATAGCACATGATACACATGGCAACAAAGATGAGACCGAGCGGAGAGTAAGGGCAGCAGGACTTTGGGGCCTGTGTGCTATAGCTCCACTTGTGTCGATTGAGGACCGAGCCGTGTGCAGGTCTGTTGAACAAGCTAGAACAGTACCGAAGACCTACCAGATATATGGGAACCGGGAAACGATGTAACTCGGGTAGCTGGGTGTTGAGGCATAGCTGGTCGTTCAGAGGGTAGGTTGAGAGCTCGAGGTGTAAATCGGCTGGCGGCACTGAGATGCGCATGCAGAGGCCTCTTGCTCAGGACGATTGGACCGGTTCAACACTTGGCTAACGGGTGAAAGGTAGTTGCGTACGGCGTCCGTGATGGTTATTGTAGGCAACATCGAGTACGGGCGTACGTGACGGGTTGTTCGGGTAACCCTGCAGGTGTAAATCGATTATAATCGCCGTCCCTCGCGGTCAGTGAGTACCACTTGTTCACTGTACCGTGACGTAGAAAGAACAGGCTAGCTACATGTTAAAATGTTGCTGAATGAAAGATGGACTTGATTGCTAATGATTTGTTGTAGTTTAGAGCTAACTAAAGTTCTTTTCAACTTTGGGCAAAGTACATGAGAGAAATGCGTTTCTTGTTTGATTGCGGCTCTCTCATGTGCCTTAGCGTAAGGTTCTCCACAACCTGCTGCTAAAACTTGAATGTAAGGTTCCACTAATTAGGCGAGTCCTTGCAAATGATTTTTACCTCATGTAACCTATCAATCCCTCATGTAGAAGTTCCATGTTTAGGAGAGACGGGTCAGTCTTGCTGAGCCTTCGTGCTCACTGCTTGTGTTTGAAGCTTTTGCAGGGTTCTATGAGGAAGGGACTCCCGAGGAAGAGACGGAACCCCAGGAGGGGAACCCTGTCGAGTGAGATTCATGCATGCCGCCGTGTTAGTGTGCGTGTGTGCTAGCAAGGACACGTTCACGGACTGAACGTGAACTTGATGCGTAGTCTACGCCCGTGAGTGTAGACTGGACCTATTTTGATGTAAAAATGTTTATAAACCACTTTATGTAATAAAAGTTTTGCTTCCGCTTTGTACATTTGATGTGTGTTATCCGGTGCTGAGCAACGCAGCACCCCTCAGCGTGATCCTGGCTCGACAAGACCGTGGGGTCGTGTCAGCATTGGTATCAGAGCTCGCTTGAGGTTTAACGCGCTACAAAGGTCATATTTTTCAAAAATCCACTGAAGAACGAGTTAGTAGCCCATGTAAGGATGTTATTAGTGTATAGAAAGTGGCATACTAACCTATTTGTCTATGTCGAAAAATCGTGTATCTCGGGACGTTTATGTCTTGGGGGTGCACGTAAGCGCTGTCCACCAGTGCGCACAAGCTGAAGGGTGGAGCCCCACGGGTGGCAGGTAACCCGACCCGCTTTAATATCCTCTGTGACTCTTCATGTTGTTTGGGGTATTCGAGCAACGCCTGTCCCTGGCATGCGTGGTGCAAATTGGGAGACCCCGTCACGTGGTCTGAAACGTGAACACGTAACTCAAGGCGTGTTTGGCTTGAGAACATCCGGGCGAGTGATGACGGCCGGGTGTACGAACTGTATGGATACCGGGCTCGGTGTGCAGCCGAGTCTGATGATTGCTTGAGTTATTTGCAGGTAGTCTAACCACGAAACGGTAGACGTGTAGCATCCGTGTGCAAGTGACGTTTAGTGCCACTGAATTAACGAAGCCGGCTAAGTCCGGTATAGGTTTTTCTTTGTGAGGACGTAGTACCGACATGATCTGGTGACGTATCGACGTCACACCCCACTAAATGAAAAACTTCATTGTAAAACTTGAAAGTTTTAATCTGGAGCATTAAAACTTTGCTGTAACCTCTTCCCTTAATCAGGATTTTCAAAGTTAACCAGTTTTCAACTTATAGGTTGTTAAGGACAGAGCACTCTGTTTTCAGCTGAATTAAGGCTGAAGTTAATCAGAGGCTAGAGGTTGAGTTCTTTCGAGGTTGGGGTCATATGATACATTTCTGGAAATCTTTGGAAGAGTTTTACAACTTTTATGTAGAGGTCCAGAGGTTTTTCATCCCTTAACCAAACGAAAAATGCAGTAGAGTTGAAACTGTCCAGAAAACAGGGCAGAGCAAAGACTCTCTGTAAATTGAGTATAAGTTCCTGCATAAAATTCTAAAAATAGAAAATGAGGTAGTTCTGGAAATATTATGAGATGGGTTACAAATTTGTAACAGAAAGTTTTGTCAGATTGGGAGCAGAATTAACTGGAATTCTTGGATCAAAACAGTACCTAAAGCAGGGAGGTGCGGTCCAATTTTCTCCAGAAATTCTACTAACTTTGACATCTCATAACTTTTGAACCATGACAGATCTTAGGCCAAGCAAATACTTTATGGAAAGCTATTGAAGTCAGCTTTAACTGTGATGTTGAGCTCCAGAATTGGTTTTGCCTTTAACATGGCCTAAATCAGGTTGAAATGGAAACTGGTCAGGGCTGTCATGTTGGACAGCAGATCAGCAGGCAAATTTGTTTAAATTTGAACTATGTTTCCAAGTTTTATGGGTTCAATGACATGTCTTATGTTATAACTCAATGGTTTACTGTTTAAATAAATATTTGACATTTATCAAATATATTTTTACAGATGACAGCAGATAAGCAGTTGGAGAACGGGTGGGTGGTGTCCCACTGTTCTCACCGCAGCGGCTATCCGGAAGCATTGAGACATATGCTTCAACATTTCAGGTACAACCAGATGCCGCAGTACTTCACCAAGGAAGAAGGCGAGGAGGGGAACAAAACGTGGACAATCCATGTCGAAGTCCCTGCAGGACCTACGCTACCCGGTTGGGCGCCGTTCACCGTCACGGTGAGAGGTAGACAACCAGAGGGAAGGTGGCAAGTGGCAGCCCGTGACACCATGTCACGTTTCTGCTAGCTACACGTGAGAGCGATGGAGGGAACTCCATACGCTCTTGTTCCGGTGGAGGGATGAGCTCATCATGTGTGGGAAGGGGGGTACCTGGAGGCAACAGACCCGAGTTGCCCAAGGTACAACCCCGCGGAGGCAAACCTCAGCCTCCAGATGAGGGCGGGAAACGGCATGATGGACAGCCAAGCTGTTCATACAGAGCATCTTGCCGCAAAGCTCAAGGAGAGCACAAGCCGTGGAGACCATTTCGAGAGTGCTCACAGCGCACTCCGCAATGTGCTCCTTCCGATGATCAAGCGACTGAATGAACAGCATAATCAGTTGCATTGTCTGAAGAAGGCAAAGAAGAAAAGCCGTGTTGACATCGCGGCGTTACAAGAGTTGGTGCAGACATTAACCCAGCAGAATGAGGACCTTACTCAAGAGCGAGATGACGCTATTGAGGAAGGGCAAGGCTGGGAAGAAGACTACAACCAAGCCATGGACGAGGTGCATACATTGCAGGACCTCGTGCCTCCGGTATTGGGCATACCGGTGGTCTTGGGTCTTCCGGCAATGGGAGAACCCGAGATGGGAAAAGAGGTGGTAGATCCAGAGCCACCAGCAGAGGTACCGGAGGAGGACGACCCACAGGAGAATGACTCGTACTCGTGCTAACCCGGACGTTGGGGGTACTACCCAAGGGGGAGAGACCTCCCAACAGCCTCCCGAGGACTCCTCGGGACAGCAGCAGCAACAGCAACAGCAAACACCGCCACCACCACTGCCAACGGTTACATTGGCTGACATCGTCGCGGCAATGGTGGGTTCACATCAGCAGCACACGGAGTTGCTGCAAACTCTCATCGCTAATATGTCTCGCCCAGAGAGACGTCAAGACCGTGAGGAGCGTCAACAGAGCTCCTACTCCGACTTCCTAGCGACTCATCCCCCGGTATTTTCAAGGGCGTATGAACCTCTTGACGCGGACAACTGGCTCCGCGCAATAGAGATGAAGTTCGGGCTGCTCCAGATAAGTGAGCAGCACAAGACTCAGTTCGCGGTCCAGCAGCTCCAAGGATCCGCGAGCTCGTGGTGGGCAAACCTTTGTGCTTCACAGCCCACCGACCGAGTTATGACCTGGACGGAGTTCCGGACGGCCTTCAGGGCCTATCACATACCGCCAGGTCTGATGAAGAGGAAGACACAGGAATTCTTACACCTGCAACAAGGGAGCCGGAATGCGCTGGAATACTCCAGGGCATTCAACGATCTCGCGCTCTATGCGTTGTATCACGCCGATACCGATGAGAAGCGGCGGGACCACTTTTACCAGGGGCTTAACCCGCTCCTGAAGGACAAGCTGGCGATGTTCAATCGCGGCAGCCTCAACGACATCATTGATGCTGCGATTGTTCAGGAGGACTCCGGCAAGGAGTTAGCGGCGGCGGAGAGAAAGCGAAGCGCGCCGCAAAGCAGTGGAGAAGGAATCGGTCCTTCTCAGAAGTTTCGGATGGTGAATCACCCACCATCAGGTCCACGCTGGCAGCCACCGTAGAGGTCGATGCCATTCCGCAGTCGACCGTACTCTTCACCGGCATTCAGGCCGGCACTGCCAGCACCACCTCCACAACAACAACAGCAGCAGCGGGCGATGCCGCGTGCGTATGCACCTCAGCAGCGCATGCCGGGCTTTCGTCCCCCGAGCACCGCACAAGCAGCGGCCACATGTTACAAGTGTGGTCGTCCAGGACACTTCGCCAGCAGTTGCCCGGAGAGGCAAGGCGGCGGAGTTGCACCACAGTTTCCGGGGAGGAATCAACCCCGGAACCCTACTAATGCGCGGCGGGCAAACCCTAGGCCCGGCACAGTCCACCAGCTTGCCATAGAGGACGTGCCGGAGGGTGAGCCAATCCTTGCGGGTATGTTCCAACTCCACCAGCATCCCGCCATAGTACTATTTGATTCAGGCGCCACGCATAGCTTCATTAGCCAAGCTTTCATTAATAAATATAGCTTGCAAATACTACCCACCGATAGTCCTTATGTGATCAGTTCACCGGGTGGGAAAATTTCAGCAAGCATGATGGTCCCAAAAGCGCCATTGTGCTTAGAGGGTAGAGTTTACCCTATGTCTCTCATAATCTTAGAGGGACAGAAGGTCGATGTCATCCTAGGGATGTCGTGGTTAACCTGCCACGGCGCTATTTTAGACACCGTCCTTCGAGTTGTGCACTTGAAATCAGAAGTGCACGAATCTCACTCCTTATTTCTGGACAGTCCAGAAATAAAACTTCCAAGTGTATATCAAGCCACGACCATCAGATTGGAAGATATTCCAGTGGTCTGAGAGTTCCCTGATGTATTCCCAGATGATTTGCCGGGGATGCCGCCTGATAGAGAGGTGGAGTTCAAGATTGAACTTGCACCGGGAACCATGCCAATATCCCGAAGGCCGTACAAGATGGCGCCCAAGGTGTTGGCTGAGCTGAAGACTCAGCTAACGGACTTCCTGGAGAAGGGTTTTATTAGGCCGAGCTCCTCGCCATGGGGCTGTTCGGCATTATTCGTGAAGAAGAAGGATGAGACGTTGCGGCTTTGCGTGGACTATTGTCCATTAAACGCTGTAACCATCAAGAACAAGTACCCGTTGCCACGGATCGACATGTTGTTTGATCAGTTGGTCGAAGCAAAGATCTTTTCCAAGATGGACTTAAGATCCGGGTACCATCAGATTAAGATAAGGGCGGAGGACATTCCGAAGACGGCTTTCTCAACGAGGTGCGGACTTTATGAGTACCTGGTCATGTCCTTCGGCCTCACCAACGCTCCAGCTCACTTCATGTACTTGATGAACTCGGTATTCATGCCGGAGCTGGACAAGTTTGTCGTGGTCTTCATCGACGACATCCTGGTATATTCCAAGTCGGAGGATGATCACAAGAAGCATCTGCGTATAGTCTTGCAACGGCTGTGGGATCACAAGCTATACGCGAAATTCAGCAAGTGCGAATTCTGGATATCGCAAGTGCCTTTTCTCGGGCATATCATCTCAGCGAAGGGTATCGCTGTAGACCCGAGTAAGATCACTCAAGTGCTGAATTGGAAGTCCCCGAGAACCGTTCACGAGGTACGGAGTTTCCTCGGACTCGCGGGGTATTATCGGAGGTTCATTCCGAACTTCTCGAAGATTGCCAAGCCGATGATGGAGCTGCTGAAGAAGGCTACCAAATATGTTTGGAGTCCAGCGTGTGAAGCAGCATTCAAGGCTTTAGTTAAGCACCTAACATCAGCACCGGTTTTGGCGCATCCAGACACAACAAAACCGTTCGATGTGTACTGCGATGCATCCGGTATTGGGCTCGGATGTGTGCTGATGCAAGACGGAAGAGTGGTCGCATATGGATCACGACAGCTTAGAAACCATGAGCAAAATTATCCAACTCACGACTTGGAGCTCGCTGCCGTGGTACTTGCACTGAAAATGTGGAGGCACTACCTACTCGGTAACCTCGTACATTTATATACCGACCACAAAAGCCTCAAGTACATATTCACTCAGAAGGAGCTGAACATGAGGCAGCGAAGATGGTTAGAATTGATAAAGGATTACGAAATAGAGATCCATTATCATCCGGGCAAGGCAAACGTAGTGGCAGATGCGCTGAGCCGCAAGTCACACGTCAACAATCTGACCATCACACCGTTGGAAGAGAGCGAACCACCACTGCATGTGATTCCACATGGGGCTCTCTACAACCTAGCTTTGATCCCCACCATCCGTGACGAAATAGCGGCAGCTCAGAAACATGACAAGGGTATGTCGCATTTGCGGAGACGTGTAGACAGTGGGGCGTTGAAATGTTTCCGGAAGGACGGAGATGGCGTCCTATGGTTCAAGGATCGGATCGTCGTACCCTGTAACCCGGAGCTACGGAAGAAAATTTTTGATGAGGCTCACTTATCAAAATTTTCTATTCACCCTGGCAGCAACAAAATGTATCAAGAACTCAGAAGCAAGTTTTGGTGGACACGGATGAAGCGGGAGATCGCGAAGTACGTGTCCGAGTGTGATACATGTCGAAGGGTGAAGGCGGATTATATGCGGAAACTGGGACTGCTACAACCACTGGGCGTTCCTGCCTGGAAGTGGGAAGACGTGAGCATGGACTTCATCGTCGGTTTACACACCACCTTGCAGAAACATGATTCTGTTTGGGTGATCGTCGATCGGCTCACCAAAGTTGCCCATTTCATCCCGGTCAACACCAACTACAACGCGAAGAAGTACGCTGAACTGTACATCTCACGGATCCTATGCTTGTACGGCGTACCCCGTACCATCATATCGGATCGGGGCACTTTATTTGTGTCCCATTTTTGGGAGCAGCTACATGCTGCATTGGGGATGAAGCTGATCCGTAGTTCAGCGTACCACCCGCAAACGGATGTGTAAACCGAGCGGGTAAATCAAATCTTAGAAGACATGCTACGAGCTTGCGCTATCAACCACGGCAAGAATTGGGATGATCACTTGCCGTTAGCCGAGTTCTCGTACAACAATGGGTACCAAGCCAGCATCAAGATGGTGCCCTACGAGGCGCTATACGGGAGAAATGCCGCACACCATTGAATTGGTGTGAGTCTGGTGAAAGGGTTACCTTCGGGATTGACCTTGTCAACAACGCGGAGGAAAAGGTTCGACTGATTCAAGCAAACCTAAAAGCCACCCAATCCCGTCAGAAACAGTATGCGGACCGGAGGAGACGCCCATGACAATTCAAAGTCGGGGATCACGTATATCTACGTGTGTCTCCAATGAAGGGCGTAAACAGATTTGGGGAGAGAAAAGTTGGCACCCCGATTCATCGGTCCATTCCAGATTACCGAAAGATGTGGATCAGTCGCATACAGGCTAAAATTACCAGAAGCACTTTCCGGTGTGCACAACGTCTTTCACATTTCCCAGCTGAGGAAGTGCCTTAAGCTATCAACTACCATTCAGCTGGAGGACATTGAAGAACTGCAACCGGATCTCACCTATCGAGAGGAACCGGTTCAGATTATTGATGAGAAGGCCCAAACCACACGCAACCGTACGTTGTGGTTCTACAAAGTTCTATGGAGTAATCACTCCGTGGACGAGGCGGCATGGGAGAGCGAAGGATTTCTTCACGCTAACTACCCCTGACTTTTTCACGTCGCATATCCGCTAATTTTCCACCGTCCTCTCTCTCATTTTCACCTTATAATCTCGGGACGAGATTCTTTTAAGGGGGGGGGGGGGAATGTAAGGGCCTCAGTTTTTGACACATGCTTGAAGTGTTCATCAACACACACACACACACCTCATTTGAAGCAAGTTGATGAACACATTTGAAGAGCAAGTAACAACCATCAACATGCTCATTAGAGAACAAACTCACATATTGCAAAAGTGGTACTTCCCACATGTAATATAGGGGCTGGGCATATGAAAAACTCCTACACATTGCTAGGAATGTCCATGCCAAGTTTCACCCAAATTCAAAACCTTTTGAGGTCATTTTGGGTATAGCTAGAAAGAGGGCAGTTTGAAACTACATTCAAATTCAAACTGTTTTTATCCCATGAATTCAAAAGTGGGAGACATATTCTTACTCAGCACATTTTTGTGAGCTCACACACCAATTTTCACTCCATTTGGAGTTAATCTTGACATGAGCTAAGTGGGGCAAATTCAAACTTTATTTGAATTTCAAACTGAACATGTGCTGAAATATATCCAAACCAAACCCAATTTGAATTCTAGTCAATTCAAATGGCTCAAAGGTTGATAATTCAAATCACCAGGGGCTTTATGGGGATTACTGTTTACAACAGTGATAAGGAGTTAATTTCAGAGGTTAAAATTGAGGGTGGGACCCACATGTCATAGAGATAAGAGTGAAGACTTGCACACAAAGTCACAGCCTCGGTGGGAAATTCCACCGAGCAGCTGCCGGTTCAACGCCACCGAGAGCTGCCCGTGCGCCACCGAGGAGGAGCAGCGCCACCAGCTGCTTCCCGCTTCCACACGCGCGCCCAGGGTCGGTCCCGGGATCCTCTTAAGGCATTCCACCGAGGCGATCATCGCTCATTTCCTTCTCCTCAGTGCACACCGAGTCCCCCGGCTTCCGCCTCTCTGCTCGATCAGGAAACCGCGAAAACATCGCGCCCCTTCCTTCCCCGATCTGCTAAGCAGCACCCTGAGGTCGCACTCCACTTCCCCGACGCCAAAAACCCCGAGCTCCGGCCTCCCTTGCCCGAGAACGATCGCCACAGCGGCGACCTAACCTCAGCCGACGGTCAGGCGCTCGTGGACAGCGTTCCACAGGGGCTTAGACGGTCCAGCAAGAGCTGCAGAAGGAGCGCGCGACCACCGTGTTGCTCTCCTCCATGTCTTGAAGCAAACCGTGAAGAATCCGCTACGAATTTCCAGATTTTGCTCCGGCGGTCTTAAACCGAGCTTCTGGTATGGATTCTTTGAATTCCCGCTCTATGATCCTTCTTAAGTTATCAAATCTTGCGCATAGGCGCTGGACTAGCCGGCGATCAATTTCCTTTCTGCATCCGTGATATGAAACTGACTAGGAGAGATGAATTTTGAGCTCGATTGAGGACGTTCATGGCGGGAACGATCGGTCACACGGTGCCAACCAACTTGCCGCCATCTTTGAACACCTTTGCAACCTTGTAGAGCTTCCTAGAGGTGTACTGATGCTTTAGAACCGATGGTTTGAGGTCTTGGCGGGTTAGAACCCACGGCCGACGGCGCCGAACCTCAACCGAGGCCGCCGCACGTCGCCGGGCTATTTCCGGTCACCGCCAACTCGAACTGACACCACCGACATGTTCCTTGACGTCGATAACCCCCTGGCGGCGAGTTTCAGACCGTGCGATGGCCGGCAGCGACAATCCGGCGAGCTCCGGGTCTGCTCCGGCGAGGCGGCGCGGGCGCGAGGGCGCGTCGGGAGGAAGAAGACGACGCGGGGCCCGGCCATCAGCGACTTAAAAATTCAAATCAGAATCGGGTGCGGCTGGGATCCGTTGTGCTGGCGCGCAGGAACCCCGCAGACCACGGTGTGCCGAAGCCTCAGCGCGCAACACGTGTCCCCGTGGCCCACCCGCAAGTTTAAACTTTTCCCCGATTTTCAGATTTCCTTCAAACTTCAAATCCTCATAACTTGGGCTAGAAAGCTCCAAATCGAGTGAACCAAATTTTGTTGGATTCAGCTCTCTGAGCACTTTCCAAAAAATCAAGTTTCACTTCATGAAAACCCTTAATTCTCCAGAATTAATTCCTCAAAATTTAAAGTGTTTGGAATTTTAACTGGAGAACCCCTTGGAGGAAAATTCTGAAATTTTGCTGGGCTGTTCACCTAAATATCCCTGAACTACCATAAAAATTTCAGGTCCATTTGAGCTCATTTGATCCACCTAATGGTGTGATTAGTGAAACTGTTCCAGAGAAAATAGAAAATGTTCAGAAACATTTTCAGAATTTTCTCTGAAATTGTTTAGCTCATATCTTTAGCTAGAAACCTTCAAGTTAAGTGAGACCCACTCCATTAGAACCCTCTGAAAATCTAGGCTTCAGAATGTAATAGTTTGTTTCATGAAAATCCTTAGAACACCCTAAAAGCCTTCAATTAAGGTCAAATACATAATTAATTGTGGAGGGCTCAAATGAGCTTTGCTGCAACTAAAACTTGACCAAGTCTCTGTTTAGATTGTAACCAAGCCACAGTAAAAGTTTCACAGTCATTGGGTCTGTCTAGTAAGAGTTATAGACTTCACAAATTTAAATTCAATCAAATGCATTTAAATTAATACATATACTTGTATATCATGTAGTCGCTAAGGTCGAGGAGGAACCCGAAGTCCTAGACTTCGTTACTCCGGAGGAGCAGCTAGCCTACGACCAAGAGCAGCAAGGCAAGCTCCGGTTTGCATTAACCTTTTACAAATTTTTATTGTTTTGAGCACTTACTTGAGTATTATGATTCCTTGCATTAGAGTCTTGTTTGGAAACCCAATTGCATAGCCAAGAAAACCAGGGGTTGGGTTTAGGATTGCAAACCCCGTTATCTACTGCAAAGCTAAGTTAGGGTAGGATTCGGTACAAGTCGAGTAGTTGGAACTACTCGCGAGCATAGGCTAGAGGCACTCGACTCGGGTAGAGATAGCACATGATACACATGGCAATAAAGATGAGACCGAGCGGAGAGTAAGGGCAGCAGGACTTTGGGGCCTGTGTGCTATAGCTCCGCTGGTGTCGATTGAGGACCGAGCCATGTGCGGGCCTGTTGAACAAGCTAGAACAGTACCGAAGACCTACCAGATATATGGGAACCGGGAAACCGATGTAACTCGGGTAGCTGGGTGTTGAGGCATAGTTGGTCGTTCAGAGGGTAGGTTGAGAGCTCCAGGTGTAAATCGGCTGGCGGCACTGAGATGCGCGTGCAGAGACCTCTTGCTCAGGACGATTGGACCGGTTCAACACTTGGCTAACGGGTGAAAGGTAGTTGCGCACGACGTCCGTGATGGTTGTTGTAGGCAACATCGAGTACGGGCGTACGTGACGGGTTGTTCGGGTAACCCTGCAGGTGTAAATCGATTATAATCGCCGTCCCTCATGGTCAGTGAGTACCACTTGTTCACTGTACCTTGACGTAGAAAGAACAGGCTAGCTACATGTTAAAATGTTGCTGAATGAAAATGGACTTGATTGCTAATGATTTGTTGTAGTTTAGAGCTAACTAAAGTTCTTTTCAACTTTGGGCAAAGTACATGAGAGAAATGCGTTTCTTGTTTGATTGCGGCTCTCTCATGTGCCTTAGCGTAAGGTTCTCCACAACCTGCTGCTAAAACTTGAAAGTAAGGTTCCACTAATTAGGAGAGTCCTTGCAAATGATTTTTACCTCATGTAACCTATCAATCCCTCATGTAAAAGTTCTATGTTTAGGAGAGACGGGTCAGTCTTGCTGAGCCCTTATGCTCACTGCTTGTGTTTGAAGCTTTTGCAGGGTTCTATGAGGAAGGGACTCCCGAGGAAGAGACGGAACCCCAGGAGGGGAACCCCGTCGAGTGGGAGTCGTGCACGCCGCCGTGTTAGTGTGCGTGTGTGCTAGCAAGGACACGTTCACGGGCTGAACGTGAACTTGATGCGTAGTCTACGCCCGTGAGTGTAGACTGGACCTATTTTGATGTAAAAATGTTCATAAACCACTTTATGTAATAAAAGTTTTGCTTCCGCTTTGTACCTTTGATGTGTGTTATCCGGTGCTGTGCAACGCAGCACCCCTCAGCGTGATCCTGGCTCGACAAGAGCGTGGGGTCGTGTCACAAGATGGGCTCGGGGGTCACTGTCGGTACCCTCAATACCGGGTACCCCCGTGCACAGGGTGAAACTGCCTAAGGACCTCGCCCCTCCGCAGGTGCCACGTATCCAGTAGGGCTAGAGCGCCCCTCCCCCCGGAGGATAGCTCCGGGCCTGCCACGTGGCCCAGGAGGCCGGACCTCACCCCCCTCCGCAGGGGCGAGCTCCGAAGGCTCCACGTGTCCAGCAGGGCCGGAGCTCCCCTCCCCTCGGAGGATAGCTCTGGGCCCGCCATGTGGCGAGCAGAGCCGGACCTCCCCTCTCCGCGGGGGTGAGCTCCGAAGGCTCCACGTGTCCAGCAGGGCTAGAGCTCCCCCTCTCCTCAGAGGAGAGCTCCGGGCCCAACACGTGGCTAGCAGAGCAGCGTTGCCCGCCTGGTGCAGTAGGCAGCGGGAGTGAAGGCGCGCCATGCCTTTACCGTACACAGCATTCAAGACCCGCGCCTTCCCAAGACGAAGGGGTGCGACGCACGCCTGTCAGAAGGCGCTGTGACCAGTCACAGTCAAGACAGGCATACAGTGTCTGAAGCTGCAGACCATTGAAGGCAGCGACAAGACCGGACAAGACATGCCCTGCCGCCCCTGCCAACGCCAACGACTACACGCTACACCTAGCCTGCGGCATGGGCAGGGCGGCAGAACGAGGACCTCAACGCCAGCGCCAAGACTTAGCTGGTAGGAAATCACCCCGGGGCACCTGTCGGGTCCCCGTGGCCCACCTTGTAAGCCACCCGAGCCTTGGTCTATAAAGGGCTCGGGTAGGCAACGTTACAAGGGGTCGGCACTTTGCCCAGCTCCCTCTAGGTCATCCACACACTAAAGGAAACCAGTGCTCCGAGCACTCCCGTGGACGTAGGGTTTTACGCTACGGCGGCCCGAACCACGTAAATCCCCGTGTCAACCATCTCCTTCCTTCGTCCACTCCAGCGAGACCCTCGCGAGAGGACTAGCCCCGCCTAAAAAAGAACCTCCGCGGGCTGCCCAGAGCAGGCCCGGGGGAAGTGTCGACCGCAGACGCTTCGACAGTGCCACATTATGAGGTGTGGGTCTTTCACAGCGAATTAGCGTCTAAATCCATAGAAGAAGAGGAAGAGGATGTTTATAGCATGGGGGTTGATAGGATGAACGAGATGCTTGAATCTATACAACCAGACTTCAACGAAGATTCTCCTACAATGGAGGTTGAAGTGTTCTTCAAGCTTCTCAAAGCCTCAGAAGAGCTGCTACATGAGCACACAAAAGTGACCCTCCTTTATTTCATGACACGACTTATGGCAATTAAGTCTAAGTACGTTTTCTCAAATAATTGCTACAACAGCCTTGTCAAGTTGATCATGGATATTCTTCCAAGGCTCCATAAAGTGCCTAAAGACATGTCCCAGTCAAAGAAAATGCTTTCTAGTCTCGGTATGAAAACTGAGAAGATTGATGTGTGCTTAGAAAACTGCATGCTTTTCTAGAAAGAGCATGACAAAGAGAACAAGTGCTTAAAGTGTGGTAAATCGAGTTTTGTCGAAGTTGTTAACGACGACGGTGACAAGGTGACGATAGAAGTCGCACATAAGCAACTTCATTACTTACCCGTCACAATGTCAATGGTTCTACAATGCGGTACAATGTGGACGAAGATCCTCCTTGTAGTGACCTATCCATTTTTGTGATGAGGGGCACCCTTGTTGGTAGTAGCACGAGCTACAATTGTACCGAAGAAGAGAGGAAGGATGCTTTGCTATGCATGTATGCTAATATAGATGGGATGGACAAATATTTTGATTAAGTATTTGTTCTACATCTATGCTAAGTAATATTCTTTACTATACCTCAATGCTAATATTCTTGTTTTTTCAGATAGTGAGTTTCATAAACAAAACTGGACACTTAGACATCAACCTACGAGCAAGCAGGTAGAAACGATGTGACGAGATGGAATAAATGGAGGGCCTAATTTTCTATCTTGGTTTCGAGCTCAAGTAACTTTTTTTTTTCATTTCTCTATCTTAAATTATATAGTAGTATGTAAAAACATTCTTATAAGTTCATATCTAGACAGTGTATAAAATATGTTGATGTCTATCAAGACTTGCGATGACTATATTGCGGATCATTGAAAGTTAGAATCTATGGTCGGTAGGACATCAACTGGTTCCAATTCCGTTCGACTCAATTTGAAGCTCTTTGTCCTCTTGCAGCAATGACTAATACCGGAGTTGTAACGAGGGCAATCGATGTTGAAGGATGGGAAACTAATTATTATGGAATCATTAACAAAATCCTCGAATCCAATTTTGCCAGTAATAAGGAACTTAATGTAGTTTTCTTTGATTGTGATTGGTTTGATAACCATCATGGAAACCGACAAAACTAATTTGGCATGGTTGAAGTGAAACACAACGAAAGGCTATAAGGGACGACACTTTTGTCCTTGCAGACCAAGTTGAGAAAGTGTATTATCTATCTTATCCATGCGATAAGTTGAGTGCTTGGTGGGTCGTACACAAGGTCAATCCTCGTGAACGGCTATACACCCCAAGCGATGTTGGGTACCATGATACTCCGACGTTGGTTGGTGAGATTGATGATGTCTACCAAGAAGAAGACCTGCCAGCCTCATTTGTTGTTGAGTCTGGTCAAGAACTCGATGACTTAGTTGGAGATGTCAATGATGTACACACTTGTGAGAACCGCAAACGGAAACCAGTCACTAAAAGAGTTTGATGATCTGGTTTAAGGAGTAGAGTAAATGAGCGAGATTCTGATGAATTGTGGAAAGGAATACAAGTAATGTTCTGTTTATTTACTGTTTCATGTTGTATATTTTATAATAATTGTACCTAGCAATACATTATTAAAATAGGATGTCGTCAGATAAGGGTAAGGGGGTCAAGAAGACCGTGAAGAGGTTTATCAGCAGTGCGAGCAGGATGGCTCGCACACGGGACGTGGCGGACACCCTTTTACAGGGTAGTTTCTTAGCAGAGAGCACACGGTCTTAGTTTTTGGGACACGTGCCCTCAGAGCTCGCAAGCAGACTTGTTGCCTTTCAGCGGACCGAGGTGATTTGACTTACCAATCGTATTATATTATATTTTTAATAAATTTATTTATATATCTTAAAACTATTATAATATTTTAGGATGACTCAAAGTCTAAGTTAGAGGCCGAGGCCAAGGCGCCTTCTGAGCCACAGTCGGCTGACCACCCTTCCGGGTCGGCGGACCACCCTTACGGATCATCCGAGGACATGGAGGTGTGGATAAAGCGATGGACTAAGTGGCTCCTCCTCCGGTTACTAGAGACGAAGCAACACTGCCGGCTATTCACCCTGTTGGCGATAGGTAAGAAGCCCTTACATTGTAGCTTTAGAAAATTACGTAGTCCTAAAACTCTTTCATGCACAATTATTCCTGCAGCGGATGGGAGGACATTACCTTCAAGGGTAGAGGACGTCAGAGACAGGTCAACACTGTCTTAGGGAACCTCGTGCGTTTGCACTACCCTGGTGAGGTCTCTAGCAGCGATGAGTCTTCAAGTTACTTTAAGTTATTTGTAACTAATATTGCTATTGACACGTTTCCATGTTCTGCTTGTATTTGTAGGAGAAGTATTGGGAGGAGGCGGTGAAGATTCACGGCGAAGACTATGATTGTCAAAACGCACGACGTTAACGCCGTGTATGTGAGCGGTGGCGGAAAGCCCATGGATGGTGAGATGGAAGCTGTTTTCTATTTCTGTCAATTCCATACATAATCTTACTCTCAATCTTTTTTGAAGTTTTTCTATTTTTGATGGAGTGGTTGACTCGAGGGAGGCAAGATGTTTGAGGGGCTTCTCCTTGCACTCTTCGTCCGCTGGACCCAACCGGCGAATGTCGCAGAGGGACCTAGAGCTCCAAAGTGTCCAAGCGGAGCTGTGCCTGACACAGGAGAAGCTCTATAAGCAAGAAACACTTGCGAAGGAGAGGAGTATCAAGCTAGCTACCATGCACAGATGCAAGCGGCGATACAGGTAATAACTTAAAATACTAAACAATCGTATCATTTCATTACTATTTATATGCTAATACTTTGCTATCATAGGCATTAGCTCAACAGCATGGGCAGTAGGTTGCCATTCTCTCATGACAGCCGCCGATGGAGCCACAGGTACCTTTTTTCAGTAGCACAGGTAAGTAACACTTCTTGAAATCAACAAAAATTTGATTACTATTGCAACTAGCCAAAATTAGTCAAACATCAGCAAATGTAGCTGCATCTAGTATATTTTAGCAAAATATAGCCAAACTTAGCCACAATTGCTCAATTCTACCTCGTGATAAGAAAAGTTAGTGAAACATATACTTTTGAAGCTAAAACATGTCTAATTACACTTGTACAATACATGGATCGATGACATAGGCTCAGACTCCATTGCCGCAGCTAACGGGACCTGCAGCAAAATGCAAGGACGACTTTCTGGGCTCTAGAGATAGCGAACGTGGGAGTGTCTAGTGCCGTGTGTTGTATCCGGTATTATTGTTATCTGAACAGCTTGTGAGCTTATTTATATTGTTATGTATCTTCCTATGAGCTGACCATCATACCAGGTTAGCAGTTTTCTATTTGTAAAAAAAATCACTTATGTACGATGGCCTGGATGTGGCCGTCGTAAATAAGCCTGTGTAACTTACGACGGCCGATACTAGTCCGTCGTAAATAAGGTTCTCAAGGGTATGTTATTTATGTCATTTGAGTTGTGACGACCGAAAACTGTCGTAAATAACCCAATATGGTCGTAATTAAGTCATTTACGACAGCATATGGCATAATTACGACGGTTTTTGGACTTCGTTAGTTATCGTGTTTCTTGTAGTGATTGCTATCCGTTTTACCCATCCCCCTTTGTTTCCTACTAGAACATCCTATCCTATCCATCATCCTTCCTCACCTTCATTTGGGATTATAGGATACCCTAGGCAATCTTAGGTGAAATGCTACAGAGGTATCTTCCGTGTGTTTACGGAAATCATCTTGCTTTGGCCATAGGTTAGCCTAGTTGTCATGAGCCTTGCTGGCATCCATTACCAACATGACCTGTACATGTAAGAAATACCAACGAAATATAAACCTTGTGTTCAAACTCAAGTTACATCTTTTTTAAACAAAGCAAAGCAAATATTTTTAAATTTGTAAACAAATTTTACTAGGTGATGTTTTCATAAACTTTTTCTTGCATAATTATAACCTGAGTAAAATTTGTTTACAAATTTATTAATATTTTCTTTGCTTTGTTTAAAAAAGATGTAACTTGAGTTTGAACACAAGGTTCATAATTCAAGTATAAATAAAATTTCAGTGGAAAACTTCTCAAGGATGTTCTAAATATTTAAATGAATATTTCAGGCAATTTGATCAAATGTCAAACAAGAAATAAACCCATACATAGGAGGAAATTCCATTCGAATTTGAACTTCAGCTCAAATTTACTTGCATTCAAATTACATGCATATTTTCACAGGCGGTAGTTATTAAGGGCTGCCTGTGAAGTTGAATTTGAACCAAAATATCTGAATTTGATAGGAGGTAATTTATCTTCACATGCGGTTTTTTAAGGGCCGCCTATGAAGTTGAATTTGAACCAAAATATTTGAATTTGATAGTTTGGAATTTGGAGTCTCTGGACTCCTTCTTCGTCGTTGCCCAATTTTTTTCTTTTTTTTTTCTTCTTTCGTGTGCAGAATCTAGAGAAGTAGTCCAAAGACTCTAAATTCCAAACTATCAAATTCAAATATTTTGGTTCTACTTCACAAGCGGTCTTAAAAATATCTGCCTTTGAACATAATTCCCTCCTATCAAAGTCAAATATTTTGGTTCAAATTCAACTTCACAGGCGGCACTTAATAACAACCACCTGTGAAGAATAATTTTCCTAGGCGTTTTTAGGTAAGGACCGCCTGTGATGATACTCTCAGGACAGAGTGTGGGCAGTTACTCTCACGATAATCACATCGCATCACTCAACCGCCACATTCATTGGATATTCTTATAACATCCAAGTCCATAGTGTTTTATCGATCACCCTCACAATTCAGTAACTCAGTTAAATAGAACCAAGACTACTCGTGTGTTTTTCCCAATGGCCAACTTTCCTCTCGATCCCACCAGTTAATCCCGCCTCTGATGACTATTGAAGATGGAGGAGTTCATAGGGTTGCTCGTCGTTCTTGCTTTCTGGTAGAAGATATCACTCGGTTCAATTAAGAAATGGTCATTGCTGTCACAGAAGAGGTACTGTCTCCTGCACAAAAAAGTGTTCTTTTCATTGAGATTGTTTAGTACCTAGAGGATACCTTGCATCTAGAAGTCAAAAACTTCGGTTCTCATACTTTCGGAACTGGTTTGTTTCGTTTAAAGCACCCTTATAGCAGAGATGTTGTGATTGCGGTAAACCCTCACCAGGATGGAAATCACCTTTTCTAATTTGTTAAGCATGATGGAACTCCCCTGAACTTCAGGCGTACCATGTTTACTATGAGAGTGTGGGTTTTATTTCTCGACTTTCCTTTAGATTTATGGAAGTATAGACACATCAAACAAGTTTGTTCAATCTTCGGACCAGTTATTGTTCTGGGATAGGAATGATTCTTTCCGGGCTCGAGTTTTGGAATTCGTTATGGTTGAGAATATTTTGGATATCCCTCGTAGTAATGTGATAAAGTTCGGGATGGAATGTGGAGGGGAAGGCTGTTCTTGGACGATCCCAATTTATCCCCTCACCTATAGTTCTGTGGATGTTTTTGCTGTTGATGAGATCGATCCTCCTTCTCAAAATGGTAATCCCCATCCTTTGGTTGGTCTGATAGTCTTAGGACCAGTTATCCCTGAATAGAGTGTGGGACCTTCTCACATATCACCAGTGCAACTGAGGGAGAATATTGGTACTCAGGAGAGTATGGTGGGAAAGGAAAAGTTGATTTCTAAGTTCAAAGAGTGGGTAACAACCTTTGACAATTCTACGGGGAATGCTTCTATTTCTTTGGTTCTACCTGCTGCTATAGTCTTGTTAGATCAGAATGATAGAAGAATCACTAACATTCCTTTCATTCGATGGAAGAAGAGGTGGTACTGGGCCCCGTTCTTTTCTCTGAACCCCATGAGACAGAGCATGTTTCAAAAGTAAAAGAGAAAGAAGTTGTTGCACCAGTCTCTCCTCCAGACTCGCCTGATCCCGGTTTCCCTGATCTCCCTATTCCTCTGAAGATTACAGGTTGTGTGGAGCATTGGATATGTTCTCATAAAGATCAGATTAAAGATCAGGATCACATCTGTTTTGAGGTGCAGCTTATCACGAAAGAATAACAAATCAGGACTGTTAAAGTTAAACCTTTAACACTGCCTTCTTTAGAAAACACAGTTACCGCATTCTGAGTCTACTAAGGCTCGTCGTATCTTCACCAGATCCAAGGCTAAACAAATAGGTATCACGATCAAAGGGCACAAGACCACCTTGCATCAAGAGGCCACAATAAAAACCAGAAATCGGTGACAAGGGAAAGCAAGGGCAATTTTGCCAAGCGTAAACATACTGAGGGTACTTCTTTGGCTCTATTATCTTTACATGACTCTGATTTTGAATTACATGATTTAAATGATATTTTTAATGCTGATGAAGTTCTCCATGAAATAGCGGTGGCTCCAAAGTATGAAGATGGTCCAACTCAACCTGAGGAGGAAGATGGGGATAGGTCTTCGATGTTGAAGAAAATAACATCTGAAAGAAGGCCTATCATTTAGTTATTTAGGATGAAATTTTTAATATCACTATTTTGAAGTATGCTACATGTGAGACACTAGGGTTGATTCGTATGTTCTATATTTTATCTAAATCTTATAAATGGAGGGTTTTCAGATGCTATGGTTGATTCGCAAAGTTAATTATTCTGTTCTGTGTTTTCTGCTATATAAACCATGTTAATTATTCTGTTCTTTGTGTTCTGCTGTATGGGCAAAGTTAATTATTATGTTCTGTGTGTTCTGCTGTATGGACAAAGTTAATTATTATGTTCTATGTGTTCTATTTGTTCTGTGGATTTGAATTCACAGGAGGTCATAAGAAGCACCGTCGATGAATAATTTTCACAGACGGTCGTAAGTATGACCGTCTGTGAAGGGTAATTTTTACAGGCGGCCCGTAAAAGCACCGCCTATGAAGATCTATTTTCACAGGCGGTTTTACATAAGGACCGCCTGTGAAACTGGGGTTTAGTTCGGAGGTGGGATTTAGTCCCACCTCTGGACCGTCTTGTTTTATTGTTTCAATTGTTGTGAGCAAAATAAAAGATAATGCTTCCTAGAGTACTATGGTTGGGGATCCCAATATTAGGTTATCACAGTCCGGATAGACTAATATTAGGGTTCCCTATCGTAATACGCCAGAAGTCATCATCTTTAAGTGTCTAAGTTCATGCGATTTCGAATGGAGAAGTGTGCCTCACCTTATAAGTCGGGTTCAACGCCCTCAATATTTCGGTGTGGGACAAAAGTTTCCATGCTGGTGCAGGTGCACGACACGCCGCTAGCCGACTCATGGGTCGAAATTGCATGCGGCCAAAATCTTTACAGGCGGTCTATAAGAAGCACCGCTTGTGAAGAACAGTTTTCACAGGCGGCCGTAAGTATGACCATCTGTGAAGTATAATTTTCACCAACGGCTTGTAAAAGCGCCACCTATGAAGATATATTTTCATAGGAGGTTTTACATAAGGACCACCTGTGAAAATGGGTTTAGTCTGGAGGTGGGATTTAGGGACCTCGGGTACCTAACTTGGCCGAATCCATCTTATAAGATTGGATGCCTCTATTGCAACGAACTCACTTGACTATCACTACTCTGGACTCCAGTACTTTCTGTTCTTCCATAGAACTGTTGCGCTATTGTGCGGCTGGGCCTGACTGGCCTGCTTGCAGTGCTTCGCGCACTCACGACTTTGTTGGGTCTGGCTGCCTCTGTTGTTGCCAAAAAAAATTAAAATCAGAATTATGACATAAGTTGAAATGGATTTTCAAATGAATTTAGGATGGTAAACAGTTCCTGGTTGCATATAACCAAGTTTCATACATATGAAAACAACTCTAGTGAAAGAAAAAGATTATGAAAACATAAGCCATACAAAGAGAAACTAAAAATAAAAATTTGTCAACTTCAATATTTGCTGCTTCATTACACTACGTTCAAATTTACAAATATATACTATATCTGTCAAATTCATTAGTAGAAAATATAAAGTACTTCATGCATGGCAACTCTAATTCATTTTATACAATTTTTCCTGTATCGACATAATCTCGCATGTTGGGTTTCGAATCCTTTTTTATTTTTTTCTTTCTACGCGCTTGACATTTTTTGGACTGCTGAAGAGGAACATATCTTCATATTGATTATATTACTCTTCATTATCTCTCTCATTCTCAACTCCAACAATATTTTGCTTTTCAGAAACAACTACTGCATCTTCTCAGCTCCTGGATCTTGTACATAAAAGACTTGTGCAAGGCGATTGGTGAGAACCCAGGGTCACCTTTATAGCCCACTTTCACACTATTATGGTGTTTGACCCATTGACACTTGAACACAGGTATTTGCATTCTTTCACCATAATCGAGCTTTCATATTTCCTCTATGAACACAAAGTATGTGGTCTTTTGCCCCAGTGGATCATAAGCCTTTATAGAAATTCCACTATTTTGCGCAACACTCTTACTTAGTTTTGCCTTAGTGTAAAATGTGTACCTATTGATGTCATATGCTTGCCATGATGTCACCAAGGCAGATGGGCCAAAAGCTAACTTCTTCATTTTTGCCTCTTCTATAGAGTCACCATATGGTATATTTTGTCCATTAACCATTCAGTGAAATGACTTCTGTGCTCTCTCATGATCCAGTCCTCTCCACGGCCTTGGTTTTCTCTGCAAAGCTCAATTTGGCGTTCCTCGATGTACGTCTCATCTATCGCGAGTTGTTGTAGTACCTAAAATATGAACAATGTACTAATTTGAATCCTGAACGATGAAAGTTTTATTACCCACTTTGCCTCTCCCACATAGTCTACCCTCATGTACGGGTATAAGCACACCTATTTGTTTTCCATCTCTAATGTAATCAGCGCCTTCCATAATTGAACCCTCTGGGTGAGCACGATTCCGCATATAACCCTTCAATACTACTAAATATTGCTCCAATAGAAACATATGATGTAAATATAGTGGCCCCAATGCTTTGATCTGATCTACGAGATGTATGATTAGGTGTACTTGCATATCAAAAAAGGATGGTGGGAAACACATCTCAATCTTGCACATAGTCTCGATGATGTACGTTTTCAGATACTCTAAGCCTTCACAAGATATCACCTTTTGTGATACTGAATTGAAGAATTAACACAAACTTGTGATGACAACTTTTATATGCACTGGTTGATGACCCTTATTGCAATGGCAAGGAACATTGCCATCATCATATGACAACCGTAAGAATTGTAGCCAAATAAAGACAAGTCTTTCATCAAGACTAGTTTGCTGATATTGGATGAGAATCCCGTGGGCACTTTGACCCCACACAAGCATTCACAAATTACTTTTTTTCTGTAGTGTCAAGTTGTAGCTAGCTGAAGGAAGGCAGTGCTTCCCGTTGCCTTTTTCTACTAAGTGAAGCTCTGGTCTAATGTCAAGATTTACTAGGTTCATACGTGATTTTAATCCATCCTTTGTCTTCCTCGGCATGTCCAGCGAGATTTCAATTATGCTGTCAAATAAATTTGTTGTAATGTGCATCAAATGAATACTATGGCAAATTTCTAGATCCTTCGAGTACAGAAGATACATGAAGAAATTGATTGTTTATTTAAAGCCGTGTAAATTGTATCAACCAAAGATGTAGTTTCTTTCCCCTTCTTACTTCATTTTTTTTTTGCCCTTACCAGAAACAACTTCAATGTTCTTGATCATTTCGAACACGAGTTTTGCACTAAGGTTTTGGCACAGTACCTTTTTTATTTTGCTATTAAATTGTTTCTTCATCTTTCGGTACTTGTGTGTATCTGTTGACAACCACCAGTGTCTTATGCTCACCAAATTTTTAGATGAAGTGAGGTACAGAAATCCAGTTCCATCCATGCACATTACACAACCTTTCTTCCCTTTCGTTTGTCCCAATAATATAAAGAGTCCAGGATAATCATGGATGGTAACGAATATCATTGCTCTTAGTGTGAAATACTCCTGCTTGTACTTGTCCCATGTACGTACTCCTTCATTCTACCGCTTTGCCATATTTTCATTAGAGGTTCTAGGAACACACAATTTTGATGCCAACCTGTTTCGGACCTTGAATAAGAATAGATGACAAAATGTACTTCCTCTTGTGACAAAATCAGGTCGGTGGTTTGTACATCACTAGGACCACGGGCTATGTGCTGTGTATGCTCCTTCTTTTCACCAAGCGGATTCATTCCGTCTGTATCGAAAGCGAACTCTGGATACTGAATATCAACATTTTTCCATTGTGTTGCATCACGAGGGTGTCAAATCTGTTTATTATTCTCCATGCGCTGCTCAGAATGCCAACACATATGTTTGGCCTCCCTAGGGTTTGAGAACAAACGCTTCAAGTGATCAATTACTGGAAGGTACCACATCACCAAATCAGAAATCTTTTTTATTCTTCTCGTCTCCATCATCAGAAGTATCATCATCATCATCACCCTTAGGGCCAATAGAACTCTTTTTATTTTCCTAGGCGTTATTCATGTTGGTAACATATTGGTGATTATATTCCTTGTTGTATCTACTAACACTACAGATCGGGCATCTCATTGCGAGCTCATGCTCTTTATAGTATAGAATACAATGGTTCTGACAAGCGTGTATTTTTATCACACCTAGCGACATCATACTTAGAAGCTTCTTCGCTTTATAAGTGATTTTCATCAATTTATTTGGATTTGGAAGATTTGTTGCTAGAAGATTCAAAAGATCAGTGAAACTACAATTGGACCATTCGTGGGTGGCCTTCAACTTTAGTAGTTCTACAACTGCATGCAACATAGTAAACTCTTTATCACAACCCTTCGACTCATCATATCAAAGCTCCTTTGACGCTCTCTATAATGTCTCAATTTTACTTAAATCTTTACATATTCCCATAGAAATCAATACATATGGTTGCATGTGATGCAACATCTCCTCACAATCAAACTCATCATCGTCGCCATCATCATGATTGTCATGACCATAATCAGTATGAGCATTATCGCCATCAAAATATCTGACACCTTTCTCGTCATCATTATCCACTTGATGTGTATCTAACTCATCATGCTCTATCCATATTGTGTAGTGTTAGTATTTCTTACGTCTACAGGTCATTCTGGCAATGGATGCCAGCAAGTATTATGACATCTAGGCTAACCTAGAGCCAAAGCAAGATGATTCCGCAAGCAGACCGAAGATACCGCTGTATCATTTCACCCAAGAGTACTGCCTAGGGTGTCGTATAATCCCAAAGAAAGGTGAAGAGTAGCAAGATGAAGGATAGGATAGGGTGTTCTAATAGGAAACCAAAGAGGATGGGTAAAAAGATAATAAGGGGGTAGTATGACACATACTGAGCGATCTACTCTAAAGATAAGATAGTCCTAGTGAGAGTTAGACTAAGGTGCTTCTAGTATACATATGCATAGCCTATATAGTGTACACATGCATATGATAGTAGTGAATACTAGGACTTAGTGGTCCAACATATCGTGCACGAGCTTACTCCTGGTAACACCAGGGAGACTCCCGCCAAGAGCATGTGGCATACACTACAGGAATCGGGACTATAGACGACGGCCGGAAACCGTCGTCAATAAGGACACTACCGTCGTCAATAAGTTATTGACGACGGTAAAAATTTATAGACGACGGTTTTCAGCTGTCGTCAATTATTAGTCGTCAATAAGTTTATTGACGACGGTAACCGTCGTCAATAAATTTATTGACAACAGCTAAATCTAGCTGTCGTCAATAAACTTATTGACGACAGCTAAATCAGGCTGTCGTCAATAAGCTTATTGACGACGGCCAGGAAACCGTCGTCAGTAACCGTGGCTTATTGACGACGGTTTACACTAGGCCGTCGTCAATAACAATTGCTTATTGACGACGGTTTCTGGTACCTGGCCGTCGTCAATACTAATGGCTTATTGACGACGGCCAAGTACCAGAAACCGTCGTCAATAAGCTTTTCATTTTTTAAAAAAAACAGAAAATCCTGCCCTGGCTTCGAGGCCAGCCCTGGCTCGATGGCCAGATCACAGGCAATCAAAATATACATCACAGAATTGCATAAAAACACTATACGCATGCCACACTACCCTACGCTACCCCGACCGCTGCCACCGGAGTCCAGGAAGTCGTCGTGCGCTCGTCCAAACGCTGGTTGCTGAGGGGATGGAGTTTCCTGAGCCCGCGTCACCGATCCCTATGATGTACATGTATAGTTAGACAAATTAGAAGTTCACAAATGTGTATATGATTAAATAAACTCATTACAAGTTAAAATTGAGCAAGTTAGCTAGATTTGGCTATGTTTGAGTAAGTTTGCTCATATTTTACTAAGTTTGAGAAGTATGGACTAGTAGTGTTTGTGTTTGAGCTAGTTCAAAAAGTTTTGGCTATGTTTGAGTAAGTTTGGTCATATTTGACTATAGTTGAGTAAGTTGTACCATATTTTACTCTGTTTGAGGATGTTTAACTAGTTTTCTCTAAGTTTAAGTAAGTTTGATCAAATTCAACTAAATTTGAGCAAATTTAACTAGTTGCAGCTATTATGAGAAATTTTGTACCTGTGCTCCTGACGTCGGCCCCTGTGGTAGCTGTATCGGTGGCGGCGCCCACTGAGGAAAGACAACGGGTTGTCCTGTGGCCATAGCCTGCAAATATGAAGTAAATTATTATACATGTCATTTATATATTAGAAACGTTGAGTACAATGATCTGAACTTACCTGCATGGCAGCTTGCAGCTGTATCATGTATGAGTGTTGATACTCGTCCCTAGCCCGAAGCTCGGCTGCCTGCCTCTCGTTCACGAGCCTCAGCGCTTCCTGCGTCCTCTAGAGCTCCTCCTGGACACTCTGGAGCTCCAGATCACGGCTGCCACGCCTGCTGGATCCACCCTGCGATGAAGAGGCCCTCGAGTAAGACCGCGCCTCCCTCGAGTCTACTACTCCATCGAAGATAGCCAACCTACACAACGAAGTAAGAGTATTAAAGTTTCGTATCTCGAAGTTAATGAAAGTAAATGAAAACAACAGAACTCACCGGCCGTGAGGTATACCGCCACCGCTTGCATAGGCGGCTTCAGGTACGATCGGCGAGTTCTGCCAATCGTAATCGTCGCCTCGAAGCCTCCGCACCTCCTCCCCATACTTTTCCTGAAAATACAGAAAATTAAAGTCATCAGAAGTTTTAAAGATAATACAATTAAGTCAACTAAAGAACTCACCAACGTCTCTGTCGCTGTCCCATGTGACCCCTCCTCCACACCTGGATAGCGGTCGGCTCCTGATCGATCTCGCGCTCCTATCGATACGTGTTAGCACAATGATAGCGATAGAAATTAACTAGAATATAATTCGAGTATCACTTACCATCCGTTTAGCAAGGCGTACGTAGCCGTCCTCGCCAAGACGGTGTTTCCCGTCCGTCCCTCGACTCTGTCGGCGGGTCATCAACACGCCTTGGAAGCCCTGGCTCGCCCAACGAGCACACAGGGAACTGTAGGCGTCCGGACAGGACTCAAGCCACGGTATGCTGACCTGCACACATTTGTTGTTGGATCAAAACATTGATGAAAATTGGATAATGAAGCAAAGTAAAATAAAGAATTTACCTCTGCGTACTGTGCCTCCGTCATGTACTTGTCCGCCACATCCCTAAACTGCCCCGGCTCACCCTCGTCCGGATGCAACTTATAGTACGCCTTCGTAGCCTGAATGCGAGCCGTTGAAATCGACCGCGTCAGGAGCTTCCTAGCGATGTTGTTGAAGACCAGGCGAGCGTGATCCAGCTGGGCCTCGTCCTCCAAACGGTAATATTTCTACAAGTAGAAATATACAAGTTAATGTATTTAACATATAATAGGTTCGCATTTAACGAATAGACGATTTACTTACCATGAATTCATGCCACACATGCTCCTGGTGGTTGCCGTAGGTAATGTCCTGGGCCGTAGCGTAATCGTCCCAAGACGTAGCAGCCCGTCCGTTCACTAGACCGGGGTAGTGACAACGGATGAGCTGGCCCAGGACAGCGTTGACCTGGCGGTGGTGTCCTTGACCCGTGAACGAGTCATCGGCCCAAGACCTAATACACAATTCTCAATTAGTACATATATAAGTGTTAAAATATCTAAATTGATTTGTTATAGATTTACTTACCTATCGCCAACCGGACGAATAACGACCCGATCTTCTGGTCGTGCAGGAACCGGAGGAGGAGCCACGTAGTGGCTCCTCCTGTAACGCCGCTGTGGAGCCGGCTCCACATCAGGCTCTGTGGAAGGCTCTGAAGCAGGGTCTGAATCCTGCGGTGCCGGAACCTGAAGAGGATCCGAAGCAGGATCTGTAACAGGCTCTGAAACCTGTGATGTCTGAAGAGGACCCCTTGCCTCTGTCTCCTCAGACGTAGAGTCGTCCTAAAAATTTGAAGATTGGTAATATAGATTTAAGAAAGTTATTTATATAATTTATGTAATTTAATATTCTTTACCTGTCGTGACCGCTCTCGTGACCCCTGGCCTCTGTCGAGGCCCAACAGCTGAGACAGTCTACCATTGCTAGACTGACAGCCCTGGAAAACGGAGTCTGCTCTCGGGGGCAGAAAGCCCCGCGTCCCCCGTCGTCTACTGCTCGATGACATCCTGATGAAAGGAAATTTGATAATGAATTTAAAGGAAAATATAGAAGACGAAAGAAGAGATGAAAGAAACGATACTTGTACTCAATTTCAAAATTCATCAGTATCACGATCATGTACTCTACTTCGTAAACCGGACCATCGATCTTTTGTCATGGTTGTTCGCCGTTTTCGTTTTTTCACATTATGAGTCTGTACATCTTGTGCATCTCCAACTAATTCATCGAGTCGTAGACCAGGCTCAACGACAAAAGAATCCGACAACTCTTCTTCTTGGTAAACAACATCTGCCTCATCAATGTAACCAGTATTGTCCGGTGTATATAACCGCTCACGAGGATTCACCTTTTGTACAACTCACCATGCACTAAGTTTTTCGCATGGATATTGTAGATAGTACACTTGTTCGACTTGTTGTGCAAGGACAAAGGTGTCGTAGCCTCGTAGTCGGTCCTTGTGTTTGACTTCTACCATGCCAAATTGGTTTTGTCGAGTTCCATTATTATTATCAAACCAATCACAGTCAAAGAAGACTACTTTAAGGTCTTTACTCCCGGCAAAACTAAATTCTAGGATTTTGTTTATGATCCCATAGAAATTAGTTTCATGTCCTTCGGCATCGGCGGCCCTCGTCACAACTCCGGTGTTTGATGTTGCCCTTAGAGGACGTTGAGCTTCAAATTGAGTTGAATGGAATCGGAACCCATTGACATCATATCGACCGAAGAGTTTAACTTTAATGGATCCGTTGGACAGTTGTCGCAAATCTTCATGAACACCGGCTTGTGTCTTGCACTGTCCAACATATGAAGTAAGAAGACTATTTTATGCTATGAACATAATTACTAAGAGGAACAAGACAAGGAAAACTTTACATGATTTCAAAACCACGTTTGGAAGTTAGGTCCTCCATTTACTCCATAGTGTCGCATTGTTTGTATTTGCTTGCTAGTAGGTTGCTGCTTAGACTTCCAATTTTGTCGATCGAACTCACTAAATCAGGACAAAACAGAATTATTGGTGTAGATGTATAACACACCACGCAAATTAGTATAGATGTTGAACAACCACTTACTGAAAAAAATTGTCCATCCCATCTATGTTAGCGTACATGTATAACAAAGCAGCTGTCTTTTCATCTGCTGAAGCATCATAGCTCGTGCCACTACCAACAGTAGTGCCTCTCGTTTGAAAAAGTGAGAGTTCGCTACAAGAGGTTGCTTCAGCCATATTATACCGTAACACCGATGCATTAACATTGTGTTCTTCTGCAAAGTAGACACTTGAAAAGTATCCTATCTTCTGAAGTGTAAATGCTTCGGCGATGCATCCTTCAACCCTTGCCCTATTACGAACCATCGGTTTTAGACATCTGAGTGCTCTTTCAATGTGGTACATCCACCTATATTGAACAGGGCCACCTACTTTAGCTTCATATGGAAGATGGATTAGAAGGTGTTGCATTGGATTGAAGAACCCTGGAGGAAATACTTTTTCCATCTTACATAAAAGCACGGGTATCTCTTTTTCCAACTTCTCCATCATCTCCCTTTTGATTTCTTTAGCACAAAGCTGTCTATAAAAATAGCTAAGCTCGGCTAACACCTTCCAAACCTCATCATCAAGATAGCCTCGAAACATAACCGGCAGAAGTCTTTCCATGATTATGTGATAATCATGGCTCTTCAAACCAGTAAGATTTCCAGTCTTAACATTAACGGCTCTTCTCAACCGTCTGGGAACTTCAACTGTTTCAACCACTTGAAGACTTCTTTCTTTTCTTTTGGTCGAAGGCAGAAAGAAGCTCGTGGTTTGCCACTAGCTTCGGAGAGCTCAAGACTTGGTCGGTTACAAACCTCTGCCAAATCCTTCCGAGCTTTTATATTGTCTTTTGTTTTTCCCGTCATATCCAAGCACGTGCTTATGATGCATTCGCCCATGTTACGTTCCTGGTGCATGACATCAATGTTATGCATTAGAATTAAAGACTTCATATACGGTAACTCCCATAGTGCACATATATGAGTCCAATTGTGATCCTCTCCGTAACCAACAAAATATCCAGGACGACCTTCATTTGGCACTAGATTGTTGAGCTGTTTAACAATTTCCGACCCGTTCAGACGTTGTGGTGGTCCCTTTTTTACAATGGTACCCTTCCTGAAGGCATTTCTCTGTTGCCTAAACACGTGATTTGGCGGTAACCAACGTCTATGACAATCAAAGTAGCATATCTTGCCACCATGACTTAGACGAAAACAATCCGTGTCCGAAGCACATATTGGACATGTCAATCGACCATGAGTGCTCCAGCCAGAAAACATGCCGTAAGCTGGAAAATCAAGAACAGACCACAAGTACGCAGCTCGAAGGTTGAATTTCTGTTTTCTATAACAGTCGTACGCTTCGACTCCTGTCCATAACATTTTGAACTCTTCAATCAATGGCTGCATCATCACGTTCAGTCGTGAACCAGGATGATCCGGTCCAGGTACAATAAGGCATAGGAACATGAACTCATACTTCATACAAAGCGATGGTGGTAAGTTGTACGGAATAGCGAACACGGGCCAACAAGAGTATGGTGTGGCGTTTGTACTAAACGGTGAGAAGCCATCTGTCGCCAATCCAAAGCGAATATTTCTCGCGTCATTGGCGAAATCTGGATCAAAGCGGTCAAGCGCCTTCCATGCCTCACCGTCCGACGGGTGCACCATCATGATGTTGTTCTCACGTACACCTTCTTTATGCCACCTCATGTGTCTAGCTGTTTTTTTAGATAGAAACAAACGCTTGAACCTAGGTGTGACAGGCAAGTAGCGAAGCTGCTTCTGTGCGACTTGAGTCATTACTTTTGAACCGTCGTCATTAACATTTCGACAAATCTCGCTTTACCACATTTTAAGCACTTGTTCTCGTTGGCATGCTCTCTCCAAAAAAGCATGCAATTGTCTAGACACATATTAATCTTCTCATATTTCATACCTAGACCAGAAATCAACTTCTTAGACTGATACATATCTTTAGGCACTTTATGTGGTTGTGGAAGGATATCGCTGATCAATTTGATAAGATCGTTGTAGCAGTTATTGGAGAAGAAATACTTAGACTTAATGGCCATAAATCTAGTCATGAAAGTAAGGAGCGTCACTTCGGTGTGTTCATGCAACGGCTCTTCCGAAGCTTTGAGAAGCGTGAAAAACGCTTCAACCTCCGTTGGAGGAGGATCCTTCATCAATTCAGGATTTATGGCATCAAGCATCTCGTCCATCCTATCGACCCCCGTGTTGTCATCCTCATCTGAAACTTGTAAGGGTTGAGAAGATGTCTCACCGTGAAAGGTCCACACCTCATAATCTTGCATGAAACCGTATCGACATAAGTGAAACGCCAAATTCACTTTGTCCCAACACTTTGCACCTTGACATTTCGTACATGGGCATCGCACCTTATCGATCTTTGACAATGAAAAAGCTCGATCTACAAAAGCATCTGTCTTTGCGAACCACTCATCCGAGTGACCACCAGAACTGTTCTTCCAACCGGTATACATCCAACTACGATCCTCACCCATGTTTGAATCTGCAGTTTAATGTCAAGGAAATTATAGTTACTTTATAATTTATTTATGTCACGGCCCTACATCTATTGGAAAGGATAGGTCCTAAACCCACCCAAGAGTGATCGAGCGGAGCGTGCTCATGAGGAGACGCGTGGTATGGATCCGAACGAAATTTCGGCAGCATAACCCCGCTGTTCTCCACTGCACGCCCGAAAATGGTGCAGCAGAGAACAACAGGGTTATGCCGTCGAAATCTCGTCTAGACCTAAACCCGCGTTTCATCACATGCCACGCCCCCTCGGTCACTCCCAGGCTGTCCAAAAAGGGACAATTTCGAACGTACACACCTCACATGCGTAACACATGTGAGACGGGCCCGTTCGAAACGGGTGACGCATGTTGTATAGGTTTACGTCAATCTTTCGTTTTTGAGTCATTTAAAAGAGAGAGAGAGGAAAGAACGAGAGAGAAGGAAAGAACGAGAGACAAAGAAGTGGGTTAGCCGTCCTAAGTTATGCCCCGTTGGGGCCTGCCATTATCTTACAACGCCTTTAGGGTTAGCCATCGTACGTTATGCCCCGTCGTAAGTGGGTCAAAGATGAAACCGCACCGTCGGGGCCCGCCGTCCACGCGCGGGAGCTTGCCGTCCTCGTGCCTGTCTCGACTAATACATTACCAATAAATGGGCCGTGACAGAACCTAAATGGGTCGTGTCAGGCCGGACCGGGCCGAAACCCATTTATTTACATATAGTAACTAATCACGCAATCAATCAAAATATTATTTAAACAATAATCAATAACAATACTAATTAAACAATTAATCATCTAAGGCCAGTTGCTTCAACACAATCAGCCCATATATGAGTCCAGCTATAGTAACCAAGGCTTTGCTAGTAGGTTCAACACAATCAGCCCATATATGTTAACAATGGCCTCTGGAGTGTTTGTCTCACTTTATTTGTTTCAAAATGATTCATCTATCTTGTTTTTCAAGTAGTATTAGCAAGATACAACTTTAATTGGGGACAAATCAATGCATGTACAGAGAGAACATAAAAGCTGTAGGCTTTGCCTAGTATCCTTCAATTCAGTTTGTGTCTTTCAATTTGAGGATATATCAGTTCTCAAAGGTATCCATTAAACGTGAGTGAGGAACTGTATTTTTTTGTTTATTCTGTGGTGTGAATGTAATCGTAAATCTATACTGTGTACTCATACCTCTTCTTTCACAGTGCATAATTATTCAATGCTATTCTACAGTGTGCAAAAAATGAAATTTCATAATACATATATGGGCATAAAAATTTATAGATCAGTTTCACTCAACTTCATTTCCAGCGTAAAGAGGTAAAAAAATGATCCCCGAACCAAGATGAGTACGCTCTTAAACTTATGTGGAGATGAATGTTATACAATGATCTCTCAATAATTTGTTAGGACCTTATTGAAAAGAAGAAAAAGCTACATGGGTAACCGGTTCATTTATTTGTGACAGCTGTTCATTTCACCATATACTCCCTTTTGCAAGGGTGTCTCTCATGCGTCTATTATATATATGTGTGTAGGTGTGTGTAGAGAGAGAGAGAGATATGGCCAATAAAAGAAGTAACCATGTTCGCTCTAAAGACTTAGAAATTCTCATGTTAATTAAAAAAGAAAGAAAAATCACTCACCAATGCCTTATAAAAATGGCTAAAAATACCCCTATGTATATTTTTTAAAATTACTCACCATTATCATTATAAAAAATAAATTAAAATATCCAGAATAGATCTATATATTTTCAAATTACTCACCATTTATATGACCAAAAATGGCTAAATTAACTAAATATTTGTACATGGCGACACTATCATCAAGAATACAATAAACCAAAAATAGTAGTGATAAAATAGTAATAATGATACAGTAAAAATAAATTGAGGCATCCAAACATAATATAATTTTAGACATAGTTGAATTGTTGATAACACTCTTATATTTGATTCGTTAATTCTAGCAACACAAATATGCGGGCCATGCAACTAGTCCACTTTTATTTAGGCTATTCATCAAAGCCTGGATGCAAGGAAAACCTTTCCCTGACCCATTTCTTCTAAAAAGCCAAAGGAGGTCCCCGGAAAAAAAAAGAAAGGGTGCAAGAAAAAGGCAGCCAAGAAAAGGAAACAAGTAAAGGTGCAGATGGAGGGGAGCCGAAATAAAACACATGCCTTCTTCCAAACTCGTTCCTCTCCACTAAGTTCTTCCAGCTGCTGCTTTCTCTCTTCCTCTCTCTAGAGGTTGACCCCAACACTTCAAAGGATTTAGCTCTCAAAAGGAGACAGAGATCGTGGAGGTCGAGCGACAAAAGCTAGAGAGAGAGGGGGGGGGGAGAGTGAGTGCTTGATGCTTGCTTGTGCGTGGTCGAGAAATTAAAAGGGATCATCAGCATATCAAAGGGGAAGAGAATATGGACAGGGGACTCGTCCACAAATCATCGTCAGCTCTAGTGGGCGAGATGGGAGAAGCCGGCCATGGATGGTGGAGCGTGAATAATTTGAGAGCCCCCTTTGAGCAGCAGCAGCACCACCATCCTTCTCTTTTCATGCCGTCATCCACCAACACCACCGCGGCGCCTTCTTACGCTCTCCATTCCTTCTCCTCCCTTCTGCTCGTGAATCACTATCCGCTGCCTACAACCAGCACGTCGCCTTGGCATGACAGCGGCAGCATCAGCCAGGGACTCGGTCAGCAGGATTCAAGCAGCCAGCTCATACTGTACAATCTCTCTCTTTAATTCTTTCCCTCTTATCTGTCTGTCTCTCTCTCTCTCTACACACACACATACATTATGCTCCTTTCCAGATAATTGTTGAAATACTATGATGCACGAAATATTGCAACGATATTCACTTAAGTACCAGCTTTTATACCCATTTTCGTCAAAAATGATTTTTTCATCTCCATGGTTTCCACCTAATTTATGAATCATATTGCGTTTCATCCAGTGGAGGATTGGTCAATGGGGAGGAGCGATACATGGAAGGGTAGATGCTATTGCCAACTATGATTGGTTCAGAAGCCGGTGGGAGCTACATCTAAAGCACCACAGCCAGCCATGGGAGCAGCACAAGTGACGAAATCCAGTTGCCATGGGGGAGTGTCCATCAGCACCACAAGGCCTTGCAGCAGAAAGGAGTAGCACAAACTAACGAACAAACAACTCCGATCCATCCTACTCCACATACGAAACTAGTAACCGGGGAGAGGCCAGAGGGGAGGGGGAGGAGACTTACCTCGGCTGGAGACGGGTGGCGGCGGTGGCGGGGACGGGCGGCGGCGACCGGGACGGCGGCGACGGGCGGCGGCGGTGGCGGGGACGGGCGGCGGCGACCAGGACGGCGGCGGCGACTGGTGCGATTCGGGAGGTGGCACTGGCCGCCTCCCGGCTCGCGCACGGGCTATATACCCCGTTATTGATGGTGCTAGGAAACTGTCGTCAATAAGGACTTAATGACGACGGTACTAGGTTACCGTCATCAATAACTCCTCGGGTGGGCCCGAATTAAGTTAAAGACGACGGGCGCCGTCGTCAATAATTTATTGACGACGGTTCACGTTCAGCCGTCGTCAATAACTGTGTTATTGACGACGGTGCTAGGTCACCGTCGTCAATAACTCCTCGTGTGGGCCCGAATTTAGTTAAAGACGACGGGCACCGTCGTCAATTATTTATTGACGACGGTACTCGCTCAGCTGTCGTCAATAACACAGTTATTGACGACGGCTTTTTCTAGCTGTCGTCAATAAAATTAAAGACGACGGCCCCGTCGACAATAAATCTGGCCGTCGTCAATGATCGTTTTTCCTGTAGTGATAGCCGGACATGGGAGATTACAGTAGATGAAGAGGGCTGTCACCACCTACCCGCCTACCCCTAAAATCCTTGGGTCTACGAGACATCCAACGCTACTTAACGATCCAAGCACCACGCTTGCATGCTAAGTAAATACCTTATGAGTTGCAATACAAATATCATCCTAAGACAATGACTAACCTAAACATCGTTGAACCAATGTTGGGACCAAGTACTATGTATTCATACTAACATATTCATATCATACCAAATTAGACTATAGTAGAGGCCTATGATGTTTATGATAACATAATAACAAGGTTACTATACTATCACAACAACAACTAAACCTACCACATGCATGGACTCCACAATAAAATAAGAAACACTTCATCCAAGCATATGAATAAAATAAGACTAATATTATAAATAAGAATAAAGTCATAAATAAAGGAAAAGATACATGAGTCATACCTTTCCCAAAGTACACTTGGGAACTAGAGACTCCTTCTACAACCTAAGGACTTGGATAGAGTGTGGATACAAGAGAGTATTACTCAAGTGGCGTGTGTGAGAAGTGAGGGGTATCGGGTCTTATTTATACTTGACTTGAGGTCGGTTCACGCCAGAATATGCGTGAGAATCCATAAGAACCGACTTTAGGGAGCCATAGTGATACATGGACCTTCAAGGTGGGCCTTCAAGTGTTTCCCGTGTGATACGCCGTGGGAACCCCTCGGATACTCCTGTAGGTGGGCCATTGGATCCATGGACTGCCACATGTCATTTTATGATTGGCTAGATGTGTATATTTTAGGATTGCTCCCCTAAATCCCCCTTAGTTCTGCACATTTTCCTTGTATGCATATTTCTTTCTAGGTACAAGTGGAACTGTGTTATTTGCAAAGGTAATGCGTGCAAGAAATGATTATTTCTCCACATATATGAGTAATATTGACAGTCAAAAATGGTACATAACGACCGTCAACATGTAGTTTTTCTTAAAACCTCTTTCACCAAGTATGATTGATTAATTTTCACAGTGATACATGGACATAATATATCATCTATATTTTGAATCTTCGCATGTCTCCTAAACGCTTCAATAAAGCTTGCAATATTTTGAATGTACGTAGGATCAGGTCTTGGCATATTGTAGATCCATGCTCGGTCCATCTTCTACGTCAGACTGTATGTAAAAATATAAAAGAGATATCATTTTATTCTCATCTGTTTTCACGTCTAAAATTAAAAAATAGAAAATTTTTAGAAATCCTAAATTTAAAATTGAAAATGTGGAATATATACAATGTAGCAAGACATATACCTTTTGGAGAGAGAAATATTTAAAAAAGATTATAAATTTAGCTTAATTCTATTTCCAAATCTTCAAAATCCTTAAAAATTCATGCAAAACCTAAATTCAAAAATTAAGAGCTCAAATCCCACAAAAAGGAAAAAAAATGAAGCAAAATCATAGGCTTACCTTATGGAGAGACAAATTATTGAAATAATCTGTAATTTAACTCATTTCCATGTCCAGATCCACAAAATACTCAAAATTTTGTGCAAAACCTAAATTACAAATTTTAAGCTCTAAATCGCATAAAAAAGGGGAAACAAAGCAAAAGAATAGAATAACAATAAGGAGACATACCCCTAAAAAGATTTGAAAACAAAACCGCCACCCAAATTTTGCAAAAATATCGACCACCGACTGTATCTAGCTTAGTCGCGCTCGGACAAGAACCCGTGGGGACTATATACACACTTGTTTTCACAGTCGGTCGGTATAAGGAACCACATGTGATGACTACAGTATCACATGCGGTTCCGTATATAGACCGCTTGAGAAAACAAGTATATTTTCACAAGCGGTCCTTAGCCAAAAACCACTTGAGATATTGTCCATTATCACAGGCGGTTTTCTATACCGACCGCTTGTGAAAACAAGTGTATTCTCACAGGCGGACTTTAAAGTAAAACCACCTGAGATATTGTCCATTTCCACAGGTGGTTTGTAAGGACATCCGCTTGTGAAAATCCGTATCTATTCATAGAATATTTTTGTTTACGGACCGCCTGTGATATTAAGTTATCACAGGTGGCTTTTAATTCATTGGACATCACAACGTTTTTTTAAACGGACCGTGTAGACAAGAAATAGGACGCGCCAGTGAAAATGATTTTAGTAGTGATGGGCAGCAACAGTCTTTGAGGATGATAAAGTAATTAAAATTTTTGGAGACAAGCTCGAACCACACGACTTTTTGAACAATAAATCTAGGATTCTGCTTTCGATAGAGAATTTTCTTTTTCCGGGAATGAAATGCGCCACATACCTGTGCATAACTAACTCTCGAGGCACACCATCAGTATTGAAGCTATAAAATAGTTATCATGTGTCGAGAGGTACACAAAATTTATATTTAGCTATCTCAGCCTCTTCTGACCTATAAAATCGCTTAACAATTACTATCAAGCTCCCTTTGGTTTCTCTGTAATATCCTTTTCTTCCAATATTCAAAAGTGAAATGTGTCACAATAGGAAGGACACTAGGTTTGTATAACCAAACTAAGAATCATAATACGAAAATTAAGTTAGCTCCACTTTTTGAGAAAATATCGAAACACAACAAAGCAACACAGAAGAGGCATACAATTCCTCTTATGATGATAAAATACAATAAAAACTATCATAAGTTTGTTAAAAAACAAAGCACAACAGCATGTCAAGTTTGTCCTAGAGGACCTGTGACAGGAAATTATAAATATTTTGACAATTTGACAATATATAGTAAATTATGCCTCTCTAGTCTACTCCATTATTCATGTACATGTGCATGCATGTTACGCAAGCCCACTAAAAACCTCAAAACTTTATTGATGGGGATGCTATAATCTTTAACGGTGATAAAGTGTACTTGAACCTTTGGTGGTGGCACCAGGATTCGCTCGAACCAACCGAGCAAAAAATCTCCTTTGACCGTGCTTGTGGGATACTTTTTGACAACTTATCAAACCACTTATCGTGATTCTCATTTCAAGTAGTTATTTTTATATCTTGTGACACGAATAGGATTCACATATTTTTAAGTAGTGTTTGCTTATTTTAGAATCGATCGGTGCACAATAGAAACAATACACAATTGGAAACATGCATATCCTATTATGTGGATCAACTACAATAAAAGCCACCATATGTGTGTTTTCGTATCAAGAAATAAAAAATCTAGCACAAAAGCATGTATAGACTAGCATAGAAGACAAGTGACAAGAAATTATAAATATTCTAAAATAGAGTCCTGCACACACTCGTGCCCATTTTACACGTGACCTAAAAACCACAAAAAGTTGATTGATGGGGGCAACAGTCTATGAAGATGATTAATTAGTTTAATTTAGTAGCGATAAGAGGACCAGCTCGAACCACACAGATTTTTGAACAATAAATCTTGGATGTTGCTTTTGATAGGGAATCTACTTATTCTGGGAATGAAATGCACCGCATACCTATGCATACATAGCTCACTCTGAAGGCACATCATAAGTATTGAAGTTGTATATATCCTATTTGACAGGGTTCTAGGCCCAGGACCCCTGGGGAAGAGGCAAGGGAACATCTCACGAGGGATGACGGAGCAGGCCCAAGCCCGGACTCGAGAGAAGGCGCGATGAGGAGCCCGGGGCCGACCCCTGGGCAGGATGCAAGACTCATCCCAAGGCGACTCGGAAAGAAAGTTCGAGCCTCAGGGGGAGAACCCGAGCCCAACCTCGGGTAGGAGAGAAGCAGGTGTCCTTCAATGCGGGGCAGGCGCCGCCTCAGCCGAGTGAAAGAATAATCGAGTACCCCTGGCTCTGGCATTGAATGCTCATCACCTCCGACGGGATCAAACAGGAGTGGAACACGGGGCGCGCGTGCGCCTTGGTATGGACCACACCCCAGCGACGCGACGGGAGCAGGAGCGGCAGCAGGCCGCGAGTACGGCTGCATCATCGAGTGCCCTGTCAACCAAATGACAAGACAAGCCATCCTGTGCCCACGACTCGCCTCCCCTCTACAGCATGGAGGGGGATGAGGAAGAGCGAGAATGAAGGAGAGAGAGAATAAATAGAGAGACCTGCCGATTCGAAAGGGCAGGCTCTCGCACTTGTCAGAACACCCCCATTCTTGAGTAAGAACAAGTGAGACACCCCGGTGGATGTAGGGCATTTTTTCCCAAACCAGGATAAACAACCTTGTGTTCTTAGCTAGGCACCTCGAGGTATAACGTGCTGTACATTCAATTACTAGTCGGAAGTCCAAAACGCTAACAGTTGGCACGCCAGGTAGGGGGACTACTGCGCGTTCCATTTCCACCACTTCGATGGCCTCCCCACGACCAATTCTCGCACCCGGCACAAAGATATCCTTCGGCGACCTCGACTTTCTCACCGGCGACGATGGCCTTCTAGAGTACGCCCCTGTGTGGCCCCCGAGTCGAATCACATGACCAAGGAGCCGCAACTTGTTCTCCCACAACGCGAGTGTCCCTCAGGTCTGCGGCGGATGACAGATTGTCTTGCCCCCGAAATACGTTTCTATCCGCGGCTCTGGGGGGAAAACCACCAACGAACGCTCACCACCTCGCAAGGATACAGCCGAGCCTGCCTCGTCGCCTCCCCGCGACGCCTAGAAAGTCGATATCGCCATGACAACTGTCAGGTCGCCTTTTCGTTGGTCCAAGACCAAGATCACGTTCGACCGGGCTGACCATCCCGCCCATCTCTCGCAAGCTGGGCGCTGGCCCATTATCATGGACCAATAGTCGGCACCAAGCGTCTGACCAATGCGATGATGCAAGGTGAGAGCGGCCCCAACATCTTGTATGCCAAGACTCTCGACAATATGGGGGTACCACGCTCCCACCTCCGGCCGGCCCAAGTGCCTTTCTATGGTGTCATTCGTGGCGGACAGTTTATGCCACTCGAAGTAATCAATCTCTCCGTCACCTACGGGGGTGAGGCGAATTTCCGCACGGAGACCATCAGTTTTGAGGTCCCTGAGTGCAAAAGCTCCCTTCACGCTGTGCTAAGATGGCCATGCCACGTAAAGTTCATGGCCATCCCGAGCTACGCTTATCTCTAGGTGAAGATCCCAGCCCCAAGGGAGTCATCACCGTGCAATAAAACATGCGACATGCCCTTCCGTGCGAACAAATCTCGTGCGAGCTAGTGTCAACAGCAGTCACGGAAGCAGAGCTCAGTGAGCTCCGGCAAAATGCGATGCAAAGCGGGCCCGACCACAACGCCACATCTGGAACCTTCCAGCCTGCAGAGGATACGAAGGCGGTTCGGATCAACCTAGAAGACCCATCAAAGATGATTAGGGTACGCACCGCCCTAGGCCAAGAACGGAGGCTGAGCTCACAAAATTCCTGCGTTCCAACCAGGACGTCTTCACCTAACAACCCTCATACATGCCATGTATCCCCCGATAAATCGCCGAGCGCACCCTCAACATCAAGCCGGGCTCTCAGCCCGTCAAGCAAAGGTTGTGTTGCTTCGACGAACAAAAGCGACAAGCCATTGGGATCGAGATCAACAAGCTCCTGTCAGCTGATTTCGTCGAAGAGCTACAGCACCTCGAGTGGTTAGCCAACCCCGTACTCGTTAAAAAGAAGAGCGGGGAATGTAGGATGTGTGATGACTACACGAGCTTCAATGAAGCATGTCTGAAGGATCCTTTCCCATTGCCTTGCCATGATCAGATCATTGATATCACCGCGGGGAGCGAATCCTTGTGCTTCCTCAACGCCTACTCAGAATACCACCAGATCACCCTCTGCGATGGAGAACGGTGAGCCATGACATTCATTACTCCCTACGGCTCCTACTGCTATATGAGGACGCCCTTCGGACTGAAAAACGCGGGATCCACGTACCAGCGGTGCATGCAGAAGTGCTTTCAGCGGAAGACCGGCGAAATCTCAAGGTCCACGTCGATGACATCATCATAAAGTCGAAGAAAGCATCCAGCCTAATCCCCACCCTCGAAGAGACTTTTTCTAGTATCCGCCGCAACAACATTAAGCTCAACCCGGAGAAATGTGTATTCGGTGTCCCTCGAGGGAAGCTGCTTGGATACATTATCTCAGAGCGCGGCATCGAAGCCAAACCCGAGAAGATTCCGGCAATCGCCAACATGGGTCCCATCAGCAACGTTAAAGTCGTGCAAAGATTGATGGGATGCCTTGCAGCCCTGAGCCGTTTCGTTGCACGGCTCGGGGAACGGGGTGGGGCCTACCCCTCTATCGGCGCCTGAAGAAGTACCAGCCATTCAGATGGATGGGGGAGGCTCAGAAGGCCCTCTACAATCTTAAAGGCTTCCTCACCAACCCCCGATATTGTCCTTACCGGGGCTGGACGAGCCGCTTCTCCTCTACATCACGACCACCAATCAGGTGGTCAGCACCGCCCTCGTCATAGAGGGGGAAGAGCCTGAGCGTGACCATCAAGTCCAAAGGCCGGTCTACTTCGTGAGCAAAGCGCTATCCAACTGTGACATACACAATCCTCACATATAGAAGCTCATGTACGCCACCCTCATAACGAAACAGAGGCTTCTGCACTACTTCCAGAGCCATCCGATGCGGGTGGTGACCGCGCACGGGCTCGGGGCAATCATCAATAGTTGGGACTCGTCCGGGAGGATCGCAAAATGGGCATTAGAGCTCATGGTATATGATATATCCTACATTGCCCAAACAACAATAAAGTCCCAAGCCTATAGCCGATTTCATTGCTGCATGGACAGAGGCACAAGCACCTCTAGGCCCGAACAATTGTATGTACTGGGTAAAACTCGAGTTCGTGAGTTTTACCAACTTTCCCGACTTTCTCAATTTCGACCAAGAAGGCCATCTGCGCATGCAAAACCATCAAGTGGCACCATCCAAACCTGTATTCCGTCAAGCTCCTGTCCAGCTGTCTGGGACCCGAGTTCGTGAGTTTTACCGACTTTCCTGACTTTCTTGATTTCAACCCAGATATCCATCCGTGCATGCAAAGCCATCAAGTTGAACCCTCCGGAAGTGTATTCCGTCAAGGTTCCGTCCGGCTGCCCGAGACCTGAGTTCGTGAGTTTTACCGACTTTCCCATATTTGACCCAAATGGCCATCCGTGCATGAAAAACCATCAAGTTTGACCGCCCGGTCGTGTATTCCGTCAAGGTCCCGTTCGACCTCCTAGGCCCCGAGTTCATGAGTTTTATCGACTTTGCTGACTTTCTGGATTTTGACCCAGATGGCCATCCGTGCATGCAATACCATCAAGTTGCACCATCCGAACATGTATTCCATCAAGGTCCCGTCCCGCCGCCCGGGACCCGAGTTCATGAGTTTTACCGACACTCCCGATGTTTTTGATTTTGACCTAGATGGCCATCCGCACATGCAAAACCATCAAGTTGCACTGTCCGGATGTGTATTCCGTCAAGGTTCCGTCCAGCCACCAGGACCCGAGTTCATGAGTTTTACCGACTTTCCCGATTTGGACCCAGATGGCCATCCGCGCATGCAAAACCTTCAAGTTGCACAGTCCGGACATGTATGCCATCAAGGTCTTGTCCGGCCGCTCGGGACCCGAGTTTGTGAGTTTTCCCAAATTTCTCGATTTCGACCGAGATGACCATCCGCTCATGCAAAACCATTAAGTTGCACCATCTAGACGTGTATTCTGTCAAGATCCCGTCCAGCCGCCCGGGAGCCAAGTTCGTGAGTTTTACCTACTTTCACGACTTTCCCAATTTTGACCAAGATGGCCATCCGCGTATGCCAAACCATCAAGTTGCACCGTGCAAACGTGTATTCAGTTAGGGTCCCGCCCGGACGCCCGGGACCCGAGTTCATCAGTTTTACCGACGTTCCCAATTTTGACCCAGATGGCCATCCGCACAAGCAAAACTATCAAGTTGCACTGTCCTGACATCTATCCCGTCAAGGTCCCGTCCAGCCGCCCGCGACCTGAGTTTGTGAGTTTTACTGACTTTCCCAATTATGACCCGGATGGACATTCGCGCATGCAAAACCATCAAGTTGCAACGACCGGACATGTATTCCCTCAAGGTCCCGTCCGGTCGCCCGGGACCTGAGTTCGTCAGTTTTCCCTACTTTCCCGACTTTCCCAATTTCGCCCCAGATGGCCATCCGCGCATGCAAAACCATCTAGTTGCACCATTCGATCGTGTATTCCATCAAGGTCCCGTTCGGCATTCCGGGACCCAAGTTCATATGTTTTTTCAAACTTCCCAATTTTGACCCAGATGGCCATCCGCGCATGAAAACCATCAAGTTCCACCGTCCGAACATGTATTCCGTTAAGGTCCCTCCCGACCGCCCGGGACCAGAGTTCTTGAGTTTTACCGACTTTCTAGATTTCGATACAGGTGTCTATCCGTGCATGCAAAACCATCAGGTTGTACTGTCCGAACTTTTATTCCGTCAAGGTCCCGTCCGGCCTCCCGGGACCCAAGTTCGTGGGTTTTACCGACTTTCCCGACTTTCTCGATTTTGACCTAGATGCCCATCCGCGCATGCAAAATCATCAAGTTGCACTGTATGAACGTGTATTCCATCAAGGTCTCGTCCGGCGTCCCAGGACCCGAGTTCGTGAGTTTTACCGACTTTCTCAATTTTGACCAAAATGGCCATCCACGCATGCAAAACCATCAAGTTGCACCATCCGGACGTGTCTCAATCAAGGTTCCGCCCGGCCGCCCGGGACCCGCGTTCGTGAGTTTTACCGACTTTCTTGGCTTTTCCCGATTTTTACCCCGATGGCCTCCCACGCATGAAAAACCATCAAGTTGGACCATCCGGACGTGTATTTCGTCAAGGTCCCGTCCGACCTCCCGGGACCCGATTTCGTGTGTTTTACCGACATTCACGACTTTCTCAGTTTTGACCTAGATGGCCATCCACGAATGCAAAACCCTCAAGTTGCACCATCCGAACGTGTATTCCGTCAAAGTCCCGTCCGGCCGCCTGGGACCCGAGTTCGTGAGTTTTACCGACTTTCCTGACTTTCTCTATTTTGACCCAGATGGCCCTCGCGAGCATGCAAAGCCATCAAGTTGTACTGTTCGGATGTGTATTCCATCAAGTTTCCATCTGGCTGCCCGGGACCCGAGTTCGTGAGTTTTACTGACTTTCTTGAGTTTCCCGATTTGTACCCAGATGGCCATTAGCGCATGCGAAACCATCATGTTGCACCGTCCGGACGTGTATTCCGTCAATGTCATATCCGGCTGCCCAAAACCCTCGTGAGTTTTCCCGACTTTCCCGATTTCAATCCAGTGTGCCATCCGCGCATGCAAAACCATCAAGTTGCACCATATGAATGTGTATTCCATCAAGGTCCCATCTGGTAACACGGGATCAAGTTTGTGAGTTTTAACGACTTTCCCAATTTTGATCCAGATGGTCATCCGCGCATGCAAAACCATTAAGTTGCACCATCCGAACAAACGTGTATTTTGTCAAGGTCCCGTACGACCGCTCGGGACCCGAGTTAGTGAGTTTTAATGACTTTCCCGATTTTGACCCAGATGGCCATCCGCGTATGCAAAACCTTCCAGTTGCACCATCCGATCATGGATTCTATCAAGGTTCAGTCCCGGCGCCAGAACCCAATTTCATGATTTTTTTACTTTCCCAATTTCGGCCTAGATGGCCATCCCCACATGCAAAACCATCAAGTTACACGGTCCTGACGTGTATTGCGTCAAGGCCCTGTCAGGCCGCCCGAGACCCGAGTTCGCGAGTTTTACTAACTTTCCCGACTTTCTCGATTTCGACCAAGATGGCCATCCGCACATGCAAAACCATCAAGTTGCACCGTTCTAATGTGTATTCCATCAAGGTCTCGTCCGGCCGCCCAGGACCCGAGTTCGTGAGTTTTAACGACTTTCCCGACTTTCTTGATTTGGACTCAGATGTCCATCTGCGCATGCAAAACCATCATGTTTCACCGTCTGGATGTGTATTCTGTCAAGGTTCCGTCCGGCCGCCCGAGACTCGAGTTTGTGAGTTTTACCGACTTTCCTGATTTTGACCCAGATGGCCATCCGTGCATGAAAAAACATCAAGTTTGACTACACGATCATGTATTCCGTCAAGGTCTCGTCCGACTTCCTAGGACCCAAGTTTGTGAGTTTTAACGACTTTCCGACTTTCTCGATTTCGACCCAGATAGCCATCCGCGCATGCAAGACCATCTAGTTGCCCCATCCGAAGTTGTATTCCGTCAAGGCCCCGTCCGGTCGCCTGGGACCCGAGTTTGTGAGTTTTACCGACACTCCCCACTTTCTCAATTTCGTCCCAGATGGCCATCCGCGCATGCAAAACCATCATGTTGCATTGTCCGGACGTGTATTCCATCAAGGTCCCATCCGGCCTCCCGAGACTCGATTTCGTGAGTTTTACCGACACTCCCGACTTTCTCGATTTTGACCTAGAAGGCCATCTGTAACACCCTCATATTCATCATCATGCATTGCATATAGAGAAGCATTTAGAAAGAAAAATAAAAGAGATAAAGAGTATAGGAACAAACAAATAAATAAGAAAATAAAGATAAGAAATAAAATAAAATAAATAAAATGGAAAAGAAAAGAAATAAAAAGAAAAAGAAAAGGAAGAAGAAAAAACCTGACCGCCAATGATTTTCCCCCAACCCCCCCCCCCCAAATTTCCCCCTAAAATTCCCCTAATCCCCTTATTTCCCCCCTAATTTTTCCCCTAATCCGTCCCTAGGAAAATTGCCTAGGTATTTTTTCCCACATTAGGGAATTCCACCCCCCTTCCTTGGCCGCACCCCTTTGGGGGAGAAAACCCTAGCCGCAGCTCTAAATCCCCCTAGGGATTTTCCTCTCCCCCAATTAATCTCAGCTCTTGATTGAAAGTATTTGGAAAAATCCTAGCCTCTAGCTCCGACCTTTTTGTCAAATTAAATCTCAGCCATTGATTAAAAGATTTGCTGAAATCCTAGCCTCCTTGGCTGTTTTCCCCCTTATAAATAAAACCCTCTCTCCCCTCCTAGCCGCCACCCTGCCCCCAAAACTCCTGGTCATCGCCCCCTTTTCCGCAAGGCTATTTGCCGCCCCTGCTGCTGCCTTGGACGCCGTCGAAGCTCTGCCCCGCAATGCCATAGCCCGAGAAGAAGACCCCAGCACCCTGCCCTGGCCGCAGCTCTGTTCTACCCCAAGGAAAAACCTCAGCTGCTGCCATTGCAAGGAGAAGGCCAGCCGCAGAGGAGAAGAGGAGGAAGAAGAGAGGTAGGTCCCGTCACCCCTTGTACCATGTCGCTGCTGTCGTCACAAACCCCGTTACACCACACCCAGCGAACAGAAGCAATTGCACGTCAGTAGGAGAGCTCCCGGTTTAGGTGTGATGACGGTTTGATCTAATACCAAGATTAGAATAATAGCCACGTTCCAATCAATTTCCAGCAGCACCGATCATCGTTAAATCCCACTAAACCTAACTAGCACTCACAAGAACACATGCAAACTGCTTGCTGTAGGTTGCATTGTAGGATTTTCATGCATCCACACCATCGCATCTTGAGTAAAACGTGTGCATGATATTGATTGCTGTATTGCTTGTATGTATGTGATCGTGAGTAGAAGAACACGCTCAAGAGGCCATCTACGAGGACCTCCAGTGTAACACCCCAAAAATCTTGTTAAGAACCTAAATCATGTTAAGAGGGGAATTTAAAAATTTTTGGACGTGTTGCATGTTTTGCGAAAATTCAAATTCAAACTGGAATTCAAATTAAACTCAAAACAGAAAAGAAATAGAAAAAGAAAAAGGAAAACAGAAAAAAAAACGGCCAGTGGGCCGAAACCCACCAGCCGGCCCACCCAGCAACCGCGCTAGCCCGCAGCCGCGCGCGCTGTTTCCTTCCGCTGACAGGTGGGACCCGCCAGCTCGTCTTCTACCTCGCGCCGCGCCGGACTCCCTCTCACCCGAATCAAAACCGATCGGGATTTCTGCGTATCCCCGCTGAATTCTGTTCGTAGGCGACGCAGACTTGGTTTAGTACTTGCCTGGATCCTAAGGACCGGTTCATGGAGCATGTAACCTGGCTTTACCGTGCCAACCACATGCTGAGATGGGGCAGCTTGGCCAATTAATTAGGTGTATCCCCGGCGTAGTATGGGTGTGTTGGATGGTGCGGGGAATAGGTGTCAGCTGGACTACCATATGAACCGCAAGGCTCAAGAGGGGGCCATTGCAGCGGGGTTGGAGCCTCTTGTATGCTGTTAGGGGTGAAACCTCAGTGGGCCCACGCTCGTCGGGAATCCCTTTGTAAAGGCTTCGCAGTGATCTCCTGGCTACACACCTGGGAAGTGTGAATGTGGTTCGTAGCCACTGGCATAATGGAGGTTCTTTTAGTCCACCCGGCAACGGGGGATGAAATCACTACATGTGGGTACAGTGGTGCAAACTCTGCAGAGTCAAAACTGTCATGACAGCCGTGCTCACGGTCAAGAGTGTCTTGGACTTATTCATGATTAGAGGATTGATGGTTTTGGAAGTTGTGGATGTTAAGCGGGGAGCTTAACATTGGAAATGATGTTATGGTTATTTGATTATGATGATGGGATGGGAGATTGGGACCTTTTCACCTGTGTAGTAATGTAGGTGTTTAATAAGCTAGGGTGATAGGTATTAATTACGTAGTGCTTTAACCATGAGTTCAACCTCTCCTTGTTCTAGCCATGCATCATATAATTTTCCCACACTTGCTGAGTACCATTGGTACTCAACCTTGCATATTTTGTTGGTTTATATTGCTGCTCAGGTCAAGATAATGAGGTGGTGTATAATGACCAAGACTTTGAACCCGAAGAAGGTTTCTAGGTTCATGGAGACCCCCGGGCAACGCCTGTGATGGAGCCCTCAAGAATAATATTCCGCTGCTAGTTTATTTACTTGTGATGAACTTATTATTGTTCATCGAGACATTTACTATGTAAGACTTACTTATATTCGACACCTGGCTTGTAATAAATGATGCTTCACTATTTGTATCACATGTATGATAAAATGATCCTGGCATACATGTGATATTCACTTGGTTGATCTTCGGAAAAACCGGGTGTGACAGAGGTGGTATCAGAGCCAAGGTTGCCCGTAGGAACGTGGACCTAGGTAGAAATGGATGTATTTAAGGGCCCTATTTTCTTAAAAACTATTTTACAAGGTGTGTTGAAAAGTGTTATTTAAGGGAGTCACTTTCTTCATCTTACCCCAGCTTCCATTCAAAATAGGATTTTTGTTTGAGAGTCTATCTAACCTAATTTTAAATTCTTTTTGTTTTAGATGGTTCTCATGATTCGCACCGCTCGCAAGTCCACAGGAGGGAGAGTTCCCGTAGTTGCCCTTGCCCAAAGAGAGGAGAGCCGTCCGGTGACGTACCTTTCCTACGGATTGGCAGTAGGAGGCTTGTTGCGCCGTCTTCGACGTATGCTCGAAGCCGCCGGCAATACGGGCAAGCTAATCATCCACTATAACTCCACCAGGACCATCCGTGAAAAGAGGGAAGAATGGAGTTCAGAGATGAGGATTATACACGAAAATCAGCTGCTTAAGATCCACCACTCTCCAGCTTGTCGAGCGACACAGGTCGATGCGGAGAAGGATGTCACCTGGGAGGCCATCACCTGCCAGAGTCACATCTATCGTCGCCACCTGGACAGGACTGAGTACATGTATGTCCTCCAGCGTGAGAGTGGTACAACGGAGTATAAGTACCCGCCAGTGCAGCAAGGGACTTCCCATGAGCACATGGACTTGTGCTTGAAGGATGCTGCTATGCTCAGCACTCGACTGCAGGAGTGTCAGCAAGAGCTTCAGGATGTTCGGGACACCCTGAAGGAAACGGAGGCGTTGCTCCGAGCCTGCCTGAGGGCGAGAGAAAGAGGAGATGGGAATGAACTGTGTGTCACCGCGAATGATACATGGACTCCAAACTCCCCAGATCGTCGGGCGACAAGGCGTCGTTGCACTTCTCCACCAGCAGCCTCCCCACCCAAAGCAGAGTCAGAAGGAAGCCGAAATGATGAGGAAGATCCCGAGGAGCCAGCTCAAGAAAACGAGTAGTGTAGAGTCCTTCCCTTAGTTAGCAAGATGTCGAATAGTCGAGTTGTTAAGTTAAGTTAATGGTGTGTTAATGCTTGGTGTGTGACGTGAGTTGCGGAAGCCATGAGCAATTGTCCACAGCCTCGTCTTTAGATTGTTTTGCTTTAGTGTGAGAATCCACGTGAAATAATATTGCATTTATTTTTGTGTGAGAAATGAACCCTCAGAAAAGTATAACCAAGCCTCAACACCTCAAATTACAAACAAGTGAAAGTAGTGAGATAATACGTAATACTTTAAATTAACATTTGGTTGATCATGCTAGATGGCCGGAAGAGGAAAAGGTCGTGCTGCCAACCACGCCACCAACAATGATGAGGCCTGCAACCCTCATCTTTCAGGAGGCCAAGACAGGGGTGGTCGCCGTGAAGGAGTTGATCCCCTCCACCAAATGCTTGAGAATCAAAATCAGCTCATCCAGAATTTGACTCAAGTGGTGGCCAACTTGCATCAAGTTCCACCCCAACAAGCTGCACCACGCCAACCAAGGTTGAGTGAGTTTCTAGGAACTCAACCTCCAAAGTTTGCAAGTGCTGCTGAACCTCTGGAGGCAGATGATTGGCTAAAGACCATTGAAAGCAAGATGAGGATCATACAGTGCCAAGGGTATGAGAGGGTGCTATTTGCCTCTCATCAATTGCATGGACCTGCTGCTGATTGGTGGACCGCCTACGTGGCCGCCCATCATGACCCTGAGAACATCACTTGGGAAGAGTTCAAGCGTAGCTTCCGCAACCATTACATCCCAAGAGGTGAACTCAAAAACAAGAGGAAGGAGTTTTTGGGACTGCAGCAGGGAAACATGACGGTGAGGGAATACCTCACTAAATTTACTCAACTATCCTGTTATGCCCCACGGGACATAGAGACTGATGAGCAGAAACAAGATTGTTTCATGGAGCGACTTACCGCAGAAATGCAGTGTGCAATGTCCTCAAATGAGTATGAAAGCTTCCAAAAGATGGTGGACAGAGCGTTTGTGGTAGAAAGGAAGCTAAAGGCCTTGGAAAATGAGAATAAGAGGAAGGCCGGGTGGTCACATCAAGCCTCAGGGAGCAACACCCGCCCACGTCTGATGCAGCAACCTGCAGGGCAGACGAACCGTGCTGCGGTACCCTACTCAGCACCAAGAGGGTACAACCCGAACTACAGGCCTCCGGCACCACCAATACAGCCACAACGTCAGTTCGTACAGCAGCCTCGCCCCGCATACCCACCTTGACCAGCAGTGCAGGGACCTCCAAACCAACCCCAAGACAGCAAAGGCCAGGCATCTAAGGTTGGGGTGCAATGTTTTAGCTGCGGTGAAGTGGGGCACTACGCCCATAAATGCCCAAAGAAGAAGCCCGCGCAGCCACAACAGCAGAATGTGATGCGAGGACGGGTGAACCACGTCACTATGGAGGAAGTGCAAGAGGCACCCGACGTTGTAGTTGGTAAGTTTCCTACCAATTTACACCTTGCAACCCTGCTGTTTGATTCTGGTGCTACCCACTCATTCATTGCTCAAGGGTTTGTTAAGAAGCATGACCTAGCAACAACACAAATGAACCATATGCTAGCCATAAACTCTCCGGGTGGAGAAATAAGGACAAGACAAGTGTGTCCCAAAGTGAACCTAGACATTAATGGGGTAGTATTTACTGCTAACCTCATAGTGATAGATTCACAAGGGATAGATATTATCTTGGGTATGGATTGGTTGACCAAACATAAAGGAATCATCCATTGTTCGACCAGAATGGTGGAACTAACTCACCCTAGTGGCACAAGAGTAAAGTTCATAACAATACACGAGCCTAGGAGGGACATTAAATTAAATCAAGTTGAGGTGAAAGTGGAGGAGATCAGGACCATCAGGGAATATCCAGATGTTTTTCCGGAGGAGTTGCCAGGTATGCCTCCCGATTGTGAAGTGGAATTTGCAATTGAACTAGTACCTGGAACAGCCCCGATATACAAGAGACCTTATCGGATCGACTCCAAGCAGCTGGGAGAACTCAAGGATCATTTGAGAGAATTGACGGAGAAGGGGTATATTCGTCCTAGTTCCTCACCATGGGGAGCTCCGGTGATATTTGTGCCCAAGAAGGACGGAACCCAAAGGTTATGCGTGGATTACCGTGCCTTGAATGAGGTAACCATCAAGAACAAGTACCCATTACCCCGCATTGAAGACTTGTTTGATCAGTTGAGAGGCGCTTGTGTGTTCTCGAAAATTGATCTCAGGTCCGGATACCACCAACTCAAGATAAGGCAATCTGATATTCCCAAGACAGCTTTCGTATCTCGATACGGACTGTATGAATACACTGTCATGCCTTTCGGGTTAACTAATGCCCCGGCATACTTCATGTATCTCATGAACAAGGTATTCACGGAATATCTGGACAAATTTGTGGTGGTTTTCATAGATGACATTCTTGTCTTCTCCAAAGATGAAGAAGAACATGAGAAACATCTAAGGTTGGTGTTGCAGAGGCTAAGAGAACACCAACTATATGCCAAATTGAGCAAGTGTGAGTTTTGGCTGAAGAGAGTTCCCTTCTTAGGACACATAATCTCGGAGGGAGGAATCTCCGTAGATCCCGCCAAAATCGAGGATATACAGAAGTGGAAGACACCTGAAAATGTCGGGGAAGTTCGAAGCTTTTTGGGATTGGCTGGATACTATCGACGGTTTATTGAGGGATTCTCTAAGATCTCGAGACCTCTCACCAAACTGTTGGAGAAGGGAATCACATTCACATGGACGCCGCAGTGCGAGGTGAGTTTTCAGGAGTTAAAGGAAAGATTGACAACAGCCCCAGTGCTCGTTATGCCAGATATGCAGAAGAACTTTACGGTGTACTGCGATGCCTCTGGAAACGGGTTGGGATGTGTTCTCATGCAAGAAGGGCATGTCATGGCATATGCATCCCGGCAGCTTCGGAAGCACGAGAAGAACTATCCTACACATGACCTAGAACTAGCCGTAGTGGTACACGCGTTGAAAATTTGGCGGCACTATTTGATGGGGAAGAGGACAGAGATATATATGGATCATAAGAGTTTGAAGTACATTTTCACATAGCCAGACCTCAACCTCAGACAAAGGAGATGGTTAGAGCTAATCAATGACTTTGATGTAGGCATCAACTATCATCCTGGGAAAGCAAACGTCGTGGCCGATGCTTTAAGTCGGAAAGTGCAGGTCAATAAGTTGAGCTTGAAGGACATGCCTGCAGAGTTGAAGGACGAGGTTATAAGGCTCAATCTAGGCCTGGTAAATAGTGGTGAAGCCATCGCCATGGAAGTGGATTCCACTCGAGCGAGACATACGCGAGGGTCAAAAGAATGGCGAGAAGATACGAGAGATCAGGCAACTCATCAAGGAAAATAAAGCTCCTGGTTTTAGAGAGGATGAACAAGGAACGGTGTGGCACGGGGAAAGAATCTGTGTGCCAGAAGTAAAGGAGATCCGTGAATTGATTTTGAAGGAGGCTCACGATTCCGACTATTCCATTCATCCTGGGAGTACGAAGATGTACCAGGACCTCAAGAGCAGGTATTGGTGGTATGGCATGAAGCGCGATGTCGCGGAACATGTTGCCCTATGTGACACATGTCAGTTGGTGAAAGCAGAACATCAACGACCCGCGGGATTATTGCAACCACTCAAAGTGCCTGAATGGAAATGGGAAGAAATCAGTATGGATATCATAGTGGGACTGCCCAGGACCCAATCAGGGTATGATTCGATATGGGTCATGATTGATAGGCTAACCAAGGTAGCTCACTTCATCCCCGTGAAGGAAAGCTACAGTGGATCCAAATTGGCGGAGTTATACATGTCAAGGATCGTGTGTTACCATGGAGTGCCGAAGAAGATAGTGTCGGACCGAGGGACACAGTTCACCTCGAGGTTTTGGCAGAAGTTACATGAAACCATGGGAACTCATCTAAATTTCAGCTCTGCCTATCATCTCCAAACTGACGGGCAGACGGAGAGAACCAATCAGATCCTTGAAGATATGCTGAGGGCATGTGCACTCAAAAACAATAGGAGTTGGGACAAGAACTTACCGTATGTGGAGTTTTCCTATAACAACAGCTATCAAGCTAGTATGAAGATGTCACCGTTTGAAGCCTTGTACGGGAGGAAGTGCAGAACTCCCCTATTTTGGAACCAAACAGGGGAAAGTAAAGTGTTTGGTCCAGAAGTACTCCAAGAAGCCGAGGAGAAGGTGAGGGAAATTCGCAACAACTTGAGGATAGCACAGACACGCCAAAAGAGCTATGCCGATGTACGAAGAAGAGAGCTCGTTTTCAACGTGGGGGACTATGTCTATCTCAAGGTGTCCCCTATCAGAGGACTTCATCGGTTCAAGGTGAAAGGGAAGTTGTCACCTCGATACATCGGACCCTTTCAAGTTTTGGAGAGGAAAGGTGAAGTGGCGTATCAACTAGAATTTCTGGCTCGTCTATCGGATGTGCACGATGTATTCCATGTGTCACAACTCAAGAAATGCCTGAGGGCGCCTGAAGAGGTGTTACCCATGAATGAAGTGAATGTAGCTGAGGATTTGTCTTATGCCGAGCAACCATACAAGATTTTGGAGACAATGGAACGCCTCACCAGAAATAAAAGAATCCGGATGTGCAAGGTGCAGTGGAAGCATCACGAAGAGGAAGCCACCTGGGAGCGGGAAGATGAGCTCAAGGCACAATTTCTGGAATTGTTTTCTTAGAAACACCAATCTCGAGGACGAGATTTCTTTTAAGGGGGGTAGAGCTGTAACACCCCAAAAATCTTGTTAAGAACCTAAATCATGTTAAGAGGGGAATTTAAAAAATTTTGGACGTGTTGCATGTTTTGCAAAAATTCAAATTCAAACTGGAATTCAAATTAAACTAAAAACAGAAAAGAAATAGAAAAAGAAAAAGGAAAACAGAAAAAAACCGGCCAGTGGGCCGAAACCCACCAGCCGGCCCACCCAGCAACCGCGCTAGCCCGCAGCCGCGCGCGCTGTTTCCTTCCGCTGACAGTTGGGACCCGCCAGCTCGTCTTCTACCTCGCGCCGTGCCGGACTCCCTCTCACCCGAATCAAAACCGATCGGGATTTCTGCGTATCCCCGCTGAATTCTGTTCGTAGGCGATGCGGACTTGATCTAAACCACCCCGCCGCCTTTCCCCGTCTATAAAACCCCGGCCTCGTTCTGTTTTTCCCACGCGATCCGCTGATTTTCCTCCGGTGAGAACCGAGACTTCTCCGGCGAATTCTGGCCGGTCTAAGCTCGGAAATTCCGATCTAACTCGCTGGTCTTGATCCACCGCCTCCGGGGAACCTTGCAGGTGCAGAAAACTCGGTGACTTGCGGTGTAAACACAGCGCCGACGAGCGTCGCCGTGGTTTCACCTCGGACCTCGTCGCCGATCAATTTCCAGGACCTCCGAGCTCAAGAAAACCCCCGGGGTGAGATCCCCGACCTCCCCTCTACCGATCTATGCCATAAAATCACAGTTCTAGGAAGAATTCCCGAAGATCCGAAAGTTTCCGGCGAGATCGCCGCTTCCCGCCGCCGTGCACCGTCGGCAGCGCCGCCCGCGCTCGATCAGGGCGACGTGGCCGCTTGTGCGCCGTTTATTTTAAATCGCACGGTAGGGTTTAAATCCCCGCGTACCGGTTCGACGTTATAATCTCAGCCGTCGGTTTAAAATCGGACGGTCCACGTCAGCCCCGCGTTATAAAGACTGGAAATCTTACGTGATACCCCCTGGGGTTCTCGGGAAATAAGAGCTAGCCCCAGAAACTTCTATCTAGCCCCTGGAACTTCAGAAAATCATGTAAATTCATTTAAAAATCAGTTTTAGCCCCTAGACTTAATAAAAATTAGGAAAAACTCCTCTGATAAGTGTAGCTAGACCCCTGGAAATTCTGAAAATAATATTATAGACCCTGTAGTGGGGTGAGTTTACCTTTTTTAACCCTGTTTAGTATTAAATTTAGGAAATTGAATATGTGGCTACTATTTAAAATTTAAAAAGTGGGACAAACATATTGTCAAATTTAAATTAAAAACTTTCTCAGTACTTAGAAAAACTTTGGAGTGAGATAAAAATAGATTTTTGGCTGAAATGAATCTGTTTAATTTATTATTCACATTTATTAGTTACAGGGACACATTTTTAAGTAAAGAATAGTTCTGAAAATAGGGAAAATAAATGTAAAATAGTTTACATCAGAGGAAAAGGTCAAAAATATATTAGTAAATATTTTAGATCAGAACCTATTCTGTTTTGATGACGTGTCTTGTTATTTTCATAATAAAGTTCACATTTAGGCAAAGGAAATAAATCTGAAAATATAGCAACTAGTAAATGATAAATGAAGTTTCTAAAATCCAAAGAATTCAGTTTAGGGTTGGTAGAAATTCTGAAGACACATATGGAGAAGGAAAATACCTTTCATGCATACTTGGTAGCTAAAAGGTGTAGTAATTGAATATAAGGAATTTATTTAAATTGGAAACTCATATATAAAGTATGCAAGCATAAATGTGAATACAAAAGTAGAAATCATATACACATGATTAAAAGTGCATGTAAGCCAAAGGTCAACACACATAGAGTAAACACAACACATAGGAGTTGTGAATGGCTTTGTTACATGTGAATGTGTGGTTTGTATGAAGTGGAAGTGTGAACTATGTCTTATGGATTGTTGTTTTTCTTTTGCTATGTGTGATGGTATGATGTAGAACCTGCTCAAAAGCAAGTTATTCCTTTCCATGATCAGGACTACACATTTCAAGAGCAGCAGGAAGGAGGCAAGTGTCCTTGACCACTTTGATCCTATACTAGGATGTTTAGATAGAATTATTTGCATTGTCAATTGAAATATGAAACCCATGCTAGGAAGTTTCCCTAGAATTGCATTACCTTGTTTCCTTGTAGCTTGGGTTGGGATTTCTTTTATCATGTCATTTATTATGCATATGCTTAGCCATGCTTAGAATGGGATATTTGGGATATGAGATCATCAGTTTATTTTACCATACTCTTGAATGAGATATTGTGAGTTATGTAGAGGTAGGGATCAAGGCAAGTTGGATGTTTTGGTTGTGTGCTGGGTGCACGAGACTCAGGTTTGTGTTTAGTACTTTCCTGGATCCTAAGGACCGGTTCATGGAGCATGTAACCTGGCTTTACCATGCCAACCACATGCTGAGATGGGGCAGCTTGGCCAATTAATTAGGTGTATCCCCGGCGTAGTATGGGTGTGTTGGATGGTGCGGGGAATAGGTGTCAGCTGGACTACCATATGAACCGCAAGGCTCAAGAGGGGGCCGCTGCAGCGGGGTTGGAGCCTCTTGTATGCTGTTAGGGGTGAAACCTCAGTGGGCCCACGCTCGTCGGGAATCCCTTTGTAAAGGCTTCGTAGTGATCTCCTGGCTACACACCTGGGAAGTGTGAATGTGGTTCGTAGCCACTGGCATAATGGAGGTTCTTTTAGTCCACCCAGCAACGGGGGATGAAATCACTACATGTGGGTACAGTGGTGCAAACTCTGCAGAGTCAAAACTGTCATGACAGCCGTGCTCACAGTCAAGAGCGGCTTGGACTTATTCATGATTAGAGGATTGATGGTTTTGGAAGTTGTGGATGTTAAGCGGGGAGCTTAACATTGGAAATGATGTTATGGTTATTTGATTATGATGATGGGATGGGAGATTGGGACCTTTTCACCTGTGTAGTAATGTAGGTGCTTAATAAGCTAGGGTGATAGGTATTAATTGTGTAGTGCTTTAACCATGAGTTCAACCTCTCCTTGTTCTAGCCATGCATGATATAATTTTCCCACACTTGCTGAGTACCATTAGTACTCAACCTTGCAAATTTTGTTGGTTTATATTGCTGCTCAGGTCAAGATAATGAGGTGGTGTATAATGACCACGACTTTGGACCCGAAGAAGGTTTCTAGGTTCATGGACACCCCCGGGCAACGCCTGGGATGGAGCCCTCAAGAATAATATTCCGCTGCTAGTTTATTTACTTGTGATGAACTTATTATTGTTCATCGAGACATTTACTATGTAAGACTTACTTATATTCGACACCTGGCTTGTAATAAATGATGCTTCACTATTTGTCATCACATGTATGAGAAAATGATCCTGGCATACATGTGATATTCACTTGGTTGATCTTCGGAAAAACCGGGTGTGACATCCAGCACCACGACTTTGACACGCTTGAACAACACGAACCACGGGAGCAAGGCAAGTGCCCCTTGACCATATTGATCCTATGTTTTCGAACTGTTTTGCTTGAGAAAAATGTTTGCTCGTGTCAACTTGATAGGAAACCCTTTAGTAGGCATCCACTACCTTTGTTAGCCACCCTTATAGCTTGGAAACTTGTTGAATTGGGTATGGTCATTTTCTCTTTTGCACCATAACGCTTATGGGATTTCGGGAAAACTGAAATAAACTTGTTTAGATACTGCACTCATAAAGATTAAAGATTATGAGAACATGATGATGTTAATGAGCATGGAATCAGGGAGATCTAGGCAAGCTTGGTTCGTGGTTATGCTGAATGAGAAGGTGGTTTGCTTGCCTTAGATCTAAGGACTGGTTCATGCGAGAACATGTCAGGAAAACAGTGCTACTACAAGGTCAAATATGGGTGCGGCTTAGCTGACTAATTAGTGTGTTGCTAGCTTGTTATGGACCATCAGATGGCGCGGGGAATGGGAGTCGAGGAGGACTGGCCCGGGAACTGCATGGCACACGAGTGGGCCCGTGGGTGGGAGAATGGAGATTCGAGCATGCCGGTGAAACCTCAGTGGGTCTGTACATTCTAGTAGCCCCTTTGTAAAGTCTATTTTATGATCTCTTGGCCGTACATGTACGGTTTGTGTAGTGGCATAACGGAGGTTTCTCTAGTCGCCGACGGGTGACGAAATTACGAACTTGTGGGTAAAGTGATGCCACCTCTGCGGAGTGTAAAACTATCATGATAGGTGTGCTTCTGGTTACAAGTACCTGGCCAACTTCCATGATTAGAGGTAAAACTTGGGATGGTTATTTGGGTATGGTTACGGTATTGTCATTGGGACTGGTTTTGGTCATAAATGTGAGATTGGATTCGGTTATGGGAATAAGCATTGATCATGATAAATTATGAATATGAGATAGCTTGAGAATGAGCATTAGCTGGTTAAGACTTGACAAATGAGAAAGTATGATGGTATTGGTGATGATGACTCACTTGGTTATGATGGGATTTAACTCACATAGACATAGTAGGATATTTTTATGGTGACTGTGAAATAAAACTTGCTTGCTGCAATGAACTTTTTGCTTCCAACGTTGTTTTAAGCTACATGTCATACTTTTTCCGCACTTGTTGAGTACGACATGTACTCACCCTTGCATTCCCACATATAATTCAGCTACAGGAGAAGAGTACTTTGAAGAGCAGGTGAAGTACTAGGCATGCTCACTACCATCAACTGCCTGTGGAGTCGAAGTTGGAGCCTAGTCGTTTTTAGTCACTTCCGCTGCCATTTATTGTCTTCTGCTGCAGAATAAATTAGATACCATGATTGAGACTTTGAGTTATTGTAATAAAGTACTTAAGCACTATTTGTAACATGGTTAAAGTTATGAATTCAGTTTATGAAGTATATGTGTATGTGTGATGAACATCCTGGGCACACATGCGCATCACTTGGTTCATTTTTGGAACCGGGTGTCACACCATCCACACATGTTGCTCCATCCGGACGTGTATTCCGTCAAGGTTTCATCCAGACACCTGGGACCCGAGTTTGTGAGTTTTACTGACTTTCCCGATTTGGACCCAGATGGCCATCCGCGCATGCAAAACCATTAGGTAGCACCTTCCAGACGTGTATTCCGTCAAGGTCCCGTCCAGCCGCCCAAGACCCGAGTTCGTGAGTTTTACAGACTTTCTCAATTTCGACCTAGATGGCCATCCGCGCATGTAGAACCATCAAATGCAAACGTGTATTCCATCAAGGTCCCATCCGGCTGCCCGGGAGCCAAGTTTGTGAGGTTTACCAACTTTTCCAATTTCAAACCAAATGGCCATCCGCGCATGTAAAACCATCAAGTTGCAACGTTTAGACATGTATTCTCTCAAGGTCATGTCTGGCCGCATGGGACCTGAGTTTGTCAGTTTTCCCTACTTTCCCAACTTTCTCAATTTCGACCAAGATGGACATCCGCGCATGCAAAACAATCCAGTTGCACCATTCGAACGTTTATTCAATCAAGGTCCTGTTCCACATCCCGAGACCCAAGTTTATGAGTTTTTCCAAACTTTCCCGATTACGAACCCGATGGCCATCCGCGCGTGAAAAACCATCAAGATGGACCATCCGGATGTGTCTTCGGTCAAGGTCCCGTCCGGCCTCCCGGGTCCCAAGTTTGTGAGTTTTACCGACTTTCTCAGTTTTGACCCGCATGGCCATCCGCGCATGCAAAACCATGGTGTTGCACTATCCGAACGTGTATTCCATCGAAGTCCAGTCCGGCCCCCCGGGACCCGAGTTCGTGAGTTTTACCGACTTTTCCGACTTTCTCGATTTCGATCCAGATGGCCCCCGCGCATGCAAAACCATCAAGTTGCACCGTCTAAACGCGTATTCCTTCAAGGTTCTGTCTAGCTGTCTTGGACCCGAGTTAATTAGTTTTACTGACTTTCCCGACTTTCCCGATTTGTACCCAAATGGCCATCAGCGCATGCAAAACCATCAAGTTGCACCATCCGGACATGTATTCCGTCAAGGTCCTGTCCGTCCGCCCAGGACCCGAGTTTGTGAGTTTTACCGAGCTTCGCGATTTTGACCCAAATGGCCATCCGCGCGTGCAAAACCATCAAGTTGCATCATCCGGACGTGTATTCCGTCAAGATCCCACCCGGCCACCAGGGACCCGAGTTCGTGAGTTTTCCTGACTTTCCCGATTTCAACCCAGATGGCCATCCGCGTATGCAAAACCATCAAGTTGCATCATCTGAACGTGTATTCCATCAAGGTCTCGTCCGGTAGCACGGGACCAGAGTTCGTGAATTTTACTGACTTTTCCGATTTGTACCCAGATGGTCATCGGCGCATGCAAAACCATCAAGTTGCACCGTCCGGCCGTGTATTCCGTCAAGGTTCTGTCCGGCCACCCGAGACCTGAGTTTTTGAGTTTTACCGACTTTCCCGACTTTGAACCACATGGCCATCTGTGCATCGAAAACCATCAAGTTTGACCGCCCGGTCATGTCTTCCGTCAAGGTACCGTCCGGCCTCCCAGGACCCGAGTTCATGAGTTTTATCGACTTTCCTGACTTTCTCGATTTTGACCTAGATGGAAATCCGTGTATGCACTACCATCAAGCTGCACCATACGAACGTGTATTCCGTCGAGGTCCAGGGCGGACGATTTCGTGAACTTTACCGACACTCCAGACTTTCTCGATTTTGACCCAGATGGCCATCCGCGTAGGCAAAACCATCAAGTTGCACCATCCGTACGTGTATTTCGTCAAGGTCCCAGCTGGGACCTGAGTTCATGAGTTTTACCGACTTTCCCGATTTGGACCCAGATGGCCATCCGCGCATACAAAACTATCAAGTTGCACCGTCCGGACGTGTGTGCCGTCATGGTCCTGTATGGCCGCTCGGGACCCGAGTTTATGAGTTTTCCAGATTTCCCAATTTCGACATAGATGGCCATCTGCGCATGCAAAACCATTACGTCGCACCTTCCAGACGTGTATTCCGTCAAGGTCCCTTCCAGCCGCCCGGGACCCGAGTTCGTGAGTTTTACCGACTTTCTCAGTTTCGACCTAGATGGCCATCCGCGCATGCAAAACCATCAAATACAAACGTGTATTCCGTCAAGGTCCCGTCCAGCTGCCCGAGAGCCAAGTTTGTGAGTTTTATCGACTTTTCAAATTTCGACCCAAATGGCCATCCGCGCATGCAAAACCATCAAGTTGCAACGTTCGGACGTGTATTCTCTCAAGGTCCTGTCCGGCCGCATGGGACCTGAGTTTGTCAGTTTTCCCTACTTTACCAACTTTCTCAATTTCGACCAAGATGGCCATCCGCGCATGCAAAACCATCCAGTTGCACCATCCGAACGTGTATCCTGTCAAGGTCCCGTCCGGCCGCCCGGGACCCGAGTTTGTGAGTTTTACCGACTTTCCAAATTTTGACCCAGATGGCCATTCGCGCAAGCAAAACCATCAAGTTGCCATGTCCGCACGTGTATTCCCTCAAGGTCCAGTCCGGCCGCCCGGGACCTGAGTTTGTTAGTTTTCCCTACTTTCCCAATTTCAACCTAGATGGCCATCCACGCATGTGAAACCATCCAGTTGCACCATTCAAACATTTATTTCATCAAGGTCTCGTCCGGCGTCCCGGGACCCAAGTTCATAAGTTTTTCCAAACTTACCAATTTTGACCAAAATGGCCATCCGCGCAAGAAAATCATCAAGTTGCACCGTCCGAATGTGTATTCCGTTAAGATCCCGTTTGGCCGCCCGAGATCCGTTTTTGTGAGTTTTACCGACTTTCCAATTATGATCCAGATGCCCATCCGTGCATGCAAAACCATCAAGTTGTACTGTCCGGGCGTGTATTCCACCAAGGTCCCGTCCAGCCTACCGGGACCCAAGTTCGTGAGTTTTACCGACTTTTTTGACTTTCTCGATTTCATCCCAGATGGCCATCCGCGAATGCAAAATCATCTAGTTGCACCGTCTGAATGTGTATTCCATCAAGATCCCGTTCGGCGTCCCAGGACCCGAGTTCGTGAGTTTCACCGACTTCACCTACTTTCTCGATTTCGACCTAAATGACCATCCACACATGAAAACCATCAAGTTGGACCACCCGGACGTGTCTCCATCAAGGTTCCGTCCGGCCGCCCGGGTCCCGAGTTCGTGAGTTTTACCGACTTTCTCAACTCTCCTGATTTTGACCCTGATGGCCATCCACGCATGAAAAACCATCAAGTTGGACCATCCAGACGTGTATTCCATCAAGGTCCCGTCTGGCCGCCCGTAACCCGAGTTCGTGAATTTTACCAACACTCATGACTTTCTTGATTTTGACCTAGATGGCCATTTGTGCATGCAAAACCATCAAGTTGCACCATTCAACCGTGTATTCCATCAAGGTCCCGTCCGGCCGCCCGGGACCCGAGTTCGTGTGTTTTACCGACTTTCCTAATTTTGACCCAGATGGCCATCCGCGCATGCAAAACCATCAAGTTGCACCCTCTGAACGAGTATTCCGCCAAGATTCCATTCGGCCGCCCGGGACCCGAGTTTCTGAGTTTGCTCGAGGTTCCTGATTTTGACAAAGATGGCCATCCTCGCATGCAAAACTATCAAGTTGCACCGTCTAAACCTGTACTCTGTCAAGGTCTCCTCTAGCCGCCCGGGACCCCAGTTCATGAGTTTTACCGATTTTCCCGATTTTGACCCAGATGGCCATCCACGCATGCAAAACCATCAAGTTGCACCGTCTGAACATGAATTCCGTCAAGATTTCGTTCGGCCGCCCAGGACCCGAGTTTGTGAGTTTTCCCGAGATTCCCGATTTTGACCAAGATGGTCATCCGCGCATGCAAAACTATCAAGTGCACCGTCTGAACCTGTATTCTGTCAAGGTCCCCTCCAGCCACTCGGGACCCGAGTTCGTGAGTATTACCGACTTTCATGACTTTTCCAATTTTGGCCCAGATGGCCATCCGCGCATGCAAAACCATCAAGTTGTACCGTGCAAACTTGTATTCCGTCAAGGTCCCGTCGGGTCGGCCGGGACCCGAGTTCGTGAGTTTTACTGACTTTCCCGATTTCGACCCAAATGGTCATCCGCGCAAGGAAAACCATCAAGTTGCAACTTTCCCGATTTCGACTTTCATGATTTTAACCATGATGGTCATCCGCACTTAAAAAACCATCAAGTTGGATCATCCGGACGTGTATTTCGTTAAGGTCCCGTCTGGCCGCCCGGGACCTGACTTCATGAGTTTTGCCGACACTCCTGACTTTCTCGATTTTGACCGAGATGGCCATTCGCGCATGCAGAACCATCAAGTTGCACAGTGCAAATGTGTATTCTGTCAAGGTCCCGTCTGGCCATCCGGGACCCAAGTCCGTGAGTTTTACCGACTTTTCTGACTTTCTCGATTTTGACACAGATGGCCCTTCGTGCATGCAACACCATCATGTTGCAATGTCCGGACGTGTATTCCCTAAAGGTCCCGTCCGGCCCCTAGAGACCTGAGTTCGTGAATTTACCGACACTCCTGACTTTCTTGATTTCGACCCTGATGGCCATACGTGCATGTAAAACCATCAAGTTGCACCGTGCAAACGTGTATTCGATCAAGGTCCCATCCAGACGCCCGGGACCCGAGTTCGTGAGTTTTACCGACTTCATCGATTTCGACCAAGATGTCCATCGACACATGCAAAACTATCAAGTTGCACTTTCCTGATGTGTATTCCATCAAGGTCCCGTCTGGCCGCCCGAGACCTGAGTTCGTGACTTTTACCGACTTTCCCGATTACGACCCAGATGGCCATCCGCGCATGCAAAACCATCAAGTTGCAACATCCGGATGTGTATTCTCTCATGGTCCTGTCCGGCCGTGTAACACCCTCAACATCGTAATTCATGCATACATTCATAATTCATATAGAGAAAACATTTTAAGAGAAGTAGAACGGTTAAAGATAGCTAAAAAGAGCCAATTCTAATCCACCGAGAGCGTCATCGACACTTCCCGCGGCCCGTCGGCCACGTGGCGCCTTCGGAGCTCATCCCTGAAAAGGGGGGTGAGGTCCGGCACTGCATGCTACGTGGCAGGCTAGGAGCTCACCTCTGTAGAAGGGTGCGAGGTCCGGCCCGCTAGACACATGTTGTCTCGAGGCCTTGTCATTGTGTAAAAGCAAGGTCCAACCCCGCGGGACACGTGTCGCCTTCAGAGCTAGTTTCTGCGGAGAAGTAAGGCTCAATCCCGCGGGACACGTGTCGCTCTCGGAGCTTACCCCCGCTGAGGGAGAAAGATCCAGTTCCGATTGACACGTGTCACCCTCGGAGCTCGCCTCCGAGAGGTCCGACCCTAATGGACACGTGTCACCCTCGGAGCTCGCCTCCGGGAGGTCCGACACTGCTTGACACGTGTCATCCTCGGAGCTCGCTATCGGGAGGTCCGACACTGCCTGACACGTGTCGACCTCAGGAGTTCATATCCAAGGAGAAGGGAGGTCCGACACCGACACGTGGCACTCTCGGAGCTCACGTCCGAAGAGAGGGTAGGTCCGGAACTGACATGTGGCACTCTCGGAGCTCACCTCCGAAGAGATGGGAGGTCCGGCACTGACACGTCGCATACGCGGAACTCACCTCTAGAGAGAGGGGAGGTCCCGACCCACCAGACATGTGGCGCACGCGGAGCTCGCCTCTGAGGGAGAGGGAGGTCCAGCCCGCCAGACGCATGGCGCACGCGGAGCTCGCCTCTGAGGAAGAGGGAGGTCCCGCCCGCCAGACACGTGGCGCAACCGGAGCTCATCTTTGCGGAAAAGGGAGACCAAGCCTCCGTTGGACACGTGGAGCCTCCGGAGCTTATCCCCGCGGAAGGACGAGATCCTTAAGCGGTTTTTTCCCTGTACGCGAGTATCCAATACTGAGGAAACCGATACGAATTCTTCCACGTTGAATACTGCAACCAAATCGATTGGAGATAAGTTGTTAAGATCCAAACACAAATCAAATAGGACTCTTATTTGAAATCCAATCGGAGTAGGACTCTTCTTTTCCCGGTTATAAATAGAACTCGAAACACCCCTTGGCTGTAACACCTATTCCCAAGTCGACGACTTAGAGGCCCTAGCCCCCAACTCGCCGAGTTAACCCCCTTCGCCGGAGTTCAGCCACCGATGATGATGTGTCCAGGGGTCCCGATCTTCCGAAAGGTTCTGATAACTCTCGATTTTGTGGAGACTTGACACAAATCGATCCGGCTTCCGAACAACACGTTCTGAACCCTGCAATCGCAGCACCAACTCTCCTCAGGTTATCAACCGATATTGCACGGTTGACCTCGCCAAGAAGGCTAATCCTTGCCTGCGAATCGAAGAACACAAGCAAGAACAAGAAAGAATGCAACCAAATTGCTGAAAGATATGAAGCACTCAAGTTGGGGTCTCACAAACCGATGAACGGTGAAACTGTTCTTGACAGAATAATCTAAGCAAAACCCAGCTGTTTGTGACGGCGGCTAGGGGGTATAAAGGAGGTGGAGGACGACCAGAGGGGTGCTGGGGTCGTGACCTAACCCTAAGACACGTACATAATGGACTTGGACTCGATACAAGGCCCAATGGCCCAACTAGGTGATGCAACACCCTGACAGACTCTAAACATTATATTGTTTCAAAGTTTCCCGTCGACTCCAAGGGAATTTTGACGTGGGGCCAGTTCCATTGGAAAGTTTATCCTCTCAGCTTTCCGTGCATATGTAGAACTTCAAAAACGGAATCCGTATGCCTCCTGTGCATCCATTTTAAGGTGGACTGCTCCTGGGCCCGAGTTGGACTCGAGTTTGAGTTGGGCTCGGTCTCTAACTTCTTGTTGGCGTATTTTCTGGTCCTCCACGCCTCCAAACCCCTCTCCATGTATCTCCATGTCATCTCCATGGTTACTAATCATAATTAATCCATTAGGTAGCAACATACTCTCAAAATTCACATATAAAGAATTGTTCAGGAACGAGCTAACCTCTAAATTCAATTGTCGTGCTCGAGCTCTAGTAATTGGACCTTGCATGTCTACCATGTGAGTGTTGTGTATATCTGCAGGAGTGATGTCCACATCATCCTTCCCCTCTTGCATTGGAGTCGTCCTCGACTCAAGCTCATCTTCTTCTCCCAATTATGGTATCAAATCTGAAATGTTAAAGGTGGGACTAACCCCAAACTCGGAAGACAACTCAAGTTTATATGCATTATCATTAATCTTCTCAAGTATTTTAAAAGGACCATCAGCTCTAGGCATCAATTTATACTTTCTCAGTTCTGGAAATCTATCCTTTCTCAAGTGTAACCAAACTAAATCACCCGGTTCAAGTCTAACTTCCTGCCTACCTTTGCTACCAGCAATTCTATATTTTTCGTTCATCTTTTCAATATTGTGTTTAGTGGTCTAATGAATTTTCAAAATAAAATCAGCATGTTTCTTTGCATCATTATGAGTTCTCTCACTAGTAGGTAGAGGCAAGATATCAATAGGAGCACGAGGATTGAATCCATACACTACCCGAAAAGGACTTACCTTGGTGGTAGAATCTGTTGCCCGATTATATGCAAACTCCACATGTGGCAAACATTCTTCCCACATCTTTAAATTTTTCTTCAAAACAGTTCTCAACATGGTGCCCAAAGTGCGGTTCACTACTTCTGTTTGCCCATCAGTTTGTGGGTGACATGTTGTAGAGAACAACAGTTTTGTACCCAACTTGTTCCATAGGGTGCGCCAAAAGTGACTCAAAAATTTAGCATCACGATCTGAAACAATAGTAGAAGGCATACCATGCAAGCGAACAATCTCTTTGAAAAAAGGTTGGCAATATGTACAGCATCATCACTTTTCTGACACGGTATAAAATGTGCCATCTTAGAAAAACGATCCACCACAACAAAAATGTTGTCCCTCCCCCTCTTAGTCCTAGGCAATCCCAAAACAAAGTCCATAGAGATATCCGCCCAAGGAATGGAAGGAGTGGGAAGAGGCATGTATAAATCATGTGGATTCAAACGGGACTTAGCTTTCTGACATGTGGTGTAGCGAGCCACAAACCGCTCTACATCTCTCCTCATCTTTGGCCAAAAGAAATGTGTGACCAGAACATCCTCCGTCTTCTTTGCGCCAAAATGGCCCATCAAACCTCCACCATGTGCCTCCTGTAATAACAAAAGACGAATGGAACCAACTGGAATGCATAGGCGGTTAGCTCTAAACAAGAATCCATCATCCAGTACAAATTTATTCCAGGTATGACCTTTTCTACAATGCAGCAACACATCTTTAAAATCAGCATCAAGAGCATATTGTTCTTTAATTGATTCAAGTCCAAAAATTCGACAATCAAGTTGGGACAGCATATTATATCGTCTAGACAATGCATCAGCGATAAAATTATCCTTCCCTTTCTTATGTTTAATGACATAAGGAAAAGACTCAATAAATTCAATCCATTTTGCATGTCTACGATTCAGATTATTTTGAGAACGAATATGTTTTAGCGATTCATGATCAGAATGAATAACAAATTCTTTAGGCCATAAATAATGACGCCATGTCTCTAAGCATCGTACGAGAGCATAAAATTCTTTATCATATGTGGAGTAATTCAGGATAGGACCATTAAGTTTTTCACTAAAGTATGCAACCGGTTTACCACCTTGCAGTAAGACACCACCAATGCCAACTCCACTAGCATCACATTCAAGTTCAAAAGTCTTACTAAAATCAGGAAGTTGCAGCAATGGTGCGTGTGTAAGCTTGTCCTTCAAGGTGTCAAAGGACTCCTCTTGTGCTTTCCCCCAATGGAACACCACACCTTTCTTAGTCAACTCATGCAATGGGGCAGCAATAGTGCTAAAATCCTTGACGAAACGTCGGTAGAAACCTGCAAGACCAAGAAAACTCCTTACCTGTGTGATGGCTTGAGGTATTGGTCATCTCTTGATCGCTCGAATTTTCATCTCATCCACCTCAATTCCCTGTGGAGTCACAAAATAGCCAAGAAAGGAAACTCGATTCGTACAAAAGATGCACTTCTCAAGGTTACCAAATAAACGTGCATCTCTCAAAGCATTAAAAACAACACGTAAATGATCCATATGTTCATCCAATGACTTGCTATAAATCAAGATATCATCAAAGTAAACCACCACAAATTTTACAATAAAAGCTCTCAAGACCTCATTCATCAAACACATGAATGCACTTGGTGCATTAGTTAAACCAAAAGGCATTACTAACCACTCATACAACCCAAATTTGGTTCTGAAAGCTGTTTTCCATTCATCTCCCCATTTCATTTTTATTTGGTGGTAACCACTACGCAAGTCAATCTTAGTGAAAATTATAGAACCACACAACTCATCAAGCATGTCGTCTAGCCTAGGAATAGGATGACGATACCTTATAGTAATATTGTTAATGGCTCTACAATCAACACACATACGCCAAGTACCATCTTTCTTAGGAACCAAAAGTACAGGAACAGCACAAGGACTAAGGCTTTCACGTACATACCCACGGTCCAAAAGGTCTTGGACTTGCCGCTGAATTTCCTTAGTCTCCTCGGGGTTGGTCCTATATGCAGCACGGTTTGGCAAAATTGCACCTGGAATCAAATCAATTTGATGTTCAATCCCTCTCAAAGGTGGAAGTCCCGGGGGTATCTCAGCTGGAAAAATATCCTCATACTCTTGCAACAAGTTAGTAACTGCTGGAGGCAAAGACCTAGCAATATCATCAATGGAGAACAAAACTTGTTTGCACACCAATGCACAGCAAATATCATGATCAGAAATTTCAGCAAGGTCTGATTTTGTAGCAAGTATTACACGACCCTTCAATTTAATTCCCTCAGTCTTAAAACTAGGTGTAGATCTCTCATTATTTGGTGGTAACACAGAATTAATGACTTGTTGATTTTCTGATTTAGAACTACTAGAAATTTCAGCTCTCTCCCTATCAGCTTGTACAATTTCAGCAGGAGTCAAAGGTAGCAAAGTAATTTTCTTTCCCTTATGCATAAAAGTATATTTATTACTTCTACCATGATGCAAAGCATCCTTATCATGTTCCCAAGGTCGACCCAATAAAAGTGAACACGCTTGCATGGGTACCACATCACAATCAACGGAATCAACATATGTACCAATAGAAAACGGAATTATGCAAGTTTGTGTTACCTTAGCTCTTCCAGAATCATTCAACCATTGAATATAGTATGGATGTGGGTGTGGTCGTGTATTCAAGCAAAGCTTCTTGACCAATTCAGAACTCACCAAGTTGTTGCAGCTTCCTCCATCAATGATGACACGTGCTCGCTTGTTCTTGATGACAAAGAAAATCTGAAACAAATTATGGCGTTGTAATCTATCAAGTTGTTGTACCTGTGTGTTTAGCACCCGCTGCACAATGATGTTCATGTAGGCTGATGTGTCTTCACTCCCAAAAACATGTCCCTCATCATTGTCCGTGGCAGCTTCATCATCATTGTTGTCTTCGACGTCGTAGGTGTTGATGTGTCCTCCCTCTTCTGTAGCCACGTATGCCCGCTGACTAGGACAATCTTTTTGCACATGACCAAGACCATGGCAGCGCAGCGGTGGCACTGAATGCCGGAAGTGCGTCCTGTTGAAGCAACGGATGAAGCACTTTTGGCGGGTACCTGCATGGAATTTTTACCCGAATCCGCAGGTCGTGCAGGTGGTGGTTTTGGTGCTGCTGAAACGTTGTTGCTGCCAGAAGGAAGCTTGGCTGCTGGTTTTGGTGAAAGGGCATCAAAACAGAATGACTTGGACGCCCCCGAAGATGTTGTCGTGCGTGGAGTGTAGGTGGCACCGCTGCTACTCTTGTTCTTTTGTTGACGACCCTGTAACTCCTTTTCTGCAAGCATAGCAAGCTGGAACAACTGGTTGACACTATTAAATTCCTTATAATCAACAATATCCTGTATCTCACGTCTCAACCCCCCATAGAAACGACAAATTTTATCTTCAGTGTCCTCTACTACCCCACATCGTATCATACCCTTTTGAAGCTCCGCATAATAATCTTGGACAGAATTATTTCCCTGCTCTAAGCGCTGCAATTTCTTTCGTAAATCACGTTGGTAGGATGGAGGAACAAAACGATTATGCATAGCTTCTTTGAAACGTTCCCATGTATCAGGTTGTAAGCGTGTGGTACCTAGTTCATTCCACCATATTATAGCAAAATCCTTAAACTCACTAGTGGCTTGTCGAACTCTATGTTGTTCAGGAACAAGGTGAGAATTAAATTTCTGCTCAACCGTCATTTCCCAATCAAGATATGCCTCAGCATCATAAGCACCAGAAAATGAAGGTATGGAAAATTTAACTTTAGAAAAAGGGTCATCAAGAGGGCGGTTATTGTTACCACGCATGTTGTTTCCTACCATATCATGAGTGTTTTGATGAAGGCGTTGACGTAGATGTACATTCGGCGCAGCACGTGTATCCACCTCTGCATTGACATCACACAACACGTCTTCTTCTTCTTCAAAGTTGTTGTGGTGGGTAGCATAATGGCTGAATGGTAGGTGGGTCTCCATATCATCAATCCTTCCAACTAGCGAGCTTAAGCGTTTGTCCAACCTCTCAAGGGTGTGGGGTATTCTCTGTTCAGCAAGATAATCTTTTACCCCTTGTGTGATTGCTTCCTTGACAGATTTCATCATTTGTTCTATGTAACCCTTCATCTCACTTTTCAAAACACACTCCGTAGGATCAACATGATCTGACATTGTTAGCAAGAATAATATGAAAAACAACAAGATTATCCCTATCATCTACTACGCAATGATGGTGGAACTCACAAAGCAATGGGTCGAGTCTTACCAAGCTCTTACAAGTTTCTTACCACAACAAGGCAAAGGATACCTGGACGACGTGATTCAGCGATTGCAAGGGTCAAAGACTTGTGCTGTTCGAAAGGATGAATGTGGAGTTTGGATGGCCAAATATATGTGAGTAGCACACAATTCAATAACAGATAGTAATGCTGAATAAATGTCTAAACACTTGTCCTAGTTGCTGGTCTACTCGTGTCTTATCCCGGATGTTATGAACAAGACAGCAAGAAGTATGAATGATAAGGACAATAATTGAGCCGGAACAATTGCACCACAAGGCAAAATAACACACCCAAGTTTTGATATTTGTGCTCCTATTCACAAATTTTTTTCTATATATTTTTTATTTTTTATATCTGCCGTGAAATCAGGAGCACTAATATACACGTCGCACAAATTTTCAGCTCACTTGAAAAAAGAAGATGTGGACAACAGAAATTCAATATGTTTCTTTATGATTATTGTTGAGCCTTTAGATGCCAAATAATCAATCTTCCAAAGTGAATATGGGCAATGTAATTTAACCCAATGCCAAGGTTATGGCTATTTTAAGACAGCACCACAAGATTATGTTTTTGGTGGAGCTGAATTGGAAACGGTGGTGAAAAAAATTGGATATGATGGTAATAACGTGTGGGATGGTGTGCGTATCTCAAGGAGGATAAACTCAAGTAATATGTGATGAAAACTGAAGAACAAGGATAACCCTAGCACAATGAATAGTTATGGTGATCGATTTGATAACGATTGTGGCAGCTAGGGTTTCGATGGAATGCAGCAGATGGAATAACAAAGTAGGAACAAAACACGATTAAACCAGCAACAAAACACGAACTAGGACACAAATTCAACACTACGTACTCCAAAAAAGAATTGTGCAAAAGGCTAAACCTGATCTGGGATGGGGAAACCTATGACTATAATTTTTTTGGCTTTTTCATGGATGATAGGATGAGTTCAAGATAAACAAAACTAGGGGAAGGCAAACCTGACGGTGCACCTAAAGCTCTTATTACCACTTGATGTGTCCAGGGGCCCCGATCTTCTGAAAGGTTCTGATAACTCTCGATTTGGTGGAGACTTGACACAAATCGATCCGGCTTCCGAACAACACGTTCTGAACCCTTCAATTGCAGCACCACGTCTCCTCAGGTTATCAACCGATATTGCGCGGTTGACCTCGCCAAGAAGGCTAATCCTTGCCTGCGAATCGAAGAACACAAGAAAGAACAAGAAAGAATGCAACCAAATTGCTGAAAGATATGAAGCACTCAAGTTGGGGTCTCACAAACCGATGAACGGTGAAACTGTTCTTGACAGAATAATCTAAGCAAAACCCAGCTGTTTGTGACGACGGCTAGGGGGTATAAAGGAGGTGGAGGACGACCAGGGGATGATGGGGTCGTGACCTAATCCTAGGACACGTACATAATGGACTTGGACTCGATACAAGGCCCAATGGCCCAACTAGGTGATGCAACACCCTGACAGACTCTAAACTTTATATTGTTTCGAAGTTTCCCGTCGACTCCGAGGGAATTTTGACGTGGGGCCAGTTACATTGGAAAGTTTATCCTCTCATCTTTCCGTGCATATGTAGAACGTCAAAAACGGAGTCCGTATGCCTCCTGTGCATCCATTTTAAGGTGGACTGCTCCTGGGCCCGAGTTGGACTCGAGTTTGAGTTGGGCTCGGTCTCTAACTTCTTGTTGGCGTATTTTCTGGTCCTCCACGCCTCAAAACCCCTCTCCATGTATCTCCATGTCCTCTCCATGGTTACTAATCATAATTAGTCCATTAGGTAGCAACATACTCTCAAAATTCACATATAAAGAATTGTTCAGGAACGAGGTCACCTCTAAATTCAATTGTCGTGCTCGAGCTCTAGTAATTGGACCTTACATGTCTACCATGTGAGTGTTGTGTATATCTGCAGGAGTGATGTACACATCAGGTGAGACCGCCGATGAGCCCTGACACGCTCGCCGACAATCTGTCTTGTTAGGAGGAAGGCCCTGACACCAAGGGGAAGTGAGGTAGGTATTCGTTACTACCTTACGACGTCATCGCGGTTTTCTTTGCATCTGTTTCTTCGATCCCTTCGAACAGAAGTTTTTTTTCGTGTGGACAGATCACGTGTTGATCGGTTTGATCTAGATCTTGAGACAAGAACATCACCACGTCCACATTTGATCCTTACACCTTTTTTTCATCGTAAAACCCCATGCAAAGCCATTAAAACATGCAAGAACATGTACAAACTGATCTAATGAAACAGCACCATAGGATTAGCATGCATCTACACCATTGCATCTTGAATAAAGTTTGTGCATGATGTTTGATCTCTGTGAATCTTGTATATGTGTGATCATGAATAGAAGGACAAGCTTAGGGAGCTATCAACGAAGGACTACAATACCAAGAATTCGAGACATCTGAGCAACAAAAGCCACAGGAACAAGGCAAGTGCCCCTTGACCATATTGATCCCATGTTTTGGAACTGTTTTGTTTGCAAAAATGTGAGTATGCTTGAGTCAACTTGATGGGAAAACCCTTTCATAGGAGTTTACTAGTTTTGTTAACCACCCTTGTAGCTGAGAAAGTTGATGAGTCAGGTATGGTCGTTTTTTCTTTTTGCTTCGCTGAGTCCACGGGATATGGGAAGCGAGATAGGATGTGTCTAGCTACTGCACTCATATGAACAATGATAATATGAACTTGATGTTGATAATGAATGTGAATCAGGGGAGATCTAGGCAAGCTTGGTTCGTGGATGAGGTAGAATGAGATGGTGGTTTTGGAGACGTGAATGTGAGATGGTTATGGATATGATCATGAGATGGTTATTATGAGCATGAGAAAAAGTTGAGAAAGGTAAATGTCCGGATGAGACATGAAAAGTGGAGAATCATGATAGAGGTATGTTACTGGTTTAATTGGATACATGTTGGGATTAAACACTTAAAGATAGCAGCTGTTTTTATCATGTTTGTGAAATAAACTTTTCTTTTCTGCAATAAGCCATTTTATTCCTACCTTGTTGAAAGCTACATGTCATACTTCCCGCACTTGCTGAGTACGACATGTACTCACCCTTGCATTATCATACAAACATCAGCAACAGGAGAGGAGTACTTTGAAGAACATATGGAGTATTAGGTGTGCGATCTACCATCAACTTGCCTGTGGGGATGGAGTTGGATGGATCCGTTGCCGTGCTTAGTTTGCTTCCGCTATAGTTAGAAGACTTCCTCTGCTAGACTAAAGCTAGAGACTTCCGCTGCAAGATAAGTCAGAAATTAACGTAATAAAGTGCCTAAACACTTGTTATTCATGGTTATATTCTGAATTCAGTTTGTGGATTACATGTGTACGTTGATGAACATCCTGGGCACACATGTGCATTAGTTCAGATCCGTTTTCACGGGACCAGGCGTCACAGGCCGCCCGGGACCTGAGTTTGTCAGCTTTCCCGACTTTCCCAATTTTGACCCAAATGGCCATCCACGCATGCAAAACCATCTAATTGCGCCATTCAAACATTTATTCCATCAAGGTCCCGTCTGTCGTCCTGGGACCCAAGTTCATTAGTTTTTCCAAACTTCCCAATTTTGACCCAGATGGTGATCAACGCATGAAAATCCTCAAGTTGCACCGTCCGCATGTGTATTTCGTTAAGGTCCCGTCTGGACACGCGGGACCCGAGTTTGTGAATTTTACCAACTTTCCCGATTTTGATCGAGATGTCCATCCGTCCATGCAAAACCATCAAGTTGTACTGTCCGGACGTGTATTCCATAAAGGTCCCATCTGGCCTCCCGGGACCCAAGTTATTGAATAATTTCCAACTTTTCTGACTTTCCCGATTTTGACCCAGATGGCCATCCGCGAATGCAAAATCGTACAGTTGCACCATCCGAACATGTATTCATCAAGGTTGTGACGGACCAAAATCTGCTCGCCTAGGATCTCAGAGGGTGGTGCCGCACGATGCGACACCCGACAGCACACATCATAAGGCAACCCAAAGTATTACATTGAAAACAAACTGAATATGTACAAAGTAGTACAAACCTTCAGTTTACAAATAATTACAGAGTCTACAACAGCGGAAGCTAATTTTTACAACTCACGCCCATCTATCTAGCAAAAGTTGGTTGTCGGCCCTATGAACAACCTACACTAGCTCCACTCATCAGCTCAGCGCGGCGTGTATGGCTCCCACTCAGCCGTGATCCCCGACGGAGGGTAGCCCTCGCCGGTGGACTCGTACCCCGAGTCCGTGGGGTAGTCCTCACCTGCAAACACTCATAGCAGCAACCGTGAGCAGGATGGCTCAGCAAGTCTTAACCGACGCTCCTACACATGATACTCTACATGCAGGACATAACCAACATAGGATGGCACGTTGCAGCAAAGGACACGCCTACAAGTTCATCCTTAATTCATCTTTTAGCCACACTTTAACGGTTCATGAATCTGAAATTTAGTGAGCAATATTTAGTGGCACACATGTAGCGATACAATTTATACATATCAACATAATTGAATAACAATATCCATAATTTATCTACGTCACGACACAGTGAACAAGCGGTACTCATAACCGCGAGGGACGGCGAATCGACTCGATATACACCTGCAGGGATACCCTTATAGCACGTCACGTACGCCCACATGTGGAGCTGCGCACAGCACGCTCACCCTGTGTCGTACGGGACAACCTTTCACCAAACAGCCCAAATGTCAAACCGGTCGCACCCAAACGGACAGGAGGTTCCCTACACGGAAACAGATTTCCACCTTGTTGTCCTCAATCTACACCTATAAATCGGTGTGTTATGCCTCAACGTCCGAAGGTATAGGTTACATCACTTTATCGGAGCCCATATATCCGATATGTCTTCGGTACATTCAAACTTGTTCAGCGGGGCCGCACACGGATTGGTCCTCAATCGACATGGACAGGGCTACGCACACAAGACTTCCTCTTGCTGCGTCCTAGCCCCTGTCTAGTCTCCATTTATTCTTACTAAAAATTTTCTCACAACTCAAACCAATCCCGTGTGTCCCAAATACTATACTCGCGAGTAGATTCCAACTACTCGACTTGTACCGAAGTCTATACACATTAAGCAGAGCATAAACTACTCGAGGACTTAGACACTACCCTCACTCTTGTTGGAATGCTCTGGTTATGCATTTGGGGTTTCATCCATCCTACACCTAATGCACCCACATACTTCACACTAATTGAGTACAAAGAAAAACATTATAGAATTTGTTAAATGCGAACCGGGGCTTGCCTTGTTGCTGCTGGTCTAATGGTATATAATCCCGTTAGAGTCTTCTCTCCCTTGAGGCTTGATCACTGATTCACTTCAATGAATTCAATCCGTCGAACTCCGTCGTCGACCGTCTTCGTTGTAAGCACTATCAACATGAATATGTACTAGTTTCATAATGCAATCTAGATAATTTAAAACTTAAACTTGTTAAGAACAGAGGATGGTGTGGGAGTGCTAAGAAAGGATGTTTTGCCTCTGTTGTGCAAAGAAATTTAAAGAGAGAAACCCTTCTGCTTATAGGAACTTAAGTCCTAATGGTCTACGTTGCATAATAGATATATGAGATGGCTGAAAAACTTTGAATCAAACTGAAGATTAGCAACTCCACTGACTTCAAAACTTTTACAGCAAGTCATACTCTACACAGTGACTTAGCTTGCCAAATTGCAGCTAAAGTGAATGGAAAGTGTGCCCCTCATACTTCCCTCAAGATTTCCTATGTATTCCTCATATATATAAGAATGGAAACCCACTACAAAAGTTCTAAGGCTCAACTTGAGATGAAACTTTACATGTGAGTTCATGGTCACAAGGAAGTACTTTGATCCAAAATTCAGGACTTTTCATTCAGTAGTTCCTCTAGAATAATTCTATAAGCAGTTATGCTACAAGGAATTAATTCTGAAGTAATGTGCATTTTCATGCCGAATCAAGTGAACTATCATTTCAAGTATGGCTCATAGAGCATGTCTGAATTTTCTTATGATTTTTGGAGCTAAGGCCCAGAACTGATTTTACAAAAGAAGATCATTTTCTGAAAAGTTTCTGGACACATTTGAGCACAGCAGATTGTACTCTGGAAATTCCTACTCAAATCAACTCCAAATGAGCTGAAACTTTGCTTAAATTCAATAATATTCTAAAGAATATTCTGGCAAAATTTGAGGATTTTTGGATGAACAAAACTCCCTCAAAAAAATTTTCAGAAAGCCTTCAAAGAATTTTCCAGAATTAATTATTGACTTTCATACAAATTTGGGTTCATATTTGGATAGATCTTTGCAAATCGAATCCAACCCAATTTGAATCACTCAATTTGGAGTTTCCTACACCAAGATATGAATTTCTAAAGTTGGAGCTAAATCTGGAATTTCTTTCCTATTGAAAATTGAATTGGACCCACTATTTAAGCTGCAGCCAATGGGATGCGAGGACACACGGGGCTATTAGGTTCTACCGGTGTAGTCACAAACGATCACTGGCCTCTGATCCTGGGTTTAAAAATCACTCACTGACTGGTGGGCCATCCCCCACCCTTCTTCTTCCTCTTGCTCTCTTCACGCGCGCGCCCTCCCCCCTCGTCGGACAGAGGCGGTGCCTCGCCGGAGGGGGATTCCCGGCTGCCATCCGGCTGGAGGATCGCCGCCTGTGGGTTTGCAGCTATGGGGAATCGGTTGGTGGGGTCGGTAGAAGCGCAAAAGGATCGGACATGTGCTGGCGACATGCGGCGGCCTTGGGAGAGGTTCGGCACCGTCGGCCCGTGGTCCTAGCCCGCCAAACTCCCTAGTGATTGGCGCTAAAGCATCCTTGGATGCTAGGGAAACTCGGAAAGGATGCAAACAAGCCTGGGAATGGCGGCTGCCATGCCTTCACCGTGCGCACGAGAGGTGTTGCGACGTCCTAGCTCAGAAAAATATGAAATAGCTCACTCACAGTCGATTTCTAGCTAAGGTTGTGAAGAAAATCGGCCGCTAGCCAATCTAGTTCACGTGTGCATGATTTAGTGGCCTAAAAACAAGAAATGCGATCGAATTTTGCTAAATTCTCACCAGGGGTCACTTTGCACATGTCGAGAGAAAACCTCCAAATTAGAGCTCGATAATCCTCAGCTTGAGCTGAGACTTGGCGAGGAGCAGCGTGACATTCTGGTGCGTCTCGGAGTGCCCTAGCTCGGCCGTGAAAGTCTTCGGTCCGAGCTGTCGACGGTGAGCCGGTGCTGGTTATTTTAGGTCGCCGCACGAAAAAACCGTTCTATGGTGGAAACGGCTCGGACTCGAGCAGCTGTGCGTCGAGGAGGTCGGGGATGAACCACCAGGACCCTTTTGCTACTCAAGGGAGGCTTAGCTCGCTTGGAATCGGCCGACTCGCGATCGATCGAAGATGGCGGCAAAGTTTCAGTTCTGTTTTGCTCGAGGGAGAAGCCGGATACTGCAGCTCGGTTTAGTGGGCAAAACATACACGCTGAAAGGTGATGAGGGCGCCTAGCTGCTCTCCAGCGCTGCTCAAGCAGCTGGGAGGTGGTGGCAACTCCCCCTCGGTGGCGCGCGCTCGATAGTCGGCTGGTTCGAGTCTGAACAAAGGAGAAAAGAGTTCCTTCGGTTGTAAGTCTTCCTTGCAATGACATGTGGGTCCCACCTTTAGACTGTCCTTCTTATCCCTCTTGGTTTCTCCCAAATTTGGCAGGTGATCCAAATCACTTGGTAAAGTTTACTTTGCGTGCGGACGAGTTTTCATCGAGGGACACGTGATAATGGACGAGCAGCTACTGTGAGGCGGTTTCTGAGGTGACGAGCTCCCGGATTGAGCCGATAAGGGCAAGGAAAACATGTCGGTGTTCACTCGGGAGGTGGCGGCGGTAACACTGCCCTCGGTGGCGCACGCTGGTTGACTCGGGTGCAACAGAGAACCGACTTAGTTGCTTCAGTGGAAAACAGGGAATGGAGACTTAGGGTGCAAGTCTAGTTGGCTCTATGACTTGTGGGCCCCACTGTTCCCCTTATCCCGTCAAATTTTCTCAAAATTGGCAAATGACCAAATTCAGTTGTGTGAGGCTACAATCTGAACTCAATTTGGATACTTGAGCAAGTTTCCTCCAAATTTAAATTTGTAATTGAATTCCTATGCAATTTAAAGTCCATTTGAAAAATGGGTAGCAAAACAATGTGACACCCTCAATTTCGTATTCCTGCATGCATTCATATTTCATATAGGAAACATTTTAAAAATAAGTAGAACGGTGAATGATAGCTAAAAAGAGCCAATTCCAATCCACCGGCAGCGCTGTAGACACATCCCGCGGCCCGCTGGCCACGTGGCGCTTTCGGAGCTCATCCCTGCAAAAGGGGTGAGGTCCGGCACTGCTGGCTACGTGGCAGGCTAGGAGCTCGCCTCTGCGAAAGGGGGCGAGGTCCGGCCCGCTGGACACGTGTTGTCTCCGGGGCTTGTTGCTGCGGAAGAGTGAGGTCCAACCCCGTGGGACATGTGTCGCCTTCGGAGCTAGTCTCTGCGGAGAAGCAAGGCTCAATCCCGCGGGACACGTGTCGCTCTCGGAGCTCACCCCCGCGGAGGGAGTGAGGTCCCGTCCTGACAGACACGTGTCACCCTCGGAGCTCGACTCCGAGAGGTCCGGTCCTGTTGGACACGTATCACCCCCGGAGCTCGCCTCCGGGAGGTCCGACACCGATGGACACGTGTCATCCTTGGAGCTCATCTCCGAGGAGAAGGGAGGTTCGACGCTGTTGGACACGTGTCGACCTCGGAGCTCGTCTCTAAGGATAAAGGAAGTCCGACGCTGCTGGACACGTGGCACTCTCGGAGCTCACCTCCGAAGAGAGGGGAGGTCCGGCACTGACACGTGGCGTACGTGGAACTCACCTCTGAAGAGAGGGGAGGTCCGGCACTGACACGTGGCGCATGCGGAGCTCGCCTCTAAGGAAGAGGGAGGTCCCGCCCGCTAGACACGTGGCGCACCCGGAGCTTGTCTCTGCGGAAAAGGTAGGCCAGGCCTCCGCTGGACACGTGGAGCCTCCGGAGCTTATCCCTGCGTAAGGACGAGATCCTTAAGCGGTTTTCCCCTGTATGCGAGTACCCGGTGCTGAGGAAACCGACACGATTTCTTCCACGATTGATATCGCACTCAAATCAATTAAAGATAAGTTGTTAAGATCCAAACATAAATCAAATAGGACTCTTATTTGAAATCCAATCGGAGTAGGACTCTTTTCTTCCCCTTATAAATAGAACCCGAAACACCCCTTGGTCGTGACACCTTCCCTAGCCGACAACTTATAGGCCCTAGCTCCCAACTCGCTGAGTTAAACCCCTTCATCGGAGTTCGGCCGCCGGTGAGCCCACCGTTGAAGCTCCGTCGAGCCTCGCCATCGCCGGAAGAGAGTCGACGATCTGTCTTGATAGGAGGAAGGCCCCGACACCGAGGAGAAGTGAGGTAGGTCATTGTTACCACCTTACGACATCATTGCGGTTTCTTCACATCTGTTTTCTTCGAATATAAGCTTTTTCGTGTGGACAGATCACGTGTTGATCGGTATGATCTAGATCTTGAGACAAGATCATCACCACGTCCACATTTGATCCTTACGCCCTCGTTCATTGTAAAACCCCATGCAAAGCCATTAAAACATGCAAGAACACGTGCAAACTGGTACTAATAAAAACAACACCATAGGATTGGCATGCATATGCACCATTGCATCTTGAGTAAGGATTGTGCATGATGTTTGATTGCTGTAAATCTTGTATGTGCATGATCGTGAGTAGAAGAACAAGCTCAGGGAGCTATCTACGAAGGACTACAGCACCAAGAATTTGAGATCCGTGAGCAACAGAAGCCGCAGGAACAAGGCAAGCGCCCCTTGACCATATTGATCCCATGTTTCGGAACTATTTTGTTTGCGAAAAGGTGTGCGTGCTTGAGTCAAATTGATGGGAAACCCTTTCATAGGTGTTTACTAGTTTTGTTAACCACCCTTGTAGTCGGGAAAGTTGATAAGTCGGGTATGGTTGTTTTTGCTTTTTGCTTCGCTGAGTCCACGGGATATGGGAAGCGAGATAGAATGTGTCTAGCTACTGCACTCATATGAACAATGATAATAAGAACTTGATGTTGATAATGAACATGAATCGAGGGAGATCTAGGCAAGCTTGGTTCGTGGATGAGGTAGAATGACATGGTGGTTTACTTGCCGTAGATCTAAGGACCGGTTATGCGAGCACATGCCAGGAATACAGTGCCACCACAAGGCCAAGTATGGGTGCGGCTTAGCTGACTAATTAGGTAAGTTGCTAGATTGTTATGGACCGTGGAAGGCGCGGGGAATGGGAGTCGAGAGAGGACTGCCCTGGGAACTGCATGGCACAAGAGGGGGCCCGTAGGTGGGAGAATGGTGATTCGAGCCTACTGGCGAAACCTTAGTGAGTCCATACATCTAGTAGCCCCTTTGTAAAGGCTATTTTGTGATCTCTTGGCCATACACCGACAGTTGTGTACTTGTATAATGGAGGTTCTGCAGTCATCGATGGGTGACGAAATCACAAACTTGTGGGTAAAGTGGGCCACCTCTGCAGAGTGTAAAACTATCATGATAGTCGTGATTACGGTCACAAGCACCTGGCCAACTTCCATGATTAGATGGGATGGTTATTGGTATGGTTATGGTTTGGTCTTTTGTTTTGGTTTCGGGACTGTTGAGTCTTGGTAATGAGAATGGTTTCGGGACTATTGAGTCTTGGTAATGAGATTGGTTTCGGGACAGTTGAGTGTTGAACATGAGATGGTTTTGGAGATATGAATATGAGATGGTTATGGATATTGTGAATATGAGATGGTTATGGATATCATAAGCATGAGATGAAAGTTGAGAAAGATTTATGGTTAAGACATGAAAATTGGTGAATCATGAAGGAGGTATGTTGATGTTTTAATTGGGTATATGTTGGGATTAAATTCACTTAAGATAGCTGATGTTCTTATCATGCTTTGTGAAATAAACTTTTCTTTCTGCAATGAGCCTTTTTATTCCTACCTTGATTGAAAGCTACATGTCATACTTCTCGCACTTGCTGAGTACGACATGTACTCACCCTTGCATTATCATACAAAACATCAGCAACACGAGAGTACATCGAAGACCATATGGAGTATTAGGCGTGCGATCTACCGTCAACTTGCCTGTGGGGATGGAGTTGAAGATGGAGCCGTTGTCGTGCTTAGTTTGCTTCCGCTATAGTTTCGAAGACTTCCGCTACTAGAATAAAGCTAGAGATTGATGTAATAAAGTGCCTAAACACTTGTTATTCGTGGTTATATTCTGAATTCAGTTTGTGGATTACATGTGTATGTGTGATGAACATCCTGGGCACACATATGCATTAGTTCGGATCCATTTTCATGGTACCAAGCGTCATAGATTGGTATCAGAGCTGCCACGTTGACCGTAGGACGCAAGCCTAGTGTATAGATTGGTATCAGAGCCACGGTTGACCGTAGGACGCAGACCTAGTTACAGATTGGCATTAGAGCCACACTGACCATAGGACACAAGCCTAGGTAGATGCATAGATTGGCATCAGAACCCCCTTGACCATAGGATGCAAGCCTAGGAAGAAAGGACACCCTAAAAACGTTTGAACCATAGAAGCTTGAATAGGATTGGTGTGAATTTTTGTGATAATTGCTTGTGTTTGAGTGCTTAGTGTGAGTTGTGGGACGTTTCAGCGTTGTCCATATCCACACATAGTAGAGAGATGTGAGATGCTTCGGCATTTGTTCACATCCTCATATAGGTTGATATATAGTTCATACCCTTGATGCGTATAGTTGGGGGGATCAATCTAAACTTCTAACTTCTATCCTACTCAACTCTCTCTCTCTCTCAGATGGTGAATGAAAACGCCGGCCGTCCAAGGAGAAACGTCCGTGGCAACCCTGAACCACAAGAGGATGACCACGTTGAAGTTCCTAAGAATGTTAACCCGGGCTGGTGCAAACAACCTTGAACGGTTAATGGCTATGCAGAACCAGCTCATGCAAACCATGATCCAAACTTTGGGTCAGCCGCAAGCCAACAACAACAACCCCGTTCCTGCACCACCACCACCGCCACTACCGCCGGCTCACAACATATTGGGAGAGTTCATGAGGACTCGACCAACCACTTTTGCACAAGCTAATGATCCCATGGAGGCCGATGATTGGTTGAAGTCCATGGAGAAGAAGCTTGCCATAGTTCAGTGCAATGATCGAGAGAAAGTTCTCTTCGCATCGCACCGACTTATGGGAGCAGCCGCTGACTGGTGGGACGCTCTTTGCAACGCTCATGTCAACCAGGAGACTATTACTTGGACTGAGTTCAAAGAGAGTTTCCGCTGTCATTACATCCCTGTTGGAGTCATGATGCTCAAAAGGCAAGAGTTTGAAGGTCTCCGCCAAGGCAAGAAGAGCGTGAATGAGTACCTCAACAAGTTCACGCAGCTGTCAAGGTATGCCCCCGAAGATGTTAACTCGGACCAAAGGAAGCAATACTTGTTCATGAGAGGGTTGAACAATGAGATCCAAGTTCAGCTTCTCAACAACGACTATGCGAACTTCCATAAGCTAGTTGACAAAGCTATAATGGTTGGGAGCAGGATCCGGGAGATCGAGCAAGAGGGCAAAAGAAAGATGCCATACCAGCCACAAGGGAGCAACATATGCCCCCGATACATGCCACCCGCTGCACCACAGTATGGCTCGTCCGCTCCTACTTTTCGCCCTAGTCAACTATCACAGCAACGTCCTGTTATGCAAGCACCTCGTGTGCCTTTGCCTCCTGCGCCCCGACCCAACATGGATGCTTATGCTCAAAACCACCCTCGCCCTAACGTCCCTGCTGTCTTGGGCAACAAGGCATGCTTTACATGCGGATATACGGGACACTTTGCAAGTCAGTGCCCGAAGAAAGGCCTTGGACAACCAAGCAACGCACCCAAGCAGAACCCATGGCCGAACGGAGGATCTAATCAAGGCAACCGTGGGCAGCAGAACTACGCTCGTGGCGACGTGAATCATGTCTCCGATGAGGAAGCACAACAGGCTAAGGACGTCGTGATTGGTATGTTCCTTGCCAACTCCAACCAAGCCATTGTTTTTCCGGAGCATCGCATTCATTCATATCATCCAAGTATGTTGCCAAGTATAATCTACCCATATCACACATGAAATATACTATGTTGGTTAATTCTCCTGATGGAGAGATGAGGACTAATATAGTATGTCCGAAAGTAAACCTTAAAATAAGAGGGGTAAACTTTCTTGCCAACCTCATTGTCTTGGACTCCCAAGAGCTTGACATGATACTCGGAATAGATTGGTTAAGCAAGCACAATGGAATGATCCAATGTGCTAAGAGAAGCGTGCAGTTGACAAACGAGCACGAAACTCGTATTGAGTTTGAGTCAGCCCAACCAGCAACGGAAAAGGCAACGTTGAACCACGTTGAAGAAGCAACATTGGAATACATTCCGGTGGTTCAAGAATTTTTGGATGTGTTCCTGGAAGAACTCCCAGGTATGCCACCTGACAGGGACATTGAGTTTGCCATTGATTTGGTACTTGGAACTTCGCCTATAGCAAAGAGGCCATATAGGATGCCCGTTAATGAACTAGTGGAACTCAAGAAGCAAATTCAGGAACAGCTAGAAAAGTGTTTTATACGCCCGAGCTCGTCACCATGGGGAGCCCCCGTGCTCTTCGTGGACAAGAAGGATGGGACCCAAAGGATGTGCCTGGATTATAGGTCTCTCAGTGAGGTGATGATCAAGAATAAATACCCACTGCCACGTATAGAGAACATGTTCGACCAAATGAAAGGTGCCCGGGCTTTCTCCAAGATTGATCTTCGGTCGGGATACTTCCAGCTGAAGATTAAGCCCTCCGACATACCCAAGACTTCCTTTCGAACATGGTACAGTTCGTATGAATATACCGTTAAGTCTTTTGGATTAACTAATGCACCCGCATACTTCATGTACCTCATGAATAAGGTCTTCATGGAGTACTTGGACAATTTCGTCGTGGTTTTAATTGATGATATTATGGTGTATTCAAAGAGCGAGGAAGAACATGAAGAACATTTGAGATTGACCTTGCAGAAACTGCGAGGGCATCAATTATATGCCAAGCTCAGCAAGTGTCAATTTTGGCTAAAGGAGATATCGTTCCTAGGCCACATCATCTCCGAGGAAGGAGTATCAGTTGACCCCGGAAAAGTGGGAGATGTTTTGAAATGGAACCAACCGCAAAATTGTGATGGCTCTCTAGGATCATAGACTGGCCCCACATACCACCACTCGTCTTTTCTGTGCACTTTGTCCTCACTCGTGCGCACCCAGGAAAACTTCCTGGTCGGTCACCCATCCCCAAATTCCCTCGGGCCAAGCACGCTTAACCCCGGAGTCCTTTGCAGGTGGGCTTCCGGAAAAGAAGGTATACCTTGGTGGTATGAGTACTCTATCAATCCTATTAAGCCGGGAGCTAGGGTATTGCACAATCCACCCCCCCCCCTTAGAAGACCGACGTCCTCGTCGGTCAATGCCAAGACAGGAACGTCCCCTCTTAGCCACGTCCGTACGTTCAGTACTGGCATACGCATACCGTACGTCCGGTTAGCAGCATACGTACCATACCGTGTCTCACACAGAGAACCCACGCGTCATGCGTACGTACCTGCGTCCCTGACCCGTACGCTACCGTATCCTTGTCACTGACCCGTACGCACCCGTGAAACTGCGAGGGTCGGCTCTAATACCATTTGTGATGGCTCTCTAGGATCATAGACTGGCCCCACATACCACCACTCGTCTTTTCTGCGCACTTTGTCCTCACTCGTGCGCACCCGGGAAAACTTCCCGGTCGGTCACCCATCCCCAAATTCCCCCGGGCCAAGCACGCTTAACCCCGGAGTCCTTTACAAGTGGGCTTCCGAAAAATAAGGTATACCTTGGTCGTATGAGTACTCTATCAATCCTATTAAGCCGGGAGCCAGGATATCGCACAATAACTCATCGCTGTGAGGGCCCGTCGTCCCAGTGCGATGCGGCACCCAACAGCACACATAATAAAACATCATATTACATAAATCAAGCGGAAGCTTACAAAGTATAAATTTTACAAATACTTCTCAAAATAATCTACAGCGGAAGACTATTACAACTCACGTCTCATACCTATGCTAAGCAACAGAGAAGGTGTCCAGCCCGCGGACCCTTCTCACTAGCAACACTATCACAGTAGCAGCGGCAGGGGTTGTAATGAGTTCACCACTCGGAGAGCTCCGAATCTCATCAGACACCCGTACTTAGCAGCGTACAGTTATTACCTGCAAAACAACTTATGCAGTATCTGTGAGCACAAAGCTCAGCAAGACTGACCTGTCACCCTAGTCATGAAACTCTACATGATGAAAATAGAGGGCTGATTATAGAAGTTTGCACAAACGATAAACTTGAGCTAAAGGAGGGTCCTTACTTCAAGTTTTAAGCAACTTTTATAGCCCTCGCGCAACTTACATCAAGACTCCACAATCAAACAAGAAACGCTTCATCTCGATGTCACTTGCCCGAGGTGAAAGTAACTTTAGTGAGCTATCCTAGACTCATACTGACCTTGCGCCATCAACGTCGAGACTCCACAATCAAACAAGAAACTCTTAGTCTCGACGCTACTAGCCCAAGGTGGAAATTAAATTTAGTGAAGTGTTGATCGTTCCTCATCTCCATTATGAGGATTACTCACGAAGCATATTAAATGTTTCCCCGGTTTATTACTACGTCACGACTTAGTGTACAAGTATGCTCACTACCGCGAGCGACGGTGATTGCAATCAAAAACACCCGGCTGACACGACATGTACGCCCGTACTCGACGTTGCACACAGCAACCATCACTGACGTCGTACGTGGCAACCTTTCACACGACACCCAAATATTGAACAGGTCCCACCGACTGGGATTAAGTCTCTCTACGGCAAACCCTCGTAGAGCCGACTTCTCTATCCTTTCAGCATCGGCATCAGACGGTGAGGTATGCCTCGACACCCAGGTTAACATGTCACATCAGTTTCCTGGGTCCCATATTGCCAGTATGCATCCGGTACACATCTCAAACTTGTCTCACAGGGCCGCACATGAGAACGGGCCTTAATCGACTCAGACATAGACTAGGTTCACAGGACCACGTCCTTGATCCTTCCATCCACTGCCCGGTCTCCATTCCCAATTATGAGGATCAATTCCCAACTCTTCCGATTGACCCCCCTTAATCCCGGTTCACGAGTAGGAAACTGCCCACTTGAGTTTTGCTTCTTTCAATCCACTTTTGTTGCCTTGAGATCATCAGTTATGATCAATTGATAACCTATTCTACATTTAAACTCCATGGTTTTCGGGGTCATGCATTTGGAGCTTCATACCATCTAGACTTAATGTAATAAACAAATTACTAGACCAAGTAAAGTGAATACAAATAAAAGCTTGTAAATTTTGATGCAAACCGTGGCTTGCCTTTGTTTTGCAGGGGACTTATATATATCTCAGTTAGTCAAGACCACTTGGCTTGATCTCTTGCCTCCTTCCTTTGATCTCTATTCCAATGACTTCAAGTTCTTCACATAGATGCTACACGTAATGAATATGCACAATTGTTTAATTGTAAACCTTTGCTACAAGTTCTAACAACAAGTTTCAAATCTGGAACTCTGTATAAGAATTTAAAATGACACTGGTGCTAGTGGTTTGGGTTGTATCTAAGCACATGATTAGTACTAAGTGGTTTTCCCCTCTTCTATATTGATCCCCTTAAGAGGTTAAACAGAACAGGGGTGATCCAGAGCTCCAATGGAGCTGAGAATTTTCATGTGAGTTCCTTGTCACAAGAAAGTCCTCTGGACCAAAAATTAGCACTTTTCATTGAGTGGTTTGTTCAGAACAATTTTCTAAGCAATTAAGGAAAGAAGAATTAATTCTGGGATCACATCCATGTTCATGCCAAACTTAGTGAACTACAATTTCAATTATAGTTCATATAGATTTCATGAATTTTCCTAGGATTTTTGGAGCTAAGAATCTCCCAGAAATGAATTTCCAAGCTCTGGAAATTCGTTGAAAATGTTTCTGTATCCAATTGAACACAGCAACTTAAATCCTGAATTGTCCTGATCAAATCAACTCCAATTGAGCTGAAACTTTTACAAGGGTTCACTAACACCCTAAAGACTATTCTGGTAAAATTTGAGGATTTTTGGATTAGCCAAACTCCTTCTAAAATTCTTTTGCTGAAACGTTTTAAAGAATTTTCCAGAATTAAATAATGAATTTCATATAAATTGGGTTTCATATTTGGACAATAATCTATTAGAGGAATCCAACAAAATTTGTTTCACAATTTTTGGATTCTCCTACCCAGAGTTGTGGCTATTTAAACTTTGAACTGAAATCTAAAAATCCTAAATTGTTCAAATGCTGACTGTGGGTCCAGGGGACATGTGTCACTCACTGGGGTAAGCCACACGGGGCTACTGGATTTTTCCCGTGCAGCTACAAGAGATCCCAGCGCCACAGCCGATCAGAAATTTGAATCACTGTCGCTGACATGCGGGACCCGCCGGGTCGTCTTCAACCTCCGGCCACGCGCGCCCGCGCCCCGCCAGGCTCGCCGGAGTTTGATGGATTCCGGTCTCCCGGCCATCCCCCGAGCCCTTCCTTGCCGCTAGGTCCTAAAGCCACATGCTGAACACGCTGGAACAACTTTCCCCGACCGGGGGTGGCTCGAGCCCAGCCGGCGACGGTGCTACGGCTCGGCTCACCTTCGGCGGCGTCGGCCAGCTAGCCTAGACTGCTAGAAGCTTGGTGAAATGGCGCCACGGCACCAGTGAACCATAAGGATGCTCGATCTAGCCTCAAAACTGCTCGGGACCGGCGGCTAATGGTGTCTCACCATGCACCCGAGACCTCCTCCGCGTTTGAGCTTGGAAATCCTGGAATTTATGCGGTCTATTTGCGTTTCTCAGCTAGGGTTGTGAAGAACAAACGATCGCCGACTACTGGCGGTCCTGTGTGCAAGAATTGACGAGCTAAGAAATAGAAAGGAGATCGAATTTGGGATTTCTGTACCGGAAGGTCAGATTGTGCCCGCCAAATTGTGGCCAGATGAAGCGACAACACAGCGAAGTAGCGGGATGGGTAGCTAGGGAACGTGTTGGCGCTCACTTTTGCCGTGGATCACTCGTGCAGTGGAGGGGCGACGCCGGTTTGCAACGGGAGGAACGGAAGCGGCCTCGGCAGGCCTCTGTTGCGTGAGAGAGTGGAACACAGAGGGCGACGAGCGAGCTGCGGTGATAAGAGCGGGGAAGCAGGTTGCCAGCGAGACGATCGTGATGGGGAGGTGGCTCTGGTCGGCCCCTGTGTCGTGCGGTGAGAAAGCCCGAGGTGTCGCGGTGGCGCGGTTACTTCGCAGGGAGGATGAAAAACAGCGACTGTGGACTGCCCGGACTGAAGATCTTTTGCACACTGAGCTTCTCCCAATGACATGTGGGCCCCACAGGCAGTCCCTCCTCAGCCCTCAGAAGATTTCCAAAATTTGGCAAGTGACCAATTTAAATGTTTGGAGCTAAAATCTGAGCTGAATTTGGATAGTTAGACAAATTCCCTCCAAATTCAAATGTATATTTGAATTCTTAGAATATTTGAATCCTTTTTGGAAAAATGGATAGCAAACCATTTCTAAAATTAATGAAACTTTGCCTACCCACTAATTTGGACCTAAGAAATCCAATTATGCAACTTGATTCTGGTGTTAGCTCCTGCAAACAAGAGTTTGAACACAACAGTTTTGAATTCCCATTGTGTCCTCCCTCATTTAAATTTGGTTTGATCCTTTAGTTCCAAATCTGATTTTTAAACCCCTTCCTTTGCACTGGAGTACTTCAATTCTGGGGTCTTAATCCACCTAGGGTCCAAACATGCAAGTAACCCTAAGTTAGTTTTTGAACAGTCTCTCATGTGTTATCATATGTGTAAAAAGTTTGAACCAATCCCCTTTTTCATACACATGACACCAACATTTGCGCAAACTCATGTTTCTTTGTATTCACATTTTTGGGACCTTTACATTCCTCCCCCCTTAAAAGGGAATCTCATCCCGAGATTACAAAAGAAAGATGAGGCGGAAGGTAATTACAAAGTTTACGATAAAAGTTCCGGATAGTTCTTGTGGATGTAATCTTCACTCTCCCAAGTCGCTTCTTCCGGTGTGTGATTACTCCACAGGACTTTGTAAAATTTCAAAGTCCGATTTTGAGTGATCCGGCTCTTCTCGTCGATAATCTTGATGGGCTGCTCGACGTAGGTGAGATCCGGTTGCAATATCTCCATGTCTTCTGAAAGGATCTCCGTCGGCCTCTTCAAACACTTTCTCAAGTGTGAGACATGGAATATGTCGTGGATGCCCCTCGCTGAGATGATATGCCCGAGACAAAGTACTCGTGATATCTAGAATTTCGCACTTGCTGAATTTCACGTATAGCTTGTGAGCCCGCAGCCGTTGCAAGACTATACGCAGGTGCTTCTCGTGTTCTTCCTCCGACTTGGAATAAACCAGTAGGTCGTCGATGAAGACCACGACAAACTTGCCCAGCTCCGACATGAATACCGAGTTCATCAAGTGCATGAACTGAGCTGGAGTGTTGATAAGGCCAAGGAATATGACAGGTACTCATAAACTCCGTACCTCGTCGAAAAACTGTCTTCAGAATAGCCTCAGCCCTTATATCAATCTGATGATACCCTGATCTCATGTCCATCTTGGAAAAGATCTTTGCTTTGACCAACTGATCACACACAAGGTCGATTTGTGGTAACGGGTACTTGTTCTTGATTGTCACAATGTTAAGCGGACGAAAATTGACACTAAGTGTGAGACCTATGTGTGCTGAATACATTGGCAATTAGGATAAAAGTTAGCATTAACATTCAAAGTTTTGAATATTGCCAAAACATTCTTCTGTGGAAAGGTCCGACAAGTTCTTTGTTAGGTCCGCCAAGTGTTGGCAAGGTCCGACGCAAGGTCCGGAGAGCTCCTGCAAGGTCCGAAGAGCTTCTGTGAGGTCCGGAGCTTGTTTTTAGGGAGCTCCCATGAAGTTCAACTCGTAGAACTGCAGCGTCTTGTTTTTGCTTTTAACTCGCAATGTTTCAAACTTGCTTTATGGGAAGGTTTGTTTAGTATTAATTTGCTAAGTTTTTGGTGTGTTTTGGTGGTTATGGCTGTTATCATTTGATATGGTTTGCAACATGCTTATGTGACGTGCTCATGTAAGGTGTTGTGGTTTTTGAACTAACGTGAGTCAAGTCGAGGACTTGTGCTCGGAAGAATTGGTTGTTTATTCATGTGCAGGTGTTGCTTGAGTTCAAGACATGGCTGGTGACGGGATCCTTGGACTAGTCTCAGGGAGGAGATGAGGTTCCAACAACCAAGTTCGGGAGGAGCTGTGGTTGAGTTGATCGGGAGGTCGCGCAGCATGTTTGGATCAAGGGCAGTGCATATGAAGGTTGCATATACGTCGTTGGAAGGTGTTTGCACGTGTGCAAGGAGTGCATGGACGTGGCAACATTGTTCCAAGGCGTGATGAAGAGAAGTGGACCTAAAGAATTGGTCGGAAAGGTCCAACCGGCTGGATTGCGTACTCAGGCTGAGGCTGAGTCGGATATGGCTCAAATATGGAAGATTTGAGTTGGTTATGATAGGATTTCGTGCTAGGCACGAACTTGAGTTGTTTTAGGAATGTTTAGGACGTTCCTAAGGTGTTTGGAAGTCTCACGATTGCTTCTATCTGCGAATAGGAGAGTCCTGAGCAGTTATGGTAAGTTAGAATACGAGTCCAATTAGGAGTAGTAGTCCTAGATTGGAATGTTTAGCCTGAGGGCTGGCTATAAAAGCAAGGGAGGCCAGAGCACTCATGGGTAGAGAACTGTGGGCTGTTCCTCTTGTGTTTCTATTGAATAAAGTTCATAGTTTCGAGGAGTTTTTGTGCCTTGTTCGTCCGACTTGTTTTTCGTCAAGTCTTTCTCGCCGAGTTTCTGGACAGACCAACGTTGCTTCGATGTTTCATTCATAACTCGAGTTTTACAGATCCGATTGATGTGATTCTTTTTGGGTTGTCTTCACAACTCAATTATCTATCATCTGTGAAATTTTCACGATCTTCGAATCTGTAGTTTTTGAGATACACGAGTTTCTTTGCAGTGTTGCAGATCTGTTTTATATCGGGTAGAACAGATTGATCTTCGTTTAAATGTTTTGATCGTATCTCAAGTTTTACTTCGTTTTTTCAAGTGATTCATGTTGCATTAGATCTGTGACTTGATTCTCTACCTCTCTACTTGATTTGTCACGGTTGAACACGTTTGAAAACACTTGCACACATGGTTTTCTTTAACCGATTGATTTTTTGCTGAGGGGTTTTTGTTGTTTCCGCTGTGAAAAGTTTTAATCTACCATTCACCCCCCTCTGGTAGATTTTCACGTGCTCTTCGATCCTACAATTGGTATCAGAGCCAAGGTGCTCTAATCTTTGTGATTTGCACGTGTTTTGACTAACCATCATTGTCACACCCGGTTTTACCGAAGAAACAACCAAGTGAATATCACATGTATGCCAGGATCATTTTCTCATACATGTGATGACAAATAGTGAAGCATCATTTATTACAAGCCAGGTGTCGAATATAAATAAGTCTTACATTCGCAAATGTCTCAATGGACAATAATAAGTTCATCACAAGTAAATAAACTAGCAGCGGAATATTATTCTTGAGGGCTCCATCACAGGCGTTGCCCGGAGTCTCCACGAACCTAGAAACCTTCTTCGGGTCCAAAGTTTTGGTCATTATATACCACCTCATTATCTTGACCTGAGCAACAATATAAACCAACAAAATATGCAAGGTTGAGTACCAATGGTACTCAGCAAGTGTGGGAAAATTATATCATGCATGGCTAGAACAAGGAGAGGTTGAACTCATGGTTAAAGCACTACGCACTTAATACCTATCACCTTAGCTTATTAAGCACCTACATTACTACACAAGTGAAATGGTCCCAATCTCCCATCCTATCATCATAATCCAATAACCATAACATCATTTCCAATGTAAAGCTCCCCGCTTAACATCCACAACTTCCAAAACCATCAATCCTCTAATCATGAATAAGTCCAAGCCGCTCTTGACCGTGAGCACGGCTGTCATGACAGTTTTGACTCTGCAGAGTTTGTACCACTGTACCCACATGTAGTGATTTCATCCCCCGTTGCCGGGTGGACTAAAAGAACCTCCATTATGCAAGTGGCTACGAACCACATTCACACTTCCCAGGTGTGTAGCCAGGAGATCACTACGAAGCCTTTACAAAGGGATTCTCGACGAGCGTGGGCCCACTGAGGTTTCACCCCTAACAGCATACAAGAGGCTCCAACCCCGCTGCAGTGGCCCCCTCTTGAGCCTTGCGGTTCATATGGTAGTCGAGCTGACACCTATTCCCCGCACCATCTAACACACCCATACTACGCCGGGGATACACCTAATTAATTGGCCAAGCTGCCCCATCTCAGCATGTGGTTGGCACGGTAAAGCCAGGTTACATGCTCCATGAACCGGTCCTTAGGATCCAGGCAAGTACTAAACACAAACCCGAGTCTCGTGCAGCCAGCACACAACCAAAACATCCAACTTGCCTTGATCCCTACCTCTACATAACTCACAATATCTCATTCAAGAGTATGGTAAAATAAACTGATGATCTCATACCCCAAACATCCCATTCTAAGCATGGCTAAGCATATGCATAATAATAAATGACATGATAAAATAAATCCCAACTCAAGCTACAAGGAAACAAGGTAATGCAATTCTAGGGAAACTTCCTAGCAGGGGTTTCATATTTAATCTTGACAATGCAAATAATTCTATCTACACATCCTAGCATAGGATCAAAGTGGTCAAAGACACTTGCCTCCTTCTTGCTGCTCTTGAAATGGGTAGTCCTGGTCTTGGAAAGGAATAACTTGCTCTTGAGCAGGTTCTACATCATACCATCACACATAGCAAAAGAAAAACAACAATCCATAAGACATAGTTCACACTTCCACTTCATACAAACCACACATTCACATTTATGAAAGTCATTCACCATTATATGTGTTGTGGTTACTCTATGTGTGTTGATTTGTGTCTTGCATACACTTTTAATCATATGTATATGATTCCTACTTTTGTATTCACATTTATGCTTGCATACTATATATATATATATATATATATATATATATATATATATATATATATATATATATATATATATATATGAGTTTCCAATTTAAATAAATTCCTTATATTCAACTACTACACCTTTTTACTACCAAGTATGTATGAAAGATATTTTTCTTCTCCATATGTGCCTTCAGAAATTCTACCAACCCTAAACTGAATTCTTTGGATTTTAGAAACTCCATTTATCATTTGCTAGTTGCTATATTTTCAGATTTATTTTCCTATGCATACATGTGTGCTTTATTATGAAATTAGTAATACATATCATCTAAACAGAATGGGTTCTTGTCCTAAATAATTTAATAACATATTTTGACCTTGGCCTCTGATGTAAACTATTTCACAATTATTTTCCCTATTTTCTAAAACTATTCATTACTTAAAAATGTGTCCCTAAATGTGAATAATAAATTTAACAGATTCAATTCAGCCCAAAATATGTTTTTATCTCACTCCAAAGTTTCCTAAATACTGAGAAAGTCTTTAATTAAATTTTGACAACATGTTTGTCCCACTTTTTAATTTTTAAACACTAGCCACATATTCAATTTCCTAAATTAAATACTAAACAGGGCTAAAAGTTAAACTTACCCCACTACAGGGTCTATAATATTATTTTCAGAATTCCCAGGGGTCTAGCTACACTTATCAGAGGTGTTTTTCCTAATTTTTATTAAGTCCAGGGGTTAAAACTGATTTTTAAATGAATTTACATGATTTTCTGGAGTTCCAGGGGTTAGATCAGAAGTTTCCGGGGCTAGCTCTTATTTCCCGAGAACCCCAGGGGGTAGCACGTAAGATTTCCAGTCTTTATAACACGGGGCTGATGTGGACCGTCCGATTTTAAACCGACGGCCGAGATTATAACATCGAACCGGTACGCGGGGGTTTAAACCCTACCGTGCGATTTAAAATAAACGGCGCACAAGCGGCCACGTCGCTCTGATCGAGCGCGGGCGGCGCTACCGGCGGCGGGAAGCGGCGATCTCGCCAGAGACTTTCGGATCTTCGAGAATTCTTCCTAGAACTGTGATTTTATGGCATAGATCGGTAGAGGGGAGGTCGGGGATCTCACCTCGGGGGTTTTCTTGAGCTCGGAGGTCCTGGAAAGTGATCGGCGACGAGGTCCGAGGCGAAACCACGGCGAAGCTCGTCGGCGCTGTGTTTACACCGCAAGTCACTGAGTTTTCTGCAACTGCAATGTTCCCCGGAGGCGGTGGATCAAGACCAGCGAGTTAGATCGGAATTTCCGAGCTTAGATCGGCCAGAATTCGCCGGAGAAGTCTCAGTTCTCACCGGAGGAAAATCAGACGATCGCGTGAGTAAAACAGAACGAGGCCGGGGTTTTTATAGATGGGGGAGGGCGGCGGGGTGGTTTAGATCATGTCCGCGTCGCCTACGAACAGAATTCAGCGGGGATACGCCGAAATCCCGATCGGTTTTGATTCGGGCGCGAGGGAGTCCGGCGCTGGCGCGAGGTAGACGACGATCGGGTGGGCCCCGCCTGTCAGTGTGAGGCAGCAGCGCGCGCGGCTGCGGGCTGGCGCGGGCGCTGGCTGGGCCGGCTGGTGGGTTTCGGCCCACTGGCCGGGTTTTTTCTGTTTTCTCTTTTTCTTTTTTCTATTTCTTTTCTGACTTGAGTTTAATTTGAATTCCAGTTTGAATTTGAATTTTTGCAAAACATGCAGCACGTCCAAAATTTTTTAAATCCCCCTCTTAACAGGATTTAGGGTTTTGAATCAAAATTTTGGGGTGTTACAGCTCTACCCCCCTTAAAAGAAATCTCGTCCTCGAGATTGGTGTTTCTAAGAAAACAATTCCGGAAATTGTGCCTTGAGCTCATCTTCCCGCTCCCAGGTGGCTTCCTCTTCTGAGTGATGCTTCCACTGCACCTTGCACATCCGGATTCTTTTATTTCTGGTGAGGCGTTCCATTGTCTCCAAAATCTTGTATGGTTGCTCGGCATAAGACAAATCCTCAGCTACGTCCACTTCATTCATGGATAACACCTCTTCAGGCGTCCTCAGACATTTCTTGAGTTGTGACACATGGAATACATCGTGCACATCCGATAGACGAGCCGGTAACTCTAGTTGATACGCCACTTCGCCTTTCCTTTCCAGAACTTGAAAGGGTCCGATGTATCGAGGTGACAACTTCCCTTTCACCTTGAACCGACGAAATCCTCTGATAGGGGACACCTTGAGATAGACATAGTCCCCCACGTTGAAAACGAGCTCTCTTCTTCGTACATCGGCATAGCTCTTTTGGCGTGTCTGTGCTATCCTCAAGTTATTGTGAATTTCCCTCACCTTCGCCTCGGCTTCTTGTAGTACTTCGGGACCAAACACTTTACTTTCCCCTGTTTGGTTCCAAAATAGGGGAGTTCTGCACTTCCTCCCGTACAAGGCTTCAAACGGCGACATCTTCATACTAGCTTGATAGCTGTTGTTATAGGAAAACTCCGCATACGGTAAGTTCTTGTCCCAACTCCTATTGTTTTTGAGTGCACATGCCCTTAGCATATCTTCAAGGATCTGATTGGTTCTTTCCGTCTGCCCATCGGTTTGGGGATGATAGGCAGAGCTGAAATTCAGATGGGTTCCCATGGTCTCATGCAACTTCTGCCAAAACCTCGAGGTGAACTGTGTCCCTCGATCCGACACAATCTTCTTTGGCACTCCATGGTAACACACGATCCTTGACATGTACAACTCTGCCAATTTGGATCCGCTGTAGCTTTCTTTCACGGGGATGAAATGAGCTACCTTGGTTAGCCTGTCAATGATGACCCATATCGAATCATATCCTGATTGGGTCCTAGGCAATCCCACGATGAAATCCATGCTGATTTCTTCCCATTTCCATTCAGGCACTTTGAGTGGTTGCAATAATCCCGCGGGTCGTTGATGTTCTGCTTTCACCAACTGACATGTGTCACATAGGGCAACATGTTCCGCGACATCTCGCTTCATGCCATACCACCAATACCTACTCTTGAGGTCCACCAATACCTACTCTTGAGGTCCTGGTACATCTTCGTACTCCCAGGATGAATGGAATAGTCGGAATCATGAGCCTCCTTCAAAATCAATTCATGGATCTCCTTTACTTCTGGCACACAGATTCTTTTCCCGTGCCACACCGTTCCTTGTTCATCCTCTCTAAAACCAGGAGCTTTATTTTCCTTGATGAGTTGTTTGATCTCTTGTATCTTCTCGTCATTCTTTTGACCTTCGCGGATGTCTTGCTCTAGTGTGGTGTCCACTTCCATGGCGATGGCTTCACCACTATTCACAAGGCATAGATTGAGCCTTATAACCTCGTCCTTCAATTCTGCAGGCATGTCCTTCAAGCTCAACTTATTGACCTGCACTTTCCGACTCAAAGCATCGGCCACGACGTTTGCTTTCCCAGGATGATAATTGATACCTACATCAAAGTCATTGATTAGCTCTAACCATCTCCTTTGTCTGAGGTTGAGATCTGGCTGTGTGAATATGTACTTTAAACTCTTATGATCCGTATATATCTCAGTCCTCTTCCCCATCAAATAGTGCCGCCAAATTTTCAACACGTGTACCACTGCGGCTAGTTCTAGGTCATGTGTAGGATAGTTCTTCTCGTACTTCCGAAGCTGCCGGGATGCATAAGCCACGACATGCCCTTCCTGCATGAGAACACATCCCAACCCGTTTCCAGAGGCATCGCAGTACACCGTAAAGTTCTTTTGCATATCTGGCATAACGAGCACTGGGGTTGTTGTCAATCTTTCCTTTAACTCCCGAAAACTCATCTCGCACTGTGGCGTCCAGGTGAATGTAATTCCCTTCTCCAACAGTTTGGTGAGAGGTCTCGAGATCTTGGAGAATCCCTCAATAAACCGTCGATAGTATCCAGCCAATCCCAAAAAGCTTCGAACTTCCCCGACATTTTCAGGGGTCTTCCACTTCTGTATATCCTCGATTTTGGCAGGATCCACGGAGATTCCTCCCTCCGAGATTATATGTCCTAAGAAGGGAACTCTCTTCAGCCAAAACTCACACTTGCTTAACTTGGCATATAGTTGATGTTCTCTTAGCCTCTGCAACACCAACCTTAGATGTTTCTCATGTTCTTCTTCATCTTTGGAGAAGACGAGAATGCCATCTATGAAAACCACCACAAATTTGTCCAGATATTCCATGAATACCTTGTTCATGAGATACATGAAGTATGTCGGGGCATTAGTTAGCCCGAAAGGCATGACGGTGTATTCATACAGCCCGTACCGAGATACGAAAGCTGTCTTGGGAATATCAGATTGCCTTATCTTGAGTTGGTGGTATCCTGACCTGAGATCAATTTTCGAGAACACACAAGCTCCCCTCAACTGATCAAACAAGTCTTCAATGCGGGGTAATGGGTACTTGTTCTTGATGGTTACCTCATTCAAGGCACGGTAATCCATGCATAATCTTTGGGTTCCATCCTTCTTGGGCACAAATATCACCGGAGCTCCCCATGGTGAGGAACTAGGACGAATATACCCCTTCTCCGACAATTCTCTCAAATGATCCTTGAGTTCTTCCAGCTGCTTGGAGTCCATCCGATAAGGTCTCTTGTACATCGGGGCTGTTCCAGGTACTAGCTCAATTGTGAATTCCACTTCACGATCGGGAGGCATACCTGGCAACTCCTCCGGAAAAACATCTGGCAGAATCAACCAATGTTAATTTGAAAGCATTTAGTATCATCTTACTACTTTCATTTGTTTGTACTTTGAAGTGTTGAGGCTTTGTTATTCTTCTCTAAGGGTTCACTTTTCACACAAGAATAAATGCAATATTATTTCATGTGGGTTCACACACCAAAACAAAACAATCTAAAGACGAGGCTGTGGACAATTGCTCATGGCTTCCACAACTCACGTCACACACCAAGCATTATCACACCATTAACTTAACTTAATGACTCGCCTATTCGACATCTTGCTGACTAAGGGAGGGACTCTACACTACTCGTTTTCTTGAGCTGGCTCCTCGGGATCTTCCTCATCATTTCGGCTTCCTTCTGACTCTGCTTTGGGTGGGGAGGCTGCTGGTGGAGAAGTGCGACGACGCCTGATCGCTCGGCGATCCGGGGAGTCAGGAATCCATGTATCATTCACGGTGACACACAGTTCATTCCCATCTCCTCTTTCTCTCGCCTTTAAGCAGGCTCGCAGCAACGCCTCCGTTTCCTTCAGGGTGTCCCGGACATCCTGAAGCTCTTGTTGACACTCCTGCAGTCGAGTGCTGAGCATAGCAGCATCCTCCAAGCACAAGTCCATGTGCTCATGGGAAGTCCCTTGCTGCACTGGTGGGTACTTGTACTCCGTGGTACCACTCTCACGTTGGAGGACATACATGTACTCAGTTTTGTCCAAGTGGCGACGATAGATGTGGCTCTGGCAGGTGATGGCCTCCCAGGTGACATCTTTCTCCGCATCGACCTGTGTTGCTCGACAAGCTGGAGAGTGGTGAATCTTAAGCAGCTGATTTTCGTGTATAATCCTCATCTCTGAGCTCCATTCTTCCCTCTTCTCACGGATGGTCCTGGTGGAGTTATAGTGGATGATTAGCTTGCCCGTGTTGCCGGCGGCTTCGAGCATACGCCGAAGACGGCGCAATAAGCCTCCTACTGCCAATCCGTAGCAAAGGTACGTCACCGGACGGCTCTCCTCTCTTTCGGCAAGGGCAACTACGGGAACTCTCCCTCCTGTGGACTTGCGAGCGGTGCGAATCATGCGAACCATCTAAAACAAAAAGAATTTAAAATTAGGTTAGATAAACTCTCAAACAAAAATCCTATTTTGAATGAAAGTTGGGGTAAGATGAAGAAAGTGACTCATTTAAATAACACTTTTCAATCCACACCTTTGTAAAATAGTTTTTAAGAAAATAGAGCCCTTAAATACGTCCATTTCTACCTAGGTCCACGTTCCTACGGGCAACCTTGGCTCTGATACCACCTCTGTCACACCCGGTTTTTCCGAAGAAACAACCAAGTGAATATCACATGTATGCCAGGATCATTTTCTCATACATGTGATGACAAATAGTGAAGCATCATTTATTACAAGCCAGGTGTCGAATATAAATAAGTCTTACATTCGCAAATGTCTCAATGGACAATAATAAGTTCATCACAAGTAAATAAACTAGCAGCGGAATATTATTCTTGAGGGCTCCATCACAGGCGTTGCCCGGAGTCTCCACGAACCTAGAAACCTTCTTCGGGTCCAAAGTTTTGGTCATTATATACCACCTCATTATCTTGACCTGAGCAGCAATATAAACCAACAAAATATGCAAGGTTGAGTACCAATGGTACTCAGCAAGTGTGGGAAAATTATATCATGCATGGCTAGAACAAGGAGAGGTTGAACTCATGGTTAAAGCACTACGCACTTAATACCTATCACCTTATCTTATTAAGCACCTACATTACTACACAAGTGAAATGGTCCCAATCTCCCATCCCATCATCATAATCCAATAACCATAACATCATTTCCAATGTCAAGCTCCCCGCTTAACATCCACAACTTCCAAAACCATAAATCCTCTAATCATGAATAAGTCCAAGCCGCTCTTGACCGTGAGCATGGCTGTCATGACAGTTTTGACTCTACAGAGTTTGTACCACTGTACCCACATGTAGTGATTTCATCCCCCGTTGCCGGGTGGACTAAAAGAACCTCCATTATGCAAGTGGCTATGAACCACATTCACACTTCCCAGGTGTGTAGCCAGGAGATCACTATGAAGCCTTTACAAAGGGATTCCCGACAAGCGTGGGCCCACTGAGGTTTCACCCCTAACAGCATACAAGAGGCTCCAACCCCGCTGCAGTGGCCCCCTCTTGAGCCTTGCGGTTCATATGGTAGTCCAGCTGACACCTATTCCCCGCACCATCCAACATATCCATACTACGCCGGGGATACACCTAATTAATTGGCCAAGCTGCCCCATCTCAGCATGTGGTTGGCACGGTAAAGCCAGGTTACATGCTCCATGAACCGGTCCTTAGGATCCAGGCAAGTACTAAACACAAACCCGAGTCTCGTGCACCCAGCACACAACCAAAACATCCAACTTGCCTTGATCCCTACCTCTACATAACTCACAATATCTCATTCAAGAGTATGGTAAAATAAACTGATGATCTCATACCCCAAACATCCCATTCTAAGCATGGCTAAGCATATGCATAATAATAAATGACATGATAAAATAAATCCCAACCCAAGCTACAAGGAAACAAGGTAATGCAATTCTAGGGAAACTTCCTAGCACGGGTTTCATATTTAATCTTGACAATGCAAATAATTCTATCTACACATCCTAGCATAGGATCAAAGTGGTCAAGGACACTTGCCTCCTTCTTGCTGCTCTTGAAATGGGTAGTCCTGGTCTTGGAAAGGAATAACTTGCTCTTGAGCAGGTTCTACATCATACCATCACACATAGCAAAAGAAAAACAACAATCCATAAGACATAGTTAACACTTCCACTTCATACAAACCACACATTCACATTTATGAAAGTCATTCACCATTATATGTGTTGTGGTTACTCTATGTGTGTTGATTTGTGTCTTGCATACACTTTTAATCATATGTATATGATTCCTACTTTTGTATTCACATTTATGCTTGCATACTATATATATATATGAGTTTCCAATTTAAATAAATTCCTTATATTCAACTACTACACCTTTTTACTACCAAGTATGTATGAAAGATATTTTTCTTCTCCATATGTGCCTTCAAAAATTCTACCAACCCTAAACTGAATTCTTTGGATTTTAGAAACTCCATTTATCATTTGCTAGTTGCTATATTTTCAGATTTATTTTCCTATGCATACATGTGTGCTTTATTATGAAATTAGTAATACACATCATCTAAACAGAATGGGTTCTGGTCCTAAATAATTTAATAACATATTTTGACCTTGGCCTCTGATGTAAACTATTTCACAATTATTTTCCCTATTTTCTAAAACTATTCATTACTTAAAAATGTGTCCCTAAATGTGAATAATAAATTTAACAGATTCAATTCAGCCCAAAATATGTTTTTATCTCACTCCAAAGTTTCCTAAATACTGAGAAAGTCTTTAATTAAATTTTGACAATATGTTTGTCCCACTTTTTAATTTTTAAACACTAGCCACATATTCAATTTCCTAAATTAAATACTAAACAGGGCTAAAAAGTTAAACTTACCCCACTACAGGGTCTATAATATTATTTTCAGAATTCCCAGGGGTCTAGCTACACTTATGAGAGGTGTTTTTCCTAATTTTTATTAAGTCCAGGGGTTAAAACTGATTTTTAAATGAATTTACATGATTTTCTGGAGTTCCAGAGGTTAGATCAGAAGTTTCCGGGGCTAGCTCTTATTTCCCGAGAACCCCAGGGGGTAGCACGTAAGATTTCCAGTCTTTATAACGCGGGGCTGACGTGGACCGTCCGATTTTAAACCGACGGCCGAGATTATAACATCGAACCGGTACGCGGGGGTTTAAACCCTACCGTGCGATTTAAAATAAACGGCGCACAAGCGGCCACGTCGCTCTGATCGAGCGCGGGCGGCGCTGCCGGCGGCGCATGGCGGCGGGAAGCGGCGATCTCGCCAGAGACTTTCGGATCTTCGAGAATTCTTCCTAGAACTGTGATTTTATGGCATAGATCGGTAGAGGGGAGGTCGGGGATCTCACCTCGGGGGTTTTCTTGAGCTCGGAGGTCCTGGAAAGTGATCGGCGACGAGATCCGAGGCGAAACCACGGCGAAGCTCGTCGGCGCTGTGTTTACACCGCAAGTCACCGAGTTTTCTGCACCTGCAATGTTCCCCGGAGGCGGTGGATCAAGACCAGCGAGTTAGATCGGAATTTCCGAGCTTAGATCGGCCAGAATTCGCCGGAGAAGTCTCGGTTCTCACCGGAGGAAAATCAGCCGATCGTGTGAGAAAAACAGAACGAGGCCGGGGTTTTTATAGACGGGAGAGGGCGGCGGGGTGGTTTAGATCATGTCCGCGTTGCCTACGAACAGAATTCAGCGGGGATACGCCGAAATCCCGATCGGTTTTGATTCGGGCGCGAGGGAGTCCGGCGCTGGCGCGAGGTAGACGACGATCGGGTGGGCCCCGCCTATCAGTGTGAGGCAGCAGCGCGCGCAGCTGCGGGCTGGCGCGGGCGCTGGCTGGGCCGGCTGGTGGGTTTCGGCCCACTGGCTGGGTTTTTTCTGTTTTCTCTTTTTCTTTTTTCTATTTCTTTTCTGATTTGAGTTTAATTTGAATTCCAGTTTGAATTTGAATTTTTGCAAAACATGCAACACGTCCAAATAATTTTAAATCCCCCTCTTAACAGGATTTAGGGTTTTGAATCAAAATTTTGGGGTGTTACAATCATGGAGAAGTACTACGCAAAACCTTGTGTGTTTAATGACATCGACTTTCAGGTTTGGAAGGCGCGGATGGAGGCCTACATACAGGCGCAAGGCTTATGGGAAAAGGTCTACCGGAACTTCGATGTACCACCCAACGATCAAGTTACGGCTGCGAACATGAGAGATGTTGACAACAACAACAAGGCTCGCAACTTGATCATCCAAGGATTGACTCAAAGCGACTTCGACCGTGTTGCACACCTCCGATCTGCATATGATGTTTGGAAAGCTCTTTGTGACTACCATGAAGGATCCAATACGATCAAGGAGGTAAGGCAAGATATGTTCAAGAAAGAATACATGCGTTTTGAGATGCAACCCAGTGAGTTAATTGACGACCTTTTTGCTCGCTTTAATAAAATTCTCAGCAACTTGCGTAGTGTCAATGTTAACTTTTCAGATGCTGAAAATGCTAGACAATTGTTAGGAGCATTAGATATGTCAATTTGGGAGATGAAAGTTACATCTATTCGTGAATCTACTGTCATGAGTTCTCTTACTTTAGACGTGCTTTATTCTAAATTGAAAACTCATGAAATTGACATCATCTCACGTAAAAACCCCAACAAGTCTATTGCATTTGTTTCGCAACGTGACATGTCTAGTTCTAGTCAATCATCATCTAGTGGTGCACTCTCTTTGCTGTCCTCTCTAACCCTTGAACAGATTGAAGAGTTTCCATAGGAGGAGCTTGCACTCATCTCTACTCGGTTCTCAAAAGCATTGCAAAATGTGAGAACTAGAAGGAGAGGAAGCTCCGGACCTCAATGATGTTTTGAATGTGGTAAGACAGGATATTTTCGTACGGAGTGCCCTAACCTTTCAGGTCCCACTTCACGTGAAGAAAAGCAAACAAGGCCGAAGAAATCGTTTGCAAAGAATAAGAAGAAGAAAGATTTATCAATGCGCAACATAGTGCATAGTATGATCTCTGCACTTCAAGATTTCGGCTCAAGTGATGTGGACACCGGTAGTGATGAAGATGAAGAAGCTATGGCAAATATGTGCTGCATGGCGAGCAAGTCAAGTTCAAGCTCCGAGGAGGCAGAACACAACAGCGACGATGAAGAGGTATGTCCCACTTGCGAAGAAATGTGTGATGCTATTTCTCGTGCCACTGTTATATTAAAGAAAAAGGATAAAAAACTTAGGAACAATGCTGTTAAAATTGAATCACTAGAATCAGAAATTAATCGTTTAAAAACTTTGATTCCTAGTGATGATTCTTGTTCCTCATGTGATTTGATTTATGAACAATTATCCTCTTTAAGAAGTGCACACGCATCTACACTTGATAAACTTGAACTTTAAATTGAAAGAACAAAGAGCTTGCTGCACTTAATGATAAAAATTTGAAAGATGCTTGTTGTTCTACAATTGATTTGCATTGTTCTTCATGTGATGATCTGAATAAGAAACTAAATGATGCTATGAATGAGATTTCTATTTTGAACAATGCTTTACGTGTGCATGAAGTTAAATATTGTTCAAATTGCAAACTAAAAGGAAAAACTTCATGTGAAAACTGCTTTGATCTGTCCAATAAACTTGATGACATGCGTAGGACACTAGATCGGTTTTCTAATGCAAATAAGAACCTAAACTTGCTGCTGAATTCTTCCAAGTCTTGTAATGATAAAACTGGTTTAGGTTTTAATTCTCATGCTCATGCTAAGGCACACCCACCTAAAGTTGTAAAGTCATTAGGAAGCGGTTTGATTCAAACAGCTCCTAGACAAAAAGAGGTGATTTTCAAATCTGCAGGAGTACTGTCCCATTCGGGTTCTAATAAACGTGTTGCTTGCTCATCTAGACATGCTAATAAGGTTATTTTTTATTGTACCTACTGTGGTAGAGATGGTCATGTCATGGATTTTTGTTATAGACTAGCTAAACACGATAAGAAACAAAGAATACTTGCTAGATCACATAACAACCAAGCAAAATCTGCTAGACCGAATGTTCGGAGCTTGCAACCTGATGTAATGAGTCAAAAACTTGCTCCCGGACCTACTGTTTTTTGTGCTACATATAACACATCTTCTAAGTCAGTAGTTGGGAACAAAAATTTTTGATGTTTGGCTCATAAACCTGCTGTACCTTCTCAGCTTTCGCGTGTTATTCCTGCTGGACGTCGTGTGACTTAGTACTGGATTCCTAAAAGTCTTTTAACTAACCCCAGTGAGTCATCGACGTATTGTGCTGCTGTGTAGGTTTCATGTTTGAGGAAGGAGAACATTTGGATTGTGAATTTAGGTTGCTCACGCCACATGACCGGTAACAAAGAATGGTTCTCCTCTCTCTCTTTTGTGTCACGTGTAGAAAATGTTACTTTCGCCGATAACTCTTCTACTCCCATAATTGCTAAAGGTTCGATTAGAGTAAACAATCTCTACACTTTGAAAGATGTGGCACTTGTTAAAAATTTGAAATATAACTTGCTTTCGGTTTCACAATTGCTAGATGAAAATCTAGAGGTTAGCTTTGCTAAAAATTGCTGCAAGGTTGTAGATTCAAAAGGTGAGCTTTTGTTTAACATGTCTAGGTTTGGAAGAGTTTTTAAAGCTGATTTTGATTTGTCAACTTATAAGCATTGGTGTCTAGTTGCTAATAATACAAAGGATCTATATTTTTGGCATCGTAGACTTGGTCACATAGGCTTTGATCATCTCACTCGTGTTAGTGCTCTCGATCGCATACGTGGGCTGCCGAAGCTTAAAAGGACAATGATATTGTGTGCTCTTCTTGTAGACATGCTAAGTTTGTTGCGGGTTCACATGCTCCTCTCACAATGACCATGACAGCTGAACCGGGACAACTTTTACATCTTGACACAATAGGTCCGGCACGTGTCCAATCCTTCGGAGGTAAATGGTATGTGCTTGTGATTGTTGATGATTATTCCAGATATTCTTGGGTTTATTTTATGGCATCTAAGAATGAAGCTTTTAGTCATTTTAGAACTTTATTTCTTAGATTATCTATTGATCACCCAGGATCATTAAAAGCAATGAGAAGTGATAACGGAACTGAATTTAAAAACCAATCCTTTGATCACCTTTTGTGCTGAAAATGGAATAGATCATCAATACTCTTCACCCTATGTACCACAACAAAATGGTGTCGTAGAAAGAAAGAACAGGACCTTAGTTGAGATGGCTAGGACTATGCTTGATGAATATCAAACTCCTAGGAAATTTCGGGCTGATGCAATTGCAACCGCTTGTTATATCTCAAATCGTGTTTTCTTGCGTGCTAAGCTTGGAAAAACCCCATATGAGCTCCGGTTTGGACATAGGCCTAGTGTTACACACTTTAGGGTTTTTGGTTGCAAATGCTTTGTTAAGAAACATGGTAATCTTGATAAATTTGAAGCTAGATCTATTGATGGCATGTTTCTTGGTTATCCATCTCATACTAGAGGCTACCGTGTGCTTTTACTTGACACTAACAAAATTGTGGAGACTTGCGAGGTTTCTTTTGATGAAGCTAGCCCAAGTACTAGCTCCGATATTGCAGGTCCGGATCCATATCCGCAGGGGGAGAGTATTTTTATTGAAGAAGATGAAGAAGTGGTGCTGCTGTCCGAAAACTCGGAAGTAAATAACGATCAAGCTGCTGATTTTACCCCACAACCAGCACCAACAGTCACTACTGCTGGTTCGGACCTTCCTCAATCAACAAGCTCTCCTAATCAAAGGTCCGAACATGAAGAAGAAGGTGCTTGTGAAGTGTCTACTCTCCTCCGAGTACTCAAAAGTCATCCTCCACAACAAATCATTGGAAGCTTGCATGAACGAGTCACTCGGTCCAGGTTTTGCGATCCAAACTCTCATGCTCATTCTGATTTTGTTGCTTCTTTTGAACCCAAGGATATATCACACGCACTCACTAATGAATCTTTGATTAATGCCATGCAAGAAGAGTTAGAAAATTTTGAAAGAAATAATGTTTGGAAACTTGTACCTCCACCTCAAGGTCACACATTAATTGGAACTAAATGGGTATTTAAAAATAAGAAAAGTGAGGATGGGGTTGTGGTTAGGAATAAAGCTAGGTTGTTTTCTCAAGGTTTCACTCAAATTGAAGGTCTAGATTTTGATGAAACATTTGCTCCTGTTGCTAGATTAGAAGCTATAAGAATTTTATTATCATTTGCTGCATCTAAAGGTTTCAAGTTATATCAAATGGATGTTAAAAGTGCTTTTCTTAATGGCTACATAGAGGAGGAGGTTAAGCAGCCACCGGGTTTTGAAAATCCAATATTTCCTAACTATGTTTACGAACTGTCCAAAGCCTTGTACGGTCTAAAACAAGCCCCTAGAGCATGGTATGATAGGTTAAAAACATTCCTACTTGAAAAGGGGTTTACCATGGGCAAGGTTGATAAAACTCTTTTTGTACTTAAGCATGGCAATGACTCATTATTCGTTCAAGTGTATGTGGATGATATTATCTTTGGTTGTGCTTCTCATGATCTCGTGTCCAAGTTTTCAGCTATGATGAGTTCAGAATTTGAGATGAGTATGATGGGAGAACTCACATACTTTTTGGGGCTGCAAATCAAGCAAACAAAAGAAGGAACTTTTGTGCATCAAACTAAGTATACAAAGGACCTTCTTAAGCGCTTCAACATGGACAAATGCAAGCCTCTTCGGACACCAATGGGAACAGCAACAACACTTGAACTTGACGAAGATGGTGACCCGGTCGATAAAAAAGAATACAGAAGTATGATTGGATCACTTTTGTATCTCACGGCGTCAAGACCGGACATACAATTCAGCGTATGTCTTTGTGCACGTTTTCAAGCTTCTCCACGTGCTTCACATCGCCAAGCCATCAAAAGGATTCTCCGGTACCTGCATGGAACTCAAGAATTTGGCATTTTTCTTTCTTCTTCCTCAACCGTTTCTTTGAAAGATTTTTCGGATGCTGATTTTGGGGGTTGTAGGATTGATAGGAAAAGTACTTCGGGTGCTTGTCATTTTCTTGGTAATTCACTTGTTGCTTGGTCCTCTAGAAAACAAAGTTCAGTTGCACAATTGTCACACCCGGTTTTTCCGAAGAAACAACCAAGTGAATATCACATGTATGCCAGGATCATTTTCTCATACATGTGATGACAAATAGTGAAGCATCATTTATTACAAGCCAGGTGTCGAATATAAATAAGTCTTACATCGCAAATGTCTTAATGGACACTAATGCTTCATCACAAGTAAATAAACTAGCAGCGGAATATTCTTCTTTAGGGCTCCATCACAGGCGTTGCCCGGGGGTCTTCATGAACCTAAAAGCCTTCCTCGGGTCCAAAATCTTGGTCATTATACACCACCTCATTATCTTGACCTGAGCAGCAATATAAACCAACAAATATGCAAGGTTGAGTACCAATGGTACTCAGCAAGTGTGGGAAAATTATATCATGCATGGCTAGAACAAGGAGAGGTTGAACTCATGGTTAAAGCACTACGCAATTAACACCTATCACCTTAGCTTATTAAGCACCTACATTACTACAGAGGTAAAATGGTCCCAATCTCCCATCCCATCATTGTAATCCAATAATCATAACATCATTACCAATGTTAAGCTCCCCGCTTAACTTCCAAAACCATCAATCCTCTAATCATGAATAAGTCCAGGCCGCTCTTAACCGTGAGCACGGCTGTCAAGACAGTTTTGACTCTGCAGAGTTTGTACCACTGTACCCACATGTAGTGATTTCATCCCCCGTTGCCGGGTGGACTAAAAGAACCTCCATTATGCCAGTGGCTACGATCCACATTCACACTTCCCAGGTGTGCGGCCAAGAGATCACTACGAAGCCTTTACAAAGGGATTCCCGACGAGCGTGGGCCCACTGAGGTTTCACCCCTAACAGCATACAAGAGGCTCCAACCCCGCTGCAGTGGCCCCCTCTTGAGCCTTGCGGTTCATATGGTAGTCCAGCTGACACCTACTCCCCGCACCATCCAACACACCCATACTACGCCGGGGATACACCTAATTAATTGGCCAAGCTGCCCCATCTCAGCATGTGGTTGGCACTGTAAAGCCGAGTTACATGCTCCATGAACCGGTCCTTAGGATCCAGGAAAGTACTAAACACAAACCCAAGTCTCGTGCACCCAGCACACAACCAAAACATCCAACTTGCCTTGATCCCTACCTCTACATAACTCACAATGTCTCATTCAAGAGTATGGTAATATAAACTGATGATCTCATGTCCCAAATATCCCATTCTAAGCATGGCTAAGCATATGCATGTAAATAAATGACGTGACAAAATAAATCCCAACCCAAGCTACAAGGAAACAAGGTAATGCAATTCTAGGGAAACTTCCTAGCATGGGTTTCATATTTCATTTGACAATGCAAATAATTCTATCTACACATCCTAGCATAGGATCAAAGTGGTCAAGGACACTTGCCTCCTTCTTGCTGCTCTTGAAATGGGTAGTCCTGATCTTGGAAATGAATAACTTGTTCTTGAACAGGTTCTACTTCATACCATCACACACAGCAAAAGAAAAACAACAATCATAAGACATAGTTCACACCTCTACTTCATACAAACCACACATTCATATTTATAAAAGTTCTTTACCATTATATGTGTTGTGGTTACTTTATGTGTGTTAAGTTGTGGCTTGCATGCACTTTTAACCATGTATATATGATTCCTACTTTTGTGTCCACATTTATACTTACACACTAGATTTATATATATATATATATATATATATATATATATATGTGTTTCAGTTTTAAATAAATTCCTTATATTAAACTACCAAGTATGTATGAAAAGTATTTTTCTTCTCCATATGTGCCTTCACAATTTCTATCAACCCTATACTGAATTCTTGGTATTTTAGAAATTCCATTTATCATTTACTAGTTGCTATATTTTCAGATTTATATTCCTATGCATAATTGTGTATTTTATTATAAAATTAGTAATACACATCATCTAAACAGAATAAGTTCTGGTCCTAAATAATTTAATAACATATTTTGATCTTGGCCTCTGATGTAAAATATTTCATAATTATTTTCCCTACTTTTCTATAGCTATTCTTTACTTAGAAATGTGTCCCTATACTAATAAATGTGAATAATAAATTAAACAGAATCAATTCTGTCCAAAATATGTTTTTATCTCACTCCAAAATTTTCTAAATACTGAGGAAATCTTTAACTTAATTTTGACAATATGTTTGTCCCACTTTTTAATTTTTAAACACTAGTTACATATCCAATTTTCTAAATTAACTACTAAACAGGGTTTAAAAGTAAACTCACCCCATTACAGGGTCTATAATATTATTTTCATAATTTCCAGGGGTCTAGCTACACTTATCAGAGGTGTTTTTCCTAATTTTTATTAAGTCCAGGGGCTAAAACTGATTTTTAAATGAATTTATATGATTTTTTGGAGTTCCAGGGGCTAGATCTGAAGTTTCCGGGGCTAGCTCTCAATTCCAGAGAACCCCAGGGGGTAGCACGTAAGAATTCCAGTCTTTATAATGCGGGGCTGACGTGGACCGTCCGATTTTAAACCGACGGCTGAGATTATAACATCGAACCGGTACGCGGGGATTTAAAGTCTACCGTGCGATTTAAAATAAACGGCGCACAAGCGGCCACGTCGCTCTGATCGAGCGCGGGCGGCGCTGCCGGCGGCGAACGGCGGCGGGAAGCGGCGATCTCGCCGGAAAGTTTTGGATCCTCGAGAATTCTGCCTAAAACTGTGATCTTATGGCATAGATCGGTAGAGGGGAGGTCGGGGATCTCACCTCGGGGGTTTTCTCGAGCTCGGGGGTCCTGGAAAGTGATCGGCGGCGAGGTCCGAGGCAAAACCACGGCGAAGCTCGTCGGCGCTGGATTTACACCGTAACTCTCCGAGTTTTTTGCACCTGCAAAGTTCCCCGGAGGCGGTGGATCAAGACCAGCGAGTTAGATCAGAGTTTCCGAGCTTAGATCGGCCAGAATTCACCGGCGAAGTCTCGGTGCTCACCGGAGTAAAAATCGGCGATCGCGTGGGAAAAACTGATCGGAGCTGGGGTTTTTATAGCCGGGGGAGGGCGGTGGGTCTGTTGTGATCGAGTTGGAGTCCTCTGGGACCGGAATACGGGCTGCGGGACGGGTTTTCCGATCGGTTAAGATCGCGCGCACTCGGGGAAAAGTCCGGGGTCGCGGGGTTAGGGATGACAGGCGGGTCCCACCCGTCTGTGAGAGGCAGCGCGGCGCGCGCGGGGGTGGGCTGGCGCGGGGAAGCTGGGCCGGCTGGCGGGTTTCGGCCCACTGGCCGGTTTTTTTTCCTGTTTCTCTTTTTCTTTTTCCATTTCTTTTCTGTTTTGAGTATAATTTGAATTCCAGTTTGAATTTGAATTTTTGCAAAACATGCAACACGTCCAAAAATTTCTAAATTCCCCTCTGAACATGGTTTAAAGTTTTGAATCAAAATTTGGGGTGTTACAGCTCTACCCCCCTTAAAAGAAATCTCGTCCTCGAGATTGGTGTTTCCAAGAAAACAATTCCGGAAACTGTGCCTTAAGTTCATCTTCCCGTTCCCAGGTGGCTTCCTCTTCTGAGTGATGCTTCCACTGCACCTTGCACATCCGGATTCTCTTGTTTCTGGTGAGGCGTTCCATCGTCTCCAAAATCTTGTATGGTTGCTCGGCATAAGACAAATCTTCAGCTACATCCACTGCATTCATGGGTAACACCTCTTCAGGCGTCCTCAAGCATTTCTTGAGTTGTGACACATGGAATACATCGTGCACGTCCGATAGATGAACCGGTAACTCTAGTTGGTACGCCACTTCGCCTTTTCTTTCCAAAACTTGAAAGGATCCGACGTATCGAGGTGACAACTTCCCTTTCACCTTGAACCGACGAAGTCCTCTGATAGGGGACACCTTGAGATAAACATAGTCTCCCACGTTGAAAACGAGTTCTCTTCTTCGTACATCAGCATAACTCTTTTGGCGTGTTTGTGCTATCCTCAAGTTGTTGCGAATCTCCCTCACCTTCGCTTCGGCTTCTTGTAGCACTTCTGGACCAAACACTTTATTTTCTCCTGTTTGGTTCCAAAATAGGGGGGTTCTGCACTTCCTTCCATACAAAGCTTCAAACGGTGACATCTTCATACTAGCTTGATAACTGTTGTTATAGGAAAACTCCGCATACGGTAAGTTCTTGTCCCAACTCCTATTGTTTTTGAGTGCACATGCCCTTAACATATCTTCAAGGATCTGATTGGTTCTCTCCGTCTGCCCGTCAGTTTGGGGATGATAGGCAGAGCTGAAATTCAGATGGGTTCCCATGGTTTCTTGCAACTTTTGCCAAAACCTCGAGGTGAACTGTGTCCCTCGGTCCGACACTATCTTCTTTGGCACTCCATGGTAACACACAATCCTTGACATGTACAATTCTGCCAATTTGTATCCGCTGTAGCTTTCTTTCACAGGGATGAAATGAGCTACCTTGGTTAGCCTATCAATAATGACCCATATTGAATCATACCCGGATTGGGTCCTAGGCAATCCCACGACAAAATCCATGCTGATTTCTTCCCACTTCCATTCAGGCACTTTGAGTGGTTGCAATAATCCTGCGGGTCGTTGATGTTCTGCTTTCACCAACTGACATGTGTCACATAGGGCAACATGTTTCGCGACATCTCGCTTCATGCCATACCACCAATACCTGCTCTTGAGATCCTGGTACATCTTCGTACTCCCAGGATGAATGGAATAGTCGGAATCGTGAGCCTCCTTCAAAATTAATTCGCGGATCACCTTTACTTCTGGCACACAGATCCTTTTCCCGTGCCACACCGTACCTTGTTCATCCTCTCTAAAACCAGGAGCTTTATTTTCCTTGATAAGCTGTCTGATCTCTTGTATCTTCTCATCATTCTTTTGGCCCTCGCGTATGTCTTGCTCGAGTGTGGAGTCCACTTCCATGGCGATAGCTTCACCACTATTTACTAGACATAGATTGAGCCTTATAACCTCGTCCTTCAATTCTGCGGGCATGTCCTTCAAACTCAACTTATTGACCTGCACTTTCCGACTCAAAGCATCGGCCACGACGTTTGCTTTCCCGGGATGATAGTTGATGCCCACATCAAAGTCATTGATTAGCTCTAACCATCTCCTTTGTCTGAGGTTGAGATCTGGCTGTGTGAATATGTACTTCAAACTCTTGTGATCCGTATATATCTCTGTCCTCTTCCCCATCAAATAGTGCCGCCAAATTTTCAACGCGTGTACCACTGCGGCTAGTTCTAGATCATGTGTAGGATAGTTCTTCTCGTGCTTCTGAAGCTGCCGGGATGCATATGCCACGACATGTCCTTCTTGCATGAGAACACATCCCAACCCATTTCCAGAGGCATCGCAGTACACCGTGAAATTCTTCTGCATATCTGGCATAACCAGCACTGGGGCTGTTGTCAATCTCTTCTTTAGCTCCTGAAAGCTCGTATCGCACTGTGGCGTCCAGGTGAATGTGATTCCCTTTTCCAACAGTTTGGTGAGAGGTCTCGAGATCTTGGAGAATCCCTCAATAAACCGTCGATAGTATCCAGCCAATCCCAAAAAGCTTCGAACTTCCCCGACATTTTCAGGGGTCTTCCACTTCTGGATATCCTCGATTTTGGCGGGATCTACGGAGATTCCTCCCTCCGAGATTATATGTCCTAAAAAGGGAACTCTCTTCAGCCAAAACTCACACTTGCTCAACTTGGCATATAGTTGGTGTTCTCTCAACCTCTGCAACACCAACCTTAGATGTTTCTCATGTTCTTCTTCATCTTTGGAGAAGACGAGAATATCATCTATGAAAACCACCACAAATTTGTCCAGGTATTCCATGAATACCTTGTTCATAAGATACATGAAATATGCCGGGGCATTGGTTAGCCCGAAAGGCATGACAGTGTATTCATACAGTCCGTACCGAGATACGAAAGCTGTCTTGGGAATATCAGATTGCCTTATCTTGAGTTGGTGGTATCCCGACCTGAGATCAATTTTCGAGAACACACAAGCTCCCCTCAACTGATCAAACAATTCTTCAATGCGAGGCAATGGGTACTTGTTCTTGATGGTTACCTCATTTAAGGCACGGTAATCCACGCATAACCTTTGAGTTCCATCTTTCTTAGGCACAAATATCACCGGAGCTCCCCATGGTGAGGAACTAGGGCGAACATACCCCTTCTCCGTCAATTCTCTCAAATGATCCTTGAGCTCTTCTAGCTGCTTGGAGTCCATTCGATAAGGTCTCTTGTATATCGGGGCTGTTCCCGGTACTAGCTCAATTGCGAACTCCACGTCACGGTCGGGAGGCATACCTGGCAATTCCTCCGGAAAAACATCTGGATATTCCCTGATGGTCCTGATTTCCTCAACTTTCACCTCCACTTGTTTTAATTTGATGTCTCTCCTAGGCTCGTGTATTGTTATGAACTTTACTCTGGTACCACTGGGGTGAGTTAATTCCACCGTTCTGGTCGAACAATGGATGATTCCTTTATGTTTGGTCAACCAATCCATACCCAAAATAATATCTATCCCTTGTGAATCTATCACTGTGAGGTTAGCCGTAAATACTACCCCATTAATGTCTAGGTTCACTTTGGGACACACTTGTCTTTTCCTTATTTCTCCACCTGGAGAGTTTACCGCTAGCATATGGTTCATTTGTGTGGTTGCTAAGTCATGCTTCTTAACAAACTCTTGAGCAATGAACGAGTGGGTAGCACCAGAATCAAGCAGCAGAGTTGCAAGGTGTAAATTGGCAGGAAACTTACCAACTACCACGTCGGGTGCCTCTTGTGCTTCCTCCATAGTGACATGGTTCACCCGTCCTCTCACTACATTCTGCTGTTGTGGCGGCGCAGGCTTCTTCTTTGGGCATTTATGGGCGTAGTGCCCCACTTCACCACAGCTGAAACATTGCACCCCAATCTTAGATGCTTGGCCTTTGTTGTCTTGGGGTTGGTTCGGGGGTCCTTGCACTGCTGGTCGAGGTGGATATGCGGGGCGAGGCTGCTGCACAAACTGACGTGGTGGCTGTGCTGGTGCTGCGGGAGGCCTGTAGTTTGGGTTGTACCCTCTTGGTGCTGAATAGGGTACCGCAGCACGGCTCGTCTGCCCCGTAGGTTGCTGCATCATACGTGGGCGGGTGTTGCTCCCTGAGGTTTGATGTGACCACCACAAACGCTCCGTCCACCATCTTTTGAAAGCTTTCATACTCATTGGAGGACATTGCACATTGCATCTCTGCGGTAAGTCCTTCCACGAAACAATATTGTTTCTGCTCATCAGTCTCTATGTCTCGTGGAACATAACGGGATAGTTGAGTAAATTTAGTGAGGTATTCCCTCACCGTCATGTTTCCCTGCTGCAGTCCCAAAAACTCTTTCCTCTTGTTTTTGAGCTCACCTCTTGGGATATAGTGGTTGCGGAAGCTACGCTTGAACTCTTCCCAAGTGATGTTCTCAGGGTCATGATGGGCGGCCACGTAGGCGGTCCACCAATCAGCAGCAGGTCCCTGCAATTGATCAGAGGCAAACAGCACCCTCTCATACCCTTGGCATTGTATGATCCTCATCTTGCTTTCAATAGTCTTCAGCCAATCATCTGCCTCCAGAGGTTCAGCAGCACTTGCAAACTTTGGAGGTTGAGTTCCTAGAAACTGACTCAACCTTGGTTGGCGTGGTGCCGCTTGTGGAGGTGGAACTTGATGCAAGTTGGCCACCACTTGAGTCAAGTTCTGGATAAGCTGATTTTGATTCTCCAGCATTTGGTGGAGAGGATCAACTTCTTCATGGCGACCACCCCTGTCCTGGCCTCCAGAAAGATGAGGGTTGCATGCCTCATCATTGTTGTTGGCGGGGTTGGCAGCACGTCCTTTTCCTCTTCCGGCCATCTGGCAGAATCGACAAATGTTAATTTGATATCATTTAGTATCATCTCACTACTTTCATTTGTTGGTGCTTTGAGGTGTTGAGGCTTTGTTAAAATTTTACGAGGGTTTATATCTCACACTAAATAAATGTACTATTATTTCCTGTGGGTTCACACACCAAAGCAAAACAATCTGAAGACGAGGTTGTGGACAATCGCTCATGGCTTCCACAACTCACGTCACACACCAAGCATTATCACACCATTAACTACGACTCGACTACTCGACCTCTTGCTAGCTAGGGGAAAGACTCTACACTACTCGTCCTCTTGAGCTGGCTCCTCGGGATCTTCCTCCTCATTTCGGCTACCTTCTGACTCTGCTTTGGGTGGGGAGGCTGCTGGTGGAGAAGTGCGACGACGCCTGATCGCTCGGCGATCCGGGGAGTCAGGGGTCCATAGATCACTCACGGTAACACACAATTCATTCCCATCTCCTCTTTCTCTCGCCTTTAAGCGAGCTCGCAGCAACGCCTCCGTTTCCTTCAGGGTGTCTCGGACATCCTGAAGCTCTTGTTGACACTCCTGCAGTCGAGTGCTGAGCATAGCAGCATCCTCCAAGCACAAGTCCATGTGCTCATGGGAAGTCCCTTGCTGCACCGGTGGGTACTTGTACTCCGTGGTACCACTCTCACATTGGAGGACATACATGTACTCAGTTTTGTCCAAGTGGCGACGATAGATGTGACTCTGGCAGGTGATGGCCTCCCAGGTGACATCTTTCTCCGCGTCAACTTGTGTTGCTCGACAAGGTGGAGAGTGGTGAATCTTAAGCAGCTGATTCTCGTGTATAATCCTCATCTCCGAACTCCATTCTTCCCTCTTCTCACGGATGGTTCTGGTGGAGTTGTAGTGGATGATTAGCTTGCCCGTATTGCCGGCGGCTTCGAGCATACGTCGAAGACGGCGCAACAAGTCTCCTACTGCCAATCCGTAGGAAAGGTACGTCACGGGGTGACTCTCCTCTCTTTCGGCAAGGGCAACTACGGGAACTCTCCCTCCTGTGGACTTACGAGCGGTGCGAATCATGCGAACCATCTAAAAACAAAAGAATTTAAAATTAGGTTAGATAAATTCTCAAACAAAAATCCTATTTTGAATGAAAGTTGGGGTAAGATGAAGAAAATGACTCCTTTAATAACACTTTTCCACCCACACCTTGGAAAATAGTTTTTAAGAAAATAGGGCCCTTAAATACGTCCATTTCTACCTAGGTCCACGTTCCTACGGGCAACCTTGGCTCTGATACCACCTCTGTCACACCCGGTTTTTCCGAAGAAACAACCAAGTGAATATCACATGTATGCCAGGATCATTTTCTCATACATGTGATGACAAATAGTGAAGCATCATTTATTACAAGTCAGGTGTCGAATATAAATAAGTCTTACATCGCAAATGTCTTAATGGACACTAATGCTTCATCACAAGTAAATAAACTAGCAGCGGAATATTCTTCTTTAGGGCTCCATCACAGGCGTTGCCCGGGGGTCTTCATGAACCTAAAAGCCTTCCTCGGGTCCAAAATCTTGGTCATTATACACCACCTCATTATCTTGACCTGAGCAGCAATATAAACCAACAAATATGCAAGGTTGAGTACCAATGGTACTCAGCAAGTGTGGGAAAATTATATCATGCATGGCTAGAACAAGGAGAGGTTGAACTCATGGTTAAAGCAATACGCAATTAACACCTATCACCTTAGCTTATTAAGCACCTACATTACTACAGAGGTAAAATGGTCCCAATCTCCCATCCCATCATTGTAATCCAATAATCATAACATCATTACCAATGTTAAGCTCCCCGCTTAACTTCCAAAACCATCAATCCTCTAATCATGAATAAGTCCAGGCCGCTCTTAACCGTGAGCACGGCTGTCAAGACAGTTTTGACTCTGCAGAGTTTGTACCACTGTACCCACATGTAGTGATTTCATCCCCCATTGCCGGGTGGACTAAAAGAACCTCCATTATGCCAGTGGCTACGATCCACATTCACACTTCCCAGGTGTGCGGCCAAGAGATCACTACGAAGCCTTTACAAAGGGATTCCCGACGAGCGTGGGCCCACTGAGGTTTCACCCCTAACAGCATACAAGAGGCTCCAACCCCGCTGCAGTGGCCCCCTCTTGAGCCTTGCGGTTCATATGGTAGTCCAGCTGACACCTACTCCCCGCACCATCCAACACACCCATACTACGCCGGGGATACACCTAATTAATTGGCCAAGCTGCCCCATCTCAGCATGTGGTTGGCACTGTAAAGCCGGGTTACATGCTCCATGAACCGGTCCTTAGGATCCAGGCAAGTACTAAACACAAACCCAAGTCTCGTGCACCCAGCACACAACCAAAACATCCAACTTGCCTTGATCCCTACCTCTACATAACTCACAATGTCTCATTCAAGAGTATGGTAATATAAACTGATGATCTCATGTCCCAAATATCCCATTCTAAGCATGGCTAAGCATATGCATGTAAATAAATGACGTGACAAAATAAATCCCAACCCAAGCTACAAGGAAACAAGGTAATGCAATTCTATGGAAACTTCCTAGCATGGGTTTCATATTTCATTTGACAATGCAAATAATTCTATCTACACATCCTAGCATAGGATCAAAGTGGTCAAGGACACTTGCCTCCTTCTTGCTGCTCTTGAAATGGGTAGTCCTGATCTTGGAAATGAATAACTTGTTCTTGAACAGGTTCTACTTCATACCATCACACACAGCAAAAGAAAAACAACAATCATAAGACATAGTTCACACCTCTACTTCATACAAACCACACATTCATATTTATAAAAGTTCTTTACCATTATATGTGTTGTGGTTACTTTATGTGTGTTAAGTTGTGGCTTCCATGCACTTTTAACCATGTATATATGATTCCTACTTTTGTGTCCACATTTATACTTACACACTAGATTTATATATATATATATATATATATATATATATATATATATATATATATATATATATATATGTGTGTGTGTGTGTGTGTTTCAGTTTTAAATAAATTCCTTATATTAAACTACCAAGTATGTATGAAAAGTATTTTTCTTCTCCATATGTGCCTTCACAATTTCTATCAACCCTATACTGAATTCTTGGTATTTTAGAAATTCCATTTATCATTTACTAGTTGCCATATTTTCAGATTTATATTCCTATGCATAATTGTGTATTTTATTATAAAATTAGTAATACACATCATCTAAACAGAATAAGTTCTGGTCCTAAATAATTTAATAACATATTTTGACCTTGGCCTCTGATGTAAAATATTTCATAATTATTTTCCCTACTTTTCTATAGCTATTCTTTACTTAAAAATGTGTCCCTATACTAATAAATGTGAATAATAAATTAAACAGATTCAATTCTGTCCAAAATATGTTTTTATCTCACTCCAAAATTTTCTAAATACTGAGGAAATCTTTAACTTAATTTTGACAATATGTTTGTCCCACTTTTTAATTTTTGAACACTAGTTACATATCCAATTTTCTAAATTAACTACTAAACAGGGTTTAAAAGTAAACTCACCCCATTACAGGGTCTATAATATTATTTTCATAATTTCCAGGGGTCTAGCTACACTTATCAGAGGTGTTTTTCCTAATTTTTATTAAGTCCAGGGGCTAAAACTGATTTTTAAATGAATTTACATGATTTTCTAGAGTTCCAGGGGCTAGATCTGAAGTTTCCGGGGCTAGCTCTCAATTCCAGAGAACCCCAGGGGGTAGCACGTAAGAATTCCAGTCTTTATAATGCGGGGCTGACGTGGACCGTCCGATTTTAAACCGACGGCTGAGATTATAACATCGAACCGGTACGCGGGGATTTGAAGTCTACCGTGCGATTTAAAATAAACGGCGCACAAGCGGCCACGTCGCTCTGATCGAGCGCGGGCGGCGCTGCCGGCGGCGCACGGCGGCGGGAAGCGGCGATCTCGCCGGAAAGTTTCGGATCCTCGAGAATTCTGCCTAAAACTGTGATCTTATGGCATAGATCGGTAGAGGGGAGGTCGGGGATCTCACCTCGGGGGTTTTCTCGAGCTCGGGGGTCCTGGAAAGTGATCGGCGGCGAGGTCCGAGGCAAAACCACGGCGAAGCTCGTCGGCGCTGGATTTACACCGTAACTCTCCGAGTTTTCTGTACCTGCAAAGTTCCCCGGAGGCGGTGGATCAAGACCAGCGAGTTAGATCAGAGTTTCCGAGCTTAGATCGGCCAGAATTCACCGGCGAAGTCTCGGTGCTCACCGGAGTAAAAATCGGCGATCGCGTGGGAAAAACTGATCGGAGCTGGGGTTTTTATAGCCGGGGGAGGGCGGTGGGTCTGTTGTGATCGAGTTGGAGTCCTCTGGGACCGGAATTCGGGCTGCGGGACGGGTTTTCCGATTGGTTAAGATCGCGCGCGCTCGGGGAAAAGTCCGGGGTCGCGGGGTTAGGGATGACAGGCGGGTCCCACCCGTCTGTGAGAGGCAGCGCGGCGCGCGCGGGGGCGGGCTGGCGCGGGGAAGCTGGACCGGCTGGCGGGTTTCGGCCCACTGGCCGGTTTTTTTCCCGTTTCTCTTTTTCTTTTTCCATTTCTTTTCTGTTTTGAGTATAATTTGAATTCCAGTTTGAATTTGAATTTTTGCAAAACATGCAACACGTCCAAAAATTTCTAAATTCCCCTCTGAACATGGTTTAAAGTTTTGAATCAAAATTTGGGGTGTTACAACAATCCACGGCCGAATCTGAATATGTAGCTGCGGCTAGCGCTTGCTCACAAATTCTTTGGATTGTTCAAACACTTAAAGACTATGGGGTTGATTTAGATAGTGTTCCACTGTTTTGTGATAACACTAGTGCAATTTGTATTGCTAAAAACCCCGTGAAACACTCTAGAACTAAGCACATTGACATTAGGTATCACTTTCTTCGTGATAATGTTGAAAAAGGAAACATTGTGCTTCACCATGTCGATACCGGAAAACAATTGGCTGATATTTTTACAAAACCTTTGGATTTCACTCGTTTTTATTTCATTCGTAGTGAAATAGGGGTTATGCATCCTCATGGCTTAAATTGAGGGGGAGTTTTTGAAACTTTGAAAGTCTATGTGTGAATCTGAAACTAAAATAATATGAGCATAGTATTTCATACATATATGACTTTGTGATTCCTTTTACAGGCTGAAAGTTCTTACTACATTACTCATGTTATACATTTTGTAGATTTTGCCATGACTAGTAATTGGAATAATTACTTACACTAAATCTGGTCATGATCGAACTTTCTTGCTGTTTTGAACTTGTTGCGTGCTCACAAGTGTTTTAATCATAAAAAAATTAATCAAGTGATCAGCTCACATGTTGAGTTTTCAAATAAAAAATTGAGAAAAGATCAAGAGAATATGCATGCATCGCACTTCTTCTTTTGAGATTACTTATCATTGCACTAAGATATGAACTTGGAAGGAATTGTGTATGACTAAAACCATGTCCTTAAGCTTCTGATTGTCAAATGACATAGTCTTGGCTTGGTTGGTTAGAATAAGGCTGATGCGGCATATAATCTCTTGCAAATATCATATGATCAACTTTGTGCCTTAAATGATTATGAATAATAAAAATGCAGCAACAAGTGTCATGTTTTCAGGTTTTGAAATAGTTGAGTAAGGGAGATCATGACTTGCTTAAACTGAAAAATACATTTGATCTCTAGCATGGCTTACACTACTTTATGTATCTCATTGATGTGATAGTGTAAATAACCTGATAGTATGACTTGGATGAGCTTTGTTTTGTATGTATATGTTATAATATGCTCATAACATTTAAAAATTTCTCTTTTGAACCTTGCTGAATACATTGTCAAAGGGGGAGAAATATGTATAAGGAGAGATTTTTTTACACTTTGCATATGTTATACACTTTCTTCCTTCTCTGATTTTAAAAAATGCGGAGAAATTAATAAAGGGGGAGAAATGAGTTTTCAAAGCTTTTCAAAACTTTTCATAAGCCAATGTTCGGATTTGAATTGGTGTTGCCAATGCATTCATCAAGGAGGAGATTGTGAGACCTATGTGTGCTGAATACATTGGCAATTAGGATAAAAGTTAGCATTAACATTCAAAGTTTTGAATATTGCCAAAACATTCTTCTGTGGCAAGGTCCGACAAGTTCTTTGTTAGGTCCGCCAAGTGTTGGCAAGGTCTGACGCAAGGTCCGGAGAGCTCCTGCAAGGTCCGAAGAGCTTCTGTGAGGTCCGGAGCTTGTTTTTAGGGAGCTCCCGTGAAGTTCAACTCGTAGAACTGCAGCGTCTTGTTTTTGCTTTTAACTCGCAATGTTTCAAACTTGCTTTATGGGAAGGTTTGCTTAGTATTAATTTGCTAAGTTTTTGGTGTGTTTTGGTGGTTATGGCTGTTATCATTTGATATGGTTTGCAACATGCTTATGTGACGTGCTCATGTAAGGTGTTGTGGTTTTCGAACTAACGTGAGTCAAGTCGAGGACTTGTGCTCGGAAGAATTGGTTGTTTATTCATGTGCAGGTGTTGCTTGAGTTCAATACATGGCTGGTGACGGGATCCTTGGACTAGTCTCAGGGAGGAGATGAGGTTCCAACAACCAAGTTCGGGAGGAGTTGTGGTTGAGTTGATCGGGAGGTCGCGCAGCATGTTTGGATCAAGGGAAGTGCATATGAAGGTTGCGTGTACGTCGTTGGAAGGTGTTTGCACGTGTGCAAGGAGTGCATGGACGTGGCAACATTGTTCCAAGGCGTGATGAAGAGAAGTGGACCTAAAGAATTGGTCGGAAAGGTCCAACCGGCTGGATTACGTACTCAGGCTGAGGCTGAGTCGGATATGGCTCAAATATGGAAGATTTGAGTTGGTTATGATAGGATTTCATGCTAGGCACGAAGTTGAGTTGTTTTAGGAATGTTTAGGACGTTCCTAAGGTGTTTGGAAGTCTCACGATTGCTTCTATCTGCGAATAGGAGAGTCCTGAGCAGTTATGGTAAGTTAGGATACGAGTCCAATTAGGAGTAGGAGTCCTAGATTGGAATGTTTAGCCTGAGGGCTGGCTATAAAAGCAAGGGAGGCCAGAGCTCTCGTGGGTAGACAACTGTGGGCTGTTCCTCTTGTGTTTCTATTGAATAAAGTTCATAGTTTCGAGGAGTTTTTGTGCCTTGTTCGTCCGACTTGTTTTTCGTCAAGTTTTTCTCGCTGAGTTTCTGGACAGACCGACGTTGCTTCGGTGTTTCGTTCATAACTCGAGTTTTACAGATCCGATTGACGTGATTCTTTTTGGGTTATCTTAACAACTCAATTATCTATCATCTGCGAAATTTTCACGAGCTTCGGATTTGTAGTTTTTGAGATACACGAGTTTCTTTGCAGCATTGCAGATCTGTTTTATATCGGGTAGAACAGATTGATCTTTGTTTAAATGTTTTGATTGTATCTCAAGTTTTACTTCGTGTTTTCAAGTGATTCTTGTTGCATTAGATCCGTGAATTGATTCTCTACCTCTCTACTTGATTTGTCATGGTTTAACACGTTTGAAAACACTTGCACACACGGTTTCTTTAACTGATTGATTTTTTGCTGAGGGGTTTTTGTTGTTTCCGCTGCGAAAAGTTTTAATCTACCATTCACCCCCCCCCCCTCTGGTAGCTTTTCACGTGCTCTTCGATCCTACACTAATCCGTAGTGTTTCGTCCTCCTTCCTACTACACAGCGCAGAGAAACCCCAAGGTCATGAGCTTGGTTGTATAACACATTTGCTCATGGTTTCCCTTAGTTGCTTCTTCAACCATTCTCTTTGCCTTGCAGAACAGACTCTTCTGTCCTAACCCAGATTTTGATCCATTTAAAAGCATTTTCATAACTAAAGTTGAATACCAAAGTTAAATTTAACTTCAATATCTTTCCAAGGAGTATCCAAATGCCTCCATATCACTTCTGGATCAAAAGTTATGATATCGCAAACTTGACATACTTTCTGGATAAAATTTGCCAGCATCTCCTTTGTATGTGGCTGACTTTATCACAGTTGTATACACCGATACAGTATGAATCTGCACCAACTTTGAACTACAACAGTGTTTTATATCTCATAACCTTTCCAAAGGTGTATCACAGGCTCCTTAGGGATTTTTCTACAAAAAGCTATGGCTTAAGAACAGAAAGGTCCAGACAGGTTTTGCTGCTGTCCTGATTCTGAACAGTTTGCCTTCAACTGGACTTTTCACCCACTTAACGTGTGATTTTTCTCTGGAGGTCTACAATAAAGTTGTAGAGCACTTGAAAAACTTTCCAGAACTGTATCATACACATTAATTGGTTAAAGATACTCAGAGTTATGCTCTGTCAAAGTCCAACAAGAGTTCCTGCCAGAAACAGAGCACCCTGTTTTTGAAATTTTTGAAACCTAAACCTTCTCTCATTTGAATCTTAGCTCAAAATAGGAGTTCAGTAACTAATACTTGTTTCAAACTTCCATTTTTAGTTGAAAGTTAGCTCATGAATCATTTCTTCATAGGGAAGAGGTTATTAAATGTAGTACGGTTTCGATGCACCGTAAGAACCATGTCGGTACTACGTTGCCTCTCCAAATGAAAATCCTAAACCGGATTATACCGGCATATCCGTTTTATCAGTGGTACTAAACGGTCTCTCGCACACGTGTACTACACGGGATACGTAAGTGGTTAGTACCTGCAGAAGAACACTCAATAGTGGTGCACTCAAAGGTTGTTTCATTTCAGGCAGTTCCATATTGGAAAGTAAATACAAACGCCCGTATCATTGCCATACGGCCGTCCTTGAGTTAAGTCACGTCTCAAGGTATGTGATCATGTTTCAACACCACACGACGGGGAACCCGAGTATATCATGAACGGGTCGTCACGGTTGGGAATGTTATCAACTCAACGGATACCACCTACTGCCCTGCAGGGCACGCCGATGGCAAGCGCTGCATATGTCCTCCTGGGCTATTTCCAGAAAACCACACTATCGTGTTACTGACCACACGATGGGGTCTCCACTTACTTGCCTAATGCATGCTAGGGATCAGCATTTCATATGAACTCAGGAACATGAAGAGTCCAAGAGTTTCATATTAACATCTCACACCAAGCTGTGAGACATAGCCCTGACCACATTCCTTGTCAGGGGAGCTAACCGAAATTGAACCGCTTTCGGTGGCGTTCCTTACCATGCTTACCTGAGCGTAGGTGTGTCGTTGCATAATCAAAGTTCAGAATTATAACAAGTATGTTAGTTATGCCACTTAAGTAACTATACTACTATAGTCCTTATGTGGGCCTAATACCGTTTCCTCACTGTATCCTAAATTTTTGTCGTAATACGATCCTTATTCCATGTGCTATTACGAATGCGGCTCTGATACCACGCTGTGAGGGCCCGTCATCCCGGTTCACGGGGACGGGGCACCTCGCCCGGGAATCGCATTGGGTGGTGCCGTGCGATGCGGCACCCAACAGCACACATAATAAAGCATCATATTACATAAATCAAGTGGAAGCTTACAAAGTATAAATTTTACAAATACTTCTCAAAATAATCTACAGTAGAAGACTATTACAACTCACGTCTCATACCTATGCTAAGCAATAGAGAAGGTGTCCAGCCCGCGGACCCTTCTCACTAGCAACACTATCACAGTAGCAGCGGCAGGGGTTGTAATGAGTTCACCACTCGGAGAGCTCCGAGTCTCATCAGACACCCGTACTTAGCAGCATACAGTTATTACCTGCAAAACAACTTATGCAGTATCTATGAGCACGAAGCTCAGCAAGACTGACCCGTCACCCTAGTCATTAAACTCTACATGATGAAAATAGAGGGCTGATTATAGAAGTTTGCATAAAAGATAAACTTGAGCTAAAGGAGGGTCCTTACTTCAAGTTTTAAGCAACTTTTATAGCCCTCGCGCAACTTACATCGAGACTCCACAATCAAACAAGAAACGCTTCATCTCGATGTCACTTGCCCGAGGTGAAAGTAACTTTAGTGAGCTATCCTAGACTCATACTGACCTTGCGCCATCAACGTCGAGACTCCACAATCAAACAAGAAACACTTTGCCTCGACGCTACTAGCCCAAGGTGGAAATTAAATTTAGTGAAGTGTTGATCGTTCCTCATCTCTATTATGAGGATTACTCACAAAGCATATTAAATGTTTCCCCGGTTTATTACTACGTCATGACTCAGTGTACAAGTATTCTCACTACCGCGAGCGACAGTGATTGCAATCAAAACACCCGGCTGACACGAAACGTACGCCCGTACTCGACGTTGCACACAGCAACCATCACTGACGTCGTATGTGGCAACCTTTCACACGACACCCAAATGTCGAACTGGTCCCACCGACTGGGATTAAGTCTCCCTACGGCAAACCCTCGTAGAGCTGACTTCTCTATCCTTTCAGCATCGGCATCAGACGGTGAGGTATGCCTCGACACCCAGGTTAACATGTTACATCGGTTTCCTGGGTCCCATATTGCCAGTAGCATCTGATACACATCTCAAACTTGTCTCACAGGGCCGCACACGAGAACGGGCCTTAATCGACTCATACATAGACTAGGTTCACAGGACCACGTCCTTGATCCTTCCATCCACTGCCCGGTCTCCATTCCCAATTATGAGGATCAATTCCCAACTCTTCCGATTGATCCCCCTTAATCCCGGTTCACGAGTAGGAAACTGCCCACTCGAGTTTTGCTTCTTTTTATCCACTTTTGTTGACTTGAGATCATCAGTTATGATCAATTGATAACCTATTCTACATTTAAACTCCATGATTTTCGGAGTCATGCATTTGGAGCTTCATACCATCTAGACTTAATGCAATAAACAAATTACTAGACCAAGTAAAGTGAATACAAATAAAAGCTTGTAAATTTTGATGAAAACTGGGGCTTGCCTTTGTTTTGCAGGGGACTTGGCTTGATCTCTTGGCTCCCTCCTTTGATCTCTATTCCAATGACTTCAAATTCTTCATGTAGATGCTACACGTAATGAATATGCACAATTGTTTAATTGTAAAGCTTTGCTACAAGTTCTAACAACAAGTTTCAAATCTGGAACTCTGTTTAAGAATTTAAAATGACACTGGTGCTAGTGGTTTGGGTTGGATCTAAGCACATGATTAGTACTAAGTGGTCTCCCCCTCTTCTATATTGATCCCCTTAAGAGGTTAAACAGAACAGGGGTGATCCAGAGCTCCAATGGGGCTGAGAATTTTCATGTCAGTTCCTTGTCACAAGAAAGTCCTCTGGACCAAAAATTAGCACTTTTAATTGAGTGGTTTGTTCAGAACAATTTTCTAAGCAATTAAGCAAAGAAGAATTAATTCTGGGATCACATCCATGTTCATGCCAAACTTAGTGAACAACAATTTCAATTATAGTTCATATAGCTTGCATGAATTTTCCTAGGATTTTTTGAGCTAAGAATCCCCCAGAAATGAATTCCCAAGCTCTGAAAATTCCTTGAAAATGTTTCTGTATCCAATTGAACACAGCAACTTAAATCCTGAATTGCCCTGATCAAATCAACTCCAATTGAGCTGAAACTTTTACATGGGTTCTCTAACACCCTAAAGACTATTCTGGCAAAATTTGAGGATTTTGGTTTAGCCAAACTCCCTCTAAAATTTTTTTGCTACAAAGCTTTAAAGAACTTTCCAGAATTAAATAATGGATTTCATACAAATTGGGTTTCATATTTGGACAGTACTCTATTAGAGGAATCCAACAAAATTTGTTTCACAATTTTTGGATTCTCCTACCCAGAGTTGTGGCTATTTAAACTTTGAACTGAAATCTGAAAATCCTAAATTGTTCAAATGCTGACTGTGGGTCCAGGGGACATGTGTCACTCGCTGGGGTAAGCCACACGGGGCTACTGGATTTTTCCCGCGCAGCTACAAGAGATCCCAGCGCCACAGCCGATCAGAAATTCGAATCACTGTCGCTGACATGCGGGACCTGCCGGGTCGTCTTCAACCTCCGGCCTCCCGCGCCCGCGCGCCGCCGGGCTCGCCGGAGTTTGATGGATTCCGGTCTCCCGGCCATCCCCTGAGCCCTTCCTTGCCGCTAGGGCCTAAAGCCACATGCTGAACACGATGGAACAACTTTCCCCGACCGGGGGTGGCTCGAGCCCAGCCGGCGACGGTGCTACGGCTCGGCTCACCTTCGGCGGCGTCGGCCAGCTAGCCTAGACTGCTAGAAGCATGGTGAAATGGCGCCACGGCACCAGTGAACCATGAGGATGCTCGACCTAGCCTCAAAACTGCTCGGGACCGGCGGATAATGGTGTCTCACCGTGCACCCGAGACCTCCTCCGCGTTTGAGCTCAGAAATCCTGGAATTTATGCGGTCTACTTGCGTTTCTCAGCTAGGGTTGTGAAGAACAAACGATCGCCGACTACTGGTGGTCCTGTGTGCAAGAATTGACGAGCTAAGAACGAGAAAGGAGATCGAATTTGGGATTTCTGTACCGGAAGGTCGGATTGTGCCCGCCGGATAACTTTTCTCAAATTCGAGCCCAGTAGATCATGTCATGGCTTGAGCTTCGGGGACGAGCATCAGGGGGTCTTAGCGCATCCGAGGGTACTCTTGCTCGGGCCTGAGAAGCTTTCGGTAGGGCTGTCCACGTGAGACCAACTTCGGTTTCCCGCCGGTGAGCCTCGGTTCTCGGCGACAATCGTCAAATTGTGGCCAAACGAAGCGACAACACAACGAAGTAGCGTGATGGGTAGCTAGGGAACGTGTTGGCGCTCACTTTTGCCGTGGATCACTCTCGCAGTGGAGGGGCGACGCCGGTTTGCAACGGGAAGAACGGAAGCGGCCTCGGCAGGCCTCTGTTGCGCGCGAGAGTAGAACACAGAGGGCGACGAGCTAGCTGCGGTGATAAGAGCGGGGAAGCAGGTTGCTAGCTCGACGATCGTGAGGGGGAGGTGGCTCTGGTCGGCCCCTGTGTCGCGCGGTGAGAAAGCCCGAGGTGTCGCGGTGGCGCGGTTACTTCGCGGGGAGGATGAAAAACAGGGACTGTGGACTGCCCGGACTGAAGATCTTTTGCACACTGAGCTTCTCCCAATGACATGTGGGCCCCACAGGCAGTCCCTCCTCAGCCCTCAGAAGATTTCCAAAATTTGGCAAGTGACCAATTTAAATGTTTGGAGATAAAATCTGAGCTGAATTTGGGTAGTTAGACAAATTCCCTCCAAATTCAAATGTATATTTGAATTCTTAGAATATTTGAATCCTTTTTGGAAAAATGGATAGCAAACCATTTCCAAAAGTAATGAAACTTTGCCTACCCACTAATTTGGACCTAAGGAATCCAATTATGCAACTTGATTCTGGTGTTAGCTGCTGCAAACAAGAGTTTGAACACAACAGTTTTGAATTCCCATTGTGTCCTCCCTCATTTAAATTTGGTTTGATCCTTTAGTTCCAAATCTGATTTTTAAACCCCTTCCTTTGCACTGGAGTACTTCACTTCTGGGGTCTTAATCCACCTAGGGTCCAAACATGCAAGTAACCCTAAGTTGGTTTTTGAACAGCCTCTCATGTGTTATCATATGTGTAAAAAGTTTGAACCAATCCCCTTTTTTCATACACATGACACCAACATTTGTGCAAACTCATGTTTCTTTGTATTCACATTTTTGGGACCTTTACAAAAAACGTGAGAGACATTCGGAGTTTTCTTGGGATGGCTGGATACTACCGACGGTTCATCAAGGACTTCTCCAAGGTAGCGAAGCCTATGACGGAGCTACTAATGAAGGAAAAAAGCATTTCAGTGGACAACAGCGTGCCAAGAAAGCTTTGAGGAGCTCAAGAAAAGGCTAACCACAACGCCGGTTCTGGTATTGCCGGACGTGAGCAAGAGCTTTGACATATATTGTGACGCATCAAGAAAAGGGCTTGGATGTGTGATTATGCAAGAAGGACAAGTGGTAGCCTATGCGTCGAGACAACTCTAGAAACACAAGCTGAATTACCCCACACATGACTTGGAACTAGCAGACGTGGTACATGCCTTGAAGATTTGGAGACATTATATCCTTGGCCACTGATGTGAGATCTATACGGATCATAAAAGCCTCAAGTACATATTCACGCAAAAGGATTTGAATTTGAGGCAACGTCGATGGTTGGAGCTCATCAAGGATTATGATGTTGGAATCAACTACCACCCCGGAAAGGCCAAGGTAGTAGCTGATACATTGAGCCAAAAGGGAGCATGTCACCATCTCACGGTTCAGGAGCTACCACCCGAGCTACGTAAGGAGTTCGAACGGTTACATCTCGGGTTTTTGAACGAGATGGAAGTGATGGAACTCCACTCTTCGTTGGAACAAGAGATAAGAGATGGCCAAGCAACGGATGAAGAAATCAAGGAGATCAAGGAAAGGATCCGACAAGGCATAGAAAAGAACTTCAAGGAAGACGAGAAGGGTACGCTTTGGTTAGGAAAAAGGATTTGTGTGCCTAACGTGAAGCACATCCGCGACACGATATTAAAAGAGGCACATGACTCACCTTATTCCATACATCTCGGCAGTACAAAGATGTACAAGGACCTGAAAACTTGTTATTGGTGGGATGGTATGAAAAGGGACATAGCTGAGTATGTTGCCTTATGCGATACATGCCAACGGGTGAAGGCTGAACATCAAAGACCCGCTGGACTGTTGCAACCATTGAAAGTACCCGAGTGGAAGTGGGAAGACATCAGCATGGATTTCATCGTCGGATTGCCACATACTCTGTCACGACTCCATCTGGGTTATTGTGGACCGATTGACAAAAACAACTCATTTCCTTCCTGTTAAAAACAAGTACAACATTGCACAACTAGCCGAGCTATATATGAAGCAAATCGTGTGTCGCCATGGAGTCCCGAAGAGGATAGTTTCAGATCGGGGTTCTCAGTTTACCTCTAGGTTCTAGAGGAAGCTGCATGAAGCTATAGGTACACGATTGGATTTTAGCTCCGCTTATCACCCGCAAACCGACGGGCAAACTGAGAGGACAAATTAAATATTGGAGGACATGTTGAGAGCCTGCGCCTTGAAACATGGGCTTAGTTGGGATAGGAGCTTTCCGTATGCCGAGTTCTCATACAATCAGCTACCAAACCAGCTTGAAGATATCCCCTTTTCAAGCATTGTATGGTAGACGGTGTAGAACGCGGTTGTTTTGGAATGAGACCGGAGAGAACCAAGTGTTTGGACCAGAAGTGCTGCAAGAGGCTGAGAAGCAAGTCCAAACGGTACGGGAGAACTTGAAGGCCGCTCAGTCACGAAAAAAAGGTTATGCGGACAATAGGCGAAGAAAGTTGACTTTCGAAGTAGAAGACTTCGTGTACCTTAAGGTATCGCCTATCCGAGGCCAACGACATTTCAACGTCAAAGGAAAGTTAGCACCTCGCTACATCGGACCATTTAAGATTTTTGGCAAGCGAGGAGAAGTAGCCTATCAACTAGAGCTCCCAACGCACCTCTCTGATGTGCATGACGTGTTTCACGTATCCCATCTCAAAAAGTGCTTGAGAGTACCGGAAGAACAAGTACCAATGGATGATCTTGAGCTTCAAGAGGATCTGGCCTATGTGGAACACCATGTCCAAATTTTGGACGTGAAGGAAAGGGTCATGTGGAACAAAGTGATCTGTTGGTGCAAGGTACAATGGAGCCATCATACGGAAGCTGAAGCTACGTGGGAGTGTGAGGAAGACATCAAAGCAGAATTCCCTCATCTATTCTCCACTCTACCAAATCTCGAGGGCGAGATTCAATTTATGGGGGGTAGGTTTGTGACACCCTCAATTTCGTATTCCTGCATGCATTCATATTTCATATAGGAAACATTTTAAAAAGAAGTAGAACGGTGAAAGATAGCTAAAAAGAGCCAATTCTAATCCACCAGGAGTGCTGTAGACACTTCCCGCGGCCCGCTGGCCACGTGGCGCTTTCGAAGCTCATCCCTGCAAAAGGTGTGAGGTCCGGCACTGCTGGCTACGTGGAAGGCTAGGAGCTCACCTCTGCGGAAGGGGGCGAGGTCCGACCTGCTGGACACGTGTTGTCTCTGGGGCTTGTCGCTGCGGAAAAGCGAGGTCCAACCCCGTGGGACACGTGTCGCCTTCGGAGCTAGTCTCTGCGGAGAAGCAAGGCTCAATCCCTCGGGACATGTGTCACTCTCGGAGCTCACCCCCGCGGAGGGAGTGAGGTCCCGTCCCAACGGAAACATGTCACCCTCGGAGCTCGATTTCGAAAGGTCCGGTCCTGCTGGACACGTCACACGTGTCACCCCCGGAGCTCGCCTCCGGGAGGTCCGACACCGATGGACACGTGTCATCCTCGGAGCTCATCTCCGAGGAGAAGGGAGGTCCGACGCTATTGGACATGTGTCGACCTCGGAGCTCGTCTCTGAGGAAAAAGGAAGTCCGACGCTGCTGGACACGTGGCACTCTCGGAGCTCACCTCCGAAGAGAGGGGAGGTCCGACACTGACACGTGGCGTACGTGGAACTCACCTCTGAAGAGAGGGGAGGTCCGGCACTGACACGTGGCTGTAAAAGTCCCAAAACTTGTAAATAGAAAACTTGAGCTATGAATAAAGTTGAGTTTATATGCAAGAAATGGGACTTACAAAAACTTTTGTGTTCCTCATGAAAGTGTTGGCATGTGCAATAAAACTTTGAATTCAGTTTGAATTAAGAGGTGCACTTCAAAAAGAAGGAGGGCATGTTCAAAAGAAAAAATTCAAACTGTTGTTTGAAAAAGTGTATTTGCAACAGCCAACTCAAAGATCAGAGGACATATTTGAATTCCTCAGATCCAAATTATGAGGGAGACCAATTTGGAGGAAATTTGGAGGTGCTTGGATATGAATATCAAGAGGACTTGTAAATTTCATCCAAATTTGAATTCAAATTTGAAACTGAGGCAAAACTGGTCAAATTGCCAAATGACTTTTGGATTTGAGTACCTCATAGCTGAATTTGCATGGTGCCAAAATTTGGAGATATTTGTGAGAGTTTTGGGGGATAAGAAGAGGGGTGGACCCCACATGTCATAGGAATGAGTAGACTTAGTCCCTAAGTATTGCTCTCTGTTCCTCACTCCACCGAGGCCCTGCCTCCGGCTGACACCCAGCTGCTGCTCCACGCCCCAAAGCTCCACCTCCTGCCTGAATTCTTCACGCTGGCGAGCTGCTCAGGCACTGATATTACCCCACACAGCTGAGGCAACCGTGTTTGTTTTCCTCCTCACGATCAGCAGCTGCAACGTGTGTGTTTTCCCTCACCGGCGCTGCTCCACTGCTCCCTGTCTCCCGGCCAGCCCAGCGCCTCTCCGGCAGGCTCAAGAGGCCACAGAGGTGCGCCAGGAGGTACTGATCCTCATCCCGTCGTTCCCCTGCTCTCCCCCGACGCCGGCTAGCCAGAATTTCATTTTTGGCGCCGGCGCACGTGAAGGACCGACCTCAGCAAATTTCTGAAATTAGCTCCAATCGATTGATTGTTTGTTCTACAATTCAGACCACAGCTACTAGGGTTCCTAGCGCCCTTCCACGCCGAAGCACGAAGCAAACCGACCACCCTATGCCCCGGGCGACCAAAAATCGTCGCCGGCGGCCAAAACTGCCACAGTCCACGGTGACGACTAGTTTGCAGCCATGTTCTGCACGATTTGATCTCCGTTCCATGTTCCTAGACCCATAGGGATGCTGTAGGACATCGTAGCTCGCCGGGAGATGCCTTGGACACGCGGGAACGCGTCCATGTCGAGCTCCCGAGCCGCCCCGCCGGTGCCGACCCACCTACAGCCGTTTTCATGCAGGGAAACCTTGCCCGGCAGCTGCACCACGTTCCCAGGAGCATGTAGGGCGAAACCGGAGCTCATTTGGTGGAGAAATGAGGGAGAACGAGCCATGCCAAGCTTTCAGCCGGTGTGCACCCGCGGGCTCTGGCGGGAGGTTGAAGAAGCACCTGACCCGTGGGCCCCACGTGTGACTGTGCTGTTTAAAATAACACAGAGAGTTGTTCAAACTTTAGAACTGCATAACTTTTGCTAGGAAGCTCCAAAATTAGTGATTCAAATTGGGTTTGATTCAGGATGAATAGCTCTATTCAAATGTACAACCCAATTTGCATGAAAACCAATAGAAAATTCTGGAAAATTCTTTAAAGCTTTTCAGCAAAAGAATTTTAGAGGGAGTTTGGTTCATCCAAAATTCCCCAAAATTTGCCAGTATATTCTTTAGGATATTACGAAACACCTGTTAAAGTTTCAGCTCATTTGGAATTGATTTAGTTGGGATAATTCCAATTTCAATTTTCTGTATTCAAATAAATACAGAAACATTTTCAGAGAATTTCCAAAACTTGGAAATTCAGTTCTAGCCATTCCTTAGCTCCAAAAATCCTAGGAAATTTTAGGCATACTCTATGAGCCATGTAGGAAATTATGGTTCACTTAGATTTGCATGAAAGTGCAAGTTTAATCAGAATTAATTCCTTTTTGCTTAAATGCTTAAGGAATTGTTCTGGGTGATCCACTTAGTGAAATGTTCTGAATTTTGGTCCAGAGGACTTTCTTGTGACAAGGAACTCCCAAGAAAATTCCCAGCTCCATTGGAGCCCTGGATCATTAGTGTTCTATTCAACCATTAGTTGATCTCCCCACCCAAGTGATGAACCTCACTTCTCACATGAGGATAATGCTTAGACACACATCCAAACCACCACCCAGTGTCATTTTAAATTCTTAAACAAAGTTCCTGTTTCAAACTTGGCTTTAGCATTTGTTAGCAAAAAGTTTTACAATTAAACATGTATGCATGTTCATAACATGTAGTGTTTAAGCGTGGAAGAGTGAAGGAGAAGGTGAACTTGGATCAAGGAACAAGAAGGGTAGAAGTTGAACTTCAAGGCATCAGCAACTAACCCCATTTCATCTGACTTTAGTCACCTGCAAAACCAAGGCAAGCCCCGGTTTGCATTTAAGTTGTTTTCTAAAGTTTTTACTTTGTTCACTACTACGGGTCAAAGTTTGTATGTGCATTAGGTCAAGGGTGTTTTATACTCCACTTGCATAACCAAACATGAACCCTGAGGTCAAGGGTAGTATTGTGTCATCGCCGTAGAATAAGGCCATGCTAAATAGACTAGGGCATCCGGTAGAAGACGAGTAGTTGGAAACTACTCGCGAGCTATAGTTCGGAATATCATAAGTGTGGTTGGGGAAGGAAGCAAACTAAAGTTTACATTTCTAAAGATGAGACCGGGCAGAGGGGTTAGGCTGCGACAAGATGAGGTCTTGGTCGAGTAGCTCTGCCTGTGTCGGTTAAGGACCGATGCGTATGCCGCGTCCAGGAGCAAGTATTGAGTTGTGTACCGGATGCTTACTGATATATGGGAACCAGGAAACCGATGTACCAGGTTCACTGGATTGTAGAGGCATACCACATCGTCTCGTTAGACCTATGAGCCCGAGACGGCGCGACCAGTTCTACAGTTTAGTGTCCTGAGAAAGGTTGCCACATACGACGTAATGAAGGACGCCAGAGTTGGGTCTTCAGAGGCGGGCGTATGTGTCGAGTTATCCGGGTAGTGTTTGATTCGAATCACCGTCCCTCACGGTTATTGAGTACCGCTTGCTCCCATGTTGTGACGTAGTAATCAACTTGTGTGGAAATAGTTTGCAAAAAGTATAATTGCTGTTGTGATTATGTTAAGTTGCATGAAAACCATGTTTGAAGTAGAGATAGAGCAAACTAAATTTATTTTTCACCTTGGGACAAGTAACATTGGAATGAAGTGTTTCTTGTTTGATTGTGGAGTTCCAATGTTGCTGGGCGCAAGGTCACTACTATTATGGCTAAAATCTGAAAGTTAAGGATGAACTCGTAGGCGAGTCTTTTCGCAAATGACATGCTTAAGTCTAGGGTTACTTTCATGTAGAGTTTCATGTCTTAGGAGAGACGGTTAAGTCTTGCTGAGCCTTTGTGCTCACTCTTGTTATATAAGTGGTTTTGCAGGTAAATTTCGACGCTATAATGAAGGTTGTCCGGTGAGACTCGGGAACTTCCGAGTCATGTCACACTTGGAGAACCTAGCCGCTGCCATGTCTTCATGTTGCTAGCGAGAGGAGTCCGCGGGCTGGATCTCTTCTCGAGTGCTCCTTAGATAATCATCGTGAGCTGTTTATAGACTTCCGCTGTAGCTATTTTTGTAAATTATTTATAAAGAATAATTGTAAGCTTCCGCTTTTGATTTATGTAATATTGTGTTCCTTATATGTGTGCTGTTGGGTGCCGCATAACACGGCACCACCCAATGCGATTCCTCGGGCAAGGCGGCACGACCCCGTGATCGGGATCGGGGCCTCCCTCAGCGTGGTATCGGAGCCGCATTGGTAATAGCACACGGAATAAGGATGGTATTACGACAAAACCTTAGGACACGGTGAGGAAACGGTATTAGGCCCACATAAGGACTATAGTAGTATAGTTACTTAAAGTGGCAAGACTAACATAAGTTTTAATTCTGAACTTTCATTATGTAACGACGCACCTACGTTCAGGTAAGAATGGTAAGGAACGCCACCGAAAGCGGTTCAATTTCGGTTAGCTCCCCTGACGAGGAAAGTGGTTCAGGGTTAGATCTCACAGCTTGGTGTGAGATGTTAATATGAAACTCTTGGACTCTTCATGTTCCTGAGTTCATATGAAACGCTGATCCCTAGCGTGCATTAGGCAAGTAAGTGGAGACCCCATCGTGTGGTCAGTAACGCGATAGTGTGTTCTTCTGGAAGTAGCCCAGGAGGACATACGCAGCGCTTGCCATCGGCGTGCCCTGCAGGGCAGTAGGTGGTATCCGTTGGGTTGATAACATTCCCAACCGTGACGACCCGTTCATGACATACTCGGGTTCCCCGTCGTGTGGTGTTGAAACACGATCACGTACCTTGAGACGTGACTTAACTCAAGGACAGCCGTATGGCAATGATACGGGCGTTTGTATTTACTTTCAAATATGGAACTGCCTGAAATGAAACAACCTTTGAGTGCACCACTATTGAGTGATCTTCTGCAGGTACTAACCACGTACGTATCCCGTGTAGTACACGTGTGCGAGAGACCGTCTTAGTGCCACTGATAAAACGGATATGCCGGTATAATCCGGTTTAGGATTTTCTTTTGGTGAGGCAACGTAGTACCGACATGTTCTTACGGTGCATCGACACCGTACTATACATAATAACCTCGTCCCTATGAAGAAATGATTCATGAACTAACTTTCAACTAAAAATGGAAGTTTGAAACAAATATTAGTTACTGAACTCTTATTTTGAGCTAAGATTCAAATGAGAGTATAACTAGGTATCAAAGTTTTCAAAAACAGAGTGCTCTGTTTCTGGCAGAAATTCTTGCTGGACTTTAACGGATCATAACTCTGAGTAGATTTAACCAATTAAGGTGTATGATACAGTTCTGGAAAGATTTTTAAGTTCTCTACAACTTCTTTGTATACCTCCAGAGCAGAATCACAAGTTAAGTTGGTGAAAAGTCCAGTTGAAAGCAAACTGTTCAGGACCAGGACAGTAGCAAAAACCTCTCAGGACCTTTCTGTTTTTAAGCCATAACTTCCTGTACAAAAATCCTTAAGGAGCAAATAAGTACTTCTTGGAAAGCTACTGAAGTTTACTAAAACTTTGGTATTGAACTCAAGTCTTGAATCTGTTGATAACTTGAGTAAAATTTGGAGTTTGTGTGAGCTGGTCAGGGTAGTCCCGCTGATTAACTAGCGTACATAAGATTTGTTTAAACATGAATGTGGTTATGCTTTCATAAAGTTCATGACATGTTCATGTTTTACTTATCTTTACTTACTACTGAGATAGAATTTTGATTGACTCAAAATTTTGTTTCGTGAAGTAGGGTACGCACACATCCTCAAATGGAGCTTGGAGATTCAAGTCGAGGTGGGAATGACTCGACTTCATCACAAGAGCCATCGCCAACCGGATTGGCCGAAATTATGGCGAAGATGAATGAAACTCTCCAAACCATCGTTCAGCAAGGCATAGATCGAGAAGTTCAACGTCACATGCCCACCCAGAGCATGTATCTGGATTTCTTGGCGACACAACCGCCGGTATTCTCAGAGGCGGCTGACCATTGTGAAGCAAATCACTGGTTACGTGTCATCGAGTCCAAGTTTGGGTTGATCCAATGTGATGAATTCTAAAAGACTCTATATGCTGCTCAGCAGCTTCACGGCTTTGCTGGAGCATGGTGGGCAGACTACCTTGCTGTCCAACCAGCAGGGCATCGTGTCACATGGGCGGAGTTCCAGGTTGCATTTCGTGCTCGTTTCATCCCTGCGGGCATAATGCAAACCAGTCTGGATGAGTTCTGGAGTCTGAAGCAAGGGGACATGAGTGTTATTGAGTATGCGAAGGAATTCAATCGCTTAGCTCAATATGTCCCTGACTATGTGAAATCACCAGCCATGAAAGGTTATCATTTCTACCGAGGGTTGACTGCTAGGCTATGATGTGAATTGGCTCAAGTAAGCCAAGAGAATTTTGATGAGTTTGTGAGCTGTGCTATCGCCCAAGAATATTATTCCAACCTCTACCTCAAGGAAAAGAGGGAGAGGGACTCATCACAAGATGAAGACATTCGTCTACCTCAGAAGTATCAGTTGGTAATTCGTTCATCTTCCGGTCAGGAGATTCCACAAGAGGTGCAATCATTCTGGGAGTGTGACGACTCTTCTACTCCACAGAGGTCTTATTCACCTCTACCGCAGCAGCAACTTATTTCTTATGCACCTCAGTATCAACAAGGTGCACCAGAATACTTTTTCCCTCAAGAGGTTGAAGATGAACAAGGTGATTTCTCAGCCGAGCCAAGTGCTGTCCCACTTCAGCTTGACAATGATCTTAAGGTCAATGAAGCAACTGAACCGAGCAGCAACAATGGATCTGTGGGTCCAGTTCCACAAAGTGATCTTGGGCAGCAAAGAAAAGCTATGTCCAAAGTGGGGACAATTAATTATGTGTCAGTCGACGATCTGCCAAAGGGAGGACCTGTTCTTGCCGGCAGGTTCACCTTAAATGACAAGCCGGTTGTCATTTTATTCGACTCTGGTGCAACACATAACTTCATTAGCCGGGCAACGGTAATCCGAGATCAGATCTCCACCACTATCACCAAAGGTTCTTACCTTATTCATTCGCCAGGTGGAGACATATCAACTAATGAAGTCGTTTCTCGAGCACCACTTTGCCTGGGTGGAAAATTTTATCCTACCACCCTCATCATTCTCGAAGACCAGGGAATCAATGCCATATTGGGGATATCGTGGCTGACCTTCCATAAGGCTGTTCTGGACATCGAGAACAGGAGTGTTCACTTGGACTCTCCACTTCACGGACGTCAAACATTGTACCTCGGCGAAGCGATTTCTAAAGACCCGGAAGTATGTAATGCCGAGGCGTGCAAGTTAGAAGACATTCCGGTAGTCTGTGAATATCCGGACGTGTTTCCCGAAGATCTTCCAGGCTTACCACCTGAGCGCGAGGTGGAGTTCAAAATAGAGTTGATACCGGGAACCACGCCGATCTCTCGGAGACCATACAAAATGGCTCCGAATGAATTAGCCGAGCTGAAGGAGCAACTCAAAGATCTGATGGACAAGGGGTTTATTCGTCCAAGTTCATCACCATGGGGTTGCTCAGCTTTGTTTGTGAAAAAGAAGAATGAGACGCTGAGGCTATGCGTCGATTATCGTCCTTTAAATGCTGTGACCATAAAGAACAAGTATCCACTACCAAGAATTGATATCCTCTTCGATCAACTAGTGGGTGCTAAAGTCTTCTCCAAGATGGACTTAAGGTCGGGATATCATCAAATCAAGATTCGAGCGGAAGATGTCCCGAAAACAGCATTCTCGACAAGATATGGACTCTATGAATATCTTGTCATGTCATTTGGGTTGACCAATGCTCCGGCCCACTTTATGTACCTTATGAACTCGGTGTTCATGCCGGAGCTGGATCAGTTCGTCGTAGTATTCATCGACGACATTTTGGTCTATTCCAAATCTGAAGAGGAACATGCTAAACATTTGCATATTGTGCTCCAACGACTGCGAGATCACAAGCTTTATGCAAAGTTTAGTAAATGTGAATTCTGGATCAACCAAGTGCCATTTCTTGGGCACATTATTTCAGCAGAAGGCATTGCTGTTGATCCAAGCAAGATTGATCAAGTGCTGAAATGGAAGTCTCCAACATCAGTCCACGAAGTTCGTAGCTTCTTGGGTTTGGCGGGATATTACCGGAGGTTCATCCCGAGCTTCTCAAAAATCACCAAACCTATGACAGAGCTACTGAAGAAGGGCATCAAGTATGATTGGAGCAAGCCATGTGAGGAAGCTTTTCAAGCGTTGGTGAAACACCTCACAACAGCCCCGGTTCTAGCTCAACCGGATACAACCAAGCCTTTTGATGTTTATTGTGATGCATCCGGCGTCGGGCTTGGTTGTGTACTCATGCAAGGAGGACGTGTGGTCGCATATGGATCACGGCAATTACGGAATCATGAGCAACATTATCCAACTCATGATCTCGAGCTTGCTGCCGTGGTACTAGCTTTGAAGATGTGGAGACATTACCTATTGGGAAATCTGGTTCACCTCTACACCGACCACAAAAGTTTGAAGTACATATTCACTCAAAAGGAGTTGAATATGCGGCAACGGCGATGGTTGGAGCTGATCAAGGACTATGAGATTGAAATTCATTATCATCCGGGCAAGGCAAATGTGGTTGTCGATGCACTCAGCCGGAAGTCTCATATTCATAGCCTAACCATCACACCGATAGAAGAGGAAGAACCAAGTCTTTACTTGGTTCCATTTGGAGCCCTACATAACCTAGCCCTCATACCCACAATGAAAGAGGAGGTTATGGCAGCTCAAAAGAAAGACAAGGGCATGGCTCATATCAGAAGGAGATTGAAGAACGGGGAAATGAAATGTTTCCGGTTAGATGAGGAAGATACCTTGTGGTTCAAGGACCGGATAGTCGTACCCCGTGATATGAGGCTGCGGAAGAAAATTTTGGATGAGGCTCACTTATCCAAATTTTCTATTCATCCGGGCAGCAACAAGATGTACCAAGAATTGAGGACTAAATTTTGGTGGACTCGAATGAAGAGAGAAATTGCTAAATACGTATCAGAATGTGATACGTGTCGAAGAGTTAAGGCCGACCATGTGAAGAAGTCGGGCCTGCTGCAACCGCTACAAATACCGGCATGGAAGTGGGAAGACTTGAGTATGGATTTCATCGTTGGATTGTCGATGACCTCCCACCACCATGACTCGATTTGGGTAATCGTTGATCGATTGACCGAATTGGCACATTTCATTCCGGTGCATACCAACTACAGCGCCAAGCAGTATGCGGAGTTATACATAGCACGAATCTTATGCCTGCACGGAGTTCCCCGTACCATTGTCTCCGACAGAGGATCGCTGTTCGTATCCCGTTTCTGGGAACAGCTACACACATCCTTGGGAACTAAATTGACTCGAAGCTCCATGTATCACCCTCAAACCGATGGACAAACTGAGAGGGTGAATCAAATACTTGAAGATATGCTGAGAGCATGTGTCATCCACCACGGTAAGAGCTGGGACGATCACTTACCGTTGGCAGAGTTCTCATATAACAACGGGTATCAATCAAGTATCAAAATGGCGCCTTATGAAGCTCTCTACGGCCGGAAGTGCCGCACACCCTTGAACTGGTGTGAATCCGGTGAGAGGGTAACTTACGGGATTGATCTCGTAAATGAAGCAGAAGAGCGGGTAAAGCTTATTCAAGCAAATCTGAAAGCCGCTCAGTCCAGACAAAAGAGCTATGCGGATAGGAAACGTCGTCCGCTGGATTTCCATGTTGAGAACCACGTATACCTCCGCATATCTCCTATGAAGGGCATTCACCGATTCGGAGTGAAAGGAAAATTAGCTCTGCGTTTTATCGGTCCCTTCGTCATCATTGAAAGATGTGGACCCGTAGCATACCGTTTGGAGTTGCCGGCAACCTTAGCCGGAGTACATAACGTCTTCCACATATCTCAGTTGCGGGAGTGTTTAAAAGTTCCAACGGAGATTCTCACGGGAGACATAGAAAATTTGAAGCCGGACCTCACGTATGTTGAGCGACCAACCCGGATAATTGATGAAAAGACTCGCGAAACCAGGAATCGGACGCTGCGATTTTTCAAAGTGCTATGGGAAAATCACACGTCCGACGAAGCTACATGGGAAAGCGAGGAATATTTGCAACGCAATCATCCGGAGTTGTTAGAGGCGTATGTTGAGTAACTGTCCTCTCCACCTTGTCCTTAATCATGAATCTCGGGACGAGATTCTTTTTAAGGGGGGAGGAATGTAAAAGTCCCAAAACTTGTAAATAGAAAACTTGAGCTATGAATAAAGTTGAGTTTATATGCAAGAAATGGGACTTACAAAAACTTTTGTGTTCCTCATGAAAGTGTTGGCATGTGCAATAAAACTTTGAATTCAGTTTGAATTAAGAGGTGCACTTCAAAAAGAAGGAGGGCATGTTCAAAAGAAAAAATTCAAACTGTTGTTTGAAAAAGTGTATTTGCAACAGCCAACTCAAAGATCAGAGGACATATTTGAATTCCTCAGATCCAAATTATGAGGGAGACCAATTTGGAGGAAATTTGGAGGTGCTTGGATATGAATATCAAGAGGACTTGTAAATTTCATCCAAATTTGAATTCAAATTTGAAACTGAGGCAAAACTGGTAAAATTGCCAAATGACTTTTGGATTTGAGTACCTCATAGCTGAATTTGCATGGTGCCAAAATTTTGAGATATTTGTGAAAGTTTTGGGGGATAAGAAGAGGGGTGGACCCCACATGTCATATGAATGAGTAGACTTAGTCCCTAAGTATTGCTCTCTGTTCCTCACTCCACCGAGGCCCTGCCTCCGGCTGACACCCAGCTGCTGCTCCACGCCCCAAAGCTCCACCTCCTGCCTGAATTCTTCACGCTGGCGAGCTGCTCAGGCACTGATATTACCCCACACAGCTGAGGCAACCGTGTTTGTTTTCCTCCTCACGATCAGCAGCTGCAACGTGTGTGTTTTCCCTCAACGGCGCTGCTCCACTGCTCCCTGTCTCCCGGCCAGCCCAGCGCCTCTCCGGCAGGCTCAAGAGGCCACAGAGGTGCGCCAGGAGGTACTGATCCTCATCCCGTCGTTCCCCTGCTCTCCCCCGACACCGGCTAGCCGGAATTTCATTTTTGGCGCCGGCGCACGTGAAGGACCGACCTCAGCAAATTTCTGAAATTAGCTCCAATCGATTGATTGTTCGTTCTACAATTCAGACCTCAGCTACTAGGGTTCCTAGCGCCCTTCCACGCCGAAGCACGAAGCAAACCGACCACCCTATGCCCCAGGCGACCAAAAATCGTCGCCGGCGGCCAAAACTGCCACGGTTCACGGTGACGACTAGTTTGGAGCCATGGTCTGCACGATTTGATCTCCGTTCCATGTTCCTAGACCCATAGGGATGCTGTAGGACATTGTAGCTCGCCGGGAGATGCCTTGGACACGCGGGAACGCGTCCAAGTCGAGCTCCCGAGCCGCCCCGCGGTGCCGACCCACCTACAGCCGTTTTTACGCAGGGAAACCTTGCCCGGCAGCTGCGCCACGTTCCCAGGAGCATGTAGGGCGAAATCGGAGCTCATTTGGTGGAGAAATGAGGGAGAACGAGCCATGCCAAGCTTTCAGCCGGTGTGCACCCGCGGGCTCTGGCGGGAGGTTGAAGAAGCACCTGACCCGTGGGCCCCACGTGTGACTGTGCTGTTTAAAATCAAATAGAGAGTTGTTCAAACTTTAGAACTGCATAACTTTTGCTAGGAAGCTCCAAAATTAGTGATTCAAATTGGGTTTGATTCAGGATGAAGAGCTCTATTCAAATGTACAACCCAATTTGCATGAAAACCAATAGAAAATTCTGGAAAATTCTTTAAAGCTTTTCAGCAAAATAATTTTAGAGGGAGTTTGGTTCATCCAAAATTCCCCAAAATTTGCCAGTATATTCATTAGGATATTAGGAAACTCCTGTTAAAGTTTCAGCTCATTTGGAATTGATTTAGTTTGGATAATTCCAATTTCAAATTTCTGTATTCAAATAAATACAGAAACATTTTCAGAGAATTTCCAAAACTTGGAAATTCAGTTCTAGCCATTCCTTAGCTCCAAAAATCCTAGGAAATTTTAGGCATACTCTCCGAGCCATGTAGGAAATTATGGTTCACTTAGATTTGCATGAAAGTGCAAGTTTAATCAGAATTAATTCCTTTTTGCTTAAATGCTTAAGGAATTGTTCTGGGTGATCCACTTAGTGAAATGTTCTGAATTTTGGTCCAGAGGACTTTCTTGTGACAAGGAACTCCCAAGAAAATTCCCAGCTCCATTGGAGCCCTGGATCATTAGTGTTCTATTCAACCATTAGTTGATCTCCCCACCCAAGTGATGAACCTCACTTCTCACTTGAGGATAATGCTTAGACAGACATCCAAACCACCACCCAGTGTCATTTTAAATTCTTAAACAAAGTTCCTGTTTCAAACTTGGCTTTAGCATTTGTTAGCAAAAAGTTTTACAATTAAACATGTATGCATGTTCATAACGTGTAGTGTTTAAACGTGGAAGAGTGAAGGAGAAGGTGAACTTGGATCAAGGAACAAGAAGGGTAGAAGTTGAACTTCAAGGCATCAGCAACTAACCCCATTTCATCTGACTTTAGTCACCTGCAAAACCAAGGCAAGCCCCGGTTTGCATTTAAGTTATTTTCTAAAGTTTTTACTTTGTTCACTACTATGGGTCAAAGTTTGTATGTGCATTAGGTCAAGGGTGTTTTATACTCCACTTGCATAACCAAACATGAACCCTGAGGTCAAGGGTAGCATTGTGTCATCGCCGTAGAATAAGGCCATGCTAAATAGACTAGGGCATCCGGTAGAAGACGAGTAGTTGGAAACTACTCGCGAGCTATAGTTCGGAATATCATAAGTGTGGTTGGGGAGGGAAGCAAACTAAAGTTTACATTTCTAAAGATGAGACCGGGCAGAGGGGTTAGGCTGCGACAAGACGAGGTCTTGGTCGAGTAGCTCTGCTTGTGTCGGTTAAGGACCGATGCGTATGCCGCGTCCAGGAGCAAGTATTGAGTTGTGTACCGGATGCTTACTGATATATGGGAACCAGGAAACCGATGTACCAGGTTCACTGGATTGTAGAGGCATACCACATCGTCTCGTTAGACCTATGAGCCCGAGACGGCGCGACCGGTTCTACAGTTTAGTGTCCTGAGAAAGGTTGCCACATATGACGTAATGAAGGACGCTAGAGTTGGGTCTTCAGAGGCGGGCGTATGTGTCGAGTTATCCGGGTAGTGTTTGATTCGAATCACCGTCCCTCGCGGTTATTGAGTACCGCTTGCTCCCATGTTGTGACGTAGTAATCAACTTGTGTGGAAATAGTTTGCAAAAAGTATAATTGCTGTTGTGATTATGTTAAGTTGCATGAAAACCATGTTTGAAGTAGAGATAGAGCAAACTAAATTTATTTTTCAACTTGGGACAAGTAACATTGGAATGAAGCGTTTCTTGTTTGATTGTGGAGTTCCAATGTTGCTGGGCGCAAGGTCACTACTATTATGGCTAAAATCTGAAAGTTAAGGATGAACTCGTAGGCGACTCCTTTCGCAAATGACATGCTTAAGTCTTGGGTTACTTTCATGTAGAGTTTCATGTCTTAGGAGAGACGGTTAAGTCTTGCTGAGCCTTTGTGCTCACTCTTGTTATATAAGTGGTTTTGCAGGTAAATTTCGACGCTATAATGAAGGTTGTCCGGTGAGACTCGGGAACTTCCGAGTCATGTCACACTTGGAGAACCTAGCCGCTGCCATGTCTTCGTGTTGCTAGCGAGAGGAGTCCGCGGGCTGGATCTCTTCTCGAGTGCTTCTTAGATAATCATCGTGAGCTGTTTATAGACTTCCGCTGTAGCTATTTTTGTAAATTATTTATAAAGAATAATTGTAAGCTTCCGCTTTTGATTTATGTAATACTGTGTTCCTTATATGTGTGCTGTTGGGTGCCGCATAACACGGCACCACCCAATGCGATTCCTCGGGCAAGGCGGCACGACCCCGTGATCGGGATCGGGGCCTCCCTCAGTGGCGCACGTTAATCTCGCCTCTAAGGAAGAGGGAGGTCCCGCCCGCCAGACACGTGGCACACCCGGAGTTTGTCTCTGCGGAAAAGAGAGGTCAGGCCTCCGCTGGACACGTGGAGCCTCCGGAGCTTATCCCTGCGTAAGGACAAGGTCCTTAAGCGGTTTTCCCCTGTACGCGAGTACCCGGTGCTGAGGAAACCGACACGATTTCTTCCACTATTGATATCGCATCCAAATCAATTAGTGATAAGTTGTTAAGATCCAAACACAAATCAAATAGGACTCTTATTTGAAATCCAATCGGAGTAGGACTCTTTTCTTCCCCTTATAAATAGAACCTGAAACACCCCTTGGTCGTGACACCTTCCCAAGCCGACAACTTAGAGGCCCTAGCTCCCAACTCGCCGAGTTAAACCCCTTCACCGGAGTTCGGCCGCCGGTGAGCCCGCCGTTGAAGCTTCGTTGAGCCTCGCCGTCGCCAAAAGAGAGCCGACGATCTGTCTTGATAGGAGGAAGGCGCCGACACTGAGGAGAAGTGACATAGGTCATTGTTACCACCTTACGACATCATCGTGGTTTCTTTGCATCTGTCTTCTTCGAACAGAAACTTTTTCGTGTGGACAGATCACGTGTTGATCAGTATGATCTAGATCTTGAGACAAGGTCATCACCACGTCCACATTTGATCCTTACGCCCTCGTTCATCATAAAACCCCATGCAAAGCCATTAAAACATGCAAGAACACGTGCAAACTGGTACTAATAAAAACAGCACCATAGGATTAGCATGCATATGCACCATTGCATCTTGAGGAAGGATTGTGCATGATGTTCGATTGCTGTGAATCTTGTATTTGCGTGATCGTGAGTAGAAGAACAAGCTCAGAGAGCTATCTACGAAGTACTACAACACCAAGAATTCGAGATCCGTGAGCAACAGAAGCCGCAGGAACAGGGCAAGTGCCCCTTGACCATATTGATCCCATGTTTTGGAACTATTTTGTTTGAGAAAAGGTGTGTGTGCTTGAGTCAACTTGATGGGAAACCCTTTCATAGGAGTTTACTAGTTTTGTTAACCACCCTTGTAGCCAGGAAAGTTGATAAGTCGGGTATATCGTTTTTTGCTTTTTGCTTCGCTGAGTCCACAGGATATGGGAAGCGAGATAGAATGTGTCTAGCTACTGCACTCATATGAACAATGATACTAAGAACTTGATGTTGATAATGAACATGAATCGGGGGAGATCTAGGCAAGCTTGGTTCGTGGATGAGGTAGAATGAGATGGTGGTTTACTTGCCGTAGATCTAAGGACCGGTTCATGCGGGCACATGCCAGGAATACAGTGCCACCATAAGGCCAAGTATGGGTGCGGCTTAGCTGACTAATTAGGTAAGTTGCTAGATTGTTATAGACCGTGGAAGGCGCAGGGAATGGGAGTTGAGAGAGGACTGCCCTAGGAACCTCATGGCACAAGAGGGGGCCCGTAGGTGGGAGAATGGTGATTCGAGCCTACTGGTGAAACCTTAGTGAGTCCATACATCTAGTAGCCCCTTTGTAAAGGCTATTTTGTGATCTCTTGGCCATACACCGACGGTTGTGTACTGGTATAATGGAGGTTCCGCGGTTGTCGACGGGTGACGAAATCACAAACTTGTGGGTAAAGTGGTGCCACCTCTGCAGAGTGTAAAACTATCATGATAGCCATGCTTCCGGTCACAATCACCTGGCCAACTTCCATGATTAGATGGGATGGTTATTGGTATGATTATTGGTATGGTTATGGTTTGGTCTTTTGTTTTGGTGTCGGGACTGTTGAGTCTTGGTAATGAGAATGGTTTTGGGACTGTTGAGTCTTGGTAATGAGATTAGTTTCGGGACAGTTGAGTCTTGAACATGAGATGGTTTTGGAGATATGAATATGAGATGGTTATGGATATTGTGAATATGCGATGGTTATGGATATCATAAGCATGAGATGAAAGTTGAGAAAGATTTATGGTTGAGACATGAAAATTGGTGAATCATGAAGGAGGTATGTTGATGTTTTAATTGGGTATATGTTGGGATTAAATTCACTTAAGATAGCTGCTGTTCTTATCATGCTTTGTGAAATAAACTTTGCTTTCTGCAATGAGCCTTTTTATTGCTACCTTGATTGAAAGCTACATGTCATACTTCCCGCACTTGCTGAGTACGACATGTACTCACCCTTGCATTATCATACAAAACATCAGCAACAGGAGAGGAGTACTTCAAAGAACAAGTGGAGTATTAGGCGTGATCTACCGTCAACTTGCTGTGGGGATGGAGTTGAAGATGGAGCCATTGCCATGCTTAGTTTGCTTCCGCTATAGTTTAGAAGACTTCCGCTGCTAGAATAAAGCTAGAGACTTCCGCTGCAAGATAAGTTAGAGATTGATGTAATAAAGTGCCTAAACACTTGTTATTCATGGTTATATTCTGAATTCAGTTTGTGGATTACATGTGTATGTGTGATGAACATCCTGGGACCGGGCGTCACAAACAATCTCCAAACTTCATGACACTTTGCCTCCCCACTAATTTGGATCCAATGAATTCCAATATGAAACTTGATTTCTGGTTTGGCTGCTGCCAATGCGGTTTTGAGCACAATAGTTTGCATTCCTATTGATTGCCCTCATTGGAAATTTGAGTTGAACAATTTGAGTTCAAATTCTGAATTTCATTCCCCCTTGCACATAAGAGCTTACACATGGGTTTTAAATTAACTTTGTCTCCCAAACACTCAATTTAGCGTAGGCTAGAGTGGTGGGACACTTATATGTGTCATCACATGTGGAAAAATTTAAACAAGTCCCAATTTTTATGAACCCGAAACACAATGATGCTCAAACATCCGTTTCTTTGCATTCACGTTTTTGGGACTTTTACATTCCTCCCCTCTTAAAAAGAATCTTGTCCCGAGATTCCAAAAGAAGAACGAGACGGGAGAGATAATTCCAAGTTGTACGACGATAAAAGTTCCACATAGTTCATGCGGAGGTAATCTTCACTTTCCCTGTTGTTTCTTCCATGGTATGATTACTCCACCGCACCTTCTTAAATCTTAATGTCCGGTTCTAGGTGTTTTGGATCCTTTCATCGATAGTTGAAATCGGTCGCTTGACGTACGTAAGGTCTGGTCTCCACCTGTCAATTTCTGTGGTGCGGACGACAGCGGTAGATTTGAGGCATTTCCGCAGCTATGACACATGAAAGATGTCGTGAACACCAGCAAGGCTTGCTGGTAGTTCCAGCCGGTAGGCTACGGATCCGCACTCCTCCTGATAGCAAATGGATCTCAAGCTCGGGGAGCAAAATCTCTCCTTTACATCGAACTGGTGAATTCCTTTTATCGGAGACACACAAAGATAAATGTGTTCTCCGACGTCGAAATGCGATGGTCTACGTCTTTGATCAGCATAGTTTTTTTCTGTCGGGATTTTGCAGCCTTCAGGTTCACTTGTATTAACCGAACTCGGTTGCCGGTTTTGTTGACTACATCAACCCTGAACAGTACTCTTTCGCCGTACTCACACCACTTCAGCAGTGTGCAACATTTCCGGCCGTAGAGCTTCATATTACGAGGTATAACTATACGGTCTTTAAACCATAGAGTACCCTCATTGTCCTTTATAGTGACGGCATTGAGCGAACGATAATCAACACTAAATCTTAGTGTCTCATCATTCTTCTTAACTAACAGCGCAGAGCAACCTCACAGTGATGAGCTTGGTCGTATAAACCTTTGCTCAAGAGTTCACTTAGTTGCTCCTTCAACTCCACTAGTTCATTGGGTGCCATCTTGTACGACCTCCATGAAATCAGTGTTGTTTCTGGCACCATTTCAATCTTGAACTTGATGTCCCGTTGGCCGGCATTGCCCGGTAACTCATCGGAAACACATCGGTTATTCACGTCCCACAGCATACTCCATGCAGTCCATCAAAATAGGACTAAAACATAATTACGGCAAACATGCGATATATCTCGTATATGGATAATGTAATAACTTTGCACAAGCTACACCATTACCAGACCAAATACAATTAGTGAAATCCAAAATGATGGACTTCCTCTTTGGAAGTTCATCTCAACTAGATTTGGTCACTACGAGACGTTAATATCACGCTGTCATCACGTATACTATCCTTTATCTTCAATACGAAACAAACATGGTCACTAGCACAAGAACTTGAGTAGGTAATATACTCAGATCTTTCACTAGTTGAAGATAACCACTCATGAGTATGCTCTATCCCATTGGAAGTAATAAAACCCCAATAGGTACAACAATCTCCCCAATGAGTTCAACTGTTCATTCCTCAGCCTGGAATGACCAGTCTCTACATATCCCAGATTTTGACCTGGTACCTGGCATTTTCATAGCTCAAGTTGAATACGAAAGTTAAAGTTAACTTCAGTATATTTCCAACGAATATTTATTTGCCCCCAGATCAGCTTTTGTTAAAAAGTTATGATAATTCAAAGTCAACAGAATTTCTGGAAAAATTTCAACAGCACCTCCTTTGGAAGTTGCTGTTTTCAACTTTAATTTCCACTGAATTCCATGCTGCAACTGCAAAAACTTTGAATTACAAAGATGTAACTCATCTCCTAAACGTTCCGAAAATGTATCATGTGATAATTTTAGATTTTTATATAGGAAGTTATGCTTGAAAAACATCACAGTCCAGAGAGTGGTTTTAAATCTGTCCTGGTTCTGGACAGTTTACAATCATCTGGAATTTCAACCAGTTTGATGTGTGATTCGGTTCTGTAAGTCTACAACAAAGTTGTAGAGCAATTAAACCTCTTTCCAGAACTATATCCCACATCTCCATTGGCTAAGTAACCTGTGAGTTATGCTCTGTTAAAGTTCAGCAAACTTGCTGCCAAAACAGAGCACTCTGTTCTTTAATTCCTTTGGGATGAACTAATCAACTTTTTAATTCTTGCACAAACCCAGAGTCCTAAAGATTAACAATTTGGTATCTTAGTTCCTTTTTCAATATTTTTATTAATGCAATCATGATTATTACATGTCGGTACTACGTTCCTCACCAAATGGAAAATCCTAACCGGCTTACACCGGCATATGCGTATTCAACGGTGGCACTAAGACGGTCACTCGCAAACGTGTTCTACTCGGACTACGGTTTCATGGTTAGTACCTGCATAAATTTCACACAATCGTCCAGTCCGGCTGCACACCCGGTCCCAATACAGTTTCATACACCCGTCCGTCATCACTCGCCCGAGCGCATGCAAAACCATCATGTTGCAACGTCCGGACGTGTATTCCCTAAAGGTTCCGTCCGGCCGCCTGAGACCCGAGTTAGTGAATTTTGTTGACACTTCTGACTTTCTTGATTTCAACCCAGATGGCCATTCGTGCATGCAAAACCATCAAGTTGCACCGTGCAAATGTGTATTTCATCAAGGTCCCGTCCGGCCACCCGGGGCCGAGTTCTATGTTTTACCGACTTTACCGATCCCAGATGGCCATCCACACATGGAAAACTATCAAGTTGCACCGTCATGACGTGTATTAAGTCAAGGTCCCATCCGACCGCCCGGGACCAGAGTTCGTGAGTTTTACTGACTTTCTGGATTACGACCCGGATGGCCATCCGCGCATGCAAAACCATCAAGTTGCAACATCCCGGCGTGTATTCCCTCAAGATCCCGTCCGGCCACCAGAGACCCGAGTTCGTGAGTTATACCGACTTTCCCGATTTTGACCCCGATGGCCATCCGTGCAAGAAAAACCATCAAGTTGAACTATCCGGATGTTTATTCCGTTAATATCCCGTCTGACCTCCCAGGACCCGAGTTCGTGAGTTTTACCGACTTCCCCGACTTACTCGGTTTTGATCTAGATAGCCATCCGCGCATGCAAAACCATCAAGTTGCACCATGCGAACGTGTATTCTGTCAAAGTCCCATCCGGCTGCAAGGGACCCGAGTTCGTGAGTTTTACATACTTTTCCGACTTTCTCGATTTTGACCCAGATGGCCCTCCGCGCATGCAAACCATCAAGTTGCACCTTCCGAACGTGTATTCTATCAAGGTTTCGTCTGGCTGCCCGGAACCCGAGTTTGTGAGTTTTACTGACTTTCCCGACTTTCCCGATTTGTACCTAGATGGCCATCGGCGCATGCAAGACTATCAAGTTGCACCGTACGGATGTGTATTACATCAAGATCCTACCCGGCCGCCCGGAACTCGAGTTTGTGAGTGTTCTGGAGCTTCCCGATTTTGACCCAGATGGCCATCCGCACATGCAAAACCATCAAGTTGTACCGTCTGAACGGGTACTCCATCAAGGTCCCGTCCGATGGCACGGGATGACCTTATCATTGACCCAGATGGCCATCCGCGCATGCAAAACCATTCAGTTGCACCATCTGAACGTGTATTCCATCAAGGCCCCGTCTTGCCGCTCGGGACTCGAGTTAGTGAGTTTTACCCACTTTCCCGATTTTGACTGATGGAGGGGGTAGCCCGATCTTCTCAAAGAACATGACAATGGGCGTGAAGATAACTTGTGAGACGCTCGCGAACTCTATGGCTGTTCCCCTGCTGCCAATGCAACAGATATCAACCCTATGGATATTCGCGACACTACACACTTGTGCTCGCAGCCGCCGACCACAAAGCAGTTTGCAATCAACCAATTCCGACAGATCACATTTGATTTTCAGAATGGAAGAATCACCAAATCACAACAAAATGGTGAAGGGAAAAATACTCCAGATCGAAACAAAGTGGAATATTTGATCTCAGATGAATGCATACAGCAATTCAGTTCTGGAATTTCGTGAACATGTTTAACGCCTTCCTAAAGCCACGTCCTACAGGAGTACATATGGGACTCCTGGCCATCCAAAACATGTTTGGTAACAAATAAATCTCAGCTCTAACTTCCATAAATAAAACAGACTATTTGGAAGGAAATAGAAATGACTGTCAACTTTATTTATTTGCCACGACCTTTATATGTCTTCCCATAAAATGAGGCCATACTTATTGGAAAGTATTTAGAGTTATCTTTCCAACGGATATTTATCTGCATGATTTGGAGTTCGGGAAAGAAATCTGCAGCTGTTTCAATTTTAGAGCTTCTGGTTGCCATAACCGAAACTGGATTGATTTTCATGATCAATTCTTTAATGGTGGTGCTCCTGCCTTCCTCTCCTCTCTCATGTACTCCTTGATATGGGGATCCAACTTGCAATAATCTTCACATATCTCCTCTCCTCCACATGCTATGGATGCATCAGCTTCAAATATAATCATGCAAACATGCAAAGACATAGGTAGTACAAAATTCTCATTTGTAAAAGTATTAGATTTGACTAGGAGAGTATTCACCTGGTGTTCTAATAGTTTGGCACATGCTCTTGTAATTGGTCCATACGTAGAACATTGGGTTCATGTTGAACGTCAACCGGACCACCAATGTCATGAATAGGAGAAGATGGTAAAGCGCTAGGGATGACCTCATCATCCCCCCCCCCCTTCAAAAGGTTATTACCATCATATGGTGCCAAATCAGCAACATTGAAAGTATTACTAACACCAAACTCATCACTAGGGAGATCTATCTTGTAAGCACTATCATTGATCTTGGCAAGCACTTTATAAGGTCCATCACCTCGAGGCAGCAACTTAGACTTGCGCCGTTCAGGAAATCTGTCTTTACGGAAGTGTACCGACACCATGTCACCTGGCTGAAACAACACCTCCTTTCTCTTCTTATTGACACGGTCAGCATTGTACTTGCCCTTCTTTTCAATTGCTTCTTTTGTCTTCTCATGTATCTTCCGCACAAAATCTGCCCGCTTGATGCTTCCATGCTGACTCTCTCTTGAATTGGGAGCGGCAGCATATCAAGTGGGGTAATGGGTTTAAAACCATAGACCACCTTAAATGGACACAACTGTGCTGTTGAGTGCACCGCCTTGTTATAGGCAAACTCGACATATGGCAAACACTCCTCCCACACTCGCATGTTCTTCTTGATTATGAATCACAGCAACGTTAAAAGTGTGCGATTTACCACCTCCGTTTGTCCATCTGTTTGGAGGTGACAAGTAGTGCTGAATAATAACTTTTTCCCCAGCTTTTCCCAAAGTGTCTTCCAAAAGTAGCTCATGAACTTCACATCACGATCAGAAAGGATCGTCTTTGGCACTCCATGTAAGCACAATGTCCCTGAAAAACAGATTAGCAATATGTGACGCAGCGTCGCTCTTGTGGCATGCAATAAAATGTGCCATCTTAGAAAATTGACCGACTACCACAAAAATTGAATTATGTCCTCTCTTTGTCCTAGGCAATCCTAACACGAAATCTATGCTTATATCTTCCCATGGTGTAGTAGGGGCAGGAAGAGGGGTATGCAAACCATGAGATTTCAGCTTGGACTTTGACCTGTGACAAGTAATGCATCGCCGCACAAATCTGTCCACATCGCACCTCATCTTAGGCCAATAAAAGTGATAAGCAAGCATAAGCAAAGTCTTCTCACATCCAACATGTCCCATCAAACCTCGGGCATGTGATTCCTGCAACAACAACAAGCGCTCGGACAATTTGGGAATACATAGTTTATTACCTCTAAACAAGTAGCCTTCGTGTATATTATATTTTTCCCATGCATTCACATCTGTACACAACTTATATGGTGTTGAAAAATCAGGATCAGTAGCATATAAGTCACACAAACTCTCTAAACCAGAAACTTTAACATCCATTTGTGTCAATAACTTACTTTTTGGAGAGAGAGCATCAGCGACAACATTATCTTTACCCTTTGTATAATTAATGATGTATGGAAAAGACTCAATGAATTCAACCCATTAAGCATGTTGTTTATTTAAATTGGACTGACTTTTCAAAAATTTCAATGGCTCATGATCAGAATGTATGATGAATTCTTTTGGCCACAGATAATGTTGTCAAACCTCAAGAACACTGACAAGAGCATATAATTGTTTATCGTAAACTGGACAATTCCACCATTCAACTTTTCAGAAAAATATGCAATCGGTCTATCCTCTTGCATCAACATACCACCAATACCAAGTCCACTAGCGTCACATGCGACCTCAAATTGTTTAGTAAAATCAGGAAGTGCAAGTAATGGTGCAGCAATGAAACGACGTTTCAGTTCATCAAAAGCATTTTCTTGGGCTGTGCCCCATACAACAACACTTTCTTTGTAAGCTTATTCAAAGGTGCAGCAAAGGTACTAAAATCCTTTGATTCTAATTTGATGATAACTACTACGCAAATCAATTTTTGAAAACGACACAGCACCACTAAATTCCTCTAGCATATCTTCTAACCGTGGAATAGGATGACGATATCGAATAGTAATGTTATTAATTGCTCTACAATCCATGCACATGCGCCATGTACCATATTTTCTAGGAACTAAAATGATAGGAACAGCACAAGGACTTAAACTCTCACAAATGTACCCTTTGTCGAGAAGCTCTTGTACTTGTTTCTGAATTTCCTTTGTCTCATCGGGGTTGGTGTGGTATGGCACACAGTTGGGCAGCGACGTTTTCAGAATCAAATCAATTTGATGCTCTATCCCTCGCAATGGTGGCAACCCAGCAGGGACCTCCTCCAGAAACACATCGCTGAATTCCTGTAAAACATTAGAGACACTAATCGACAGAGGTGTCATATCATTAGAAAACAAAATTTTACCCTTGTATATAAGCACAAGAGGTATAGCTGTAGGATCCTCACAAAAATCTCTTAAATCTAATTTGGTGGCTAGCATTACTAAGATATTAACTCCCCCATGCTTCTTTTTACCACTCAGATTTGGCTTGTGGCTCTCGCTCACTGAAAGTGGAGTCTCTTGCCTATCTAATCTCTCACGCTCTTTCTCACAATTGACTTCAATCTTCTGGCGAGACTCATTGACAATATGTTGCGCTATCATAGGTTGCAAAGTAATTTCCTTGCCATTCCAATTCAGGTTATAAGTGTTGGCTCTCCCATCGTGACGAACATCTCGATCATATTGCCAAGGGCGGCCCAACAGCAAGTGATATACAGTCATAGGAACCACATCACACTCAACGGTATCTTTTGTATGGTCCAATCTGAAACTCTACTCGCACTATGTAGCTGATATTCATCTCTCCACTATCACTCAACCACTGAATGTAATAAGGATTGGGGTGCAGAAAGTATTTCAGGTTTAGCTTGGTACAAAGCTCTTTGCTGGCCAAATTATGACAACCACCACCATCAATAATAACTTTGCTCGCTTTGCCAGGACAAACGACAGCCTTTGTTTGAAACAAATTGCACTGCTGATCTGCAGAACTAGGAGTAACACCCAACACCTTTGGCGAGCAAACAATAGTGGGTAAATGTGTCGCATAAGCATCCAGTGAACCATCCTCATCCCCCCAACAACCTGATTCTGGATCAGCATCATCCCCGGTCTCATACTCAGCGGTTTCTTCATTGATTAACATAACCTTTCTATTAGGACAATCTTTCTTGAAGTGGCCCCGGCCACCACATCTATGACAATTCATGTCCCTATTTTCTGGGCGTGGCATTAGAAGAACCAGCAACACTAGCGGCAGGTTGCGATGGCTTCTTAGTATTTGAAACCATCAATCTGATTTGGACGAAGCATTCCCACGAAATCCAACGGTAGGGTTATGTGTAGGCTCCACACTAGGTGCTGTACGCGGTGGAAAACGACCTCTATTCGCTGAAGAATGAGGTGCAAACTTGGCATCATCAACAAACTGCACTTCTGCCTCACGTGATTGATGTAATAAATCTGTTATGTCAAAATACTGGTGATGCTGAACAATGCGCTTGATCTTATAATTCAAACCAACAAGAAAATACTGCATTGTTTTTCGGGCTGTTCGCACACTCGACCACGCCGCATGATCAACCTCATCTCTTGAAAATAATCATCAACGGACAAAGGGCCTTGCTTCAAATTCTGCAACCTTTCATAGAGAGAACGAATATAGTTGCGCGGGATAAAATGGGCACGCAACTCCTCCTTCATTACCACGACCACCAGCTGGCTAGCTAGATAGTACCAAGCATTGGGGGCGTGAGGATCAGCACCACCTTGTATACTTGCTTCGCCATCATCATCATGCTGACGACGTTGCTGATGATCAACCGTTGCTTGCAAAGCTGGCATAGCTTGCTGCATTGCAGTGAGAGTTTGCTGAACTTCAGTAACTTGTTGTTGGGTGTCGGTGATGGTTTCAGTGGCTTCCTTGAGGCCCAAGTCCACATTCTGGACACCCTCATGAAGAGGATCTGTTGCCTTCAAAATTTGTCGCTGAAAATGATCACGAAGAGCCTCATATTAATTCTAATGTACCACATCAGTAGGACTCTTTTTCTGAGTCACATCAATCTCCTTTGAAGACATAGTTAGCTCGCACAAGAATATAAAAATGTATATATATGTGGAAAACACTCAACTCACTCAAAACTGAAAGAACCAAGGTATCTTACCGTTCCAAAGTGAATTAATATAGCTTACAAACTTGTATGGGCAGTACTTGCACGGATGTAATGTCAAAAATATCGAGGGTCAATACTATCACATGACAAACCAGGGTATATGGTGGAGCTTGGTTGGGATACCTAACAATACCAATTCGCAAATCCTAGCGCTGATCGTATGAGAACAAGAAAACAAGATGGAACACCCACGGTGGAGAGGAAATGGCTAACTGCAACTCAGAAAAATGAGTTTAACAATGGTGTATGTTGTAGTAATGTTCGTGTTGCAATGAACAATGATGGATGCTAGCAAATAGTGCGGGTTATATAGGCATAAGATTACTCAATCTGAACAAGCTCCACAACTGAAACTTAAGTATAAAAGGTCCAGATTCCAGGACAGAGCCGTATGAGGGATTCTAGGCTTTTTTTCTTTTTTTGTTACTTTTATTGCTTGAAAACAGAAGTCAACACTTAGTTGCAACAAGGGAGGCGACCAGCAACTAGAAATTAAAAAATGATGTTATCTAGGCTATGACAAAAATCTAAACCTGATGTATGAATTTTTTATGGCTTTGTCTGGATAGGACGAAAAAGAAACTAAACTTTGGGTTGGAAAATTGCTCACCAAGAAAATGCTGGAATCTGATACCAAAATGATGATGAAGGGGGTAGCCCAATCTTCTCGATGAACACGACAATGGGCGTGAAGATAACTTGTGAGACGCTCACGAACTCTCCGGCTGTTCCCCTGCTGCCAATGCAACAGATATCAACCCTATGGATATTCCCGACACCACACACTTGTGCTCGCAGCCACCGACCACGAAGCAGTTTGCAGTCAACCAATTCTCAATGGAACTACAGATCACACTTGATTTTCAGAATGGAAGAATCACCAAATCGCAACAAAATGGTGAAGGGAAAAATACTCCAGATCGAAATAAAGTGGAATATTTGATCTCAGATGAATGCATACAGCAATTCAGTTCTGGAATTCCATGAACTTGTTTAACACCCCCTAACGCCACGTCCTACAAGAGTACATATGGGACTCCTGGCCATCCAAAACATGTTTGGTAATAAATAAATCTCAGCTCTAACTTCCATAAATAAAACAGACTCTATTTGAAAGGAAAGAGAAATGACTGTAAACTTTATTTAGTTGTCGTGACCTGTAAATGTCTTCCCATAAAATGAGGCCATACTTATTGGAAAGTATTTGGAGTTATCTTTCCAAGATATTTATTTGCATAATTTGGAGTTCGGGAAAGAAATCTGCAGCTGTTTCAATTTTAGAGCTTCTGGTTGCCAAAACCGAAACTGGATTGGTTTTCATGATCAGTGCTTTAATGGTGGTGCTCCTTCTTTCCTCTCCTCTCTCATGTACTCCTTGATGTGGGGATACAACTTGCAATAATCTTCACATATCTCCTCTCCCCCACATGCTATAGATGCATCAGCTTCAAATATGATCATGCAAACATCGCAAAGACTTAGATAGTACAAAATTCTCATTTGTAAAAGTATTATATTCGACTAGGAGAGTATTCACCTGGTGTTCTAATAGTTTGGCATGTGCTCTTGTAATTGGTCCAATAGATAGATCATTGGGTTCATGTTAAACTTCAACCGGACCACCAATGTCATGAATAGGAGAAGATGGTAAAGCGCTAGGGATGACCTCATCATTGACCCAGATGGCCATCCGTGCATGCAAAACCTTCTAGTTGCACCATCTGAATGTGTATTCCTTCAAGGTCCGGTCCGGCGTCCCAGGACCCAAGGTCATGAGTTTTTTCGACTTTCCCAATTTTGACCTAGATGGCCATCCGCGCATGCAAAACCATCAAGTTGCACCATCGTGTATTCCGTCAAGGCCTTGTCAGGCCGCCCCAGACTCGAGTTCGTGAGTTTTACCGACTTTCTCGATTACGACAAAGATGGCCATCGGCGCATGCAAAACCATCAAGTTGCACCATCCGAACGTGTAATCCATCAAGGTTCCGTCTGGCCGCCCAGGACCCAAGTTCGTGAGTTTTACCGACTTCCCAGCAATCTCGATTTCGACCCAGATGTCCATCCGCGCATGCAAAACCATCAAGTTGCAACGTCCGGACGTGTATTCCGTCAAGGTTCCGTCCGGCCGCCCGAGACCCGGGTTCGTGAGTTTTACTCTCCCGATTATGACCCGGATGGCCATCCGCGCAAGCAAAACCATCAAGTTGCAAAGTCCGGACGGATATTCCCTCAAGGTCCTATCCGGCCGCCCGAGACCCAAGTTCGTGAGTGATACCGACTTTCCTGAATTTGACCCAGATGGCCATCCGTGCATGAAAAACCATCAAGTTTTACCGCCCGGTCGTGTATTCCGTCAAGGTCCCGTCCGGCCTCCCAGGACCTGAGTTCGTGGGTTTTACCGACTTTCTCGATTTCGATCCAGATGGCCATCTGCGCATGCAATACCATCAAGTTGCACCATCCAAACGTGTATTCCGTCAAGGTCCCGCCCGGCCGCTCGGGACCCAAGTTCATGAGTTTTACCAACACTCCCGATCTTTCTTGATTTCGACCCAGATAGCCATCCACGCATGCAAAACCATCATGTTGCACCGTCCGGACGTGTATTCTGTTAAGGTTCCGTCCGACCACCCGGGACTCGAGTTCGTGAGTTCTACGAACTTTCCCGATTTGGACCTAGATGGCCATCCATGCATGCAAAACCATCATTTTGCACATCTGGACGTGTATGCCGTCAAGGTCCTGTACGGCTGCTCGGTACCAGAGTTTGTGAGTTTTCCCGAATTTCCCGATTCCGAACCAAATGGCCATCCGCACATTCAAAACATTAAGTTGCACTATCCGGATGTGTATTCTGTCAGGGTCCCCTCTAGCCGCTAAGGACCCGAGTTCGTGAGTATTACCGAATTTCACGACTTTTCCAAATTTGACCCAGATGACCATCCGCGCATGCAAAACCATCAAGTTGCACCGTGCAAACTTGTATTCCGTCAAGGTCCCATATGGCCGGCCGGGACCCGAGTTCGTGAGTTTTACCGACTTTCTAAATTTTGACCCAGATGGCCATCCGCGCAAGCAAAACAATCAAATTGTAACGTCCGGACGTGTATTCCCTCAAGGTCCCGGCCGCCCGCCTGGGACCTGAATTTGTTAGTTTTCCCTAATTTCCCGACTTCCCCAATTTCGATCCAGATGTTTATCCGTGCATGCAAAACCATCCAGTTGCACCATTCAAACGTTTATTCCATCAAGGTCCCATACGGCGTCCCGGGACCCAAGTTCATGAGTTTTTTCAAACTTCCTAATTTTGACCCAGATGGCCATCCGCGCCTGAAAATCATCAAGTTGCACCATCCGAACGTGTATTCTGTTAAGGTCCCGTCCGGCCGCACGGGACCCGAGTTCTTGAGTTTTACCATCTTTCCCTATTTTGATCTAGATGTCCATCCGTGCATGCAAAACCATCAAGTTGTACTGTCTGGGCGTGTATTCCATGAAGGTCCCGTCCTGTGACACCCTCAATTTTGATTTCAGCATGCATTCATATTTTATATAGAGAAAGCATTTTAAAAGAAGTGGAAACAGAGAAAGAATCAAAAGATAGCCAAAAAAGAGCAAATTCCAGTTCACTGAGAGCGCCGAAGACAACTCCCACGGCCCGCTGGCCACGTGGCGCCTTCGGAGCTCATCCCCGCAAAGGGGGAGAGGTCCGCCGCTAAACTGGCTATGTGGCAGGCTCGGGGCTCGTCTCTGCGGAAGGGAGGAGGTCCGACCCCGTGGGACACGTGTTGCCCCTGGAGCTAGCCTTCACGGAGAAGCAAGGCCAGCCCCGCAGGACACGTGTCGCCTTCAAAGCTAGTCACTGCGGAAAAGAAAGGACCAGCCGCGCGGGACACGTGTTGCTCTCGGAGCTTGTCTCCGAGAGGTCCGACCCACGGGACACGTGTCGCTCTCGGATCACACCGTCGAGAGGTCCGGCCCCGCTAGACACGTGTCACTCTTGGAGCTTACCTCCGGGAGGTCCGGTCCTATTGGACACGTGTCATCCTCGGAGCTCACTTCCGAGGAGAAGGTACTGCAGGACACGCGTCAGGCTCGGAGCTCACCTCCGAGAGGTCCCGCCCTACTTGACACGCGTCGTCCTCAGAGCCCGTCTCCGAGATAAAGGAAGGTCCAACACTGTTGAACACGAGTCATTCTCGGAGGACACCTCCGAGAAGAAGGGAGGTCCGACACTGATGGACACGTGTCGACCTCGGAGCTCATCCCTGAGCAGAAAGGAAGTCCGGCACTGACACGTGGCACATTTGGAGCTACCTCCGAAGAGAGGGGAGGTCCAGCACTGACACGTGGCGTTCACGGAGCTCGTCTCTGAAGAAAGGGGAGGTCCAGCACTGACACGTGGCGTTCGCGGAGCTCGTCTCTGGAAAGACGGGAGGTCCCGACCCACCAGGACACGTGGCGCACGCGGAGCTCGCCACTGAGGAAGAGGGAGGTCCCGTCCGCCTGACACGCGACATAACCAGAGCACGCCTCTGAGGACAAAGGGAAGCCCAAGCCCCCACTGGACACGTGGAGCCTCCGGAGCTTATCCCTACGGAAGGACGAGGTCCTTAAGCAGTTTTGCCCTGTGCACGAGCGCCCGGTATAGAGGAAACCGACACGGTTGATATCGCACCAAATCGATTAGAGATAAGTTGTTAAGATTCAAACACAAATCAAATAGGACTCTTATTTGAAATCCAATTGGAGGACTCTTCTTTTTCCGGTTATAAATAGAACCCAGAACCTTTGGCTGCAACCACGTACTTCTTTTCCACCTCCCGAGTCGACGACTTGGAGCCCTAGCCCCCAACTCGTCAAGCTAAACCCCTTCGCCAGAGTCTGACCACCGGAGAGACCGCCGACGAGCCCCGACACGATCGCCATCGCCAGAGGAGAGCCGACGATCTGTCTTTGCTAGGAGGAAGGACCCAAAGGAAGTAAGGTAGGTCTCCATTACCACCTTATGACGAGATCGCGGTTTTCTTTGCATCTATTCTCTTCGATACCTTCGAATATAAGCTTTTTCGTGGATAGATCACGTGTTGATCGGTTTGATCTAGATCTTGAGTCCATATCATCACCACGTCCACATTTGATCTTTACACCTCTGTTCATCGTAAAACCCCAAGCCTATTAAAACATGCAAGAACATGCAAGAACACGTACAAACTAAATTGCACCATAGGATTAGCATGCATATGCACCATTGCATCCTGAGTAAAGTTTATGCATGATGATTGATTGCTATAAATCTTGTATGTGCGTGATCATAATTAGAAGGACAAGCTCAGGGAGTTACTTACAAAGGACTACAACACCCAGACTTTGAGATCCCAGAGCAACAGAAGCCACAGGAACAAGGCAAGTGCCCCTTGACCATATTGATCCCATGTTTTTGGAAGCTGTTTTGTTTGCGAAAAGGTGTGTGTGCTTAAGTCAACTTGATGGGAAACTCTTTATAGGAGTTTACTAGTTTTGTTAACCACCCTTGTCGCCGGGAAAGTTGATGAGTCGGGTATGGTCATTTTTGCTTTTTTGCTTCGCTAATCTATGGGATATGGGAAGCGATAGACTGTGTCTAGCTAACTGCACTCGTATGAATAATGGTAATGAGAAACTGATGTTGATAATGGACATGATTTGGAGGGAGATCTAGGCAAGCTTTGTTTGTGTATGAGGTAGAATGAGATGGTGGTTTACTTGCCGTAGATCTAAGGACCGGTTCATGCGAGCACCTGCCAGGAATACAGTGCCACCACAAGGCCAAGTATGGGTGCGGCCTAGCTGACTAATTAGGTAAGTTGCTAGATTGTTATGGACCGTGGAAGGTGCGGGGAATGGGAGTCGAGTGAGGACTGTCCTGGGAACTACATGGCACAAGAGGGGGCTCGTAGGTGGGAGAATTGGAAATTCTAGCCTGCTGGTGAAACCTTAGTGAGTCCATACATCTAGTAGCCTATTTGTAAAGGCTATTTTGTGATCTCTTGCCCATACACCGACGGTTGTGTGCTGGTATAATGGAGGTTCTGCAGTCGCCGACGGGTGACGAAATCAGAAACTTGTGGGTAAAGTGGTGCAAACTCTGCAGGGTATAAAACTATCATGATAGCCGTGCTTCCGGTCACAAGCGTCTGGCCAACTTCCATGATTAGATGGATGGTTTTTTGGATGGTATTGGTTTGGTTTGGTCTTGGAATTGGTTTTAGGACTGTTGAGTCCTGGTAATGAGATTGGTTTCATGACTGTTGAGTCATGGCAATGAGCATTGGTCTCGGTATGAGACGGAATTTAATATGAGATAAGATGGTAGTGAATACGAGATGGTATTCATGAGCATGAGAAAAGTTGAGAAGGATAAACGTTCGGATGAGATATGCAAAGTGGTGAATCGAGATGGAGGTATGTTGATATTTAAATACATGTTGGGATTACATTCACTTAAAGCCAGTTGTTGTTTTTATCATGTTTTGCTGAGTACGCCATGTACTCACCCTTGCATTATCATATATCATCAGTAACAGGAGAGGAGTACTATGAAGACTACATGGAGTATTAGGCGTGTAATCTACCCTCAACCTTGTCTATGGAGTAGAGATGGAGCAGCTGTTGTTGCTTAGTTTGCTTCCGCTATAGTTTAGAAGACTTCCGCTGCTAAGATAAGACTTCTGCTGCAATACAGATTAATGTAATAAAGTACTTGAATCTATTCATTCATGGTTATATATATTCTGAATTCAGTTTGTGGATTATATGTGTATGTGTGATGAACATCCTGGGCACACATACACATCAGTCCAGGTCCCGTGGTTTTTCCACAGAACCGAGGCATCACACGTCCGGCCTCCCGGGACCCAAGTTCGTGAGTTTTACCGACTTTTCTGACTTTCTCGATGTTGACCCAGATGGCCATCCGCGAATGAAAAAATCATCCAGTTACACTGTCCGAACGTGTATTCCATCAAGGCCCCGTCTGGCGTCTCAGGAACTGAGTTCGTGAGTTATAGCGACATCACCGACTTTCTTGATTTCGACCTAGATGACCATCCGCGCATGCAAAACCATCAAGTTGTACCATTCGGAAGTGTCTCATCAAGGTTTCGTCCGGCCGCCCGGGACCAGAGTTTGTGAGTTTTATGGACTTTCCTGATTTCGACCCCGATGGCCATCCGCGCATGAAAACCATCAAGTTGGACCATCTGGACATGTATTCCATCAAGGTCCTAGGCGGCCGAGTTCGTGAGTTTTACCGACACTTCTGACTTTCTCGATTTCGACCCAGATGGCCATTCGCGCATGCAAAACCATAAAGTTGCACTGTGCAAATGTATATTTTGCCAAGGTCCCGTCCGGCCGCCGGGACCCGAATTCGTGAGTTTTTCTGGCTTTCTCGATTTTGACCCAGATGGCCATCTGTTCATGCAAAACTATCAAGTTGCACCGTCCTGACATGTATTCCATCAAGGTCCCGTCCGACCGCCTGGGACCCGAGTTCGTGAGTTTTGCCGACTTTCCCGATTTTGACACAGATGGTCATCCGCGTGTGCAAAACTATCAATTTGCATGTCCTGACGTATATTCCGTCAAGCTCCCATCTGGCAGCCCGGGACCTGAGTTCGTTAGTTTGTCTAACTTTCCCAATTACGACCCAGATGGCCATCCGCGCATGCAAAACCATCAAGTTGCAATGTCCGGACGTGTATTACGTCAAATTCTCGTCCGGCCGCCCGAGACCCGAGTTTGTGAGTTATACCGACTTTCCAGATTATTACCCTGATGGCCATCCGCGCAAGAAAAACCATCATGTTGGACCATCCGGATATGTATTCCGTCAAGGTCCTGTCCGGCCTCCCAGAACCTGAGTTCGTGAGTTTTACCGACTTTCTTGGTTTTGACCCAGATGGCCATCTGCGCATGCAAAACCATCAAGTTGCACCATGCGAATATGTATTCTATCAAAGTCCCGTCGGTCCTCAAGGACCCGAGTTCGTGAGTTTTACCTACATTTTTGACTTTCTCGATTAAGACCCAGATGGCCCTCCGCTCATGCAAAACCATCAAGTTGCACCTTCCGAATGTGTATTCCCTCAAGGTTCCGTCTGGCCGCCCGGGACCCGAGTTCGTGAGTTTTACTGACTTTCCCGACTTTTCTGATTTGTACCCATATGGCCATCAGTGCATGCAAAACCATCAAGTTGCACCGTCCGAATGTGTATTCCATCATGGTCCTATCCGTCCGCCCGGGACCCGAGTTTGTGAGTGTTCCGGAGCTTCCCGATTTTGACCCAGATGGCCATCTGCGCATGCAAAACCATCATATTGCACCGTCTGAACGTGTATTCCATCAAGGTCTCGTCCGATAGCATGGGACCTGAGTTCGTGAGTTTTATCGACTTTCTCGATTTTGACCCAAATGGTCATCCGCGCATGCAAAACGATTTAGTTGCACCATCCGAACGTGTATTCCGTCCAGGTCCCATGATGAGGACATCCCTACCACAGTTACACCCATAGCCCTTGCTACCACACATATGAGACCAATTAATAGAGCTCGCGCACGCTAGTTAAATTATCAGGTACTTTCGTTTCTTGGTAATGTTTCTAATTACATGAGAATATGATGCTGCATAAATTTTATACATTTGTGTTGCTTACAAATGAAGGGCCTAGCATGGAACATGGGTGCATCATCAAGCAGGGAGATGAAGGCGCGTGAGAAGGGAACCAGAATGGAGTTTCTAGTGGAGTTTTCAGCACTTTGAAGCCACCATGATGACATACAAGGACATGAACGAAATATACAAGGTGGCGGACCAGAATAAAGTCAAGTGGATGAATAGGGTACTGTGCACCAAATCTTGAGGACGGAGCCATGTAATAAAGAGAGATTTAGACAAATAAGGAAAGGAATAAGGGAAATCTCGTCCAACCTTTGCTGTTGGACAAAATTTCCCTCTTTTTTCCCCCATTTAAAGATAGATGTATAAGGAAACAAATAGAGGAAATCATATTCTGTCTTGCTGCTTGATGGATCTCCCTATTAAAAGGTAGTATATCTCAGAAAAAGGAAGGGAATAAGGGAGATCACGTCCTACCTTTGTTGCTGGACGAATTTACCTCTTCCCTCCCCTATTTAAGTAGGACAAGAGCTCCTTGAGAGAGCGGGTTTTGTTTATATTAAAGTTTGTCATAGCTGCAACTCGCGTACCGCGTTTGTGTCCAACGACCAGGCCAGGATGTTTCAGAACCCCATTTTCGTCAATAAAGTTTTCTTCTTAAAGTCAAAATATCCAGATTGCAGTCCCAGTTTCTTGCTTGTTCTTTGTTTGCCTGCAGGAAATACACCCTCGTGGTTAGGTTGATCGTGCTTCGGTGTGGTCAATAACCTCTTGGAGTTGGTTTAGCGATTGCTAAGGCGCGACGTCCTCACACGTTCGTAGTCGGATCGTCGAAGTCTACTCAACCAAAAATGATAGTTACCATCTCTTCGAATGACAAACTTCGTCTCTATCATCCTGTCTGGCCGCTCGGGACCCGAGTTAGTAAGTTTTACCGACTTTCCCGATTTTGACCCAGATGGCCATCCGTGCCTGCAAAACCATCAAGTTGCACCATCCGGACGTGTATTCCATCAAGGTCCCGTCTAGCTGCCCAGGACCCGAGTTCGTGAGTTTTACCGACACTCCCAACGTTCCTGATTTTAACCCAGATGGCCATCCGCACATGCAAAACCATCAAGTTGCACCGTCCGGACGTGTATTCCGCCAAGGTCCTGTCCGGCCGCTCGGGACTCGAGTTTGTGAGTTTTCCCAAATTTCTCGATTTTGACCGAGATGACCATCCGCGCATGCAAAACCATTAAGTTGCACCATCTGGACGTGTATTCTGTCAAGATCCCTCTAGCCGCCCGGGACCCGAGTTTGTGAGTTTTACCTACTTTCACGACTATCCCAATTTTGACCCAGATGGCCATCTGCGTATGCCAAACCATCAATTTGCACCGTGCAAACGTGTATTCAGTCAAGGTCCCGCCTGGACGCCCGGGACCCAAGTTCGTCAGTTTTACCGACTTTCCCAATTTTGACCCAGATGGCCATCCGCGCAAACAAAACTATCAAGTTGCACCGTCCTGACATCTATTCTGTCAAGGTCCCGTCCGACCGTCCGAGAACTGAGTTCGTGAGTTTAACTTTCTCGATTTTCCCGATTGTGACCCAGATGGGCATTCACGCGTGCAAAACCATCAAGTTGCAACGTCCGGACGTGTATTCCCTCAAGGTCCCGTCCGGCCGCCCAGGACCTGAGTTCGTCAATTTTCCCTACTTTCCTGACTTTCCCAATTTCGACCCAGATGGTCATCCGCGCATGCAAAATCATCTAGTTGCACCATTCAATCGTGTATTCCATCAAGGTCCCGAACGGCGTCCTGGGATCCAAGTTCATGTGTTTTTTCAAACTACCCAATTTTGACCCAGATGGCCATCCGCGCATGAAAACCATCAAGTTGCACCGTCCGAACATGTATTCCGTTAAGGTCCCTTCCGGCCGTCCGGGACCAGAGTTCTTGAGTTTCACCGAATTTTCGGATTTTGATACACGTGTCTATCTGTGCATGCAAAACCATCAAGTTGTACTGTCCGAACTTCTATTCTGTCAAGGTCCCGTCCTGCCTCCCGGGACCCAAGTTCGTGAGTTTTACCGACTTTCTCGATTTTGACCTAGATGGCCATCCGCGCATGCAAAATCATCCAGTTGCACTGTATGAACGTGTATTCTATCAAGGTCCCGTCCGGCGTCCCAGGACCCGAGTTCGTGAGTTTTACCGACTTTCTCAATTTCGACCAAAATGGTCATCCACGCATGCAAAACCATCAAGTTGCACCGTCCGGACGTGTCTCAATCAAGGTTCCGCCCGGCCGCCTGGGACCCGCGTTCGTGAGTTTTACCGACTTTCTTGGCTTTTCCCAATTTTTACCCCGATGGCCTCCCACGCATGAAAAACCATCAAGTTGGACCATCCGAACGTGTATTTCGTCAAGGTCTCGTCCGACCTCCTGGGACCCAAGTTCGTGTGTTTTACCGACATTCCCGACTTTCTCGGTTTTGACCTAGATGGCCATCCACGAATGCAAAACTGATAGGAGGATGAGTCCCAATCTTCCGAGAGGTAGGGTAAACTTGATTGGGTGGAGTTCTCGACGTTGATGATCCAAGGCTCCGAACGAACGAAACCCCGCAATCACTACACCACTACTCCGTTGGTTATCACCCGTGTCACACGAATGACCTCGCCACGAAGGCTTATCCCTGCAAGAGCAATCAAGAACACAAGCAAGAACAGAGAAGTTGCAATCAAAACTGAATTGATCACGAATTTGGGGTCTCACAACCAATGATCGGCGACACTGTTCAATGACAGATTGTAACTAAGCAAAACCCGACCCTAATGTGGTGACGGCTGCTGTATAAAAAGGAGTTTAGGGGTTTGCAAGACCCCTGGACGCAACCCTAACGGGCTTCCACACGATACACGGGCCAGCAGCCCAAAAGGTGGTGGCGCAGCACCGGACAGATTCTGGACGCCCACTTGTTTCGCTGATTTCCGTCAACTTCGAAGGAATTTTGAGGTGGGGCTGGTTCCATTGGAAGCTTTATGAAATCACGGTTCCAACCATATATAGAACATCCAAATCCGACTCTGTATGTGTACGGAACGTCAGTTTTGGTGAAGGCAGCTCCTAGAACCCGAGGTGGAGTCGAAGTCGAGTTGTACTTGGGCTCCTCCTTGGTGTGCACGTCCTATCTCCCCCTTCTTGACTCCTTGGACTCCTCCCAGCCCTCGCTGGTCCTCTCCATTGTTCCTAATCAATAAAACATGCATGGAAACAAGCGTAAGTTCTGAAAAACAATTGACAAGGTTAGAACGTACCTAGAGATCTAATTGTCGTGCACGTGCTCTAGCGATCGGTCCTTGCATTGTATGCAAAGGAGAGATGTCCTCATCATCCTCCCCCTCTTTAATTGGAGTCGTCCTCGACTCAAGCTCATCTTCCTCACCCAAGTATGGCTTCAAATCTGAAATATTAAATGTGGGACTAACCCCAAACTCGGGAGGCAACTCAAGTTTATATGCATTGTCATTTATCTTCTCAAGAACCTTAAAAGGTCCAGAAGCACGTGGCATGAGTTTGGACTTTCTCAAATCCGGGAACCTATCTTTTCTCAAATGAACCCACACCAAATCACCGGGTTCCAATTTTACCTCCTTCCTACCTTTACTAGCAGCAATGCGATACTTTTCATTCATCTTTTTAATTTGTAACTTAGTAGTTTCATGCAACTTAAGAATAAATTCAGAACGTTGTGTAGCATCTAAGTTCACAATTTCAGTATGTGATAAAGGTAGCAAATCAATTGGAGCACGAGGATTGAAACCGTAGACTACCATAAGCGGACTTAACTTGGTCGTGGAGTGAATAGACCTGTTATAAGCAAACTCAATATGTGGCAAACACTCCTCCCACAACCTTAAATTATGTTTCAAAACAGCCCGCAACATAGTAGATAAGGTATGATTAACTACCTCCGTTTGCCCATCAGTTTGTGGATGACAAGTAGTAGAAAACAACAACTTTGTTCCCAACTTATACCATAAAGTTCTCCAAAAGTGACTCAAAAACTTAGCATCCATATCAGAAACAATAATATTGGGAACATCATGCAAACACACAACCTCATTAAAGAACAAATCAGCAACATGTGAAGCATTATCGGTCCTGTGGCAGGGTATAAAATGAGCCATTTTAGAGAAACGATCAACAACCACAAAGACACTATCCCTCCCCCTATTTATTCTAGGCAATCCTAAAACAAAGTCAATAGAAATATCGTTGCAAGGTGCACTAGGAACCGGAAGAGGCATATAAAGACCATGTGGGTTAAGTCGAGACTTAGCTTTGTTGCATGTCGTGCAACGTGAAACGTAGCGCTCCACATCACGCCTCATTCGTGGCCAAAAGAAGTGAGCGGCCAGCACATCCTCTGTCTTTTTAACACCAAAATGTCCCATCAAACCACCTCCATGCACTTCCTGCAACAACAAAAGATGAACGGAGCTAGCTGGAACACACAACTTGTTAGCACGATAGAGAAGGCCTTCACGCAGCAGGAATTTTTGCCACGTTCTTCCCTCTCTATAATTTTCAAAGGCATCTTTGAAGTTCAAATCAGTAGCATATAACCTCTTTATGGTTTCCGAACCAAAGATTTTATGAGAAAGTTGGGACAGCATGGTATAACGTCTAGATAAAGCATCGACAATCACATGGTATTTCCCTTTCTTATGTTTAATGATGTAAGGAAATGATTTTATGAACTCAATCCATTTAGCATGACGTTTGTTCAGATTAGCTTGTCCTTTAAGATACTTCAAAGACTCATGATGTGAATGTATGACAAATTCTTTAGACCATAGGTAATATTGCCAAGTTTGCAAGACACGCACTAAAGCATAAAGTTCTTTGTCATATGTAGAATAATTCAGCGAAGGCCCATGCAATTTTTCACTAAAGAAGGCGACAGGTTTACCTCCTTGAATTAGCACTCCTCCAATGCCAATGCCGCTCACGTCACATTCAAGCTTGAAGGTCTTCTAAAAATTAGGAAGTTGCAGCAATGGTGCTTGTGTGAGCTTCGACTTGAGAACATCAAAAGCTTGTTGTTGTGCTGGTCCCCATCGAAATGGCACTCCATGCTTTGTCAACTCGTGGAGAGGTGCCGCAATGGTGCTGAAATCCCGCACGAAACGCCGGTAAAAACCTGCGAGACCAAGAAAACTCCGAACCTGTGTGATCGTAGTCGGAAGTGGTCAGCTCGTGATGGCAACAATCTTTGCCTCGTCCACCTCAATGCCCTGCGAAGTAACAACATACCCAAGAAAAGACACCCGATCGGTGCAAAAGGTGCACTTCTCAAGGTTACCATATAAACGTGCATCGCGCAAGACATTAAAAACAGCACGCAAATGTTCAAGATGCTCATCATATGACTTGCTGTAAATAAGGATATCATCAAAGTAAACCACCACAAATTTACCAATGAAAGCACGTAAAACCTCATTCATCAACCTCATGAAAGTGTTGGGCGCATTAGTTAAACCAAATGGCATGACTAACCATTCATAAAGTCCGAATTTAGTTTTAAAAGCAGTTTTCCATTCATCACCTAAAGCCATACGAATCTGATGATACCCACTACGCAAATCAATCTTGGAGAAAATAACAGAACCACTCAACTCATCAAGCATGTCATCCAATCTAGGAATAGGATAGCGATAATGAATGGTAATGTTATTGATGGCTCTACAATCAACACACATGCGCCAAGTGCCATCTTTTTTTGGAACCAAAAGAACAGGAACAGAACAAGGACTAAGGCTCTCACGAATGTACCCGCGGTCCAGAAGATCTTGGACTTGTCGCTGAATTTCCTTAGTCTCGTCGGGGTTGGTCCTGTAGGCAGCACGGTTTGGCAAGCTCGCCCCTGGAACCAAATCAATCTTGTGCTCAATGCCTCGCACAGGTGGTAATCCAGGGGGTTTCTCTGATGGAAAAACATCCATATATTCCTGCAAAAGGTTAGCAACAGTAGGTGGTAAGACAATGGATGTATCCTCAATGGAATATAAAGCATGTTTGTACACTAAAGCATAGCAAGTTCCATTAGAGGCATATAAATCATCAAGATCAGATTTAGTTGCAAGCAAAATAGGATTTTTCAACTTAATAGGTTGCTGAATTTCAGAATTAAAAACATCCTTTTGCTTAGCATTATTCTTTTTCTCCTGCTCAAATTGTACAATTTCAGTGGGACTCAAAGGAAGCAACACAATTTTCTTGCCCTTATGCATGAGAGTATACTTATTAGATCGACCATGGTGAATAGCATCAGTATCAAACTCCCAAGGACGTCCCAACAAAAGAGAACAAGCATCCATAGGTACCACATCAAAATCAGCAAAATCATGATAAGAACCAATGGAAAAATGTATCCTTGCTGTTTGTCTTACCTTAACCTTACCATTGTTGTTAAACCATTGAATGTGATAAGGGTGGGGATGCTCCCGTGTGGTCAAGCCAAGCTTCTTGACCACCTCAACATTCACCAAATTGTTGCAGCTACCACCATCAATGATGATATGTACACGGCAGTCCTTGACGACGAGAAACATGTTGAAAAGGTTGTGACGTTGGCGGTTGTCGTCCTCTCGAACCGTGGCACTCAAAGCTCGATGCGCAATCAAAGTCCTATAGTTGTTTGTCACAGATGTACCAAGAACCTCCTCAACACCATCATTCGAACCTGAAATGTTAGTTGCAATAATATTTTCATCTTCAATATCAGAAGCACTAACATACCCACCATCAGCAGTGGCAATGATCGCCCGTTTGCTGGGGCAATCTCGTTGCATATGGCCAAGTCCCTGGCAGCGGTGGCACTTGATGTCGGAGCTGCGACTTGTCGAAGTGTTGGGTGCAACCGCCTTTGCTGCAACACCTGGAGGCATCTGGGACTTGCTGTTATCTTGCCCCCGTGATGTAGAAGGTGTGATGCTGCTGCGTACAACACCCGTGGAGGGTGGTGTATAAGAACATACGCTCGAGGAGGGCGCTGCTTTGGATGGCACCGGAAATTGTCGTGGCGTGAAGGTGTTGTTCCGCCGCTGCTGTTGGCGACCCTGCACTTCTTTCTCTGCTAACATAGCAAGTTGAAATAAACGTTGAATAGAATGATATTCTTTGTAGTCAACTATTTCCTGGATCTCACGCTGCAAGCCCCCATAAAACCTAACAATTTGGTCTTCCTGATCCTCAACTACCCCACAACGAAGCATACCTTTCTGCAACTCTTGGTAGTACTCTTGGACAGTCATGTCACCCTGATCAAAGTGTTGCAATTTCTTAAGAAGATCACGTCTATATGAAGGAGGAACAAACCTAGCGCGCATCTCTTCTTTTAACGCAGCCCATGTCTGTGGTGCATTACGTGTATTGACAAGTTCATTCCACCAAATTATAGCAAAATCTTTAAACTCACTAGTGGCTTGTCTAACTCTATGTCGCTCAGGAACAAGATGAGAGCTAAATTTTTGTTCTACCGTCATCTCCCAATCCAAGTAAGTCTCAGCATCATAAGATCCATAAAATGTTGGAATAGAAAACTTAATCTTAGCACAAGGATCATTATCTTGTTCAGGAGCATGAGGACGAGGTCTACCTCCCATACCTTGATGATTTCGTCGAGTGCGACGACGCTGCTGTGCATCAACCTCATTGTTATTGAAGTCATCCTCTGTGTTGTAGTGAGCATGTGCATCACCATCAAGGATGATAGAGGGTGTAGCTTGTTGGGGAAGACGAGTCTCCATCTCGTCTAACCGTGTGGTCAGACCAGCAACACTTGTATGGAGCCTCTGAAACGTGGCTGTTGTAGTGATCTGGTAATTGTTGAAAGCTTCGGTCATTACCCGCATCATGTCCCTTAGTTCCATATGGGACACGCACTCATCATCATCCGGAGGTGTAGAACCAGAGGTCTTATCCATAGGCTTCTTTCCTGTCATTGGTAGTACAAAACAGAAACAAAGACAAAAAGATCGTGAAGAACCCTATTACTACGCTCTCCGAAGTGGGTGGAAAATCGATCAGTAATATGCGTCTTACCCCGCTCTTACAAGTTTCTTACCAGCACTGTAGGTGGCCAACGGTGACCGGTGTGAAGCAAGCAGAGAGTGAGTGTGATTGCAAAGGTTACCTGTTCTGCTTGAGAGAAGGTGGAGCTTGGAAGGCTCAAATGTAGTAGTATGTGGCACACAAGTTAGTAACAGATAGTAATGCTGAATAAGTGTCCAAAGAATTTCACCTAGTCGTTGGCCTAAAAATGTATTAGAACAGTTGTGGCAACAAGCAAGGACAAGGATGAATGATGATGAACAACAAGGATAATATCAGCAAGTATCCAGCACTCACACATAAATAGCACAACTAGAAAACTCCTTAGCCTCCTGTTTTTGTCTTGAAGCACTAGTAGAAATCAAAATTTTTTTCTCTTTATTTTTTTGATATTTTTTCTTAACCAGGGACATAAGAATAGAAACAGCACCAAGTATTAGCTCAAACCGATGAAAGATGAGATCGGCACAAATTTAGGAGCGATTGGAAAAACTGGTGCTGGAACTTCGGAGTTCGAAACGAGGGCCTTCTTAATTTATTTTATTTCTTTTTTGAAAATGCTGTGACCGGCGTAGCTGGTGTATCATATGTGGATTTTTGAGACTTTTCTGGGAAAAAAATGCGCCTCAATCGGAGTTACGAGTGAAAAGTTATGCCTGTTTTAAGGAGGATACCCCGAATCAGGTTTTGGTGGTGGTGGAAACTGCAACAGAAACGAATCGGTGGATGAAATTTTTTGTAGATGGCAGCGGATGGAAGAAACAAAACTGAACCAAAACAAATCTAAACCAGCAACCAGACTGAACTTAGGACACGAACTCAGAACTACAGACTCCGAAACTAAATTGTGCAAAAGGTTGAGCGAGGGTTGTAGGTCAGGGAAACTAAAATTTTTTTTGTGGCTTTTTGTGAACGATAGGACTGAAACAAAATAAATCTAAAGGGCACACAAATATACCTCACGGTGAACCTGGAAATCTGATACCAATTGATAGGAGGATGAGTCCCGATCTTCTGAGAGGTAGGGTAAACTTGATTGGGTGGAGATCTCGACGTTGATGATCCAAGGCTCCGAACGAACGAAACCCCACAATCACTACACCACTGCTCCATTGGTTATCACCCGTGTCACACGAATGACCTCACCACGAAGGCTTATCCCTGCAAGCGCAATCAAGAACACAAGCAAGAGCAGAGAAGTTGCAATCAAAACTGAATTGATCACGAATTTGAGGTTTCACAACCGATGATCAGCGACACTGTTCAATGACAGATTGTAACTAAGCAAAACCCGACCCTAATATGGTGACGGCTGCTATATAAAAAGGAGTTTAGGGGCGTGCAAGACCCCTGGACGCAACCCTAATGGGCTTCCACACGATACACGGGCCAGCAGCCCAAAAGGCGGTGGCGCAGCACCGGACAGATTCTGGATGCCCACTTGTTTCACTGATTCCTGTCAACTTAGAAGGAATTTTGAGGTGGGGCTGGTTCCATTGGAAGCTTTATGAAATCACGGTTCCAACCATATATAGAACGTCCGAATCCGACTCCGTATGTGTCTGGGACACCAGTTTTGGTGAAGGCATCTCCTGGAACCCGAGGTGGAGTCGAAGTCAAGTTGTACTTGGGCTCCTCCTTGGTGTGCACGTCCTATCTCCTCCTCCTTGACCCCTTGGACTCCTCCGAGCCCTTGATGGTCCTCTCCATTGTTCCTAATCAATAAAACATGCATGAAACAAGCGTAAGTTCTGAAAAACAATTGACAAGGTTAGAACGTACCTGGAGATCCTATTGTCGTGCACGTGATCTAGTGATCGGTCCTTGCATTGTATGCAAAGGAGAGATGTCCTCATCAAAAACCGTCAAGTTGCACCATCCGAACGTGTATTCCGTCAACGTCCCGTCCGGCCGCCCGGGACCCGAGTTCGTGAGTTTTACCGACTTTCCCGACTTCCTCTATTTCGACCCAGATGTCCCTCGCGAGCATGCAAAGCCATCAATTTGTACCGTTCGGATGTGTATTCCATCAAGTTTCCATCTGGCCGCCTGGGACCCGAGGTCATGAGTTTTACTGACTTTCTTGAGTTTCCTGATTTGTACCCAGCTGGCCATCAGCGCCTGCGAAACCATCATGTTGCACCGTCCGGACGTGTATTCGGTCAAGGTCATATCCGGCTGCCCGAAACCCTCGTGAGTTTTCCCGACTTTCCCGATTTCAACCTAGTGTGCCATCCGCGCATGCAAAACCATTAAGTTGCACCATCTGAACGAACGTGTATTCTGTCAAGGTCCCGTACGATTGCTCGGGACCCGAGTTAGTGAGTTTTACTGACTTTCCCGATTTCGACCCAGATGGCCATCCGCGCATGCAAAACCTTCCAGTTGCACCATCCGAACATGGATTCTGTCAAGGTTCAGTCCCGGTGCCGGAACCTAATTTCATGAGTTTTTTTACTTTCCCAATTTTGTCCCAGATGGCCATCCGCGCATGCAAAACCATCAAGTTGCATGGTCCTGACGTGTATTGCGTCAAGGCCTTGTCAGGCCGCCCGAGACCCGAGTTCGTGAGTTTTACAAACTTTCCCGACTTTCTTGATTTCGACCAAGATGGCCATCCGCACATGCAAAACCATCAAGTTGCACCGTTCTAATGTGTATTCTGTCAAGGTCTCGTCCGGCCGCCCAGGACCCGAGTTCGTGAGTTTTAACGACTTTTCTTGATTTGGACTTAGATGTCCATCCGCGCATGCAAAATCATCATGTCGCACCGTCTGGATGTGTATTCCGTCAAGGTTCCCTCCGGCCACCCGAGACCCGAGTTTGTGAGTTTTACTGACTTCCCCAATTTTGACCCAGATGGCCATCAGTGCATGAAAAAACATCAAGTTTGACTGCCCGATCATGTATTTCGTTAAGGTCTCGTCCGGCTTCCTAGGGCCCAAGTTCGTGAGTTTTAACGACTTTTCCGACTTTCTCGATTTCGACCCAGATAGCTATCCGCGCATGCAAGACCATCAAGTTGCACCATCCGAAGTTGTATTCCGTCAAGGTCCCGTTTGGTCGCCTGGAACCCGAGTTCGTGAGTTTTACCAACAATCCCCACTTTCTCGATTTCAACCAAATGGCCATCTGTGCATGCAAAACCATCATGTTGCACCGTCTGGACGTGTATTCCGTCAAGATCCCTTCCGGCCTCCCGGGACTCGATTTCGTGAGTTTTACCGACACTCCCGACTTTCTCAATTTTGACCTAGAAGGCCATCTATAACATCCTCATATTCATCATCACGCATTGCATATAGAGAAGCATTTAGAAAGAAGAAGAAAAGAGATAAAGAGTATAGGAACAAACAAATAAATAAGAAAATAAAGATAAAAAATAAAATAAAATTAATAAAATGGAAAAGAAAAGAAATAAAAAGAAAAAGAAAAAAGAAAAGGAAGAAGAAAAAATCTGGCCGCCCATGATTTTCCCCCAACCCCCCCCCCCAAAATTTCCCTCTAAAATTCCCCTAATTCCCCCCCCCCTATTTCCCCCCTAATTTTTCCCCTAATCCCTCCCTAGGAAAACGTCCTAGGTATTTTCCCCCACATTAGGGAATTCCACCCCCCTTCCTTGGTCGCACCCCTTTGGGGGAGAAAACCCTATCTGCCGGATTTTCCTCTTCCCCAATTTTTCTCAGCTCTTGATTGAAAATATTTGGAAAAATCCTAGCCCCTAGCTCCGACCTTTTCTCAAATTAAATCCCAGCCATTGATTAAAAGATTTGCTGAAATCCTAGCCTCCTTGGCTGTTTTTTCCCTTTATAAATAAAACACTCTCTCCCTCCTAGCCGCCACCCTGCCCCCAAAACTCCTGGTCGTCGCCCCCTTTTCCGCCAAGCTATTTGCCGCCCCTGCTGCTGCCTTGGACGCCGTCGAAGCTCTGCCCCGCAACGCCATTGCCCGAGAAGAAGACCCCAGCACCCTGCCCTGGCCACAGCTCTGTTCTACCCCCAAGGAAAAATCTCAGCTGCTGCCATTGCAAGGAGAAGGCCAGCCGAGAGGAGGAGAGGAGGAAGAATAGAGGTAGGTCCCGTCACCCCTTGTACCACGTCGCTGCTGTCGTCACAAACCCTGTTACACCACACCCTGCGAACAGGAGCTATAGCACGTCAGTAGGACAGCCCCTGGTTTAGGTGTGATGACGGTTTGATCTAATACCAAGATTAGAATCATAGCCATGTTCCAATCAATTTCCAGCAGCACCGATCATCGTTAAATCCCACTAAACCTAACTAGCACTCCTAAGAACACATGCAAACTGCTTGCTATAGGTTGCATTGTAGGATTTGCATGCATCCACACCATCACATCTTGAGTAAAACGTGTGCATGATATTGATTGTTGTATTGCTTGTATGTACGTGATCGTGAGTAGAAGAACACGCTCAAGAGGCCATCTACGAGGACCTCCAGCACCAAGACTTTGACACGCTTGAGCAACACGAACCGCGGGAGCAAGGCAAGTGCCCCTTGACCATATTGATTCTATGTTTTTGAACTGTTTTGCTTGAGAAAACTGTTTGCTCGTGTCAACTTGATAGGAATTCCTTTAGTAGGCGTTTACTAGCTTTGTTAGCTACCCTTATCACTGGGAAACTTGTTGAATCGGGTATGGTCATTTTCTCTTTTGCACCGCAATGCTTACGGGATTTCGGGAAAACTGAAATAAACTTGTTTAGATACTGCACTCATAAAGATTAAAGATGATGAGACATGATGATGTTAATGAGCATGGAATCAGGGAGATCTAGGCAAGCTTGGTTCGTGGTTATGCTGAATGGGAAGGTGGTTTGCTTGCCTTAGATCTAAGGACCGGTTCATGCGAGAACATGCCAGGAAAATAGTGTCACCACAAGGCCAAATATGGGTATGGCTTAGCTGACTAATTAGTGTGTTGCTAGCTTGTTATGGACCATTGGATGGCGCGGAGAATGGGGGTCGAGGAGGACTGCCCCGGGAACTGCATGGCACACGAGGGGGCCCGTGGGTGGGAGAATGGAGATTCGAGCATGCTGGTAAAACCTCATTGGGTATGTACATTCTAGTAGCCCCTTTGTAAAGTCTATTTTGTGATCTCTTGGCCATACATGGACGGTTTGTGTAGTGGCATAACGGAGGTTTCTCTAGTCGCCGACGGGTGACAAAATTACGAACTTGTGGGTAAAGTGATGCCACCTCTGCGGAGTGTAAAACTATCATGATAGGTGTGCTTCCGGTTACAAGTACCTGGCCAACTTCCATGATTAGAGGCAAAACTTGGGATGGTTATTTGGGTATGGTTATGGTATTATCATTGGGACTGGTTTTAGTCATAAATGTGAGATTGGATTCGGTTATGGGAATAAGCATTGATCATGATAAATTGTGAATATGAGATAGCTTGAGAATGAGCATTAGCTGGTTAAGACTTGACAAATGAGGAAGTATGATGGTATTGGTGATGATGAATCACTTGGTTATGATGGGATTTAACTCACATAGACATAATAGGATATTTTTATGGTGATTGTGAAATAAAACTTGCTTGCTGCAATGAACTTTTTTGCTTCCAACGTTGTTTTAAGCTACATGTCATACTTTTCCCGCACTTGTTGAGTACGACATGTACTCACCCTTGCATTCCCACATATAATTCAGCTACAGGAGAAAAGTACTTCGAAGAGCAGGTGGAGTACTAGGCATGCGCACTACCATCAACTGCCTGTGAAGTCGAAGTTGGAGCCTAGTCGTTTTTAGTCACTTCCGCTGTCATTTAGAGTCTTCTGCTGCAGAATAAATTAGATACCATGACTGAGACTTTGAGTTATTGTAATAAAGTACTTAAGCACTATTTGTAACGTAGTTAAAGTTCTGAATTCAGTTTATGAAGTATATGTGTATGTGTGATGAACATCCTGGGCACACATGCACATCACTTGGTTCATTTTTGGAACCGGGTGTCACACCATCTACACATGTTGCTCCATCCAGACGTGTATTCCGTCAAGGTTCCGTCCGGACACCTGGGACCTGAGTTTGTAAGTTTTACTGACTTTCCCGATTTGGACCCAGATGGCCATCTGCACATGCAAAACCATTAGGTCGCACCTTCCAGACGTCTATTCTGTCAAGGTCCCGTCCAGCCGCCCGGGACCCGAGTTCGTGATTTTTACCGACTTTCCCAATTTTGACTAAGATGGCCATCCGCGCATGCAAAACTATCAAGTTGCACCGTCTGAACCTGTATTCCGTCAAGGTCCCCTCCAGCCGCCCGGGACCCCAGTTCATGAGTTTTACCCACTTTCCCGATTTTGACCCAGATGGCCATTTGCGCATGCAAAACCATCAAGTTGCACTGCATGAACATGAATTCCGTCAAGATTCCGTCCGGCCGGCCGGGACCCGAGTTTGTGTGTTTTCCCGAGGTTCCCGATTTTGACCAAGATGGCCATCCACGCATGCAAAACTATCAAGTTGCACCGTCTAAACCTGTATTCCGTCAAGGTCCTCTCCAGCCGCTCGGGACCCGAGTTCGTGAGTATTACTGACTTTCACGACTTCTGGCAAAATTTGAGGATTTTTGGATCAACCAAACTCCCTCAATATTTTTTTTCAGAAAACCTTCAAAGGATTTTCCAGAATAAATTATTGACTTTCATACAAATTTGGGTTCATATTTGGATAGATCTTTTCAAAACGAATCCAACCCAATTTGAATCACTCAATTTGGAGTTTCCTACACCAAGATATGAATTTCTAAAGTTGGAGATAAATCTGGAATTTCTTTCCTATTGAAAATTGAACTGGACCCACTATTTAAGCTGCAGCCAATAGGATGCAAGGACACACGGGGCTATTAGGTTCTACCGGTGTAGCCACAAACGATCACTGGCCACAACTAATCCCGGGTTTAAAAATCACTCACTGACCGGTGGGCCATCCCCCACCCTTCTTCTTCCTCTCGCTCTCTTCCCGCGCGCGCCCTCCCCCCCCCCCTCTCGCCGGACAGAGGCGATGCCTCGCCGGAGGGGGGTTCCCGGCTGCCATCCGGCTGGAGGATCGACGCCTGTGGGTTTGCAGCTACGGGGAATCGGTTGGTGGGGTTGGTAGAAGCGCAAAAGGACCGGACATGTGCCGGCGACGTGCGGCGGCCTTGGGAGAGGTTCGGCGCCGTCGGCTGGTGGTCCTAGCCCACCAAACTCCCTGGTTGGCTCTAAAGCATCCTTGGATGCTAGGGAAACTTGGCAAGGATGCAACCAAGCCTGGGAATGGCGGCTGCCATGTCTTCACCGTGCACACGAGAGGTGTTGCAACGTCCGAGCTCGGGAAAACATGAAATAGCTCACTCACAGTCAATTTCTAGCTAAGGTTGTGAAGGAAATCGGCCGCTAGCCAATCTAGTTCACGTGTGCACGATTTGGTGGCCTAAAAACAAGAAATGTGATCGAATTTTGCTAAATTCTCACCCGGGTCACTTTGCACACGCCGAGAGAAAACCTCTAAATTAGAGCTCGACAATCCTCGGCTGAGCTGAGACATGGCGAGGAGCAGTGCGATATTCCGGCGTGTCTCGGAGTGCCCTAGCTCAGCCGTGAAAGTCTTCGGTCCGAGCTGTCTAGGTGAGCCGGTGCCGGTTGTTTTAGGTTGCCGCACGAAAAAACCGTTCTATGGTGGAAACGACTCGGACTCGAGCAGCTGTGCGTCGAGGAGGTCGGGGATGAACCACCAGGACCCTTTTGCTACTCAAGGGAGGCTTAGCTCGCTTGGAATCGGCCGACACGCGATCGATCAGAGATGGCGGCAAAGTTTCGGTTCTGTTTTGCTCAAGGGAGAAGCCGGGTACTGCAGCTCTGTTTAGTGGGCAAAACATACACTCTGAAAGGTGATGAGGGTGCCTAGCTGCTCTCCAGCGCTGCTCAAGCAGCTGGGAGGTGGCGGCAACTCCCCCTCGGTGGCGCACGCTCGATAGTCGGCTGGTTCGAGTCTCAACAGAGGAGAAAAGAGTTCCTTCGGTTGTAAGTCTTCCTTGCAATGACATGTGGGTCCCACCTTTAGACTCTCCTTCTTATCCCTCTTGGTTGCTCCCAAATCCCTCCCAAATTTGGCAGGTGATCCAAATCACTTGGTAAAGTTTACTTCGCGTGCGGACGAGTTTTCATCGAGGGACACGTGATAATGGACGAGCAGCTACGGTGAGGCGGTTTCTGAGGTGACGAGCTCTCGGCTTGAGCCGATAAGGGCAAGGAAAACAAGCCGGTGTTCGCTCGGGAGGTGGCGGCGGTAACACTGCCCTCGGTTGTCACACCCGGTTTTTCCGAAGAAACAACCAAGTGAATATCACATGTATGCCAGGATCATTTTCTCATACATGTGATGACAAATAGTGAAGCATCATTTATTACAAGCCAGGTGTCGAATATAAATAAGTCTTACATCGCAAATGTCTCAATGGACACTAATGTTTCATCACAAGTAAATAAACTAGCAGCGGAATATTATTCTTTAGGGCTCCATCACAGGCGTTGCCCGGGGGTCTTCATGAACCTAAAAGCCTTCCTCGGGTCCAAAATCTTGGTCATTATACACCACCTCATTATCTTGACCTGAGCAGCAATATAAACCAACAAATATGCAAGGTTGAGTACCAATGGTACTCAGCAAGTGTGGGAAAATTATATCATGCATGGCTAGAACAAGGAGAGGTTGAACTCATGGTTAAAGCACTACGCAATTAATACCTATCACCTTAGCTTATTAAGCACCTACATTACTACACAGGTGAAATGGTTCCAATCTCCCATCCCATCATCATAATCCAATAACCATAATCATCATTTCCAATGTTAAGCTCCCCGCTTAACTTTCAAAACCATCAATCCTCTAATCATGAATAAGTCCAGGCCGCTCTTAACCGTGAGCACGGCTGTCAAGACAGTTTTGACTCTGCAGAGTTTGTACCACTGTACCCACAAGTAGTGATTTCATCCCCCGTTGCCGGGTGGACTAAAAGAACCTCCATTATGCCAGTGGCTACGATCCACATTCACACTTCCCAGGTGTGCGGCCAGGAGATCACTACGAAGCCTTTACAAAGGGATTCCCGACGAGCGTGGGCCCACTGAGGTTTCACCCCTAACAGCATACAAGAGGCTCCAACCCCGCTGCAGTGGCCCCCTCTTGAGCCTTGCGGTTCATATGGTAGGCCAGCTGACACCTACTCCCCGCACCATCCAACACACCCATACTACGCCAGGGATACACCTAATTAATTGGATAAGCTGCCCCATCTCAGCATGTGGTTGGCACTGTAAAGCCGGGTTACATGCTCCATGAACCGGTCCTTAGGATCCAGGCAAGTACTAAACACAAACCCAAGTCTCGTGCACCCAGCACACAACCAAAACATCCAACTTGCCTTGATCCCTACCTCTACATAACTCACAATACCTCATCCAAGAGTATGGTAATATAAACTGATGATCTCATTTCCCAAATATCCCATTCTAAGCATGGCTAAGCAAATGCATGTAAATAAATGACATGACAAAATAAATCCCAACCCAAGCTACAAGGAAACAAGGTAATGCAATTCTAGGGAAACTTTCCTAGCACGGGTTTCATATTTAACTTGACAATGCAAATAATTCTATCTACACATCCTAGCATAGGATCAAAGTGGTCAAGGACACTTGCCTCCTTCTTGCTGCTCTTGAAATGGGTAGTCCTGATCTTGGAAATGAACAACTTGTTCTTGAACAGGTTCTACTTCATACCATCACACATAGCAAAAGAAAAACAACAATCATAAGACATAGTTCACACTTACACTTCATACAAACCACACATTCACATTTATGAAATTCATTTACCATTATATGTGTTGTGTTTCAGTTTTAAATAAATTCCTCATATTAAATTACTACACCTTTTTACTACCAGGTGTGTATGAAAAGTATTTTTCTTCTCCATATGTGCCTTCAGAATTTCTACCAACCCTAAACTGAATTCTTTGGATTTTAGAAACTCCATATATCATTTACTAGTTGCTATATTTTCAGATTTATATTCCTATGCATAATTGTGTATTTTATTATGAAATTAGTAATACACATCATCTAAACAGTATAGGTTCTGGTCCTAAATGATTTAATAACATATTTTGACCTTGGCTTCTGATGTAGACTATTTCATAATTATTTTCCCTATTTTTCTATAACTATTCTTTACTTAAAAATGTGTCCTTATACTAAATAATGTGAATAATTAAATGAAACAGATTCATTTCAGTCCAAAAAATATATTTTTACCTCACTCCAAAGTTTTCTAAGTACTGAGAAAGTTTTTAATTAATTTTGACAATTATGTTTGTCCCAAGTTTTAATTTTTAAACACTAGTTACATATTTAATTTTCTACATTAAATACTAAACAGGGTTAAAATAATGAATTCACCCCATTACAGGGTCTATAATATTATTTCCATAATTTCCAGGGGTCTAGCTACACTTATCAGAGGTGTTTTTCCTAATTTTCATTAAGTCCAGGGGCTAAAACAGATTTTTAAATGAATTTACATGATTTTCTGGAGTTCCAGGGGCTAGATCTGAAGTTTCCGGGGCTAGCTCTCAATTCCAGAGAACCCTAGGGGGTAGCACGTAAGAATTCCAGTCTTTATAATGCGGGGCTGACGTGGACCGTCCGATTTTAAACCTACGGCTGAGATTATAACATCGAACCGGTACGCGGGGTTTTAAAGTCTACCGTGCGATTTAAAATAAACGGCGCACAAGCGGCCACGTCGCTCTGATCGAGCGCGGGCGGCGCTGCCGGCGGTGCACGGCGGCGGGAACTGGCGATCTCGCCGGAAAGTTTCGGATCCTCGAGAATTCTGTCTAAAACTGTGATCTTATGGCCTAGATCGGTAGAGGGGAGGTCAGTGATCTCACCTCGGGGGTTTTCTCGAGCTCGGGGGTCCTGGAAAGTGCTCGGCGGCGAGGTCCGAGGCAAAACCACGGCGAAGCTCGTCGGCGCTGTGTTTACACCGTAAGTCTCCGAGTTTTCTGCACCTGCAAAGCTCCCCGGAGGCGGTGGATCAAAACCAGCGAGTTAGATCAGAGTTTCCGAGCTTAGATCGGCCAGAATTCACCGGCGAAGTCTCGGTGCTCACCGGAGTAAAAATCGGCGATCGCGTGGGAAAAACTGATCGGATCGGGGGTTTTTATAGCCGGGGGAGGGCGGTGGGTCTGTTGTGATCGAGTTGGAGTCCTCTGGGATCAGAATTCGGGCGGAGGGACGGGTTTTCCGATCGGTTAAGATCGCGCGCGCGGGAGAGAGTTTGGGGTCGCGGGGTTGGGGATGACATGTGGGTCCCACCCGTCGGTGAGAGGCAGCGCGGCGCGCGCGGGGAAAGCTGGGCCGGCTGGCGGGTTTCGGTCCACTAGCCGGTTTTTTTCCCGTTTTTCTTTTTCTTTTTCCATTTCTTTTCTGTTTTGAGTATAATTTGAATTCCAGTTTGAATTTGAATTTTTGCAAAACATGCAATACGTCCAAAAATTTTTAAATTCTCCTCTGAACATGGTTTAGGGTTTTGAATCAAAATTTGGGGTGTTACAGCTCTACCCCCCTTAAAAGAAATCTCGTCCTCGAGATTTGTGTTTCTAAGAGAACAATTCCGGAAATTGTGCCTTGAGCTCATCTTCCCGTTCCCAGGTAGCTTCCTCTTCTGAGTGATGCTTCCACTGCACCTTGCACATCCGGATTCTCTTGTTTCTGGTGAGGCGTTCCATTGTCTCCAAAATCTTGTATGGTTGCTCGGCATAAGACAAATCTTCAGCTACATCCACTTCATTCATGGGTAACACCTCCTCAGGCGTCCTCAGACATTTCTTGAGTTGTGACACATGGAATACATCGTGCACGTCTGATAGATGAACCGGTAACTCTAGTTGGTACGCCACTTCGCCTTTCCTTTCCAAAACCTGAAAGGGTCCGATGTATCGAGGTGACAACTTCCCTTTCACCTTGAACCGACGAAGTCCTCTGATAGGGGACACCTTGAGATAAACATAGTCTCCCACGTTGAAAACGAGCTCTCTTCTTCGTACATCGGCATAGCTCTTTTGGCGTGTTTGTGCTATCCTCAAATTGTTGCGAATCTCCCTCACCTTCGCCTCGGCTTCTTGTAGCACTTCTGGACCAAACACTTTACTTTCTCCTGTTTGGTTCCAAAATAAGGGAGTTCTGCACTTCCTTCCATACAAAGCTTCAAACGGTGACATCTTCATACTAGCTTGATAGCTGTTGTTATAGGAAAACTCCGCATACGGTAAGTTCTTGTCCCAACTCCTATTGTTTTTGAGTGCACATGCCCTTAACATATCTTCAAGGATCTGATTGGTTCTCTCCGTCTGCCCGTCAGTTTGGGGATGATAGGCAGAGCTGAAATTCAGATGGGTTCCCATGGTTTCATGCAACTTTTGCCAAAACCTCGAGGTGAACTGTGTCCCTCGGTCCGACACTATCTTCTTTGGCACTCCATGGTAACACACAATCCTTGACATGTACAATTCTGCCAATTTGGATCCGCTGTAGCTTTCTTTCACAGGGATGAAATGAGCTACCTTGGTTAGCCTATCAATGATGACCCATATTGAATCATACCCGGATTGGGTCCTAGGCAATCCCACGACAAAATCCATGCTGATTTCTTCCCACTTCCATTCAGGCACTTTGAGTGGTTGCAGCAATCCCGCGGGTCGTTGATGTTCAGCTTTCACCAACTGACATGTGTCACATAGGGCAACATGTTCCGCGACATCTCGCTTCATGCCATACCACCAATACCTGCTCTTGAGGTCCTGGTACATCTTCGTACTCCCAGGATGAATGGAATAGTCGGAATCGTGAGCCTCCTTTAAAATCAATTCACGGATCTCCTTTACTTCTGGCACACAGATCCTTTTCCCATGCCACACCGTTCCTTGTTCATCCTCTCTAAAACCAGGAGCTTTATTTTCCTTGATGAGCTGTCGGATCTCTTGTATCTTCTCATCATTCTTTTGGCCCTCGCGTATGTCTCGCTCGAGTGTGGAGTCCACTTCCATGGCGATGGCTTCACCACTATTTACTAGACATAGATTGAGTCTTATAACCTCGTCCTTCAATTCTGCAGGCATGTCCTTCAAACTCAACTTATTGACCTGCACTTTCCGACTCAAAGCATCGGCCACGACGTTTGCTTTCCCTGGATGATAGTTGATGCCCACATCAAAGTCATTGATTAGCTCTAACCATCTCCTTTGTCGGAGATTGAGATCTGGCTGTGTGAATATGTACTTCAAACTCTTATGATCCGTATATATCTCTGTCCTCTTCCCCATCAAATAGTGCCGCCAAATTTTCAACGCGTGTACCACTGCGGCTAGTTCTAGGTCATGTGTAGGATAGTTCTTCTCATGCTTCCGAAGCTGCCGGGATGCATATGCCACGACATGTCCTTCTTGCATGAGAACACATCCCAACCCATTTCCAGAGGCATCGCAGTACACTGTGAAATTTTTCTGCATATCTGGCATAACCAGCACTGGGGCTGTTGTCAATCTCTTCTTTAGCTCCTGAAAGCTCGTCTCGCACTGTGGTGTCCAGGTGAATGTGATTCCCTTTTCCAACAGTTTAGTGAGAGGTCTCGAGATCTTGGAGAATCCCTCAATAAACCGTCGATAGTATCCAGCCAATCCCAAAAAGCTTCGAACTTCCCCGACATTTTTAGGGGTCTTCCACTTCTGGATATCCTCGATTTTGGCGGGATCTACGGAGATTCCTCCCTCCGAGATTATATGTCCTAAAAAGGGAACTCTCTTCAGCCAAAACTCACACTTGCTCAACTTGGCATATAGTTGGTGTTCCCTCAGCCTCTGTAACACCAACCTTAGATGTTTCTCATGTTCTTCTTCATCTTTGGAGAAGACGAGAATATCATCTATGAAAACCACCACAAATTTGTCCAAGTATTCCATGAATACCTTGTTCATGAGGTACATGAAATATGCCGGGGCATTGGTTAGCCCGAAAGGCATGGCAGTGTATTCATACAGTCCGTACCGAGATACGAAAGTTGTCTTGGGAATATCAGATTGCCTTATCTTGAGTTGGTGGTACCCCGACCTGAGATCAATTTTCGAGAACACACAAGCTCCCCTCAACTGATCAAACAAGTCTTCAATGCGGGGTAATGGGTACTTGTTTTTGATGGTTACCTCATTCAAGGCACGGTAATCCACGCATAACCTTTGGGTTCCGTCTTTCTTGGGCACAAATATCACCGGAGCTCCCCATGGTGAGGAACTAGGGCGAATATACCCCTTCTCCGTCAATTCTCTCAAATGATCCTTGAGCTCTTCTAGCTGCTTGGAGTCCATTCGATAAGGTCTCTTGTATATCGGGGCTGTTCCCGGTACTAGCTCAATTGCGAATTCCACGTCACGATCGGGAGGCATACCTGGCAATTCCTCCGGAAAAACATCTGGATATTCCCTGATAGTCCTGATTTCCTCAACTTTCACCTCCACTTGATTTAATTTAATGTCCCTCCTCGGCTCGTGTATCGTTATGAACTTTACTCTTGTGCCATTGGGGTGAGTTAGTTCCACCGTTCTGGTCGAACAATGGATGATTCCTTTATGTTTGGTCAACCAATCCATACCCAAAATAATATCTATCCCTTGTGAATCTATCACTATGAGGTTAGCAGTAAATACTACCCCATTAATGTCTAGGCTCACTTTGGGACACACTTGTCTTGTCCTTATTTCTCCACCTGGAGAGTTTACGGCTAGCATATGGTTCATTTGTGTGGTTGCTAGGTCATGCTTCTTAACAAACCCTTGAGCAATGAACGAATGGGTAGCACCAGAATCAAACAGCAGAGTTGCAAGATGTAAATTGGCAGGAAACTTACCAACTACCACGTCGGGTGCCTCTTGTGCTTCCTCCATAGTGACATGGTTCACCCGTCCTCTCACTACATTCTGCTGTTGTGGCGGCGCAGGCTTCTTCTTTGGGCATTTATGGGCGTAGTGCCCCACTTCACCACAGCTGAAACATTGCACCCCAATCTTAGGTGCTTGGCCTTTGTTGTCTTGGGGTTGGTTCGGGGGTCCTTGCACTGCTGGTCGAGGTGGATATGCGGGGCGAGGCTGCTGCACAAACTGACGTGGCGGCTGTGCAGGTGCTGCGGGTGGCCTGTAGTTTGGGTTGTACCCTCTTGGTGCTGAATAGGGTACCGCAGCACGGCTCGTCTGCCCCGTAGGTTGCTGCATCATACGTGGGCGGGTGTTGCTCCCTGAGGCCTGATGTGACCACCCAGCCTTTCTCTTATTCTCATTTTCCAGGGCCTTTAGCTTCCTTTCCACCACAAATGCTCTGTCCACCATCTTTTGAAAGCTTTCATACTCATTGGAGGACATTGCACACTACATCTCTGCGGTAAGTCCTTCCACGAAACAATCTTGTTTCTGCTCATCGGTCTCTATGTCTCGTGGAGCATAACGGGATAGTTGAGTAAATTTAGTGAGGTATTCCCTCACAGTCATGTTTCCCTGCTGCAGTCCCAAAAATTTCTTCCTCTTGTTTTTGAGTTCACCTCTTGGGATGTAGTGGTTGCGGAAGCTATGCTTGAACTCTTCCCAAGTGATGTTCTCAGGGTCATGATGGGCAGCCACGTAGGCGGTCCACCAATCAGCAGCAGGTCCTTGCAATTGATGAGAGGCAAACAGCACCCTCTCATTCCCTTGGCACTGTATGATCCTCATCTTACTTTCAATAGTCTTCAGCCAATCATCTGCCTCCAGAGGTTCAGCAGCACTTGCAAACTTTGGAGGTTGAGTTCCTAGAAACTCACTCAACCTTGGTTGGCGTGGTGCAGCTTGTGCAGGTGGAACTTGATGCAAGTTGGCCACCACTTGAGTCAAGTTCTGGATAAGCTGATTTTGATTCTCCAGCATTTGGTGGAGAGGATCAACTTCCTCACGGCGACCACCCCTGTCCTGGCCTCCAGAAAGATGAGGGTTGCATGCCTCATCATTGTTGTTGGCGGGGTTGGCAGCACGTCCTTTTCCTCTTCCGGCCATCTGGCAGAATCATCAAATGTTAATTTGATACCATTTAGTATCATCTCACTGCTTTCATTTGTTGGTACTTTGAGGTGTTAAGGCTTTGTTAAAATTTTACGAGGGTTTATATCTCACACCAAATAAATGCACTATTATTTCCTGTGGGTTCACACACCAAAGTAAAACAATCTGAAGACGAGGCTGTGGACAATTGCTCATGGCTTCCACAACTCACGTCACACACCAAGCATTATCACACCATTAACTACGTAACGACTCGACTACTCGACCTCTTGCTAGCTAGGGGAAAGACTCTACACTACTCGTCCTCTTGAGCTGGCTCCTCGGGATCTTCCTCCTCATTTCGGCTACCTTCTGACTCTGCTTTGGGTGGGGAGGCTGCTGGTGGAGAAGTGCGACGACGCCTGATCGCTCGGCGATCCGGGGAGTCAGGGGTCCATGGATCACTAACGGTGACACACAGTTCATTCCCATCTCCTCTTCCTCTCGCCTTTAAGCAAGCTCGCAGCAACGCCTCCGTTTCCTTCAGGGTGTCTCGGACATCCTGAAGCTCTTGTTGACACTCCTGCAGTCGAGTGCTGAGCATAGCAGCATCCTCCAAGCACAAGTCCATGTGCTCATGGGAAGTCCCTTGCTGCACCGGTGGGTACTTGTACTCCGTGGTACCACTCTCACGTTGGAGGACATACATGTACTCAGTTTTGTCCAAGTGGCGACGATAGATGTGACTCTGGCAGGTGATGGCCTCCCAGGTGACATCTTTCTCCGCATCAACTTGTGTTGCTCGACAAGCTGGAGAGTGGTGAATCTTAAGCAGCTGATTCTCGTGTATAATCCTCATCTCCGAACTCCATTCTTCCCTCTTCTCACGGATGGTCCTGGTGGAGTTATAGTGGATGATTAGCTTGCCCGTATTGCCGGCGGCTTTGAGCATACGTCGAAGACGGCGCAACAAATCTCCTACTGCCAATCCATAGGAAAGGTACGTCACTGGACGACTCTCCTCTCTTTCGGCAAGGGCAGCTACGGGAACTCTCCCTCCTGTGGACTTACGAGCGGTGCGAATCATTCGAACCATCTAAAAACAAAAGAATTTAAAATTAGGTTAGATAAATTCTCAAACAAAAATCCTATTTTGAATGAAAGTTGGGGTAAGATGAAGAAAATGACTCCTTTAATAACACTTTTCCACCCACACCTTGGAAAATAGTTTTTAAGAAAATAGGGCCCTTAAATACGTCCATTTCTACCTAGGTCCACGTTCCTACGGGCAACCTTGGCTCTGATACCACCTGTCACACCCGGTTTTTCCGAAGAAACAACCAAGTGAATATCACATGTATGCCAGGATCATTTTCTCATACATGTGATGACAAATAGTGAAGCATCATTTATTACAAGCCAGGTGTCGAATATAAATAAGTCTTACATCGCAAATGTCTCAATGGACACTAATGTTTCATCACAAGTAAATAAACTAGCAGCGGAATATTATTCTTTAGGGCTCCATCACAGGCGTTGCCCGGGGGTCTTCATGAACCTAAAAGCCTTCCTCGTGTCCAAAATCTTGGTCATTATACACCACCTCATTATCTTGACCTGAGCAGCAATATAAACCAACAAATATGCAAGGTTGAGTACCAATGGTACTCAGCAAGTTTGGGAAAATTATATCATGCATGGCTAGAACAAGGAGAGGTTGAACTCATGGTTAAAGCACTACGCAATTAATACCTATCACCTTAGCTTATTAAGCACCTACATTACTACACAGGTGAAATGGTTCCAATCTCCCATCCCATCATCATAATCCAATAACCATAATCATCATTTCCAATGTTAAGCTCCCCGCTTAACTTTCAAAACCATCAATCCTCTAATCATGAATAAGTCCAATCCGCTCTTAACCGTGAGCACGGCTGTCAAGACAGTTTTGACTCTGCAGAGTTTGTACCACTGTACCCACAAGTAGTGATTTCATCCCCCGTTGCCGGGTGGACTAAAAGAACCTCCATTATGCCAGTGGCTACGATCCACATTCACACTTCCCAGGTGTGCGTCCAGGAGATCACTACGAAGCCTTTACAAAGGGATTCCCGACGAGCATGGGCCCACTGAGGTTTCACCCCTAACAGCATACAAGAGGCTCCAACCCCGCTGCAGTGGCCCCCTCTTGAGCCTTGCGGTTCATATGGTAGTCCAGCTGACACCTACTCCCCGCACCATCCAACACACCCATACTACGCCGGGGATACACCTAATTAATTGGCTAAGCTGCCCCATCTCAGCATGTGGTTGGCACTGTAAAGCCGGGTTACATGCTCCATGAACCGGTCCTTAGGATCCAGGCAAGTACTAAACACAAACCCAAGTCTCGTGCACCCAGCACACAACCAAAACATCCAACTTGCCTTGATCCCTACCTCTACATAACTCACAATAACTCATCCAAGAGTATGGTAATATAAACTGATGATCTCATTTCCCAAATATCCCATTCTAAGCATGGCTAAGCAAATGCATGTAAATAAATGACATGACAAAATAAATCCCAACCCAAGCTACAAGGAAACAAGGTAATGCAATTCTAGGGAAACTTTCCTAGCACGGGTTTCATATTTAACTTGACAATGCAAATAATTCTATCTACACATCCTAGCATAGGATCAAAGTGGTCAAGGACACTTGCCTCCTTCTTGCTGCTCTTGAAATGGGTAGTCCTGATCTTGGAAATGAACAACTTGTTCTTGAACAGGTTCTACTTCATACCATCACACATAGCAAAAGAAAAACAACAATCATAAGACATAGTTCACACTTACACTTCATACAAACCACACATTCACATTTATGAAATTCATTTACCATTATATGTGTTGTGTTTCAGTTTTAAATAAATTCCTCATATTAAATTACTACACCTTTTTACTACCAGGTGTGTATGAAAAGTATTTTTCTTCTCCATATGTGCCTTCGGAATTTCTACCAACCCTAAACTGAATTCTTTGGATTTTAGAAACTCCATATATCATTTACTAGTTGCTATATTTTCAGATTTATATTCCTATGCATAATTGTGTATTTTATTATGAAATTAGTAATACACATCATCTAAACAGTATAGGTTCTGGTCTTAAATGATTTAATAACATATTTTGACCTTGGCTTCTGATGTAGACTATTTCATAATTATTTTCCCTATTTTTCTATAACTATTCTTTACTTAAAAATGTGTCCTTATACTAAATAATGTGAATAATTAAATGAAACAGATTCATTTCAGTCCAAAAATATATTTTTACCTCACTCCAAAGTTTTCTAAGTACTGAGAAAGTTTTTAATTAATTTTGACAATTATGTTTGTCCCACGTTTTAATTTTTAAACACTAGTTACATATTTAATTTTCTACTTTAAATACTAAACAGGGTTAAAATAATGAATTCACCCCATTACAGTGTCTATAATATTATTTCCATAATTTCCAGGGGTCTAGCTACACTTATCAGAGGTGTTTTTCCTAATTTTCATTAAGTCCAGGGGCTAAAACTGATTTTTAAATGAATTTACATGATTTTCTGGAGTTCCAGGGGCTAGATCTGAAGTTTCCGGTGCTAGCTCTCAATTCCAGAGAACCCCAGGGGGTAGCACGTAAGAATTCCAGTCTTTATAATGCGGGGCTGACGTGGACCGTCCGATTTTAAACCTACGGCTGAGATTATAACATCGAACCAGTACGCGGGGTTTTAAAGTCTACCGTGCGATTTAAAATAAACGGCGCACAAGCGGCCACGTCACTCTGATCGAGCGCGGGCGGCGCTGCCGGCGGCGCACGGCGGCGGGAAGCGGCGATCTCGCCGGAAAGTTTCGGATCCTCGAGAATTCTATCTAAAACTGTGATCTTATGGCCTAGATCGGTAGAGGGGAGGTCAGTGATCTCACCTCGGGGGTTTTCTCGAGCTCGGGGGTCCTGGAAAGTGCTCGGCGGCGAGGTCCGAGGCAAAACCACGGCGAAGCTCATCGGCGCTGTGTTTACACCGTAAGTCTCCGAGTTTTCTGCACCTGAAAAGCTCCCCGGAGGCGGTGGATCAAAACCAGCGAGTTAGATCAGAGTTTCCGAGCTTAGATCGGCAAGAATTCACCGGCGAAGTCTCGGTGCTCACCGGAGTAAAAATCGGCGATCGCGTGGGAAAAACTGATCGGATCGGGGGGTTTTTATAGCCGGGGGAGGGCGGTGGGTCTGTTGTGATCGAGTTGGAGTCCTCTGGGATCAGAATTCGGGCGGAGGGACGGGTTTTCCGATCGGTTAAGATCGCGCGCGCGGGAGAGAGTCCGGGGTCGCGGGGTTGGGGATGACATGTGGGTCCCACCTGTCGGTGAGAGGCAGCGCGGCGCGCGCGGGGGCGGGCCGGCGCGGGGAAAGCTGGGCCGGCTGGTGGGTTTCGGCCCACTGGCCGGTTTTTGAAAAACTGTTTTGTTTGCGAAAATATGTGTGTGCTTGATTCAACTTGATGGGAAACCCTTTATAGGAGTTTATTAGTTTTGTTAACCACCCTTGTCGCCGGGAAAGTTGATGAGTCGGGTATGGTCGTTTTGCTTTTTGCTTCCTTGAGTCCACAGGATATGGGAAGTGATAGAATGTGTCTAGCTAACTGCACTCGTATGAATAATGGTAATGAAAAACTGATGTTGATAATGGACATGAATCGGAGGGAGATCTAGGCAAGCTTGGTTTTGTGGAAGTGGTAGAATGAGATGGTGGTTTACTTGCCGTAGATCTAAGGACCGGTTCATGCCAGCCATGTCAGGAATACAGTGCCACCACAAGACCAAATATGAGTGCGACTTAGCTGACTAATTAGGTAAGTTGCTAGATTGTTATGGACCGTGGAAGGCGCGGGGAATAGGAGTCGAGTGAGGACTGCCCTGGGAACTGCATGGCACAAGAGGACGCCCGTAGGTGGGAGAATTGGAGATTCTAGCCTGCTGGTGAAACCTTAGTGAGTCCATACATCTAGTAGCCCCTTTGTAAAGGCTATTTTGTGATCTCTTGGCCATACACCGACGGTTGTGTACTGGTATAATGGAGCTTCTACAGTCGCCGATGGGTGACGAAATCACAAACTTGTGGGTAAAGTGGTGCCACCACTGCAGAGTGTAAAACTATCACGATAGCCGAGCTTACAGTCACAAGCGCCTGGACAACTCACATGATTAGATGGGATGGTATTTGGTTATGGTTTGGATATTGGTTTGGTCATTAAGGGATGGTTTTGGGACTGTTAAGTCCTGGTAATAAGATTGGTTTCATGACTGTTGAGTCATGGCAATGAGCATTGGTCTCGGTATGAGATGGAATTGAATATGAGATGAGATGGTAGTGAATACGAGACGGTATTCATGAGCATGAGAAAAAGTTAAGAAAGATAAATGTCTGGTGGGACATGAAAAGAGGTGAAATATGATGGAGGTATGTTGATGTTTTAATTAAATATATGATGAGATTCAATTCACTTTAAGCTAGTTATTGTTTTTATTATGTTTTGTGAAATAAACTTTGCTTTTATGCAATGAGTCTTTCTATACCTACCTTGTTGTAAGCTACATGTCATACTTTCCGCACTTGCTGAGTACGTCATGTACTCACCCTTGCATTATCATACATCATCAGCAACAGGAGAGGAGTACTATGAAGACCACGTGGAGTATTAGGCGTGTAATCTACTCTCAACCTTGCCTGTGGAGTAGAGATGGAGCCATTGCTGCTGTTTAGTCTGCTTCCGCTATAGTTTAGAAGACTTCCGCTGCTAGAATAAGACTTCCGCTGCAATAAAGATTGATGTAATAAAGTACTTTAATCTATTCATTTGTGGTTATATATATTCTGAGTTCAGTTTGTGGATTATATGTGTATGTGTGATGAATATCCTGGGTATACATATGCATCAGTCCAGGTTCTGTGGTTTTTCCACAAAACCGGGGTGTCACAGATTGGTATCAGAGCCACGGTTGATCTAGGTCACACGCCTAGATAGGTCACAGATTAGTATCAAGCTACCACGGTTGATCATAGGTCAGAAGCCTAGATAGAAATCACAGATTGGTTTTAGAAACCACGGTTGACTATAGATCACAAGCCTAGATTAATCACAGATTGGTAGCAGAACCATGGTTGACCGTAGGACGCAAGCCTAGTCGCAGATTGGTATTAGGAGCCACGCTGAACATAGGATACAAGCCTAGGTAGAATGCATAGATTAGCATTAGAACCCCATTGACCATAAGGACAAAGTCACAGATTGGTAGTCACAGATTGGTCACGAATTGGTATCACCCCAAACCACATAGGACCCCCATTGAGTAAGTCTTGAATAGGAGTTGTGTGCTGAACTTTGTGATGATTGTTTGTGCTTGAGTGCTTAGTGTGAGTTGTGGGACGTTTCAGCATTGTTCATATCCACACCTAGTAAAGAGATGTGAGATGCTTCGGCACTTGTTCACATCCTCATATAGGATGATATATAGTCCATCCACCTTGATGCATATAGTTGGGGGGATCCATCTAAACTTCTAACCTCTATTCTACTCAACTCTCTCTCTCACATATGGTGAGAGAAAACGTCGGCCGTCAAGGGAGAGTTCGTCTGTGGCAACCAAGAGGATGACCACATTGAGGTTCCTGAGAATGGTAGCCCCAGGGCTGGTGCAAACAACATGGAACGGTTGATGGTTATGCATAACCAGCTCACGCAAACCAAGATCCAAACTTTGGGTCAGTGTCACACCCGGTTTTCCGAAGGAACAACCAAGTGAATATCACATGTATGCCAGGATCATTTTCTCATACATGTGATGACAAATAGTGAAGCATCATTTATTACAAGCCAGGTGTCGAATATAAATAAGTCTTACATCGCAAATGTTTCAATGGACATTAATGCTTCATCACAAGTAAATAAACTAGCAGCGGAATATTATTCTTTAGGGCTCCATCACAGGCGTTGCCCGGGGGTCTTCATGAACCTAAAAACCTTCCTCGGGTCCAAAGTCTTGGTCATTATACACCACCTCATTATCTTGACCTGAGCAGCAATATAAACCAACAAAAATGTAAGGTTGAGTACCAATGGTACTCAGCAAGTGTGGGAAAATTATATCATTCATGGCTAGAACAAGGAGAGGTTGAACTCATGGTTAAAGCACTACGCAATTAATACCTATCACCTTAGCTTATTAAGCACCTACATTACTACACAGGTGAAATGGTCCCAATCTCCCAACCCATTATCATAATCCAATAACCATAACATCATTTCCAATGTTAAGCTCCCCGCTTAACTTCCAAAACCATCAATCCTCTAATCATGAATAAGTCCAGGCCGCTCTTAACCGTGAGCACGGCTGTCAAGACAGTTTTGACTCTGCAGAGTTTGTACCACTGTACCCACAAGTGGTGATTTCATCCCCCGTTGCCGGGTGGACTAAAAGAACCTCCATTATGCAGTGGCTACGATCCACATTCACACATCCCAGGTGTGCAGCCAGGAGATCACTACGAAGCCTTTACAAAGGGATTCCCGACGAGCGTGGGCCCACTGAGGTTTCACCCCTAACAGCATACAAGAGGCTCCAACCCCGCTGCAGTGGCCCCCTCTTGAGCCTTGCGGTTCATATGGTAGTCCAGCTGACACCTACTCCCCACACCATCCAACACACCCATACTACGCCGGGGATACACCTAATTAATTGGCCAAGCTGCCCCATCTCAGCATGTGGTTGGCACTGTAAAGCCGGGTTACATGCTCCATGAACCGGTTCTTAGGATCCAGGCAAGTACTAAACACAAACCCAAGTCTCGTGCACCCAGCACACAACCAAAACATCCAACTTGCCTTGATCCCTACCTCTACATAACTCACAATAACTCATTCAAGAGTATGGTATAATAAACTGATGATCTCATATCCCAAATATCCCATTCTAAGCATGGCTAAGCATATGCATGTAAATAAATGACATGACAAAATAAATCCCAACCCAAGCTACAAGGAAACAAGGTAATGCAATTCTAGGGAAACTTCCTAGCATGGGTTTCATATTTCATTTGACAATTCTATCTACACATCCTAGCATAGGATCAAAGTGGTCAAGGACACTTGCCTCCTTCTTGCTGCTCTTGAAATGGGTAGTCCTGATCTTGGAAATGAATAACTTGTTCTTGAACAGGTTCTACTTCATACCATCACACATAGCAAAAGAAAAACAACAATCCATAAGACATAGTTCACACCTCTACTTCATACAAACCACACATTCATATTTATGAAATTCATTCACCATTATATGTGTTGTGTTTCAGTTTTAAATAAATTCCTTACATTAAACTACCAAGTATGTAGGGAAAGTATTTGTCTTCTCCATATGTGCCTTTACAACTTCTATCAACCCTAAACTGAACTCTTTGGATTTTAGAAACTCCATTTATCATTTACTAGTTGCTATATTTTCAGATTTATATTCCTATGCATAATTGTGTATTTTATTATTAAATTAGTAATACACATCACCTAAACAGAATAGGTTCTGGTCCTAAATAATTTAAAATCATATTTTGACCTTGGATTCTGATGTAGACCCTTTCATAATTATTTTCCCTATTTTTCTATAACTATTCTTTACTTAAAATGTGTCCCTATACTAATAAATGTGAATAATAGATGAAACAGATTTATTTCAGCCCAAAAATATATTTTTATCTCACTCCAAAGTTTTCTAAGTACTGAGAAAGTTTTTAATTAATTTTGACAACTATGTTTGTCCTCCTTTTTAATTTTTAAACACTAGTTACATATGCAATTTCCTAAATTACATACTAAACAGGGCTAAAATAATGAATTCACCCCATTACAGGGTCTATAATATTATTTTCATAATTTCCAGGGGTCTAGCTACACTTATCAGAGGTATTTTTCCTAATTTCTATTAAGTCCAGGGGCTAAAACTGATTTTTAAATGAATTTACATGATTTTCTGGAGTTCCAGAGGCTAGATCTGAAGTTTCCGGGGCTAGCTCTCAATTCCAGAGAACCCCAGGGGCTAGCACGTAAGAATTCCAGTCTTTATAATGCGGGGCTGACGTGGACCGTCCGATTTTAAACCTACGGCTGAGATTATAACATCGAACCGGTACGCGGGGTTTTAAAGTCTACCGTGCGATTTAAAATAAACGGCGCACAAGCGGCCACGTTGCTCCGATCGAGCGTGGGCGGCGCTGCCGGCGGCGCACGGCGGCGGGAAGCGGCGATCTCGCCGGAAAGTTTCGGATCCTCGAGAATTCTACCTAGAACTGTGATCTTATGGCATAGATCGGTAGAGGGGAGGTCAGGGATCTCACCTCGGGGGTTTTCTCGAGCTCGGGAGTCCTGGAAAGTGATCGGCGGCGAGGTCCGAGGCAAAACCACGGCGAAGCTCGTCGGCGCTGGGTTTACACCGTAAGTCTTCGGGTTTTCTGCACCTGCAAAGTTCCCCGGAGGCGGTGGATCAAGACCAGCGAGTTAGATCAGAGTTTCCGAGCTTAGATCGGCCAGAATTCACCGGCGAAGTCTCGGTGCTCACCGGAGTGAAAATCGGCGATCGCGTGGGAAAAACTGATCGGATCGGGGGTTTTTATAGCCGGGGGAGGGCGGTGGGTCTGTTGTGATCGAGTTGGAGTCCTCTGGGACAGGAATTCGTGCTGCGGGACGGGTTTTCCGATCGGTTAAGATCGCGCGCGCTCGGGGAAAAGTCCGGGGTCGCGGGGTTAGGGATGACAGGCGGGTCCCACCCGTCGGTGAGAGGCAGCGCGGCGCGCGCGGGGGCGGCCTGGCGCGGGGGAAACTGGGCCGGCTGGCGGGTTTCGGCCCACTGGCCGGTTTTTTCCCGTTTTTCTTTTTCTTTTTCCATTTCTTTTCTGTTTTTGAGTATAATTTGAATTCCAGTTTGAATTTGAATTTTTGCAAAACATGCAACACGTCCAAAAATTTCTAAATTCCCCTCTGAACATGGTTTAAAGTTTTGAATCAAAATTTAGGGTGTTACAGCTCTACCCCCCTTAAAAGAAATCTCGTCCTCGAGATTGGTGTTTCTAAGAAAACAATTCCGGAAATTGTGCTTTAAGCTCATCTTCCCTTTCCCAGGTAGCTTCCTCTTCTGAGTGATGCTTCCACTGCACCTTGCACATCCGGATTCTCTTGTTTCTGGTGAGGCGTTCCATTGTCTCCAAAATCTTGTATGGTTGCTCGACATAAGACAAATCTTCATCTACATCCACTTCATTCATGGGTAACACCTCTTCAGGCGTCCTCAGACATTTCTTGAGTTGTGACACATGGAATACATCGTGTACATCTGATAGATGAACCGGTAACTCTAGTTGGTACGCCACCTCGCCTTTTCTTTCCAAAACTTGAAAGGGTCCGATGTATCGAGGTGACAACTTCCCTTTCACCTTGAACCGACGAAGTCCTCTGATAGGGGACACCTTGAGATAAACATAGTCTCCCACGTTGAAAACGAGTTCTCTTCTTCGTACATCAGCATAACTCTTCTGGCGTGTTTGTGCTATCCTCAAGTTGTTGCGAATCTCCCTCACCTTCGCTTCGGCTTCTTGTAGCACTTCTGGACCAAACACTTTACTTTCTCCTGTTTGGTTCCAAAATAGGGGGGTTCTGCACTTCCTTCCATACAAAGCTTCAAACGGTGACATCTTCATACTAGCTTGATAACTGTTGTTATAGGAAAACTCCGCATACGGTAAGTTCTTGTCCCAACTCCTATTGTTTTTGAGTGCACATGCCCTTAACATATCTTCAAGGATCTGATTGGTTCTCTCCGTCTGCCCGTCAGTTTGGGGATGATAGGCAGAGCTGAAATTCAGATGGGTTCCCATGGTTTCTTGCAACTTTTGCCAAAACCTCGAGGTGAACTGTGTCCCTCGGTCCGACACTATCTTCTTTGGCACTCCATGGTAACACACAATCCTTGACATGTACAATTCTGCCAATTTGGATCCGCTGTAGCTTTCTTTCACAGGGATGAAATGAGCTACCTTGGTTAGCCGATCAATAATGACCCATATTGAATCATACCCGGATTGGGTCCTAGGCAATCCCACGACAAAATCCATGCTGATTTCTTCCCACTTCTATTCAGGTACTTTGAGTGGTTGCAGCAATCCCGCGGGTCGTTGATGTTCTGCTTTCACCAACTGACATGTGTCACATAGGGCAACATGTTCCGCGACATCTCGCTTCATGCCATACCACCAATACCTGCTCTTGAGGTCCTGGTACATCTTCGTACTCCCAGGATGAATGGAATAGTCGGAATCGTGAGCCTCCTTCAAAATTAATTCACGGATCTCCTTTACTTCTGGCACACAGATCCTTTTCCCGTGCCACACCGTTCCTTGTTCATCCTCTCTAAAACCAGGAGCTTTATTTTCCTTGATGAGTTGTCTGATCTCTTGTATCTTCTCATCATTCTTTTGGCCATCTCGTATGTCTCGCTCGAGTGTGGAGTCCACTTCCATGGCGATGGCTTCACCACTATTTACTAGACATAGATTGAGCCTTATAACCTCGTCCTTCAATTCTGCAGGCATGTCCTTTAAGCTCAACTTATTGACCTGCACTTTCCGACTCAACGCATCGGCCACGACGTTTGCTTTCCCGGGATGATAGTTGATGCCCACATCAAAGTCATTGATTAGCTCTAACCATCTCCTTTGTCTGAGGTTGAGATCTGGCTGTGTGAATATGTACTTCAAACTCTTATGATCCGTATATATCTCTGTCCTCTTCCCCATCAAATAGTGCCGCCAAATTTTCAACGCGTGTACCACTGTGGCTAGTTCTAGGTCATGTGTAGGATAGTTCTTCTCATGCTTCCGAAGCTGCCGGGATGCATAAGCCACGACATGTCCTTCTTGCATGAGAACACATCCCAACCCATTTCCAGAGGCATCGCAGTACACTGTGAAATTCTTCTGCATATCTGGCATAACCAACACTGGGGATGTTGTCAGTCTCTTCTTTAGCTCTTGAAAGCTCGTCTCGCACTGTGGTGTCCAGGTGAATGTGATTCCCTTCTCCAACAGTTTAGTGAGAGGTCTCGAGATCTTGGAGAATCCCTCAATAAACCGTCGATAGTATCTAGCCAATCCCAAAAAGCTTCGAACTTCCCCGACATTTTCAGGGGTTTTCCACTTCTGGATATCTTCGATTTTGGCGGGATCTACGGAGATTCCTCCCTCCGAGATTATATGTCCTAAAAAGGGAACTCTCTTCAGCCAAAACTCACACTTGCTCAACTTGGCATATAGTTGGTGTTCTCTCAGCCTCTGTAACACCAACCTTAGATGTTTCTCATGTTCTTCCTCATCTTTGGAGAAGACGAGAATATCATCTATGAAAACCACCACAAATTTGTCCAGATATTCCATGAATACCTTGTTCATGAGGTACATGAAATATGCCGGGGCATTGGTTAGCCCGAAAGGCATGACAGTGTATTCATACAGTCCGTACCGAGATACGAAAGCTGTCTTGGGAATATCAGATTGCCTTATCTTGAGTTGGTGGTACCCCGTCCTGAGATCAATTTTCGAGAACACACAAGCTCCCCTCAACTGATCAAACAAGTCTTCAATGCGGGGTAATGGGTACTTGTTTTTGATGGTTACCTCATTCAAGGCACGGTAATCCACGCATAACCTTTGGGTTCCATCTTTCTTGGGCACAAATATCACCGGAGCTCCCCATGGTGAGGAACTAGGGCGAACATACCCCTTCTCCGTCAATTCTCTCAAATGATGTCACACCCGGTTTTTCCGAAGAAACAACCAAGTGAATATCACATGTATGCCAGGATCATTTTCTCATACATGTGATGACAAATAGTGAAGCATCATTTATTACAAGCCAGGTGTCGAATATAAATAAGTCTTACATAATAAATGTCTCGATGGACAATAATAAGTTCATCACAAGTAAATAAACTAGCAGCGGAATATTATTCTTTAGGGCTCCATCACAGGCGTTGCCCGGGGGTCTTCATGAACCTAAAAACCTTCTTCGGGTCCAAAGTCTTGGTCATTATACACCACCTCATTATCTTGACCTGAGCAGCAATATAAACCAACAAATATGCAAGGTTGAGTACCAATGGTACTCAGCAAGTGTGGGAAAAATTATATCATGCATGGCTAGAACAAGGAGAGGTTGAACTCATGGTTAAAGCACTACGCAATTAATACCTATCACCTTAGCTTATTAAGCACCTACATTACTACACAGGTGAAATGGTCCCATTCTCCCATCCCATCATTGTAATCCAATAACCATAACATCATTACCAATGTTAAGCTCCCCGCTTAACTTCCAAAACCATCAATCCTCTAATCATGAATAAGTCCAGGCCGCTCTTAACCGTGAGCACGGCTGTCAAGACAGTTTTGACTCTGCAGAGTTTGTACCACTGTACCCACAAGTAGTGATTTCATCCCCCGTTGCCGGGTGGACTAAAGAACCTCCATTATGCCAGTGGCTACGAACCACATTCACACTTCCCAGGTGTGTGGCCAAGAGATCACTACGAAGCCTTTACAAAGGGATTCCCGACGAGCGTGGGCCCACTGAGGTTTCACCCCTAACAGCATACAAGAGGCTCCAACCCCGCTGCAGTGGCCCCCTCTTGAGCCTTGCGGTTCATATGGCAGTCCAGCTGACTCCTATTCCCCGCACCATCCAACACACCCATACTACGCCGGGGATACACCTAATTAATTGGCTAAGCTGCCCCATCTCAGCATGTGGTTGGCACTGTAAAGCCGGGTTACATGCTCCATGAACCGGTCCTTAGGATCCAGGCAAGTACTAAACACAAACCCAAGTCTCGTGCACCCAGCACACAACCAAAACATCCAACTTGCCTTGATCCCTACCTCTACATGACTCACAATATCTCATTCAAGAGTATGGTAATATAAACTGATGATCTCATTTTCCCAAATATCCCATTCTAAGCATGGCTAAGCAAATGCATGTAAATAAATGACATGACAAAATAAATCCCAACCCAAGCTACAAGGAAAACAAGGTAATGCAATTCTAGGGAAACTTTCCTAGCATGGGTTTCATATTTCATTTGACAATGCAAATAATTCTATCTACACATCCTAGCATAGGATCAAAGTGGTCAAGGACACTTGCCTCCTTCTTGCTGCTCTTGAAATGGGTAGTCCTGATCTTGGAAACTGATAACTTGCTCTTGAACAGGTTCTACTTCATACCATCACACATAGCAAAAGAAAAACAACAATCATAAGACATAGTTCACACTTCTACTTCATACAAACCACACATTCACATTTATGAAATTTTCTTTACCATTTTAGGTGTTGTGGATACTCTATGTGTGTTGATTTGGGGCTTGCATACACTTTTATTTACATGTGTATGATTCCTACTTTGGTGTTCATATTTATACTCACATACTATATATATATATATATACATGTATATATGTGTGTTTCAGTTTTAAATAAATTCCTTATATATTAAACTACCATGTATGTATGAAAAGTATTTTTCTTCTCCATATGTGCCTTCATAATTTCTATCAACCCTAAACTGAATTCTTTGTATTTTAGAAACTCCATTTATCATTTACTAGTTTCTATATTTTCAGATTTATATTCTTATGCATAATTGTGCATTTTATTATTAAATTAGTAATACACACTACCTAAACAGATTAAGTTCTGGTCCTAAATAATTTAAGATCATATTTTGACCTTGGCTTCTGATGTATACTATTTCATAATTATTTTCCCTATTTTTCTTTAACTATTCTTTACTTAAAAATGTGTCCCTATACTATTAAATGTGAATAATAGATGAAACAGACTTATTTTAGCCCAAAAATATATTTTTATCTCACTCCAAAGTTTTCTAAGTACTGAGAAAGTTTTTAATAATTTTGACAATTATGTTTGTCCCCCTTTTTAATATTTAAACACTAGTTACATATTCAATTTTCTAAATTAAATACTAAAAAGGGCTAAAATAATGAATTCACCCCATTACAGGGTCTATAATATTATTTTCATAATTTCCAGGGGTCTAGCTACACTTTTCAGAGGTGTTTTTCTTAATTTCTATTAAGTCTAGGGGCTAAAACTGATTTTTAAATGAATTTACATGATTTTCTGGAGTTCCAGGGGCTAGATCTGAAGTTTCCGGGGCTAGCTCTCAATTCCAGAGAACCCCAGGGGGTAGCACGTAAGAATTCCAGTCTTTATAACGCGGGGCTGACGTGGACCGTCTGATTTTAAACCGACGGCTGAGATTATAACATCGAACCGGTACGCGGGGTTTTAAAGTCTACCGTGCGATTTAAAATAAACGGCGCACAAGCGGCCACGTCGCTCTGATCGAGCGCGGGCGGCGCTGCCGGCGGCGCACGGCGGCGGGAAGCGGCGATCTCGCCGGAAACTTTCGGATCCTCGAGAATTCTGCCTAGAACTGTGATCTTATGGCCTAGATCGGTAGAGGGGAGGTCAGGGATCTCACCTCGGGGGTTTTCTCGAGCTCGGGGGTCCTGGAAAGTGCCCGGCGGCGAGGTCCGAGGCAAAACCACGGCGAAGCTCGTCGGAGCTGGATTTGCACCGTAAGTCTTCGGGTTTTCTGCACCTGCAAAGTTCCCCGGAGGCGGTGGATCAAGACCAACGAGTTAGATCAGAGTTTCCGAGCTTAGATCGGCCAGAATTCACCGGCGAAGTCTCGGTGCTCACCGGAGTGAAAATCGGCGATCGCGTGAGAAAAACTGATCGGATCGGTTGTTTTTATAGCCGGGGGAGGGCGGTGGTTCTGTTGTGATCGAGTTAGAGTCCTCAGGGTCCAGAATTCGGCTGCGGGACGCGGTTTCCCGATCGGTTGCGATCGCGCGCGCGGGGGAGAAGTCCGGGGTCGCGGGGTTAGGGATGACAGGCGGGTCCCACCCGTCAGCGAGGGGCAGCGCGGCGCGCGCGGGGGCGGGCTGCGCGGGGGTTTGCTGGGCCGGCTGGGGTTTCGGCCCACTGGCCAGTTTTTTTTTCGGTTTTCCTTTTTCTTTTTCCATTTCTTTTCTGTTTTGAGTCTAATTTGAATTCCAGTTTGAATTTGAATTTTTGCAAAACATGCAACACGTCCAAAAATTTCTAAATTCCCCTCTGAACATGGTTTATGGTTCTAAATCAAAATTTGAGTTTTGACTAAAAATTTGGGGTGTTACAGCTCTACCCCCCTTAAAAGAAATCTCGTCCTCGAGATTGGTGTTTCTAAGAAAACAATTCCGGAAATTGTGCCTTAAGCTCATCTTCCCGTTCCCAGGTGGCTTCCTCTTCTGAGTGATGCTTCCACTGCACCTTGCACATCCTGATTCTCTTATTTCTGGTGAGGCGTTCCATCGTCTCCAAAATCTTGTATGGTTGCTCGGCATAAGAAAAATCCTCAGCTACATCCACTTCATTCATGGGTAACACCTCCTCAGGCGTCCTCAGACATTTCTTGAGTTGCGACACATGGAACACATCGTGCACGTCCGACAGATGAACCGGCAACTCTAGTTGGTACGCCACTTCGCCTTTTCTTTCCAAAACTTGAAAGGGTCCGATGTATCGAGGTGACAACTTCCCTTTCACCTTGAACCGACGTAGTCCTCTGATAGGGGATACCTTGAGATAAACATAGTCTCCCACGTTGAAAACGAGCTCTCTTCTTCGTACATCAGCATAACTCTTCTGGCATGTCTGTGCTATCCTCAAGTTGTTGCGAATCTCCCTCACCTTTGCCTCGGCTTCTTGTAGCACTTCGGGACCAAACACTTTACTTTCTCCTGTTTGGTTCCAAAATAGGGGAGTTCTGCATTTCCTTCCATACAAAGCTTCAAACGGTGACATCTTCATACTAGCTTGATAACTGTTGTTATAGGAAAACTCCGCATACGGTAGGTTCTTGTCCCAACTCCTATTGTTTTTGAGTGCACATGCCCTTAACATATCTTCAAGGATCTGATTGGTTCTCTCCGTCTGCCCGTCAGTTTGGGGATGATAGGCAGAGCTGAAGTTCAGATGGGTTCCCATGGTTTCATGCAACTTTTGCCAAAACCTCGAGGTGAACTGTGTCCCTCGGTCCGACACTATCTTCTTTGGCACTCCATGGTAACACACAATCCTTGACATGTACAATTCTGCCAATTTGGTTCCGCTGTAGCTTTCCTTCACCGGAATGAAATGAGCTACCTTGGTTAGCCTATCAATAATAACCCATATTGAATCATACCCGGACTGGGTCCTAGGCAATCCCACGACAAAATCCATGCTGATCTCTTCCCACTTCCATTCAGGCACTTTGAGTGGTTGCAGCAATCCCGCGGGTCGTTGATGTTCTGCTTTCACCAACTGACATGTGTCACATAGGGCAACATGTTCCGCGACATCTCGCTTCATGCCATACCACCAATACCTGCTTTTGAGGTCCTGATACATCTTCGTACTCCCAGGATGAATGGAATAGTCGGAATCGTGAGCCTCCTTCAAAAATTAATTTACGAATCTCCTTTACTTCTGGCACACAGATCCTTTTCCCGTGCCACACCGTTCCTTGTTCATCCTCTCTAAAACCAGGAGCTTTATTTTCCTTGATGAGCTGTCTGATCTCTTGTATCTTCTCATCATTCTTTTGTCCCTCGCGTATGTCTCGCTCAAGTGTGGAGTCCACTTCCATGGCGATGGCTTCACCACTATTTACTAGACATAGATTGAGCCTTATAACCTCGTCCTTCAATTCTGCAGGCATATCCTTCAAGCTCAACTTATTGACCTGCACTTTCCGACTCAAGGCATCGGCCACGACGTTTGCTTTCCCGGGATGATAGTTGATGCCTACATCAAAGTCATTGATTAGCTCTAACCATCTCCTTTGTCTAAGGTTGAGATCTGGCTGTGTGAATATGTACTTCAAACTCTTATGATCCGTATATATCTCTGTCCTCTTCCCCATCAAATAGTGCCGCCAAATTTTCAACGCGTGTACTACTGCAGCTAGTTCTAAGTCATGTGTAGGATAGTTCTTTTCGTGCTTCCGAAGCTGCCGGGATGCATATGCCACGACATGTCCTTCTTGCATGAGAACACATCCCAACCCGTTTCCAGAGGCATCGCAGTACACCGTGAAATTCTTCTGCATATCTGGCATAACCAACACGGGGGCTGTTGTCAATCTCTTCTTTAGCTCCTGAAAGCTCGTGTCGCACTGTGGCGTCCAGGTGAATGTGATTCCCTTTTCCAACAGTTTGGTAAGAGGTCTCGAGATCTTGGAGAATCCCTCAATAAACCGTCGATAGTATCCAGCCAATCCCAAAAAGCTTCGAACTTCCCCGACATTTTCAGGGGTTTTCCATTTCTGGATATCTTCGATTTTGGCGGGATCTACGGAGATTCCTCCCTCCGAGATTATATGTCCTAAAAAGGGAACTCTCTTTAGCCAAAACTCACACTTGCTCAACTTGGCATATAGTTGGTGTTCTCTCAGCCTCTGTAACACCAACCTTAGATGTTTCTCATGTTCTTCTTCATCTTTGGAGAAGACGAGAATATCATCTATGAAAACCACCACAAATTTGTCCAGATATTCCATGAATACCTTGTTCATGAGGTACATGAAATATGTCGGGGCATTGGTTAGCCCGAAAGGCATGACAGTGTATTCATACAGTCCGTACCGAGATACGAAAGCTGTCTTGGGAATATCAGATTGCCTTATCTTGAGTTGGTGGTATCCCGACCTGAGATCAATTTTCGAGAACACGCAAGCTCCCCTCAACTGATCAAACAAGTCTTCAATGCGGGGTAATGGGTACTTGTTCTTGATGGTCACCTCATTCAAGGCACGGTAATCCACGCATAACCTTTGAGTTCCATCTTTCTTAGGCACAAATATTACCGGAGCTCCCCATGGTGAGGAACTAGGGCGAACATACCCCTTTTCCGTCAATTCTCTCAAATGATCCTTGAGCTCTTCTAGCTGCTTGGAATCCATTCGATAAGGTCTCTTGTATATCGGGGCTGTTCCCGGTACTAGCTCAATTGCGAATTCCACGTCACGGTCGGGAGGCATTCCTGGCAACTCCTCCGGAAAAACATCTGGATATTCCCTGATAGTCCTGATTTCCTCAACTTTCACCTCCACTTGATTTAATTTAATGTCCCTCCTAGGCTCGTGTATCGTTATGAACTTTACTCTTGTGCCACTAGGGTGAGTTAGTTCCACCGTTCTGGTCGAACAATGGATGATTCCTTTATGTTTGGTCAACCAATCCATACCCAAAATAATATCTATCCCTTGTGAATCGATCACTATGAGGTTAGCGGTAAATACTACCCCATTAATGTCTAGGTTCACTTTGGGACACACTTGTCTTGTCCTTATTTCTCCACCTGGAGAGTTTACCGCTAGCATATGGTTCATTTGTGTGGTTGCTAGGTCATGCTTCTTAACAAACCCTTGAGCAATGAACGAATGGGTAGCACCAGAATCAAACAGCAGAGTTGCAAGGTGTAAATTGGCAGGAAACTTACCAACTACCACGTCGGGTGCCTCTTGTGCTTCCTCCATAGTGACGTGGTTCACCCGTCCTCTCATTACGTTCTGCTGCTGTGGCTGCGTGGGCTTCTTCTTTGGACACTTATGGGCGTAGTGCCCCACTTCACCACAGCTGAAACATTGCACCCCAATCTTAGATGCTTGGCCCTTGTTGTCTTGGGGTTGGTTTGGGGGTCCTTGCACTGCTGGTCGAGGTGGATATGCGGGGCGAGGCTGCTGCACAAACTGACGTTGCGGCTGTGCTGGTGCTGCGGGAGGCCTGTAGTTTGGGTTGTACCCTCTTGGTGCTGAATAGGGTACCGCAGCACGGCTCGTCTGCCCCGTAGGTTGCTGCATCATACGTGGGCGGGTGTTGCTCCCTGAGGCTTGATGTGACCACCCAGCCTTCCTCTTATTCTCATTTTCCAGGGCCTTTAGCTTCCTTTCCACCACAAACGCTCTGTCCACCATCTTTTGAAAGCTTTCATACTCATTGGAGGACATTGCACACTGCATCTCTGCGGTAAGTCCTTCCACGAAACAATCTTGTTTCTGCTCATCTGTCTCTATGTCTCGTGGAGCATAACGGGATAGTTGAGTGAATTTAGTGAGGTATTCCCTCACCGTCATGTTTCCCTGCTGCAGTCCCAAAAACTCTTTCCTCTTGTTTTTGAGTTCACCTCTTGGGATGTAATGGTTGCGGAAGCTACGCTTGAACTCTTCCCAAGTGATGATCTCCGGGTCATGATGGGCGGCCACGTAGGCGGTCCACCAATCAGCAGCAGGTCCTTGCAATTGATGAGAGGCAAACAGCACCCTCTCATACCCTTGGCATTGTATGATCCTCATCTTACTTTCAATGGTCTTCAGCCAATCATCTGCCTCCAGAGGTTCAACAGCACTTGCAAACTTTGGAGGTTGAGTTCCTAGAAACTCACTCAACCTTGGTTGGCGTGGTGCAGCTTGTGGAGGTGGAACTTGATGCAAGTTGGCCACTACTTGAGTCAAGTTCTGGATGAGCTGATTTTGATTCTCCAGCATTTGGTGGAGAGGATCAACTTCTTCACGGCGACCACCCCGGTTCTGGCCTCCAGAAAGATGAGAGTTGCATGCCTCATCATTGTTGTTGGCGGGGTTGGCAGCACGTCCTTTTCCTCTTCCGGCCATCTGGTAGAATCAACAAATGTTAATTTGAAAGCATTTAGTATCACCTTACTACTTTCACTTGTTTGTACTTTGAAGTGTTGAAGTTTTGTTAAAATCTTACGAGGGTTTTATATCTCACACCCAATAAATGCACTATTATTTCCTGTGGGTTCACACACCAAAGCAAAACAATCTGAAGACGAGGCTGTGGACACTTGCTCATGGCTTCCACAACTCACGTCACACACCAAGCATTATCACACCATTAACTACGTAACGACTCGACTACTCGACCTCTTGCTAGCTAGGGGAAAGACTCTACACTACTCATCCTCTTGAGCTGGCTCCTCGGGATCTTCCTCCTCATTTCGGCTACCTTCTGACTCTGCTTTGGGTGGGGAGGCTGCTGGTGGAGAAGTGCGACGACGCCTGTTCGCTCGGCGATCCGGGGAGTCAGGGGTCCATGGATCACTTACGGTGACACACAGTTCATTCACATCTCCTCTTTCTCTCGCCTTTAAGCAAGCTCGCAGCAATGCCTCCGTCTCCTTCAGAGTATCTCGGACATCCTGAAGCTCTTGTTGACACTCTTGCAGTCGAGTGCTGAGCATAGCAGCATCCTCCAAGCACAAGTCCATGTGCTCATGGGAAGTCCCTTGCTGCACCGGTGGGTACTTGTACTCCGTGGTACCACTCTCACGTTGGAGGACATACATGTACTCAGTTTTGTCCAAGTGGCGACGATAGATGTGGCTCTGGCAGGTGATGGCCTCCCAAGTGACATCTCTCTCCGCGTCAACTTGTGTTGCTCGACAAGCTGGAGAGTGGTGGATCTTAAGCAGCTGATTCTCGTGTATAATCCTCATCTCCGAACTCCATTCTTCCCTCTTCTCACGGATGGTCCTGGTGGAGTTATAGTGGATGATGAGCTTGCCCGTATTGCCAGCGGCTTCGAGCATACGTCGAAGACGGCGCAACAAATCTCCCACTGCCAATCCGTAGGAAAGGTACGTCACTGGACGACTCTCCTCTCTCTCAGCAAGGGCAACTACGGGAACTCTCCCTCCCGTGGATTTACGAGCGGTGCGAATCATGCGAACCATCTAGAACAAAAGAATTTAAAATTAGGTTAGATAAAATTTCAAACAAAAGTCCTATTTTTGAATGAAAGTTGGGGTAAGATGAAGAAAATGACCCTTTTAATAACACTTTTTCACCCACACCTTGGAAAATAGTTTTTAAGAAAATAGGGCCCTTAAATACGTCCATTTCTACCTAGGTCCATGTTCCTACGGGCAACCTTGGCTCTGATACCACCTCTGTCACACCCGGTTTTTCCGAAGAAACAACCAAGTGAATATCACATGTATGCTAGGATCATTTTCTCATACATGTGATGACAAATAGTGAAGCATCATTTATTACAAGCCAGGTGTCGAATATAAATAAGTCTTACATAATAAATGTCTCGATGGACAATAATAAGTTCATCACAAGTAAATAAACTAGCAGCGGAATATTATTCTTTAGGGCTCCATCACAGGCGTTGCCCGGGGGTCTTCATGAACCTAAAAACCTTCTTCGGGTCCAAAGTCTTGGTCATTATACACCACCTCATTATCTTGACCTGAGCAGCAATATAAACCAACAAATATGCAAGGTTGAGTACCAATGGTACTCAGCAAGTGTGGGAAAAATTATATCATGCATGGCTAGAACAAGGAGAGGTTGAACTCATGGTTAAAGCACTACGCAATTAATACCTATCACCTTAGCTTATTAAGCACCTACATTACTACACAGGTGAAATGGTCCCATTCTCCCATCCCATCATTGTAATCCAATAACCATAACATCATTACCAATGTTAAGCTCCCCGCTTAACTTCCAAAACCATCAATCCTCTAATCATGAATAAGTCCAGGCCGCTCTTAACCGTGAGCACGGCTGTCAAGACAGTTTTGACTCTGCAGAGTTTGTACCACTGTACCCACAAGTAGTGATTTCATCCCCCGTTGCCGGGTGGACTAAAGAACCTCCATTATGCCAGTGGCTACGAACCACATTCACACTTCCCAGGTGTGTGGCCAAGAGATCACTACGAAGCCTTTACAAAGGGATTCCCGACGAGCGTGGACCCACTGAGGTTTCACCCCTAACAGCATACAAGAGGCTCCAACCCCGCTGCAGTGGCCCCCTCTTGAGCCTTGCGGTTCATATGGCAGTCCAGCTGACTCCTATTCCCCGCACCATCCAACACACCCATACTACGCCGGGGATACACCTAATTAATTGGCTAAGCTGCCCCATCTCAGCATGTGGTTGGCACTGTAAAGCCGGGTTACATGCTCCATGAACCGGTCCTTAGGATCCAGGCAAGTACTAAACACAAACCCAAGTCTCGTGCACCCAGCACACAACCAAAACATCCAACTTGCCTTGATCCCTACCTCTACATGACTCACAATATCTCATTCAAGAGTATGGTAATATAAACTGATGATCTCATTTTCCCAAATATCCCATTCTAAGCATGGCTAAGCAAATGCATGTAAATAAATGACATGACAAAATAAATCCCAACCCAAGCTACAAGGAAAACAAGGTAATGCAATTCTAGGGAAACTTTCCTAGCATGGGTTTCATATTTCATTTGACAATGCAAATAATTCTATCTACACATCCTAGCATAGGATCAAAGTGGTCAAGGACACTTGCCTCCTTCTTGCTGCTCTTGAAATGGGTAGTCCTGATCTTGGAAACTGATAACTTGCTCTTGAACAGGTTCTACTTCATACCATCACACATAGCAAAAGAAAAACAACAATCATAAGACATAGTTCACACTTCTACTTCATACAAACCACACATTCACATTTATGAAATTTTCTTTACCATTTTAGGTGTTGTGGATACTCTATGTGTGTTGATTTGGGGCTTGCATACACTTTTATTTACATGTGTATGATTCCTACTTTGGTGTTCATATTTATACTCACATACTATATATATATATACATGTATATATGTGTGTTTCAGTTTTAAATAAATTCCTTATATATTAAACTACCATGTATGTATGAAAAGTATTTTTCTTCTCCATATGTGCCTTCATAATTTCTATCAACCCTAAACTGAATTCTTTGTATTTTAGAAACTCCATTTATCATTTACTAGTTTCTATATTTTCAGATTTATATTCTTATGCATAATTGTGCATTTTATTATTAAATTAGTAATACACACTACCTAAACAGATTAGGTTCTGGTCCTAAATAATTTAAGATCATATTTTGACCTTGGCTTCTGATGTATACTATTTCATAATTATTTTCCCTATTTTTCTTTAACTATTCTTTACTTAAAAATGTGTCCCTATACTATTAAATGTGAATAATAGATGAAACAGATTTATTTTAGCCCAAAAATATATTTTTATCTCACTCCAAAGTTTTCTAAGTACTGAGAAAGTTTTTAATAATTTTGACAATTATGTTTGTCCCCCTTTTTAATATTTAAACACTAGTTACATATTCAATTTTCTAAATTAAATACTAAACAGGGCTAAAATAATGAATTCACCCCATTACAGGGTCTATAATATTATTTTCATAATTTCCAGGGGTCTAGCTACACTTTTCAGAGGTGTTTTTCTTAATTTCTATTAAGTCTAGGGGCTAAAACTGATTTTTAAATGAATTTACATGATTTTCTGGAGTTCCAGGGGCTAGATCTGAAGTTTCCGGGGCTAGCTCTCAATTCCAGAGAACCCCAGGGGGTAGCACGTAAGAATTCCAGTCTTTATAACGCGGGGCTGACGTGGACCGTCTGATTTTAAACCGACGGCTGAGATTATAACATCGAACCGGTACGCGGGGTTTTAAAGTCTACCGTGCGATTTAAAATAAACGGCGCACAAGCGGCCACGTCGCTCTGATCGAGCGCGGGCGGCGCTGCCGGCGGCGCACGGCGGCGGGAAGCGGCGATCTCGCCGGAAACTTTCGGATCCTCGAGAATTCTGCCTAGAACTGTGATCTTATGGCCTAGATCGGTAGAGGGGAGGTCAGGGATCTCACCTCGGGGGTTTTCTCGAGCTCGGGGGTCCTGGAAAGTGCCCGGCGGCGAGGTCCGAGGCAAAACCACGGCGAAGCTCGTCGGAGCTGGATTTGCACCGTAAGTCTTCGGGTTTTCTGCACCTGCAAAGTTCCCCGGAGGCGGTGGATCAAGACCAACGAGTTAGATCAGAGTTTCCGAGCTTAGATCGGCCAGAATTCACCGGCGAAGTCTCGGTGCTCACCGGAGTGAAAATCGGCGATCGCGTGAGAAAAACTGATCGGATCGGTTGTTTTTATAGCCGGGGGAGGGCGGTGGTTCTGTTGTGATCGAGTTAGAGTCCTCAGGGTCCAGAATTCGGCTGCGGGACGCGGTTTCCCGATCGGTTGCGATCGCGCGCGCGGGGGAGAAGTCCGGGGTCGCGGGGTTAGGGATGACAGGCGGGTCCCACCCGTCAGCGAGGGGCAGCGCGGCGCGCGCGGGGGCGGGCTGCGCGGGGGTTTGCTGGGCCGGCTGGGGTTTCGGCCCACTGGCCAGTTTTTTTTCCGGTTTTCCTTTTTCTTTTTCCATTTCTTTTCTGTTTTGAGTCTAATTTGAATTCCAGTTTGAATTTGAATTTTTGCAAAACATGCAACACGTCCAAAAATTTCTAAATTCCCCTCTGAACATGGTTTATGGTTCTAAATCAAAATTTGAGTTTTGACTAAAAATTTGGGGTGTTACAAATGATCCTTGAGTTCTTCTAGCTGCTTGGAGTCCATTCGATAAGGTCTCTTGTATATCGGGGCTGTTCCCGGTACTAGCTCAATTGCGAATTCCACGTCACGGTCGGGAGGCATTCCTGGCAATTCCTCCGGAAAAACATCTGGATATTCCCTGATAGTCCTGATTTCCTCAACTTTCACCTCCACTTGATTTAATTCAATGTCCCTCCTAGGCTCGTGTATCGTTATGAACTTTACTCTTGTGCCATTGGGGTGAGTTAGCTCCACCGTTCTGGTCGAACAATGGATGATTCCTTTATGTTTGGTCAACCAATCCATACCCAAAATAATATCTATCCCTTGTGAATCTATCACTATGAGGTTAGCAGTAAATACTACCCCATTAATGTCTAGGCTCACTTTGGGACACACTTGTCTTGTCATTATTTCTCCACCTGGAGAGTTTACGGCTAGCATATGGTTCATTTGTGTGGTTGCTAGGTCATGCTTCTTAACAAACCCTTGAGCAATGAACGAGTGGGTAGCACCAGAATCAAACAGCAGAGTTGCAAGGTGTAAATTGGCAGGAAACTTACCAACTACCACGTCGGGTGCCTCTTGTGCTTCCTCCATAGTGACATGGTTCACCCGTCCTCTCACTACATTCTGCTGTTATGACGGCGCAGGCTTCTTCTTTGGGCATTTATGGGCGTAGTGCCCCACTTCACCACAGCTGAAACATTGCACCCCAATCTTAGATGCTTGGCCTTTGTTGTCTTGGGGTTGGTTCGGGGGTCCTTGCACTGCTGGTCGAGGTGGATATGCGGGGCGAGGCTGCTGCACAAACTGACGTGGCGGCTGTGCTGGTGCTGCGGGAGGCCTGTAGTTTGGGTTGTACCCTCTTGGTGCTGAATAGGGTACCGCAGCACGGCTCGTCTGCCCCCTAGGTTGCTGCATCATACGTGGGCGGGTGTTGCTCCCTGAGGCCTGATGTGACCACCCCGCCTTCCTCTTATTCTCATTTTCCAAGGCCTTTAGCTTCCTTTCCACCACAAATGCTCTGTCCACCATCTTTTGAAAGCTTTCATACTCATTGGAGGACATTGCACACTGCATCTCTGCGGTAAGTCCTTCCACGAAACAATCTTGTTTCTGCTCATCAGTCTTTATGTCTCGTGGAGCATAACGGGATAGTTGAGTAAATTTAGTGAGGTATTCCCTCACAGTCATGTTTCCCTGCTGCAGTCCCAAAAATTCCTTCCTCTTGTTTTTGAGTTCACCTCTTGGGATGTAATGGTTGCGGAAGCTACGCTTGAACTCTTCCCAAGTGATGTTCTCAGGGTCATGATGGGCGGCCACGTAGGCGGTCCACCAATCAGCAGCAGGTCCATGCAATTGATGAGAGGCAAACAGCACCCTCTCATACCCTTGGCACTGTATGATCCTCATCTTACTTTCAATAGTCTTCAGCCAATCATCTGCCTCTAGAGGTTCAGCAGCACTTGCAAACTTTGGAGGTTGAGTTCCTAGAAACTCACTCAACCTTGGTTGGCGTGGTGCCGCTTGTGGAGGTGGAACTTGATGCAAGTTGGCCACCACTTGAGTCAAGTTCTGGATGAGCTGATTTTGATTCTCCAGCATTTGGTGGAGAGGATCAACTTCTTCATGGCGACCACCCCTGTCCTGGCCTCCAGAAAGATGAGGGTTGCATGCCTCATCATTGTTGTTGGCGGGGTTGGCAGCACGTCCTTTTCCTCTTCCGGCCATCTGGCAGAATCAACAAATGTTAATTTGATACCGTTTAGTATCATCTTACTACTTTCATTTGTTGGTACTTTAAGGTGTTGAGGCTTTGTTAAAATTTTACGAGGGTTTATATCTCACACCAAATAAATGCACTATTATTTCCTGTGGGTTCACACACCAAAGCAAAACAATCTGAAGACGAGGCTGTGGACAATTGCTCATGGCTTCCACAACTCACGTCACACACCAAGCATTATCACACCATTAACTACGTAACGACTCGACTACTCGACCTCTTGCTAGCTAGGGGAAAGATTCTACACTACTCGTCCTCTTGAGCTGGCTCCTCAGGATCTTCCTCCTCATTTCGGCTACCTTCTGACTCTGCTTTGGGTGGGGAGGCTGCTGGTGGAGAAGTGCGACGACGCCTGATCGCTCGGCAATCCGGGGAGTCAGGAGTCCATGGATCACTTACGGTGACACACAGTTCATTCCCATCTCCTCTTTCTCTCGCCTTTAAGCAAGCTCGCAGCAACGCCTCCGTTTCTTTCAGGGTGTCTCGGACATCCTGAAGCTCTTGTTGACACTCCTGCAGTCGAGTGCTGAGCATAGCAGCATCCTCCAAGCACAAGTCCATGTGCTCATGGGAAGTCCCTTGCTGCACCGGTGGGTACTTGTATTCCGTGGTACCACTCTCACGTTGGAGGACATACATGTACTCAGTTTTGTCCAAGTGGCGACGATAGATGTGACTCTGGCAGGTGATGGCCTCCCAGGTGACATCTTTCTCCGCGTCAACTTGTGTTGCTCGACAAGCTGGAGAGTGGTGAATCTTAAGCAGCTGATTCTCGTGTATAATCCTCATCTCCGAACTCCATTCTTCCCTCTTCTCACGGATGGTCCTGGTGGAGTTGTAGTGGATGATTAGCTTGCCCGTATTGCCGGCGGCTTCGAGCATACGTCGAAGACGGCGCAACAAGTCTCCTACTGCCAATCCGTAGGAAAGGTACGTCACGGGGCGACTCTCCTCTCTTTCGGCAAGGGCAACTACGGGAACTCTCCCTCCTGTGGACTTACGAGCGGTGCGAATCATGCGAACCATCTAAAAACAAAAGAATTTAAAATTAGGTTAGATAAATTCTCAAACAAAAATCCTATTTTGAATGAAAGTTGGGGTAAGATGAAGAAAATGACTCCTTTAAATAACGCTTTTCAACCCACACCTTGGAAAATAGTTTTTAAGAAAATAGGGCCCTTAAATACGTCCATTTCTACCTAGGTCCACGTTCCTACGGGCAACCTTGGCTCTGATACCACCTCTGTCACACCCGGTTTTTCCGAAGGAACAACCAAGTGAATATCACATGTATGCCAGGATCATTTTCTCATACATGTGATGACAAATAGTGAAGCATCATTTATTACAAGCCAGGTGTCGAATACAAATAAGTCTTACATCACAAATGTTTCAATGGACATTAATGCTTCATCACAAGTAAATAAACTAGCAGCGGAATATTATTCTTTAGGGCTCCATCACAGGCGTTGCCCGGGGGTCTTCATGAACCTAAAAACCTTCCTCGGGTCCAAAGTCTTGGTCATTATACACCACCTCATTATCTTGACCTGAGCAGCAATATAAACCAACAAAAATGCAAGGTTGAGTACCAATGGTACTCAGCAAGTGTGGGAAAATTATATCATGCATGGCTAGAACAAGGAGAGGTTGAACTCATGGTTAAAGCACTACGCAATTAATACCTATCACCTTAGCTTATTAAGCACCTACATTACTACACAGGTGAAATGGTCCCAATCTCCCAACCCATTATCATAATCCAATAACCATAACATCATTTCCAATGTTAAGCTCCCCGCTTAACTTCCAAAACCATCAATCCTCTAATCATGAATAAGTCCAGGCCGCTCTTAACCGTGAGCACGGCTGTCAAGACAGTTTTGACTCTGCAGAGTTTGTACCACTGTACCCACAAGTAGTGATTTCATCCCCCGTTGCCGGGTGGACTAAAAGAACCTCCATTATGCAGTGGCTACGATCCACATTCACACTTCCCAGGTGTGCAGCCAGGAGATCACTACGAAGCCTTTACAAAGGGATTCCCGATGAGCGTGGGCCCACTGAGGTTTCACCCCTAACAGCATACAAGAGGCTCCAACCCCGCTGCAGTGGCCCCCTCTTGAGCCTTGCGATTCATATGGTAGTCCAGCTGACACCTACTCCCCGCACCATCCAACACACCCATACTACGCCAGGGATACACCTAATTAATTGGCCAAGCTGCCCCATCTCAGCATGTGGTTGGCACTGTAAAGCCGGGTTACATGCTCCATGAACCGGTCCGTAGGATCCAGGCAAGTACTAAACACAAACCCAAGTCTCGTGCACCCAGCACACAACCAAAACATCCAACTTGCCTTGATCCCTACCTCTACATAACTCACAATAACTCATTCAAGAGTATGGTATAATAAACTGATGATCTCATATCCCAAATATCCCATTCTAAGCATGGCTAAGCATATGCATGTAAATAAATGACATGACAAAATAAATCCCAACCCAAGCTACAAGGAAACAAGGTAATGCAATTCTAGGGAAACTTCCTAGCATGGGTTTCATATTTCATTTGACAATTCTATCTACACATTCTAGCATAGGATCAAAGTGGTCAAGGACACTTGCCTCCTTCTTGCTGCTCTTGAAATGGGTAGTCCTGATCTTGGAAATGAATAACTTGTTCTTGAACAGGTTCTACTTCATACCATCACACATAGCAAAAGAAAAACAACAATCCATAAGACATAGTTCACACCTCTACTTCATACAAACCACACATTCATATTTATGAAATTCATTCACCATTATATGTGTTGTGTTTCAGTTTTAAATAAATTCCTTACATTAAACTACCAAGTATGTAGGGAAAGTATTTTTCTTCTCCATATGTGCCTTTACAACTTCTATCAACCCTAAACTGAACTCTTTGGATTTTAGAAACTCCATTTATCATTTACTAGTTGCTATATTTTCAGATTTATATTCCTATGCATAATTGTGTATTTTATTATTAAATTAGTAATACACATCACCTAAACAGAATAGGTTCTGGTCCTAAATAATTTAAAATCATATTTTGACCTTGGCTTCTGATGTAGACCCTTTCATAATTATTTTCCCTATTTTTCTATAACTATTCTTTACTTAAAAATGTGTCCCTATACTAATAAATGTGAATAATAGATGAAACAGATTTATTTCAGCCCAAAAATATATTTTTATCTCACTCCAAAGTTTTCTAAGTACTGAGAAAGTTTTTAATTAATTTTGACAACTATGTTTGTCCTCCTTTTTAATTTTTAAACACTAGTTACATATTTAATTTCCTAAATTACATACTAAACAGGGCTAAAATAATGAATTCACCCCATTACAGGGTCTATAATATTATTTTCATAATTTCCAGGGGTCTAGCTACACTTATCAGAGGTGTTTTTCCTAATTTCTATTAAGTCCAGGGGCTAAAACTGATTTTTAAATGAATTTACATGATTTTCTGGAGTTCCAGGGGCTAGATCTGAAGTTTCCGGGGCTAGCTCTCAATTCCAGAGAACCCCAGGGGGTAGCACGTAAGAATTCCAGTCTTTATAATGCGGGGCTGACGTGGACCGTCCGATTTTAAACCTACGGCTGAGATTATAACATCGAACCGGTACGCGGGGTTTTAAAGTCTACCGTGCGATTTAAAATAAACGGCGCACAAGCGGCCACGTTGCTCCGATCGAGCGCGGGCGGCGCTGCCGGCGGCGCACGGCGGCGGGAAGCGGCGATCTCGCCGGAAAGTTTCGGATCCTCGAGAATTCTACCTAGAACTGTGATCTTATGGCATAGATCGGTAGAGGGGAGGTCAGGGATCTCACCTCGGGGGTTTTCTCGAGCTCGGGAGTCCTGGAAAGTGATCGGCGGCGAGGTCCGAGGCAAAACCACGGCGAAGCTCGTCGGCGCTGGGTTTACACCGTAAGTCTTCGGGTTTTCTGCACCTGCAAAGTTCCCCGGAGGCGGTGGATCAAGACCAGCGAGTTAGATCAGAGTTTCCGAGCTTAGATCGGCCAGAATTCACCGGCGAAGTCTCGGTGCTCACCGGAGTGAAAATCAGCGATCGCGTGGGAAAAACTGATCGGATCGGGGGTTTTTATAGCCGGGGGAGGGCGGTGGGTCTGTTGTGATCGAGTTGGAGTCCTCTGGGACCGGAATTCGGGCTGCGGGACGGGTTTTCCGATCGGTTAAGATCGCGCGCGCTCGGGGAAAAGTCCGGGGTCGCGGGGTTAGGGATGACAGGCGGGTCCCACCCGTCGGTGAGAGGCAGCGCGGCGCGCGCGGGGGCGGCCTGGCGCGGGGGAAACTGGGCCGGCTGGCGGGTTTCGGCCCACTGGCCGGTTTTTTCCCGTTTTTCTTTTTCTTTTTCCATTTCTTTTCTGTTTTTGAGTATAATTTGAATTCCAGTTTGAATTTGAATTTTTGCAAAACATGCAACACGTCCAAAAATTTCTAAATTCCCCTCTGAACATGGTTTAAAGTTTTGAATCAAAATTTGGGGTGTTACAGTCAGCTGCAAGCCAACAACAACAACAACCCCGTTCCTGCACCACCGCCACCACCACCGCCACCACCGCCGGCTCACAACCGACTGGGAGAGTTCATGAGGACTCGACCACCCACTTTCTCACAAGCTGATGATCCCATGGAGGCTGACGATTGGTTGAAGTTCATGGAGAAGAAGCTTGTCATAGTTCAGTGTAATGACCGAGAGAAAGTTCTCTTCGCATCGCACTAACTTATGGGAGCAGCCGCTAACTGGTGGGATGCCCTTTGCAATGCTCATGACAACCCGGAGACTATTACTTGGACTGAGTTCAAGGAGAGTTTCCGCTCTCATTACATCCCTGCCGGAGTCATGATGCTAAAGAGGCAAGAGTTTGAAGGTCTCCGCCAAGGCAAGAAGAGCGTGAATGAGTACCTCAACAAGTTCACACAACTGTCAAGAGATTCCCCCGAAGATGTCAACTCAGATCAACGGAAGCAATACTCGTTTATGAGAGGGTTGAACAATGATATCCGAGTTCAGCTCCTCAACAATGATTATGCAAGCTTCCAGAAGCTTGTTGACAAAGCTATAGTGGTTAAGAGCAAGATCCGAGAGATCGAGCAAGAGGGCAAGAGAAAGATGTCGTACCAGCCACAAGGGAGCAATGTATGCCCCCGGTACATGCCCCCAGCTGCACCATAGTATGGCTCGTTCGCTCCTACTTTTCGCCCTAATCAGCCACCACAACAACATCCTGTCATGCAATCACCTCGTGTGCCTTTGCCTCCTACACCCCGTTCTAACATGGGCGCTCCTCTTCAAAATCCCCGCCCCAACGCACCTGCTGTCATGGGCAACAAGGCATGCTTTGCATGCGGAGAGACGGGACACTTTGCGAGCCAGTGCCTGAAGAGAGGTCCTGGGCAACCAAGCAACGTGCCCAAGCAGAACCCACGGCCGAACCGAGGAGCCAATCAAGGCAACTGTGGGCAGCAGAACTATGCTCACGGTAACGTGAACCATGTCTCTGCTGAGGAAGCACAAGAGGCTGAGGACGTCGTGATTGGTATGTTCCTTGCCAACTCCAACCCAGCCACCATTTTATTTGATTCCGGAGCATCACATTGATTCATATATCCAAGTATGTTGCCAAGTATAATCTACCCATATCACACTTGAAATATATTATGTTGGTTAATTCTCTCGGTAGAGAAATGAGGACTAATATAGTATGTCCGAAAGTAAACCTTAAAATAAGGGGGTAGACTTCCTTGGCAACCTCATTGTCTTGGATTCCCAAGGGCTTGACATAATACTCAGAATGGATTGGTTAAGCAAGTACAACGGAGTGATCCAATATGCTAAGAGAAGCGTGCAGTTGATAAATGAGCACGGTACTCGCATTGAGTTCGAGTCAGCCCAACCAACAACCGAAAAGGCAACGTTGAACCACACCGAAGGAATAACATTGGAAAGTATTCCGGTGGTTCAAGAATTCTCGGACATGTTCCCGGAAGAACTTCTAGGAGTGCCACTTGACCGGGACATTGAGTTTTCCATTGACTTGGTACCCGGAACTGCACCTATAGCAAAGAGACCCTATAGGATGCCCGTCAACAAACTAGTGGAGCTCAAGAAGCAAATTCAGGAGCAGCTAGAAAAGGGTTTTATACGACCAAGCTCGTCACCATAGGGGAACCCCCGTGCTCTTCATGGACAAGAAGGATGGGATCCAAAGGATGTGTGTGGATTATAGGTCTCTCAATGAGGTGACGATCAAGAATAAATACCCTCTACCCCAAATAGAGGACCTGTTCGACCAAATGAAAGGTGCCCGAGTCTTCTCCAAGATTGATCTTCGGTCGGGATATTTCCAGCTGAAGATTAAACCCTCTGACATACCCAAAACTGCCTTTCGAACACGGTATGGTTCGTATGAATATACCGTTATATCTTTTGGGTTAACGAATGCACCCGCATATTTCATGTACCTCATGAACAAGGTCTTCATGGAGTACTTGGACAAGTTTGTCGTGGTTTTCATCGACGATATCATGGTGTATTCAAAGAGTGAGGAAGAACATGAAGAACACTTGAGATTGACATTACAGAAGCTGCGAGAGCATCAATTGTATGCCAAGCTCAGCAAGAGTCAATTTTGGCTAAAAGAGATATCGTTCCTAGGCCACATCATCTCCGAGGAAGGAGTATCGATTGATCCTGGAAAAGTGGGAGATGTTCTGAAGTGGAACTAACCACAAAACGTGAGGGATATTTGGAGTTTTCTAGAGATGGCTGGATACTACCGACGCTTCATCAAAGACTTCTCCAAGATAGCGAAGCCTATGACGGGGCTATTGATGAAGGGAAAGGCGTTCCAGTGGACATCAGCATGCCAAGAAAGCTTTGAGGAGCTCAAGAAAAGGCTAACCACAACGCTGGTTTTGATATTGCCGGACGTAAGCAAGAGCTTTGACATATATTGCGACGCATCAAGACTAGGGCTTGGATGTGTGCTCATGCAAGAAGGACAAGTGGTAGCCTATACTTCGAGGCAACTAAAGAAACACGAGTTGAGTTACCCCACACATGATTTGGAGCTCGCAACCATGGTACATGCCTTGAAGATTTGGAGACATTATATCCTTGGCCACCGATGTGAGATCTATACGGATCATAAGAGCATCAAGTACATATTCACCCAAACGGATTTGAATTTAAGGCAATGTCGATGGTTGGAACTCATCAAGGATTATGATGTTGGAATCAACTATCACCCCGGAAAGGCCAATGTAGTAGATGATGCATTGAGCCGAAAGGGAGCATGTCACCAACTCATGGTTCAGGAGCTACCACCCGAGCTACGCAAGGAGTTCGAACGGTTACATCTCGGGTTCTTGAGCGAGATGGAACTGATGGAACTCCATTCTTCGCTGGAACAAGAGATACAAGATGGCCAAGCAACGGATGAGGAGATCAAGGAAAGGATCCGACAAGGCATAGAAAAGGACTTCAAGGAAGACGAGAAGGGTACACTTTGGTTAGGAAAAAAGATTTGTGTGCCTAACGTGAAGCACCTCCGCAACACGATATTAAAAGAGGCACATGATTCACCTTATTCCATACATCCCGGCAGTACAAAGATGTACAAGGACTTAAAGACTTGTTATTGGTGGGATGGTATGAAAAGGGACATAGCCGAGTATGTTGCCTTATGCGACACATGCCAACGGGTGAAGGCCGAACATCAAAGACCCGCTGGACTGTTGCAACCATTGAAAGTACCCGAGTGGAAGTGGGAAGACATCAGTATGAATTTCGTCGTCGAACTGCCATGTACTCAGTCGGGTTACGACTCCATCTAGGTTATTATGGACCGATTGACGAAAATAGCTCATTTCCTACCCGTTAAGACCAAGTACAATGTTGCACAACTAGCCGAGTTGTACATGGAATAGATCGTATGCCGTCATGGAGTCCCGAAGAGGATAGTTTCAGACCGAGGTACCCAATTTACCTCTAGGTTCTGGAAGAAGCTGCATGAAGCTATGGGTACACGACTGGATTTTAGTTCCACCTACCACCCGCAGACTAATGGACAAACAGAAAGGACAAACCAAATTTTGGAGGACATATTGAGAGCTTGCGCCTTGAAACATGGGCGTAGTTGGGATAGGAGCTTGTCGTACGCTGAATTCTCCTATAACAACAGCTATCAAGCTAGCTTGAAGATGTCACCTTTTGAAGTATTGTACGGTAGACGGTGTAGAACACCGCTGTTTTGGAACGAGACCGGAGAGAACCAAGTGTTTGGACCCGAAGTGCTACAAGAAGCTGAGAAGCAAGTCCAAGGGATACGGAAGAACTTGAAGGCTGCTTAGTCACGACAGAAAGGCTATGCGGACAATAGGCGAAGAAAGTTGACTTTCGAAGTAGGAGACTTCGTATACCTTAAGGTATCACCTATCCGAGGCCAATGACGTTTCAACGTCAAAGGCAAGTTAGTACCTCGCTACATCGGGCCATTTAAGATTTTGGACAAGCGGGGAGAAGTAGCCTATCAACTAGAGCTCCCAACGCACCTCTCCGACGTGCATGACGTGTTTCATGTATCCCAGATCGAGAAGTGCTTGAGAGTACCAGAAGAACAAGTACCGATGGATGAGCTTGAGCTTCAAGAGGATCTGACCTATGAAGAGCACCCTGTCTGAATTTTGGACGTAAAGGAAAGGGTCACGAGGAACAAAGTGATCCGATGGTGCAAGGGAGTCATCACACAGAAGCTAAAGCTACATGGGAATGTGAAGAAGACATCAAGGAAGAATTCCCTCATCTATTCTCCACTATCGAATCTCGAGGGCGAGATTCAATTTAAGGGGGGTATATTTGTGACACCCTCAATTTCGATTTCTGCATGCATACATATTTTATATAGAGAAACCATTTTAAAAGAAGTGGAAACAGAGAAAAAGCCAAAAAGATAGCCAAAAAGAGCCAATTCCAGTTCACTGAGAGCGTCGAAGACACTTCTCGCGGCCCGCTGGCTATGTGGCGCCTTCGGAGCTCATCCTCGTGAAGGGGGAGAGGTCCGCCGCTAAACTGGCTATGTGGCAGGCTCGGGGCTCGTCTCTGCGGAAGGGGCGAGGTCCGACCCCGTGGGACACACGTTGCTCCAGGAGCTAGCCTCTGCGGAGGAGCGAGGCCAGCCCCGCAGGACACATGTTGCCTTCGGAGCTAGTCACTGCGGAAAAGAGAGGATCAGCCGTGCGGGACACGTGTCGCTCTCGGAGCTCGTCTCCAAGAGGTCCGACCCGCGGGACACGTGTCGCTCTCGGAGCACGCCTCTGAGAGGTCTGGCCCTGCTAGACACGTGTCACTCTCGGAGCTTACCTCCAGGAGGTCCGGTCCTACTGGACATGTGTCATCCTCAGAGCTCACTTCCGAGGAAAAGACACTGCAGGACACACGTCAGTCTCGGAGCTAGCCTCCGAGAGGTCCCACCCTAAGGGAGGTCCGACACTACCTGACACGTGTCGACCTCGGAGCTCATCCCTGAGCAGAAAGGAAGTCTGACGCTGTTAGGACACGTGGCACTATCGGAGCTCACCTCCGAAGAAAGGGGAGGTCCGGCACTGACACGTGGCACATTCGGAGCTACCTCTGAAGAGAGGGGAGGTCCGATACTGACACATGGCATTCGCGGAGCTCATCTCTAGAGAGAGGGGAGGTCCCGACCACCAGACACGTGGCGCACACGGAGCTCGCCTCTGAGGGAGAGGGAGGTCCCGCCCGCCTGACACGCGGCACAACCAGAGCCCGCCTCTGAGGAAAAAGGGAAGCCCATGCCCCCACTGGACACGTGAAGCCTCCGGAGCTTATCCCTGTGGAAGGATGCGATTCTGAAGCGGTTTTGCCCTGTGCGCGAGCACCCGGTACAGAGAAAACCGACACGGTTTCTTCCACGATTGATTCCGCACCAAATCGATTAGAGATAAGTTGTTAAGATCCAAACACAAATCAAATTGGACTCTTATTTGAAATCCAATCGGAGAAGGACTCTTCTTTTTTCTTTTATAAATAGAACCCAAAACAACCCCTTGGTTGTAACATCTTTTCTAAGCCGACAACTTAGAAGCCCTAGCCCCCAAACTCGCCGAGCTTAACCCCTTCGCCGGAGTTGACCACCGGAGAGACCACTGACGAGCCAGAAACGATCACCATCGCTGGAGGAGAGCCGATGATCTGTTTTTGCTAGGAGGAAGGACCCGAAGGAAGTAAGGTAGGTCTCCATTACCACCTTACGACGTCATCGCGGTTTTCTTTGCATCTGTTCTCTTCGATCCCTTCGAACAGAAGCTTTTTCATGGACAGATCATGTGTTGATCAGTTTGATCTAGAGTCAAGATCATCGCCACGTCCAGACTTGATCTTTACACCTATGTTCATCGTAAAACCCCATGCAAACCCCTTAAAACATGCAAGAACATGCAAGAACACGTGCAAACCGATCTAATTAAAATAGCATCATAGAATTAGCATGCATATGCACCATTGCATTTTGAGTAAAGTTGTGCACGATGATTGATTGCTTTGAATCTTGTATGTGCGTGATCGTAAATAGAAGGACAAGCTCAGGGAGCTATCTACGATGAACTACAACACCTAGACTTCAAGATCCCAGAGCAACAGAAGCCACAGGAACAAGGCAGGTGCCCCTTGACCATATTGATCCCATTTTTCTAAAACCCGTTTTGTTTGCGAAAAGGTGTGTGCTTGAGTCAACTTGATGGGAAACCCTTTATAGGAGTTTACTATTTTTGTTAACCATCCTTGTCGCTAGGAAAGTTGATGAGTCGGGTATGGTCGTTTTGCTTTTTGCTTCGCTGAGTCCACTGGATATGGTGTAACACCCCAAATTTTGATTCAAAACCTTAAACCATGTTCAGAGGGGAATTTAAAAATTTTTGGACGTGTTGCATGTTTTGCAAAAATTCAAATTCAAACTGGAATTCAAATTAAACTCAAAACAGAAAAGAAATGGAAAAAAGAAAAAGAGAAAACGGGAAAAAACCGCCAGTGGGCCGAAACCGCCAGCCGGCCCAGTTTCCCCGCGCCAGCCCGCCCCCGCGCGCGCCGCGCTGTCTCTCACAGACAGGTGGGACCCACATGTCATCCCTAACCCTGAGCCCCCGCGATCCCGGACTTTTCCCCCCGAGCGCGCGCGATCGTAACCGACTGGAAACCGCGTCCCGCCGCCTGAATTCTGGTCCCAAACGACTCAAACTCGATCACAACAGACCCACCGCCCTCCCCCGGCTATAAAAACCCCAGCCCCGATCAGTTTTTCCCACGCGATCGCCGATTTTCACTCCGGTGAGCACCGAGACTTCGCCGGTGAATTCTAGCCGATCTAAGCTCGGAAACTCTGATCTAACTCGCTGGTCTTGATCCACCGCCTCCGGGGAACTTTGCAGGTGCAGAAAACCCGAAGACTTACGGTGTAAACCCAGCGCCGACGAGCTTCGCCGTGGTTTTGCCTCGGACCTCGCCGCCGATCACTTTCCAGGACCCCCGAGCTCGAGAAAACCCCCGAGGTGAGATCCCTGACCTCCCCTCTACCGATCTATGCCATAAGATCACAGTTTTAGGCAGAATTCTCGAGGATCCGAAACTTTCCGGCGAGATCGCCGCTTCCCGCCGCCGTGCGCCGCCGGCAGCGCCGCCCGCGCTCGATCAGAGCGACGTGGCTGCTTGTGCGCCGTTTATTTTAAATCGCACGGTAGACTTTAAAACCCCGCGTACCGGTTCGATGTTATAATCTCAGCCGTCGGTTTAAAAACGGACGGTCCACGTCATCCCCGCATTATAAAGACTGGAATTCTTACGTGCTACCCCCTGGGATTCTCTGGAATTGAGAGCTAGCCCCGGAAACTTCAGATCTAGCCCCTGGAACTCCAGAAAATCATGTAAATTCATTTAAAAATCAGTTTTAGCCCCTGGACTTAATAAAAATTAGGAAAAGCACCTCTGATAAGTGTAGCTAGACCCCTGGAAATTATGAAAATAATATTATAGACCCTGTAATGGGGTGAATTCATTATTTTAGCCCTGTTTAGTATTTAATCTAAAACATTTAATATGTAACTAGTGTTTAAAAATTAAAAAGGGGAATAAACATAATTGTCAAAATTAATTAAAAACTTTCTCAGTACTTAGAAAACTTTGGAGTGAGATAAAAGTATATTTTTGGGCTGAAATGAATCTGTTTCATTTATTATTCACATTTATTAGTATAGGGACACATTTTTAAGTAAAGAATAGTTATAGAAAAAATAGGGAAAATAATTATGAAATGGTCTACATCAGAAGCCAAGGTCAAAATATGATTTTAAATTATTTAGGACCAGAACCTATTCTGTTTAGGTGTTGTGTATTACTAATTTAAAAATAAAATACACAATTATGCATAGGAATATAAATCTGAAAATATAGCAACTAGTAAATGATAAATGGAGTTTCTAAAATACAAAGAATTCAGTTTAGGGTTGATAGAAATTATGAAAGCACATATGGGGAAGAATAATACTTTTCATACACACTTGGTAGTAAAAAGGTGAAGTAGTTGAATATAAGAAATTTATTGGAAACCCATATAAATAGTGTGTAAGTATGAAGGTGGACACAAAAGTAGGAATCATATACACATGGTTAAAAGTGCATGCAAGCCACAACTCAACACACATAAAGTAACCACAACACATATAATGGTAAAGAACTTTCATAAATATGAATGTGTGGTTTGTATGAAGTGTAAGTGTGAACTATGTCTTATGAATTGTTGTTTTTCTTTTGCTATGTGTGATGGTATGAAGTAGAACCTGTTCAAGAACAAGTTATTCATTTCCAAGATCAGGACTACCCATTTCAAGAGCAGCAAGAAGGAGGCAAGTGTCCTTGACCACTTTGATCCTATGCTAGGATGTGTAGATAGAATTATTTGCATTGTCAAGTTAATTATGAAACCCATGCTAGGAAGTTTCCCTAGAATTGCATTACCTTGTTTCCTTGTTGCTTGGGTTGGGATTTATTTTGTCATGTCATTTATTTACATGCATTTGCTTAGCCATGCTTAGAATGGGATATTTGGGAACTGAGATCATCAGTTTATATTACCATACTCTTGAATGAGACATTGTGAGTTATGTAGAGGTAGGGATCAAGGCAAGTTGGATGTTTTGGTTGTGTGCTGGGTGCACGAGACTTGGGTTTGTGTTTAGTACTTGCCTGGATCCTAAGGACCGGTTCATGGAGCATGTAACCCGGCTTTACAGTGCCAACCACATGCTGAGATGGGGCAGCTTGGCCAATTAATTAGGTGTATCCCCGGCGTAGTATGGGTGTGTTGGATGGTGCGGGGAGTAGGTGTCAGCTGGACTACCATATGAACCGCAAGGCTCAAGAGGGGGCCACTGCAGCGGGGTTGGAGCCTCTTGTATGCTGTTAGGGGTGAAACCTCAGTGGGCCCACGCTCGTCGGGAATCCCTTTGTAAAGGCTTCGTAGTGATCTCCTGGCTGCACACCTGGGAAGTGTGAATGTGGATCGTAGCCACTGGCATAATGGAGGTTCTTATAGTCCACCCGGCAACGGGGGATGAAATCACTACATGTGGGTACAGTGGTACAAACTCTGCAGAGCCAAAACTGTCTTGACAGCCGTGCTCATGGTTAAGAGCGGCCTGGACTTATTCATGATTAGAGGAGTGATGGTTTTGGAAATTGTGGAAGTTAAGCGGGGAGCTTAACATTGGAAATGATGTTATGGTTATTGGATTACGATGATGGGATGGGAGATTTGGACCATTTCACCTGTGTAGTAATGTAGGTGCTTAATAAGCTAAGGTGATAGGTATTAATTGCGTAGTGCTTTAACCATGAGTTCAACCTCTCCTTGTTCTAGCCATGCATGATATAATTTTCCCACACTTGCTGAGTACCATTGGTACTCAACCTTGCATATTTGTTGGTTTATATTGCTGCTCAGGTCAAGATAATGAGGTGGTGTATAATGACCAAGATTTTGGACCCGAGGAAGGATTTTAGGTTCATGAAGACCCCCGGGCAACGCCTGTGATGGAGCCCTAAAAGAATAATATTCCGCTGCTAGTTTATTTACTTGTGATGAAGTATTAGTGTCCATTGAGACATTTGCAATGTAAGACTTATTTATATTCGACACCTGGCTTGTAATAAATGATGCTTCACTATTTGTCATCACATGTATGAGAAAATGATCCTGGCATACATGTGATATTCACTTGGTTGTTTCTTCGGAAAAACTGGGTGTGACATATGGGAAGCGATAGAATGTGTCTAGCTAACTGCACTCGTATGAATAATGGTAATGAGAAACTGATGTTGATAATGGACATGAATTGGAGGGAGATCTAGGCAAGCTTGGTTTTGTGGAAGTGGTAGAATGAGATGGTGGTTTACTTGCCGTAGATCTAAGGACAGGTTCATGCCAGCCATGCCAGGAATACAGTGCCACTACAAGGCCAAATATGGGTGCGGCTTAGCTGACTAATTAGGTAAGTTGCTAGATTGTTATGGACCATGGATGGCGCGGGGAATGGGAGTCGAGTGAGGACTGCCCTGGGAACTGCATGGCACAAGAGGGGGCCCGTAGGTGGGAGAATTGGAGACTCTAGTCTGCTGGTGAAACCTTAGTGAGTCCATACATCTAGTAGCCCCTTTGTAAAGGCTATTTATGATCTCTTGGCCATGCACAGATGGTTGTGTACTGGTATAATGGGGAATCTACAGTCGCCGACGGGTGATGAAATCACAAACTTGTGGGTGAAGTGGTGCCACCTCTGTAGAGTGTAAAACTATCATGATAGCCGAGCTTACAGTCACAAGCGCCTGGATAACTCACATGATTAGATGGGATGGTTATTGGGATGGTATTTGGTTATGGTTTGGATATTGATTTAGTCATTAAGGGATGGTTTTGGGACTGTTGATTCCTGATAATAAGATTGGTTTCATGACTGTTGAGTCATGGCAATGAGCATTGATCTCGGTATGAGACGAAATTGAATATGAGATGAGATGGTAGTGAATACAAGACCGTATTCATGAGCATGAGAAAAAGTTGAGAAAGATGAATGTCTGATGGGACATGAAAAGAGGTGAAATATGATGGAGGTATGTTGATGTTTTAATTAAATATATGATGGGATTTAATTCACTTTAAGCTAGTTGCTGTTTTTATCATATTTTGTGAAATAAATTTGCTTTTATGCAATGGGCCTTTTTATACCTACCTTGTTGTAAGCTACATGTCATACTTTACGCACTTTCTGAGTACGCCATGTACCACCCTTGCATTATCATACATCATCAACAACAAGAGAGGAGTACTATGAAGACCACGTGGAGTATTAGGTGTGTAATCTACCCTTAACCTTGCCTGTGGAGTAGAGATGGAGCCACTACTGCTGCTTAGTTTGCTTCCGCTATAGTTTAGAAGACTTCCGCTGCTAGAATAAGACTTCCGCTGCTAAGATAAGACTTCCACTGCAATAAAGATTGATGTAATAAAGTACTTGAATCTATTCATTCATGGTTATATATATTCTGAGTTCAGTTTGCGAATTATATGTGTATGTGTGATGAATATCCTAGGCACACATACGCATCAGACCAGGTTCTGTGGTTTTTCCACAGAACCGGAGCGTCACACCCAGAGTCCTAAATATTAACAATTTGTTATTTTAGTTCCTTTTTCAACATTTTTATTAATGCAATAATGATTATTACATGTCGGTACTACGTTCCTCACCAAATAGAAAATCCTAACCGGCTTACACCGGCATATACGTATTCAACGGTGGCACTAAGACGGTCACTCGCAAATGTGTTCCACTCGGACTACGGTTTCGTGGTTAGTACCTGCATAAATTTCGCGCAATCGTCAAGTCCGGCTGCACACACGGTCCCAATACAGTTTCATACACCCGTCCGTCATCACTCGCTCAGGCGCATGCAAAACCATCATGTTGCAACGTCCGGACGTGTATTCCCTAAAGGTCCCGTCCGGCCGCCTGAGACCTGAGTTTATGAATTTTATCGACACTTTTGACTTTCTTGATTTCGACCCAGATGGCCATTCGTGCATGCAAAACCATCAAGTTGCACCGTGCAAATGTGTATTTCATCAAGGTCCCGTCCGGCCACCCGGGGCCGAGTTCTAAGTTTTACCGACTTTACCGATCCCAGATGGCCATCCACACATGGAAAACTATCAAGTTGCACCGTCATGATGTGTATTACGTCAAGGTCCCGTCCGGCCGCCCGGGACCAGAGTTCGTGAGTTTTACTGACTTTCCGGATTAGGACCCAGATGACCATCCGCGCATGCAAAACCATCAAGTTGCAATGTCCATACGTGTATTCGCTCAAGGTCCCATCCTGCCGCCTGAGACCCGAGTACGTGAGTTATACCAACTTTCCCAATTTTGACCCTGATGTCCATCCGCACATGCAAAACCATCAAGTTGCACCATGTGAATGTCTATTCTGTCAAAGTCCCATCTGGCCGCAAGGGACTCGAGTTCGTAAGTTTTACCTACTTTTCCAACATTCTCGATTTTGACCCAGATGACCCTCCGCGCATGCAAAACTACCAAGTTGCAACATCCGGATTACGACCCGGATGGCCATCCGCACAAGCAAAACCATCAAGTTGCAACATCCGGACGTGTATTCCCTCAAGATCATGTCCGGCCGCCCGAGACCCGAGTTCGTGAGTTATACCGACTTTCCCGATTTCGACCCCGATGACCATCCATGCAAGAAAAACCATCAAGTTGGACTATCTGGATGTTTATTCCATCAAGATTCCATCTGACCTCCCAGGACCCGAGTTCGTGAGTTTTACTGACTTCCCCGACTTACTCGGTTTTGACCCAGATGACCATCCGCACATGCAAAACCATCAAGTTGCACCATGTGAACGTGTGTTCCGTCAAAGTCCCGTTTGGCCTGAAGGGACCCGAGTTCGTGAGTTTTACCTACTTTTCCGACTTTCTCGATTTTGACCCAGATGGCCCTCCGCGCATGCAAAACCATCAAGTTGCACCTTCCGAACGTGTATTGCATCAAGGTTTCATCTGGCCACCCGGGATCCGAGTTCGTGAGTTTTACTGACTTTCCCGACTTTCCTGAATTGTACCTAGATGGCCATCGGCGCATGCAAGACTATCAAGTTGCACCGTACGGATGTGTCTTACATCAAGATCCTATCCGGCCGCCCGGGACTCGAGTTTGTGAGTGTTCCAGAGCTTCCTGATTTTGACCCAGATGGCCATCCGCGCATGCAAAACTATCAAGTTGTACCGTCTGAACGGGTACTCCGTCAAGGTCCCGTCCGATGGCACGGGATGACCTCATCATTGACCCAGATGGTCATCTGCACATGCAAAACCATTCAATTGCACCATCCGAATGTGTATTCCGTCAAGGCCCCGTCTTGCCGCTCGGGACTCGAGTTAGTGAGTTTTACACACTTTCCCGATTTTGGCTGATGGAGGGGGTAGCCCGATCTTCTCGAAGAACACGACAATGGGCGTGAAGATAACTTGTGAGACGCTCACGAACTCTCCGGCTGTTCCCCTGCTGCCAATGCAACAGATATCAACCCTATGGATATTCGCGACACTACACACTTGTGCTCGCAGCCACCCACCACAAAGCAGTTTGCAATCAACCAATTCCGACAGATCACATTTGATTTTCATAATCGAAGAATCACCAAATCGCAACAAAATGGTGAAGGGAAAAATACTCCAGATCGAAACAAAGTGGAATATTTGATCTCAGATGAATGCATACAGCAATTCAGTTCTGGAATTTCGTGAACATGTTTAACGCCTCCCTAAAGCCACGTCCTACAAGAGTACATACGGGACTCCTGGCTGTCCAAAACATGTTTGGTAACAAATAAATCTCAGATATAACTTCCATAAATAAAACAGACTTTATTTGGAAGGAAATAGAAATGACTGTCAACTTTATTTATTTGCCATGACCTGTATATGTCTTCCCATAAAATGAGGTCATACTTATTGGAAATTATTTAGAGTTATCTTTCCAACGGATATTTATTTGCATGATTTGGAGTTCGGGAAAGAAATTTGCAGCTGTTTCAATTTTAGAGCTTCTGGTTGCCATAACCGAAACTGGATTGATTTTCATGATCAATTCTTTAATGGTGGTGCTCCTGCCTTCCTCTCCTCTCTCATGTACTCCTTGATGTGGAGATCCAACTTGCAATAATCTTCACATATCTCCTCTCCTCCACATGCTATGGATGCATCAACTTCAAATCTAATCATGCAAACATGCAAAGACTTAAATAATACAAAATTCTCATTTGTAAAAGTATTATATTCACTAGGAGAGTATTCACCTGGTGTTCTAATAGTTTGGCACGTGCTCTTGTAATTGGTCCATATGTAGATCATTGGGTTCATGTTGAACGTCAACCAGACCACCAATGTCAAGAATAGGAGAAGATGGTAAAGCGCTAGGGATGACCTCATCATCCCCCCTTCAAAAGACGTCGTCCACGACGAGTCAAGGTTGTTACCATCATATGGTGCAAAATCAGCAACATTAAAAGTATTACTGACACCAAACTCATCACTAGGGAGATCTATCTTGTAAGCATTATTATTGATCTTGGCAAGCACTTTATAAGGTCCATCACCTCGAGGCAGCAACTTAGACTTGCGCAGTTCAGGAAATCTGTCTTCACGGAAGTGTACCAACACCATGTGACCTGGTTGAAACAACACCTCCTTTCTCTTCTTATTGACATGATCAGAATTGTACTTGCCCTTCTTTTCAATTGCTTCTTTTGTCTTGTCATGTATCTTCCGCACAAAATCTGCCCGCTTGATGCTTCCATGTTGACTCTCTCTTGAATTGAGAGCGGCAGCATATCAAGTGGGGTAATGGGTTTAAAACCATAGACCATCTTGAATGGACATAACTGTGTTGTTGAGTGCACCACCCTGTTATAGGCAAACTCGACATGTGACAAACACTCCTCCCACACTCGCAGGTTCTTCTTGATCATGGATCGCAGCAACGTTAAAAGTATGCGATTTACCACTTCCGTTTGTCCATCTGTTTGGGGGTGACAAGTAGTGCTGAATAATAACTTTGTCCCCAGCTTTCCCCAAGTATCTTCCAAAAGTAGCTCATGAACTTCATATCACGATCAGAAACGATCGTCTTTGGCACTCCATGTAAGCGCACAATGTCCCTGAAAAACAGATAGCAATATGCGACGCAGCGTCGCTCTTGTGGCATGCAATAAAATGTACCATCTTAGAAAATTGACGGACTACCACAAAAATTGAATTATGTCCTCTCTTTGTCCTAGGCAATCCTAACACAAAATCTATGTTTATATCTTCCCATGGTGTAGTAGGGGCAGGAAGAGGGGTATGCAAACCATGAGATTTCAGCTTGGACTTTGACCTGTGACAAGTAATGCATCGCCGCACAAATCTGTCCACATCGTGCCACATCTTAGGCCAATAAAAGTGATAAGCAAGCGTAAGCAAAATCTTCTCACGTCCAAAATGTCGCATCAAACCTCGGGCATGTGATTCCTGCAATAACAACAAGCGCACGGATGATTTAGGAATACATAGTTTATTACCTCTAAACAAGTAGCCTTCGTGTATATGATATTTTTCCCATGCTTTCACATCTGTACACAACTTATATGGTGTTGAGAAATCAGGATCAGTAGCATATAAGTCACACAAACTCTCTAAACTAGAAACTTTAACATCCATGTGCCAATAACATACTTTTTGGAGAGAGAGCATCAGCGACAACATTATCTTTACCCTTTGTATACTTAATGATGTATGGAAAAAACTCAATGAATTCAACCCATTTAGCATGTCGTTTATTTAAATTGGACCGACTTTTCAAAAATTTCAATGCCTCATGATCAGAATGTATGGTGAATTCTTTTGGCCACAGATAATGTTGTCAAACCTCAAGAACGCGGACAAGAGCATATAATTGTTTATCGTAAACTGGACAATTCCACCATTCAACTTTTCAGAAAAATATGCAATCGGTCTATCCTCTTGCATCAACATACCACCAATACCAAGTCCACTAGCGTCACATGCGACCTCAAATTGTTTAGTAAAATCAGGAAGTGCAAGTAATGGTGCAGCAATGAAATGATGTTTCAGTTCATCAAAAACATTTTCTTGGGCTGTGCCCCATACAACAACACTTTCTTTGTAAGCTCATTCAAAGGTGCAGAAATGGTACTAAAATCCTTTTATTCTAATTTGATGATAACCACTACACAAATCAATTTTTGAAAACAACACAGCATCACTAAATTCGTCTAGCATATCTTCTAACTGTGGAATAGGATGACGATATCGAATAATAATGTTATTAATTGCTCTACAATTTATGCACATGCGCCATGTACCATCTTTTCTAGGAACTAAAATGATAGGAACATCACAAGGACTTAATCTCTCATGAATGTACCCTTTGTCGAGAAGCTCTTGTACTTGTTTCTGAATTTCCTTTGTCTCATCGGGGTTGGTGTAGTATGGCGCATAGTTGAGCAGCGACGTTTCCGGAATCAAATCAATTTGATGCTCTATCCCTTGCAATGGTGGCAACCCAGCAGGGACCTCCTCCGGAAACACATCGCTGAATTCCTGTAAAACATTAGAGACACTAATAGAGAGAGGTGTCATATCATTAGAAAATAAAATTTTACCCTTGTACATAAGCACAAGAGGTATAGCTGTAGGATCCTCACAAAACTCTCTTAAATCTAATTTAGTGGCTAGCATTACTAAGATATTAACTCCCCCACGTTTCTTTTTACCACTCAGATTTGACTTGTGGCTCTCACTCACTGAAAGTGGAGTCTCTTGCCTATCTAATCTCTCACGCTCTTTCTCACAATTGACTTCAATCTTCTGGCGAGACTCATTGACAATATGTTGCGCTGTCATAGGTTGCAAAGTAATTTTCTTGCCATTCCAATTCAGGTTATAAGTGTTGGCTCTCCCATCGTGACGAACATCTCGATCATATTGCTAAGGGCGGCCCAACAGCAAGTGACATACAGTCATAGGAACCACATCACACTCAACAGTATCTTTTGTATGGTCCAATATGAAACTCTACTCGCACTATATAGCTTATCTTCATCTCTCCACTATCACTCAACCACTGAATGTAATAAGGATTGGGGTGCGGAAAGTATTTCAGGTTTAGCTTGGTACAAAGCTCTTTGCTGGCCAAATTATGACAACTACCACCATCATTAATAACTTTGCTCGCTTTGCCAGGACAAACGACAGCCTTTGTTTGAAACAAATTGCACCGCTGATCTGCAGAACTAGGAGTAACACCCAACACCTTTGGCGAGCAAACAATAGTGAGTAAATGTGTCGCATAAGCATCCAGTGAACCATCCTCATCCTCCCAACAACCTGATTCTGGATCAGCATCATCCCTGGTCTCATACTCAGCGGTTTCTTCATTGATTAACATAACCTTTCTATTAGGACAATCTTTCTTGAAGTGGCCCCGGCCACCACATCTATGACAATTCATGTCCCTATTTTCTGGGCGTGGCATAGAAGAACCAGCAACACTACGGCAGGTTGCGATGGCTTCTTAGTATTTGAAACCATCAAATCTGATTTGGACGAAGCATTCCCACGAAATCCAACGGTAGGGTTATGTGTAGGCTCCACACTAGGTGCTGTACACAGTGGAAAACGACCTCTATTGGCTGAAGAATGAGGTGTAAACATGGCATCATCAACAAACTGCACTTCTGCCTCACGTGATTGATGTAATAAATCTGTCATGTCAAAATACTGGTGATGCCGAACAATGCGCTTGATCTTATAATTCAAACCAGCAAGAAAACACTGCATTGTTTGTTCGGGCTGTTCGCACACTCGATCACGCTGCATGATCAACCCCATCTCTTGAAAATAATCATCAACGGACAAAGGGCCTTGCTTCAAATTGGCAATCTTTCATAGAGAGAACGAATATAGTTGTGCGGGACAAAACGGGCACGCAACTCCTCCTTCATAGCTCTCAATGTAACAATGGGTGGATGACCATCATAAATTCTAGACTGCACTAAATTGTCCCACCGAATCAAAGCGTAGTCATAAAATTCAGAAGATGCTAACTTTATTTTCTTGTCCTCTGTGTACTCATGCATACGCCATAATTTTTTCACTTTCAGCTCCCAACAGAGATACTCTTCAACATCAGTAGAACCCAGAAATTTGGGCATGGTGAATTTTAGTTTGCCCAGCCCATCCTCATCACGGTGGACTGGTTGTGCAAAATTAAGATCATCAAATTGGCGACACACACGGTGGGGAATAAATCCACGGGCTCCACCAGCTTGGCCTCCAACACAGCCTTCATTACCACGATCACCAGCTGGCTAGCTAGACGGTACCAAGCATCGGGGGCGTGAGGATCAGCACCACCTTGTATACTTGTTTCGCCATCATCATCATGCTGACGACGTTGCTGATGATCAACCGATGCTTGCAGAGCTGGCATAGCTTGCTGCATTGCAGTGAGAGTTTGCTGAACTTCAGTAACATGTCGTTGGGTGTCGGTGATGATTTCAGTGGCTTCCTTGAGGCCCAAGTCCACATTCTGGACACCCTCATAAAGAGGATCTGTTGCATTCAAAATTTGCCGCTGAAGATGATCACGAAGAGCCTCATATTCATTCCAATGTACCACATCAGTAGGACTCTTTTTCTGAGTCACATCAATCTCCTTTGAAGACATAGTTAGCTCGCACAAGAATATAAAATGTATATATATGTGGAAAACACTCAACTCACTCAAAACTGAAAGAACCAAGGTATCTTACCGTTCCAAAGTGAATTAATATAGCTTACCAACTTATATGGGCAGTACTTGCACAGATGTGATGTGGAAAATATCGAGGGTCAATACTATCACACGACAAACCAGGGTATATGGTGGAGCTTGGTTGGGATACCTAACAACACCAATTCGCAAATCCTAGCGCTGATCGTATGAGAACAGGAAAACAAGATGGAACGCACACGGTGGAGAGGAAATGGCTAATTGCAACTCAAAAAAATGAGCTTAACAATGGTGTATGTTGTAGTAATGTTCGTGTTGCAATGAACAATGATGGATGCTAACAAATAGTGCGGGTTCTACAGGCATAAGATTGCTCAATCTGAACAAGCTCCACAACTGAAACTTAAGTATAAAAGGTCCAGATTCCAGGACAGAGCCGTATGAGGGATTCTAGGCTTTTTTTCTTTCTTTTTCTTTTTTTTGTTACTGTTCTTGCTTGAAAATAGAAGTAAACACTTAGTTGCAACAAGGGAGGCGACCAGCAACTAGAAATTAAAAAATGATGTTATCTAGGCTATGACAAAAATCTAAACCTGATGTATGAATTTTTTATGGCTTTTTCTGGATAGGACGAAAAAGAAACTAACCTTTGGGATGGAAAATTGCTCACCGAGTAAACGCTGGAATCTGATACCAAGATGATGATGAAGGGGGTAGCCCAATATTCTCGATGAACACGACAATGGGCGTGAAGATAACTTGTGAGACGCTCACGAACTCTCCAGCTGTTCCCTGCTGCCAATGCAACAGATATCAACCCTATGGATATTCGCGGCACCACACACTTGTGCTCGCAGCCACCGAGCACGAAGCAGTTTGCAGTCAACCAATTCCCAATGGAATTACAGATCACACTTGATTTTCAGAATGGAAGAATCACCAAATCGCAACAAAATGGTGAAGGGACAAATACTCCAGATCGAAATAAAGTAGAATATTTGATCTCAAATGAATGCATACAGCAATTCAGTTCTGGAATTTCATGAACTTGTTTAACACCCCCCTAAAGCCACGTCCTACAAGAGTACATATGGGGCTTCTGGCCATCCAAAACATGTTTAGTAATAAATAAATCTCAGCTCTAACTTCCATAAATAAAACAGACTCTATTTGAAAGGAAATAGAAATGAATGTCAACTTTATTTAGTTGTCACGACCTATAAATGTCTTCCCATAAAATGAGGCCATACTTATTGGAAAGTATTTGGATTTATCTTTCCAAGATATTTATTTGCATAATTCGGAGTTCGGGAAAGAAATCTGCAGCTGTTTCAATTTTAGAGCTTCTGGTTGCCATAACCAAAACTGGATTGGTTTTCATGATCAATTCTTTAATGGTGGTGCTCCTGCCTTCCTCTCCTCTCTCATGTACTCCTTGATGTGGGGATCCAACTTGCAATAATCTTCACATATCTCCTCTCCTCCACATGCTATGGATGCGTTTGCTTCAAATCTGATCATACAAATATTGCAAAGACTTAGATAGTACAAAATTCTCATTTGTAAAAGTATTATATTCTACTAGGAGAGTATTCACCTGGTGTTCTAATAGTTTGGCACGAGCTCTTGTAATTGGTCCAATACATAGATCATTGGGTTCATGTTGAACTTCAACCGGACCACCAATGTCATGAATAGGAGAAGATGGTAAAGCGCTAGGGATGACCTCATTATTGACCCAGATGGCCATCCGTGCACGTAAGAACTTCTAGTTGCACCATCAGAACGTGTATTCCGTCAAGGTCCAGTCCGGCGTCCCGGGACCCAAGGTCATGAGTTTTTTTGACTTTCCCAATTTTGACCCAGATGGCCATCCGCGCATGAAAAACCATCAAGTTGCACCGTCTGGACGTGTATTCCGTCAAGGCCTCGTCAGGCCGCCCGAGACTCGAGTTCGTGAGTTTTACCAACTTTCTCAATTTTGACCAAGATGGCCACCCGCGCATGCAAAACCGTCAAGTTGCACCATCCGAACGTGTAATCCGTCAAGGTCCCGTCCGGCCGCCCAGGACCCAAGTTCATGACTTTTACCGACTTCCCAACAATCTCGATTTCGACCCAGATGTCCATCCACGCATGCAAAACCATCAAGTTGCACCGTCTGGACGTGTATTCCGTCAAGGTTCCGTCTGGCCGCCCGAGACCCGGGTTCGTGAGTTTTACTTTCCCGATTATGACCCAGATGGCCATCCGCGCATGCAAAACCATCATGTTGCAACGTCCGGATGGGTATTCCCTCAAGGTCTCGTCCGGCCACCCGAGACCCAAGTTCGTGAGTGATACCGACATTCCTAAATTTGACCCAGATGGCCATCAGTGCATGAAAACCATCAAGTTTTACCGCCCGGTCGTGTATTCCATCAAGTTCCCGTCCGGCCTCCCAGGACCCGAGTTCGTGGGTTTTGCCGACTTTCTCGATTTCGACCCAGATGGCCATCCGCGCATGCAATACCATCAAGTTGCACCATCCAAACGTGTATTCCGTCAAGGTCCCATCCGGCCGCTCGGGACCCAAGTTTGTGAGTTTTACCAACACTCCTGATCTTTCTCAATTTCGATCCAGATAGCCATCCACGCATGCAAAACCATCATGTTGCATCGTCTGGACATGTATTCTGTCAAGGTTCCGTCTGGCCACCCGGGACTCGAGTTCATGAGTTCTACCAACTTTCCCGATTTGGACCCAGATGGCCATCCGCACATGCAAAACCATCATTTTGCACAGTCCGGACGTGTATGCCATCAAGGTCATGTCCGGCTGCTCGGTACCAGAGTTTGTGAGTTTTCCCGAATTTCCCGACTACAAACCAGATGGCCATCTGCACATTCAAAATATTAAGTTGCACCATCCGGACGTGTATTCCGTCAAGGTCCCGTCCAGCCGCCCGGGACCCGAGTCCATGAGTATTACTGACTTTCACGACTTCTCCAAATTTGACCAAGATGGCCATTGTCGCATGCAAAACCATCAAGTTGCATCGTGCAAACTTGTATTCCATCAAGGTCCTGTATGGCCAGCCGGGACTTGAGTTCGTGAGTTTTACCGACTTTCCCGATTTCGATCCAGATGGCCATCCGCGCAAGCAAAACTATGACGGGAGGAGATGAGCCCGAGTAGGAGCCACCCCTTGCTGAGACCAATAATGAAGGTGATGAAGGGGCCAACCATTCAGTTCAAGAATTTCGGACCAATGGAATGGAAGGAGGACACACATCCAGGGAGCTCAAAAAATTTCTGGATTGCTGCAGCTTATACCCGGAGTATCTCCTCAAGAAAGTCACTCGTCGGGGACATGAAGAGTGGAAGACTGATGTAACCATCCTATCTAACGGTAGTGTTGTCACTCGGCACTTCACACCCACATGGAGAGATACAAGGGCAGAAGCTGTCGATGATGCTGCATGGAAAGCACTCATCGGACTGTGCGACGCCTTCCATGAGGAGCTTGAGGGCACCACTTTTGAGCTGCACCCGTGTCGGAAGAGTGGCACAAGGGAGATCGTTGGACCCCATGTAACAACCCTTTCCAACCCACAAGCTGCTGACAAGTCTCAAAGGTTGCTCGTGGAGTTAGAAAACCGCTACGCAAGCGCACAAGAAGAGATCCGTTACCTCCGCAAGAAGCTGTACTTGCTGGAAAAACAGAAAGAGACTCGTGCCAACGCGGGAGCTAATGGAGCACCAGCGCCATCTAACCCTACATGGACTGCCGACTCACCATGGCGTGCGCCCATGTATGGACCACCCCCGTCACATGGCGAGAACAACACCGGTTCACATGATTAAGTTTAGGATTCCCATTGTATAAGTTGTAATAGGAACATTTAAATCGTAGTAGCTTAAATAAGAATAGTGTTCTGAATTTTTGTGATGATTGCATGTGTTTATGTGCTGATGTGAGATGCTTCGGCACGTGTTCACATCCTCATATAGGCTGATATTAATAAAAGGAGTTGCTTAGTCTCATATACCTTGATGCATATAGTTGAGAAATTGCTTCTTTCAATTCTAAATTCTATTCCGAAAGTAAGCCTTAAAATAAGGGGGTAGACTTTCTTGCAAACCTTATTGTCCTGGATTCCCAAGTGATTGACATAATATTTGGAATGTATTGGCTAAGCAAGCACAACAGAGTGATTCAATATGCTGAGAGGATCGTGTAGTTGACAAGTGTCCACGGTACTCGTATTAAGTTTGAGGCAGCCCAACCGGCAACCGAGAAGGCAGCGCTGAACCACATTGAAGAAGTGACATTGGAAAGCATTCCGGTGGTTCAAGAATATTCAGATATGTTCCCGGGAGAACTTCCAGGTATGCCAACTGACCGGGTCATTGAATTTGCCATTGATTTAGTACCTAGAACTGCACCTATAGCGAAAAGGCCGTATAGGTGCCCGCTAATGAACTAGTGGAACTTAAGAAGCAAATTCAGGAGCAGCTAGAAAAGGATTTTATAGGCCCAAGCTCGTCACCATAGGGAGCCCCCGTGCTCTTCGTAGACAAGAAAGATGAGACCCAAAGGATGTGTGTGGATTATAGGTCTCTCAATGAGGTCAAGAATAAATAACTGCTGCCCCGTATAGAGGACCTGTTCGACCAAATGAAAGGTGCCCGAATTTTCTCAAGATTGATCTTTGGTCGGAATAATTCCAGCTAAATATTAAGCCCTCCGACATACCCAAGACTGCATTTCGAACACGGTATGGTTCGTATGAATATACCGTATGTCTTTTGGGTTAACGAATGCACCCACATACTTTATGTACCTCATGAATAAGGTCTTCATGGAGTACTTGGACAAGTTCGTCGTGGTTTTCATCGATGATAGCATTGGTGTATTCGAAAAGAGAGGAAGAACATGAAGAACACTTGAAATTGACATTGCAGAAACTGCGAGAGCATCAATTGTATGCCAAGTTCAGCAAGTGTCAATTTTGGCTAAAGGAGATATCGTTCCTAGGCCACATCATCTCTGAGGGAGGAGTATCGGTTGATACTGGAAAAGCGGGAGACGTTTTAAAGTGGAACCAACCGCAGAATGTGAGAGATATTCAGAGTTTCCTTGGGATGGCTGGATACTACCACCGGTTCATCAAGGATTTCTCCAAAATAGCGAAGTCTATGACTGAATTGCTAATGAAGGGAAAAGCATTTCAGTGGAAACCAGTGTGCCAAGAAAGCTTTGAGGAACTCAAGAAAAGACTAACCACAGCGCCGTTATGGTATTGCCGGACGTGAGCAAGAGCTTCGACATATATTGTGACACATCAAGACAAGGGCTTGGATTTTTGCTCATGCAACAAGGACAAGTGGTAGCCTATACGTCAAGGCAACTAAACAAACACGAGCTGAATTACCCCACACATGACTTGGAACTTGCAGCCGTGGTACATGCCTTGAAGATTTGGAGACATTATATTCTTGACCACCGATGTGAGATCTACAGGGGTCACAAAAGACTCAAGTATATATTCACGGAAACGGATCTGAATTTGAGGCAACGTCGATGGTTGGAACTCATCAAGGATTATGATGTTGGAATAAACTATCATCCCGAAAAGACCAATGTAGTAGCTGATGTGTTGAGTCGAAAGGGAGCATGTCACCAACTCACGGTTCGGGAGCTGTCACCCGAACTGCGTAAGGAGTTCAAACGGTTGCATCTCGGGTTCTTGAACGAGATGGAGGTGATAGAACTGAACTCCTCGCTGGAACAAGAGATACGAGATGGCCAAGCAACGGATGAGGAAATCAAGAATATCAAGAAAAGAATCCTACAAGGCATAGAAAAGGATTTTAAGGAAGACGATAAAGGCACACTTTGGTTAGGAAAAAGGATTTGTGTGCCTAACGTGAAGCACATCTGCGACACGATATTAAATTAGGCACATGACTCACCTTATTCCATACATCCCGGCTGTACAAAGATGTACAAGGATCTGAAAACTTGCTATTGGTGGGATGGTATGAAAAGAGACATAGCTGAATATGTTGCCTTATGCGATACGTGCCAACGGGTGAAAGTCGAACATCAAAGACCCGCTGGACTGTTGCAGCCATTGAAAGTACCTGGGTGAAAGTGGGAAGATGTCGAAGTGTGCGATCGACACTTCCCCCGGGCCTGCACTGGGCAGCCCGCGGAGGTTCTTTTTTCGGAGGGGCTAGTTCCTAGCGGAGAGCTTGCGCGGATGGACGAGTTAGTGAGAGCTTGACACGGGAAGTTTTATGTGGTTCAGGCCGCCGGAGCGTAAAACCCTACGTCCATGGCGAGCTATGGAGCTCGCTGTATTGCTTGCTGCTCAGGGCCGGGGGCCTGAGCTTGGGGGTGAGTTACAGCTTGAGAGTGTATGGCTAGCGTATGAGTTGCAGAATGCGAACCCTTGCTATCGACGCCTACCCGAGCCTTTTATAGTCCAAGGCTCGGGCGGCTTACAAGGGAAGCCGGGACCCGACAGGTGGTCCCGGGAAGATTGTCTATTATCTACTGTATCTGTAGTTATGCCGGTGGTTGCCTCCGGTCGAAGGCTTCTGAGTCTTCCTTTTGCCGCCCTGCCCATGCCGCGCACTAGTCATAGTGGTTGATGACGGCGCAGGCGGCATGGGATGTCTTGTCGCGGCGTTTATTACCTGGCAGGTTCTGACACCGCGCGCCAGTCTGTGATGCGACTGGGCGCAACGGCACCTGACAGGCGCGTGCTCCGCGTTTCCGCGTCTTGGGAAGACGCGGGCCTTGAATACCTTGTACGGGCAAGGTGTGGGGCGCCTTTACGCCCGCTGCCTACCGCTCGGGGGCGGGCAGCACCGTTCTTCTGGCCACGTGGCGGGTCCGGAGCCCTTTTCTGAGGAGAGAAGGGTCCGGCCTGCGGGGCACGTGGAGCCTCCGGACCTCTCCCCGCGGAGGGGGAGGTCCGGCTTCTGCATGCCACGTGGCGGGCCCGGAGCTCACCTCTGAGGAGAGGGAGGTCCGTCCCCGCTGGACGCATGGCGTCTTCGGACCTCTCTCCCGCGGAGGGGGAGGTCCGGCTTCTGTATGCCACGTGGCGGGCCCGGAGCTCTCCTCTGAGGAGAGGGAGGTCCGGCCCCGCCAGACGCGTGGCGCCTTCGGAGCTCTCCCTGCGGAGAAGGGCGAGCACCTTAGGCATTTTACCCTGTGCGCGGGGGTACCCCATATCTCAGGTACCGACAGTGGCCCCCGGGCCCATCTAGGGGGAGATAGCGAGCCTGAGGTGGGACCTCCGTCTCTTCCGATCCGCGCACTTTCTCTAAGTCCCGACTTGACCGCTGCCGGAGCACGAACGGCCGCGGGGTCGTGAGAGCGTGCGCCCACTTGATGATTGCTTTTACTGTGGTGGTTCCCAAGGCTGCCACTTCTGCACGTTGCGGCGCTTTCTTCGGGAACCGCCGAAGGGCCTTGCCGGCTCATCTTCTCAGGAGACTGACTCCTTGACCCCACCGCTTTAGTTAAGCAGCTTGGGCCCAGCTTTCATTGGCGCCCAGTCTCGGAGCCGGCGAGGTCGCCGATGTGATGTTTCCGGAGGTTTTCGAATTACCTCGAACCATCCCTGGAAAGTTTTAAAAGGTGATCTCACCCGCATCGCGGCTTCCCTTCGCATTGCGCTCGTACTTCCCTTGAACTCTTGCGCCCCGGCTCTCCTACCCTTGCGCCTTCTTTCGCTATGGCTTCCAACTTGCTTCCGACGCGCCTCGTTCGCTCCTCCGAGCTCGGGCCAGTGCGCAGGCTGCTGGGCTGGCGCTCGGAAGAGCAGAAGCATCGGCTCCGCCGAGGATCTCTCCCCCTGGTCCTGGGAAAGGGGGAGATGGTCTTCTTTACCGCTTATGCTCTGGCGGGGTTCGTTCCACCGATTTCTTCCTTCTTCGTCACCCTGCTGGAGACATACGGTCTCCAACTCCACCATCTCTCCCCCAACTCCCTCGCAATGGCGGCAGTTTTTGTCCACTTCTGCGAGATGTTCGTGGGGGTGCACGCCTCCGTGACGCTCTTCCGCCACTTCTTTGTGCTGCGTACGACCGGACGCGGCTCAAAGACTCAGATGGGGGCGTATTACTTCCAGCATCGCTGCAAAGACCCCAAGGTCTCCGGATACCTTCTGCCCTTCAGCGCATCAAGGTGGGAGAACTGGAGGGAGAGCTGGGTGGTAGTGCAGGCCGATGAGCACGATCGCCTACAACTCCCAACCGCCAGCCCAACCACCGATCGCCGCTTCTGGGAGGAGATCCCTGAGCTGGAGCAGGAGTACACTCCGGTCTTGGAGCGGATCCGGTTCTTGGCCAACGAGGGGCTGACATCTCTGATGGTGCTGATGGACTTTGTGTCACGCCGCATTGCTCCCTTGCAGCAACGCAGCCGCCCAGCGTGGTACTACACCGGTGAGCAGGACTGTACCAGGCTGGAGAGAGGCCCCGACTCTGTCCCTTCCGACGAGGAGCTGGAGGAGATGGTGAGCAAGGTGAGTGGTGACTATATTCCCAGCGGCGTCCCCGTCCTTCCGCCTTCTGCCACTCCCCTCTTCTTGGAGCCTCAGAGGAGGTCAGAGCTCCTGCGGAAGATGCCGAACCTTGATGATATCGGGATTGCCGTTCGTCAGGTCGGGGATGCCTTCCGGGGCATCACCATTCCAGGAACCGAGCACCCCGAATCAGGGCATGAGGCATCCACTGCTGCCAAACCTTCCCCCAGAGCCGACGGAACCCAAGCCGCCGATAAAGGGAAAGGTAAAGAGGCGGCCCCCGGGCATCTAGAGAAAAAACGTGCTCGGTCTCCTCCAAGGGTGCCGCCTGTGCCAATCCAGGGTGCCGGAGCTACCTTGCTTCCATCTTCCGGAGGTGCTGGTCCATCGGGTAGCGACCCGAAGAGGTCCCGAGTGTCCCTCCCCGGCGGGTCTCTCCCTAGATAGCAGCCGTCCGAATCAGCCCAAGTATCTCGCCATCCTCCCTCGAGCGGCGGGGCTCCCAGGACGGATGTTGGTGCGGCGACGCCGGCGAGCGCGCCGGAGGTCCAGGCGTCCCATTCCGCGACCGTTCCAGCCGCTGGTCCTGGTAGTTCAGCTACAGCCCAGAGGCCAGTGCAGCAAGCTCGCTGGAGCGCTCATGCCGCTCAGTAAGTGTTATTCTTTCTGACTTATAGGAGTAGAGCTCCTGCCTCTTCTCTTATTCTGAGGGCTTCTTCTTCTTTGCAGGGACCGACCGGCTGCCAGGGGCGGGCCTCTTATCCAGCCGCCTTCAACCAGCGGGGGCTCCGCGCCTCGGCACTTGGGGGCCGCGGCGGCCCCCATAGATCCCAAATCGACGGGGGCAGTGGCCTCAGTGGCCGCATCTGCTCCTACCCGCCCTCCTTCACCAGCCCAGAAGCCAGGTCTTGAGACCGGGAGGGCCGCTGTAGGTGTGCCTGTTGGCCCCCTGGCCTGCTTAGGACAGCGCCCCCCCGTAGCTGCCGAGGCGCCGGCGCTCCTGCCGGTCTTGGACTCGTCCGGGGGGTCCAGCGGCGCGACTCCTGCTCCCCCTGCTCCGGTACCCATGTGGGACGCCATGGAGCGTGCCCAGACCAGCTCCCGGCAGCTCCAATCTGCCTTTGAGCAGGAGCGGAAGGCATTGGCCGGCGAGAGGGACCGCCTTCTCAGCTGGCAGCAGCGGGCCCGGGCGGACCTCGACTCAAGGCAGTCAAGGCTTGAGGCCATGAATGCTCTGCTTGGCGCCCAGAAGAAGGCCATTAGACGCTTGGAGCTAGAGGCCCAGCGGGTTCGTGCCACCTACCGTGAGGCTCTGGCCAAAGCTGAAGCCAAAGCCAAGGAGTGTTCCGCCGCCGCGGAGGAGTTGCAGCTGCAGGTAGCCCGTCGGGAGCATGCCGTCGCTGATCGGGAACGTGCTGCTGCGGACGAGGAGGAGAAGACCACCGCTCGGCTGAGGGCCAAGGTGGAGGAGCTAAGGGCTCGGACTGAGGAGTTGGAGCTCCGTGAGTCGGCTGTCGCCGCGAGGGAGGAGCAGTCTTCCAAGGAGCTTCAGGCGGCGATGGATCGCGAGCTAGCGGCCCGTCAAGAGGTAGAGAGGCTCCAGTCCCTGCAGACTGCCGAGGCCCAGGCGGTCTGGCACTTCATTGCTAAGGCGGGATCCGCCTTGGCTCCTCTTGGTTTTAGCCCTGTGCAGGTGGAGACCCCAGCACGGCCGGTGTCCGAAGCGGCCCCAGCCCTTGAGTCTCTCGGCGACGAGCTAGGTCGTCTTGAATCAGTGATCGCCGACGAGCTGGAAGCGGAAGGTCGGGGCCTTGCGAAGGAGGTTGCGACGCACGTTCTGTCGTGCTTCGTTAGCCGAGACCCTTCCTTTTCCCTGGGGCCGGTCCGTTTAGGACCCATCGCCGACCAGGAGGAAGCTGCCAGGGCCGAAGTCGAGGACTTAGCTGCCCTCGTGGCCTCTAGGTTTCATCAGGAGTCCGGGGACCCCTAGGCACCCGCCCTCGTGTCTACAAGGCCCTGTACTTCCTTTCTTTATTTTTGTTGAGTCTGTAGCCCAGCTCGTGGAGCCTTTGTATGGACAGACTCCTGTTTCTTTCTGTGTCTGCATGCCTTAGTCTTCTTCTTGGCCTTTCCTGACCGAGCTCTTAGCTCCGCAAGGGCTCGGAGGCCTTGACCAATCTCGAAGCTCTGCATGGACACCTTGTCCGGGTCCCCACTGTATACTAAGGGTTCCGGAGGTCTCCAGGACCCGCCTCACGAGATCGGAGGGGGGTCCGAGCCTGTTGGTCACGTGGCGGGCCCGGAGCTCCTGCCTGGGAGGAGGTCCCGGCCAGCAGGGCACGTGGAGGTCCCGGGCCTCTCCCTGCAGACCACGCGGCGATCCCGGAGCTCCCCTCGAAGAGGTGGGAGGCCCGTCCCTGCCGGACACGTGGGGCCTTCGGACCTCACCCCTGCGAGGGCTAGCCCTTTGATCTTACCTTAGGGTTTTTGGCCTACCGCGATCCCGTAGCGGCCCCCTGGTAGGTGCGTTCTATTGGGTGGATGCGCCTACCATACTCCTGCGGGGAGCTGAGGCTGAGAAATCCTGCACATAAGGAAAAAGTAATTCTCCTTGGGGGCTCCCCCCTCTATTCCTTAGTCATATCTGCAGCAAATTCCGACTAAAGATGAAAATGAGAAGAGGGAATTGAACGCATAGTGAGCACGCGTTAGTAGGGTAATCATAGAAATTTAACAAGTAAATTAAATGAGTACCAAAGAAGAGCAACGTAGGGTGGGCTTCTTTTCATATAAATTTCCATACGGGGGAAGGAGGGCCGCATATGTAGGCCACGACCCACCTCAAGGGAAGCAAGACTCTACGCGCTTGGGGTCGGAACCAGGCGAAGCTGAACGTAGTCCTGGACCGTCCCCTGAGGTTTAGTTGCTCCAAGCCCGGTTCACGGACTTTTATGGAAATTACTATGAAAAGAAGGGCCTGCCTGATTGTTGCTCTAGGGGTAGAACTTACAGCGGTGTTCCGTGTTCCGAAGGTTCGGGAGCGGGTCCCTGTCTTCGGTTCTAGGGAATGGTCCCAGGCCCGGGATGTCCAGCCCTAGTACGGCAAATGGCCATGCGGGCTGGATCATCCGTACCGTCCAAGCCGGTGTATGGATCTGCTTGGCATGGAACAGGCATGCCTAGCAGCTCTCGACCAGCTCGACGGCATCCTGGAGTGTTGCCGGCTGGTAGAAGCCATGCCGAAAGGCTTTACCGACAAGCGTGCGTGTGGAAGAATGACTCCCACATTCGCCTCCATGGATCTCAGCGAACAAGTCGCAGCCTTCCCCCGGGTTGTGCACCGCAATAGGATGTGGTTGGCGCCACGTCGGTAGAGATCCCCCTCTACCGCCATGTGTCTCTTAGCCATACGCGCAATCCGTTCATCGGATATACGTTCATCAGGGAGGATATTGTCTTTGAAGTAGTCCCGGACCTCCGTGATCCATGCATCGGGTGTGACTTGAGCATCTGGATCTTGAGCGCTGGGTTGCACGGAGTCCCCAGTGATGCTTATGATCCTTGGCGGCGCTCATGGCCGCCGGGACCGCCAGCTTCGAGGTGCTGGTCTAGCCCCCTTCGCCCGGCTCGGCGGGCCGGGCTGTGGGTCGCGGCAACGTCCTCTCGAGGCCCCCCTCAGGCACAGTGGCTACGGTGGCAGTGGGGGCCCTCGTTGAAAGGTCGTCAGCTGCGGCCTTGCTAGCGCGCGGTACGTGGTGCAGGTCCAAGGCGAGGGGGTTTGTCTCCGCCATCTTGGTTGATAACCAGACTGGGGATTGCCCTGAGCCAACGACTAGCGAGAAGGATGAGCACTCCATACTCTGCTACGGTGTTGGCTGCCTTGGAATTGAGACGCGCCACATACCAAGACTGCCCCCCCCTCCCCCCCCCCCCCGATGGCATGAGGAACAGTATGCTAGCATCGGCCCCCTGCTTTCGTGGGGAGCCGTGGGCGAACATCATTTGATGAGTCCTGATGAAGGTCAGGGCTCAGTGTCCTGTTTCATCGTCTTCATGGCCCCCTGAGCGTGCGTCTACTTCAGCCACAAGTGAACTAATGCTCGGTTAATGTCTGTATGACGGGAAAGGGAACCTAGATCAAACTTCAGTAGCTCCACCGCCCATTCGGCGGCATTGCCCGTCACATGGAGCTGCGAGGGATAGATTTTTAGCCTGGGGAAATCGCCGGGTGCCCGGCACTCGGGGGTCCTCAAGCTGCTTTGGACCTCACGGGAAGCTCCGCTGTCATCCTGGGGGCTCCGGGAGGTTGTGTCAGGGATCCGAGGTCTGGTCTTCTGGCGCTTGCTTCTTGGTAGCGGAACAGGTTACTGTGGTATGAGGTTAAAGCCATTGCGCGAAAACCAGAAATTCGCGGGACCCCTAGCTATGCCGAGTCGGCTTACGCCAGAAATTCGCGCCCTTCAACTACTTCAGACACAGGGGTCTGATGGGAGCCCTAGCAAGCATTTGGGAAGCGCAGCATATCACAGCCTGGTATCGAGTCTACTATTTGCTCTATCAGCCGAAGAGAAAATAGGTCTTTAGGACATGCCTTATTGAGACTGGTGTAGTGGATGCGCTTCCGGAGCTTCTCGCTGGCCCTCGGGATAATAACATGGTTTGCCAAGCGCCGGGAGCGGCGGACTCTCCGTCTCGTCGGACGGCTGGACGTCGGGAAAGACCTTTAAGCAATGCTCCATCACCTCCCTGGGGATCTCTGGCCTCGGTGATGGCTGTCATGCAGCACATCGACCTCATGTCGGAGGGGGGCAACGAGCGCGCCTTCCTATATGCTACCCGGGCCCCCGGCTACCCGGGTGGTCTGGGTGGCATCGGCGCTGATTCGGATGAGCCTTGTGGGGACGTCGTCCTCATCAAGGGGTTGCACGTGGGGTGCGGCGGTAGAGGCACGGTGGCGTGCACTTGGGTGGAGCTGGTTTGGTCCTGTACTGCCGAGGGCTGGCGCTCTAGTGGCTGTAAGCACCCGAAGCCTTTCCAAGGCTAATACTGCGGCAACACGGTCTCCACAACCTTGGGGACGCCTGTTGGTGTAGGCATCTTCAAGACAAGGTAGCCGTAGTGGGCTATTGCCATGAATCGGTACAGGGCTGGCCTACCGATTGTGGCATTGAAGGGGAGGTCTGTCTCGGCCATGTCGACCAGAATGTACTCCGTCCGGTAGCTGTCCGGTGCCCCAAAGGTCACCGGGAGGCTGATGCGGCCGTAGGAAACGACCTGTCCCGGCCCTACCCCTGAGAACGGGCTTGATGGGGCGAGCTTGGCCATCGGGATCTGCAGCTTCTGGAAGGCTGCGTGACTGATGAGGTTCAGTCCAGCCCCACCATCCACCAAAACGTGGTACATCTTCACGTTGGCGACGGTAAGGGCCACCACGAGCGGTAGTTGGCCGGCCCCAGCCATGTTCCTGGGGCGGTCGGTGTCATCAGAGCTGATGGGGGTTCCCATCCACCTGAGGTGCGGTACTGCACCTGGGAGGGGAGCCACCGACGCTACCGCTCGTCGCAAGGCCTTAGCCATGCTTCTGGTCAGGGGGGTCAGCAGACCCGCCGAAGATGTCACAGGGCATCTTCCAGTGCTCGTCGTCACTGGAGATGGAGCTTCCATGATTGCGCGCTGCCTTTGCGGCGCGCCGGAGCTCCTGGAAATCCACCTGGCGGTCGTCGCCGTCTCGGGCCTCGACCTTCTGGTTGCCCTTCCTTACTATAGGATGGGGCATCAGCTAGGGGCTGCTTCCCCTTCCAGAAGCGCCCCGCGAGCTTCTGGATTTTCCGGCCTCTGGAGGAATTCCGCCGGGTTGATGCTGCCGTCGTACTTCTCAGGCGAGAGTGACCGAAACTTGCGCGGCCATTTTGTGAAGCGAAGGCGGGGCGCGGGGGCCGCACACCCCGCTTCTGTCGCCGCAGGTTCTGATGCCACAAATGCTTGGTTTGCGCTGAGCATCGCATGCTCCGGCGGCCATACACAGGACATACGACTGTGGCATATTGAGTAGCAGCGCTCTTCGCTGCAGCTAGCGCACCTTCACTAGGTACATCCAGCGCTACTGAAAACCTGACGCTGGTCGGAGCCGGCATTGCCGGGGTCGGCGCTGCCAGAGCCGGTTGCTGGCTCCCAGTGCAGGTATCGGCGCCGCGAACGCCTGGTCCTCCGCTGGCACAGTATGCCCCGGTATGGGCAAGGCCGCTTTATAGACCGGGGACGCCGTTTGCAGGGCATATGGTTGTGGCATATACTGCGCGACGTATGCCTGGGGCAGAGCCCGCGTAGCGAAGATCTGTCCTTCAGGCTGGGTCGAGGCCGACGTCAAGTCGGTCTACTTCGCGAATCCACTGCTGGGTCGCCGCCTGAGGCGCGTCCCCAGCAGGCAGATTGCGCAGTAGCGCCCTTGCTGAGGCTTGCGCACCCCCACCGGGTACGCCCGGCGCTACTGAAGGCCTGACGCTGGATGGAGCCTGCATTGCCGGGGTCGGCGCTGCCAGAGCCGGTTGCTGGCTCCCAGCTTGCCTTTTCGCACTCCGTCCTGAGTGTGTCATCATGTACTCTCCCCTGTGGTCACGGTTCGCCGTGACCGCGGAGAGGGGGAGTTTGCCGCTGAAGGAAGCTTGGTCATCTTTGTCGGCGGAAACTCGTCGCGCTAGGGGAAAAGCCCCCTTCCTGGCGCGCCAAATGTCGAAGTGTGCGATCGACACTTCCCCCGGGCCTGCACTGGGCAGCCCGCGGAGGTTCTTTTTTCGGAGGGGCTAGTTCCTAGCGGAGAGCTTGCGCGGATGGACGAGTTAGTGAGAGCTTGACACGGGAAGTTTTACATGGTTCAGGCCGCCGGAGCGTAAAACCCTACGTCCACGGCGAGCTATGGAGCTCGCTGTATTGCTTGCTGCTCAGGGCCGGGGGCCTGAGCTTGGGGGTGAGTTACAGCTTGAGAGTGTATGGTTAGCGTATGAGTTGCAGAATGCGAACCCTTGCTATCGACGCCTACCCGAGCCTTTTATAGTCCAAGGCTCGGGCGGCTTACAAGGGAAGCCGGGACCCGACAGGTGGTCCCGGGAAGATTGTCTATTATCTACCGTATCTGTAGTTATGCCGGTGGTTGCCTCCGGTCGAAGGCTTCTGAGTCTTCCTTTTGCCGCCCTGCCCATGCCGCGCACTAGTCATAGTGGTTGATGACGGCGCAGGCGGCATGGGATGTCTTGTCGCGGCGTTTATTACCTGGCAGGTTCTGACACCGCGCGCCAGTCTGTGATGCGACTGGGCGCAACGGCACCTGACAGGCGCGTGCTCCGCGTTTCCGCGTCTTGGGAAGACGCGGGCCTTGAATACCTTGTACGGGCAAGGTGTGGGGCGCCTTTACGCCCGCTGCCTACCGCTCGGGGGCGGGCAGCACCGTTCTTCTGGCCACGTGGCGTGTCCGGAGCCCTTTTCTGAGGAGAGAAGGGTCCGGCCTGCGGGGCACGTGGAGCCTCCGGACCTCTCCCCGCGGAGGGGGAGGTCCGGCTTCTGCATGCCACGTGGCGGGCCCGGAGCTCACCTCTGAGGAGAGGGAGGTCCGGCCCCGCTGGACGCGTGGCGTCTTCGGACCTCTCTCCCGCGGAGGGGGAGGTCCGGCTTCTGTATGCCACGTGGCGGGCCCGGAGCTCTCCTCTGAGGAGAGGGAGGTCCGGCGCCGCCAGACGCGTGGCGCCTTCGGAGCTCTCCCTGCGGAGAAGGGCGAGCACCTTAGGCATTTTACCCTGTGCGCGGGGGTACCCCATATCTCAGGTACCGATAGAAGACATCAGCATGAATTTCGTCGTCGGATTGCCACGTACTCAATCGGGTTACGACTCTATTTAGGTTATCGTGGACCGATTGACAAAAACAGTCCATTTCCTTCCTGTTAAAACCAAGTACAACGTTGCACAACTAGCCGAGCTGTATATGGAGTAAATCATGTGTCGCCATGGAGTCCCGAAGAGGATAGTTTCAGATCGGGGTTCTCAATTTACCTCTAGGTTCTGGAAGAAGCTGCATGAAGCCATGGGTACACGACGGAATTTCAGCTCCGCTTATCACCCGCAAACCGACGGGCAAACTTTGAGGACAAATCAAATTTTGGAAGACATGTTGAGAACTTGCCCCTTGAAACATTGGCGTAGTTGGGATAGGAGCTTGCCGTATGCTAAATTCTCATACAACAACAGTTACCAAGTCAGCTTGAAGATGTCACCTTTTGAAGCATTATATGGTAGACGGTGTAGAACGCCGCTGTTCTGGAATGAGACGGGAGACAGCCAAGTGTTTGGACCCGAAGTGCTGCAAGACGCTGAGAAGCAAGTCCAAACGATACGAGAAAATTTGAAGGTTGCTCAGTCACGACAAAAATGTTATGTGGACAATAGGCGAAGAAAATTGACCTTCGAAGTGGGAGACTTCGTGTATCTTAACGTATCACCTATCCGAGGCCAACGACAGTTTAATGTCAAGGGCAAATTAGCACCTCGCTATATTGGACCATTCAAGATTTTGGGCAAGCGAGGAGAAGTAGCCTATCAACTAGAGCTACCAACGCACCTCTCCGACGTACACGACGTATTTCACGTGTCCCAACTAAAGAAGTGCTTAAGAGTGCCGGAAGAACAAGTACTGAGGGATGAGCTCGAGCTTTAAGAGGATCTGACCTACATGGAGCACCCCATCAAAATTTTGGACGTGAAGGAAAGGGTCATGAGGAACAAAGTGATCCGTTGGTGCAAGGTACAGTGGAGCCATCACACGGAGGCCGAAACTACATAGGAGCGTGAGGAAGACCTCAAGGAAGAATTCCTTCATCTATTCTCTACTCTATCGAATCTCGAGGGCGAGATTCAGTATAAGGGGGGTAGGTTTGTAAGACCCTTAAAATTCGTTTCTATGCATTGCATACATTTTTCATGCAGAGAAGCATTATAAAAGAATTAGAAATGGAGAAAGAACTGTAGAAATGGAGAAAGAACCATAGAAATGGAGAAAAAACCATAGAAATAGAAAAGGGCATATAGAAATGGAGAAATGGAACATAGAAATGGAGAGGGGAATGTAGAAATGGAGAGTGAGACATAGAAATGGAAATGTGAATGTAGAAATAGAGTAAGTGACATAGAAATGTTGAGGAATGGGAAAAAGATAGCTGAAATGAGCCAATTTCAATTTCCCCAAATTTTCCCCAAATCTCCAAATTCCCCAATTCCCCCAAAAAGGGGAATTTTCCCAACATTTGTGGAATTCCCCCCCCCCCCCACATTGCTGCCGCACCCAATTATTTGGAGAAAAGTTTATTAGGATTTTGCTCCAATTGGAGTAGGATTCTCCCCCCTCCCCCCTTATAAATAGAACCCAAAGGCCCCCCTGGCAGCAGCCCCCCTCCCCCTCCCGCCCCCCAAGTCGGCGACTTGGTGGCCCTAGCCCCCAACTCGCTGAGTTGGCCCCACCCCTCGCCGGAGGTCAGCCGCCGGTGAGCCCCGCCGGTGAGCCCCGCCGTCGATCCCCGCCAACGAGCCCCGTCACGCCTCGCCGTCGCCAGAAAAGAACCGATAATCTGTCCTTCCCTAATTTTCCATAGAAAAATTTCTCGCTGCTGCCATTGGTAGGAGGAAGGCTCTACCACCAAAGAGAAGTGAGATAGGTCCCCATTACCCATCTTACGACGTCGTCGCTGTTTATATGCATCCATTTTCTTCGCCCCCTTCGAACCACAGCACCAAGACTTCGAGACGCTCGAACAACAAGAACCACGGGAGCAAAGCAAGTGCCCCTTGACCATATTGATCCCATGTTTTGAAACTGTTTTGTTTGTGAAAACTCGTATACTTGAGTCAAATTGATGGGACACCCTTTTATAGGAGTTTACTAGTTTTGTTAACCATCCTTGTTGCCGGGAAAGTTGATGAGTCGGGTATGGACATTTTTCCTTTTTGCTTCGATTAATCTACGGGATATGGGAAGCTGAATAAAAATATGGCTAGCTACTGCACTCATATGAATAATGATAATGAGAACTTGATGATGATAATGAGCATGGAATTGGGGGAGATCTAGGCAAGCTTAGTTCGTGAATGTTGCTGAATGAGATGGTGGTTGACTTGTCATAGATCTAAGGACCGGTTCATGCCAGCACATGCCAGGAAAACAGTGCCACCACAAGGCCAAATATGGCTGCGGCTTAGTTAACTAATTATGTATGTTGCTAGCTTGTTATGGACCGTGGATAGCACGGGGAATGAGAGTCGAGGAGGACTGCCCTAGGAACTGCATGGCACAAGAGGGGGCCCGTGGGTGGGAGAATGGTAATTCGAGCCTGCTGGTGAAACCTCAGCGAGTCCATACATCTAGTAGCCCCTTTATAAAGACTATTTTTGTGATCTCTTGGCCATACACCGACGGTTGTGTACTGGTATAATGGAGGTTCTGCAGTTGTCGACGGGTGATAAAATCACGAACTTGTGGGTAAAGTGGTGTCACCTCTGCAGAGTGTAAAACTATCATGATAGCCGTGCTGACGGTCACAAGCACCTGGTCAACTCACATGATTAGAGGAAAAACTTGGATGGATGTTCGGTATGGTTATGGTATGGTCATTGGGATTGGTTTCGGGACTGTTTGAGTCTTGACAATGAGTTTGGTTTCGGTTATATGAATATGAGATGGTTATGAATAATTATGAGCACGAGATGAACTTGAGAAAGATTAATGATTGACTAAGACTTGATAAATGGTGAATTATGATGGAGGAATGTTGCTGTTTTACTTGGATATATGTATTGGGATTAAATTCACCTAGACATAGTTGTTGTTTTTATCATGTTTGTGAAATAAAATTTGCTTGCTGCAATGAGTCTTTTTATTTCATACCTTGTTGTAAGCTACATGTCATACTTTTTCTGCACTTGCTGAGTACGACATGTACTCACCCTTGCATTTTTACACAAACATCAGCAACAGGACAAGAGTACTTCGAGGACCATGTGAAGTACTAGGCGTGCGAACTACCTCAACATGCCTGTGGAGTTGAAGATGGAGCCTGCTGCTATTTAGTTATTTCCGCTGTCGTTTAGAGAATTCCGCTGCAAGAATAAGTTAGAGATTCATGAGTGAGACTGAGTCATTGTAATAAAGTACTTAAACACTATTTATTCGTGGTTATATTCTAAATTCAGTTTGTGGATTATATGTGTATGTGTGATGAACATCCTGGGCACACATATGCATTCACTTGGTTCTATTTTTGAAACCAGGTGTCACAAAAACCATCAAGTTGCAATGTTGAAATGTGTATTCTGCCAAGGTCCCGTCCTGCCGCCCTGACGTGTATTCCATCAAGGTCCCGTCCGGCTGCCCCAGCCCTCGAGTTCGTGAGTTTTACCAACTTTCCCGATTTTGACCCAGATGGCCGTCCGCGCATGCAAAACTATCAAGTTGCACTGTCCTGACGTGTTCCAACAAGGTCTCGTCCGGCCGCCCGGGACCTAATTTTCCCGATTACGACTCAGATGACCATCCGCGCATGCAAAACCATTAAGTTGCAACGTCCGTACGTGTATTCCCTTTAGTTCCCATCCTGCCGCCCGAGACCCGAGTATGTGAGTTATGCCAACTTTCCAGATTTTGACCCCAATGGCCATCCGCGCATGAAAAACCATCAAGTTGGACCATCCGGATGTGTATTCCGTCAAGGTCTTGTCCGGTCTCCCGGGACCCGAGTTCGTGAGTTTTACCGACTTTCCCAACTTTCTTGGTTTTGACCTAGATGGCCATACGCGCATGCAAAACTATCAAGTTGCACCATTTGAACATCTATTCCGTCAAAGTCCCATCCGGCCGCAAGGGACTCCAGTTTGTGAGTTTTACCTACTTTTCTGACTTTCTCGATTTCGACCCAGATGGCCCTCCGCGCATGCAAAACCACCAAGTTGCACCTTCCGAACATGCATGCTATCAAGGTTCTGTCTGGCCGCATGGGACCCGAGTTCGTGAGTTTTACTGATTTCCCAACTTTTCAATTTGTACCCAGATGGTCATCAGCGCATGTAAAACTATCAAGTTGCACAGTTCGGACGTGTATTCCATCTAGGTCCTATCCGGCCGCCCGGGACCCGAGTTTGTGAGTGTTCCGAAGCTTCCCGATTTTTTACCCAGATGGCCATCCGCGCATGCAAAACCATCTAGTTGCACCATCTGAACGTGTATTCCGTCAAGATCCTGTCCGGTCGCCTGGGACCCGAGTTCGTGAGTTTTACTGACTTTACTAACTTTCCCGATTTCGACCCAGATCTGTGTATGCAAAACCATCAAGTTGTATCGTTCGGAAGTGTCTCTGTCAAGGTTCCGTCCGGCCGTCTGGGACCTGAGTTCATGAGTTTTACCGACTTTCTCAACTTTCCTGATTTCAATCCTGATGGCCATCCGCGCAAGAAAAACCATCAAGTTGGACCATCCCGTGTATTCCGTCAAGGTCCCGTCCGGTCACGTGGGACCCGAGTTCGTGTGTTTTACCGACACTCCTAACTTTCTCGATTTCGACCTAGATGGCCATTTGCCCATGCAAAACCATCAAGTTGCACTGTGCTAATGTGTATTCCGCCAAGGTCCCATCCAGAAGCCCGGGAACCGAGTTTCTGAGTTTTACCGGCTTTCCTGATTTCGACCCACATGACCATCGGTGCATGCAAAACTATCAAGTTGCACCATCCTGATGTGTATTCCATCAATGTCCTGTCCAACCGACCGGGACCCTAGTTTCTGAGTTTTACCGACTTTCCTGATTTCAACCTAGATGGCCATTCGTGCATGCAAAACTATCAAGTTGCATCGTCCTGACGTGTATTCCGTTAAGGTCCCGTCCGGCCCCCTGGGACCTTAGTTCGTGAGTTTTATTGACTTTCCCGATTACGACCCAGATAGTCATACGCGCATGCAAAACCATCAAGTCGCAACGTCTGGACATGTATTCCCTCAATGTCCCGTCCAGCCGCCCGAGACCCGAGTTCGTGAGTGATACCGACTTTCCTGATTTTGACCCTGATGGCCATCCGCGCATGAAAAACCATCAAGTTGGATAATCCGGATTTGTATTCCAGCAAGGTCCCGTCCGGCCTCCCAGGACCCGAGTTCGTGAGTTTTACCAACTTTCCCGACTTTCTCAGTTTGGACCTAGATGGCATTCCGCTCATGCAAAACCATCAAGTCGCACCATCTGAACGTGTATTCCGTCAAAGTCCTGTCCGGCTGCAAGGGACCCAAGTTCATGAGTTTTAACTACTTTTCCGACTTTCTCGATTTCGACCCAGATGGCCCTCCGCATATGCAAAACCATCTAGTTGCACCTTCCGAATGTGTATTCTGTCAGGTTCCGTCTGGCTGCCCGTGACCCGAGTGCGTGAGTTTTACTGACTTTCCCGACTTTCCCGATTTGTACCCAGACGGCCATCAGCGCTCGCAAAACCATCAAGTTGCACCGTCCGGACGTGTATTCCGTCAGGGTCCTATCCGAACGCCCGAGACCCGAGTTTGTGAGTGTTCCGGAGCTTCTCGATTTTGAGCCAGATGGCCATCTGCGCATGCAAAACCATCAAGTTGCACCGTCTGAACGTGTATTCCGTCAAGGTCCCATCCGATAGCACGGGACCTGAGTTCGCGAGTTTTACCGACTTTCTCGATTTCTACCCAGATGGCCATCCATGCATGGAAAACTATTCAGTTGCACAATCCAAACGTGTATTCCGTCAAGGTCCCGTAGGGCCGCTCGGGACCCGAGTTAGTGAGTTTTACCGACTTTTCCCGATTTTGATCCAGATGGCCATCTGCGCATGCAAAACCATCAAGTTGCACCGTCCGCACGTGTATTCCATCAAGATCCTATCGGGCTGCCCGGGACCCAAGTATGTGATTGTTCCGGAGCTTCCCGATTTTTACCCAGATGGCCATCGGCGCATGCAAAACCGTCAAGTTGCACCGTCTAAACATGTATTCCGTCAAGGTACCGTCCGATAGCACGGTTCCTGAGTTCGTGAGTTTGACCGAATTTCCCGATTTTGACACAGATGGCCATCCGTGCATGCAAAACCATTCAGTTGCACCATCCGACATCAAGGTCCCATCTGGCTGGCCGCTGGTGACCCGAGTTAAGGAGTTTTATCGACTTTCCCGAATTTTGACCCAGATGGCCATCTGCGCATGCAAAACCTTCTAGTTGCACCATCCGTACGTGTATTCCATCAAGGTCCCATCCGGCCGGCCGAGACCCGAGTATGTGAGTTATAGCGACTTTCCCGATTTTGACCTCGATGGAAATCCGCGCACAAAAAACCATCAAGTTTTACCATCCGGATGTGTATTCCGTCAAGGTCTCGTCTGGCCTCTCGGGACCCGAGTTCGTAAGTTTTACCGACTTTCCCGTCTTTCTAGGTTTTGACCTAGATGGCCATACGTGCATGCAAAACCATCAAGTTACACCATGTGAACGTCTTCCGTCAAAGTTCCATCTGGCCGTAAGGGACTTGAGTTCATGAGTTTTACCTTCTTTCCGACTTTCTCGATTTCGACCCAGAAGGCCCTCCATGCATGCAAAACCATCAAGTTGCACCTTCTGAACGTGCATTCTGTCAAAGTTCTGTTTGGCCGCCCGGGACCCGAGTTCGTGAGTTCTACTGAGTTTACCGACTTTCCAAATTGTACGCAGATGTTCATCAGCGCATGTAAAACCATCAAGTTGCACAGTTCGGACGTGTATTCCATCAAGGTCCTATCCGGCCGCCAGGGACCCGAGTTTGTGAGTGTCCTGATGCTTCCCGATTTTGACCGAGATGGACATCCGCGCATGCAAAACCATCAAGTTGCACGATCTGAACGTGTATTCTATCAAGATCCCATCCGGTCGCCTCGGACGCGAGTTCGTGAGTTTTACCGATTTTACCAACTTTCTCGATTTCGATCCAGATGGCCATCCGCGCATGTAAAACCATCATGTTGCACCGTCCGGACGTGTATTCTGTCAAGGTTCCGTCCGGCCGCCCGGGACCCAAATTCGTGAGTTTTACCGACTTTCCCGATTTAGAACCAGATGGTGATCCGCGCATGCAAAACCATCAGGTTGCACCGTCCAGACGTGTATGCCGTCACGGTTCCGTCCGGCTGCTCGGGACCCGAGTTTGTGAGTTTTCACGAATTTCCTGATTTTGATCCAGTTTGCCTTCCGCGCATGGAAAACCATTAAAATGCACCATCCGAACGTGTATTCCTTCAAGGTCCCGTCCACCCGCTCGGGACCTAATTCGTGAGTTTTACCGACTTCCACGACTTTCTTGATTTCGACCCAGATGGCGATTCGTGCTGCAAAACCATCAAGTTGCACCGTCCAGACTTGTATTCCATCAAGGTCCCGTCTGGCTGCCCGGGACCCGAGTTTGTGAGTTTTCTCGACTTTTCGATTTCGACCCAGATAGTCATGTGCGCATGCAAAACCATCAAATGCACCTGGACATGTATTCAGTTAAGGTCCTGTCCGGCCGCCAGGGACCCCAGTTCATGAGTTTTACTGACTTTCCCGGCTTTCTAGATTATGACCCAGATGACCATCCGCGCATGCAAAACCATCAAGTTGCAACGTCTAGACATGTATTCCCTCAATGTCCCGTCCGGCCGCCCGGGACCTGAGTTCGATAGACTTCCCTACTTTCCCGACTTTACCAATTTCGACCTAGATGGGCATCCGCACATGCAAAACCATCCAGTTGCACCATTCAATTGTGTATTCTGTCAAGGTCCCGTCCGGCGTCCCGGGGCCCAAGTTCACGAGTTTTTCCGAACTTTTCAATTTTAATCCAGATGGACATCCATGCATGCAAAACCATCTAGTTGCACCGTCCGAACGTGGATTCGGTCAAGGTTCCGTCCGGCCGCCCGGGACCCAAGTTTGTGACTTTTAGCGACTTTCCCGATTTGGACTCAGATGGCCATCTGCGCATGCAAAACCATCAAGTTGCATCGTCTGGCGTGTATGCCGTCAAGGTCCTGTCCGGCAGCCCGTGACCCGAGTCTGTGAGTTTTCTCGAATTTCTCGATTTTGACCCAGATGGCTATCCACGCATGCAAAACCATTAAAATGCACCATCCGAAAGTGTATTCCGTCAATGTCCCGTCCAGCCGCCCGGGACCCGAGTTCGTGAGTTTTACTGACTTTCACGACTTTCTCGGTTTCGGCCCGGATGGCTATTTGCACATCCAAAACCATCAAGTTGCATCATCCCAGCGTGTATTCCATCAAAGTCCTGTCCGGCCGCTAGGGACCCAAGTTTGTGAGTTTTCCCGACTTTCAGATTTCGACCCCATTGGCCATCCGCGCATGCGAACCATCAAGTTGCACCATCCGGACATGTATCTAGTTCGTGAGTTTTACCGACTTTCTCGACCATCCAGATTTTGATCCCGATGGGCATCCGCGCATGAAAACCATCAAGTCGGACCATCCGGACATGTACTCCATCAAGGTCCCATCCGTCCTCCCTGGACCCGAGTTCGTGAGTTTTACAGACGTTCCTGACTTTCTCAATTTTGACCCAGATGGCCATCCGCGCATGCGAAACGATCAAGTTGCATTATCCGAACGTGTATTTCGTATAGGTCCCGTCTGGCTGTCCGGGACCCAAGTTCGTGAGTTTTACCAAGTTTGCCAACTTTCTCGTTTTCGACCAAGATGACCCTCCGTGTATGTAAAACCATCAAGTTGCACCGTCAGGACGTGTATTCCGTCAAGGTTCCATCTGGCCACCCAGGACCCGAGTTCGTGAACTTTACTAACTTTCCTGATTTTGACCCAGATGGTCATCCGTGCATGCAAAACCTTCCAGTTGCACCATCGAAACGTGTATTCCATCAAGGTCCAGTCCAGCGTTCTGGGATCCGTGTTCATGAGTTTTTTTCTATTTTCTTAGTTTTGAACCAGATAGCCATCCGCGTATGCAAAACCATCAAGTTGAACCTTCCAGACGTGTATTCCGTCAAGACCCTGTCTGGCCGTCCAAGAACCAAGTTCGTGACTTTTTACCGACTTTCACAACTTTCTCGATTTTGACCCAGATGCCCATCCGCACATGCAAAACCATCAAGTTGCACCATCCGAATGTGTGTACCGTCAAGCTCCCGTTCAGCCTCCCGGTACCCGAGTTCGTGAGTTTTACCGACTTTCTTGATTTCGGCCGAATTATCCGTCTGTGCAGGCAAAACTATCAAGTTGCACCGTCCGGACGAGTATTCCGTCAAGGTTCCGTCCAGCCTCCCAAGACCCGACTTTCCCTATTTTGACCTAGATGGCCATCTGTGCATGAAAAACCATCAAGTTTTACCGTTCGGTCGTGTATTCCATCGAGGTCCTGTCCGGCCTCCCAGAACCCGAGTTCGTGAGTTTTACCAACTTTTGTGACTTTTCGATTTTGACCCAGATGGCCATCCGCGTAAGCAAAACCATCAAGTTGCACCATCCAAACGTGTATTCCGTCAAGATCCCGTCAGGTCGCGTGGGACATGAGTTTGTGAGTGTTACCGACTTTCTCGATTTTTGACCTAGATGGCCATCCGTGCATGCAAAACTATTAAGTTGCACAGTCCGAACGTGTATTTCGTCAAGGTTCTGCCCGGCCGTCTGGGACCCAAGTTCGTGAGTTTTAACGACTTTCCCGATTTAGACCCAAATGGCCATCCGCGCATGCAAAACCATCAACTTGCACCATCCGGACATGAATTCAGTCAAGGTCCTGTCCGGCCGCCCGGGATCCCAGTTCGTGAGTTTTACTCGCTTTCCCAACTTTCTCGATTACGACCCAGATGACCATCTGTGCGTGCAAAACTATCAAGTTGCCAGGTGCAGACGTATATTCCGTCAAGGTCCCGTCCGGCCGCCCGGGACCTGAGTTCGACAGTTTTCCATACTTTCCCGACTTTCCCAATTTCGACCCATATGGCCATCCGCACATGCAAAACCATCCAGTTGCACCATTCGATTGTGTATTCCATCAAGATCCCGTCCGACATCCCGGGCCCGAAGTTCATGTGTTTTTCCAAACTTTTTAATTTTGACCCAGATGGCCATCTGCGCAAGCAAAACCATCAAGTTGCACCGTACGTACGTGTATTCCATCGAGGTTCCATCAGGTCGCCTAGGACCGGAGTTTGTGAGTTTTACCGACTTTATTGACTTTCTCAATTTCGACCCAGATGGCCATCCACGCATGCAAAACCATCAAGTTGCACAGTCCGGATGTGTATTCTGTCAAGGTTTCACTCGGCCGCCCGGGACCTAAGTTTGTGAGTTTTAACGACTTTCCCGATTTAGACCCAGATGGCCATCCGCGCATGCAAAACCATCAACTTGCACCATACATGTATTCAGTCAAGGTCACGTCCGGCCGCCCGGGATCCCAGTTCATGAGTTTTACTGGCTTTCCTGACTTTCTCGACTACGACCCAGATGACCATCCGTGCATGCAAAACTATCAAGTTGCCAAGTGTAGACGTGTATTCCCTCGAGGTCCCGTCCGGCCGCCCGGACCTGAGTTCGACAGTTTCCCAACTTTCCCAATTTCGACCCATATGGCCATCCGCACATGCAAAACCATCCAGTTGCACCATTCGATTGTGTATTCCATCAAGGTCCCGTCCGGTGTCCCGGGCCCCAAGTTCATGAGTTTTTTCCAAACTTCCCCATTTTGACCCAGATGGCCATCCGCGCATGAAAATCATCAAGTTGCACCGTTCGAAAGTGTATTCCGTTAAGGTCCGTCCGACCGCTCGGGACCCGAGGTCGTGTGTTTTACCAACTTTCCCGATTTTAATCCAGATGTCCATCCGTGCATGCAAAACCATCAAGTTGTACTGTCCGGGCGTGTATTCCGTCAAGGTCTCGTTTGGCCTTCCGGGACCCAACTTCGTGAGTTTTACCGACTTTTCTTACTTTCTCGATGTTGACCTAAATATCCATCCACGAATGAAAAATCATCCAGTTGCACCATCCGAACGTGTATTCCATCAAGGTCCCGTCCGGGGTCCCAAGACCCGAGCTCGTGAGTTTTACCGACTTCACCAACTTTCTCGATTTCTACCTACATGACCATCCGCGTATGCAAAACCATCAAGTTACATCGTACGGAAGTGTCTCCGTCAAGGTTCCGTCCGGCCGCCCGGAACCCAAGTTCGTGAGTTTTACCAACTTTCTCGACTTTCCTGATTTCAATCCCGATGACCATACGCGCATGAAAAACCATCAAGTTGGACATCCGGACGTGTATTCCGTCAAGGTCCCGTCCGATTACCCGGGACCCAAGTTCGTGTGTTTCACCGACACTCCTAACATTCTCGATTTTGACCCAGATGGTCATTCGCCCATGCAAAACCATCAACTTGCACTATGCAAATGTGTATTCCGTCAAGGTCCCGTCCGGCCGCTCGGGAACCGAGTTCGTGAGTTTTACCGGCTTTCTCGATTTTGACCCAGATGGCCATCGACGCATGCAAAACTATCAAGTTGCACTGTCCTGACGTGTATTCCATCAAGGTCCCGTTCTGCCGCCCGGGACCCTAGTTCGTGAGTTTCACTGACTTTACAATTTCAACCCAGATGGCTATCTGCGCATGCAGAACTATCAAGTTGCATTGTCCTGACGTGTATTCCGTTAAGGTCCCAGCCGGCCGCCCGGGACCTGAGTTCGTCAGTTTTACTGAATTTCCTGATTACGACACAGATGGCCATCCGCTCATGCAAAACTATCAAGTTGTGTCGTCCTGACGTGTATTTCATTAAGGTCCTGTCCGACCGCCCGGAACCTGAGTTTATGAGTTTTACTGAATTTCCTGATTACGACACAGATGGCCATCCGCGCATGCAAAACCATCATGTTGCAACGTCCGGACATGTGTTCCCTCAAGGTCCCGTCCGGGCGCCCGAGACCCGAGTTCGTGAGTTATACCGACTTTCCCGATTTTGAACCCATGGCCATCCGCGCATGAAAAACCATCAAGTTGGACAATCCGGATTTGTATTCCCTCAAGGTCCCGTCCGGCCTCCCAGGGCCCGAGTTCGTGAGTTTATCGACTTTCCTGACTTTCTCAGTTTTGACCTAGATGGCATTCTGCGCATGCAAAACCATCAAGTTACACCATCTGAACGTGTATTCCGTCAAAGTCCCATCCGGCTGCAAGGGACCCAAGTTCGTGAGTTTTACCTATTTATCCGACTTTCTCGATTTTGACCCAGATGGCCCTCTGCGCAAAACCATCTAGTTGCACCTACCGAACGTGTATTTTTCAATGTTCCGTCTGGCTGGCTGGAACCTGATTTTGTGAGTTTTACTGACTTTCCCGATTTTCCCGATTTGTACCCAGATGGCCATCAGCGCATGCAAAACCATCAAGTTGCACCGTTCGGAGGTGTATTCCATCGGCGTCCTATCTGGCCGACCGGGACCCGAGTTTATGAGTGTTCCGGAGCTTCCCGATTTTGACCGAGATGGCCATTCGCGCATGCAAATCCATCAAGTTGCACCATCTGAACGTGTATTCCGTCAGGGTCCCATCCAATAGCACGGGACCTGAGTTCATGAGTTTTACCGACTTTCCCAATTTCGACCCAGATGGCCATCCACGCATACAAAACCATTCAGTTGCACCATCCGAACGTGTATTCCGTCAAGGTCCCGTAGGGCCGCTCGGGACCCGAGTTAGTAAGTTTTACCGACTTTCCGGATTTTGACCCAAATGGCCATCCATGCATGAAAACCATTAAGTTGCACTGTCTGCATTTGTATTCTGTCAAGGTCCTATCCGTCCGCCCGAGACCTGAGTATGTGATTGTTCTGAAGCTTCCCGATTTTTACCCAGATGGCCATCCACATATGCAAAACCATCAAGTTGCACCGTCTGAACATGTATTTCATCAAGGTACCGTCCGGTAGCACGGGACCTGAGTTCGTGAGTTTTACTGATTTTCCCAACTTTGACCCAGATAGCCATTCGCGCATGCAAAACCATTCAGTTGCACCATCCGAACGTGTATTCCGCCAAGGTCCCGTCTAGCCGGTGGGGACCCGAGTTAGTGAGTTTTACTGACTTTCTCGATTTTGACTCAGATGGCCATCCGCGCATGTAAAACCTTCTAGTTGCACCATCCAAACGTGTATTTTATCAACGTCCAGTCCGGCGTCCCGGGACCAAAGATCATGAGTTTTTTCGACTTTCCCAATTTCGACCCAGATGGCAATTCGTGCATGCAAAACCATCAAGTTGCACTGTGCAAATTTGTATTCCGCCAAGGTTCCGTCCTGCCGCCCGGGACACGAGTTTGTGAGTTTTACCGACTTCCCGATTTTGACCCAGATGGCCATCCGCGCATGCAAAACTATCAAGTTGCATTGTCCTGACGTGTATCCCATCAAGGTCCCGTCCGGCCACCCCGGCCCTCGAGTTCGTGAGTTTTACCGACTTTCCTGATTTCGACCCAGATGGCCGTCCGTGCATGCAAAACTATCAAGTTGCACCGTCCCAACGTGTATTCCAACAAGGTCTCGTCCGGCCGCCCGGGACCTAAGTTCGTGAGTTTTACTGACTTTCCATATTACAACTCAGATGACCATCCACGCATGCAAAACCATCAAGTTGCAAGGTCCATACGTGTATTCCCTCAAGGTCCCATCCTACCGCCTGAGACCCGAGTACGTGAGTTATACCAACTTTCCCGATTTTGACCCCGATGTCCATCCGCACATGCAAAACCATCAAGTTGCACCATGTGAATGTCTATTCTGTCAAAGTCCCATCTGGCCGCAAGGGACTCGAGTTCGTAAGTTTTACCTACTTTTACAACATTCTCGATTTCGACCCAGATGACCCTCCGCGCATGCAAAACTACCAAGTTGCACCTTCTGAACGTGCACTCTGTCAAGGTTCTATCTGCCCCCCAGGGACCTGAGTTCATGAGTTTTACTGAGTTTCTCGATTTTCCGATTTGTACCCAGATCGTCATCAGCGCATGTAAAACCATCATGTTGCACAGTTCGGACGTGTATTCCATCAAGGTCCTATCCGGACGCTCGGGACCCGAGTTTGTGAGTGTTCCGAAGCTTCCCGATTTTGACCCAGATGGCCATCCGTGCATGCAAAACCATCTAGTTGAACCATCCGAATGTGTATTCCGTCAAGATCCTGTCCGGTGGCCTGGGACCCGAGTTCGTGAGTTTTATCGACTTTACCAACTTTCTCGATTTCGACCCAGATGGCCATCTGCGCATGCAAAACCATCAAGTTGCATCGTCCGGAAGTGCCTCCATCAAGGTTCTGTCCGGCCGCCTGGGACCCGAGTTCGTGAGTTTTACCGACTTTCTCGACTTTCCTGATTTCAATCCCGATGGCCATCCGCGCATGAAAAACCATCAAGTTGGACCATCCAGACGTGTATTCCGTCAAGGTCCCATCCGATCACCTAGGACCCGAGTTCGTGTGTTTTACCGACACTCCTAACTTTCTCGATTTCGACCTAGATGGCCATTCGCCCATGCAAAACCATCAAGGTGCACTGTGCAAATGTGTATTCCACCAAGGTCCCATCCAGCAGCTCGGAAACTGAGTTTGTGAGTTTTACCGGCTTCCCCGATTTCGACCCAGATGGCCATAGGCGTATGCAAAACTATCAAGTTGCACCGTCCTGACTTGTATTCTATCAAGGTCCCGTCCAGCCGCCGGGGACCCTAGTTTGTGAGTTTTACCGATTTTCCTGATTTCAACCTAGAAGGCCATCCACGCATGCAAAACTATCAAGTTGCATCGCCCTGACGTGTATTCTGTTAAGGTCCCGTCCGACCGCCTGGGACCTTAGTTCGTGAGTTCTACTGACTTTCCCGATTACGACACAGATGGTCATCTGCGCATGCAAAACCATCAAGTTGCAACGTCTGGACATGTATTCCCTCAAGGTCCCGTCCGGACGCCCGAGACCTGAGTTCGTGAGTGATACCGACTTTCCTGATTTTGACCCTGATGGCCATCCGCGCATGAAAAACCATCAAGTTGGACAATTCGGATTTGTATTTCCTCAAGGTCCCTTCTGGGCTCCCGGGACTCGAGTTCGTGAGTTTTACCGACTTTCCCGACTTTCTTGGTTTTGACCTAGATGGCCATACGCGCATGCAAAACCATCAAGTTGCACCATGTGAACGTCTATTCCGTCAAAGTCCCATCCAGCCGTAAGGGACTCGAGTTCGTGAGTTTTACCATCTTTTCCGACTTTCCCGATTTTGACCCAGATGACCCTCCACGCATGCAAAACCATCAAGTTGCACCTTTTGAACGTCCATTCTGTCAAGGTTTCGTCTGGCCGCCCGGGACCCGAGTTTGAGAGTTTTACTGAGTTTACCAACTTTCCAAATTGTACGCAGATGTTCATCAGCGCATGTAAAATCATCAAGTTGCACAGTCCGGACGTGTATTCCATGAAGGTCGTATCCGACCGCCCGGGACCCGAGTTTGTGAGTGTTCCGATGCTTCCCGATTTTGACCCAGATGGCCATCCGCGCATGCAAAACCATCAAGTTACACCATCTGAACGTGTATTCCGTCAAGATCCCGTCCGATCACCTGGGACCCGAGTTCGTGAGTTTTACCGAATTTTTACCGACTTTCTCGATTTCGACCCAGATGGCCATCCGCACATGCAAACCCATCATGTTGCACCGTCCGGATGTGTATTCCGTCAAGGTTCCATTCGGCCGCGCGGGACCCAAGTCCATGAGTTTTACTGTCTTTCCAGATTTAGACCCAGATGGCGATCCGCGCATGCAAAACCATAAAGTTGCACCGTCCTGACGTGTATGCCGTCACGGTCTTGTCGGGCCGCTCGGGACCCGAGTTTGTGAGTTTTCACGAAGTTCCCGATTTTGATCCAGTTTGCCATCCGCGCATGCAAAACCCTTAAAATGCACCATTCGGACGTGTATTCCGTCAAAGTCCCATCCACCCGCTCGGGACCCGAGTTCGTGAGTTTACCGACTTTCTCGACTTTCTTGATTTTGACCCGGATGGCGATTCGCGCATGCAAAACCATCAAGTTGCACCATCCGGGCTTGCATTCCATCAAGGTCCCGTCTGGCTGCCCGAGACCCGAGTTTGTGAGTTCTCTCGACTTTTTTGATTTTGACCCACATGGCCATCCACGCATGCAAAACTATCAAATGCACCTGGACATGTATTCAGTTAAGGTACTATCCGGCTGCTCGGGACCCTAGTTCATGAGTTTTACTAGCTTTCCCCGCTTTCTTGATTACGTCCCAGATGACCATCCGCGCATGCAAAACCATCAAGTTGCAACGTTGTCGGTACCTGCGATATGGGGTACCCCTGCGCACAGGGGAAAATGCCTAAGGAACTCGCCCTTCTCCGCAGGGAGAGCTCCGAAGGCGCCACGCGTCCGGCGGGGTCGGACCTCCCTCTCCTCAGATGAGAGGTCCGGGCCCGCCACATGGCATACAGAGGCCGGACCTCCCCCTCCGCGGGAGAGAGGTCCGAAGGGCCACGTATCCGGCGGGGCCGGACCTCCCTCTCCTCAGAGAGGAGCTCTGGGCCTGCCACGTGGCCAACAGAAGCCAAACCTCCCCCTCCGCGGGGAGAGGTCCGAAGGCTCCATGTGTCCCGCAGGGCCGGACCCCCCCCCCTCTCCTCTGAGGAGGGCTCCGGGCCCGCCACGTGGCCAGCAGAGCGGCGCTGCCTGCCCCCGAGCGATAGGCAGCGGGCGTAAAGACGCCCCATACCTTGCCCGTACAAGGTATTCAAGGCCCGCGTCTTCCCAAGACGCGGAGACACGGAGCACGCCTCTGTCAGGTGCCGTTGCGCCCAGTCGCATCACAGACTGGCGCGCGGTGTCAGAGCCTGCCAGCCAATAAACGCAGCGACAAGACATCCCATGCCGCCCCCGCCGTCATCATCCACTACAACTAGCATGCGGCATGGGTAGGGCTGCAAGACGAAGACTCAGAAGCCTTCGCCAGAGACAACTACCGGCATAACTGCAGATATGGTAGATGATAGACAATCTCCCCGGGACCACCTGTCGGGTCCCGGGCCCCCTTGTAAGCCACCCGAGTCTTGGACTATGAAAGGCTCGGGTAGGCGATGATAGCAAGGGTTCGCACCTCTGCAACTCATAGGCTAGCCATTCACGCCCAAGCTGTAACTCACCCCCAAGCTCAGGACTCCGGTTCTAAGCGGCAAGCAATACAGCGAGCTCCATAGCTCGCCGTGGACGTAGGGTTTTATGCTCCGGCGGCCTGAACCACATAAAACTCACCGTGTTAAGCTCTTACTAACTCGTCCACACGCGCAAGCTCTCCGCAAGGGACTAGCCCCACCGAAAAAAGAACCTCCGCGGGCTGCCCAGTGCAGGCCCGGGGGAAGTGTCGACCGAACACTTCGACATTTGGCGCGCCAGGTAGGGGGCCTTTCCCCTTGCGCGACGAGTTTCCGCCGACGAAGATGACCAAGCTCCCTTCAGCGGCAAACTCACCACCCCCGCCTCCGCGGCGAACCGCGACCAGGGGGGAGTACATGTCAACACACTCGGGACGGAGTGTGTCGGTACAAGCTGGGAGCCAGCAACCGGCTCTGGCAGCGCCGACCCCGGCAATGCAGGCTCCAACCAGCGTCAGGTCTTCAGTAGCGCTGGGCATACCCGGTGGGGGTGCGCTAGCTGCAGCAAGAGCGCTACTGCACAATCCGCCCGCTGGGGACGCGCCTCAGGCAGCGACCCAGCAGTGGATTCGCGAGGTAGACCGTCTCGTCGTCGCCGCCGCAAACCCTCGCCTTCGGCAGGGACGACACTCTGGCCAACCGGCCGTGTCGCTGATGCGCACGCCAATGGTTGACGAACAGACGGCAGATTCCAGCTCTACCAGGCTCCAATCGACGGATCTGAAGACAGAGCTGGAGCGGTGTCGCTTGGGTAAAGATGCCCGGGTATACCTCGAGCAACGCCGAGAAAGGCGTCGCTACCAAGAGGCTGATGACAGCATGACGTCGGCCTCGACCCAGCCTGAAGAGCAGACCTTCGCCACGCGATCTCTGCCCCAGGCCTGCGCCGTGCAGAATATGCCACAGTCATATGTCCTGCAGATGGCGCCCCCGGCCTATGGTGCAGCCTTGCCCGTACCGGGGTACACTGTGCCCAGTGCGAACCGAGCGTTCGCGGCACCAGAACCTGCGGCGACAGAAGCAGGGTGTGCAGCCCTCGCGCCCCACCTTCGCTTCACGAAGTGGCCGCGCAAGTTTCGGCCGCACCTGCCCGAGAAGTACGACGGCAGCGTTAACCCGGCGGAGTTCCTCCAGATCTACTCCACCGCCGTACTTGCCGCAGGAGGGAATGAAGCCGTCATGGCCAATTACTTCCCTGTCGCCTTGACCGGTCCAGCCCGGTCTTGGCTCATGAACCTCCCCCAGGGTTCCGTAACTTCCTGGGGAGAGCTCTGCCGGCAGTTCATCGCCATCTTCGGCAGTTCCTACACCCGGCCTGGTGCGAAGCTCGACCTCCACGCCATCCAGCAGCAACCTGGGGAGTCGCTGCGCTCTTTCATTCAGCGGTTGTCCCAGGTGCGGAACACCATCCCACACATTCAAAATGCTTCTGTGGTGGTGGCGTTCTGGCAAGGCGTCCGGGACAAGAAGATGCTCGAGAAGCTCGCGACCAGGGAGGTCCGCGATGTCTCAGAGCTCTTCAGCCTGGCAGACAAGTGCGCCAGGGCAGCCGAAGGGCAAAACTGGCACTCACTGCCGTCCTCCGAGTCAGGAGGACAGCCCGGATCTTGTCCTACTCCCTGTGGAGGCAGCAGGAAGGCCAAGAACCGAGGCAGAGGCAAGATAGAATCACCGACCGCAGCTCCAGTCGTCACTGCAGCGACGCTCAGTGGGGCTCGGGGGCCGTGTCCCGACAAGAGGCAGCAAAGATCACCAATCCCAGAAGGTGATCAAGACAATATGTGCCCCGTGCACGGCAGCTGTCGCCACACTACTGCCGAGTGCCGGGAGATCCGAAAGCTCGCAGAGCGCTTCCGCAAAGGGAAGCAGCAGCGGGCTGATGCCCCACCCTTCCGTCCAAAGGAGAGCAAACAGAGGGTGGATGTCCCAGACAGCATCGACCACCCAGAGGAGATCCAGGAGCCTCAGCGCGCCGTGAAGGCGGCACGCAATCATGAGGACTCCAGCTCCAGCGACGATGAGCGTCGAAAGAAGCTCTAGGTCATATACGGTGGGTCCGCCGACCCCTCGTCCCAAAGCGCAGTCAAGACTCTGCGCCGAGCGGTAGCGTCGGTGGCGCCACTCCCAAGTGCCGCACCGCACCTTAAGTGGATGGGGACCCCCATCAGTTTTGACGCCACCGACTGCCCCAGGAACATGGCTGGGGCCGGCCAACTACCGCTCTTGGTAGCTCCGACCATCGCCAACGTGAGAATGTACCATGTTTTGGTAGATGGTGGAGCTGGCCTGAACCTCATCAGCCGTGCAGCTTTCCAGAAGCTGCAGATCCCGATGGCCAAGCTCACCCCGTCGAGCCCGTTCTCAGGGGTAGGGCCGAGACAGGTCATTCCCTACGGCAACATTAGCCTCCCGGTGACCTTCGGGGCTCCGGACAGCTATCAGACAGAGTACATTCTGTTCGATGTAGCGGAGATAGACCTCCCCTTCAACGCCATAATCGGCAGGCCCGCCCTGTATCGATTCATGGCAGTAGCCCACTACGGCTACCTCGTCCTGAAGATGCCGACACCGACGGGCGTCCTCAGGATTCGTGGAGACCGCACTGCTGCAGTGTCGGCCTTAGAGAAACTCCAAGCGCTCGCAACAGCTGGGGCATCAGCCCCCGGCAGTGCAGAGCCGGACCAGCTCCGCCCGAGCGCACGCCACCGTGCCTCCGCCACAGCACCCCGGGTGCAACCTCTCGACGAGGGAGGCGTCCCCTTAAAGGTCGTCCAAGTCGGCGCCGAAGCCACCCAGACCACCCAGGTAGCCAGGGGCCTGGCTAGCAAATAGGAGGCGCGCTCGTCACCTTCCTCTGGCACAACGTCGACGTGTTTGCATGGCAGCCGTCACATATGCCGGGGATCCCCAGGGAGGTGATCGAGCACCACTTAAAAGTCTTCCCCGACGCCCGGCTGGTTCAACAGAAGCCCCGCAAGCAGTCCATCGAGCGGCAAAACTTCATTCGTGAAGAAGTCAAGAAGCTGCTGGACGCTGGCTTCATACGGGAGGTCCACCACCCCCGGTGGTTGGCGAACCCCGTCGTTGTCCCGAAGGCCGGTGGGAAGCTCCGGATGTGCATCGACTACACCAGTCTCAATAAGGCATGTCCCAAAGATCCATTACCTCTCCCTAGAATAGATCAAATAGTAGACTCAACATCAGGCTGTGATATGCTGTGCTTCCTAGACGCCTACTCGGGTTTCCATCAGATCCCCATGTCTAGGGAGGATGAGGAGCACACCTCCTTCATCACAGTAGACGACCTTTATTGTTATGTGTCTATGCCTTATGGCCTAAAGAATGCACTCCCCACCTTTGTGCGAGCAATGCACAAAACCTTTGGGGAGTTAATAAGAGACCTAGTTGAGGTGTACGTCGATGACATAGTTGTCAAGGTCAAGCAGGGTTCATCTTTGTTAGATAACCTAGCCTTAGTCTTTGACAAGTTGCGCTCTACTCGCACCAAGCTGAACCCCGATAAATGTGTGTTCGGCGTGTCCTCTGGGAAGCTCTTAGGATTCCTGGTCTCGCACCGAGGGATTGAGGCCAACCCAGAGAAGATCAAGGCCATCGACTTGATGCGGCCCCCTGCCCGCGTCAAGGATGTCCAGAAACTCACGGGATGTCTAGCCGCGCTGAGTCGGTTTATACCGAGGCTAGCAGAGTGGGCACTCCCTTTCTTTAAGCTCCTACGCAAGTCAGGCCCTTTTGCCTGGACTGACGAAGCAGAAGAGGCTTTCCAGGAGTTGAAGCGACTCCTGATGACCCTACCTATCATGGTAGCCCTTGAGCCCGGAGAGCACCTGCTGCTCTACATCGCGGCGACAACTGAAGTGGTGAGTATGGTCCTTGTCGCAGAGCGGCCAGACCCCTCATCTTCACAACCTGCTCCGGTAGCAGAAGACAGACGCCAGGAGGCCCCGCAGAACCAAGGCGGTCTCCCGGACCTCCAAGGCAACCTCCCGGAGGTCCAGGTCGGCCTCCCGGAGGTCCAGGGCGGTCTCCCGGACCCCCAAGATAAACCCCCAGGGGTCCTGCGGGACCCCCCGAGGGCCAAATGGGACCTCCCGGAGGTCCCTCAAGACCCCCCGGAGCTCCCGGATAACCAAGATAGCTTAAGGGCCTCCGGGTCCCAGCTCTCGGAGGCCCCCGTGGGTCCACTCACCTCCAGCGGGCCAGGGCCAATGGACGAGGACCTCCCAGGCCTAAGAGAGAGGGTTCGAACCATCCAGAGGCCTGTCTACTACATCAGCGAAGTACTTCATGATGCCAAGAAAAGGTACCTAGAAGTCCACAAGCTGCTGTATGCGGTGCTCGTGGCCTCCAGGAAGCTCCGCCATTACTTCCAGGCCCACCGGGTCTCGGTAGTCACCTCGTATCCGCTGAAGACAATTCTTCACAGCCCCCATGCGACTGGCAACGTTGCTAAATGGGCGGCGGAGCTGGCAGAGTTTGAGCCGGACTTACTCCCACGCCATGCAGTCAAGAGCCAAGCACTGGCTGACTTTGTGGCAGAGTGGACACCAACGAAGACTGACCCAGGGGGCCATGAAGACGGTGAACCAGAGCACCAAGCTCCGGTCTTCACCGAGTCCCACTGGACACTTTTCTTCGACGGCTCCTCGCGAAAGCAGGGGGCCGGTGCCGGCGTACTGCTCCTCATGCCATCGGGGGAACAGTTTAGGTACATGGTGCGTCTCAATTTCAAGGCAACCAACAACATGGCATAGTATGAAGCACTCATCTTTGGCCTGCAGACAGCCCTGTCTTTAGGCGCTCGCCAGTTGTTGGCACAGGGCGACTCCCAGCTGGTCATCAAACAAGTCAAGGGTGAATGCTCCTGCAATGACCCACAGCTAGCTGCGTATCTGCTTCACGTGCAGATGTTGGAGAAAGAATTCCTCGCCTTGGACCTGCGCCACGTACCGCGCGCTGGCAATCTCGCAGCTGACAACCTTTCAACGAAGGCTTCCACCGGGGCCCCTGCGCCCGAAGGAGTTTTCGAGAGGACGTTGCTGCGGCCTACAGCCCGGCCCACCGAGCCGGGCGAAGGGGGCTTGACCAGCACCTCGAAGCTGGTGGTCCCGGTGGCCCTACAGCCATGGATGCCGCCAAGGATCGTAAGCGTCACTGGGGACTCCGTGCAACCCAGCGCTCAAGATCCAGAAGCTCAAGTCAGACCCGATGCATGGATCACGGAGATCCGGGACTACTTGAAGGACAACATCCTCCCTGATGAACATGCAACCGCTGAACGGATTGTGCGTATGGCTAAGAGATACGCGCTAGTAGAGGGGGATCTCTACCGGCGTAGCACCAACCACATACTATTGCGGTGCATAACCCAGGGGGAAGGCTGCGACTTGCTCGCTGAGATCCATGGAGGCGAATGTGGAAGTCACTCTTCCTCACGCACGCTTGTCGGTAAAGCCTTCCGGCATGGCTTCTACTGGCCGACAGCACTCCAGGATGCCGTCAAGCTGGTCGAGAGCTGCAAGGCGTGTCAGTTCCACGCCAAGCAGATCCATACACCGGCTCAGGCGGTACAGATGATCCCGCCCTTGTGGCCATTTGCCATATGGGGGCTGGACAACTTGGGACCATTTCCCAGAACCGTCACGGGATTCCGGTACCTCTATGTCGCCATCGACAAGTTCACCAAGTGGCCAGAAGCTACACCAGTTGTCACCATCAACAAACAATCCGCAGTAAGATTCATCAAGTCTATTGTCTGCCGGTTCGGGGTCCCAAACAGAATCATCACCGACAACGGGACCCAGTTCACCAGCGCAGCCTTCCAAGACTACTGCGAAGACCTCGGCATTCAGGTGTGCTATGCCTCTGTCGCCCACCCAAAGAGCAATGGGCAAGTCGAGAGGGCCAACGCTGAGATTCTCCGGGGCCTTAAGACTCGCACCTTTGCCAGTCTGAAGAAACATGGTGCCAATTGGGTAGATGAGCTTCCGAGCACACTATGGGCTAACCGGACATCCCAGAGCTGGGCCACCGGAGAGACACCCTTCTTCATGGTGTATGGGGCCGAAGCTGTACTTCCTCCAGAAATCACCATGAAGTCTCACCATGTCCGGGCTTACGACGAAGCCGCGCAGGACAACCTCCGGCGTGGAGAAATCAACCTCGTTGACGAGGTCCGATTGCATGCAGCACTCCGTAACGCGCGATACAGACAAGCGCTTCGGCGCTACCACCAGAGATCTGTGCGTGCCTGGGAGCTGCAGGAAGGTGACCTGGTGCTGTGGCGCATACTTTCTCACGAAGGGGCCCACAAACTCTCCCCTAGTTGGGAAGATCCCTTTCGAGTCGCGAAAGTATGCCGCCCCGGGTGTGTGTGCCTTTCCACCGAGGATGGGGACCTGCTCCCAAACCCTTGGAACATAGAACACCTCCGTAAGTTCTACCCCTAGAGCAAAGATAGGACAGTACTTTCTTTTCGTAATAAACTCCATAGAGTCCAGGAACAGCGCTCGAAGCAGCTAAGCCCCAGGGGACGGTACAGGACTACGTTCAGCTTTGCCTGGTTCTGACTCCAAGCGCGTAGAGTCTTGCTTCCCCTCTTAATGGGGCGGGTCGTGGCCTCCATGTTTAGCCTGCCTTCCTCCTGTGGAAAGTTATACGAAAAGAAACCTGTTCTACTTTGCTCTTTCCTCGTACTCATTTAAATTGTGTACTAAGTTTTTTATGACTACCCTTGCGGTGCATGACTGCCATGTGCTCAGCTCCCCCTTCTCATTCTCACCACTAGTCGGCATTCGCTGCCCTACCAGAGGCGGTTGCATCGGGGGTACCTGCCGATAGTCGAGGGGGCCCTGAGCCCCCGAACGCTTCGCGCACTACAGTCCCCAAGCACCGAGCATATGGTTAGGGGCCATAAGTCGAATAAGACTATGAGATAAGGGAGGGGGAGCTCCCAAGGAGAATTACTTTTTCCCTACTTCTGTGCAGGACCTCTCGGCCTCGGATCCCTACAGGAATGTGGTAGGAGCACCTGACCAATGGAACGCCCCTGCCAGGGGGCCACTACGGAATCACGCAAGACCGGAACTCCAAGGCAAGACCGAAGGATCCACGGCTCCAGCGGGACCGGACCTCCCCTCCTCTGAGGGGAGGGGCCCGGAGACCCCACGTGTACCGCGGGTCCGGACCTCCCTCTCCTCAGAGGAGAGCTCCGGATCCGCCACGTGGCCGACTGATCCGAGCCTCCCCATCCTCGTGAAGCGGGGCCCGAGGACCTCCGGGGCCCTTAATATAATAAGGACCCGGGGAAGGTGCCAGAGCAGAACATCGGGATTGGTGAAGGCCTCTGAGCACCTTGCGGAGCTAAGGGCTTGGTCAGGCAAAACCAAGAAGAAGACGGAAACTATCGCAGGCACGAAGGGTCATAAGAGTTCATGTATTCATGGCTCCATGAGCTGGGCTACAAACTCGATGAAAAAGAAAGAAACAAGCCCCAAGGTCCCCCTGGCACGATCAGAGTCTAGAAGTTGCAAGAAATGCCGCGTCACCAGGCTTCAGCCCTGGCGGCGCTCTCCCGCTCCATGACCCGAGCGCAGGAATCGCCCCCCTCATCACCAGCGCAAAAGCCGGTGTCATCAAGGGTGCTACTGAGGCCCCCTCCGCAGCTTCAGCGGTCTTCTTGGAGACTCTGCTGCCTGGGATCCTCCTTGGTGCATCGACGGTTCCCTTCTCCTGAAGTTCCCTCATCACCGGCGCAAAAGCCGGTGCCATCAAGGGTGCTCCTGAGGCCCCCTCTGCAGCTTCAGCGGTCTTCTCGGAGACTCTGCCGCCTGGAATTCTCTTTGGCGCTTCAACGGTTTCTTTGAAGGCTCCACCATCTGAGAAGGGATGCAACGCCAGGGAGCTTTCTGCCTGTCGTCACCAAGGAAGGACCCCATCGGGAGGACAAACCAGAGACCCCTTGGAGGCGCCACCGCTAGAGGCAAGACAGGCAGGCTCCCTGGGTCCCAGACTTGGTGCAGACGCCGTCGCTGGAGGAAATCGAGAGCGATTCCTCCCCCGAAAGGCGGGTTAGGAGCCGTGGAAGAAGACAAGATCGCAGAGACTCGAGGGAGGCGCAAGGGCTAGAAGCCTTATAAGGGGAGTGTACCCACGTGCCGGTTTCTTTTCACACCTTCCAGGTACGAGTCAAAGCAATTCGAGACTCTTCGAACACACCGCATCGGCAACCGCTTCAGCTCCGAGACCGAGCGCCGATGACAGGTGGACCCAAGCCGCCCAACTGAAGCGGTGGGCCAAGGAGTCAGTCTCCTGAGAAGATGAGCCGGCAAGGCACTTCGGCGGTTCCCGAAGAAAGCGCCGCAACATGCAGAAGTGGCAGTCTTGGGAACCGCTGCAGTAAAAGCAACCATCAAGTGGGCGCACGCCCCCACGATCCCGCGGCCGTTCATGCTCCGGCAGCGGTCAATACGGGACTTAGAGAAAGTGCGCGAGATGGGCCCGGGGGCCACTGTCGGTACCTGCGATATGGGGTACCCCCGCGCACAGGGGAAAATGCCTAAGGAACTCGCCCTTCTCCGCAGAGAGAGCTCCGAAGGCGCCACGCGTCCGGCGGGGTCGGACCTCCCTCTCCTCAGAAGAGAGGTCCGGGCCCGCCACATGGCATACAGAGGCCGGACCTCCCCCTCTGCGGGAGAGAGGTCCGAAGGTGCCACGTATCCGGCGGGGCCGGACCTCCCTCTCCTCAGAGAGGAGCTCCGGGCCCGTCACGTGGCCGACAGAAGCCAAACCTCCCCCTCCACGGGGAGAGGTCCGAAGGCTCCACGTGTCCCGCAGGGCCGGACCCCCCTCTCCTCTGAGGAGGGCTCCGGGCCCGCCACGTGGCCAGCAGAACGGCGCTGCCTGCCCCCGAGCGATAGGCAGCGGGCGTAAAGACGCCCCATACCTTGCCCGTACAAGGTATTCAAGGCCCGCGTCTTCCCAAGATGCGGAGACACGGAGCACGCCTCTGTCAGGTGCCGTTGCGCCCAGTCGCATCACAGACTGACGCGCGGTGTCAGAGCCTGCCAGCCAATAAACGCAGCGACAAGACATCCCATGCCGCCCCCGCCGTCATCATCCACTACGACTAGCATGCGGCATGGGCAGGGCTGCAAGACGAAGACTCAGAAGCCTTCGCCAGATACAACTACCGGCATAACTGCAGATATGGTAGATGATAGACAATCTCCCCGGGACCACCTGTCGGGTCCCGGGCCCCCTTGTAAGCCACCCGAGTCTTGGACTATAAAAGGCTCGGGTAGGCGACGATAGCAAGGGTTCGCACCTCTGCAACTCATACGCTAGTCATTCACGCCCAAACTGTAACTCACCCCTAAGCTCAGGACTCCGGTTCTAAGCGGCAAGCAATACAGCGAGCTCCATAGCTCGCCGTGGACGTAGGGTTTTACGCTCCGGCAGCCTGAACCACGTAAAACTCACCGTGCCAAGCTCTTACTAACTCGTCCACACGCACAAGCTCTCCGCAAGGGACTAGCCCCACCGAAAAAAGAACCTCCGCGGGCTGCCCAGTGCAGGCCCGGGGGAAGTGTCGACCGAACACTTCGACAAACGTCTAGACGTGTATTCCCTCAAGGTCCCGTCCGGCCGCCTGGGACCTGAGAGTTCGATAGTTTTCCCTACTTTCCCGGCTTTCCCACTTTCGACCTAGACGGCCATCTGCACATGCAAAACCATCTAGTTGCACCATTCAATTGTGTATTCCATCAATGTCCCGTCCGGCGTCCTGGGGCCCAAGTTTACGAGTTTTTCCGAACTTTTCAATTTTAATCCAGATGGCCATCCACGCATGCAAAACCATCTAGTTGCACCGTCCGAACGTGGATTCGGTCAAGATTCCGTCTGGCCGCCCGGGACCCAAGTTCATGACTTTTAATGACTTTCCCGATTTTGACCCAAATGGTCATCTGCGCATGCAAAACCGTCAAGTTGCACCGTCTGGGCGTGTATGCCGTCAAGGTCCTGTCCAGCAGCCCGGGAACCCAGTTTGTGAGTTTTCTTGAATTTCTCAATTTTGACCCAGATGGCTATCCGCGCATGCAAAACCATTAAAATGCACCATCCAGACGTGTATTCCATCAATGTCCCGTCCAGCCGCGCGGGACCCGAGTTCGTGAGTTTTACCGGCTTTCACGACTTTCTCGGTTCGGCCCGGATGGCTATTCGCGCATGAAAAACCATCAAGTTGCATCATCCGAGTGTGTATTCCATCAAGGTCCTGTTCGACTGCTAGGGATGCAAGTTTGTGAGTTTTCCCGACTTTTCGATTTTGACCCTGTTGGCCATCCGCGCATGCGAACCATCAAGTTGCACCATCCGGACATGTATCGAGTTCGTGAGTTTTACCGACTTTCTCGACCATCCAGATTTTGACCCCGATGGGCATCCGCGTATGAAAACCATCAAGTCAGACGATCCGGACATGTACTCCATCAAGGTCTCATCCGTCCTCACTGGACCCGAGTTCGTGAGTTTTACAGACGTTCCTGACATTCTTGATTTTGACCCAGACGGCCATCTGCGTATGAGAAACGATCAAGTTGCACCATCCGAATGTGTATTCCTTATAGGTTTCGTCTGGTTGACCGAGACCCGAGTTCGTGAGTTTTACCAAGTTTCCCAACTTTCTCGTTATCGACCAAGATAACCCTCCGCGCATGCAAAACCATCAAGTTGTACCGTCAGGACGTGTATTCCGTCAAGGTTCCGTCTGGCCGCCCGGGACCCGAGTTTGTGAGTTTTACCAACTTTCCTGATTTTGACCCAGATGGCCATCCGTGTATGCAAAACCTTCCAGTTGTACCATCGAAACGTGTATTCCATCAAGGTCCAGTCCGGCGTCCCGAGACCCGTGTTCATGAGTTTTTTCTATTTTCCCTGTTTCGAACCAGATGGCCATCCGCGCATGCAAAACTATCAAGTTGAACCGTCCGGACGTGTATTCCGTCAGGACCCCGTCCGACCATCCGAGACCCGAGTTTGTGACTTTTTACACGACTTTCACAACTTTCTCGATTTCGACCCAGATGGCCATCCGCACATGCAAAACCATCAAGTTGCACCATCCGAATGTGTATACCGTCAAGTTCCCGTTCGGTCTCGCAGGACCCGAGTTCGTGAGTTTTACCGACTTTCTCGATTTCGGCCCAATTGTCCATCCGCGCAGGTAAAACCATAAAGTTGCACCGTCCGGACGAGTATTCCGTCAAGGTTCCGTCCGGCCTCTCGAGACTCGACTTTCCCTATTTCGACCCAGATGGCCATCCGTGCATGAAAAACCATTTAGTTTTACCGTTCGGTCGTGTATTCCGTCGAGGTCCCGTCCGTCCTCCTAGAACACAAGTTCATGAGTTTTACCAACTTTTCCGACTTTTTGATTTTGACCCAGATGGCCATCTGTGCAAGCAAAACCATCAAGTTGCACCATCCAAACGTGTATTCCGTCAAGATCCGGTCAGGTCGCCTGGGACCCGAGTTTGTGAGTTTTACCGACTTTCTCAATTTTGACCCAAATGTACATCCGCGCATGCGAAACCATTAAGTTGCACAGTCCGGACGTGTATTCCGTCAAGGTTCCGCCCGGCCGCCCGGGACCCAAGTTTGTGAGTTTTAGCGACTTTCCCGATTTAGACCTAGATGGCCATCCGCGCATGCAAAACCATCAACTTGCACCATCCGGACATGTATTCAGTCAAGGTCCCGTCCGGCCACCCGGGATCCTAGTTCGTGAGTTTTACTAGCTTTCCCGACTTTCTCGATTACGACCTAGGTGACCATCCGTGCTTGCAAAACTATCAAGTTGCCAGGTACAGACGTGTATTCCCTGAAGGTCCCGTCCGGCTGCCCGGGACCTAAGTTCGACAGTTTTCCCTACTTTCCCGACATTCCCTATTTCGACCCATACGGGCATCCGCATATGCAAAACCATTCACTTGCACCATTCAATTGTTTATTCTATCAAGGTCCTGTCCGGCGTCCTGGGCCCCAAGTTCATGAGTTTTTCCAAACTTTTCAATTTTGACCCAGATGAGCATCCGCGCATGCAAAACAATCAAATTGCACCGTCCGAACATGGATTCCGTCGAGGTTTTGTCTGGCCGCTCGGTACCCAAGTTCGTGACTTTTAACGACTTTCCCGATTTGGACCCAGATGGCCATCTACGCATGCAAAACCATCAGGTTGCACCGTCTGTACGTGTATGCCGTCAAGGTCATGTCCGGCCACTCGGGACCCGAGTTGTGAATTTTCCTGAATTTCCCAATTCGGACCCAGATGGCCATCCGCACATTCAAAACTATTAAAATGCACCATCCGGACATGTATTCTGTGAAGGTCTCGTCCAACCGGCATTTTCGAATACGACCGAGATGGCTATTCGTTCATGCAAAACCAACAAGTTGCACCGTCCGGGAGTGTATTCCATGAATGTCCCGTCCGGCTGCCAGAGACCCAAGTTTGTGAGTGTCGGTACCCACGATATGGGATACCCCCACGCACAGAGGAAAATGCCTAAGGATCTCGCCCTTCTCCGCAGGGAGAGCTCCGAAGGTGCCACGTGTCCAGCGGGGCCGGACCTCCCTCTCCTCAGAGGAGAGTTCCGGGCCCGCCACATGGCCAGCAGCAGCCGGACCTCTCCCCTCCGCGGGGAGAGCTCCGTGGGCGCCACGTGTCCCGCGGGGCCGGACCTCCCTCTCCTCAGAGGAGAGCTCCGGGCCCACCACGTGGCCGATAGAAGCAGGACCTCCCCCCTCCGCGGGGAGAGGTCCGAAGGCTCCACGTGTCCCGCGGGGCCGGACCTCCCTCTCCTCAGAGGAGAGCTCCGGACCCGCCACGTGGCCAGCAGGACAGCGCTGTCTGCCCCCGCACGGTAGGCAGCAAGCGTAAAGATGCACCATACCTTGCCCGTACAAGGTATTCAAGGCTTGCGCCTTCCCAAGACGCGAAGACACGGAGCACGCCTCTGTCAGGTGCCGTTGCGGCCAGTCGCATCACAGACTGGCGCGCTGTGTCAGAGCCTGTCCACCAATAAACACAGAGACAAGACATCCCCTGCCGCCCCTGCCGTCATCAACCACTACGACTAGCTTGCGGCATGGGCAGGGCGGCAGAACGAAGACTCAGAAGTCTTCGCTAGAGACAACTACCGGCATAACTGCGGATACGGTAGATGACAGGAAATCTCCCCGGGACCACCTGTCGGGTTCCGGGCCCCCCCTTGTAAGCCACTTGAGTCTTGGACTATAAAAGGCTCGGGTAGGCAACGTTAGCAAGGGGTTGAACTCTTTGAACTCGCATCCTAGGCATTACTCACCCTCAAGCTCAGGACTCCGGTTCTGAGCAACAAGCAATACAGCGAGCACCTCTGCTCACCGTGGACGTAAGGTTTTACGCTCCGGCAGCCCGAACCACGTAAAACTCGCCATGTCAAGCTTCTCCCTCACTCGTCCCTAACGCTTAAGCTCTCCACAAGCGACTAGCCCCTCCGGAAAAGAACCTCCGAGGGCTGCCCAGAGCAGGTCCGGGGGAAGTGTCGACCACACACTTCGACATTTGGCGCGCCAGGAAGGGGGCTTTTCCCTTGCGCGACGAGTTTCTGCCGACGAAGATGACGAAGCTTCCTTCAGCGACAAGCTCTCCTCCCCCGCGTTCACGACGGACAGAGACAAGCGGGGACTACGTCTCGACGAACTCTGGACGGAGTGTGTCGGCGCAAGCTGGAAGACAGCAGCCGACTCCGGCAACGCAGGCTCCAGCAAGCGTCAGATCTTCTGCAGCGCTGAGCGTCCCCCACGGGGGCGTGCTAGCTGAAGCAAGAGCGCTATTGCGCAATTCACTTGCTGGGGACGCCCCTCAGTCAGCGACCCGGCAGTGGATTCGCGAGGTAGACCGTCTCGTCATCGCCGCCGCAAACCCTCGACTTCGGCGGGGACGACGCTCCGGCCAACCGGCTGTGTCGCTGACGCGCACGCCAACGGTTGACGGACAGACGGCGGATTCCAGCTCCACCAGGCTCCCATCGACGGACCTGAGGACAGAGCTGAAACGATGCCACTTGGGTCAAGATGCCTGAGTGTTCCTCGAGCGACATCGAGAAAGGCGTCGCAACCAAGAGGCCGGCGACAGCATGACATCAGCCTCGATCCTGCCTGAGGCGCAGACCTTCGCCACGCGATCTCTGCCCCAGGCATACGCCACGCAGCATATGCCACAGCCATATGCCCTGCAAACGGCGCCCCCGGTTTATGGCGCAGCCTTGCCCATACCGGAGTACACAGTGCCAGCAGCGAACCAAGCATTCGCGGCACCAACGCCTGCAGCAGCTGGAGCAGGATGTGTGGCCCTGGCGCCCCACCTTTGCTTCACGAGGTGGCCGCGCAAGTTCCGGCCGCACCTGCCCGAGAAGTACGACGGCAGTGTCAACCCGGCGGAGTTCCTCCAGATCTACTCCACCGCCGTCCTTGCTGCAGGAGGGGACGAGGCCGTCATGGCCAACTACTTCCCCGTCGCCTTGACCGGCCCTACCCGGTCTTGGCTCATGAACCTTCCCCAGGGTTCCATAACCTCCTGGGGAGAGCTCTGCCGGCAGTTCACCGCCAACTTTGGCAGTTCCTACACCCGGCCTGGCACGGAGCTCGACCTCCATGCAATCCAGCAACAACCTGGAGAGACGCTGCGCTCCTTCATCCAGCGGTTCTCCTAGGTACACAACACCATCCCGCACATTCAAAGTGCTTCGGTGGTGGTGACGTTCCGGCAGGGTGTCCGGGACGAGAAGATGCTTGAGAAGCTCGCGACCAGAGAGGTTCGCGACGTCTCAGAGCTCTTCAGCCTGGCGGACAAATGCGCCTGGGCAGTAGAAGGGCGGAACTGGCACTCTCTGCCAGCCTCCGAGTCAGGAGGACAGCCCGGATCTGGCGCTGCTTCCTATGGAAGCAGCAAAAAGATCAAGAACCGGGGTGGTGGCAAGATGAAGCCACCGACCGCGGCTCCCGCTGCCGCAGCAGAGGCACCCAGTGGGACTCAGGGGCCGCGCCCCGACAAAAGACAGCGACAGTCACCAGCTCCAAATGGTGACCAAGGCGAGCTATGCCCCGTGCACGGCACCAGTTACCATACTGCTGCCGAGTGCTGGGAGATCCAGAAGCTCGCGGAGCGCTTCCGGAAAGGGAAGCAGCTTCAAACTGATGCCCACCCTACCATCAAAGGGAGGGCAAGCAGAAGGTCGACGTCCCAGACAACGTCGACCACCAGGTGGAGTTCCAGGAGCCTCAGCGCACCGTGAAGGCGGTGCGCAACCATGAGGACTCCAGCTCCAGTGATGACGAGCACCGGAAGATGCTCTACGTCATCTACGGTGGGTCCGCTGACCCCTCGTCCCGAAGCGCGGTTAAGACCCTGCGCCGAGCGGTAGTGTCGGTGGCTCCCCTCCCGAGTGCCGCGCCGCACCTCAAGTGGATGGGAACCCCCATCAGCTTCGATGCCACCGACTGCCCCAGGAACATGGATGGGGCCGGCCAACTACCGCTCTTGGTAGCTCCCACCATCGCCAACGTGAGGATGTACCACGTTTTGGTGGATGGTGGGGCTGGACTGAACCTCATCAGTCGCGCAGCTTTCCAGAAGCTGCAGATCCTGATGGCCAAGCTCACCCAATTGAGCCCGTTCTCAGGGGTACGGCCGGGACAGGTCATTCCCTACAGCAACATAAGCCTTCTGGTGACCTTTGGGGCACAGGACAGCTATCGGACATAGTACATTCTGTTCGATGTGGCGGAGATTGACCTCCCCTTCAACGCCATAATTGGCATGCCAGCCCTGTACCGATTCATGGCAGTAGCCCACTACGGCTACCTCGTCTTGAAGATGCCTACACCAACAGGCATCCTCAGGATTTGTGGAGACCGCACTGCTGCAGTGTCAGCCTTGAAAAAGCTCCAAGCGCTTGCAACAGCCAGAGCACCAGCCCCTAGCAATGCGGAACCGGACCGGCTCCACCCGAGTGCACACCACCGTGCCTCTACCGCAGCACCCCGTGTGCAACCCCTCGACGAGGGCGACGTCCCCCTGAAGCTCGTCCAAGTCGGCGCCGATGCCACCCAGACCACCAGGGTAGCCGGGGGCCTGGATAGCAAATAGGAAGGCGCGCTCGTCACCTTCCTCCGGCACAACGTCGACGTGTTTGCATGGCAGCCGTCGCAGATGCCGGGGATCCCTAGGGAGGTGATCGAGCACCACTTGAAGGTCTTCCCCGACGCCCGGCCAGTCCAACAGAAGCCCTGCAAGCAGTCCATCGAGCGGCAAAACTTCATCCGGGAAGAAATCAAGAAGCTGCTGGACGCTGGCTTTATATGGGAAGTCCACCACCACCGGTGGTTGGCGAACCCCGTTGTTGTCCCGAAGGCCGGTGGGAAGCTCCGGATGTGCATCGACTACACCAGTCTCAATAAGGCATGTCCCAAAGATCCATTCCCTCTCTCTAGAATAGATCAAATATTAGACTCGACATCGGGCTGCGATATGCTGTGCTTCCTAGACGCCTACTCGGGTTTCCATCAGATCCCTATGTCTAGAGAAGATGAAGAGCACACCTCCTTCATCACAGTAGACGGCCTGTACTGTTATGTCTCTATGCCTTATGGCCTGAAGAATGCTCTTCCCACCTTTGTACGTGCAATGCACAAAACCTTCGGGGAGTTAATAAGAGACTTAGTTGAGGTGTCTGTCGATGACATCGTTGTTAAGGTCAGGCAGAGTTCATCCCTACTAGATAACCTGGCCTTAGTCTTTGACAAACTGCGCTCTACGCGCACCAAGCTGAACCCCGACAAGTGTGTGTTCCGCGTATCCTCTGGAAAACTCTTAGGATTCCTGGTCTCACACCGAGGAACTGAGGCTAACCCAGAGAAGATCAAGGCCATCGACTTGATACAGCCCCCCATCAAAGAAGTCCAGAAACTCACGGGATGCCTAGACGCGCTGAGTCGGTTTATACCGAGGTTAGCAGAGCGAGCGCTCCTGTCGGTACCTGCGATATGGGGTACCCCCACGCACAGGGGAAAATGCCTAAGGAACTCGCCCTTCTCCGCAGGGAGAGCTCCGAAGGCGCCACGCGTCCGGCAGGGCCGGACCTCCCTCTCCTCAGGGGAGAGCTCCGGGCCCGCCACGTGGCATACAGAAGCCGGACCTCCCCCTCCGCGGGCGAGGGGTCCAAAGGTGCCACGTATCCGGCGGGGCCGGACCTCCATCTGCTCAGAGGGGAGCTCCGGGCCCGCCACGCGGCCGACAGAAGCCGAACCTCCACCTCCGTGGGGAGAGGTCCGGAGGCTCCACGTGCCCCGCGAGCCGGACCCTCCTCTCCTCTGACAAGGGCTCCGAGCCCGCCACGTGGCAGCAGAATGGCGCTGCCTGCCACCGAGCGATAGGCAGCGGGCGTAAAGACGCCCCATACCTTGCCCGTACAAGGTATTCAAGGCCCGCGTCTTCTCAAGACGCGGAGACGCGGAGCACGCCTCTGTCAGGTGCCGTTGCGCCCAGTCGCATCACAGACTGGCGCGTGGTGTCAGAACCTGCCAGCCAATAAACACCGCGACAAGACATCCCATGCCGCCTGCGCCGTCATCAACCACTACAACTAGCATGCAGCATGGGCAGGGCGGCAAGACGGAGACTCGGAAGCCTTCGCCAGAGACAACTACCGGCATAACTACAGATACGGTAGATAACAGTCAATCTCCCCGGGACCACCTGTCGGGTCCCGGGCCCCCTTGTAAGCCACCCGAGTCTTGGACTATAAAAGGCTCGGGTAGGCGACGATAGCAAGGGTTCGCATCTCTGCAACTCATACGCTAGCCATTCACACCCAAGCTGTAACTCACCCCCAAGCTCAGGACTCCGACCCTGAGCAGCAAGCAATACAGCGAGCTCCATAGCTCGCCGTGGACGTAGGGTTTTACGCTCCGGCGGCCTGAACCACGTAAAACTCACAGTGTCAAGCTCTTACTAGCTCGTCCATCCGCGCAATCTCTCTGCAAGGGACTAGCCCCACCGAAAAAAGAACCTCCGCGGGCTGCCCAGTGCAGGCCCGGGGGAAGTGTCGACCAAACACTTCGACATTTGGCGCGCCAGGTAGGGGGCTTTTCCCCTTGCGCGACGAGCTTCCGCCGATGAAGATGACCAAGCTCCCTTCAGCGGCAAGCTCACCTCCCCCGCCTCCGCGGCGAACTGCGACCAGGGGGGAGTACAAGTCAACACACTCGGGACGGAGTGTCGGTACAAGCTGGGAGCCAGCAACCGGCTCTGGCAGCGCCGACCCCGGCAATGAAGGCTCCAACCAGCGTCAGGTCTTCAGTAGCGCTGGGAGTACCCGGTGGGGGTGCGCTAGCTGCAGCAAGAGCGCTACTGCACAATCCGGCCGCTGGGGATGCGCCTCAGGCAGCGACCCAGCAGTGGATTCGCGAGGTAGACCGTCTTGTCGTTGCTGCCGCAAACCCTCGACTTCGGCGGAGACGACACTCTGGCCAACCGGCCGTGTCGCTGATGCGCGCGCCAATGGTTGACGAACAGACGGCAGATTCCAGCTCTACCAGCCTCCAATCGACGGATCTGAGGACAGAGCTGGAGCGGTGTCGCTTGGGTCAAGATGTCCGGGTATACCTCGAGCAACGCCGAGAAAGGCGTCGCTACCAAGAGGCTGACGACAGCATGACGTCAGCCTCGACCCAGCCTGAAGAGCAGACCTTCGCCATGCGATCTCTGCCCCAGGCCTGCGCCGTGCAGAATATGCCACAGTCATATGTCCTGCAGATGGCGCCCCCGGCCTATGGTGCAGCCTTGCCCGTACCGGGGTACACTGTGCCCAGTGCGAACCGAGCGTTCGCGGCACCAGAACCTGCGGCGACAGAAGCAGGGTGTGCGGCCCTCGCGCCCCACCTTCGCTTCGCGAAGTGGCCGCGCAAGTTTCGGCCGCACCTGCCCGAGAAGTACGACGGCAGCGTCAACCCGGCGGAGTTCCTCCAGATCTACTCCACCGCCGTGCTTGCCGCAGGAGGGAATGAAGCCGTCATGGCCAATTACTTCCCTGTCGCCTTGACCGGTCCAGCCCGGTCTTGGCTCATGAACCTCCCCCAGGGTTCCGTAACTTCCTGGGGAGAGCTTTGCCGGCAGTTCATAGCCAACTTCGGCAGTTCCTACACCCGGCCTGGCACGGAGCTCGACCTCCACGCCATCCAGCAACAACCTGGGGAGTCGCTGCGCTCTTTCATCCAGCGGTTCTCCCAGGTGCGGAACACCATCCCACACATTCAAAATGCTTCTGTGGTGGTGGCGTTCCGGCAAGGCATCCGGGACAAGAAGATGCTCGAGAAGCTCGCGACCAGGGAGGTCCACGATGCCTCAGAGCTCTTCAGCTTGGCAGACAAGTGCGCCAGAGCAGCCGAAGGGCGGAACTGGCACTCACTGCCATCCTCCGAGTCAGGAGGACTGCCCGGATTTGGTCCTACTCCCTGTGGAGGCAGCAGGAAGGCCAAGAACCGAGGCAGAAGCAAGATAGAATCACCGACCGCAGCTCCAGTCGTCACTGCAGCGACGCTCAGTGGGGCTCGGGGGCCGCGCCCCGACAAGAGGCAGCGAAGATCACCAATCCCAGAAGGTGATCAAGACAATATGTGCCCCGTGCACGGCAGCTGTCGCCACACTACTGCCGAGTGCCGGGAGATCCGAAAGCTCGCAGAGCGCTTTCGCAAGGGGAAGCGGCAGCGGGCTGATGCCCCACCCTTCCGTCCAAAGGAAGGCGAACAGAGGGTGGACGTCCCAGAGAGCATCGACCACCCAGAGGAGATCCAGGAGCCTCAGCGCGCCGTGAAGGCGGCACGCAATCATGAGGACTCCAGCTCCAGTGACGATGAGCGTCGAAAGAAGCTCTACGTCATATACGGCGGGTCCGCCGACCCCTCGTCCCGAAGCGCAGTCAAGACTCTGCGCCAAGCGGTAGCGTCGGTGGCGCCACTCCCAAGTGCCGCACCGCACCTTAAGTGGATGGGGACCCCCATCAGCTTTGACGGCACCGACTGCCCCAGGAACATGGCTGGGGCCGGCCAACTACCGCTCTTGGTAGCTCCTACCATCGCCAACGTGAGAATGTACCACGTTTTGGTAGATGGTGGAGCTGGGCTGAACCTCATCAGCCGTGCAGCTTTCCAGAAGCTGCAGATCCCGATGGCCAAGCTCACCTCGTCGAGCCCGTTCTCAGGGGTAGGGCCAGGACAGGTCATTCCCTACAGCAACATTAGCCTCCCGGTGACCTTCGGGGCTCCGGACAGCTATCGGACAGAGTACATTCTGTTCGATGTAGCGGAGATAGACCTCCCCTTCAACGCCATAATCGGCAGGCCAGCCCTGTACCGGTTCATGGCAGTAGCCCACTACGGCTACCTCGTCCTGAAGATGCCAACACCGACGGGCGTCCTCAGGATTCGTGGAGACCGCACTGCTGCAGTGTCGGCCTTAGAGAAACTCCAAGCGCTCGCAACAGCTGGGGCATCAGCCCCCGGCTGTACAGAGCCGGACCAGCTCCGCCCGAGCGCACGCCACCGTGCTTCTGCCACAGCACCCCGGGTGCAACCTCTCGACGAGGGCGGCGTCCCCTTAAAGGTCGTCCAAGTCGGCGCCGAAGCCACCCAGACCACCCGGGTAGCCGGGGGCCAGGATAGCAAATAGGAAGGCACGCTCGTCACCTTCCTCCGGCACAACGTCGACGTGTTTGCATGGCAACCGTCACAGATGCCGGGGATCCCAAGGGAGGTGATCAAGCACCACTTGAAAGTCTTCCCCGACGCCCGGCCGGTTCAACAGAAGCCCCGCAAGCAGTCCATCGAGCGGCAAAACTTCAGTCGTGAAGAAGTCAAGAAGCTGTTGGACGCTGGCTTCATACGGGAGGTCCACCACCCCCGGTGATTGGCGAACCCCGTCGTTGTCCCGAAGGCCGGCGGGAAGCTCCGGATGTGTATCGACTACACCAGTCTCAATAAGGCATGTCCCAAAGATCCATTCCCTCTCCCTAGAATAGATCAAATAGTAGACTCAACGTCAGGCTGTGATATGCTGTGCTTCCTAGACGCCTACTCGGGCTTCCATCAGATCCCCATGTCTAGGGAGGACGAGGAGCACACCTCCTTCATCACAGTAGACGGCCTTTATTGCTATGTGTCTATGCCTTACGGCCTAAAGAATGCACTCCCCACCTTTGTGCGAGCAATGCACAAAACCTTTGGGGAGTTAATAAGAGACCTAGTTGAGGTGTACGTCGATGACATAGTTGTCAAGGTCAAGCAGTGTTCATCTTTGTTAGATAACCTAGCCTTAGTCTTTGACAAGTTGCGCTCTACGCGCACCAAGCTGAACCCCGATAAATGTGTGTTCGGTGTGTCCTCTGGGAAGCTCTTAGGATTCCTGGTCTCGCACCAAGAGATTGAGGCCAACCCAGAGAAGATCAAGGCCATCGACTTGATGCGGCCCCCTGCCCGCGTCAAGGATGTCCAGAAACTCACGGGATGTCTAACCGCGCTGAGTCGATTTATACCGAGGCTAGCAGAGCGGGCACTCCCTTTCTTTAAGCTCCTGCGCAAGTCAGGCCCTTTTGCCTGGACTGACGAAGCAGAAGAGGCTTTCCAGGAGTTGAAGCGACTCCTGACGACCCTACCTATCATGGTAGCCCCTGAGACCGGAGAGCACCTGCTGCTCTACATCGCGGCGACAACTGAAGTGGTGAGTATGGTCCTCGTCGCAGAGCGGCCAGACCCCTCATCTTCACAACCTGCTCCGGTAGCAGAAGATAGAAGCCAGGAGGCCCCGCAGGACCAGGGCGGTCTCCCGGACCTCCAAGGCAACCTCCCGGAGGTCCAGGTCGGCCTCCCGGAGGACCAGGGCGGTCTCCCGGACCCCCAAGATAAACCCCCGGGGTCCTGCGGGACCCCCCGGGGGCCAAATGGGACCTCACGGAGGTCTCTCAAGACCCCCCCGGAGCTCCCGGATAATCAAGATAGCTTAAGGGCCTCCGGGTCCCAGCTCCCGGAGGCCCCCGTGGGTCCACTCACCTCCAGCGGGCCAGGGCCAATGGACGAGGACCTCCCAAGCCTAAGAGAGAGGGTTCGAACTATCCAGAGGCCTGTCTACTACATCAGCGAAGTACTTCATGATGCCAAGACAAGGTACCTAGAAGTCCACAAGCTGCTGTATGCGGTGCTCGTGGCCTCCAGGAAGCTCCGCCATTACTTCCAGGCCCACCGGGTCTCGGTAGTCACCTCGTATCCGCTGAAGACAATTCTTCACAGCCCCCATACGACTGGCAACGTTGCTAAATAGGCGGTGGAGCTGGCGGAGTTTAAGCTGGACTTCCTCCCACGCCATGCAGTCAAGAGCCAAGCACTGGCTGACTTTGTGGCGGAGTGGACACCAACGAAGACTGACCCAGGGGGCCATGAAGGCGGTGAACCAGAGCACCAAGCTCCGGTCTTCACCGAACCCCACTGGGCACTTTTCTTCGACGGCTCCTCGCGAAAGCAGGGGGCCGGTGCCGGCGTACTGCTCCTCATGCCATCGGGGGAACAGTTTGGGTACATGGTGCGTCTCAATTTCAAGGCAACCAACAACATGGCGGAGTATGAAGCATTCATCTTTGGCCTGCAGACAGCCCTGTCTTTAGGCGCTCGCCAGTTGTTGGCACAGGGCGACTCCCAGCTTGTCATCAAGCAAGTCAAGGGCGAATGCTCCTGCAATGACCCACAGCTAGCTGTGTATCTGCTTCACGTGCAGATGTTGGAGAAAGAATTCCTCGCCTTGGACCTGCACCACGTACCGCGCTGTCGGTACCTGAGATATGGGGTACCCCCACGCACAGGGTGAAATGCCTAAGGTGCTCGCCGTTCTCCGCAGGGAGAGCTCCAAAGGCGCCACGCGTCTGGCGGGGCAGGACCTCCCTCTCCTCAGAGGAGAGCTCCGGGCCCGCCACGTGGAATATAGAAGCCGGACCTCCCCCTCCGCGGGGGAGAGGTCCGAAGGCGCCACGCGTCCAGCGGGGCCGGACCTCCCTCTCCTCGTAGAAGAGCTCCGGACCTGCCACGTGGCTGGAAGAACGGTGTTGCCTGCCCCCGAGCGGTAGGCAGCGGGCGTAAAGGCGCCCCTCACCTTGCCCGTACAAGGTATTCAAGGCCCGCGTCTTCCCAAGACGCGGAAACGCGGAGCACGCGCCTGTCAGGTGCCGTTGCGCCCAGTCGCGTCACAGACTGGCGCGCGGTGTCAGAGCCTGCCAGGTAATAAACGCCGCGACAAGACATCCCATGCCGCCTGTGCCGTCATCAACCACTACGACTAGCGTGCGGCATGGGCAGGGCGGCAGGATGAAGACTCAGAAGCCTTCGACCAGAGGCAACGACCGGCTTAACTACAGATACGGTAGACAATAGACAATCTTCCCGGGACCACCTGTCGGGTCCCGGCATCCCTTGTAAGCCGCCCGAGCCTTGGACTATAAAAGGCTCGGGTAGGCGTCGATAGCAAGGGTTCGCATTCTGCAACTCATACGCTAGCCATACACTCTCAAGCTGTACTCACCCCCAAGCTCAGGCCCCCGGCCCTGAGCAGCAAGCAATACAGCGAGCTCCATAGCTCGCCGTGGACGTAGGGTTTTACGCTCCGGCGGCCTGAACCACGTAAAACTTCCCGTGTCAAGCTCTCACTAACTCGTCCATCCGCGCAAGCTCTCCGCTAGGAACTAGCCCCTCCAAAAAAAGAACATCCGCGGGCTGCCCAGTGCAGGCCCGGGGGAAGTGTCGATCGCACACTTCGACATTTGGCGCGCCAGGTAGGGGGCTTTTCCCCTAGCGCGACAAGTTTCCGCCGACGAAGATGACCAAGCTCCCTTCAGCGGCAAACTCTCCCCCACCGCATTCACGGCGAACCGTGACCAGCGGGGAGTACATGTCGACGCACTCAGGACGGAGTGTGTCGGCACAAGCGGGTAGCCAGCAGCCGACTCCGGCTATGCAGGCCCCGACCAGCGTGAGGTCTTCTGCAGCGCTGAGCGTACACCATGGAGGTGCGCTAGCTGCAGCAAGAGCGCTGCTGCACAACCCACCTGCAGGGGATGCGCCCCATTCAGCGACCCAGCAATGGGTCCGCGAGGTGGACCGCCTCGTCGTCGCCGCTGCGAACCCTCGGTTTCGGCGAGGGCGGCGCCCGGGGCAACCGACTGTGTCGCTGACGCGCACACCCACGGTTGACGAGCTAACGGCGGATTCCATCTCCTCCAGGCTCCTGTCGACGGACCTGCGAAGGGAACTGGAACGGTGCCACTTGGGACAGGACGCCCGGGTGTACCTCGAGCGACGTCAAGAAAGGCGTCGCAACCATGAGGCAGGCGACAGCGTGTCGTCGGCCTCGACGCAACCAGAAGGGCAGGCCTTCGCCATGCGAGCCCCGCCTCAGGCATATGCTGCGCAACATATGCCACCACCATATGCGCCGCAAGTAGCGGCCCCGGCCTACGGTGCAGCCTTGCCCATGCCAGGATACGTGGTGCCAGGTGCGAACCACCTGTTCGCAGCGCCAGTACCTGCAGTAGCAGGTGCAGGATGTGCGGCCCTTGCACCCCACCTTCGCTTCGCAAGGTGGCCGCGCAAGTTTCGCCCGCACTTGCCCGAGAAGTACGACGGAAGCGTCAACCCAGTGGAGTTCCTCCAGATCTACTCCACCTCCGTACTTGCTGCAGGAGGCGATGAGGCTGTCATGGCCAACTACTTTCCCGTCGCCTTGACCGGCCCAGCCCGGTCCTGGCTCATGAATCTACCCCAGGGGTCCATAACCTCTTGGGGTGAGCTCTGCCGGCAGTTCGTCGCCAACTTCGGCAGCTCCTACACCCGTCCCGGCACGGAGCTCGACCTCCACACCGTCAAACAACAACCTGGGGAGTCGCAGCGCTCTTTCATCCAGCGGTTCTCTCAGGTGCGCAACACCATCCCACATATCCAAAGCGCCTCTGTGGTGGTGGCGTTCCGACAGGGTGTCCGGGACGAGAAAATGCTCGAGAAGCTCGCGACCAGAGAGGTCAGCGACGTCTCGGAGCTCTTTAGCCTGGCGGACAAGTGCGCCAGAGCAGCCGAAGGGCGGAACTGGCACGCACTGCCGACCTCCGAGTCAGGAGGGCAGCCCGGGTCCGGTGCTGCTGCCTATGCGGGTGGCAAGAAGACCAAGAACCGGGGGAATGGGAAGATGAAGTCACCATTCACGGCCCTCGTCGCCACAGCTGCGACAACCAGTGGAGCTCGGGGGCCGCGCCCCGACAAGAGGCAGCGGCAATCACCGGCCCCAGACAGTGGCCAAGGCGGGCTATGCCCCGTGCATGGCACCTGCAACCATACAGCTGCCGAGTGCTGGGAGATCCAGAGGCTCGCAGAGCGCTTCCGCAATGGAAGACAGCAGAGGGCTGAAGCACCGCCCTACCCTCAGAGGGATGGCAAACAAAAGGCCGATGCCCCAGTCACCGCTGCCCACCAGGTGGGGTTCCAGGAGCCTCAGCGTGTCATAAAGACAGTACATGACGCTGAGGACTCCAGTTCCGACGATGACGGGCCAAGGCGTTAGCCAGCTACGGCACGCCTCCGTGCCTCGAACATACCTCTCGGGGGCTGCCTAGGGTCCGTCAACCCCTTGAAGGCCTTGCCAGAGGGGGGGGGACGCCTTAGGTCATCCAAAGCGAGCCCGGGTCCACCTACCCCTTGAAGGCCTTAGCTAGAAGGGGAGAACTCCCCAGGGGACCCCGAGAGAAGCCACGCAGGACCTGATCCAGCGTGAAGACAACAACCTCGACAAGACTCGGCTTGCAGGGAACACCCCACAACGCAAGGTCTCGGCTAATGCTCTAAGCACTACCGCCAAAGAACCAAACGCGAAGGGGGCCCGCAAGAGGGCAGCCTGGTGAAGTGGCACGCTATATTCCAAGAAGGACCCATAAGCTCTCCCCCAGCAGGGAAGGTCCCTTCCGAATCATGAAAGCTGCCGCCCCAGGTACACATGCCTTTCAACCGAGAGTGGGATTCATTCCCAAAAATCCTTGCCATGGAGCAACACTGTAAGTCCTACTTACTGAGCATCGGTAGAACAGGGTTATTCACTTCTATAATAGACCCCATAGAACTTAGGAACAGAGCTTGGGGTAGCTAAGTCTCAAGGGACGGTACAGGACTACGTCCAGTTTAGCCTGGTTCCGACCCTAAGCGCGTAGAGTCTTGCTTCCCTTGTAGACGAGGCGGAACATTGCCCCCACGAACAGCCAGAATTCCACCTATGGGCGCGAATACAGAGACCTGTTCTACTTAGCTCCTTCTCATGCGCTCATTTAAATTATGCATTAATTTTTATGATCGCACTATCTCTGTATGTTCATCATACGTCTAGCTCCCCCTCTCCTGCACTCATCCATAGTCGGCATTTGCTATCCTCCCGAAGGTGGCTGCGCTTGAGGCACCTGCCGATGGCCGAGTGAGTCTCTCGGGCCTCCCCCAGTCAGGTGTTGCGGTGTCAGTTGGTCACCTCCAGGAAAGGCCAGCGTTGTGCATGGGGGGTCCAGGGTGCGTATCCAGCTTAGCCGGCCCAGAGCCCAAAGCATGCGCATCCTGCTCTCCGGAGGTCCAGGGGAGTACGTCCGCTTTGCCTGGTCATGAACCCAAAGCGTGTGCACTTTGCTTCCCCAGCGCATGGCCCGGTACTAGGGATTGGACGGCCGTACCCGGACCTCAGAGGGAGCCGGAACTCCGGCGCCTCTGCACAGAATTGCCCAAGCCCCGTATAGCGGGCCAGGACCATAAGACGGATAAGACTAGGAGACAGGAGGGGAGGACCCCCCGAGGAGAATTACGTTTCCTCTACCTGTGTGTAGGACCTTCAGGTTACGGCAACAGGGATTGCATGAAGCGGGGGGAAAGGAGCTACCAGCTACACCGGCCTGGGACTGGAAGGACCGGGACCCGCCCCTCCAGCTGGGGCGGGGCCCGGGGGCCCCGCGTGTCCAGCAGGCCCGGAACTCTCTCCTTCCTTGAGGAGGGCTCCGGGCTCGCCACGTGGCAGGCAGGAACCGGACCTCCCCCCTCAGCGGGAGGGCTCCGAAAGCCCTACGTGTCCAACATGACCGGAGCTCCCGTCTCTTGAGGAGGAGCTCCGGACCCACCACGTGGCCGGCAGATTTGGAGCCCCCCATAGGACGAGGTTCTGAGACCTCCGGGGGCCCCTAACACGGTTAGGACCCGGGGGGAGGTGTCTGTGCGAAGCTCCGAGATTGGAAATGACCTCTGAGTACCTTGCGGAGCTAAGGACTCAGCCAGGCAAAGCCAAGAAGGAGGGAAAAAGCATCACAGACACAAGTATCCAAGAGAGTCAAATTAAGCAAGGCTCCTTGAGCTGGACTACAGACTCGATAAAAAAGGGAGAAGCAAGTCCTAAGGACCTCCCGGCTCTCGCCGGAACCTTGCGGCTACAAGGGTGGCCACATCCTCGACTTCAGCCCTGGCAGCTTCCTCCCGCTCCGCGGCTGGGCCCTCTCTTGCTGGCTCCAGTGAGAAAGAGGGGTCGCGGCTCTTGAAGCATGCCAGCACATGCGAGGCGACCTCTAAAGCTAAGCCGCGGCCCTCCGCTTCAAGCTCGCTGGCGACCACCGAGTCGAGTCTGTCCAGCTTGGCGCCGATCGACTCCAATGCAGGGATCACCTCTGCCACCTGCAATGCGGGAGTTGCGGCCCTCACCGGACTGAAACCAAGAGGGATCAGGGCGGACCCCGCTCGATCCACGAAGCTTGAGACCGCAAGGGCCTCGGAGGACCGTAGGGCTGAGAGCTCCTCCACCTCGCGGCGGGCCGCCCGCAGAGCCTCCAGGTTCCTCTCGGAGAATTCCTTCTCCTTGGCCGCCAGGGAACTCTCCCGAAGGTGGAGAGTCTCGGCTAGCCGCTCCAACTCAGCGGCCCTGAAGCCGGCAGTCAACTCCCGGTCCAAGACCGCCCGGCGATCATGGGAGACCTGTTCATCCCTCAAGTCATGGTCTGCCTTCAGAATCTCCAGCTCCTCCATCCGAGCTCGGAGGTCATCCTCGCCCGCAGCCAGCTGCGCGGCGACCCTCTCTGCCTCAGCTGCCACGGAACGCTCCCGCTCCTCGACGGCGAGTTCGCGGCGCTCCAACCGCTGCCGTATTTCCACAGCAGCAGAGAGGCCCTCTTCGGCCCGGGCGTGAGCCTCCAGGGCCTCCCTGTTGATCCGCCATGACTGGGTGTCCATGCGGTCAACAGCCCGCTTCATCCGGTCGACAAGCGTTTCCCTGAAGTCGAGCAACTCCCGCCTGGAGTCGAGCTCGCTCTTAACCTTCGCGGTCCTCTCCCGCAAAAGGTTCCCCCAGGTGAGGAGGCGGTCCCGTTCAACCGTATACTCCTCCCGCTCGCGCCCTAGTGCAGCCAAGACCTGCCGGACGCTCGACTCGGCAAGCGCGAAGGCGTCCGCCAGAGGCAATGGAGCAACAGAGGCTGGGGCAGTCCCTCCGACCTCCTCCATTACCTCGTCCTCAGGAAGAGCCGACGCGCCAGCCGCCGAGACGAGACGTCGATCAAGAGAAGCTGGCTCCGCGGCACTGGCAGCCAGGCCAGCCGGGCTCTTTTCAGCTTCTGGCTCCTTGACCTGAGGAGAGGGACGAGCCGGGGAAGACGGAGCTGGAGAAGAAGCCAGGCCGCCTAGTGCAGGATCAACCTGTGCTGGCTCGGGGGCCGCGGTAGCCGTCTCGGCAGGAAGAGACGGCACCGCCGCGGAGTCCGGGCACACCGGAACAGGAGAAGTCCGCGCTGGCCTGGGGACCGCAGCAGTTGCCCCTGGCTCCGAGCGCATCGGCACAGATTCCCCGCAAGACGGGGAAGGCAGGGAAGCGCGGACACTCCAGCGGGCTCTAAACCCCGACTTCCGAGCCGGGGTAGGATTTCCAGAGCCTGCTACCGTCTCCGACGACCGCTCCGCAGTCGCTTGGACTGGCGGAAACGAAGACGCCACGTGGCAGACGGAAGCCGGACCTTCCCCCGCGGTGGAAGAGCTCCGAAAGCCCTGCGTGTTCAACATGGCCGGAGCTCCCGTCTCCGCAGTAAAAGCAGTCATCAAGCGAGCGCATGCTCTCACGACCCCGCGGCCGTTCGTGCTCCGGCAGCGGCCAATTCGGGACTTAAAGAGAGTGCGCGGATCGGAAGAGACGGAGGTCCCACCTCGGGCTCGCTATCTCCCCCGAGATGGGCCCGGGGGCCACTGTCGGTACCTGTGATATGGGGTACCCCCGCGCACAGGGTAAAATGCCTAAGGTGCTCGCCCTTCTCCGCAGGGAGAGCTCCGAAGGCGCCACGCGTCTGGCGGGGCAGGATCTCCCTCTCCTCAGAGGAGAGCTCCGGGCCCGCCACGTGGCATACAGAAGCCGGACCTCCCCCTCCGCGGGGGAGAGGTCCGAAGGCGCCACGCATCCAGCGGGGCCGGACCTCCCTCTCCTCAAAGAAGAGCTCCGGACCCGCCACGTGGCTGGAAGAACGGTGTTGCCTGCCCCCGAGCGGTAGGCAGCGGGCGTAAAGGCGCCCCTCACCTTGCCCGTACAAGGTATTCAAGGCCCGCGTCTTCCCAAGACGCGGAAACGCGGAGCACGCGCCTGTCAGGTGCCGTTGCGCCCAGTCGCGTCACAGACTGGCGAGCGGTGTCAGAGCCTGCCAGGTAATAAACGCCGCGACAAGACATCCCATGCCGCCTGCGCCGTCATCAACCACTATGACTAGTGCGCGGTATGGGCAGGGCGGCAAAAGGAAGACTCAGAAGCCTTCGACCAGAGGCAACCACCGGCGTAACTACAGATACGGTAGATAATAGACAATCTTCCCGGGACCACCTGTCGGGTCCCGGCATCCCTTGTAAGCCGCCCGAGCCTTGGACTATAAAAGGCTCGGGTAGGCGTCGATAGCAAGGGTTCGCATTCTGCAACTCATACGCTAGCCATACACTCTCAAGCTGTACTCACCCCCAAGCTCAGGCCCCCGGCCCTGAGCAGCAAACAATACAGCGAGCTCCATAGCTCGCCATGGACGTAGGGTTTTACGCTCCAGCGGCCTGAACCATGTAAAACTTCCCGTGTCAAGCTCTCACTAACTCGTCCATCCGCGCAAGCTCTCCGCTAGGAACTAGCCCCTCCGAAAAAAGAACCTCCGCGGGCTGCCCAGTGCAGGCCCAGGGGAAGTGTCGATCGCACACTTCGACACGCGCACTGGCAATGCCGCAGCTGACAACCTTTCAACGAAGGCTTCCACTGGAGCCCCTGTGCCCGAAGGAGTTTTCGAGAGGACGTTGCTGCGGCCTACAGCCCGGCCCGCTGAGCCGGGCGAAGGGGGCTTGACCAGCACCTCGAAGCTGGCGGTCCCGGCGTCCCTACAGCCATGGATGCCGCCAAGGATCGTAAGCGTCACTGGGGACTCCGTGCAACCCAGCGCTCAAGATCCAGAAGCTCAAGTCAGACCCGATGCATGGATCACGGAGATCCGGGACTACTTGAAGGACAACATCCTCCCTGATGAACATGCAACCGCTGAACGGATTGTGCGTATGGCTAAGAGATATGCGCTGGTAGAGGGGGATCTCTACCGGCGTGGCGCCAACCACATCCTATTGCGGTGCATAACCCAGGGGGAAGGCTGCGACTTGCTCGCTGAGATCCATGGAGACGAATGTGGAAGTCACTCTTCCTCACGCACGCTTGTCGGTAAAGCCTTCCGGCATGGCTTCTACTGGCCGACAGCACTCCAGGATGCCGTCAAGCTGGTCGAGAGCTGCAAGGCGTGCCAGTTCCACGCCAAGCAGATCCATACACCGGCTCAGGCAGTACAGATGATCCCGCCCTCGTGGCCATTTGCCGTATGGGGGCTGGACATCTTGGGACCATTTCCCAGAACCGTCGGGGGATTCCGGTACCTCTATGTCGCCATCGACAAGTTCACCAAGTGGCCGGAAGCTACACCAGTTGTCACCATCAACAAACAATCCGCAGTAAAGTTCATCAAGTCTATTGTCTGCCGGTTCGGGGTCCCAAACAGAATCATCACCGACAACAGGACCCAGTTTACCAGCGCAGCATTCCAAGACTACTGCGAGGACCTCGGCATTCAGGTGTGCTATGCCTCTGTCACCCACCCAAAGAGCAATGGGCAAGTTGAGAGGGCCAACGCGGAGATTCTCCGGGGCCTTAAGACTCGCACCTTCGCCAGCCTGAAGAAACATGGTGCCAATTGGGTAGATGAGCTCCCGAGCACACTATGGGCTAACCGGACATCCCACAGCCGGGCCACCGGGGAGACACCCTTCTTCATGGTGTATGGGGCCGAAGCTGTACTTCCCCCAGAAATCACCATGAAGTCTCACCGTGTCCGGGCTTACGACGAAGCCACGCAGGACAACCTCCGGCGTGGAGAAATCGACCTCGTCGACGAGGTCCGATTACATGCAGCACTCCGTAACGCGCGGTACAGACAAGCGCTTCGGCGCTACCACCAGAGATCTGTGCGTGCCCGGGAGCTGCAGGAAGGTGACCTGGTGTTGCGGCGCATACTTTCTCGCGAAGGGGCCCACAAACTCTCCCCTAGTTGGGAAGGTCCCTTCCGAGTCGCGAAAGTATGCCGCCCCGTGTGTGTGCGCCTTTCCACCGAGGATGGGGACCTGCTCCCAAACCCTTGGAACATAGAACACCTCCGTAAGTTCTACCGCTAGAGCAAAGATAGGACAGTACTTTCTTTCCGTAATAAACTCCATAGAGTCCAGGAACAGCGCTCGGAGCAGCTAAGCCCCAGGGGACGGTACAGGACTACGTTCAGCTTTGCCTGGTTCCGACTCCAAGCTCGTAGAGTCTTGCTTCCCCTCTTAATGGGGCGGGTCGTGGCCTCCATGTATAGCCTGCCTTCCTCCTGTGGAAAGTTATACGAAAAGAAACCTGTTCTACTTTGCTCTTTCCTCGTACTCATTTAAATTGTGTACTAAGTTTTTTATGACTACCCTTGCGGTGCATGGCTGCCATGTGCTCAGCTCCCCCTTCTCATTCTCACCACTAGTCGGCATTCGCTGCCCTACCAGAGGCGGTTGCATCAGGGGTACCTGCCGATAGTCGAGAGGGGTCCTGAGCCCCCGAACGCTTCGCGCACTACTGTCCCCAAGCACCGAGCATATGGTTAGGGGCCATAAGTCGAATAAGACTATGGGATAAGGGAGGGGGAGCTCCCAAGGAGAATTACTTTTTCCCTACTTGTGTGCAGGACCTCTCGGCCTCGGATCCCTACAGGAATGTGGTAGGAGCGCCTGACCAATGGGACGCCCCTGCCTGGGGGCCACTACGGAATCATGCGAGACCGGAACTCCAAGGCAAGACCGAAGGATCCACGGCTCCAGCGGGACCGGACCTCCCCTCCTCTGAGGGGAAGGGCCCGGAGACCCCACGTGTATCGCGGCTCCGGACCTCCCTCTACTCAGAGGAGAGCTCCGGATCCGCCACGTGGCTGGCTGATCCGGGCCTCCCCCTCCTCATGAGGCGGGGCCCGAGGACCTCCGGGGCCCTTAATATAATGAGGACCCGGGGAAGGTGCCGGAACAGAACATCGAGATTGGTGAAGGCCACTGAGCGCCTTGCGGAACTAAGGGCTTGGTCAGGCAAAACCAGGAAGAAGACAGAAAACATCGCAGGCACGAAGGGTCATAAGAGTTTATGTATTTATGGCTCCATGAGCTGGGCTACAAACTCGATGAAAAAGAAAGAAACAAGCCCCAAGATTCCCCTGACGCGACCAGAGTCTAGAAGTTGCAAGAACGGCCGCGTCACCAGGTTTCAGCCCTGGCGGCGCTCTCCCGCTCCATGACCCGAGCGAAGAAATCGCCTCCCTCATCACCAGCGCAAAGGCCGGTGTCATCAAGGGTGCTCCTGAGGCCCCCTCCGCAGCTTCGACGGTCTTCTTGGAGACTCTGCCGCCTGGGAACCTCCTTGGTGCATCGGCGGTTTCCTTCTCCTGAAGTTCCCTCATCACCGGCGCAAAAGCCGGTGTCATCAAGGGTGCTCCTGAGGCCCCCTCCGCAGCTTCAGCGGTCTTCTCGGAGACTCAGCCACCTGGAATTCTCCTTGGTGCTTCAGCGGTTTCTTTGAAGACTCCACCATCTGAGAAGGGACGCAACGCCAGGGAGCTTTCTGCCTGCCGTCACCAAGGAAGGGCCCCGTCGGGAGGACAAACCAGAGACCCCTTGGAGGCGCCACCTCCAGAGGCAAGGCAGGCAGGCTCCCTGGGTCCCAGACATGGTGCAGACACCGTCACTGGAGGAAATCGAGAGCGATTCTCCCCCCCCCAATAAGGTGGGTTAAGAGCCATGGAAGAAGACAAGACTGCAGAGACTCGAGGGAGGCGCAAGGGCTGGAAGCCTTATAAGGGGAGCGTACCCACGTGGCGGTTTCTTTTCACACCTTCCCGGGTGCAATCCCAAGCGATTCGGAACTCTTCGAGTACGCCGCATCAGCAACCGCTTCGGCTCCGAGACTGAGCGCCGATGACAGGTGGACCCAAGCCGCCCGACTGGAGCGGTGGGTCAAGGAGTCAGTCTCCTAAGAAGACAAGCCGGCAAGGCACTTCAGCGGTTCCCGAAGAAAGCGCCGCAACATGCAGAAGTGGCAGTCTTGGGAACCGCCACAGTAAAAGCCACCATCAAGTGGGCGCACGCTCCCACGATCTTGCGACCGTTCGTGCTCCGGCAGCGGTCAATGCGGGACTTAGAGAAAGTGCGCGGATCAGAAGAGACGGAGGTCCCACCTCGGGCTCGCTATCTCCCCCGAGATGGGCCCGGGGGCCACTGTCGGTACCTGCGATATGGGGTACCCCCGCGCACAGGGGAAAATGCCTAAGGAACTCGCCCTTCTCCGCAGGGAGAGCTCTGAAGGCGCCACGCGTCCGGCGGGGCCGGACCTCCCTCTTCTCAGAGGAGAGCTCCGGGCCCGCCACGTGGCATACAGAAGCCGGACCTCCCCCTCCGCGGGCGAGGGGTCCGAAGGTGCCACGTATCCGGCGGGGCCGGACCTCCATCTGCTCAGAGGGGAGCTCCGGGCCTGCCACATGGCCGACAGAAGCCGAACCTCCCCCTCCGCGGGGAGAGGTCCGGAGGCTCCACGTGCCCCGCGAGCCGGACCCTCCTCTCCTCTGAGAAGGGCTCCGGGCCCGCCACGTGGCAGCAGAACGGCGCTGCCTGCCCCCGAGCGATAGGCAGCGGGCGTAAAGACGCCCCATACCTTGCCCGTACAAGGTATTCAAGGCCCGCGTCTTCCCAAGACGCGGAGACGCGGAGCACGCCTCTGTCAGGTGCCGTTGTGCCCAGTCGCATCACAGACTGGCGCGCGGTGTCAGAACCTGCCAGCCAATAAACACCGCGACAAGACATCCCATGCCGCCTGCGCCGTCATCAACCACTACGACTAGCACGCAGCATGGGCAGGGCGGCAAGACGGAGACTCGGAAGCCTTCGCCAGAGACAACTACCGGCATAACTACAGATACGGTAGATAACAGTCAATCTCCCCGGGACCACCTGTCGGGTCCCGGGCCCCCTTGTAAGCCACCCGAGTCTTGGACTATAAAAGGCTCGGGTAGGCGACGATAGCAAGGGTTCGCACCTCTGCAACTCATACGCTAGCCATTCACACCCAAGCTATAACTCACCCCCAAGCTCAGGACTCCGGCCCTGAGCAGCAAGCAATACAGCGAGCTCCATAGCTCGCCGTGGACGTAGGGTTTTACGCTCCGGCGGTCTGAACCACGTAAAACTCACAGTGTCAAGCTCTTACTAACTCGTCCATCCGCGCAAGCTCTCCGCAAGGGACTAGCCCCACCAAAAAAAGAACCTCCACGGGCTGCCCAGTGCAGGCCCGGGGGAAGTGTCGACCGAACACTTCGACAGCTCCCCTTCTTTAAGCTCCTGCGCAAATCCGGCCCATTTTCTTGGACCGTCGAAGCGGAAGAAGCTTTCCAGGAGTTGAAGCAACTCCTGACGACCCTACCCATCATGGTAGCCCCCGAGCCCGAAGAGCATTTGTTGCTCTACATCGCGGCGACAACTGAAGTGGTGAGTATGGTCCTCGTCGCAGAGCGGCCGGACCTCTCGTCGCCACAGCCTGCTCCGGTAGCAGGAGACAGGCGCCAGGAAACCCCGGAGGTCCAAGACGGCCTCCCGGACCTCCAAGAAAACCCCCTGGAGGCCCAAGACGAACCCCCGGACCTCCATGACAACCTCCCGGAGGACCAACGGGACCTCCCGGAGGTCCAACGGGACCTCCCGGAGGCCCAACGGGACCTCCCGGAGGCCCAACGAGACCTCCCGGAGCTCCTGGAAAATCAGCGGGACCTCCCGGAGGTCCAAGGCGGCTTGGGAGCCTTAGAGTCTCAGCTCCCGGCAGCCTCCCTGGACCCACCCAGCTCCGGTAGGCCTGAGCCAATGGATGAAGACATCTATGGCCTGGGAGGAAGGGTCCGGACCATCCAGAGGCCTGTCTACTACATCGGCGAGGTCCACCATGACGCCAAGACAAGGTACCTGGAGGTCCACAAGCTGCTGTATGCAGTGCTTGTGGCGTCCAGGAAGCTCCGCCACTACTTCCAAGCCCACCGGGTCTCGGTGGTCACCTCCTATCCGCTGAAGGCTATCCTTCACAGCCCCCACGCGACTGGCAATGTCGCTAAATGGGCAGCGGAGCTGGCGGAGTTTGAACTGGACTTCCTTCCTCGTCATGCAGTCAAGAGCCAAGCACTGGCTGACTTCGTTGCTGAGTGGACGCCAATGAAGGCTGACCCAGGGGGCCACAAAGACGGTGAACCAAAGCACCGAGTTCCGGTCTTCACCGGGCCTCACTGGACGCTCTTCTTCGACGGCTCCTCGCGAAAGCAGGGGGCCGGTGCCGGCATACTGCTTCTCATGCCACCTGGGGAGCAGTTTGGGTATATGGTGCGTCTCAATTTCAAGGCAACCAACAACATGGCAGAGTATGAAGCACTCATCTTTGGCCTAAAGACACCCCTGTCTCTGGGCGCTCGCCAGTTGTTGGCACAGGGCGACTCCCAGCTAGTTATCAAGCAAGTTAAGGGTGAATGCTCCTGCAATGACCCACAACTAGCTGCTTACCTGCTCCACGTGCAGATGTCGGAGAAAGACTTTCTCGCCTTGGACCTGCGCTGGCAATGCTGCAGCTGACGACCTCTCAACGAAGGCCTCCACCGGAGCCCCTGTGCCTGAAGGAGTCTTCGAGAGGACGTTGCTGCGGCCCACAGCCCGGCCTGCCGAGCCGGGCGAAGGGGGCTGGACCAGCACCTCGAAGCTGGCGGTCCCGGCAGCCCTGCAGCCATGGACGCCGCCAAGGATCGTAAGCGTCACTGGGGACTCCGTGCATCCCAGCGCTCAAGATCCAGAAGCTCAAGTCAGACCCGATGCATGGATCACGGAGATCCGGGACTACTTGAAAGATAACATCCTCCCTGATGAACGTGTATCCGCTGAACGGATCATGCGCATGACTAAGAGATACGCGCTGGTAGAAGGGGATCTCTACCGGCGTGGTGCCAACCACGTCCTATTGCGGTGCATAACCCAGGGGGAAGGTTGCGACTTGCTCGCTGAGATCCATGGAGGCAATGTGGGAGTCACTCTTCCTCACGCACGCTTGTCGGTAAAGCCTTCCGGCATGGCTTCTACTGGCCGACAGCACTCCAGGATGCCGTCAAGCTGGTCGAGAGCTGCAAGGCGTGTCAGTTCCACGCCAAGCAGATCCATACACCGGCTCAGGCGGTACAGATGATCCCGCCCTCATGGCCGTTTGCCGTATGGGGGTTGGACATCCTGGGACCATTCCCCAGAGCCGTCGGGGGATTCCGGTACCTCTATGTCGCCATTGACAAGTTCACCAAGTGGCCGGAAGCCACACCAGTCGTCACCATCAACAAGCAATCTGCAGTAAAGTTCATCAAGTCGATTGTCTGCCGGTTCGAGGTCCCGAACAGAATCATCACCGACAACGGGACCCAGTTCATCAGCGTAGCGTTCCAAGACTACTGCGAAGACCTCGGCATCCAGGTGTGTTATGCCTCTGTTCCTCACCCAAAGAGCAATGGGCAAGTCGAGAGGGCCAACGCCGAGATTCTTCGGGGCCTCAAGACTCGCACCTATGCCGGCCTGAAGAAACATGGTGCCAATTGGGTGGATCAGGTTCCGAGCACACTATGGGCTAACCGGACATCCCAGAGCCGGGCCACCGGAGAGACACCCTTCTTCATGGTGTATGGGGCCGAAGTTATGCTTCTCCCAGAGATCACCATGAAGTCTCACCATGTCCAAGCTTACGACGAAGCCGCGCAGGACAACCTCCGGCGTGGAGACATCGACCTCGTCGATGAGGTCCGATTGCATGCAGCACTCCGTAACGCACGGTACAGACAAGCGCTCCAGCGCAACCACCAGAGGTCTGTGCGTGTCCGGGAGCTGCAGGAAGGCGACCTGGTGTTGCGACGCATACTTTCTCGCGAAGGGACCCACGAACTCTCCCCTAGCTGGGAGGGTCCCTTCCGAGTCACAAAAGTGTGCCGTCCCGGGTGCGTACGCCTTTCCACCGAGGACGGGGACCCGCTCCCGCACCCTTGGAACATAGAGCACCTCCGTAAGTTCTATCCCTAGGGCAATAGTAGGACAGCCTCTTCCTTTTGTAATAGATTCCATAGAGCCCAGGAACAGCGCTCGGAGCCGCTAAGTCTCAGGGGACGGTCCAGGACTACGTTCAGCTTTGCCTGGTTCCGACCCTAAGCACGTAGAGTCTTGCTTCCCTTTTTAATGGGACGGGACGTGGCCTCCATGTTGAGCCTGCCTTCCTCCTACGGAAATTTATATGAAAAGAAACCTGTCCTACTTTGCCTTTCCCTTTTGCTCATTTAAATTACGTATTAAATTTTTATGACCGCACTTCCGGCGTATGCTCACCATGCGCTCAGCTCCCTCTTCTCATTCTCACCTCTAGTCGGCATTTGCTGCCCTACCGAAGGCGGTTGTGTTGGAGGTACCTGCCGATGGCCAGGGGGCCCCAAGCTCCCGGCTCTTCGTGCACGGTAGCCCCCAAGCACCGTACAAGGAGATGGGGACCGTAAGCCAAATACTATGAGATAGGGAAGGGGGAGCCCCCAAGGAGAATTACGTTTCCCTTACTTGTGTGCAGGACCTCTCGGCCTCAGCTCCCTGCAGGAGTATGGTAGGAGCACCCAACCAATGGGACACACCTACCAGGGGGCCGCTACGGGATCGCGCAAGACCGGAACTCCAAGGTAAGACCAAAGAATCCGGACGTGTCCAGCGGGGCCGGACCTCCCTCTCCTCAGGGGGATGCTCCGGGTCCGCCACGTAGCCGGCAGAAACCGGACCCCCCCCCCGGGGGAGAGCTCCGAAGGCTCCACGTGTCCCGCGGGGCTGGACCTCCCTCTCCTCAGAGGAGAGCTCCGGGCTCGCCACGTGGCTAGCAGGTCCGGACCTCCCCATTCTCATGGGGCGGGTCCTGGAGACCTCCGGGGCCCTTAATACAGTAAGGACCCGGGGAAGGTGTCTGTGCAGAGCTTCGAGATTGGTAAAGGCCTCTGAGTACCTTGCGGAGCTAAGAGCTCGGCCAGGAAAAACCAAGAAGAAGACTAAAGCGCACAGACGCAGAAGATAACAAGAGTCTATTCACACAAGGCTCCATGAGCTGGGCTACAGACTCAACAAAAATAAAAAAGAAGAAGAAGGAGGTACAGGGCTTTTAGCCACGGGGGCGGTCACGTCCTCGACCTCGGCCCTGGCAGCTTCCTCCCGCTCGACGACAGGCCCTAGACGGACTGGCTCCAGAGAGAAGGAAGGGTCTTGGCTCCGGAAGCACGCCAGCATATGCGTAGCGACCTCCTTCGCCAGGCCCCGTCCCTCCACCTCAAGCTCGTCGGCGATCACTGCTTCGAGCCGGCCCAGCTTGCCGCCGATGGACTCAAGCGCCGGGATTGTCTCAGACACCTCCTGCGCTGGAGCCTCCGTCCGCACCGGGCTGAAACCAAGAGGAACAAAGGCAGACCCCGCCTCGGTAATAAAACCCCAGACCGCCTGGGCCTCGGCAGACCGCGAAGACTGGAGCTTCTCTACCTCTTGGTGAGCCGCCAGCTCACGATCCAGCGCCGCCTGGTGCTCCCAGGAGGATTGCTCCTCCCTCGCAGCGGCAGCCGACTCGTGGAGCTCCAGCTCCTCAGCCCGAGCCCTCAGCTCGCCCTCTATGGCCTTCAGTCGTGCGGCAATTTTCTCCTCCTCGGCCGCCGCAGCACGTTCCCGATCGGCGACGGCGCACTCTCGACGAACTACCTGCAGCCGCAACTCCTCCGCGGCAGCAGAGGTTGCCTCGACCTTGGCTTTGACCTGGGCCAGAGCTTCGCGGTAGGAAGCGCAGAGCCTCCGGGTCTCTGAGTCCAGGTGGCTGACGGCTTTCTTCTGAGCGTCGAGCAGAGCACCCATGGCCTCAAGTCTCGACTGCCTCGAGTCAAGCTCCGCCTTAGCCTCCTGGGTCCGCTGCTGCAGGAGGTGCTCCCAGCTAAGAAGGCGTTCCCTCTCTCCAGCTAGCGCCCCCCCCCCGCTCCCGCTCAAAGGCGGCCTGGAACTGTCGGGTGCCGGTCTGGACACGCCCCAGGGCATCCCACATGGGCGCCGGGACAGCGGGGACAGAAGTCGTACCCCTGACCTCCCATGTCACGTCTAAGACCAGCGGAGGTGCTGGTGCCTCAGCAACCGGAGCAAGACTGCCCTGAGGGAGCCAGGGGGCCAGCAACTGCACCTACAGCGGCCTTTCAAGCCTCAGCACCGGACTTCCGGGCTGGTGAAGGAGGGCGAACAGGTGCTGCCGCAGACACCGCAGAGAGCAAACCCGCCGGCACAAAAGAAGCCCCCGCTTACTTGGGGGCCGTTGGAACCACCGCGGTTCCCAGATGCTGTGGCGCGGAGCCTCCGCCAACTGGAGATGGCCGAGTAATAGGCCCGCCCCCGGCAGCCGGTCGGTCCCTGCAGGAAAAGAAAGCTCTCAGGCTAAGAGAGGAGAAGAGAACGCTACTCCTACAAGCCAGAAAGAGCAACACTTACTGGGCAACATGAGCGCTCCAATGGGCTTGTAGCCCCGGCCTCTGGGCCGCAGTTGAACCGCTAGGACCTGCGGCCAGGACGGTCGCGGGCTGTTGCGTCTGGACCCCCGGCACACTCCACGGCGTCGCCCCACCGGCGTCCATCCTAGAAGCCCCTCCACCTGAGGAAGGATGGCGGGACGCTTGGGGTTCTTCGGACTGCCGCTGTCCGGGAAGAGACCCGCTGGAGTGGGACACCCGGGGTCTCTTTGGGTCGCCACCCGATGGACCAGCGCCTCCGGGAGGTGGGTGCAAGGGTGCATCGGTCCCCTGACTTGGCGCAGGCGACGCCCTCGGAGGAGACCGGGCGCGTTTCTTCTCTGGCTGCCCGGGGGCCGGCTCCTTCCCCTTTCCCTTGTCGATGGCTTGAGTTCCGCCGGCCCTTGGGGCGGATTGGGCAGCGACAGACGCCTCGCGCTCCGATCCGGAGCGCTCGTGTGACACCCTCATCTCGGGTGTCAACATATGTTCATGTTTTATGAAGAAGAAAAAAACATTTTAAGAAAAGAAGGAACGGAGACAAGTATCAAAAGGATGGCCAACAAAGCTCTCTGAGAGCACCGAAGGCAACTTCCACGACCAGCAGACCACGTGGCGTGTTCGGAGCTCATCCCCGAGAAATTTGGGAGAGGTCCGCCGTTAAACTAGCTACGTGGCAGGCTCGGGGGTCACCTCCGCGATTGGAAAGAGGTCCGACCCTGTAGGACACGTGCTGCCCGCGGAGATAGCCTCTGCGGAAGAAGCAAAGGCATTTTTATAGGACACGTGTCATCCCCGGAGCTAGTCCTCGCGGAAATCAGGGGACCAGTCGCACGGGATACGTGTCAATCTCGGAGCTCATCTCAGAGAAGTCCGGATCTATCGAACACGTGTCGCCACCGGAGCTTATCACTGGAAGGTCCGTCGCAGCTAAACACGTGTCGACCTCGGGGCATATCCCTGAGGAAAGGAGAGCGGAAAGACCGGCACCCACACGTGACGTGCGCGGGGCTCGTCCCCGAAGAAGAGGGAGGTCTCGATCGATTGACACGCAGCACAACCGGAGCTCGTGTCCGCGGACGAGGAGATACCAGGCCCGGAGGACACGTGGAGCTTCCGGAGCTCATCATCACGGAGGTAACGAGTTCTGGAGCAGTTGTTACGCGTAAGGACACCGGTACGCAACAGAAACCGATCTAAAATCCACGATGGTTACCGAAGATAAGACGTCAGAATCTAACAAAGATCTGAATAAGACTCTTATTCGGGATCCAATCAGATTAGGACTCTTCTCTTCCTGATTATAAATAGAATCCAAAACCTCTGGCCGAAACCACAAACTTCTCTTTCAACTCCTGAGCCGACGACTTAGAGGCCTAGCCCTAACTCGCCGAGCAAAACATCGCCAAAGCGCAACAAGGGAGATCATCGGAGGAGAACCAAGCGGTCTGAGGAGGACCCCGAAGACAAGAAGAGCGTGAGGTAGGACTTCAATACCACCTTACGACATCATGTTGTTCATCTGTTTGCGTCTGTTCTTCGATTCCTTTCAAAAAGAAGCCTTTTCATGGGCAGAACACTCGATGATCAGTTTGATCTAAAGACAAGATCATCGCCACGTTCATCTTTGATCCGAACACCTCTGACCATGCAAGCCATGCAAGAACATCAGATCAATCTAATAGAACTAATCGTAGGATAGCATGCATGTGCATCATCGCATCTAGTTTAGGGTTTGTGTACGATATTGATTGCTGTGAATTTGTATGCACGTGAATCCTACATAGCAGGACAAACTCAGGAAGCTGTCTACGACGAGATGCAGCAACAAGGTTTTGAGAATCAAGAACAACCGGAACCGCAAGAACAAGGCAAGTGCTCCTTGACCATGTTGATCCTATGTTTTGGGTAAAACTATTTTATTTTGCGAAAAGGTGTGTGTGCTGAGTCAAACATGATGAGAAAACCCTTTTATAGGAGTTTACTAGTTTTGATTAAACCACCCTTGTCGCCTGGGAAGTTTATGAGTCGGGTATGGTTTTTGCTTTATGCTTCGCTGGGTACATGGGATTGGGAAGCGAGATGGATGTGTCTAGCTAACTGGACTCGTACTGATAATAAGTAATTGATGAGGTTAATGAACATAGATCGGAGGGAGATCTAGGCAAGCCTGGGTTTGTGAATGAGGTAGCATGAGATGGTGGTTTTACTTGCCGTAGATCTAAGCACCGGTTCATGCATGCACATGCCAGGATAACAGTGCCACCACAAGGCCAAGTATGGGTGCGGCTTAGCTGAGTAATTAGGTAAGTTGCTAGAGTGTTATGGACTGTGGAAGGCGCGGGGAATGGAAGTCGAGTGAGGACTGCCCTGGGAACTGCATGGCACAAGAGGGGGCCCGTGGGTGGGAGAATTGGAGATTCTAGCCTGCCGGTGAAACCTTAGTGAGTCCATACATCTAGTAACCCCTTTGTAAAGGCTATTTTGTGATCTCTTGACCATACACCGACGGTTGTGTACTGGTATAATGGAGGTTCTGCAGTCGCCGACGGGTGACGAAATCACAAACTTGTGGGTAAAGAGGTGCAAACTCTGCAGAGTTATTAAAACTATCATGATAGCCGAGCTTACGGTCATGAGCACCTGGCTAAACTACCATGATTAGATGGGATGGTTACTGGGATGGTTATTGGAATGGGTATTGGGAAGGTTATTGGTTATGGTTATTGGTTATGGTTTGGTTTGGGACTGTTAAGTCCGGGAGATGAGATGGTTGCATGACTGATGGGTCATGACATGAGATTGGTCTCGGTGTGAGACGAGGTTGTTTTATGGGGTGAAATGGTAGCGAATACGAGGAGGTATTCGTGAGTATGAATAAAAGATTGGTTAATGTTCGGATGGAACACGGGAAGTGATGGAGGTATGTTGGTAATTTAATACATGTTGGGATTACATTTAAACGTAAGTTGTTGTTTTATCATGGTTTTTACAGAACTGCTTTTCTGCAAATAAGCCTTTTATACCTACCTTGTTTATGAGCTGAATATCATGTGTTATTCCCGCACTTGCTGAGTACATCATTGTGCTCAAACTTGCATTATTATTTCTTCATCAACAGCAAGAGAAGACTACTATGAAGACCGAGTAGAGCATTATGGCGTGTGATCTATTCTCAACCTTGCCTGTGGAGGGAGTAGAGATGGAGCCACTTCTGCTTAGTTCTGCTTTCGCATTAGTTTTTGCTTCCGCATTTAAATAAGGACTTCCGCTGCATAGAATTAAGATTCCGCTGTGAGCATGAGTCCAAGACTCATGAGGTGTTGTAATAAGCTCTGTTATTCGTGGTAATATATAATCTGAATTCAGTTTGTGGAACGTATGTGTATGTGTGATGAACATCCTGGGCACACATATGCATTAGTTCTCGGTTCCGTGGCTTTCCACAGAATTGAGGGCGTCACAGATTGGTATCAGAGCCACGGGTTGACAGTAGATAACACGCCTAGATAGAAACCTTAGATTGATATTAGAGCCACGGGTTAACAGCAAGTTACACCCCTAAATAGAAGTCACAGGTAGCTAAGCCACGCTGACCAAAGGAAGCGCCCTAGGGTGAATAGCCTAGATTGGCCTTTTAAACCATCTTGACATAGGAAACCATCCTTGAATAGGAGTTGAGTGGGGCCTTGTGATGATTATTTGTGAATATGTGCTTAGTGGGACGTCTCAAAAACGTTGTCCATATACACACGTAAGAAGAAGGAGGTGTGAGATGTTTCGGCACTTGCTCACATCCTCATAAGGGCTAATATATATAGTCCAACTCATCTTGATGCATATAGTTGAAAGGACCTACCTAATTTTCTAACCTTCTATTCTATTTCATTCTCTCTCATAGATGGTGAGAGGAAACGCCAGCCGAAGGAACGTCCAGGAAGATGACCACGAGGAAGTTCCTGCTAACCCCGGAGCTGGCGAAAACAACCTAGAAAGGTTGATGGCCATGCAAAACCAGCTTATGCAAACCATGATCCAAACTTTGGGTCAGTTGCAGGCCAACCAACACCCCGTTCCGGCACCACCGCCACCACCACCGCCAGCTCATAACAGGCTGGGGGAGTTCATGAGGACTCGACCACCCACCTTTGCTCAAGCAAGCGATCCAATGGAGGCCGATGACTGGTTAAAATCCATGGAGAAGAAGCTTGCCATTGTTCAGTGCAACGACCGAGAGAAGGTTCTCTTTGCATCGCACCAACTGATGGGAGCAGCTGCTGACTGATGGGATGCCTTGAGCAACGCCCATGTCAACCCGGAGACAATCACTTGGACTGAGTTCAAGGAAAGTTTCCGCTCCCACTACATCCCTGTTGGCGTAATGATGCTCAAGAGCCAGAAGTTTGAAGGTCTCCGCCAAGGACAGAAAAGTGTGAATGAATATCTCAACAAGTTAATACAACTGTCTCGGTATGCCCCCGAAGATGTCAACTTAGATCAGAGGAAGCAGTACCTGTTCATGAGAGGGATGAACAATGAGATCCAAGTTCAGCTCCTCAACAATGACTACGTAAGCTTCCAGAAGCTAGTTGATAAGGCTATTGTGGTGGAAAACAAGATTCGAGAAATCGAGCGCGAGTGCAAAAGGAAGATGCCATACCAGCCCCAAGGAAGCAACGTACGACCTAGGTACATGCCCCCTGCACCACAGTATGGATCGACCACTCCTACGTACCGCCCTGGTCAGCCACCACAGCAACGGCTCGTTGCACCGGCACCTCGTGTGCCCATGCCTCCTGCGCCCCGACCTAACAATGGCGCTCCTGTCCAAAACCCCCGCCCCAACGTACCTGCTGCCGTAGGCAACAGGGCATGCTTTGCATGCGGGGAAGTAGGCCACTTCGTTAACCAGTGCCCGAAGAGAGGCCCTGGACAGCAAGGAAATGTGCCCAAGCAGAACCAGCGACCAAACGGAGGAGACAACCAAGGGAACCATGGACCGCAGAACTATGCTCGTGGCCACGTTAACCATGTCACTGCTGAAGAAGCACAACAGGCTGAGGACGTCGCAATTGGTATGTTCCTTGCCAACTCCAACCCAGCCACTTTTTATTTGATTCCGGAGCATCACATTCATTCATATCATCCAAATATGTTGCCAAACATCATCTACCCGTATCCCACCTAGAATGTGCTATGTTAGTTAATTCTCCCGGAGGAGAAATGAGGACTAGTATAGTATGTCCTAAGGTAAGCCTTAAAATATGAGGGGTAGACTTTCTTGCCAATCTTATTGTCTTGGACTCCCACGGGATTGACATCATACTCGGAATGGACTGGTTAAGCAAGCACAATGGAGTAATCCAATGCGCTGAGAGAAGCGTGCAGTTGACAAACGAACACGGTATCCGTGTCGAGTTTGAGTCAGCCCAGCAAACAACCGAACGGGTAAATTTGAACCACGTCGAAGGAACAACATTGGACAACATTCCAGTGGTTCAGGAATTTTCGGACGTGTTCCCGAAAGAGCTTCCAGGAATGCCACCTGATCGGGACATCGAGTTTGCCATAGATTTGGTACCCGGAACTGCACCTATAGCTAAGAGACCCTATAGGATGCCCGTCAACGAGCTAGTTGAACTCAAAAAGCAACTTCAAGAACAGTTGGAGAAGGGTATTATCCGCCCAAGTTCGTCACCATGGGGAGCCCCGGTACTCTTCGTAGACAAGAAGGACGGAATCCAAAGAATGTGCGTGGACTACAGGTCTCTCAATGAGGTAACAATCAAGAATAAATACCCTCTGCCCCGTATAGAGGATCTGTTTGATCAAATGAAAGGAGCCCAAGTGTTCTCCAAGATTGATCTTCGGTCGGGATATTTCCAGCTGAAGATTAAGCCCTCCGATATACCTAAGACAGCCTTTCGGACGCGGTATGGTTCATATGAATATACCGTTATGTCTTTTGGATTGACGAATGCACCCGCATACTTCATGTACCTTATGAATAAGGTTTTCATGGAATACTTGGACAAGTTCGTCGTGGTTTTCATCGACGACATTATGGTGTATTCAAAAAGTGAGGAGGAGCATGAAGAACATCTGAGATTGACCTTGCAGAAGTTGCGAGAGCATCAGTTGTATGCCAAGCTCAACAAATGTTAATTTTGGCTAAAAGAAATATCCTTCCTAGGCCACATCATCTCCAAAGAAGGGGTATCAGTTGATCCTGGAAAGCTGAGAGATGTTCTAAAGTGGAACCAACCAAGGAGCGTGAGGGATATTCGAAGTTTCCTTGGGATGGCAGGATACTATCGACGCTTCATTAAAAACTTCTCTAAGATAGCAAAACCTATGACGGAGTTATTAATGAAGGGAAAAGTCTTTCAATGGACACAAGCCTGCCAAGAAAGTTTTGAGGAGCTCAAGAAAAGGCTAACCACGGCACCAGTTCTGGTATTGCCAGACGTAAGCAAGAGCTTTGACATATATTGTGACGCATCCAGACAAGGGCTCGGATGTGTACTCATGCAGGAAGGACAAGTGGTAGCCTATGCCTCACGACAATTAAAGAAGCATGAGCTTAACTATCCTACGCATGACTTGGAGTTAGCAGCAGTGGTGCATGCATTGAAAATTTGGAGACATTATATCCTTGGTCATCGATGTGAGATCTATACGGATCATAAAAGCCTCAAGTACATATTTACACAAACGGACTTGAATTTGAGGCAACGTCGATGGTTAGAACTCATCAAGGATTATGATATAGGAATCAACTACCACCCCGGGAAGGCCAATGTAGTAGCTGACGCATTGAGCAGAAAGGGAGCATGCCACCAACTCACGGTTCGGGAGCTACCACCCGAACTACGTAAGGAGTTCGAACGGTTACACCTCAGATTCTTGAATAACATGGAAATAATGGAGATCCACTCCTCATTGGAGTAAGAAATAAGAAAGGGACAAGCAACGGACGAGGGGATCAAGGAGATCAAGGAAAGAATCCGACAAGGGATAGAGAAGGATTTCAAGGAGGATGAAAAGGGTACGCTTTGGCTAGGAAAAAGGATTTGTGTGCCAAACATAAGACACCTTCCCGACGTGATATTGAAGGAGGCACATGATTCACCCTATTCCATACATCCAGGGAGCACCAAAATGTACAAGGAATTGAAAACTTGCTATTGGTGGGATGGTATGAAGAGGGATATAGCCGAATACGTTGCCCTATGCGACACATGCCAACGGGTGAAAGCCGAACATCAAAAACCCGCTGGATTGTTGCAACCGTTGAAAATACCTTAATGGAAATGGGAGGACATCAGTATGGACTTTATTGTCGGATTGCCAAGAACTCAGTCAGGATACAACTCCATCTGGGTCATTGTGGACCGGTTGACGAAAACCGCCCATTTTCTTCCGGTAAAGACCAGTTACAACGTTACACAGTTGGCAGAATTGTACATGGAGCAGATCGTGTGCCGACATGGAGTTCCGAAGAGGATAGTCTCAGATCGAGGTTCTCAGTTTACCTCTAGATTCTGGAGGAAGCTGCAGAAAGCCATGGGTACACGACTGGATTTTAGCTCCGCCTATCACCCACAAACAGATGGGCAAACCGAGAGGACGAACCAAATTTTGGAGGACATGTTGAGAGCTTGCACCTTGAAATATGGGCGTAGTTGGGATAGGAGTTTACCGTATGCCGAGTTCTCCTATAACAACAGCTATCAAGCTAGCTTGAAGATGTCGCCTTTCGAAGCCTTATATGGTAGACGGTGTAGAACGCCACTGTTCTGGAGCGAGATTGGAGAGAACCAGGTGTTTGGACCCGAAGTACTACAAGAGGCTGGAAAGCAAGTTCAAACGATACGGGAAAACTTAAAAGCTGCTCAGTCACGACAAAAATGCTATGCGGACAATAGGCGAAGGAAGTTGACTTTTGAAGTAGGAGACTTCGTATACCTTAAGGTATCACCTATCCGAGGCCAACGACGTTTTAACGTCAAAGGAAAACTAGCGCCTCACTACATCGGACCATTTAAGATTTTGGATAAGCGAGGAGAAGTAGCCTACCAACTAGAGCTCCCAAACCATCTCTCCGACGTACATGACGTGTTTCATGTATCCCAGCTCAAGAAGTGCTTGAGAGTACCAGAGGAACAAGTGTCAATGGGAGAACTTGAGCTTCAAGGGGACATGACTTACGCAGAACACCCTGTCCGAATCTTGGACGTAAAAGAAAGGATCACCCGAAACAAGGTGATTCGATGGTGCAAGGTACAATGGAGCCATCACACTGAAGTTCAAGCCACATGGGAGCGAGAAGAGGATATCAAGGCAGAATTTCCCCACCTATTTTCTACTAACGAATCTCGAGGACGAGATTCAATTTAAAGGGGGTAGATTTGTGACACCCTCATCTCGGGTGTCAACATATGTTCATGTTTTATGAAGAAGAAAAAAACATTTTAAGAAAAGAAGGAACGGAGACAAGTATCAAAAGGATGGCCAACAAAGCTCTCCGAGAGCACCGAAGGCAACTTCCACGACCAGCAGACCACGTGGCGTGTTCGGAGCTCATCCCCGAGAAATTTGGGAGAGGTCCGCCGTTAAACTAGCTACGTGGCAGGCTCGGGGGTCACCTCCGCGATTGGAAAGAGGTCCGACCCTGTGGGACACGTGCTGCCCGCGGAGATAGTCCTCGTGGAAATTAGGGGACCAGTCGCACGGGATACGTGTCAATCTCGGAGCTCATCTCAGAGAAGTCCGGATCTATCGAACACGTGTCGCCACCGGAGCTTATCACTGGAAGGTCCGTCGCAGCTAAACACGTGTCGACCTCGGGGCATGTCCCTGAGGAAAGGAGAGCGTAAAGACCGGCACCCACACGTGGCGTGCGCGGGGCTCGTCCCCGAAGAAGAGGGAGGTCTCGATCGATTGACACGCGGCACAACCGGAGCTCGTGTCCGCGGATGAGGAGATACCAGGCCCGGAGGACACGTGGAGCTTCCGGAGCTCATCATCACGGAGGTAACGAGTTCTGGAGCAGTTGTTACGTGTAAGGACACCGGTACGCAACAGAAATCGATCTAAAATCCACGATGGTTACCGAAGATAAGACGTCAGAATCTAACAAAGATCTGAATAAGACTCTTATTCGAGATCCAATCAGATTAGGACTCTTCTCTTCCTGATTATAAATAGAACCCAAAACCTCTGGCTGATACCACAAACTTCTCTTTCAACTCCTGAGCCGACGACTTAGAGCCCTAGCCCTAACTCGCCGAGCAAAACATCGCCAAAGCGCAACAAGGGAGATCATCGGAGGAGAACCAAGCGGTCTGAGGAGGACCCCGAAGACAAGAAGAGCGTGAGGTAGGACTTTTATACCACCTTACGACATCATGTTGTTCATCTCTTTGCGTCTGTTCTTCGATTCCTTTCGAACAGAAGCCTTTTCGTGGGTAGAACACTCGATGATCAGTTTGATCTAAAGACAAGATCATCGCCACGTTCATCTTTGATCCGAACACCTCTGACCATGCAAGCCATGCAAGAACACCAGATCAATCTAATAGAACTAATCATAGGATAGCATGCATGTGCATCATCGCATCTAGTTTAGGGTTTGTGTACGATATTGATTGCTGTGAATTTGTATGCACGTGAATCCTACATAGCAGGACAAACTCAGGAAGCTGTCTACGACGAGCTGCAGCAACAAGGTTTTGAGAATCAAGAACAACCGGAACCGCAAGAACAAGGCAAGTGCTCCTTGACCATGTTGATCCTATGTTTTGGATAAAACTATTTTGTTTTGCGAAAAGGTGTGTGTGCTGAGTCAAACATGATGGGAAAATCCTTTTTATAGGAGTTTACTAGTTTTGATTAAACCACCCTTGTCGCCTGGGAAGTTTATGAGTCGGGTATGGTTTTTGCTTTATGCTTCGCTGGGTACATGGGATTGGGAAGCGAGATGGATGTGTCTAGCTAACTGCACTCGTACTGATAATAAGTAATTGATGAGGTTAATGAACATAGATCGGAGGGAGATCTAGGCAAGCCTGGGTTTGTGAATGAGATAGCATGAGATGGTGGTTTTACTTGCCGTAGATCTAAGGACCGGTTCATGCATGCACATGCCAGGATAACAGTGCCACAACAAGGCCAAGTATGGGTGCGGCTTAGCTGAGTAATTAGATAAGTTGCTAGAGTGTTATGAACTGTGGAAGGCGCGGGGAATGGGAGTCGAGTGAGGACTGCCCTGGAAACTGCATGGCACAAGAGGGGGCCCGTGGGCTGGAGAATTGGAGATTCTAGCCTGCCGGTGAAACCTTAGTGAGTCCATACATCTAGTAACCCCTTTGTAAAGGCTATTTTGTGATCTCTTGACCATACACCGACGGTTGTGTACTGGTATAATGGAGGTTCTGCAGTCGCCGACGGGTGACGAAATCACAAACTTGTGGGTAAAGAGGTGCAAACTCTGCAGAGTTACTAAAACTATCATGATAGCCGAGCTTACGGTCATGAGCACCTGGCTAAACTACCATGATTAGATGGGATGGTTACTGGGATGGTTATTGGGAAGGTTATTGGTTATGGTTATTGGTTATGGTTTGGTTTGGGACTGTTAAGTCCGGGAGATGAGATGGTTGCATGACTGATGGGTCATGACATGAGATTGGTCTCGGTGCGAGACGAGGTTGTTTTATGGGGTGAAATGGTAGCGAATACGAGGAGGTATTCGTGAGTATGAATAAAAGATTGGTTAATGTTCGGATGGAACACGGGAAGTGATGGAGGTATGTTGGTAATTTAATACATGTTGGGATTACATTTAAACGTAAGTTGTTGTTTTATCATGGTTTTTACAGAACTGCTTTTCTGCAAATAAGCCTTTTATACCTACCTTGTTTATGAGCTGCATATCATGTGTTATTCCCGCACTTGCTGAGTACATCATTGTGCTCAAACTTGCATTATTATTTCTTCATCAACAGCAAGAGAAGACTACTATGAAGACCGAGTAGAGCATTATGGCGTGTGATCTATTCTCAACCTTGCCTGTGGAGGGAGTAGAGATGGAGCCACTTCTGCTTAGTTCTGCTTTCGCATTAGTTTTTGCTTCCGTATTTAAATAAGGACTTCCGCTGCATAGAATTAAGATTTCCGCTGTGAGCATCAGTCCAAGACTCATGAGGTGTTGTAATAAGCTCTGTTATTCGTGGTAATATATAATCTGAATTCAGTTTGTGGAACGTATGTGTATGTGTGATGAACATCAAGGGCACACATATGCATTAGTTCTCGGTTCCGTGGCTTTCCACAGAATTGAAGGTGTCACAGCTCGGTCCCCGGAATCGAGATACCCCGGAAGGTATCCCCAACCTGACGGACGGTGATCCCGATGTCGTCGAGGTTCGGCATCTTCTGCAGTAGCTCTGACCTCCCCTGCGGCTCTAAGAAGAGGGAAGTGGCAGAGGACGGGAAGGCAGGGTCACCACTGGGGATGAAGTCGCCGCTCACTTTACCCACCATCTCGTACAACTCCTCATCGGAAGGATCAGAGCCGAGACCCTTCTCCAACCTGGTACAGTCCTGCTCACCAGTGTAGTACCATGTCGGGCGACTGCGCTGCTGCAAGGGCGCAATACGGCGCGACATGAAATCCATTAGCACCATCAGGGACGTTAGCCCCTCGTTGGCCAAGAACCGGATCCGCTCCAAGACCGGTGCGTACTCCTGCTCCAGCTCTGGCACCTCCTCCCAGAAGCGACGCTCGGTGGTTGGGCCGGCGGTTGGGAGCTGCAGGCGATCGTGCCCGTCGGTCTGCACGATCACCCAGCTCTCCCTCCAGTTTTCCCACCTCGACGCACTGAAAGGTAAAAGGTACCCAGAGACCTTTGGGTCCTTGCAGCGATGCTGAAAATAGTACGCTCCCATCTGGGTCTTCGAGCCGCGCCCGGTCGTCCGCAACACGAAGAAGTAGCGGAAGAGCGTCACTGAAGCGTGCACCCCCACAAACATCTCGCAGAAATGGACGAAGACAGCGGCCATTGCGAAGGAGTTGGGAGAAAGGTGGTGGAGCTGGAGACCATACGTCTCCAGTAATGTGACGAAGAAGGAAGAAATTGGCGGGACGAACCCCGCCAGGGCGTAGGAAGTAAAGAAGACCATCTCCCCCTTTTCCAGGAGCAGGGGGAGAGATCCCCGGCGGAGCCGGCGTCTCTGCTCGTCCGTGTGCCAGCCCAGCAGCCTGCGCACTGGCCCAAGCTCGGCGGAACGAACGAGACGTGTCGGGAGCAGATTGGAAGCCATGGCGGGGGAGAGCTCAAGGACAGGGAGACAAAGGCGCAAGAGCTCAAGGAAGGTGCAATCGGTGGGAAGTGCAAAGGGAAGCCGCGATGCGGGTAAGATCCCCTTTTAAAGCTTTCCAGGTACGATTCGAAGTGATTCGAAACTCTTCGAATACACCGCATGGGCAACCGCTTTGGCTCCAAGACCGAGCGCCGATGACAGGTGGACCCAAGTCATCCAGCTGAAGCGGTGGGTCAAGAAATCAGTCCCCCTAGGAGACGAGATGGCAAGACGCTTCGGCGGTTCTCGAAAAAAGCGCCGCAACGTGCAGAAGTGGCAGCCTTGGGAACCGCCGCAGTAAAAGCAACCGTCAAGTGGGCGCATGCTCCCATGATCCCGCGACTGTTCATGCTCCGGCAGCGGTCAATGCGGGACTTAGAGAAAGTGCGCGGAACAAAAGAGACGGAGGCCCCACCTCGGGCTTGCTACCTCCCCCGAGATGGGCCCGGGGGCCACTGTCGGTACCCACGATATGGGGTACCCCGCGCACAGAGGAAAATGCCTAAGGATCTCGCCCTTCTCCACAGGGAGAGCTCCGAAGGCGCCACGTGTCCAGCGGAGCCGGACCTCCCTCTCCTCAGAGGAGAGCTCCGGGGCCGCCACGTGGCCAGCAGCAGCCGGACCTCCCCCCTCCGCGGGGAGAGCTCCGAGGGTGCCACGTGTCCCGTGGGGCCGGACCTCCCTCTCCTCAGAGAAGAGCTCCGGGCCCGCCGCGTGGCCGACAGAAGCCGGACCTCCCCCCTCCGCGGGAGAGGTCTGAAGGCTCCACGTGTCCCGCAGGGCCGGACCTCCCTCTCCTCAGAGGAGAGCTCCGGGCCCGCCACGTGGCTAGCAGGACGGCGCTGCCTGCCCCCGCGCGGTAGGCAGCAGGCGTAAAGACGCAGCATACCTTGCCCGTATTCAAGGCCCACGCCTTCCCAAGACGCGAAGACGCGGAGCACGCCTCTATCAGGTGTCGTTGTGGCCAGTCGCATCACAGACTGGCGCACTGTGTCAGAGCCTGTCCGCCAATAAACACAGCGACAAGACATCCCCTGCCGCCCCAGCCGTCATCAACCACTACGACTACCTTGCGGCATGGGCAGGGCGGCAGAACGAAGACTCAGAAGCCTTCGCTAGAGACAACTACCGGCATAACTGCGGATACGGTAGATGGCGGGAAATCTCCCCGGGACCACCTGTCGGGTCCCGGGCCCCCCCTTGTAAGCCACTCGAGCCTTGGACTATAAAAGGCTCGGGTAGGCAACGTTAGCAAGGGTTCGAACTCTGAACTCGCATCCTAGGCATTACTCACCCTCAAGCTCAGGACTCCGGTTCTGAGCAACAAGCAATACAGCGAGAACCTCTGCTCACCGTGGACGTAGGGTTTTACGCTCCGGCAGCCCGAACCACGTAAAACTCGCCGTGTCAAGCTTCTCCCTCACTCGTCCCTAACGCTTAAGCTCTCCGCAAGCGACTAGCCCCTCCGAAAAAGAACCTCCGTGGGCTGCCCAGAGCAGGTCCGGGGGAAGTGTTGACCACACACTTCGACAGTGAGTTTTCCTACTTTTTGATTTCGACCTAGATGGCCATCTGCGCATGCAAAACTATCAAGTTGCACCATCCGGATATGTACCAAGTTCTTGAGTTTTACCGACTTTCTCGACCTTCTCGATTTTGACCCGGATGGCCATCTGCGCGAAACCATCAAGTCGGACCATCCAGACGTGTACTCTGTCAAGGTCCCATCCGTTCTCCCGGTACCTGAGTTGGTGAGTTTTACGGACGTTTCCGACTTTCTCGATTTTGACCCAGATGGCCATTCGCGCATGCAAAGCCATCAAGTTGCACCATCTAAACGTGTATTCCGTATCGGTCCCATCTGGCAGCCCGGTATCTGAGTTCGTGAGTTTTACCGACTTTCCCAACTTTCTCGATTTTGACCAAGATGACCCTCCACGCATGCAAAACCATCAAGTTGCACGGACCGGACGTGTATTTCGTCAAGGTTCCGTCTGGCCGCCCGGGTCCCGAGTTTGTGTGTTTTAGCGATTTTCCTGATTTTGACCCAGATGGCCATCCGTGCATGCAAAACCTTTCAGTTGCACCATCGAAATGTGTATTCCGTCAAGGTCTAGTCCTGCGTCCCGAGACCCGTGTTCATGAGTTTTTTCGACTTTCCCAATTCCGAACCAGATGACCATCCGCGCATGCAAAACCATCGAGTTGAACTGTCCGGATGTGTATTTTGTCAAGACCTCATCCAGCCGTCCGAGACCCGAGTTTGTGAGTTTTACCGACTGTCTCAACTTTCCCAATTTTGACCCAGATGGCCATCAGTGCATGCAAAACCATCAAGTTGCACCATCCGAACGTGTATACCATCAAGGTCCTGTCCGGCCACCAGGGACCCGAGTTCATGAGTTTTATCAACTTTCTCGATTTTGACCCAGATGTCCATCCGCGCATGCAAAACCATCTAGTTGCACCGTCCGAGCGAGTATTCCATCAAGGTTCCATATGACCTCTCGAAACCCGAGTTCGTAAGTCACCAACTTTCCTGACTTTCCTGATTTTGACCCAGATGTCCATCCATGCATGAAAAACTATCAAGTTTGACCGTTCGGTCATGTATTCCGTCAAGGTCCCGTCCGTCCTCCCAGCACTCGAGTTTGTGAGTTTTACCGGCTTTCCTGACATTATCGATTTCTAGCAAGATTGCCATCCGCGCATGAGAAGCCATCAATTGCACCATCCAAACATGTATTCCGTCAAGGTCTTGTCCGGCTGCCCGGGACCTGAGTTCGTGAGTTTTACCGACCTTCCCGACTTTTTTGATTTGACCAAGATGGTCATCCGAGCATGCAAAACCATCAAGTTGCACCATCAGAACATGTATACCGTCAAGGTCCCGTCCGACCGCCTGGGACCCGAGTTCGTGAGTTTTACTGACTTTCTCGTTTTCGACCCATATGACCATCCGCGCGTGCAAAACCATGAAGTTGCACCATCCGGGCGAGTATTCCATCAAGGTGCCGTCCGGCCTCCCGAGACCCGAGTTCGTGAGTTACCGACTTTCTCGACTTTCATGATTTTGACCTAGATGGCCATCCATGCATGAAAAACTATCAAGTTTGACCATTTGGTCATGTATTCCGTCAAGGTTCCGTCCGTCCTCCCAGGACCCGAGTTCGTGAGTTTTACCGACTTTCCCGACATTTTCGATTTTGACCCAGATGGCCATCCGCGCATGGAAAACCATCAAGTTGCACTGTTCGGACGTGTATTCCATCAAGGTTCTGTCTGGCCGCTCGGGACCCAAGTTCGTGAGTTTGAATGGCTTTCCCTACTTTCCCGGTTTTCCCAATTTCGACCCAAATGGCCATCTGCACATGCAAAACCATCCAGTTGCACCATTAAAATTTGTATTCCGGCAAGGTCCCGTCTGGCGTCCCGGGCCCATGTTTATGAGTTTTTCCGAACTTTTCAATTTAAATCTAGATGGCCCTCCACGCATTGCAAAACCATCTAGTTGCACCGTCCGAACGTGGATTCAGTCAAGATTCTGTGCGCCCGCCCGAGACTTAAGTTCGTGACTTTTAATGACTTTCCCGATTTTGACCCAGATGGTCATCTGCGCATGGAAAACCATCAAGTTGCATCGTCTGGGCGTGTATGCCGTCAAGGTCCTGTCCGGCAGCCCGGGACCCCAGTTTGTGAGTTTTCTCGAATTTCTCGATTTTAACCCAGATGGCTATCCGCGCATGCAAAACCATTAAAATGCACCATCCGGACGTGTATTCCGCCAATGTTGTCCAGCCGCGCGGGACCCGAGTTTGTGAGTTTTACCGACTTTCACGACTTTCTCGGTTTTCGGCCCGGATGGCTATTCGCACATGAAAAACCATCAAGTGCATCATCCCAGTGTGTATTCCATCAAGGTCCTGTCCGGCTGCTAGGGACGCAAGTTTGTGAGTTTTCTCGACTTTTCGATTTTGACCCCGTTGGCCATCCGCGCATGCGAACCATCAAGTTGAACCATCCGGACATGTATCGAGTTCGTGAGTTTTACCGACTTTCTCGACCATCCAGATTTTGACCCCGATGGGCATCCGCACATGAAAACCATCAAGTCGGACCATCATGACATGTACTCCGTCAAGGACACATCCGTCCTCACTGGACCCAAGTTCATGAGTTTTACAGACGTTGCTGACTTTCTCGATTTTGACCCAGACATCCATCTGCGCATGCGAAACAATCAAGTTGCACCATTCGAACGTGTATTCCATATAGGTCCCGTCTGGTCGCCCGAGACCCGAGTTCGTGAGTTTTACCAAGTTGCCCAACTTTCTCATTTTTGACCAAGATGACACTCCGCGCATGCAAAACCATCAAGTTGTACCGTCAGTACGTGTATTCCGTCAAGGTTCCGTCTGGCCGCTCGGGATCCGAGTTTGTGGGTTTTACCAACTTTCCTGATTTTTGACCCAGATGGTCATCCGTGCATGCAAAACCTTCCAGTTGCACCATCGAAACGTGTATTCCATCAATGTCCAGTCCGGCGTCCCGAGACCCGTGTTCATGAGTTTTTTCTATTTTCCCAGTTTCGAACCAGATGGCCATCCGCGCATGCAAAACTATCAAGTTGAACCGTCCGGACGTATTTTCCGTCAAGACCCCGTCCGGCTATCCGAGACCCGAGTTTGTGACTTTTTACCGATTTTTACAACTTTCTCGATTTTGACCCAGATGGCCATCCGCGCATGCAAAACCATCAAGTTGCATCATCCGAATGTGTATACCGTCAAGTTCCCGTTCGGCCTCCTGGGACCCGAGTTCGTGAGTTTTACCGACTTTCTCGATTTCGGTCTAATTGTCCATCCGCGCAGGCAAAACCATAAAGTTGAACCGTTCGGACGAGTATTCCGTCAAGGTTCCGTCCGGCCTCCCGAGACCCGACTTTCCCTGTTTCGACCCAGATGGCCATCCGTGCATGAAAAACCATCAAGTTTTACCGTTCGGTCGTGTATTCCGTCGAGGTCCCGTCCGGCCTCCCAGAACACGAGTTCGTGAGTTTTACCGACTTTCCCGACTTTTCAATTTTGACCCATATGGCCATCCGTGCAAGCAAAACCATCAAGTTGCACCATCCAAACGTGTATTCCGTCAAGATCCGGTCAGGTCGCCTGGGACCCGAGTTTGTGAGTTTTACCGACTTTACCGACTTTCTCGATTTTGAGCCAGATGTACATCCGTGCATGCGAAACCATCAAGTTGCACAGTCCGGACGTGTATTCCGTTAAGGTTCCGCCCGGCCGCCCGGGACCCAAGTTCGTGAGTCTTAACGACTTTCCCGATTTAGACCTAGATGGCCGTCCGCGCATGCAAAACCATCAACTTGCACCATCCGGACATGTATTCAGTCAAGGTCCTGTCCAGCCGCCCAGGATCCCAGTTCGTGAGTTTTACTAGCTTTCCCGACTTTCTCGATTATGACCCAGATGACCATCCGTGCATGCAAAACTATCAAGTTGCCAGGTGCAGACGTGTATTCCCTTAAGATCCCGTCCGGCCGCCCGGGACCTGAGTTCGACAATTTTCCCTACCTTCCCGACTTCCCCAATTTCGACCCATATGGGCATCCGCATATGCAAAACCATTCAGTCCATTCGATTGTGTATTCCATCAAAGTCCTGTCCGGTGTCCTGGGCCCCAAGTTCATGAGTTTTTCCAAACTTTTAAATTTTGACCCAGATGGGCATCCGCGCATGCAAAACAATCAAATTGCACCGTCCGAACATGGATTCCGTCGAGGTTCATCTGGCCGCTCGGTACCCAAGTTTGTGACTTTTAACGACTTACCGATTTGGACCCAGATGGCCATCTGCACATGCAAAACCATCAGGTTGCACTGTATGTCCATGTATGCCGTCAAGGTCATGTCCGGCCACTCGGGACCCGAGTTGTGAGTTTTCCCGAATTTCTCGATTTTGACCCAGATGTCCATCCGCACATTCAAAACCATCAAAATGCACTATCCGGACGTGTATTCTGTGAAGGTCCCGTCCAACCGCCAGGGACCCGAGTTCGTGAGTTTACCGACTTTTTCGAATTCGACCCAGAGGGCTATTCGTGCATGCAAAACCAACAAGTTGCACCGTCCGGGAGTGTATTCCATGAAGGTCCAGTCCGGCTGCCAGAGACCCAAGTTTGTGAGTTTCCCTACTTTTCGATTTCGACCTAGATGGCCATCTGCGCATGCAAAACCATCAAGTTGCACTATCCGGATATGTACTGAGTTCGTGAGTATTACCCACTTTCTCGATTTTGATCTGGATGGCCATCCGCACATGAAAACCATCAAGTCGGACCATCCGGGCGTGTACTCCGTCAAGGTCCCATCCGTTCTCCCGGTACCCGAGTTGGTGAGTTTTATAGGCGTTTCTGACTTTCTCGATTTTGACCCAGATGGCCATCCACGCATGCAAAACTATCAAGTTGCACCATCTAAACGTGTATTCCGTATCGGTCCCGTCTGGCAGCCCGCTATCCATGTTCGTGAGTTTTACCAACTTTCCCAACTTTCTCGATTTTGACCAAGATGACCCTCCGCGCATGCAAAACCATCAAGTTGCACGGTCCGGACATGTATTTCGTCAAGGTTCCGTCTGGCCGGCCGGGACCCGAGTTTGTGTATTTTACCAACTTTCCAGATTTTGACCCAGATGGCCCTCCGTGCATGCAAAACCTTTCAGTTGCACCATCGAAATGTGTATTCCATCAAGGTCTAGTCCTGTGTCCCGGGACCCGTGTTCATGAGTTTTTTTGACTTTCCCAATTTTGAACCAGATGACCATCCGCGCATGCAAAACCATCGAGTTGAACTGTCCGGACGTGTATTCCGTCAAGACCTCATCCAGCCGTCCGAGACCTGAGTTCGTGAGTTTTACCGATTGTCTCAACTTTCCCAATTTTGACCTAGATGGACTTCAGTGCATGCAAAACCATCAAGTTGCACCATCCGAACGTGTATACCGTCAAGGTCCTGTCCGGCCACCAGGGACCGGAGTTCATTAGTTTTACCGACTTTCTCGATTTCGACCCAGATGTCCATCCGCGCATGCAAAACCATCTAGTTGCACCGTCCGAGCGAGTATTCCATCAAGGTCCCATCTGACCTCTCGAGACCCGAGTTCGTAAGTTACCAACTTTCCTGACTTTCCCGACTCTGACCCAGATGTCCATCCATGCAGGAGAAACTATCAAGTTTGACTGTGTCGTGTATTCCGTTAAGGTCTTGTCCGTCCTCCCAGCACTCGAGTTTGTGAGTTTTACCGGCTTTCCCCACATTATCGATTTCTAGCCAGATTGCCATCCGCGCATGCGAAACCATCAAGTTGCACCATCCGAACGAGTATTCCATCAAGGTCCCGTCCGGCTGCCCAGGACCTGAGTTCATGAGTTTTACCGACTTTCCCGACTTTTTTGATTTTGACCAAGATGGTTATCCGAGCATGCAAAACCATCAAGTTGCACTATCAGAACATGTATACCGTCAAGGTCCCGTCCGACCGCCTGGGACCCGAATTCGTGAGTTTTACTGACTTTCTCGTTTTCGACCCATATGACCATCCGCACGTGCAAAACCATCAAGTTGCACCGTCCGGGCGAGTATTCCATCAAGGTGCCGTCCGGCCTCCCGAGACCCGAGTTCGTAAGTTACCGACTTTCCCAACTTTCACGATTTTGACCCAGATGACCATCAATGCATGAAAAACTATCAAGTTTGACCATTTGGTTGTGTATTCTGTCAAGGTTCTGTCCGTCCTCCCAGGAACCGAGTTCGTGAGTTTTACAGACTTTTCTGACATTTTCGATTTCGACCCAGATGGCCATCCGCGCATGCAAAATCATCAAGTTGGACCGTCCGGACGTGTATTCCGTCAAGGTTCCGTCCGGCCGCTCGGGACCCAAGTTCGTGAGTTTTAATGGCTTTCCCTACTTTTCCGGCTTTCCCAATTTCGACCCAGATGGCCATCCGCACATGCAAAACCATCCAGTTGCACTATTCAATTGTGTATTCCGTCAAGGTCCCGTCCGGCGTCCCGGGGCCCAAGTTTACGAGTTTTTCTGAACTTTTCAATTTTAATCCAGATGGCCATCCACGCATGCAAAACCATCTAGTTGCACCGTCCGAACGTGGATTCGGTCAAGATTCCGTCCGGCCGCCCGGGACCCAAGTTCGTGACTTTTAATGACTTTCCTGATTTTGACCCAGATGATCATCTGCGCATGCAAAACCATCAAGTTGCACTGTCTGGGCGTGTATACCGTCAAGGTCCTGTCCGGCAGCCCGGGACCCAGTTTGTGAGTTTTCTCGGTTTTCTCGATTTTGACCAAGATGGCTATCCGCGCATGCAAAACCATTAAAATGCACCATCCGGACGTGTATTCCGTCAATGTTGTCCAGCCGTGCGGGACCCGAGTTCGTGAGTTTTACCGACTGTCACGACTTTCTCGGTTTCGGCCTGGATGGCTATTCACGCATGAAAAACCATCAAGTTGCATCATCCGAGTGTGTATTCCATCAAGGTCCTGTCCGGCTGCTAGGGACGCAAGTTTGTGAGTTTTCCCGACTTTTTGATTTTGACCCCGTTGGCCATCAGCGCATGCGAACCATCAAGTTGCACCATCCGGACATGTATCGAGTTCGTGAGTTTTACCGACATTCTCGACCATCCAGATTTTGAAATCGATGGGCATCCACGCATGAAAACCATCAAGTCGGACCATACGGACATGTACTCCGTCAAGGTCCCATCCGTCCTCACTGGACCCGAGTTCGTGAGTTTCACAGACGTTCCTGACTTTCTCGATTTTGACCCAGACGGCCATCCGCGCATGTGAAACGATCAAGTGCACCATCCGAACGTGTATTCCGTATAGGTCCCCTCTGGTCGCCCGAGACCCGAGTTTGTGAGTTTTACCAAGTTTCCCCACTTTCTCGTTTTCGACCAAGAAAACCCTCCGCGCATGCAAAACCATCAAGTTGTACCGTCAGGACGTGTATTCCGTCAAGGTTCCGTCTGACCGCCCGGGACCCGAGTTTGTGAGTTTTACCAACTTTCCTTATTTTGACCCAGATGGCCATCCGTGCATGCAAAACCTTCCAGTTGCACCATCGAAACGTGTATTCCATCAAGGTCCAGTCTGGCATCCCGTGACCCGTGTTCATGAGTTTTTTCTATTTTCCCAGTTTTGAACCAGATGGCCATCCGCGCATGCAAAACTCAAGTTGAACCATCTGGACGTGTATTCCGTCAAGACCCCGTCCGGCCATCTAGACCTGAGTTTGTGACCTTTTACCTACTTTCACAACTTTCTCGATTTTGACCCAGATGGCCATCCGCGCATGCAAAACCATCAAGTTGCACCATCAGAATGTGTATACCGTCAAGTTCCCGTTCGGCCTCCCGGGACCCGAGTTCGTGAGTTTTGCCGACTTTCTTGATTTCGGCACAATTGTCCATCCGCGCAGGCAAAACCATAAAGTTGCACCATCCGGATGAGTGTTCCGTCAAGGTTCCGTCCGGCCTCTCGAGACCCGACTTTCCCTATTTCGACCCAGATGGCCATCCGTGCATGAAAAACCATCAAGTTTTACCATTCGGTCGTGTATTCCGTCGAGGTCCCATCCGGCCTCCCAGAACACGAGTTCGTGAGTTTTACCGACTTTCCGGACTTTTTTATTTTGACCCAGATGGCCAACCGTCCAAGCAAAACCATCAAGTTGCACCATCCAAACGTGTATTCCGTCAAGATCCGGTCAGGTCGCCTGGGACCCGAGTCTGTGAGTTTTACCGACTTTACCGACTTTCTTGATTTTGACCCAGATGTACATCTGCGCATGCAAAACCATCAAGTTTTACAGTCCGGACGTGTATTCCGTCAATGTTCCGCCCGGCCGCCCGGGAACCCAAGTTTGTGAGTTTTAACGACTTTCCCGATTTAAACCTAGATAGCCATCCGCGCATGTAAAACCATCAACTTGCACGATCCGGACATGTATTCAGTCAAGGTCCCGTCCGGCCGCCCGGGATCCCAGTTCGTGAGTTTTACTGCCTTTCCCGACTTTCTCGATTACGACCCAGATGACCATCCGTGCATGCAAAACTATCAAGTTGCCAGGTGCAGACGTGTATTCCCTCAAGGTCACGTCCGGCCGCCCGTGACCTGAGTTCGACAGTTTTCCCTACCTTCCCGACTTTCCCAATTTCGACCCATATGGGCATCCGCATATGCCAAACCATTCAGTTGCACCATTCGATTGTGTATTCCATCAAGGTCCTGTCCGGCGTCCCGGGCCCCAAGTTCATGAGTTTTTCCAAACTTTTCAATTTTGACCCAGATGGGCATCCGCGCATGCAAAACAATCAAATTGCACCGTCCGAACGTGGATTTTGTCAAGGTTTCGTCTGGCCGCTCGGTACCCAAGTTTGTGACTTTTAACGACTTTCCCAATTTGGACCCATATGGCCATCTACGCATGCTAAACCATCAGGCTGCACCGTCTGTTCGTGTATGCCGTCAAGGTCATGTCCGGCCACTAGGGACCCGAGTTGTGAGTTTTACCGAATTTCCCGATTTTGACCCAGATGGCCATCCGCGCATTCAAAAACATTAAAATGCACCATCCGGACATGTATTCTGTGAAGATCCCGTCCAACCGCCAGGGACCCGAGTTCGTGAGTTTTACCGACTTTTTCGAATTCAACCCAGATGGCTATTCGTGCATGCAAAACCAATAAGTTGCACCGTCCGGGAGTGTATTCCATGAAGATCTCGTCCGGCTGCCAGAGACCCAAGTTTGTGAGTTTCCCTACTTTTCAATTTCGACCTAGATGGCCATCTGCACATGCAAAACCATCAAGTTGCACCATCTGGATATGTATCGAGTTTGTGAGTTTTACCGACTTTCTCAACCTTCTCGATTTTGATCCGGATGGCCATCCGCGCATGAAAACCATCAAGTCGGACCATCCGGACGTGTACTCCGTCAAGGTCCCATCCGTTCTCCCGGTACCCGAGTTGGTGAGTTTTACAGACGTTTCCGACTTTCTCGATTTTGACCCAGATGGCCATCCGCGCATGCAAAACCATCAAGTTGCATCATCCAAAGGTGTATTCCGTATTGGTCCCGTCTGGCAGCCCGGTATCCGAGTTCGTGAGTTTTACCGACTTTACCAACTTTCTCGGTTTTGACCAAGATGACCCTCTGCGCATACAAAACCATCAAGTTGTACGGTCCGGACGTGTATTTCGTCAAGGTTCCATCTGGCCGCCCGGGACCCGAGTTTGTGTGTGTTACTGACTTTTCTGATTTTGACCCAGATGGCCATACGTGCATGCAAAACCTTTCAGTTGCACCATCGAAATGTGTATTCCGTCAAGGTCTAGTCCTGCGTCCGGGGACCCCTGTTCATGAGTTTTTTCGACTTTCCCAATTTCGAACCAGATTACCATCCGCGCATGCAAAACCATCGAGTTGAACTGTCCGGACGTGTATTCTGTCAAGACCTCATCCAGCCGTCTGAGACCCGAGTTCGTGAGTTTTACCGACTGTCTCAACTTTCCCAATTTTGACCGTGATGGCCATCAGTGCATGCAAAACCATCAAGTTGCGCCATCCGAACGTGTATACCATCAAGGTCCTGTCCGGCCACCAGGGACCGAGTTCATGAATTTTCCGACTTTCTCGATTTCGACCCAGATGTCCATTCGTGCATGCAAAACCATCTAGTTGCACCGTCCGAGCGAGTATTCCATCAAGGTTCCATCTGACCTCTCGAGACCTGAGTTCGTAAGTTAGCAACTTTCCTGACTTTCCTGATTTTGACCCAGATGTCCATCCATGCATGAAAAACTATCAAGTTTGACCGTTCGGTCGTGTATTCCGTCAAGGTCCCGTCCGTCCTCCCAGGACTCGAGTTTGTGAGTTTTACCGGCTTTCCTGACATTATCGATTTCTAGCCAGATTGCCATCCGCGCATGCGAAACCATCAAATTGCACCATCCGAACTTGCATTCCGTCAAGGTCCCATCCGGCTGCCTGGGACCTGAGTTCGTGAGTTTTACCGACTTTCCTGACTTTTTCGATTTTGACCAAGATGGTCATCCGAGCATGCAAAACCATCAAGTTGCACCATCCGAACATGTATACCGTCAAGGTCCCGTCCGACCGCCTGGGACCCGAGTTTGTGAGTTTTACTGACTTTCTCGTTTTCGACCCATATGACCATCCGCGCGTGCAAAACCATCAAGTTGCACCGTCCGGGCGAGTATTCCATCAAGGTGCCGTCCGGCCTCCCGAGATCCGAGTTTGTGAGTTACCAACTTTCTTGACTTTCCCGATTTTGAACCAGATGGCCATCCATGCATGAAAAACTATCAAATTTGACCATTTGGTCGTGTATTCAAGGTTCCGTCCGTCCTCCTAGGACCCGAGTTCGTGAGTTTTACCGACTTTCCCAACATTTTCAATTTCGACCAAGATGGCCATCCGTGCATGCAAAACCATCAATTTGCACCGTCCGAACGTGTATTCCGTTGAGGTCCCGTCCAGTCGCAAGGGACCCGAGTATGTGATTGTTCCGGAGCTTCCCGATTTTTACCCAGATGACCATCCACACATGCAAAACCATTAAGTTGCACCGTCTGAACATGTATTTCGTCAAGGTACCGTCCGATAGCATAGGACCTAAGTTCGTGAGTTTAACCGACATTCCCGATTTCGACCCAGATGGCCATCCGCGAATGCAAAACCTTTCAGTTGCACCATCTGAACATGTATTCCGCCATGGTCCCGTCTAGCCGCTGGAGACCCGAGTTAGTGAGTTTTACTGACTTTTCCGATTTTAACCCAGATGGCCATCCGCGCATGCAAAACCTTCTAGTTGCACCATCCGAACGTGTATTCCGTCAATGTCCAGTCCGGCGTCCCGGGACCCAAGATCATGAGTTTTTTCGGCTTTCCCAATTTCGACCTAGATGGCCATTCGCGCATGCAAAACCATCAAGTTGCACTGTGTAAATGTGTATTCCGCCAGGGTCCCGTCCTGCCGCCATGACACGAGTTCGTCAGTTTTACCGGCTTCTCGATTTCGTCCCAGATGGCCATTCGCGCATGCAAAACTATCAAGTTGCATCTCCTGACGTGTATTCCATCAAGGTCCCGTCCGTCAGCCTCGGTCCTCGAGTTCGTGAGTTTTACCCACTTTCCCGATTTCGACCCACATGACCGTCCGTGCATGCAAAACTATCAAGTTGCACCGTCCTGACGTGTATTCCAACAAGGTCTCGTCCGGTTGTCCGAGACCTAAGTTTGTGAGTTTTACTGACTATCCCGATTACTACTCAGATGGTCATCCGCGCATGCAAAACCATTAAGTTGCAACATCCGTACATGTATTCCCTCAAGGTCCCATCCAGCCGCCCGAGACCCAAGTATGTGAGTTATACCGACTTTCCTGATTTTGACCTCGATGGCCATCCGCGCATGAAAAACCATCAAGTTGGACCATCCGGATGTGTTTTTCGTCAAGGTCTTGTCTGGCCTCTCGGGACCCGAGTTCGTGAGATTTACCAACTTTCCCGACTTTCTCAGTTTTGACCTAGATGGCCATGCGCGCATGCAAAACTATCAAGTTGCACCATGTGAACGTCTATTCCGTTAAAGGCCCATCCGGCCGCAAGGGACTCGAGTTCGTGAGTTTTACCTACTTTTCTGACTTTCTCGATTTCGACCCAGATGGCCCTCCGCGCATGCAAAACCACCAAGTTGCACCTTCCAACGTGCATTCCGTCAAGATCCTGTCTGGCCACCCAGGACCCGAGTTCGTGAGTTTTACTGAGTCTCCCGACTTTTGGATTTGTACCCAGATGGTCATCAGCGCATGTAAAACCATCAAGTTGCACAGTTCAGATGTGTATTCCATCAAGGTCCTATCTGGCGTCCCGGGACTCGACGTTGTGTCGACGTTGTGCCGGAGGAAGGTGACGAGCGCGCCTTCCTATTTGCTATCCAGGCCCCCGGCTACCCGGGTGGTCTGGGTGGCTTCGGCGCCGACTTGGACGACCTTTAAGGGGACGCCGCCCTCGTCGAGAGGTTGCACGCGGGGTGCTGAGGCGGAAGCACGGTGACGTGCGCTCGGGCGGAGCTGGTCCGGCTCTGTATTGCCGGGGGCTGATGCCCCAGCTGTTGCGAGCGCTTGGAGTTTCTCTAAGGCCGACACTGCAGCAGTGCGGTCCCCACAAATCCTGAGGACGCCCGTCGGTGTTGGCATCTTCAGGACGAGGTAGCCGTAGTGGGCTACTGCCATGAACCGGTACAGGGCTGGCCTGCCGACTATGGCGTTGAAGGGGAGATCTATCTCCGCTACGTCGAACAGAATGTACTCTGTCCGATAGCTGTCCGGAGCCCCGAAGGTCACCGGGAGGCTAATGTTGCCGTAGGGAATGACCTGTCCCGGCCCTACCCCTGAGAACGGGCTCGACGGGGTGAGCTTGGCCATCGGGATCTGCAGCTTCTGGAAAGCTGCACGGCTGATGAGGTTCAGCCCAGCTCCTCCATCTACCAAAACGTGGTATATTCTCACGTTGGCGATGGTAGGAGCTACCAAGAGCGGTAGTTGGCCGGCCCCAGCCATGTTCCTGGGGCAGTCGGTGGCGTCAAAGCTGATGGGGGTCCCCATCCACTTAAGGTGCGGTGCAGCACTTGGGAGTGGCGCCACCGACGCTACCGCTCGGCGCAGAGTCTTGACTGCGCTTCGGGACGAGGGGTTGGCGGACCCGCCGTATATGACGTAGAGCTTCTTTCGAACCTCATCGTCACTGGAGCTGGAGTCCTCATGATTGCGTGACGCCTTCACGGCACGCTGAGGCTCCTGGATCTCCTCTGGGTGGTCGATGCTATCTGGAACATCCACCCTCTGTTCGTCTTCCTTTGGACAGAAGGGCGGGGCATCAGCCCGCTGCCGCTTCCCCTCGTGGAAGCGCTCTGTGAGCTTTCGGATCTCCCGGCACTCGGCAGTAGTGTGGCGACAGCTGCCGTACACGGGGCACATATTGTCTTGACTACCTTCTGGGATTGGTGATCTTCGCTGCCTCTTGTCGGGGCGCGGCCCCCGAGCCCCACTGAGCGTCGCTGCAGTGACGATTGGGGCTGCGGCCGGTGATTCTATCTTGCTTCTGCCTCGGTTCTTGGTCTTCCTGCTGCCTCCATAGGGAGTAGGACCAGATCCGGGCAGTCCTCCTGACTCAGAGGACGGCTGTGAGTGCCAGTTCCGTCCTTCGGCTGCTCTGGCGCACTTGTCTGCCAAGCTGAAGAGCTCTGAAGCATCGCGGACCTCCCTGGTCACGAGCTTCTCGAGCATCTTCTTGTCCCGGACGCCTTGCCGGAACGCCACCACCACAGAAGCATTTTGAATGTGTGGGATGGTGTTCCGCACCTGGGAGAACCGCTGGATGAAAGAGCGCAGCGACTCCCCAGGTTGTTGCTGGATGGCGTGGAGGTCGAGCTCCGTGCCAGGCCGGGTGTAGGAACTGCCAAAGTTGGCTATGAACTGCCGGCAAAGCTCTCCCCAGGAAGTTACGGAACCCTGGGGGAGGTTCATGAGCCAAGACCTGGCTGGGCCAGTCAAGGCGACAGGGAAGTAATTGGCCATGACGGCTTCATTCCCTCCTGCGACAAGTACGGCAGTGGAGTAGATCTGGAGGAACTCCGCCGGGTTGACGCTGCCATCGTACTTCTCGGGCAGGTGCGGCCAAAACTTGCGCGGCCACTTCACGAAGCGAAGGTGGGGCGCGAGGGCCGCACACCCTGCTCCTGTCGCCGCAGGTTCTGGTGCCGTGAACACTTGGTTCGCACTGGGCACCGCGTACCCCGGTACGGGCAAGGCTGCACCATAGGCCGGGGGCGCCATCTGCAGGACATATGACTGTGGCATATTCTGCACGGCGCAGGCCTGGGGCAGAGATCACGTGGCGAAGGTCTGCTCTTCAGGCTGGGTCGAGGCCGACGTCATGCTGTCGTCAGCCTCTTGGTAGCGACGCCTTTCTCGGTGTTGCTCGAGGTATACCTGGGCATCTTGACCCAGGCGACACCGCTCCAGCTCCGTCCCCAGATCTGTCGATTGGAGCCTGGTAGAGCTGGAGTCTGCTGTCTGCTCGTCAACCAGCGGTGCACGCATCAGCGATACGACCGGTTGGCCAGAGCTCGTCCCCGCCGAAGTCGAGGGTTTGCGGCGGCGATGACGAGACGGTCTACCTCGCGAATCCACTGCTGGGTCGCTGCCTGAGGCGCGTCCCCAGCGGGCGGATTGTACAGTAGCACTCTCGCTGCAGCTAGCGCACCCCCACCGGGTACGCCCAGCGCTACTGAAGACTTGATGCTGGTTGGAGCCTGCATTGCCGGGGTCGGCGCTGCCAGAGCCGGTTGCTGGCTCCCAGCTTGTACCGACACACTCCGTCCCGAGTGTGTCGACATGTACTCCCCCCTGGTCACGGTTTGCCGCAGAGGCGAGGGGGGAGAGTTCGCTGCTAAAGGAAGCTTGGTCATCTTCGTCGGCGGAAACTCGTCGCGCTAGGGGAAAAGCCCCTACCTGACGCGCCAAATGTCGAAGTGTTCGGTCGACACTTCCCCCAGGCCTGCACTGGGCAGCCCGCGGAGGTTCTTTTTTCGGTGGGGCTAGTCCCTTGCGGAGAGCTTGCGCGGATGGACGAGTTAGTAAGAGCTTGACGCGGTGAGTTTTACGTGGTTCAGGCCGCCCGAGCGTAAAACCCTACGTCCACGACAAGCTATGGAGCTCGCTGTATTGCTTGCTGCTCAGGGCCGGAGTCCTGAGCTTGGGGGTGAGTTACAGCTTGGGAGTGTATGGCTAGCGTATGAGTTGCAAAGTGCGAACCCTTGCTATCGTCGCCTACCCGAGCCTTTTATAGTCCAAGACTCGGGCAGCTTACAAGGGGGGCCGGGACCCGACAGGTGGTCCCGGGAAGATTGTCTATCATCTACCGTATCTGCAGTTATGCCGGTAGTTGTCTCTGGTCGAAGGCTTCTGAGTCTTCATCTTTCCGCCCTGCCCATGCCGCATGCTAGTCGTAGTGGTTGATGACGGCGCAGGCGGCATGGGATGTCTTGTCGCGGTGTTTATTGGCTGGCAGGTTCTGACACCGCGCGCCAGTCTGTGATGCGACTGGGCGCAACGGCACCTGACAGAGGCGTGCTCCGCGTCTCCGCGTCTTGGGAAGACACGGGCCTTGAATACCTTGTACGGGCAAGGTATGGGGCGTCTTTACGCCCGCTGCCTATCTCTCGGGGGCAGGCAGCACCGTTCTTCTGGCCACGTGGCGGGCCCGGAGCCCTTCTCAGAGGAGAGGAGGGTCCGGCCTGCGGGGCACGTGGAACCTCCGGACCTCTCCCCGCGGAGGGGGAGGTCGGGCTTCTGTTGGCCACGTGGCGGGCCCGGAGCTCTTCTCTGAGGAGGGGGAGGTCCGGCCCCGCCGGACGCGTGGCGCCTTCGGACCTCTCTCCCGCGGAGGGGGAGGTCCGGCTTCTGTATGCCATGTGGCGGTCCCGGAGCTCTCCTCTGAGGAGAGGGAGGTCCGGCCCCGCCGGACGCGTGGCGCCTTCGGAGCTCTCCCAGCGGAGAAGGGCGAGTTCCTTAGGCATTTTCCCCTGTGCGCGGGGGTACCCCATATCTCAGGTACCGACAGTGGCCCCCGGGCCCATCTCGGGGGAGATAGCGAGCCCGAGGTGGGACCTCCGTCTCTTCCGATCCGCGTACTTTCTCTAAGTCCCGAATTGACTGCTGCCGGAGCACGAACGGCCGCGGGATCGTGGGAGCGTGCACTCACTTGATGGTTTCTTTTACTGCGGCGGTTCCCAAGACTGCCACTTCTGCACGTTGCGGCGCTTTCTTCGGGAACCGCCGAAGTGCCTTGCCGGCTCATCTTCTCAGGAGACTGACTCCTTGACCCACCGTTTCAGTTGGGCGGCTTGGGTCCACCCGTCATCGGCACTCGGTTTAGGAGCCGAAGCGGTTGCCGATGCAGTGTATTCAAAGAGTTCCGAATCGCTTGGGATTGCACCCGGGAAGGTGTGAAATGAAACCCCCATGTGGGTATGCTCCCCTTATAAGGCTTCCAGCCCCTGCGCCTCCCTCGAGTCTCTGCAGTATTGTCTTCTTCCATGGCTCTTAACCTGCCTTATGGGGGGAGAATCGCTCTCGATTTCCTCCAGCGATGGCGTCTGCACCAAGCCTGGGACTCAGGGAGCCTGCCTGCCTTGCCTCTGAGGGTGGCGCCACCAAGGGGTCTCTGGTTTGTCCTCTCGACGGGGCCCTTCCTTGGTGACGGCAGGCAGAAAGCTCCTTGGCGTTGCGTCCCTTCTCAGGTGGTGGAGTCTTCAAAGAAACCGCTGAAGCACCGAGGAGAATCCCAGGCGGTAGAGTCTCCGAGAAGACCGCTGAAGCTGCGGAGAGGGGGCCTCAGGAGCACCCTTGATGACACCGGCTTTTGCGCAAGTGATGAGGGAAGGAGGCTCCAGGGGCACCCTTGATGACACCGGCTTTTGCGCCGGTGATGAGGGAACTTCAGGAGAAGGAAGCCGCCGATGCACCATGGAGGATTTCAGATGGCAGAGTCTCCAGGAAGACCGCTGAATACTGCAGAGGGGGCCTCAGGAGCTCCCTTGGTGACACCGGCTTTTGCGCCGGTGATGAGGGAGGCGATTCCTGCGCTCGGGTCATGGAGCGGGAGAGTGCCGCCAGGGCTGAAGCCTGGTGATGCGGCCGTTCTTGCAACTTCTAGATTCTGGTCGTGTCAGGAGACCCTTGGGGCTTGTTTCTTTCTTTTTATCGAGTCTGTAGTCCAGCTCATGGAGTCTCGCTGTCGGTACCTCCGATATGGGGTACCCCCGCGCACAGGGTAAAATGCCTAAGTTACTCGCCCTTCTCCGCAGGGAGAGCTCCGAAGGCGCCACGCGTCCGGCGGGGCCGGACCTCCCTCTCCTCAGAGGAGAGCTCCGGGCCCACCATGTGGCATACAGAAGCCGGACCTCCCCCTCCGCGGGAGAGAGGTCCGAAGACGCCACGCGTCCAGCGGGGCCGGACCACCCTCTCCGCAGAGGAGAGCTCCGGGCCCGCCATGTGGCATACAGAAGCCGGACCTCCCCCTCCACGGGGAGAGGTCCGGAGACTCCACGTGCCCCGCAGGCCGGACCCTTCTCTCCTCAGAGAAGGGCTCCGGACCCGCCACGTGGCCAGAAGAACGGTGCTGCCCGCCCCCGAGCGGTAGGCAGCGGGCGTAAAGGCGCCCCACACCTTGCCCGTACAAGGTATTCAAGGCCCGCGTATTCCCAAGACGCGGAAACGCGGAGCACACGTCTGTCAGGTGCCGTTGCGCCCAGTCGCATCATAGACTGGCGCGCGGTGTCAGAACCTGCCAGCTAATAAACGCTGCGACAAGACATCCCATGCCGCCTGCGCCGTCATCAACCACTACGACTAGCGTGCGGCATGGGCAGGGCGGCAGGATGAAGACGCAGAAGCCTTCGACCAGAGGCAATGACCGGCTTAACTACAGATACGGTAGACAATAGACAATCTTCCCGGGACCACCTGTCAGGTCCCGGCTCCCCTTGTAAGCCGCCCGAGTCTTGGACTATAAAAGGCTCGGGTAGGCATCGATAGCAAGGGTTCGCATTTTGCAACTCATACGCTAGCCATACACTCTCAAGCTGTAACTCACCCCCAAGCTCAGGCCCCCGGCCCTGAGCAGCAAGCAATACAGCGAGCTCCAGAGCTCGCCGTGGACGTAGGGTTTTACGCTCTGGCGGCCTGAACCACGTAAAACTCTCCGTGTCAAGCTCTCACCAACTCGTCCATCCGCGCAAGCTCTCCGCTAGGAACTAGCCCCTCCGAAAAAAGAACCTCCGCGGGCTGCCCAGTGCAGGCCCGGGGGAAGTGTCGACCGAACACTTCGACATTTGGCCCGCCAGGTAGGGGGCTTTTCCCCTAGCGCGACGAGTTTCCGCCGACGAAGATGACCAAGCTCCCTTCAGCGGCAAACTCTCCCCCCCACGTTCGCGGCAAACCGTGACCAGGGGAAAGTACATGATGACACACTCAGGACGGAGTGTGACAGGGCAAGCTGGGAGCCAGCAACCGGCTCTGGCAGCGCCGACCCCGGCAATGCAGGCTCCATCCAGCGTCAGGCCTTCAGTAGCGCCGGGCGTACCCGGTGGGGGTGCGCTAGCCGCAGCAACGGCGCTACTGCACAATCCGCCTGCTGGGGACGCGCCTCAGGCAGCGACCCAGCAGTGGATTCGCAAGGTAGACCGTCTTGTCGTCGCCGCTGCGAACCATTGGCTTCGGTGGGGACGACGCTCCGACCAACCGGCTGTGTCGCTGATGCGCACGCCAACGGTTGACGGCCAGACGACGGGATTCCAGCTCCACCAAGCTTCCGTTGACGGACCTGAGGACAGAGCTGGAACGGTGCCACTTAGGCCAAGATGCCTGAGTGTTCCTCGAGCGACGTCAAGAAAGGCGTCGCACTCAGGAGGCTGGCGACAACATGACGTCGGCCTCAACCCAGCCTGAAGGGCAGACCTTCGCTACGTGAGCTCTGCCCCAGGCATACGTCGTGCAGCATATGCCACCACCATATGCCCTGCAAACAGCGTCCCCGGTCTATGGAGCGGTCTTGTCCATACCGGGGCACATTGTGCCAGCGGAGAACCAAGCGTTCACGGCACCGATACCTGCACTGGGAGCCAGCAACCGGCTCTGGCAGCGCCGACCCCGGCAATGCAGGCTCCGACCAGCGTCAGGCTTTCAGTAGCGCTGGGTGTACCTAGTGAGGGTGCGCTAGCCGCAGCGAAGAGCGGGCACTGGAGCGTATGCCCCCGGTTGCTGGGGCATGCGGTGCTCAGCGCGAACTAAGCGTTCGCGGCATCAGAACCTTCGGCGACAGAAGCAGGGTGTGCGGCCCTCGCGCCCCGCCTTCGCTTCACAAAATGGCCGCGCAAGTTTCGACCGCTCTTGCCTGAGAAGTACGACGGCAGCATCAACCCGGCGGAATTCCTCCAGATGCCGGGAAATCCAGAAGCTCGTGGAGCGCTTCCGGAAGGGGAAGCAGCCCCTAACTGATGCCCCACCCTATAGTCAAAGGGAGGGCAAAGCAGAAGGTCGAGGCCCGAGACGGCGACGACCGCCAGGTGGAGTTCCAGGAGCTCCCGCGCGCCGTAAAGGCAGTGCGCAGTCATGGGAGCTCCAGCTCCAGTGACGACAAGCACTGGAAGATGTCCTGTGACATCTTCGGCGGGTCCGCTGACCCCCTGTCCCGAAGCATGGCTAAGGCCTTGCGCCGAGCGGTAGCGTCGGTGGCTCCCCTTCCAAGTGCAGTACCGCACCTCAGGTGGATGGGAACCCCCATCAGCTTCGATGACACCGACTGCCCCAGGAACATGGCTGGGGCTGGCCAACTGCCGCTCGTGGTGGCCCTTACCATCGCCAACGTGAAGATGTACCACGTTTTGGTGGATGGTGAGGCTGGACTGAACCTCATCAGTCACGCAGCCTTCCAGAAGCTGCAGATCCCGTAGCGATCAGTCACGCAGCCTTCCAGAAGCTGCAGATCCCGATGGCCAAGATCGCCCCATCAAGCCCGTTCTCAGGGGTAGGGCCGGGACAGGTCGTTCCCTACGGCCACATCAGCCTCTCAGTGACCTTTGAGGCACCGGACAGCTACCGGACAGAGTACATTCTGTTCGACGTGGCCGAGATTGACCGCCCCTTCAATGCCATAATCGGTAGGCCAGCCCTGTACCGATTCATGGCAATAGCCCACTACGGCTACCTTGTCTTGAAGATGCCTACACCAACAGGCGTCCTCAAGGTTTGTGGAGACCGTGCTGCCGCAGTATTAGCCTTGGAAAGGCTTCGGGCGCTTACAGCAACTAGAGCGCCAGCCCTCGGCAGTACAGAACCAAACCAGCTCCACCTAAGTGCAAGCCACCGTGCCTCTACCACCGCACCCCGCGTGCAACCCCTTGATAAGGACGACGTCTCCACAAGGCTCGTCCGAATCAGCGCCGATGCCACCCAGACCACCCGGGTAGCCGGGGGCCCGGGTAGTATATAGGAAGGCGTGCTCGTTGCCCCCCTCCGGCATGAGGTCGATGTGCTGCATGACAGCCATCGCTGAGGCCAGAGATCCCTAGGGAGGTGATAGAGCACTACTTGAAGGTCTTTCCCGACGTCCAGCCGTCCGACGAGACGGAGAGTCCGCCGCTCCCGGCGCTTGGCAAACCGTGTTATTATCCCGAGGGCCAGCGAGAAGCTCCGGAAGCGCATCCACTACACCAGTCTCAATAAGGCATGCCCTAAAGACCTATTTTCTCTTCCTATGATAGAGCAAATAGTAGACTCGATACCAGGCTGTGATATGCTGCGCTTCCCAAATGCTTGCTAGGGCCCCCATCAGACCCCTGTGTCTGAAGTAGTTGAAGGGCGCCCCCTACCTGCTAATCCCGGCGTAAGCCGACTCGGCATGGCTAGGGGTCCCACGAATTTCTGGTTTTCGCGCAATGGCTTTAACCCCATACCACAGTAACCTGTTCTGCTACCAAGAAGCAAGCACCAGAAGACCAGACCTCGGATCCCCGACACAACCTACCGGAGGACCAGCCGGACCTCCCGGAACTCCCGGGACGACAGTGGGGTTTCCCGCAAGGTCAAAAAGCAGCCTGAGGACCCCCGGGTGTCGGGCACCTGGCGGTCTCCCCAGGCTAAAAGCCATCCCCCTCAGCTCCACGCGGCGGGCGATGCCGCCAAATGGGCGTCGGAGCTACTGGAGCTTAATCTAGGTTCCCTTTCCAATCATACAGCCATTAACAGAGCATTAGTTCACTTGTGGCTGAAGTAGACGCACGCTCAGGGGGCCACGAAGACGATGAAACAGGACCCTGAGCCCTGACCTTCACCAGGCCTTATCAAATGATGTTCGTCAACGGCTCCTCGTGAAAGCAGGGGGCCGATGCTAGCGTACTGTTCCTCACGCCATCGGGGGAGCAGTCTGGGTATGTGGCACGTTTCGATTCCAAGGAAGCCAACAACATAGCAGAGTATGGAGTGCTCATCCTTCTCGTTAGTCGTTGGCTCAGGGCAATCCCCAGTCTGGTTATCAACCAAGACGGCGGAAACAGACCCCCTCGCCTTGGACCTGCACCACGTACCGCGCGCTAGCAAGGCCGCAGCTGACGACCTTTCAGCGAGGGCCCCCACTGCCACCAGAGCCACTGCGCCTGAAGGGGGCCTCGAGAGGACGTTGCCGCGACCCACAGCTCGGCCCGCCGAGCCGGGCAAAGGGGGCTAGACCAGCACCTCGAAGCTGGCAGTCCCGGCGGCCATGAGCGCCGCCAAGGATCATAAGCGTCACTGGGGACTCCGTGCAACCCAGCACTCAAGATCCAGATGCTCAAGTCAGACCCGATGCATGGATCACGGAGGTCTGGGACTACTTGAAAGACAATATCCTCCCTGATGAACGTGTATCCGCTGAACGGATTGCGCGTATGGCTAAGAGACACATGGCGGTAGAGGGGGATCTCTACCGACGTGGCGCCAACCACATCCTATTGCGGTGCATAACCCAGGGAGAAGGCTGCGACTTGTTCGCTGAGATCCATGGAGGCGAATGAGGGAGTCATTCTTCCTCACGCACGCTTGTCGGTAAAGCCTTTCGGCATGGCTTCTACTAGCCGGCAACACTCCAGGATGCCGTCGAGCTGGTCGAGAGCTGCTAGGCGTGCCTGTTCCACGCCAAGCAGATCCATACACCGGCTTGGACGGTACAGATGATCCAGCCCGCATGGCCTTTTGCCGTGCTGGGGCTGGACATCCCGGGCCTGGGACCATTCCCCAGAACCGATGACAGGGACCCGCTCCCGAACCTTCGGGACACGGAACACCGCTGTAAGTTCTACCCCTAGAGCAACAATAGGGCAGGCCTTTCTTTTTGTAGTAATTTCCATAAAAGTCCGTGAACAGGGCTTGGAGCAACTAAGCCTCAGGGGACGGTCCAGGACTACGTTCAGCTTCGCCTGGTTCCGACCCCAAGCGCATAGAGTCTTGCTTCCCTTGAGGTGGGTCGTGGCCTACATATGCGGCCCGCCTTCCCCCGTATGGAAATTTATATGAAAAGAAACCTACCCTACATTGCTCTTCTTTGGTATTCATTTAATTTACTTATTAGATTTTTATGATTACCCTACTAACGCGTGCTCACTATGCGTTCAACTCCCTCTTCTCATTTTCATCTTTAGTCGGAGTTTGCTGCAGATACGACTAAGGAATAGAGGGGGGAGCCCCCAAGGAGAATTACTTTTTCCTTACTTATGTGCAGGACTTCTCAGCCTAGCTCCCCGCAGGAGTATGGTAGGTGCATCCACCCAATAGAACGCACCTACCAGGGGGCCGCTACGGGATCGCGGTAGGCCAAAAACCCTAAGGTAAGATCAAAGGGCTAGCCCTCACAGGGGCGAGGTCCGAAGGCCCCACGTGTCCAGCAGGGCCGGACCTCCCACCCCTTTGAGGGGAGCTCCGGGACCGCCGCATGGTCTACAGAAGTCGGACCTCCCCCCCCCCCCCTCTGCGGGGAGAGGCCCGGGGCCCTCCACGTGCCCTGCGAGCCCGGACCTCCTCTCAGGCGGGAGCTCCGGGCCCGCCACGTGACCAACAGGCTAGGACCCCTCTCCGATCTCGTGAGGCGGGTCCTTGAGACCTCCGGAACCCTTAGTATACAGTGGGGACCCGGACAAGGTGTCTATGCAGAGCTTCGAGATTGGTCAAGGCCTCCGAGTCCTTGCGGAGCTAAGGGCTCGGTCAGGAAAGGCCAAGAAGAAGACTAGGGCATGCAGACGCAGAAAGAAACAGGAGTCTGTCCATACAAAGGCTCCACGAGCTGGGCTACAGACTCAAAAAAAATAAAAAAGGAAGTACAGGGCCTTGTGGATACAAGGGCGGATGCCTAAGGGTCCTCGGACTCCCGATGAAACCTAGAGGCCACGAGGGCAGCTAAGTCCTCGACTTTGGCCCTGGCAGCTTCCTCCTGGTCGGCGATGGGTCCTAAACGGACCGGCCCCAGGGAAAAGGAAGGGTCTCGGCTAACGAAGCACGACAGAACGTGCATCGCAACCTCCTTCGCAAGGCCCCGACCTTCCGCTTCCAGCTCGTCGGCGATCGCTGATTCGAGCCGACCTAGCTCGTCGCCGAGAGGCTCAAGGGCTGGGGCCGCTTCGGACACCGGCCGTGCTGGGGTCTCCACCGGCACAGGGCTAAAACCAAGAGGAGCCAAGGCGGATCCCGCCTTAGCAATGAAGCACCAGACCGCCTGGGCCTCGGCAGTCCGCAGGGACTGGAGCCTCTCTACCTCTTGGCTTGCCGCTAACTCGCGATCCATCGCCGCCTGAAGCTCCTTGGAAGACTGCTCCGCCCTCGCGGCGACAGCCGACTCACGGAGCTCCAACTCCTCAGTCCGAGCCCTTAGCTCCTCCACCTTGGCCCTCAGCCGAGCGGTGGTCTTCTCCTCCTCGGCCGCAGCAGCGCGTTCCCGATCAGCGACGGCATGCTCCCGACGGGCTACCTGCAGCTGCAACTCCTCCGTGGCCGTGGAACACTCCTTGGCTTTGGCTTCAGCCTTGGCCAGAGCCTCGCGGTAGGTGGCACGAACCCGCTGGGCCTCTAACTCCAAGCGGGTAATGGCCTTCTTCTGAGTGCCAAGCAGAGCACTCATGGCCTCAAGCCTTGACTGCCTTGAGTCGAGGTCCGCCCGGGCCCGCTGCTGCCAGCTGAGAAGGCGTTCCCTCTCGCCGGCCAATGCCTTCTGCTCCTGCTCAAAGGCAGATTGGAGCTGACGGGTGCTGGTCTGGGCACACTCCAGGGCATCCCACACGGGCACCAGAGCAGGGGGAGCAGGAGCCGCGCCGCTGGACCCCACGGACGAGTCCAAGACCGGCGGGAGCGCCGGCGCCTCGGCAGCTACGGGGGGGGGGGGGGGGGGGGCGCTGTCCTAAGCAGGCCAGGGGGCCAGCAGGCACACCTACAGCAGCCCTCCTGGTCTCAAGACCTGGCTTCTGGGCTGGTGAAGGAGGGCGGGTAGGAGCAGATGCGGCCACGGAGGCCACTGCCCCCGTCGATTTGGGAGCTATGGGGGCCGCCGCGGTCCCCAGGTGCCGAGGCGCGGAGCCCCCGCTGGTTGAAGGCGGCCGGATAAGAGGCCCGCCCCTGGCAGCCGGTCGGTCCCTGCAAAGAAGAAGAAGCCCTCAGAATAAAAGAAGAGGCAGGAGCTCTGCTCCTATAAGTCAGAAAGAATAACACTTACTGGGCGGCATGAGTGCTCCAGCGAGCTTGCAGCACTGGCCTCTGGGCTATAGCCGAACTGCCAGGACCAGCGGCTGCAACGGTCGCGGAATGGGACGCCTGGACCTCCGGCGCGCTCGCCGGCATTGCCCCACCAACATCCGTCCTGGGAGCCCGCCGCTCGAGGGAGGATGGCGAGATACTTGGGCTGATTCAGACGGCTGCTGTCTGGGGAGAGACCCGCCGGGGAGGGACACTCGGGACCTCTTCGGGTCGCCACCCGATGGACCAGCACCTCCGGGAGATGGAAGCAAAGTAGCTCCGGCACCCTGGCTTGGCACAGGCAGCACCCTCGGAGGAGACCGAGCGCGTTTTTTCTCTAGATGCCCGGGTGCCGGCTCTTTTCCTTTCCCTTTATCGGCGGCTTGGGTTCCGTCGGTTCTGGGGGAGGGTTTGGCAGCAGCGGATGCCTCATGCCCTGATCCGGGGTGCTCGGCTCCTGGAATGGTGATACCCCGGAGGGCATCCCCGACCTGATGAACGGCAATCCCGATATCATCAAGGTTCGGCATCTTCCGCAGGAGCTCCGACCTCCTCTGAGGCTCCAAGAAGAGGGTGGTGGTAGAAGGCGGAAGGACGGGGACGCTGCTGGGAATATAGTCACCGCTCACCTTGCTCACCATCTCCTCCAGCTCTTCGTCGGTAGGGACAGAGTCGGGACCTCTCTCCAGCCTGGTACAGTCCTGCTCACCGGTGTAGTACCACGCGGGGCGGCTGCGTTGCTGCAAGGGAGCAATGCGGCGTGACACAAAGTCCATCAGCACCATTAGAGATGTCAGCCCCTCGTTGGCCAAGAACCGGATCCGCTCCAAGACCGGAGTGTACTCCTGCTCCAGCTCAGGGATCTCCTCCCAGAAGCGGCGATCGGTGGTTGGGCTGGCGGTTGGGAGTTGTAGGCGATCATGCTCGTCGGTCCGCACAACCACCCAGCTCTCCCTCCAGTTCTCCCACCTTGATGCGCTGAAGGGCAGGAGGTATCCGGAGACCTTGGGGTCTTTGCAGCGATGCTGGAAGTAATATGCCCCCATCTGGGTCTTTGAGCCGCGTCCAGTCGTCTCGCAGCACAAAGAAGTGGCGGAAGAGCGTCACGGAGGCGTGCACCCCCACGAACATCTCGCAGAAGTGAACAAAAACTGCCGCCATTGCGAAGGAGTTGGGGGAGAGATGGTGGAGCTGGAGACCGTATGTCTCCAGCAGGGTGACAAAGAAGGAAGAAATCGGCGGAACGAACCCCGCCAGAGCATAAGCGGTGAAGAAGACTATCTCCCCCTTTTCCAGGACCAGGGGGAGAGATCCTCGGTGGAGCCGATGCTTCTGCTCTTCCCAGCGCCAGCCCAGCAGCCTGCGCACTGACCCGAGCTCGGAGGAGCGAACGAGGCGCGTCGGAAGCAAGTTGGAAGCCATAGCGAAAGAAGGCGCAAGGGCAGGAGAGCCGGGGCGCAAGAGTTCAAGGGAAGTACAAGCGCAATGTGAAGGGAAGACGCGATGCGGGTGAGATCCCCTTTTAAAAACTTTCCAGGGATGGTTCGAGGTAATTTGAAAACCTCCAGAAACATCGCATTGGCGACCTCGTCGGCTCCGATGAAAGCTGGGCCCAAGCCGCTTAACTAAAGTGGTGGGGTCAAGGAGTCAGTCTCCTGAGAAGATGAGCCGGCAAGGCACTCCGGCGGTTCCCGGAGAAAGCGCCTCAACGTGCAGAAGTGGCAGCCTTGGGAACCGCCGCAGTAAAAGCAATCATCAAGTGAGCGCACGCTCTCACGATCCCGTGGCCGTTCGTGCTCCGGCAGCGGTCAATTCGGGACTTAGAGGAAGTGCGCGGATCGGAAGAGACGGAGGTCCCACCTCGGGCTCGCTATCTCCCCCGAGATGGGCCCGGGGGCCACTGTCGGTACCTCCGATATGGGGTACCCCCACGCACAGGGTAAAATGCCTAAGGTACTCGCCCTTCTCCACAGGGAGAGCTCCGAAGGCGCCACGCGTCCGGCGGGGCTGGACCTCCCTCTCCTTAGAGGAGAGCTCCAGGCCCGCCACATGGCATACAGAAGCCGGACCTCCGCCTCCGCGGGAGAGAGGTCCGAAGACGCCACGCGTCCAGCGGGGCCGGACCACCCTCTCCGCAGAGGAGAGCTCCGGGCCCGCCATGTGGCATACAGAAGCCGGACCTCCCCCTCCGCGGGGAGAGGTCCGGAGACTCCACGTGCCCCGCAGGCCGGACCCTTCTCTCCTCAGAGAAGGGCTCCGGACCCGCCACGTGGCCAGAAGAACGGTGCTGCCCGCCCCCGAGCGGTAGGCAGCGGGCGTAAAGGCGCCCCACACCTTGCCCGTACAAGGTATTCAAGGCCCGCGTCTTCCCAAGACGCGGAAACGCGGAGCACGCGTCTGTCAGGTGCCGTTGCGCCCAGTCGCATCACAGACTGGCGCGCGGTGTCAGAACCTACCAGCTAATAAACGCTGCGACAAGACATCCCATGCCGCCTGCGCCGTCATCAACCACTACGACTAGCGTGCGGCATGGGCAGGGCGGCAGGATGAAGACTCAGAAGCCTTCGACCAGAGGCAACGACCGGCGTAACTACAGATACGGTAGACAATAGACAATCTTCCCGGGACCACCTGTCGGGTCCCGGCTCCCCTTGTAAGCCGCCCGAGTCTTGGACTATAAAAGGCTCGGGTAGGCGTCGATAGCAAGGGTTCGCATTTTGCAACTCATACGCTAGCCATACACTCTCAAGCTGTAACTCACCCCCAAGCTCAGGCCCCCGGCCCTGAGCAGCAAGCAATACAGCGAGCTCCAGAGCTCGCCGTGGACGTAGGGTTTTACGCTCCGGCGGCCTGAACCACGTAAAACTCTCCGTGTCAAGCTCTCACCAACTCGTCCATCCGCGCAAGCTCTCCGCTAGGAAATAGCCCCTCCGAAAAAAGAACCTCCGCGGGCTACCCAGTGCAGGCCCGAGGGAAGTGTCGACCGAACACTTCGACACTCGCATAGTTTGACTCTTTTAGATATTTGTGCCTGTGATGTTCTTTCTCTCCTTCTTGGCTTTGCCTGTCTGAGTCCTTAGCTCCGCAAGGTACTCAGAGGCCTTTACCAATCTCGGAGCTCTGCACAGGCACCTTCCACGGGCCCTAACGGTGTTAGGGGCCCCCGGGGGTCTCCGGATCTCACCCTATGGGGAGCTCCAGATCCGCCTGCCACGTGACGGGTCCGGAGCCCCTCCTTAGGAGGTGGGAGCTCCGGCCCTGCTGGACACGTAGGGCTTTCGAAGCCCTCCCACTGGGGGGGAGGCCCGGTTTCCGCCTGTCACGTGTCGAGTCCGGAGCCCCCCTCATGGGAGGCGGGAGCTCCGGACCTGCTGGTCGCGTGGGGCCTTCGGGCCTCGCCCCTGCTGAAGGGGCGGGGCCCGGTCCTTCCAGTCCTGGGCCGGTGCTGTTGATAGCTCCTTTCCCCCCGCTTTATGCAGTCCCTGTTGCCATAACATGGAGGTCCTGCACACAGGCAGAGGAAACGTAATTCTCCTTGGGGGCTCCCCCTCCCTTATCTCATAGTCTTATTTGACTTATAGCCCCTAACCATATGCTTGGTGCTTGGGGACTGTAGGGAGGGGGAGCTGAGCACATGGCAATCATGCACCGCAAGGGTGGTTATAAAAAACTTAGTACACAATTTAAATGAGTACGAGGAAAGAGCAAAGTAGAGCAGGTTTCTTTTCGCACAACTTTCCACAGGAGGAAGGCAGGCTAAACATGGAGGCCACGACCCGCCCCATTAAGAGGGGAAGCAAGACTCTACGCGCTTGGAGTCGGAACCAGGCAAAGCTGAACGTAGTCCTGTACCGTCCCCTGGGGCTTAGCTGCTCCGAGCGCTGCTCCTGGACTCTATGGAGTTTATTACGAAAAGGAAGTACTGTCCTATTTTTGCTCTAGGGGTAGAACTTACGGAGGTGTTCTATGTTCCAAGGGTTTGGGAGCAGGTCCCCATCCTCGGTGGAAAGGCGTACACACCCGGGGCGGCACACTTTCACAACTCGGAAGGGGCCTTCCCAACTAGGGGAGAGTTTGTGGGCCCCTTCGCGAGAAAGTATGCGCCGCAACACCAGGTCACCTTCCTGCAGCTCCCGGGCACGCACAGATCTCTGGTGGTAGCGCCGAAGCGCTTGTCTGTACCGCGCGTTACGGAGTGCTGCATGTAATCGGACCTCGTCGACGAGGTCGATTTCTCCACGCCGGAGGTTGTCCTGCGCGGCTTCGTCGTAAGCCCGGACACGGTGAGACTTCATGGTGATTTCTGGGGGAAGTACAGCTTCGGCCCCATACACCATGAAGAAGGGTGTCTCCCCGGTGGCCCGGCTCTGGGATGTCCGGTTAGCCCATAGTGTGCTCGGAAGCTCATCTACCCAATTGGCACCATGTTTCTTCAGGCTGGCGAAGGTGCGAGTCTTAAGGCCCCGGAGAATCTCCGCGTTGGCCCTCTCAACTTGCCCATTGCTCCTTGGGTGGGCGACAGAGGCGTAGCACACCTGAATACCAAGGTCCTCGCAGTAGTCTTGGAATGCTGCACTGGTGAACTGGGTCCCGTTGTCGGTGATGATTCTGTTCGGGACCCCAAACCGGCAGACAATAGACTTGATGAACTTTACTGCGGATTGTTTGTTGATGGTGACAACTGGTGTAGCTTCCGGCCACTTGGTGAACTTGTCGATGGCGACATAGAGGTACCAGAATCCCCCGACGGTTCTGGGAAATGGTCCCAAGATGTCCAGCCCCCATACGGCAAATGGCCACGAGGGCGGGATCATCTGTACCGCCTGAGCCGGTGTATGGATCTGCTTGGCGTGGAACTGGCACACCTTGCAGCTCTCGACCAGCTTGACGGCATCCTGGAGTGCTGTCGGCCAGTAGAAGCCATGCCGGAAGGCTTTACCGACAAGCGTGCGTGAGGAAGAGTGACTTCCACATTCGCCTCCATGGATCTCAGCGAGCAAGTCGCAGCCTTCCCCCTGGGTTATGCACCGCAATAGGATGTGGTTGGCGCCACGCCGGTAGAGATCCCTCTCTACCAGCGCGTATCTCTTAGCCATACGCACAATCCGTTCAGCGGTTGCATGTTCATCAGGGAGGATGTTGTCCTTCAAGTAGTCCCGGATCTCCGTGATCCATGCATCGGGTCTGACTTGAGCTTCTGGATCTTGAGCGCTGGGTTGCACGGAGTCCCCAGTGACGCTTACGATCCTTGGCGGCATCTATGGCTGTAGGGCCGCCGGGACTGCCAGCTTCGAGGTGCTGGTCAAGCCCCCTTCGCCTGGCTCGGCGGGCCGGGCTGTAGGCCGCAGCAACGTCCTTTCGAAAACTCCTTCGGGCGCAGGGGCTCCGGTAGAAGCCTTCGTTGAAAGGTTGTCAGCTGCGGCATTACCAGCGCGCGGTACATGATGCAGGTCCAAGGCGAGGAATTCTTTCTCCAACATCTGCACGTGAAGCAGATACGCAGCTAGCTGTGGGTCATTGCAGGAGCATTCGCCTTGACTTGCTTGATGACCAGTTGGGAGTCGCCCTGTGCCAACAACTGGCGAGCGCCTAAAGACAGGGCTGTCTGCAGGCCAAAGATGAGTGCTTCATACGCCGCCATGTTGTTGGTTGCCTTGAAATTGAGACGCACCATATACCCAAACTGTTCCCCCGATGGCATGAGGAGCAGTACGCCAGCACCGGCCCCCTGCTTTCGCGAGGAGCCGTCGAAGAAAAGTGTCCAGTGGGGTTCGGTGAAGACCGGAGCTTGGTGCTCTGGCTCACCGCCTTCATGGCCCCCTGGGTCAGTCTTCGTTGGTGTCCACTCCACCACAAAGTCAGCCAGTACTTGGCTCTTGACTGCATGGCGTGGGAGGAAGTCCAGCTCAAACTCCGCCAGCTCCGCCGCCCATTTAGCGACGTTGCCAGTCGCATGGGGGCTGTGAAGAATTGTCTTCAGCGGATACGAGGTGACTACCGAGACCCGGTGGGCCTGGAAGTAATGGCGGAGCTTCCTGGAGGCCACGAGCACCGCATACAGCAGCTTGTGGACTTCTAGGTACCTTGTCTTGGCATCATGAAATACTTCGCTGATGTAGTAGACAGGCCTCTGTGTGGTTCGAACCCTCTCTCTTAGGCTTGGGAGGTCCTCGTCCATTGGCACTGGCCCGCTGGAGGTGAGTGGACCCACGGGGGCCTCCGGGAGCTGGGACCCGGAGGCCCTTAAGCTATCTTGATTATCTGGGAGCTTCGGGGGGTCTTGAGGGACCTCCGGGAGGTCCCATTTGGCCCCCGGAGATTTATCTTGGGGGTCCGGGAGACCGCCCTGGACCTCCGGGAGGTCAACCTGGACCTCCGGGGGGTTGCCTTGGAGGTCCGGGAGACCGCCTTGGCCCTGCGGGGCCTCCTGGCGTCTGTCTTCTGCTACCGGAGCAGGTTGCGAAGGTGAGGGGTCTGGCCGCTCTCCGACGAGGACCATACTCACCACTTTAGTCGTCGCCGCGATGTAGAGCAGCAGGTGCTCCCCGGGCTCAGGGGCTACCATGATAGGTAGGGTCGTCAGGAGTCGCTTCAACTCCTGGAAAGCCTCTTCTGCTTCGTTAGTCCAGACAAAGGGGCCTGACTTGCGCAGGAGCTTAAAGAAAGGGAGTGCCTGCTCTGCTAGCCTCGGTATAAACCGACTCAGCGCGGCCAGACATCCCGTGAGTTTCTGAACATCCTTGACGCAGGCAGGGGGCCGCATCAAGTCGATGGCCTTGATCTTCTCTGGGTTGGCCTCAATCCCTCGGTGCGAGACCAGGAATCCTAAGAGCTTCCCAGAGGACACACCGAACACACATTTATCTGGGTTCAGCTTGGTGCGCGTAGAGCACAACTTGTCAAAGACTAAGGCTAGGTTATCTAGCAAAGATGAACCCTGCTTGACCTTGACAACTATGTCATCGACGTACACCTCAACTAGGTCTCTTATTAACTCCCCAAAGGTTTTGTGCATCGCTCGCACAAAGGTGGGGAGTGCATTCTTTAGGCCGTAAGGCATAGACACATAGCAATAAAGGCCATCTACTGTGATGAAGGAGGTGTGCTCCTCGTCCTCCCTAGACATGGGGATCTGATGGAAAACCGAGTAGGCGTCTAGGAAGCACAGCATATCACAGCCTGACGTTGAGTCTACTATTTGATCTATTCTAGGGAGAGGGAATGGATCTTTGGGACATGCCTTATTGAGACTGGTGTAGTCGATGCACATCCGGAGCTTCCCGCCGGCCTTCGGGACAACGACGGGGTTCGCCAACCACCGGGGGTGGTGGACCTCCCGTATGAAGCCAGTGTCCAGCAGCTTCTTGACTTCTTCACGGATGAAGTTTTGCCGCTCGATGGACTGCTTGCGGGGCTTCTATTGAACCGGCCGGGCGTCGGGGAAGACTTTCAAGTGGTGCTCGATCACCTCCCTGGGGATCCCCGGCATCTGTGATGGCTGCCATGCAAACACGTTGACATTGTGCCGGAGGAAGGTGACGAGCGCGCCTTTCTATTTGCTATCCAGGCCCCCGGCTACCCGGGTGGTCTGGGTGGCTTCGGCGCCGACTTGGACGACCTTTAAGGGGACGCCGCCCTCGTCGATAGGTTGCACGCGGGGTGCTGAGGCGGAAGCACGGTGACGTGAGCTCGGGCGGAGCTGGTCCGGCTCTGTATTGCCGGGGGCTGATGCCCCAGCTGTTGCGAGCGCTTGGAGTTTCTCTAAGGCCGACACTGCAGCAGTGCGGTCCCCACGAATCCTGAGGACGCCCGTCGGTGTTGGCATCTTCAGGACGAGGTAGCCGTAGTGGGCTACTGCCATGAACCGGTACAGGGCTGGCCTGCCGATTATGGCGTTGAAGGGGAGGTCTATCTCCGCTACGTCGAACAGAATGTACTCTGTCCGATAGCTGTCCGGAGCCCTGAAGGTCACTGGGAGGCTAATGTTGCCGTAGGGAATGACCTGTCCCGGCCCTACCCCTGAGAACGGGCTCGACGGGGTGAGCTTGGCCATCGGGATCTGCAGCTTCTGGAAAGCTGCACGGCTGATGAGGTTCAGCCCAGCTCCTCCATCTACCAAAACGTGGTACATTCTCACGTTGGCGATGGTAGGAGCTACCAAGAGCGGTAGTTGGCCGGCCCCAGCCATGTTCCTGGGGCAGTCGGTGGCGTCAAAGCTGATGGGGGTCCCCATCCACTTAAGGTGCAGTGCAGCACTTGGGAGTGGCGCCACCGACGCTACCGCTCGGCGCAGAGTCTTGACTGCGCTTCGGGACGAGGGGTCGGCGGACCCGCCGTATATGACGTAGAGCTTCTTTCGATGCTCATCGTCACTGGAGCTGGAGTCCTCATGATTGCATGCCGCCTTCACGGCACGCTGAGGCTCCTGGATCTCCTCTGGGTGGTCGATGCTATCTGGAACATCCACCCTCTGTTCGTCTTCCTTTGGACGGAAGGGCGGGGCATCAGCCCGCTGCCGCTTCCCCTCGTGGAAGCGCTCTGCGAGATTTTGGATCTCCCGGCACTCGGCAGTAGTGTGGCGACAGATGCCGTGCACAGGGCACATATTGTCTTGACTACCTTCTGGGATTGGTGATCTTCGCTGCCTCTTGTCGGGGCGCGGCCCCCGAGCCCCACTGAGCGTCGCTGCAGTGATAACTGGGGCTGCGGCCGGTGATTCTATCTTGCTTCTGCCTCGGTTCTTGGTCTTCCTGCTGCCTCCATAGGGAGTAGGACCAGATCCGGGCAGTCCTCCTGACTCGGAGGACGGCTGTGAGTGCCAGTTCCGTCCTTCGGCTGCTCTGGCGCACTTGTCTGCCAAGCTGAAGAGCTCTGAAGCATCGCGGACCTCCCTGGTCACGAGCTTCTCGAGCATCTTCTTGTCCCGGACGCCTTGCCGGAACGCCACCACCACAGAAGCATTTTGAATGTGTGGGATGGTGTTCCGCACCTGGGAGAACCGCTGGATGAAAGAGTGCAGCGACTCCCCAGGTTGTTGCTGGATGGCGTGGAGGTCGAGCTCCATGCCAGGCCGGGTGTAGGAACTGCCGAAGTTGGCTATGAACTGCCGGCAAAGCTCTCCCCAGGAAGTTACGGAACCCTGGGGGAGGTTCATGAGCCAAGACCGGGCTGGGCCAGTCAAGGCGACAGGGAAGTAATTGGCCATGACGGCTTCATTCCCTCCTGCGGCAAGTACAGCGGTGGAGTAGATCTGGAGGAACTCCGCCGGGTTGACGCTGCCGTCGTACTTCTCGGGCAGGTGCGGCCGAAACTTGCGTGGCCACTTCGCGAAGCTAAGGTGGGGCGCGAGGGCCGCACACCCTGCTCCTGTCGCTGCAGGTTCTGGTGCCGCGAACACTTGGTTCGCACTGGGCACCGCGTACCCCGGTACGGGCAAGGCTGCACCATAGGCCGGGGGCGCCATCTGCAGGACATATGACTGTGGCATATTCTGCACGGCGCAGGCCTGGGGCAGAGATCGCGTGGCGAAGGTCTGCTCTTCAGGCTGGGTCGAGGCCGACGTCATGCTGTCGTCAGCCTCTTGGTAGCGACGCCTTTGTCAGCGTTGCTCGAGGTATACCCGGGCATCTTGACCCAGGCGACACCGCTCCAGCTCCATCTCCAGATCTGTCGATTGGAGCCTGGTAGAGCTGGAGTCTGCCGTCTGCTCGTCAACCAGTGGTGCGCGCATCAGCGACACGAACGGTTGGCCAGAGCGTCGTCCCCGCCGAAGTCGAGGGTTTGCGGCGGCGACGACGAGACGGTCTACCTCGCGAATCCACTGCTGGGTCGCTGCCTGAGGCGCGTCCCCAGCGGGCGGATTGTACAGTAGCGCTCTCGCTGCAGCTAGCGCTCCCGAGTGTGTCGACATGTACTGCCCCCTGGTCGCGGTTTGCCGCAGAGGCGAGGGGGGAGAGTTCGCCGCTAAAGGAAGCTTGGTCATCTTCGTCGGCGGAAACTCGTTGCGCTAGGTGAAAAGCCCCCTACCTGGCGCGCCAAATGTTGAAGTGTTCGGTCGACACTTCCCCCGGGCCTGCACTAGGCAGCCCGCGGAGGTTCTTTTTTCGGTGGGGCTAGTCCCTTGCGGAGAGCTTGCGCAGATGGACGAGTTAGTAAGAGCTTGATGAGGTGAGTTTTACGTGGTTCAGGCCGCCGGAGCATAAAACCCTACGTCCACGGCGAGATATGGAGCTCGCTGTATTGCTTGCTGCTCAGGGCCGGAGTCCTGAGCTTGGGGGTGAGTTACAGCTTGGGAGTGTATGGCTAGCGTATGAGTTGCAAAGTGCAAACCTTTTCTATCATCGCCTACCCGAGCCTTTTATAGTCCAAGACTCGGGCAGCTTACAAGGGGGGCCGGGACCCGACAGGTGGTCCCGAGAAGATTGTCTATCATCTACCGTATCTGCAGTTATGCCGGTAGTTGTCTCTGGTCAAAGGCTTCTGAGTCTTCATCTTGCCGCCCTGCCCATGCCGCATGCTAGTCGTAGTGGTTGATGACGGCGCAGGCGGCATGGGATGTCTTGTCGCGGTGTTTATTGGCTGGCAGGTTCTGACACCGCGCGCCAGTCTGTGATGCGACTGGGTGCAACGGCACCTGACAGAGGCGTGCTCCGCGTCTCCGCGTCTTGGGAAGACGCGGGCCTTGAATACCTTGTACGGGCAAGGTATGGGGCGTCTTTACGCCCGCTGCCTATCTCTCGGGGGCAGGCAGCACCGTTCTTCTGGCCACGTGGCGGGCCCGGAGCACTTCTCAGAGGAGAGGAGGGTCCGGCCTGCGGGGCACGTGGAGCCTCCGGATCTCTCCCCGCGGAGGGGGAGGTCCGGATTCTGTCGGCCACGTGGCGGGCCCGGAGCTCTTCTCTGAGGAGGGGGAGGTCCGGCCCCGCCGGATGCGTGGCGCCTTTGGACCTCTCTCCCGCGGAGGGGGAGGTCCGGCTTCTGTATGCCACGTGGCGGGCCCGGAGCTCTCCTCTGAGGAGAGGGAGGTCCGGCCCCGCCGGACGCGTGGCGCCTTCGGAGCTCTCCCTGCGGAGAAGGGCGAGTTCCTTAGGCATTTTCCCCTATGCGCGGGGGTACCCCATATCTCAGGTACCGACATTGATTATGACACAGATGGTCATACGCGCATGCAAAACCATCAAGTTGCAACGTTTGGACATGTATTCCCTCAAGGTCCCGTTCGGCCGCCCGAGACCCGAGTTCGTGAGTTATACCGACTTTCCCGATCTTGACCCCGATGGCCATCCGCGCATGAAAAACCATCAAGTTGGATAATCTGGATTTGTATTCCCTCAAGGTCCCGTCCGGCCTCCCGGGACCAGAGTCCGTTAATTTTAACGACTTTCCCGACTTTCTCGGTTTGGACCAAGATGGCATTCCGTGCATGCAAAACCATCAAGTTGCACCATCTGAACGTGTACTCCGTCAAAATCCCGTCGGGCTGCAAGGGACCCGAGTTCGTGAGTTTTACCTACTTTTCTGACTTTCTCGATTTTGACCCATATGGCCCTCCGCGCATGCAAAGCCATCTAGTTGCACCTTCCGAACGTGTATCAAGTTTCCGTCTGGCTACCTGGGACCCGAGTTCGTGAGTTTTACTGACTTTCCCGACTTTCCTGATTTGTACTCAGATGGCTATCGGCGCATGCAAAACCATCAAGGTGCACCGTCCGGACGTGTATTCCGTCACGGTCCTATCCGACCGCCCGGGACCCGAGTTTGTGAGTGTTCCGGAGCTTCCTGATTTTGACCCAGATGGTCATCCGTGCATGCAAAATCATCAAGTTGCACCGTCTAAACGTGTATTCCGTCAATGTCCCATCCGATAGCACGGGACCTGAGTTCGTGAGTTTTACAGACTTTCCCGATTTAAACCCAGATGGCCATCCGCGCATGGAAAACCATTAAGTTGCACCATCCGAACGTGTATTCTGTCAAAGTCCCGTACGGCCGCTCGGGACCCGAGTTAGTGAGTTTTACCGACTTTCCTGATTTTAACCCAGATGGTCATCTGCGCATGCAAAACTATCAAGTTGCACCGTCCGCACGTGTATTCCATCAAGGTCCTATCCGGCCGCCCGGGACCCGAGTATGTGATTGTTCCGGAGCCCAGCCATTTTTACCCAGATGGCCATCCGCGAATGCAAAACCATCAAGTTGCACCGTTTGAACATGTATTCCGTCAAGGTACCGTCCGATAGCACGGGACCTGAGTTCGTGAGTTTTACCGACTTTCCCGGTTTCGACTCAGATGGCCATCCCCACATCCAAAACCATTTAGTTGCACCATCCGAACGTGTATTCCGTCAAGGTCCCGTCTGGCCGCTAGTGACCCGAGTTATGGAGTTTTACCGACTTTCCCGATTTTGACTCAGATGGCCATATACTCATGCAAAACCTTCTATTTGCACCATCTGTACGTGTATTCCCTCAAGGCCCCATCCGGACGCTCGAGGCCCGAGTATGTGAGTTATACCGACTTTCCAGATTTTGACCCCGATGGCAATCCGCGCATGAAAAACCGTCAAGGGTGACCATCCTGATGTGTATTTTGTCAAGGTCTCATCCGGCCTCCCCGGACCCAAGTTCATAAGATTTACCAACTTTCCCGACTTTCTCAGTTTGACCTAGATGGTCATACGCGCATGCAAAACCATCAAGTTGCACCATGTGAACTTCTTTTCCGCGGAAGTCCCATCCGGCCTTAAGGGACTCGAGTTCGTGAGTTTTACCTTCTTTCGACTTTCTCAATTTTGACCCAGATGACCCTCCGCGCATGCAAAACCATCAAGTTGCACCTTCCAAACGTGCATTCTGTCAAGGTTTCATCTTGCCGCGCGGGACCCGAGTTCATGAGTTTTACTGAGTTTACCGACTTTTCGAACTGTACACAGATGTTCATCAGCGCATGTAAAACCATCAAGTTGCACACTTCAGACATATATTCCATCAAGGTCCTATCCGGCCGACCGGGACCCGGTTTTGTGAGTGTTCTGATCCTCCCCGATTTTGACCCAGATGGTTATCCGCGCATGCAAAACCATCAAGTTGCACCGTCTAAACGTGTATTCCGTCAAGATCCCGTCCAGTCGCCTAGGACCCGAGTTCGTGAGTTTTACCGAATTTACCGACTTTCTCGATTTCAACCCAGATGACCATCCGCGCATGCAAAACCATCATGTTGCACCACCAGAACGTGTATTCCGTCAAGGTTCCGTCTAGCCGCCCGGGACCCAAGTTCGTGAGTTTTACCGACTTTCTCGATTTAGACCTAGATGGCAATCCGCGCATGCAAAACCATCAAGTTGCACCGTCCGGACGTGTATGCCGTCATGGTTCTGTCCGGTCCCTCGGGACCCAAGTTTGTGAGTTTTCATGAATTTCCCGATTTTGATCCAGTTTGCCATCCGCGCATGCAAAATCATTAAAATGCACCATCCAGACGTGTATTCCGTCAAGGTCCCGTCCACCGCTCGGGACCCAAGTTCGACCCAGATGGCGATTCGCGCATGCAAAACCATCAAATTGCACCGTCCGGGTTTGTATTATATCAAGATCCCGTCTAGCTGCCCAGAACCCGAGTTTGTGAGTTTTCTCGACTTTTCAATTTCGTCCCAGATGGCCTTCCACGCATGCAAAACCATCAAATGCACCTGCAACAGTTAAGGTCCTATCCAACCGCCCGGGACCCCAGTTCATGAGTTTTACTGGCTTTCCCGGCTTTCTCGATTACGATCCAGATGACCATCCGCGCGTGCAAAACCATTCAGTTGCACCATACGAACGTGTATTCCGTCAAGGTCCCGTCTGGCCGCTGGAGACCCGAGTTATGGGGTTTTACCGACTTTCCTGATTTTGACTCAGATGGCCATCCGCACATGCAAACCTTCTAGTTGCACCATCCATACGTGTATTCCCTCAAGGTCCCATCCGGTCGTCCGAGACCCGAGTATGTGAGTTATACCGACTTTCCCGATTTTGACCCTGATGGCAATCTGCACATGAAAAACCATCAAGTTGGACCATCTGGATGTGTATTCCGTCAATGTCTCGTCCGGCCTCCCGGGACTCGTTCGTAAGTTTTACCGACTTTCCCGACTTTCTCGATTTTGACCTAGCTGGCCATACGCGCATGCAAAACCATCAAGTTGCACCATGTGAACGTCTATTCCGTCAAAGTCCCACCCGGCCGTAAGGGACTCGAGTTCGTGAGTTTTACCTTCCTTTCTGTCTTTTTCGATTTCGACCGAGATGACCCTCCGCACATGCAAAACCATCAAGTTGCACCTTCCGAACGTGCATTCTGTAAAGGTTCCATCTTGCCGCCCGGGACCCGAGTTCGTGAGTTTTACTGAGTTTACCGACTTTCTGAACTGTGCGCATATGTTCATCAGCGCATGTAAAACCATCAAGTTGCACACTTCGGACGTGTATTCCATCAAGGTCCTATCCAGCCTTCCGGGGCCCGAGTTTGTGAGTGTTCCGATGCTTCCCGATTTTGATCCAGATGGCCATCAGCGTATACAAAACCATCAAGTTGCACCATCTGAACATGTATTCCATCAAGATCCCGTCCAGTCGCCTGGGACGGAGTTCGTGAGTTTTACTGAATTTATCGACTTTCTTGATTTCGACCTAGATGACCATCCGTGCATGCAAAACCATCATGTTGCACTGTCCGGACGTGTATTCCGTCAAGGTTCTGTCCCGCCGCTCGAGATCCAAGTTCGTGAGTTTTACCGACTTTCCCGATTTAGACCCAGATGGCGATCCGCGCATGCAAAACCATCAAGTTGCACCCTTCGGACGTGTATGCTGTCATGGTTTTGTCCGGCTGCTCGGGACCTGAGTTTGTGAGTTTTCACGAATTTCCCGATTTTGATCCAGTTTGCCATCCGCGCATGCAAAACCATTAAAATGCATCATCCAGACGTGTATTCCGTCAAGATCCCGTCCACCCACTTGGGACCTGAGTTCGTGAGTTTTACCGACTTTCTTGACTTTCTTGATTTCGACCCAGATGGCGATTCACGCATGCAAAACCTTCAAGTTGCACCGTCCGGGCTTGTATTCCATCAAGGACCCATCTGGCTGCACGGGACCCGAGTTTGTGAGTTTTCTCGACTTTTTGATTTCGACCTAGATGGCCATCGCGCATGCAAAACCATCAAATGCACCTCCACATGTATTCAGTTAAGGTCCTGTCCGGCCGCCCAGGACCCTAATTCATGAGTTTTACTGGCTTTCCCGACTTTCTCGATTACGACCCAGATGACCATCCGCGCATGCAAAACCATCAAGTTGCAACGTCTAGACGTGTATTTCCTCAAGGTCCCATCTGGCCGCCCGAGACCTGAGTTCGATAGTTTTCCCTACTTTCCCGACTTTCCCAATTTCGACCCAGATGGCCATCCGCACATGCAAAACCATCTAGTAGCACCATTCAATTGTGTATTCCGTCAAAGTCCCGTCCGGCGTCCCGGGGCCCAAGTTCACGAGTTTTTCCGAACTCTTCAATTTTAATCCAGATGGCCATCCACGCATGCAAAACCATCTAGTCGCACCGTCTGAACATGGATTCGGTCAAGGTTCCGTCTGGCCTCTCGGGACCCATGTTCGTGACTTTTAACAACTTTCCCTATTTGGACCCAGATGGCCATCTGCGCATGCAAAACCATCAAGTTACACCGTCTGGGTGTGTATGCCGTCAAGGTCCTGTCCGGCAGCCCGGGACCCGAGTTTGTGAGTTTTCTTGAATTTCTCGATTTTTACCCAGATGGCTATCCGCGCATGAAAAACCATTAAAATGTACCATCCGAATGTGTATTCCGTCAATGTCCCGTCCAGCCACCCGGGACCCGAGTTCGCGAGTTTTACCGACTTTCACGACTTTCTCGGTTTCGGCCCGGATGACTATTTGCGCATGCAAAACCATCAAGTTGCATCGTCAGAGCGTGTATTCTATCAAGGTCCTGTCTGGCTGCTAGGGACCCAAGTTTGTGAGTTTTCCTGACTTTTCGATTTCGACCCTGTTGGCCATCCGGACATGCGAACCATCAAGTTGCACCATCCGGACATGTATCGAGTTCGTGAGTTTTACTGACTTTCTCGACCATCCAGATTTTGACCCTGATGGGCATTCGTGCATGAAAACCATCAAGTCGGACCATCCGGACATGTACTCCGTCAAGGTCCCATCCGTCCTCACTGGACCCAAGTTCATGAGTGTTACAGACGTTCCTGACTTTCTCGATTTTGACCCAGACGGCCATTCGCGCATGCGAAACGATCAAGTTGCACCATCCGAACGTGTAATCCATATAGGTCCCGTCTGGCTGCCCGGGACCCAAGTTCGTGAGTTTTAACAAGTTTCCCAACTTTCTCGTTTTTGACCAAGATGACCCTCCGCACATGCAAAACCATCAAGTTGCACCGTCGGGACGTGTATTCCGTCCAGGTTCCGTCTGGCCGCCCGGGACCCGAGTTCATGAGTTTTACCAACTTTCCTGATTTTGACCCAGATGGCCATCCGTGCATGTAAAACCTTCTAGTTGCACCATTGAAACGTGTATTCCTGATTTTGACCCGAGTTCATGAGTTTTACCAACTTTCCTGATTTTGACCCAGATGGCCATCCGTGCATGTAAAACCTTCTAGTTGCACCATTGAAACGTGTATTCCATCAAGGTCCAGTCTGGCGTCCCGGGACCCGTGTTCATGAGTTTTTTCTATTTTCTCAGTTTCAAACCAGATGGCCATCCTCGCATGCGAAACTATGAAGTTGAACCGTCCGGACGTGTATTCTGTCAAGACCCCGTCCGGCCGTCCGAGACCCGAGTTCGTCACTTTTTACCAACTTTCACAACTTTCTCGATTTCGACCCAGATGGCCATCCGCGCATGCAAAACCATCAAGTTGCATCATCCGAATGTGTATACCGTCAAGTTCCCATTCGGCCTCTCGGGACCCGAGTTTATGAGTTTTACCGATTTTCTCGATGTCGGCCCAATTGTCCATCCGCACAAGCAAGACTATCAAGTTGCACCATCCGGACGAGTATTCCGTCAAGGTTCTATCCGGCCTCCCGAGACCCGAATTTGCCTATTTTGACCCAGATGGCCATCCGTGCATGAAAAAACATCAAGTTTTACCATTCAATCGTGTTTTCCGTCGAGGTCACGTCCGGCCTCCAAGGACCCGAGTTAGTGAGTTTAACCGACTTTCGTGACTTTTCGATTTTGACCCAGATGGTCAACCGCACAAGCAAAACCATCAAGTTGCACCATCCAAACGTGTATTCCGTCAAGATCCCGTCAGGTCGCCTGGGACCCGAGTTTGTGAGTTTTACCGACTTTCTTGATTTCGACCCAGATGGCCATCCGCGCATGCAAAACCATCAAGTTGCACAGTCCGGACGTGTACTCAATCAAGGTTTCGCCCGGCCGCCCGGAACCCAAGTTCGTGAGTTTTAACGACTTTCCCGATTTGGACCCAGATGGCCATCCGCGCATGCAAAACCATCAATTTGCACCATCCGGACATGTATTCAGTCAAGGTCCCGTCCGGCCGCCTGGGATCCCAGTTCGTGAGTTTTACTGGCTTTCCTGACTTTCTCGATTACGACCCAGATGACAATCCGTGCGTGCAAAACTATCAAGTTGCCAGGTGCAGACGTGTATTCCCTCAAGGTCCCGCCCGGCCACCCGGGACCTGAGTTCGAAAGTTTTCCCTACTTTCCCTACTTTTCCAATTTTGACCCATATGGTCATCCGCACATGCAAAACCATCCAGTTACACCATTCGACTGTGTATTCCATCAAGGTCCCGTCCGGCGTCCCGGGCCCCAAGTTCATGAGTTTTTCCAAACTTTTTAATTTTGACAAAGATGGGCATTCGCGCATGCAAAACCATCAAGTTGCACCGTCGGAACGTGGATTCCATTGAGGTTCTGTACGGCCGCTCGGTACCCAAGTTCATGACTTTTAACGACTTTCCCGATTTGGACCCAGATGGCCATCTGCGCATGCAAAAATCAGGTTGCACCGTCCGTACGTGTATGCCGTCAGGTTCCTGTCCGGCCACTCGGGACCCGAGCTGTGAGTTTTCTCGAATTTCCCGATTTTGACCCAGATGGCCATCCGCGCATGCAAAACCATTAAAATGCACCATCCAAACGTGTATTCTGTGAAGGTCCCGTCCTACCGCCCGGGACCCGAGTTCGTGAGTTTTACCGACTCTCTCGAATTCGACCCAGATGGCTATTCACGCATGCAAAACCAACAAGTTGCACCGTCCGGGCATGTATTCCATCAAGGTCCCGTCCGGCAGCTAGGACCCAAGTTTGTGAGTTTCCCGACTTATAAATTTCGACCTAGATGGCCATCTGTGCATGCAAAACCATCAAGTTGCACCATCTGGATATGTACCGAGTTCGTGAGTTTTACCGACTTTCTCGACCTTCCCGATTTTGACTCGGATTGCCATCCGCGCAAGAAAACCATCAAGTCAGACCATCTGGACGTGTACACCGTCAAGGTCCCATCCGTTCTTCCAGTACACGAGTTCATGAGTTTTACAGACGTTTCTGACTTTCTCGATTTTGCCCCAGATGGCCTTCCGCACATGCAAAACCATCAAGTTGCACATCCAAACGAGTATTCCGTATAGGTTCCATCTGGCAGCCCGATACCCGAGTTCGTGAGTTTTACCGACTTTCCCAACTTTCTCAATTTTGACCAAGATGACCCTCCGCGCATGCAAAACCATCAAGTTGCACCATCCGGATGTGTATTTCGTCAAGGTTCCGTCTGGCTGCCCGGGACCCGAGTTTGTGAGTTTTACTGACTTTTCTGATTTTGACCCAGATGGCCATCCGTGCATGCAAAACCTTCGAGTTGCACCATCGAAACATGTATTTCGTAAAGGTCCATGTCGGTACCTGAGATATGGGGTACCCCCGCGCACAGGGTGAAATGCCTAAGGTGCTCGCCCTTCTCCGCAGGGAGAGCTCCGAAGGCGCCACGCGTCTGGCGGGGCCGGACCTCCCTCTCCTCAGAGGAAAGCTCCGGGCCCACCACGTGGCATACGGAAGCCGGACCTCCCCCTCCGCGGGAGAGAGGTCCGAAGACGCCACGCGTCCAGCGGGGCCGGACCTCCCTCTCCTCAGAGGTGAGCTCCGGGCCCGCCACGTGGCATGCAGAAGCCGGACCTCCCCCTCCGCGGGAGAGAGGTCCGAAGGCGCCACGCGTCCAGCGGGCCCGGACCTCCCTCTCCTCAGAGAAGAGCTCCGGACCCGCCACGTGGCTGGAAGAACGGTGCTGCCTGCCCCCGAGCGGTAGGCAGCGGGCGTAAAGGCGCCCCTCACCTTGCCCGTACAAGGTATTCAAGGCCCGCGTCTTCCCAAGACGCGGAAACACGGAGCACGCGCTTGTCAGGTGCTGTTGCGTCCAGTCGCATCACAGACTGGCGCGCGGTGTCAGGATCTGCCATGTAATAAACGCCGTGACAAGACATCCCATGCCGCCTGCGCCGTCATCAACCACTATGACTAGTGCGCGGCGTGGGCAGGGCGGCAAAATGAAGACTCAGAAGCCTTCGCCCAGAGGCAACCACCGGCATAACTACAGATATGGTAGATAATAGACAATCTTCCCGGGACCACCTGTCGGGTCCCGGCCCCCCTTGTAAGCCACCCGAGTCTTGGACTATAAAAGGCTCGGGTAGGCGTCGATAGCAGGGGTTCGCATTCTGCAACTCATACGCTAGCCATACACTCTCAAGCTGTAACTCACCCCCAATCTCAGGCCCCCGGCCCTGAGCAGCAAGCAATACAGCGAGCTCCATAGCTCGCCGTGGACGTAGGGTTTTACGCTCCGGCGGCCTGAACCACGTAAAACTCCCCGTGTCAAACTCTCACTACCTCGTCCATCCGCACAAGCTCTCCGCTAGGAACTAGCCCCTCCAAAAAAAGAACCTCCGCGGGCTGCCCAGTGCAGGCCCGGGGGAAGTGTCGATCGCACACTTCGACAGTCCAATCCGGCGTCCCGGGACCCGTGTTCATGAGTTTTTTCTATTTTCTCAGTTTCGAACCAGATAGCCATCCGCGCATGCAAAACTATCAAGTTGAACCGTCCGGACGTGTATTCCGTCAAGACCCGAGTTCGTGACTTTTTACCGACTTTCACAACTTTCTCGATTTCAACCTAGATGGCCATCCGCACATGCAAAACCATCAAGTTGCACCATCCGAATGTGTATACCGTCAAGTTCCCGTTCAGCCTCCCGTAAACCGACTTTCTCAATTTTTACCCAGATGGCCATCCGCGCATGCAAAACCATCAAGTTGCACAGTCCGAACGTGTATTCCGTCAAGGTTCCGCTCGGCCGCCCGAGACCCAAGTTCGTGAGTTTTAACGACTTTCCTGATTTAGACCCAGATGGCCATCCGCGCATGCAAAACCATCAACTTGCACCATCCGGACATGTACTTAGTCAAGGTTCCGTCCGGCCGCCCGGGATCCCAGTTCGTGAGTTTTACTGGCTTTCACGACTTTCTCGATTACGACCCACATGACCATCCGTGCGTGCAAAACTATCAAGTTGCCAGGTGGAGACGTGTATTCTCTCAAGATCCCGTCCGGCCTCCGGGGACCTGAGCTCGACAGTTTTCCCTACTTTTCCGACTTTCCTAATTTCGACCCATATGGCCATCCGCACATGCAAAACCATCCAGTTGCACCATTCGATTGTGTATTCCATCAAGGTCCCGTCCGGCGTCCCGGGCCCCAAGTTCATGAGTTTTTCCAAACTTTTTAATTTTAACCTAGATGGGCATTCACGCATGCAAAACCATAGTGTTGCAATGTCTGAACGTGGATTCCATCGAGGTTCCGTCCGGCGCCTCGGTACCCAAGTTGGTGACATTTAACGACTTTCCCGATTTGGACCCAGATGGCCATCTAAGCATGCAAAACCATCAGGTTGCACCGTCCGTACGTGTATGCCGTCAAGGTCCTGTCCGGCCACTCGGGACCAGAGCTATGAGTTTTCCCGAATTTCCTCATTTTGACCCGGATGGCCATCCGCGCATGCAAAACCATTAAAATGCACCATCCGAACGTGTATTCTACGAAGGTCCCGTCCAACCGCCCGGAAACCAAGTTCGTGAGTTTTACCGACTTTCTCGAATTCAACCCCGATGGCTATTCGCGCATGCAAAACCAACAAGTTGCACCGTCCGGGCGTGTATTCCAACAAGGTCCTGTCCGGCTGTCAGGGACCTAAGTTTGTGAGTTTCCCGACTTTTTGATTTCGACCCAGATGGCCATCTGTGCATGCAAAACCATCAAGTTGCACCATACGGATATGTACCGAGTTCGTGAGTTTTACCGACTTTCTCGACCTTCCTGATTTTGACCTGGATGGCCATCCGCGCATGAAAACCATCAAGTCAGACCATCAGGACGTGTACTCCGTCAAGGTCCCATCCGTTCTCCCAGTACCTGAGTTCGTGAGTTTTACAGACATTTCCGACTTTCTTGATTTTGACCCAGATGGCATCCGTGCATGCAAAACCATCAAGTTGCACCATCCAAACGAGTTTTCCATACCGGTACCCAAGTTCGTGAGTTTTACCGACTTTCCCAACTTTCTCGATTTTGACCAAGATGACCCTCCACGCATGCAAAACCATCTAGTTGCACCATCGGACATGTATTTCGTCAAGTTTCCATCTGGCCGCCCGGGACCCGAGTTCGTGAGTTTTACTGACATTCATGATTTTGACCCAGATGGCCATCCATGCATGCAAAACCTTCTAGTTGCACCATCGAAACGTGTATTCCGTCAAGGTCCAGTCCGGCATCCCGGGACCCGTGTTCATGAGTTTTTTCTATTTTCTCAGTTTTGAACCAGATGGCCATCTGCGCATGCAAAACTATAAAGTTGAACTGTCCGGATGTGTATTCCGTCAAGACCCCGTCCTGCCGTCCGAGACCCGAGTTCGTGACTTTTTATCGACTTTCACAAATTTCTCGATTTCGACCCAGATGGCCATCCGCGCATGAAAAACCATCAAGTTGCACCATCCGAATGTGTATACCGTCATGTTCCCGTTCAGCCTCCCGAAACCCGAGTTCATGAGTTTTACCGATTTTCTCGATTTCAGCCAAATTGTCCATCCGCGTAGGCAAAACCATCAAGTCGCACCGTCCAGACTAGTATTTCGTCAAGGTTCCGTCCGGCCTCTTGAGACCCGACTTTCCCTACTTTGATCTAGATGGCCATCCGTGCATGAAAAACCATCAAGTTTTACCTTTCGGTCGTGTATTCCGTCAAGGTCCCGTCCGGCCTCCTAGGACCCGAGTTCGTGAGTTTTACCGACTTTCGTGACTTTTCGATTTTGACCCAGATGGCCATCCGCACAAGCAAAACCATCAAGTTGCACCATCCAAACATGTATTCCGTCAAGTTCCTGTCTGGCCACTCGGGACCCGAGCTGTGAGTTTTCTCAAATTTCCCGATTTTAACCCAGATGGCCATCCGCGCATGCAAAACCATTAAAATGCATCATCCAAACGTGTATTCTGTGAAGGTCCCGTCCAACCGCCCGGGACCCGAGTTCGTAAGTTTTACCGACTTTCTTGAATTCGACCCAGATGGCTATTCACGCATGCAAAACCAACAAGTTGCACCGTCCGGGCGTGTATTCCATCAAGGTCCCGTCCGGCAGCTAGGGACCCAAGTTTGTGAGTTTCCCGACTTTTCAATTTCGACCTAGATGGCCATCTGTGCATGCAAAACCATCAAGTTGCACCATCCGGATATGTACCGAGTTCGTGAGTTTTACCGACTTTCTCGACCTTCCCGATTTCGACCCGGATTGCCATCCGCGCATGAAAACCATCAAGTCAGACCATCTGGACGTGTACTCCGTCAAGGTCCCATCCGTTCTCCCAGTACACGAGTTCGTGAGTTTTACAGACGTTTCCGACTTTCTCGATTTTGCCCCAGATGGCCATCCGCGCGTGCAAAACCATCAAGTTGCACATCCAAACGAGTATTCCGTATAGGTTCCGTCTGGCAGCCCGATACCCGAGTTCGTGAGTTTTACCGACTTTCCCAACTTTCTCGATTTTGACCAAGATGACCCTCCGCGCATGCAAAACCATCAAGTTGCAACATCCGGATGTGTATTTCGTCATGGTTCCGTCTGGCTGCCAGGGACCCGAGTTTGTGAGTTTTACCGACTTTTCTGATTTTGACTCAGATGGCCATCCGTGCATGCAAAACCTTCGAGTTGCACCATTGAAACGTGTATTTCGTCAAGGTCCAGTCCGGCGTCCCGAGACCCGTGTTCATGAGTTTTTTCTATTTTCTTAGTTTCGAACAAGATAGTCATCCGCGCATGCAAAACTATCAAGTTGAACCGTCCGGACGTGTATTCCGTCAAGACCCCGTACGGCCGTTCGAGACCCGAGTTCGTGACTTTTTACCGACTTTCACAACTTTCTCGATTTCGACCTAGATGGTCATCAGCACAAGCAAAACCATCAAGTTGCACCATACAAATGTGTATACCGTCAAGTTCCCGTTCGGCCTCCCGAAAACCGACTTTCTCAATTTTTACCCAGATGGCCATCCGCGCATGCAAAACCATCAAGTTGCACAGTCCGAACGTGTATTCTGTCAAGGTTCCGCCCGGCCACCCGTGACCCAAGTTCGTGAGTTTTAACGACTTTCCCGATTTAGACCCAAATGGCCATCCGTGCATGCAAAACCATCAACTTGCACCATCCGGACATGTATTCAGTCAAGGTCCCGTCCGGCCGCCCGGGATCCCAGTTCGTGAGTTTTACTGGCTTTCACGACTTTCTCGATTACGACCTAGATGACCATCCGTGCGTGCGAAACTATCAAGTTGCCAGGTGCAAACGTGTATTCCCTCAAGGTCCCGTCCGGCCGTCGGGGACCTGAGTTCGACAGTTTTCCCTACTTTTCCGACTTTCCCAATTTCGACCCATATGGCCATCCGCACATGCAAAACCATCCAGTTGCACCATTCGATTGTGTATTCCATCAAGGTCCCATCCGGCGTCCCGGGCCCCAAGTTCATGAGTTTTTCCAAACTTTTTAATTTTGACCTAGATGGGCATTCACGCATGCAAAACCATAGTGTTGCAATGTCTGAACGTGGATTCCATCGAGGTTCCGTCCGGCCCCTCGGTACCCAAGTTGATGACTTTTAACGACTTTTCCGATTTGGACACAGATGGCCATCTGAGCATGCAAATCCATCAGGTTGCACCATCCTTACGTGTATGCCGTCAAGGTCCTCTCCGGCCACTCAGGACCCGAGCTGTGAGTTTTCCCGAATTTCCTTATTTTGACCCAGATGGCCATCCGTGCATGCAAAACCGTTAAAATGCACCATCTGAACGTGTTCTGTGAAGGTCCCGTCCAATCGCCCGGGACCCGAGTTCGTGAGTTTTACCGACTTTCTCGAATTCGACCCAGATGGCTATTCGCGCATGCAAAACCAACAAGTTGCACCGTCCGGGCGTGTATTCCGTCAAGGTCCCGTCCGGCTGCCAGGGACCCAAGTTTATGAGTTTCCCGACTTTTTGATTTCGACCCAGATGGCCATCTGTGCATGCAAAACCATCAAGTTGCACCATCCGGATATGTACCGAGTTTGTCAGTTTTAATGACTTTCTCGACCTTCCTGAGTTTGACCCGGATGGCCATCCGCGCATGAAAACCATCAAGTCGGACTATCAGGACGTGTACTTCGTCAAGGTCCCATCCTTCTCCCAGTACCCGAGTTCGTGAGTTTTACAGACGTTTCCGACTTTCTCTATTTTGACCCAGATGGCATCCATGCATGCAAAACCATCAAGTTGCACCATCCAAACGAGTATTCCGTATAGGTCCCGTTTGGCAGCCCGGTACCCGAGTTCGTGAGTTTTACCGACTTTCCCAACTTTCTCGATTTTGACCAAGATGACCCTCCGCGCATGCAAAACCATCAAGTTGCACCATCCGGATGTGTATTTCGTCAAGTTTCCATCTGGCCGCTCGGGACCTGAGTTTGTGAGTTTTACCGACGTTCATGATTTTGACCCAGATGGCCATCCATGCATGCAAAACCTTCTAGTTGCACCATCGAAACGTGTATTCTGTCAAGGTCCAGTCTGGCGTCCCAGGACCCGTGTTCATGAGTTTTTTCTATTTTCTCAGTTTCGTACCAGATGGGCATCTGCGCATGCAAAACTCTCAAGTTGAACCGTCCGGATTGTATTCCGTCAGGACCCCGTCCTGCCGTCCGAGACCCGAGTTCGTGACTTTTTATCGACTTTCACAAATTTCTTGATTTCGATCCAGATGGCCATCCGCGCATGCAAAACCATCAAGTTGCACCATCCGAATGTGTATACCGTCAAGTTCCCGTTCGGCCTCCCGAAACCCGAGTTCATGAGTTTTACCGATTTTCTCGATTTCAGCCAAATTGTCCATCCGCGCAGGCAAAACCATCAAGTTGCACCGTCCGGACTAGTATTTCGTCAAGGTTCCGTCTGGCCTCCTGAGACCCGACTTTCCCTATTTTGATCTAGATGACCATCCGTGCATGAAAAACCATCAAGTTTTACCTTTCGGTCGTGTATTCCGTCGAGGTCCCGTCCGGCCTCCTAGGACCCGAGTTCGTGAGTTTTACTGACTTTCGCGACTTTTCAATTTTGACCCAAAAGGACATCCGCACAAGCAAAACCATCAAGTTGCACCATCCAAACGTGTATTCCGTCAAGATCCCGTCAGGTCGCGTGGGACCTGAGTTTGTGAGTCTTACCTACTTTACCGACTTTCTCGATTACGACCCACATGGCCATCCGCGCATGCAAAATCATCAAGTTGCACAGTCCGAACGTGTATTCTGTCAAGGTTCCGCTCGGCCGTCCGGGACCCAAGTTTGTGAGTTTTAACGACTTTCCCGATTTAGACACAGATGGCCATCTGCGCATGCAAAATCATCAACTTGCACCATCTGGACATGTATTCAGTCAATGTCCCGTCCGGCCGCCCGGGATCCCAGTTCATGAGTTTTACTGACTTTCCCGACTTTCTCGATTATGATCCAGATGACCATTCGTGCATGCAAAACTATCAAGTTGCCAAGTGCAGACATGTATTCCCTCAAGGTCCCGTCCGGCCGCCCAGAACCTGAGTTCGACAGTTTTCCCTACTTTCCCGACTTCCCCAATTTCGACCCATATGGGCATCCGCACATGCAAAACCATCCAGTTGCACAATTTGATTGTGTATTCTATCAAGGCCCCGTCCGGCATCCCGGGCCCCAAGTTCATGAGTTTTTCCGAACTTTTTAATTTTTACCCAGACGAGCATCCATGCATGCAAAACCATCAAGTTGCACCGTCCGAACATGGATTCCGTCGAGGTTCCGTCCAGCCGCTCGGTACCCAAGTTTGTGACTTTTAACGACTTTGCCAATTTGGACCCAGATGGCCATCTGCGCATGCAAAACCATCAGGTTGCACCGTCTGTACGTGTATGCCGTCAAGGTCCTGTCCGACCACTCGGGACCCGAGTTGTGAGTTTTCCCAAATTTCCCAATTTTGACCCAGATGGTCCGCGCATTCAAGACCATAAAATGCACCACCCGGACGTGTATTCTGTGAAGGTCCCGTCCAACCGCCAGGGACCCGAGTTCGTGAGTTTTACCGACTTTCTCAAATTCAACCCAGATGGCTATTCGCGCATGCAAAACTAACAAGTTGCACCGTACGGGCTTGTATTCCATCAAGGTCCCATCCGGCTGGTAGGGACCCAAGTTTGTGAGTTTCCCGACTTTTCGATTTCGACCCAGATGGCCATCTACGCATGCAAAACCATCAAGTTGCACCATCCGGACATGTACCGAGTTTGTGAGTTTTACCGACTTTCTCGACCTTCCCGATTTTGACCCGGATGGCCATCCGCGCATGAAAACCATCAAGTCGGACCATCCAGACGTGTACTCCGTCAAGGTCCCTTCCGTTCTCCTGGTAACCGAGTTCGTGAGTTTTACAGACGTTTCCGACTTTCTCGATTTTGACCCAGATGGTCATCCACGCATGCAAAACCATCAAGTTGTACCATACAAACGTGTATTCCGTATCGGTCCCGTCTGGCAGCCCGGTACCCGAGTTCGTGAGTTTTACCGACTTTCCCAACTTTCTCGATTTTGACCAACATGACCCTCCGCACATGCAAAACCATCAAGTTGCACCGTCCGGACGTGTATTTTGTCAAGGTTCCGTCTGGCCGCCCGGGACCCAAGTTCATGAGTTTTACCTACTTTCCTGATTATGACCCAGATGGCCATCCGTGCATGTAAAACCTTTAAGTTGCACCCTCGAAATGTGTATTCCATCAAGGTCTAATCCTCCGTCCCGGGACTCGTGTTCATGAGTTTTTTTGACTTTCCCAATTTCGAACCAGATGGCCATCCGCGCATGCAAAACCATTGAGTTGAACTGTCCGGATGTATTCCGTCAAGACCTCGTCAAGCCGTCCGAGACCCGAGTTCGTGAGTTTTATCGACCGTCTCAACTTTCCCAATTTTGACCCAGATGGCCATCAGTGCATGCAAAACCATCAAGTTGCACCATCCGAATGTGTATACCGTCAAGGTCCTGTCCGGCCACCAGGGACCTGAGTTTATGAGTTTTACCGACTTTCTTGATTTCGACCCAGATGTCCATCTGTGCATGCAAAACCATCTAGTTGCACCGTCCGAGCGAGTATTCCATTAAGGTTCCATCTGACCTCTCGAGACCCGAGTTCGTAAGTTACCAACTTACCTGACTTTCCTTTTTAACCCAGATGTCCATCCTTGCATGAAAAACTATCAAGTTTGACCGTCCGGTCGTGTGTTCCGTCAAGGTCCTGTCCGTCCTCCCAGGACTCGAGTTTGTGAGTTTTACCGACTTTCTGGACATTTTCAATTTCTAGCCAGATTGGCATCCGTGCATGCGAAACCATCAACTTGCACCATCCAAACGTGTATTCCGTCAAGGTCCCGTCCGGCTGCCCAGGACCTGAGTTCGTGAGTTTTACCGACTTTCCCGAGTTTTTCAATTTTGACCAAGATGGCCATCCGAGCATGCAAAACCATCAAGTTGCACCATCCGAACATGTATACCGTTAAGGTCCCGTCCGACCACCTGGGACCCGAATTCGTGAGTTTTACTGACTTTTTCGATTTCGACCCATATGACCATCCGCGCGTGCAAAACCATCAAGTTGCACCATCCGGGCGAGTATTCCATCAAGGTGCCGTCCGGCCTCCCAAGACCCGAGTTTGTGAGTTACCGGCTTTCTCGACTTTCCCGATTTTGACATAGATGGCCATCCATGCTTGAAAAACTATCAAGTTTGACCATTTGGTCGTGTATTCTGTCAAGGTTCCATCCGTCCTCCCAGGACCCGAGTTCGTGAGTTTTACCGACTGTCCCAACATTTTCGATTTCGACCCAGATGGCCATCCGCGCATGCAAAACCATCAAGTTGCACCTCCGGACGTGTATTCCATCAAGGTTCCGTCCGGCCGCTAGGGACCCAAGTTCATGAGTTTAACCGACTTTCCCGACTTTCTCGATTTCAACCCGCAGGGCCATCCGCGAATGCAAAACCATCAAGTAGCACCGTCCGGACGTGTATTCCGTCAAGGCTCCGCCCGGCCGCTCGGGATCCGTGTTCGTGAGTTTTAACTACTTTCTCGATTTGGACCCAGATGGCCATCTGCGCATACAAAACCATCAAGTTGCACAGTCTGGATGTATATATCGTCAAACTTGTTTGGCCGCTCGGGACCCGAGTTTGTTAGTTTTCTCAATTCCTGGTACCGACCCAAATGGCTATTCGCACATGGAAAACCATTAAAATGCATCATTCAGACGTGTATTCCGTCATGGTCCCGTCCAGCCGCACGTAACCCGAGTTCATAAGTTTTACCAACTTTCACGACTTTCTCGATGTTGACCGAGATGGCCATTCACGCATGTAAAACCATCAAGTTGCATCGTCCGGGTATGTATTCCATTAAGGTCCCATCCAATGACCCAGGACCCAACTTCATGAGTTTTTCCGAACTTTTCAATTTTGACCCAAGTGGCCATCCGCTCTTGCAAAACCATCAAGTTGCACCGTCCGAATGTGTATTCAGTCAAGGTCCCGTCTGGTCGCCCGGAGCCCGTGTTCGTGAGTTTTCCCTACTTTCCCAACTTTCCCAATTTCGACCAGATGGTCATCCGCACATGCAAAACCATCAAGTTGCACCATCCGGACCTGTATTACGTCAAGGTCCCATCCGACCACCCGAGAACCGAGTTAGTGAGTTTTACCGACTTTCCCGATTTCAACTTAGATGGCCATCCACGGATGCAAAACCATCAAGTTGCACCGTTCGAACGTGTATTCCGTTAAGGTCCCGTCCGGTCGCAAGGGACCCGAGTATGTGATTGTTCTGGAGCTTCCCGATTTTTACCTAGATGGCCCACGCATGCAAAACCATCAAGTTGCACCGTCTGAACATGTATTTCGTCAAGGTACACTCCGATAGCACGGGACCTGAGTTCGTGAGTTTTACCGACATTCCCGATTTCGGCCCAGATGCCCATCCGCGCATGCAAAACCATTCAGTTGCACCATGTGAACGTGTATTCCGCCAAGGTCCCGTCTAGCCGCTAGGGACCCAAGTTAGTGAGTTTAACTGACTTTTCCGATTTTGACCCAGATGGCCATCCGCGCATGCAAAACCTTCTAGTTGCACCATCCGAACGTGTATTCCGTCAAGGTCCAGTCCGGCGTCCGGGGACCCAAGATCATGAGTTTTTTTGACTTTCCCAATTTGGACCCAGATGGCCATTCTCACATGCAAAACCATCAAGTTGCACTGTGCAAATGTGTATTCCGCCAAGGTCCCATCCTGCCGCCTGGACACGAGTTCCAGAGTTTTACTGGCTTCCCGATTTCGTCCCAGATGGTCATCCGTGCATGCAAAACTATCAAGTTGCATCGTCCTGACGTGTATTCCATCAAGGTCCCGTCAAGCCGCCCCGGCCTTTGAGTTCGTGAGTTTTACCGACTTTCCCGATTTTGACCGAGATGGCCGTCCGCACATGCAAAACTATCAAGTTGCACCGTCCTGACGTGTATTCCAACAAGGTCTCGCCCGGCCGCCCGGGACCTAAATTCGTGAGTTTTACTGACTTTCCCGATTACGACTCAGATGGCCATCCGTGCATGCAAAACCATCAAGTTGCACCATGTGAACGTCTATTCCGTCAAAGTCCCATCCGGCCGCAAGGGACGCGAGTTCGTGAGTTTTACCTACTTTTCCGACTTTCTCGATTTTGACCCAGATGACCCTCCGCGCATGCAAAACCACCAAGTTGCACCTTCCAACGTGCATTCTGTCAAAGTCCTGTCTGGCCGCTCGGGACCCGAGTTCGTGAGTTTTACTGAGTCTCCTGACTTTCCGATTTGTACTCAGATGGTCATCAGCGCATGTAAAACCATCAAGTTGCACAGTTCAGACGTGTATTCCATCAAGGTCCCATCCGGCCTCCCGGGACTAGAGTTTGTGAGTGTTTCGAAGCTTCCCGATTTTGACCCAGATGGCCATCCGCGCATGCAAAACCATCTAGTTGCACCATACGAACGTGTATTCCATCAAGATTCCGTCCGGTCGCCTGGGACCCGAGTTCGTGAGTTTTACCGACTTTACTAACTTTCTCGATTTCGACCCAGAAGGCCATGCGTGCATGCAAAACCATCAAGTTGCATCATCCGGAAGTGTCTCCATCAAGGTTCCGTCCGGCCGCTTGGGACTCGAGTTCGTGAGTTTTACTGACTTTCTCAACTTTTCTGATTTCAATCCCGATGGCCATCCGCGCATGAAAAACCATCAAGTTGGACCATCCAGACGTGTATTCCGTCAAGGTCCCGTCCGGTCACCTGGGACCCGAGTTCGTGTGTATTGCCGACACTCCTAACTTTCTCAATTTTGACATAGATGGCCATTCGCCCATGCAAAACAATCAAGTTGCATTGTGCAAATGTGTATTCTGCCAAGGTCCCGTCTAGCAGCTCGGGAACCCTCTTTGTGAGTTTTACCGGCTTTCCCAATTTTGACCCAGATGGCCACCGGCGCATGTAAAACTATCAAGTTGCACCGTCCTGACGTGTATTCCATCAAGGTCTCGTCCAGCCTCGGGACCCTAGTTTGTGAGTTACCGACTTTCCCAATTTCAACCTAGATGGTCATCCACGCATGCAAAACTATCAAGTTGCATCGTCCTGACGTGTATTCCGTTAAGGTCCCGTCCGGCCGCCTGGGACCTTAGTTCGTGAGTTTTACTGACTTTTCCCGATTACGACACAGATGGTCAGACACGCATGCAAAACCATCAAGTTGCAACGTCTGGACATGTATTCCCTCAAGGTTTTGTCCGGCCGCCCGAGACCCGAGTTCGTGAGTTATACCGACTTTCCCAATTTTGACACCGATGGCCATCCGCGCATGAAAAACCATTAAGTTGGATAATCCATATTTGTATTCCCTCAAGGTCCCGTCCGGCCTCCCGGGACCCGAGTTCGTGAGTTTTAATGACTTTCCCGACTTTCTCGGTTTGGACCTAGATGGCATTCCACGCATGCAAAACCATCAAGTTGCACCATCTGAACGTGTATTCCGTCAAAGTCTTGTCCGGCTGCAAGGGACCCGAGTTCGTGTGTTTTACCTACTTTTCCGACTTTCTCGATTTCGACCCAGATGGCCTTCCACGCATGCAAAACTATCTAGTTGCACCTTCCGAACGTGTATCCTGTCAAGGTTCTGTCTGGCTGCCCGGGACCAGAGTTCATAAGTTTTACTGACTTTCCCGACTTTCCCGATTTGTACCCAGATGGGCATCAGCACATGCAAAACCATCAAGTTGCATCATCCGAACGTGTATTCCGTCAGGGTCCTATCCGACTGCACGGGACCCGAGTTTGTGAGTGTTCAGGAGCTTCCCGATTTTGAACCAAATGGCCATCCGCGCATGCAAAACCATCAAGTTGCACCGTCTGAACGTGTATTCCGTCAATGTCCCATCCGATAGCACGGGACCTGAGTTCGTGAGTTTTACAGACTTTCCCGATTTCAACCCAAATGGCCATCTGCGCATGGAAAACCATTCAGTTGCACTATCCGAACGTGTATTCCGTCAAGGTCCCGTAGGGCCGCTCGGGGTCCCGAGTTAGTGAATTTTACCGACTTTCCCGATTTTGACCCAGATGGCCATCCGCGCATGCAAACCATCAAGTTGCACCGTCCGCACGTGTATTCCATCAAGATCCTATCCGGCCGCCCGGGACCCGAGTATGTGATTGTTCTGGAGCTTCCCAATTTTTACCTAGATGGCCATCCGCGAATGCAAAACCATCATGTTGCACCATCTGAACATGTATTTCGTCAAGGTACCGTCCGATAGCACGGGACCTGAGTTCGTGAGTTTTACCGACTTTTCTGATTTCAACCCAAATGGCCATCCGCACATGCAAAACCATTCAGTTGCACCATCCGAACGTGTATTCCGTCAAGGTCCCGTCTGACCGCTGGTGACCCGAGTTATGGAGTTTTACCGACTTTCCCGATTTTGACTCAGATGGCCATCTGCGCATGCAAAACCTTCTATTTGCACCATCCGTATGTGTATTCTCTCAATGTCCCATCCGGCCGCCCGAGACCCGAGTATGTGAGTTATACCGACTTTCTCGATTTTGACCCCGATGGCAATCTGCACATGAAAAACCGTCAAGTTGGACCATCCGGATGTCTATTCCGTCAAGGTCTCGACTGGCCTCCCGGGACCCAAGTTCGTAAGTTTTACCAACTTTCCCGAGTTTCTTGATTTTGACCTAGATGGCCATACGTGCTTACAAAACCATCAAATTGCACCATGTGAACGTCTATTCCGTCACTGTCCCATCCGTCCGTAAGGGACTCGAGTTCGTGAGTTTTACCGTCTTTTCCGACTTTCTCGATTTTGACCCAAATGACCCTCCGTGCATGCAAAACCATCAAGTTGCACCTTCGGAACGTGCATTCTGTCAAGGTTCCGTCTTGCCGCCCGGGACCCGAGTTCGTAAGTTTTACTGAGTTTACCGACTTTCCGAACTGTACGCAGATGTTCATCAGCGCATGTAAAACCATCAAGTTGCACACTTCGAACAGGTATTCCATCAAGGTCCTATCCGGCCGCCCGGGACCCTAGTTTGTGAGTGTTCCGATGCTTCCCGATTTTGACCCAGATGGCCATCCGCGCATGCAAAACCATCAAGTTGCACCATCTGAACTTGTATTCCGTCAAGATCCCGTCCAGTCGCCTAGGACCCGAGTTCGTGAATTTTACCGAATTTACCGACTTCCTCGATTTTGACCTATATGACCATCCGCGTATGCAAAACCATCATGTTGCACCGCCCGGACGTGTATTCCGTCAAGGTTCCGTCCGGCCGATCGGGACCCAAGTTCGTGAGTTTTACCGACTTTACCGATTTAGACCCAGATGGCGATCCGCGCATGCAAAACCATCAAGTTGCACCGTCTGGACGTGTATGCCGTCATGGTTCTGTCTGGTCGCTCGGGACCCGAGTTTATGAGTTTTCGCGAATTTCCCGATTTTAATCCAGATTGCCGTCCGCGCATTCAGAACCATTAAAAGGCACCATTCGGACGTGTATTCCGTCAAGGTCCCGTCCACCCGCTCGGGACCCAAGTTCGTGAGTTTTACCGACTTTCACGACGTTCTTGATTTCGACCGAGATGGTGATTCGCGGATGCAAAACCGTCAAGTTGCACCGTCCTGGATTGTATTCCATCAAGGTCCTGTCTGGCTGCCCGGGACCCGAGTTTGTGAGTTTTCTCGACTTCTCGATTTCGACCCAGATGGCCTCCCGCGCATGCAAAACTATCAAATGCACCTGCACATGTATTCAGTTAAGGTCCTGTCCAGCAGCCCGGGACCCCAGTTCATGAGTTTTACTGTCTTTCCCGGCTTTCTCGATTACGACCCAGATGACCATCCGCGCATGCAAAACCATTCAGTTGCACCATCCGAACGTGTATTCCGTCAAGGTCCCGTCTGGCCACTGGGGCCCCGAGTTATGGGGTTTTACCGACTTTCCCGATTTTGACTCAGATGGCCATCCGCGCATGCAAAACCATCAAGTTGCAACGTCCGTACGTGTATTCCCTCAAGGTCCCATCCTGCCGCCCGAGACCCGAGTACGTGAGTTATACCGACTTTCCCGATTTTGACCCTGATGGCCATCCGCGCATGAAAAACCATCAAGTTGGACCATCCGGATGTGTATTTCGTCAAGGTTTGTCCAGCCTCACGGGACCCGAGTTCGTGAGATTTACCGACTTTCTCGGTTCTGACCTAGATCGCCATACGCGCATGCAAAAACCATCAAGTTGCACCATGTGAACGTCTATTCCGTCAAAGTCCCATCTGGCCGCAAGAGACTCGAGTTCGTGGGTTTTACCTACTTTTTCGACTTTCTCGATTTCGACCCTGATAGCCCTTCGCGCATGCAAAACCATCAAGTTGCACCTTCCAACGTGCATTCTGTCAAGGTCCTGTCTAGCCTCTCGGGACCTGAGTTCGTGAGTTTTATTGAGTCTCCTGACTTTCCAATTTGTACCCAGATGGTCATCAGTGCATGTAAAACCATCAAGTTGCACAGTTCAGACGTGTATTCCATCAAGGTCCTATCCGGCCGCCCGGGACCCGAGTTTGTGAGTGTTTCGAAGTTTCCTGATTTTGACCCAGATGGCCATCCGCGCTTGCAAAACCATCTAGTTGCACCATCCAAACATGTATTCCGTCACGATCCCGTCCGGTCGCCTGGGACCCGAGTTCGTGATTTACTGACTTCACCAACTTTCTCGATTTCGACCCAGAAGGCCATCCGTGCATGCAAAACCATCGAGTTGCATCGTCCGGAAGTGTCTCCGTCAAGGTTCCGTCCGGCCGCCTGGGACTCGAGTTCGTGAGTTTTACCGACTTTCTCGACTTTTCTGATTTCAATCCCGATGGCCATCCGCGCATGATAAACCATCAAGTTGGACCATCCAGACGTGTATTCCGTCAAGGTCCCGTCCGGTCACCTCGGACCCAAGTTCGTGTGTTTTTCCGACACTCCTAACTTTCTCGATTTTCACATAGATGGTCATTCGCCCATGCAAAACCATCAAGTTACATTGTGCAAATGTGTATTCCGCCAAGGTCCTGTCCAGCAGCTCGAGAATCCTGTTTGTGAGTTTTACCGACTTTTCCGATTTTGACGCAGATGGCCATCGGCGCATGCAAAACTATCAAGTTGCACCGTCGTGACATGTTTTCCATCAATGTCCCGTCCAGCCCCGGGATCCTAGTTTGTGAGTTACCGACTTTCTCGATTTCAACCTAGATGACCATCTGCGCATGCAAAACTATCAAGTTGTATCGTCCTGACGTGTATTCCGTTAAGGTCCTGCCCGGCCGCCTGGGATCTTAGTTCGTGAGTTTTATTGACTTTCCCGATTACGACCCAGATGGTCATACGCGCATGCAAAACCATCAAGTTGTAACGTTTGGACATGTATTCCCTCAAGGTCCCATCCGGCCGCCCGAGACCCGAGTTCGTGAGTTATACCGACTTTCCCAATTTTGACCCCGATGGCCATCCGCGCATGAAAAACCATCAAGTTGGATAATCTGGATTTGTATTCCCTCAAGGTCCCGTCCGGCCTCCCGGGACCCGAGTTCGTGAGTTTAACGACTTTCCGGACTTTCTCGGTTTGGACCTAGATGGCATTCCGCGCATGCAAAACCATCAAGTTGCATCATCTGAACGTGTATTTCGTCAAAGTCCCGTCCGGCTACAAGGGACCCGAGTTCGTGAGTTTTACCTACTTTTCTGACTTTCTCGATTTCGACCCAGATGGCCCTCCACGCATGCAAAACCATCTAGTTGCACCTTCCGAACGTGTATCCTGTCAAGGTTCCGTCTGGCTGACTGGGACCAGAGTTTGTAAGTTTTAGTGACTTTCCCGACTTTCCCGATTTGTACCCAGATGGCCATCAGCGCATGCAAAACTATCAAGTTGCACCGTCCGTACGTGTATTCCGTCAAGGTCCTATCCAACTGCCTGGGACACGTGTTTGTGAGTGTTCAGGAGCTTCCCAATTTTGACCCAGATGACCATCCGCGCATGCAAAATCATGAAGTTGCACCGTCTGAACGTGTATTCCATCAATGTCCCATCCGATAGCACGGGACCTGAGTTCGTGAGTTTTACAGACTTTCCCAATTTCAACCCAGATGGCCATCCTCGCGTGGAAAACCATTCAGTTGCACCATCCGAACGTGTATTCCGTCAAGGTCCCGTCTGGCCGCTGGTGACCCGAGTTATGGAGTTTTACCGACTTTCCCGATTTTGACTCAGATGGCCATCTGCGCATGCAAAACCTTCTATTTGCACCATCCGTAAGTGTATTCTCTAAAGGTCCCACCCGGCCGCCCGAGACCAGAGTATGTGAGTTATACCGACTTTCACGATTTTGACCCCGATGGCAATCTGCGCATGAAAAATCGTCAAGTTGGACCATCTGGATGTGTATTCTGTCAAGGACTCATACAGCCTCCCGGGACCCGAGTTCGTAGGTTTTACCAACTTTCCCGACTTTCTCGGTTTTGACCTAGATGGCCATACGTGCTTGCAAAACCATCAAGTTGCGCCATGTGAACGTCTATTCCATCAAAGTCCCATCTGACCGTAAGGGACTCGAGTTCGTGAGTTTTACCTTCTTTTCCGACTTTCTATATTTCGACCCAGATGACCCTCCGCGCATGCAAAACTATCAAGTTGCACCTTCTGAACGTGCATTCGATGAAGGTTCCATCTTGCCGCACGGGACCCGAGTTCGTGAGTTTTACTGAGTTTATCGACTTTCCGAACTGTACGCAGATGTTCATCAGCGCATGTAAAACCATCAAGTTGCACACTTCGGACATGTATTCCATCAAGGTCCTATCCGGCCGCCTGGGACCCGAGTTTGTGAGTGTTCCGATGCTTCCCGATTTTGACCCAGATGGCCATCCGCGCATGCAAAACCATCAAGTTGCACCATCTGAACTTGTATTCCGTCAAGATCCCGTCCAGTCGCCTGGGACCCGAGTTCGTGAATTTTACCGAATTTACCGACTTCCTTGATTTGAACCCAGATGACCATCCGCGCATGCAAAACCATCATGATGCACTGCCCGGACGTGTATTCCGTCAAGGTTCCGTCCATCCGATCGGGACCCAAGTTCGTGAGTTTTACTGACTTTACCGATTTAGACCCAGATGGCGATCCGCGCATGCAAAACCATCAAGTTGCACCGTCCGGACGTGTATGCCATCATAGTTCTATCCGGTCGCTCGGGACCCGAGTTTGTGAGTTTTCACGACTTTCCCGATTTTGACCCCGATGGCCATTCACGCATGAAAAACCATCAGGTTGGATAATCCGGATTTGTATTACCTCAAGGTTCCGTCCGGCTGCAAGGAACCCGAGTTCGTGAGTTTTACCTACTTTTCAGACTTTCTCGATTTCGACCGAGATGGCCCTCCACGCATGCAAAACCATCTAGTTGCACCTTCCGAACGTGTATCCTGTCAAGGTTCCGTCTGGCTGCCCGGGACCAGAGTTCGTGAGTTTCACTGACTTTCCCGACTTTCCCGATTTGTACCCAGATGGCCATCAGCGCATGCAAAACCATCAAGTTGCACCATCCGGACATGTATTCTGTCAGGGTCCTATCCGACTGCCCAGGACCCGAGTTTGTGAGGGTTCAGGAGCTACCCGATTTTGACCCAGATGGCCATCCGCGCATGCAAAACCATCAAGTTGCACCGTCTGAACGTGTATTCCATCAATGTCTCATCCGATAGCACGGGACCTGAGTTCGTGAGTTTTACAGACTTTCCCGATTTCAACCCAGATGGCCATCCGCGCATGGAAAACGATTAAGTTGCACCATCCGAACGTTTATTACGTCAAGGTCCCGTCTGGCCGCTGGTGACCCGAGTTATGGAGTTCTACCGACTTTCCCGATTTTGACTCAGATGGCCATCTGCGCATGTAAAACCTTTTATTTGCACCATCCGTACGTATATTCCCTAAAGGTCCCACCCGGTCGCCCGAGACCCGAGTATGTGAGTTATATCGACTTTCCCAATTTTGACCCCGATGGCAATCCGCGCATGAAAAAACGTCAAGTTGGACCATCTGGATTGTATTCCGTCAAGGTCTCGTCCGGCCTCCCGGGATCTGAGTTCGTAAGTTTTACCAACTTTCCTAACTTTCTCGGTTTTGACCTAGATGGTCATACGTGCTTGTAAAACCATCAAGTTGCACCATGTGAACGTCTATTCCGTCAAAGTTCCATCCAGTCGTAAGGGACTCGAGTTTGTAAGTTTTACCTTCTTTTCTGACTTTCTCAATTTTGACCCAATGACCCTCCGCGCATGCAAAACTATCAAATTGCACCTTCGGAACGTGCATTCTATCAAGGTTCCATCTTGCCGCCCGGGACATGATTTTGTGAGTTTTACTGAGTTTACCGACTTTCCGAACTGTATGCAGATGTTCATCAGCACATGTAAAACCATCAATTTGCACACTTCGGACATGTATTCCATCAAGATCCTATCCGGCCGCCCGGGACCTGAGTTTGTGAGTGTTCCGATGCTTCCCGATTTTGACCCAGATGACCATCCGCGCATGCAAAACCATCAAGTTGCACCATCTGAACTTGTATTCCGTCAAGATCCCGTCCAGTCGCCTGGGACCCAAGTTCGTGAATTTTACCGAATTTACCGACTTCCTCGATTTCAACCCAGATGACCATCCGCGCATGCAAAACCATCATGTTGCACTGCCCGGACGTGTATTCCGTCAAGGTTCCGTCCAGCCGATCGGGACCCAAGTTCGTGAGTTTTACCGACTTTACCGATTTAGACCCAGATGGCGATCCGCGCATGCAAAACCATCAAGTTGCACCGTCCGGACGTGTATGCCGTCATGGTTCTGTCCGGTCGCTCGGGACCCGAGTTTGTGAGTTTTCACGAATTTCCTGATTTTGATCCAGTTTGCAATTCGCGCATGCAGAACCATTAAAATGCACCATCCGGACGTGTATTCCATCAAGGTCCCGTCCACCCGCTCGGGACCCAATTTCGTGAGTTTTACCGACTTTCACGACGTTCTTGATTTCGACCGAGATGGCGATTCGCACATGCAAAACCATAAAGTTGCACCGTCCTGGCTTGTATTCCATCAAGGTCCCGTCTGGCTGCCGGGACCCAAGTTTGTGAGTTTTCTCGACTTTTCGATTTCGACCCAGATGGCCTTCCGCGCATGCAAAATCATCAAATGCACCTGCACATGTATTCAGTTAATGTCCTGTCCGGCCGCCCGGGACCCAATTCATGACTTTTACTAGCTTTCCCGGCTATCTCGATTACGACCCAGATGACCATCAGCGCATGCAAAACCATTCAGTTGCACCATCCGAACGTGTATTCCGTCAAGGTCCCGTCTGGCCGTTGGGGACCCGAGTTATGGGGTTTTACCGAATTTCCCGATTTTGACTCAGATGGCCATCCGCGCATGCAAAACCATCAAGTTGCAACGTCCGTACGTGTATTCCCTCAAGGTCCAATCCTGCCGCCCGAGACCCGAGTACGTGAGTTATACCGACTTTCCCGATTTTGACCCTGATGGCCATCCGCGCATGAAAAACCATCAAGTTGGACTATCCGGATGTGTATTCCGTCATAGTTTTGTCCTGTCTCCCGGGACCCGAGTTCGTGAGATTTACCGACTTTCTCGGTTTTGACCTAGATGGCCATACGTGCATGCAAAACCATCAAGTTGCACCATGTGAATGTCTACTCCGTCAAAGTCCCATCCGGCCGCAAGGGACTCGAGTTTGTGAGTTTTACCTACTTTTCCGACTTTCACGATTTTGACCCAGATAACCCTCCGCGCATGCAAAACCACCAAGTTGCACCTTCCAACGTGCATTCTGTCAAGGTCCTGTCTGACCGCTCGGGACCCGAGTTCGTGAGTTTTACTGAGTCTCCCGACTTTACGATTTGTACCCAGATGGTCATCAGCGCATGTAAAACCATCAAGTTGCACAGTTCAGACATGTATTCCATCAAGGTCCTATCCGGCCGCCCGGGACTAGAGTTTGTGAGTGTTTCGAAGCTTCCCGATTTTGACCCAGATGGTCATCCGCGCATGCAAAACCATCTAGTTGCATCATCCGAACGTGTATTCCATCAAGATTCCGTCCGGTCGCCTGGGACCTGAGTTCGTGAGTTTTACCGACTTCACCAACTTTCTCGATTTCGACCCAGAAGGCCATCCGTGCATGCAAAACCATCAAGTTGCATCGTCCGGAAGTGTCTCCATCAAGGTTCCGTCCGGCCGCCTGGGACTCAAGTTCGTGAGTTTTACCGACTTTCTCGACTTTTCTGATTTCAATCTCGATGGCCATCAGTGCATTAAAAACCATCAAGTTGGACCATACAGACGTGTATTTCGTCAAGGTCCCGTCCGGTCACCTGGGACCCGAGTTCATGTGTTTTACCGACACTCCTAACTTTCTCGATTTTGACATAGATGGCCATTCGCCCATGCAAAACCATCAAGTTGCATTGTGCAAATGTGTATTCCGCCAGTCCAGCAGCTCGGGAACCCTGTTTGTGAGTTTTACCGGTTTTCCAATTTTGACCCAGATGGCCATCGGCGCATGCAAAACTATCAAGTTGCACCGTCCTGACGTGTATTCCATTAAGGTCCCGTCCAGCCCCGGGACACTAGTTTGTGAGTTACCGACTTTCCCGGTTTCAACCTAGATGGCCATCCGCGCATGCAAAACTATCAAGTTCCATCGTCCTGACGTGTATTCCGTTAAGGTCCCGTCCGGCCGCCTGGGACCTTAGTTCGTGAGTTTTATTGACTTTCCCGATTACGACCCAGATGGTCATACACGCATGAAAAACCATCAAGTTGCAACGTCTGGACATGTATTCCCTCAAGGTCCCGTCCGGCCGCCCGAGACCAGAGTTCGTGAGTTATATCGACTTTCCTGATTTTGACCCCGATGGCCATCCGCGCATGAAAAAACATCAAGTTGTATAATCCAGATTTGTATTCCCTCAAGGTCCCGTCCGGCCTTCCGGACCCGAGTTCGTGAGTTTTAACGTCTTTCAGGACTTTCTCGGTTTGGACCTAGATGACATTCCGCGCATGCAAAACCATCAAGTTGCACTATCTGGACGTGTATTCCATCAAAGTCCCGTCCGGCTGCAAAGGACCCGAGTTCGTGAGTTTTACCTACTTTTCTGACTTTCTCGATTTCGACCCAGATGGCCCTCCACGCACCTTCCGAACGTGTATCCTGTCAAGGTTCTGTCTGGCTGCCCGGGACCAGAGTTCGTGAGTTTTACTGACTTCCCGACTTTCCTGATTTGTACCCAGATGGCCATCAGCGCATGCAAAACCATCAAGTTGCACCGTCCGGACATGTATTCCGTCAGGGTCCTATCCGACCGCCCGGGACCCGAGTTTGTGAGTGTCCAGGAGCTACCCGATTTTGACCCAGATGGCCATCCGCGCATGCAAAACCATCAAGTTGCACCGTCTGAACGTGTATTCCATCAATATCTCATCCGATAGCACGGGACCTGAGTTCGTGAGTTTTACAGACTTTCCCGATTTCAACCCAGATGGCCATCCGCGCATGGAAAACGATTCAGTTGCACCATCCGAACGTTTATTACGTCAAGGTCCCGTCTGGCCGCTGGTGACCCGAGTTATGGAGTTTTACCGACTTTCCCAATTTTGACTCAGATGGCCATCTGCGCATGCAAAACCTTCTATTTGCACCATCCGTACGTGTATTCCCTAAAGGTCCCACCCGGTCGCTCGAGACCCGAGTATGTGAGTTATACCGACTTTGCCGATTTTGATCCCGATGGCAATCCGCGCATGAAAAACCGTCAAGTTAGACCATCTGGATGTGTATTCCATCAAGGTCTCGTCCGGCCTCTCGGGACCTGAGTTCGTAAGTTTTACCAACTTTCCGACTTTCTCGGTTTTGACCTAGATTGTCACACCCGGTTTTTCCGAAGAAACAACCAAGTGAATATCACATGTATGCCAGGATCATTTTCTCATACATGTGATGACAAATAGTAAAGCATCATTTATTACAAGCCAGGTGTCGAATATAAATAAGTCTTACATCGCAAATGTCTCAATGGACACTAATGCTTCATCACAAGTAAATAAACTAGCAGCGGAATATTATTCTTTAGGGCTCCATCACAGGCGTTGCCTGGGGGTCTTCATGAACCTAAAAACCTTCCTCGGGTCCAAAATCTTGGTCATTATACACCACCTCATTATCTTGACCTGAGCAGCAATATAAACCAACAAATATGCAAGGTTGAGTACCAATGGTACTCAGCAAGTATGGGAAAATTATATCATGCATGGCTAAAACAAGGAGAGGTTGAACTCATGGTTAAAGCACTACGCAATTAATACCTATCACCTTAGCTTATTAAGCACCTACATTCTACACAGGTGAAATGGTCCCAATCTCCCATCCCATCATCATAATCCAATAACCATAACATCATTTCCAATGTTAAGCTCCCCGCTTAACTTCCAAAACCATCAATCCTCTAATCATGAATAAGTCCAGGCCGCTCTTAACCGTGAGCACGGCTGCCAAGACAGTTTTGACTCTGCAGAGTTTGTACCACTGTACCCACATGTAGTGATTTCATCCCCCGTTGCCGGGTGGACTAAAAGAACCTCCATTATGCCAGTGGCTACGATCCACATTCACACTTCCCAGGTGTGCAGCCAGGAGATCACTACGAAGCCTTTACAAAGGGATTCCCGACGAGCGTGGGCCCACTGAGGTTTCACCCCTAACAGCATACAAGAGGCTCCAACCCCGCTGCAGTGGCCCCCTCTTGAGCCTTGCGGTTCATATGGTAGTCCAGCTGACACCTACTCCCCGCACCATCCAACACACCCATACTACGCCGGGGATACACCTAATTAATTGGCCAAGCTGCCCCATCTCAGCATGTGGTTGGCACTGTAAAGCCGGGTTACATGCTCCATGAACCGGTCCTTAGGATCCAGGCAAGTACTAAACACAAACCCAAGTCTCGTGCACCCAGCACACAACCAAAACATCCAACTTGCCTTGATCCCTACCTCTACATAACTCACAATGTCTCATTCAAGAGTATGGTAATATAAACTGATGATCTCAGTTCCCAAATATCCCATTCTAAGCATGGCTAAGCAAATGCATGTAAACAAATGACATGATAAAATAAATCCCAACCCAAGCTACAAGGAAACAAGGTAATGCAATTCTAGGGAAACTTCCTAGCATGGGTTTCATAATTAACTTGACAATGCAAATAATTCTATCTACACATCCTAGCATAGGATCAAAGTGGTCAAGGACACTTGCCTCCTTCTTGCTGCTCTTGAAATGGGTAGTCCTGATCTTGGAAATGAATAACTTGTTATTGAACAGGTTCTACTTCATACCATCACACATAGCAAAAGAAAAACAACAATTCATAAGACATAGTTCACACTTACACTTCATACAAACCACACATTCATATTTATGAAAGTTCTTTACCATTATATGTGTTGTGGTTACTTTATGTGTGTTGAGTTGTGGCTTGCATGCACTTTTAACCATGTGTATATGATTCCTACTTTTGTGTCCACCTTCATACTTACACACTATTTATATGGGTTTCCAATAAATTTCTTGTATTCAACTACTTCACCTTTTTACTACCAAGTGTGTATGAAAAGTATTATTCTTCCCCATATGTGCTTTCATAATTTCTATCAACCCTAAACTGAATTCTTTGTATTTTAGAAACTCCATTTATCATTTACTAGTTGCTATATTTTCAGATTTATATTCCTATGCATAATTGTGTATTTTATTTTTAAATTAGTAATACACATCACCTAAACAGAATAGGTTCTGGTCCTAAATAATTTAAAATCATATTTTGACCTTGGCATCTGATGTAGACCATTTCATAATTATTTTCCCTATTTTTTTTCTATAACTATTCTTTACTAAAAAATGTGTCCCTATACTAATAAATGTGAATAATAAATGAAACAGATTCATTTCAGCCCAAAAATATACTTTTATCTCACTCCAAAGTTTTTTAAGTACTGAGAAAGTTTTTAATTAATTTTGACAATTATGTTTATTCCCCTTTTTAATTTTTAAACACTAGTTACATATTAAATGTTTTAGATTAAATACTAAACAGGGCTAAAATAATGAATTCACCCCATTACAGGGTCTATAATATTATTTTCATAATTTCCAGGGGTCTAGCTACACTTATCAGAGGTGCTTTTCCTAATTTTTATTAAGTCCAGGGGCTAAAACTGATTTTTAAATGAATTTACATGATTTTCTGGAGTTCCAGGGGCTAGATCTGAAGTTTCCGAGGCTAGCTCTCAATTAAAGAGAACCCCAGGGGGTAGCACGTAAGAATTCCAGTCTTTATAACGCGGGGATGACGTGGACCGTCCGATTTTAAATCGACGGCCGAGATTATAACATCGAACCGGTACGCGGGGATTTAAAGTCTACCGTGTGATTTAAAATAAACGGCGCACAAGCAGCCACGTCGCTCTGATCGAGCGCGGGCGGCGCTGCCGGCGGCGCACGGCGGCGGGAAGCGGCGATCTCGCCGGAAAGTTTCGGATCCTCGAGAATTCTGCCTAGAACTGTGATCTTATGGCCTAGATCGGTAGAGGGGAGGTCAGGGATCTCACCTCGGTGGTTTTCTCGAGCTCGGGGGTCCTGGAAAGTGATCGGCGGCGAGGTCCGAGGCAAAACCACGGCGAAGCTCGTCGGCGCTGTGTTTACACCGTAAGTCTCCGAGTTTTCTGCACCTGCAAAGCTCCCCGGAGGCGGTGGATCAAGACCAGCGAGTTAGAAGAGTTTCCGAGCTTAGATCGGCCAGAATTCACCGGCGAAGTCTCGGTGCTCACCGGAGTAAAAATCGGCGATCGCGTGGGAAAAACCGATCGGGGCTGGGGTTTTTATAGCCGGGGAAGGTCGGTGGGTCGGTTGTGATCGAGTTCGATTCTTCTGGGACCGGAATTCGGCTGAGGGACGCGGTTTTTTGATCGGTTAAGATCGCGCGCGCGGGAGAGAGTCCGGGGTCGCGGGGTTGGGGATGACAGGTGGGTCCCACCTGTCTGTGAGAGACAGCGCGGGCGCGCGGGGGCGGGCTGGCGCGGGGGAAAACTGGGCCGGCTGGCGGTTTCGGCCCACTGGCCGGTTTTTTCCCGTTTTCTTTTTTTTTTCTTTTTCCATTTCTTTTCTGATTTGAGTTTAATTTGAATTCCAGTTTGAATTTGAATTTTTGCAAAACATGCAACACGTCCAAAAATTTTTAAATTCCCCTCTGAACATGGTTTAGGGTTTTGAATCAAAATTTGGGGTGTTACATAGATGGCCATACGTGCTTGTAAAACTATCAAGTTGCACCATGTGAACGTCTATTCCGTCAAAGTCCCATCCGGCCGTAAGGGACTCGAGTTCGTGAGTTTAACCTTCTTTTCTGACTTTCTCGATTTCGACCCAATGACCCTCCGCGCATGTAAAACTATCAAGTTGCACCTTCCGAACGTGCATTCTAATAAGGTTCCGTCTTGCCGCCCGGGACATGATTTCGTGAGTTTTACTGAGTTTACCGACTTTCTGAACTGTACGCAGATGTTCATCAGCGCATGTAAAACCATCAAGTTGCACACTTCGGACATGTATTCCATCAAGGAAGAAGCAAAGGCATTTCCGCAGGACACATGTTACCTTCAGAGCTAGTCACCACGGAAATCAGAGGACCAATCGCGCGAGATACGTGTCGATCTCAGAGTTCACCTCTGAGAGGTCAGGTTCTATTGAACACATGTCCACACCAGAGCTTATCTCCGATAGGTCCGGCATTGTTGGACACATGTCTACCTTGGAGCTCGTCTCTGAGGAAAAAGGGAATGTCCGGCGCTACTTGACGCGTGGCACCCACGAAGCTCACCTCTGAAGAGAGGAAGGTCCAGAATGGATACGTGGCACACCCGGAGCTACCTCCAGAGAGAGGGAAGGTCCGGCACTGACACGTGGTGTGCGCGGAGCCACCTCTGAATAAAGAGGAGGTCCCCGACTGCCAGGATACGTGGCGCACGTGGAGCCCACCTCCGAGGGAGAGGGAGGTCTTGCTCGGTTGACACGCGGCACAACCGGAGCTTGTCTCTGCAGAAAGGAGGAGACCAGGCCCCGGTGGACACGTGGAGCTTCCGGAGCTCATCACCGAGGAGGTAACGAGTTCTGGAACGGCTCTTAGATTCTATACGTGTAGAAATACCGGAACAGAGGAGAAACCGACCCGGATTCCACAATGATACCGCACCAAATCGACTAAATATAAGATTAAGATTCGACGACAATCTGAATAGAACTCTTAAATCAAAGTCCAATCAGATTAGGACTCTTCTCTTCCCGATTATAAATAGAACCCAGAACCTCTAGCCGAAACCACGAACTTCTTTTCCAACTCCTGAGCCGACGACTTAGAGCCCTAGCCCCAACTCGCCGAGAAAGCCATCGCGGGAGTTCAGCAAGGAAGGTCTCCGGAAGAGAGCCCAATAATCTGAGATGGACCTGAGACCGAGAAGAACGTAAGGTAGGTCTCCAATACCACCTTACAACATCGTTGTGTTTTCTTTACATCTGTTATTCGATTCCTTTCGAACAGAAGCTTTCTCGTGGACAGATCACTCATTGATCGGGTTGATCTAAAGACAAGGTCATCGCCATGTCCACATTTGATCCAAAACACCTCTGTTTATCATAAAACCATGCAAGAACGTGTACAAACCAACCTAATAAAACTAAACTGCATTATAGGATAGCATGCATACGCATCATCGCATCTAGTTAAGTTTTGTGCATGATATTGATTGCTGTGAATCTTGTATGTGTGCGGTAAAGCAGGACAAGCTCAGGGAGCTGTCTACGACGAGCTGCAACAACAAGGTTTCGAGATCCAAGAGCAACCGGAACCGCAAGAACAAGGCAAGTGCTCCTTGACCATATTGATCCTATGTTTTGGGAAAAACTGTTTTGTTTTGCAAAAGGGTGTGTGTGCTGAGTCAAACATGATGGGAAACCTTTTTATAGGAGTTTACTAGCTTTGGTTAAACCACCCTTGTTGCCAGGGACGTTTATGAGTCGGGTATGGTTTTTACTTTTATGCTTCGCTAGTCCATAGGATTGGGAAACGAGCTAGATGTGTCTAGCTAACTACACTCATAATGATAATAAGAAACTGATGTTGTTAATGAACATGAATCGGAGGGAGATCTATGCAGGACTGGGTTTGTGAATGAGGTAGCATGAGATGGTGGTTTACTTGCCGTAGATCTAAGGACCGGTTCATGCATGCACATGCCAGGATAATAGTGCCACCACAAGGCCAAGTATGGGTGCGGCTTAGCTGATTAATTAGGAAAGTTGCTAGATTGTTATGGACTGTGGAAGGCGCGGGGAATGAGAGTCGAGTGAGGACTGCCCTGAGAACTGCATGGCACAAGAGGGGGCCCGTGGGTGGGAGAATTGGAGATTCTAGTCTGACGGTGAAACCTTAGTGAGTCCATACATCTAGTAGCCTCTTTGTAAAGGCTATTTTGTGATCTCTTGGCCATACACCGGCGGTTGTGTACTGGTATAATGGAGGTTCTGCAGTCGTCGACGGGTGATGAAATCACAAACTTGTGGGTAAAGAGGTGCAAACTCTGCAGAGTTCTTAAAACTATCATGATAGCCGAGCTTACGGTCACGAGCGCCTGGCCAACGGCCATGATTAGTTGGAATGGTTATTGGATATGATTAATGGTTATGGTTTGGTTTTGGTTTGGTTTTCGGGACTGTTGGGTTTAGGTGATAAAGATAGGTTGCATGACTGTTGAGTCATGGCAACAAAGTTGGTCTCAGTGGGAGACAAAGTTGTTTATGAGATGAAATAGTAGCAAATACGGGATGGTATTCGTGAGATGGTAGCGAATACGAGGAGGTATTCATGAGCAAGAATGAGGTTGATTGATGTCTGGATGGGACATGGAAGGTAATGAACATAATAGAGGTATGATGAGTATTTTAATACATATTAGGATTACATTCACTTAAAGATGAGTCGTTGTTTTATCGTGCTTTTTGATAATTAACTTTGCTTTCTGCAAATGAACCTTTTTATACCTACCTTGTTGTGAGCTTCATATCATATTTTTACGCACTTGCTGAGTACATTATTATACTCAAACTTGCATTCTTTCATCAGCAGCAACAGGAGAGGATTATTATGAAGATCAATTGGAGCATTAGGCATGTGATCTGTTCTCAACCTTGCCTGTGGGGGGATGGAGTAGAGATGAAGCCACTGCTGCCTAGAATTGCTTCTGCATTAGTTAAATTGCTTCCGCATTAGTTAGAAGACTTCTGCTACATTGAAATAAGACTTCCGCCGTGAGCATGAGTCCAACACTCATGAGATATTGTAATAAACTCTGTTATTCATGGTTATATATATTCTGAATTCAGTTTGTGGAACATATGTGTATGTGTGATGAACATCCTAGGCACACATATGCATTAGTTCTCGGTTCCGTGGTTTTCCATAGAATTGAGGGCGTCACAGACTGGTATCAGAGCCACGGTTGACAATGGGTTACACGCCTAAATAGGAAACATAGATTGGTATCAAAAGCCACGGATAGGGGTAGATTACACACCTAGATATAATCATAGATTGGTATCAGACACAGATTGGTAGCTAAGCCACGCTAACCATAGGGAGCGAGCCTAGGGTGCTTAGATTGGCCTTGAAATTACCTTGACATAGGAAACCAGCCTTGAATAGGAGTTGTGTGAGCCCTTGTAATGATTGTTTGTGATTGTGTGCTTAGTGTGAGTTGTGGGACGTCTCAAAACGCTGTCCATATCCACACGTAAGTAGAAAGAGGTGTGAGATGATTCGTCACTTGTTCACATCCTCATATAGGCTAATATATATATAGTCCAACTCACCTTGATGCATATAGTTGAGGGAATCTACCTAAACATTCTAATCTTCTATTCTATTTCGATCTCTCTCAAAGATGGTGAGAGGAAACGCCAGCCGAAGGAATGTTCGTGACAACCAAGAGGATGGTCACGATGAAGTTCCTGTTAACCCCGGAGCTGGCGAGAACCACCTGGAACGGTTGATGGAAATGCAGAACCAACTTATGCAAACTATGATCCAAACTTTGGGTCAATTGCAGGCCAACAACAACAACTCTGTTCCGGCACCACCGCCACCACCACCACCGGCTCATAAAAAGTTGGGAGAGTTCATGAGGACTCGACCACCCACCTTCGCTTAAGCTAACAACCCCATGGAGGCCGACGTCTGGTTGAAATCTATGAAGAAGAAGCTTGCCATAGTGCAGGGAAATGACCGAGAGAAGGTTCTCTTTGCGTCGTACCAACTTATGGGAGCTGCCGCTGACTGGTGGGATGCCCTAAGCAACGCTCATGTCGACCCGGAGACGATCACTTTGACTGAGTTCAAGGAGAGTTTCCGCTCTCATTACATCCCTGCTGGTGTAATGATGCTTAAGAGACACGAGTTTGAAGGTCTTCGCCAAGGACAGAGAAGTGTGAATGAGTATCTCAACAAGTTCACACAACTGTCCCGGTATGCCCCCGAAGATGTCAACTCAGACCAGAGGAAGCAATACCTGTTCATGAGTGGGTTGAACAATGAGATTCAGGTTCAGCTCCTCAACAATGATTACGCAAGCTTTTAGAAGCTGGTTGACAAGGCTATAGTGGTTGAAAACAAGATCCGAGAGATCGAGCGAGAGTGCAAGAGGAAGATGCCCTACCAGCCTCAAGGGAGCAACGTACGACCTCAATACATGCCCCCGGCCGCACCGCAGTATGGATCGACCACTCCTGCATACCGCCCTAGTCAGCCACCACAGCAACGACCCGTTGCACCAGCACCTCGTGTGCCCATGCCTCCTGTGCCCCCACCTAATGTGGGAGCTCCTGTTCAAAACCCCCGCCCCAACGTACCTGCTGCCGTAGGCAACAGAGCATTCTTTGCATGTGGGGAAACAGGACACTTCGCGAGCCAGTGCCCAAGGAGAGGTCCTGGACAGCAAGGCAACATGCCCAAACAGAACCCGCGACTGAACGGAGGGGACAATCAAGGAAACCGTGGACAGCAGAACTATGCTCGCGGCAACGTGAACCATGTCTCTGCTGAGGAAGCGCAACAGGATGAGGACGTCGTAATTAGTATGTTCCTTGCCAACTCTAACCCAGCCACCATCTTATTTGATTCTGGAGCATCACATTCCTTCATATCATCCAAGTATGTTGCCAAGCATATTCTACTCATATCCCACCTAAAATGTGCTATGTTAGTTAATTCTTCCGGTGGAGAAATAAGGACTAATATAGTATGTCCAAAAATAAGTCTTAAAATAAGGGGGTAGACTTCCTTGCCAACCTCATTGTATTGGATTTCCAAGGGCTTGACATAATACTCGGAATGGATTGGTTAAGCAAGCATAATGGGGTAATCCAATGTGCTGAAAGGAGCGTGCAGCTGACAAATGAGCACGGTATTCATGTTGAGTTTGAGTCAGCCCAATAAACAACCAAAAAGGCAATCTTGAACCACGTTGAAGGAGCAACATTGGACAGTATTCCAGTGGTTCAAGAATTCTCGGACGTGTTTCTAAAGGAGCTTCCAGGTATGCCCCCTGATCGGGACATTGAGTCTGCCATTGATTTGGTACCTGGAACTGCACCCATAACCAAGAGACTCTATAGGATGCCTGTCAATGAGCTCGTATAACTCAAGAAGCAAATTCAAGAGCAGTTGGAGAAGGGTTTTATACGTCCAAGTTCGTCACCATGGGGAGCTCCTGTGCTCTTCGTAGATAAGAAGGATGGAACCCAAAGGATGTGCGTGGACTATAGGTCTCTCAACAAGGTGACTATCAAGAACAAATACCCTCTGCTCCATATAGAGGACCTATTCGACCAAATGAAAGGAGCCCGAGTGTTCTCCAAGATTGATGTTTGGTCGGGATACTTCCAGCTGAAGATTAAGCCCTCTGATAAACCCAAGACTGCTTTTCGAACACGGTATGGTTCGTATGAATATACCGTTATGTCTTTTGAGTTAACAAATGCACCTGCATACTTCATGTACCTTATGAACAAGATTTTCATGGAGTACTTGGATAAGTTCGTCGTGGTTTTCATCAACGACATTATGGTGTATTCAAAAAGTGAGGAGGAGCATGAATAACATTTGAAATTGACCTTGCAGAAAATGCGTGAGCATCAATTGTATGCCAAGCTTAACAAGTGTCAATTCTGGCTAAAGGAAATATCGTTTCTTGGCCACATTATCTCCGAAGAAGGGGTATCGGTTGATCCCGGAAAGTGAGAGATGTCCTGAAGTGGGACCAACTACAAAACGTGAGGGATATTTGGAGTTTTCTTGGGATGGTTGGATACTATCGAAGATTCATCAAAGACTTCTCTAAGGTAGCAAAGCCTATGACGGAGTTGCTAACGAAGGAAAAAGTCTTTCGATGGACACCAGCATGCCAAGAAAGTTTTGAGGAACTAAAGAAAAGGCTAACCACAACGCCGGTTTTGGTATTGCCAGACGTAAGCAAGAGCTTTGACATATATTGTGACGCATCCAGACAGGGGCTCGGATGTGTGCTCATGCAAGAAGGACAAGTGGTAGCCTATGCCTCACGACAATTAAAGAAGCACGAGCTTCATTATCCCACACATGACTTGGAGCTAGCAGCAGTAGTGCATGCGTTGAAGATTTAGAGATATTATATCCTTAGTCATCGATGTGAGATCTATACGGATCATAAAAGCCTCAAGTACATACTTACACAAACGGACCTGAATTTGAGGTAACATCGATGGTTGGAACTCATTAAGGATTACGATGTTGGAATCAAGTACCACCCTGGAAAGGCCAATGTAGTAGCTGATGCATTGAGCCAAAAGGGAGCATGTCACCAACTCACGGTTCGGGAGGTACCACTCGAACTACGAAAGGAGTTCGAACTGTTACACCTCGGATTCTTGAACAACATGGGAATGATGAAGATCCACTCTTCATTGGAGCAAGAGATAAGGGATGGCCAAGCAACGGATGAGGACATCAAGGAGATCAAGGAAAGGATCTGACAAGGAATAGAGAAGCATTTCAAAGAAGATGAGAAGGGTACGCTTTGGCTAGGAAAAATGATTTGCGTGTCTAACATGAAGCACATCCGCGACATGATATTGAAAGAGGCACATGATTCACCCTATTCCATACATCCCGGAAATACCAAAATGTACAAGGACTTGAAGACTTGTTATTGGTGGGATGATATGAAAAGGGATATAGCCGAATATGTTGCCCTATGCGACACATGCCGACGGGTGAAGGCCGAAAATTAAAGACCCGCTGGATTGTTGCAACCTTTGAAGGTACCCGAGTGGAAGTGGGAGGACGTCAGTATGGATTTCATCGTCGAATTGCCACGTACTCAGTCGGATTATGACTCCATCTGGGTTATCGTGGACCGATTGATGAAAATAACCTATTTTCTCCCTATAAGGGCCAATGACAACGTTGCACAATTAGCCGAGTTGTACATGGAACAGATCGTATGCTGTCATGGAGTCCTGAGGAGGATAGTCTCAGATCAAGGTTCTCAGTTTACCTCTAGATTCTGGAGGAAACTGCAGAAAGCCATGGGTACACGACTGGATTTTAGCTCCGCCTATCACCCACAAACCGATGGGCAAACCGAAAGGACAAACCAAATTTTGGAGGACATGTTGAGAGCGTGCGCCTTGAAACGTGGGCGTAGTTGGGATAGGAGTTTACCGTACGCCGAATTCTCTTATAACAACAGCTATCAATCTAGCTTGAAGATGTCGCCTTTCGAAGCATTATATGATAGACGGTGTAGAACACCACTGTTTTGGAACGAAACCGGAGAGAACCAGGTGTTTGGACCCGAAGTGCTGCAAGAAGATGAAAAGCAAGTCCAAACGATACGGGAGAACTTAAAGGCTGCTCAGTCACGACAGAAAGGCTATGCAGAAAATAGGCGAAGGAAGTTGACCTTCGAAGTAGGAGACTTCGTATACCTTAAGGTATCGCCTATCCATGGCCAACGGCGTTTCAACGTCAAAGGCAAGCTAGCACCTCGCTATATCGGACCATTTAAGATTTTGGACAAGCGAGGAGAAGTAGCCTATCAACTAGAGCTCCCAACATATCTCTCTGACGTACATGACGTGTTTCATGTATCCCAGCTCAAGAAGTGCTTGAGAGTACCAGAGGAGCAAATACCAATGGAAGAGCTTGAACTTCAAGAAGACCTGACTTATACGGAGCACCCTGTCCGAATTTTGGACGTAAAAGAAAGGGTCACCAGGAACAAAGTGATCCGATGGTGCAAGGTACAATGAAGCCATCACACCAAAGCCGAAGCCACATGGGATTGTGAAGAAGACATCAAGACAGAATTTCCCCATCTATTCTCTACCAACGAATCTCGAGGGCGAGATTCAATTTAAGGGAGGTACATTTGTGACACCCTCATTTCTAGTTTCAGCATATATTCATGTTTTATGAAGAGAAAATATTTTAAGAGAAGTAGGAACAGAGAAAAATATCAAAAAGATAGCCAAAGAGCCGAATCCAGTTTCCGGAGAGCGCCGAAGACAACTTCCGCGGCCCGCTGGCCACGTGGCATATTCGGAGCTCATTCCTGCGAAGTGGGGAGAGGTCTGCCGCTAAAACTGGCTACGTGACAGGCTCGAGGCTCATCTCCGCAAAGGGGGAGAAGTCCGACCCTGTGGGACACGTGGTTCCCCCGGAGCTAGCCTCTGCGGAAGAAGCAAAGTCATTTCCGCAGGACACATGTCACCTTCGGAGCTAGTCACCACGGAAATCAGAGGACCAGTCGCGCTGGATACGTGTAGATCTCGGAGTTCACCTCCGAGAGGTCCGGTTCTATTGAACACATATCGACATCAGAGCTTATCTCCGGTAGGTCCGGCATTGTTGGACACGTGTCTACCTCGGAGCTCGTTTCTGAGGAAAAAGGGAAAGTCCGACGCTACTTGATGCGTGGCACTCACGGAGCTCACCTCCGAAGAGAGGAAGGTCCGGAATGGATACGTGGCACACCCGGAGCTACCTCCGGAGAGAGGGAAGGTCCGGCACTGACACGTGGTGTGCGCGGAGCCACCTCTTAATAAAGAGGAGGTCCCTGACCGCCAGGATACATGGCGCACGCAGAGCCCACCTCCGAGGGAGAGGGAGGTCTTGCCCGCTTGACACGGCGCAACTAGAGCTTGTCTCTGCGGAAAGGAGGAGACCAGGCCCCGGTGGACATTGGAGCTTCCGGAGCTCATCACCGAGGAGGTAACGAGTTCTGGAACGGTTCTTAGATTCTGTACGTGTAGAAATACCGGAACAGAGGAGAAACCGACCCGGATTCCACAATGATACCGCACCAAATCGACTAAATATAAGATTAAGATTCGACGACAATCTGAATAGAACTCTTAAATCAAAGTCCAATCAGATTAGGACTCTTCTATTCCTGATTATAAATAGAACCCAGAACCTCAGGCCAAAACCACGAACTTCTTTTCCAACTCCTGAGCCGATGACTTAGAGCCCTAGCCCCAACTCGCCGAGAAAGCCATCGCCGGAGTTCAGCAAGGAAGATCGCCGGAAGAGAGCCCAACGATCTGAGAAGGATCCGAGACCGAGAAGAACGTAAGGTAGGTCTCCAATACCACCTTACAACATCGTTATGTTTTCTTTGCATCTGTTCTTCGATTCCTTTCGAACAGAAGCTTTCTCGTGGACAGATCACTCGTTGATCGGGTTGATCTAAAGACAAGGTCATCGCCACGTCCACATTTGATCCGAAACACCTCTGTTCATCATAAAACCATGCAAGAACGCGTACAAACCAACCTAATAAAACTAAACTGCATTATAGGATAGCATGCATACGCATCATCGCATCTAGTTATGTTTTGTGCATGATTTTGATTGCTGTGAATCTTGTATGTGCGCGATTATGTATAGCAGGACAAGCTCAGGGAGCTGTCTACGACGAGATGCAACAATAAGGTTTCGTGATCCAAGAGCAACTGGAACCGCAAGAACAAGGCAAGTGCTTCTTGACCATATTGATCCTATGTTTTGGGAAAAACTATTTCGTTTTGTGAAAAAGTATGTGTGCTGAGTCAAACATGATGGGAAACCCTTTTATAGGAGTTCACTAGCTTTGGTTAAACCACCCTTGTCGCCAGGGACGTTTATGAGTCAGGTATGATTTTTACTTTTATGCTTCGCTGAGTCCATAGGATTGTAAAACGAGATAGATGTGTCTAGCTAACTGCACTCATAATGATAATAAGAAACTGATGTTGTTAATGAATATGGATTGGAGGCAGATCTAGGCAAGACTGAGTTTGTGAATGAGGTAGCATGAGATGGTGGTTTACTTGTCGTAGATCTAAGGACCGGTTCATGCATGCACATGCCAGGATAACAGTTCCACCACAAGGCCAAGTATGGGTGCGGCTTAGCTGAGTAATTAGGAAAGTTGCTATATTGTTATGGACTGTGGAAGGCGCGGGGAATGGGAGTCGAGTGAGGACTGCCCTGGGAACTGCATGGCACAAGAGGGGGCCAGTGGGTGGGAGAATTGGAGATTATAGCCTGCCGGTGAAACCTTAGTGAGTCCATACATCTAGTAGTCCCTTTGTAAAGGCTATTTTGTGATCTCTTGGCCATACACCGACGGTTGTGTACTGGTATAATAGAGGTTCTGCAGTCGCCGACGGGTGACGAAATCACAAACTTGTGGGTAAAGAGGTGAAAACTCTGCAGAGTTCTTAAAACTATCATGATAGCCGAGCTTACGGTCACGAGCGTCTGGCAAACTGCCATGATTAGTTGGGATGGTTATTGGATATGGTTAATGGTTATGGTTTGGTTTTGGTTTGGTTTTCGGGACTGTTGAGTCTAGGTGATAAAGATGGGTTGCATGACTGTTGAGTCATGGCAACAAAGTTGGTCTCGGTGGGAGACAAAGTTGTTTATGAGATGAAATAGTAGCGAATACGGGATGATATTCGTGAGATGGTAGCGAATACGAGGAGGTATTCATGAGCAAGAATGAGGTTGATTGATGTCTGGATGGGACATCAAAGGTAATGAACATAATGGAGGTATGATGAGTATTTTAATACATGTTGGGATTACATTCACTTAAAGATGAGTCACTGTTTTATCGTGCTTTTTGATAATTAACTTTGCTTTCTACAAATGAGCCTTTTTATACCTATCTTGTTGTGAGATTCATATCATATTTTCCCGCACTTGCTGAGTACATCATTGTACTCAAACTTGCATTCTTTCATCATCAGCAACAGGAGAGGATTATTATGAAGATCAAGTAGAGCATTAGGCGTGTGATCTGTTCTCAACCTTGCCTGTAGGAGGATGGAGTAGAGATGAAGCCACTGTTGCCTAGAATTGCTTCCGCATTAGTTAAATTGCTTCCGCATTAGTTAGAAGACTTCCGCTGGATAGAAGTAAGACTTCTGCTGTGAGCATGAGTCCAAGACTCATGAGATATTGTAATAAACTCTGTTATTCGTGGTTGTATATATTCGGAATTCAGTTTGTGGAACATATGTGTATGTGTGATGAACTGGGCACACATATGCATTAGTTCTCGGTTCCATGGTTTTCCACAGAATTGAGAGCGTCACACTATCCGGCCGCCCGGGACCCGAGTTTGTGAGTGTTTTGAAGCTTCCCAATTTTGACCCAGATGGCCATCCACGCATGCAAAACCATCTAGTTGCACCATCCAAACGTGTATTCCGTCAAGATCCCGTCCGGTCGCCTGGGACTCGAGTTCATGATTTACTGACTTTACCAATTTTCTCGATTTTGACCCAGAAGGCTATCCGTGCATGCAAAACCATCAAGTTGCATCATCCGGAAGTGTCTCCGTTAAGGTTCCGTCCGGCCGCCTGGGACTCAAGTTCGTGAGTTTTACCGACTTTCTCGACTTTTCTGATTTCAATCCCGATGGCCATCCGCGCATGAAAAACCATCAAGTTGGACCATCCAGATGTGTATTCCGTCAAGGTCCCGTCCGGTCACCTGGGACCCGTTTTCGTGTGTTTTACCGACACTCCTAACTTTCTCGATTTTGACATAGATGGCCATTCGCCCATGCAAAACCATCAAGTTGCATTGTGCAAATGTGTATTCCGCCAAGGTCCCGTCCAGCAGCTCGGGAACCCTGTTTGTGAGTTTTGCCGGCTTTTCCAGTTTTGACCCAGATGGCCATCGGCGCATGCAAAACTATCAAGTTGCACCGTCCTGACGTGTATTCCATCAAGGTCCCGTCCAGCCCCGGGACCCTAGTTTGTGAGTTACCGACTTTCCCAATTTCAACCTAGGTGGCCATCCGCGCATGCAAAACTATCAAGTTGCATCGTCCTGACGTGTATTCCGTTAAGGTCCCGTCCGGCCGCCTGGGACCTTAGTTCGTGAGTTTTATTGACTTTCCCGATTACGACCTAGATGGTCATACGCGCATGCAAAACCATCAAGTTGCAACGTCTGGACATGTATTCCCTCAAGGTCCCGTCCAGCCGCCCGAGACCCGAGTTCGTGAGTTATACCGACTTTCCCGATTTTGACCCCGATGGCCATCCGCGCATGAAAAACCGTAGTGTTGGATAATCCGGATTTGTATTCCCTCAAGGTCCCGTCCGGCCTCCCGGGACCCGAGTTCGTGAGTTTTAACGACTTTCTGGACTTTCTCGGTTTGAACCTAGATGGCATTCTGCACATGCAAAACCATCAAGTTGCACCATCTGAATGTGTATTACGTCAAAGTCCTGTCCGGCTGCAAGGGACCCGAGTTCGTGAGTTTTACCTACTTTTCCGACTTTCTTGATTTCGACCCAGATGGCCCTCCACGCATGCAAAACCATCTAGTTGCACCTTCTGAACGTGTATACTGTCAAGATTCCGTCTGGCTGCCCGGGACCAGATTCGTGAGTTTTACTGACTTTCCCGACTTTCCCGATTTGTACCCAGATGGCCATCAGCGCATGCAAAACCATCAAGTTGCACTGTCCGGACGTGTATTCCATCATGGTCCTATCCGACCGCCCGGGACCCGAGTTTGTGAGTGTTCAGGAGCTACCCGATTTTGACCCAGATGGCCATCCGCGCATGCAAAACCATCAAGTTGCACCGTCTGAACGTGTATTCCATCAATGTCCCATTCGACAGCACGGGACTTGAGTTCGTGAGTTTTACAGACTTTCCCGATTTCAACCCAGATGGCCATCCGCGCATGCAAAACCATTCAGTTGCACCATCCGAAACGCGTATTCCGTCAAGGTCCCGTCTGGCCGCTGGTGACCCGAGTTATGGAGTTTTACCGATTTTCCCAATTTTGACTCAGATGGCGATCTGCGCATGCACAACCTTCTATTTGCACCATCCGTACGTGTATTCCCTAAAGGTCCCATCCGGTCGCCCGAGACCCGAGTATATGAGTTATACTGACTTTCCCTATTTTGACCCCGATGGCAATCCGCGCATGAAAAACCGTCAAGTTGGACCATCTGGATGTGTATTCCGTCAAGGTCTCGTCCTGCCTCCCGGGACCCGAGTTCGTAAGTTTTACCAACTTTCTCGACTTTCTCGGTTTTGACCTAGATGGCCATACGTGCTTGCAAAACCATTAAGTTGCACCATGTGAACGTCTATTCCGTCAAAGTCCCATCCAGCCGTAAGGGACTCAAGTTCGTGAGTTTTACCTTCTTTTCTGACTTTCTCGATTTCGACCCAATGACCCTCCACGCATGCAAAACTATCAAGTTGCACCTTCCGAACGTGCATTCTATCAAGGTTCTGTCTTGCCACCCGGGACCCGATTTCGTGAGTTTTACTGAGTTTACCGACTTTCCGAACTGCACGCAGATGTTCATCAGCGTATGTAAAATCATCAAGTTGCACACTTCGGACATGTATTCCATCAAGGTCCTATCCGGCCGCCCGGGACCCGAGTTTGTGAGTGTTCCGATGCTTCCCGATTTCGATCTAGATGGTCATCCGCGCATGCAAAACCATCAAGTTGCACCATCTGAACTTGTATTCCGTCAAGATCCCGTCCAGTCGCCTAGGACCCGAGTTCGTGAATTTTACCGAATTTACCGACTTCCTCGATTTCAACCCAGATGACCATCCGCCGCATGCAAAACCATCATGTTGCACCTCCTGGACGCGTATTCCGTCAAGGTTCCGTCCGGCCAATCGGGACCAAAGTTCGTGAGTTTTACTGACTTTACCGATTTAGACCCAGATGGCGATCCGCGTATGCAAAACCATCAAGTTGCACCGTCCGGACGTTTTTGCCGTCATGGTCCTGTCCAGTGGCTCGGGACTCGAGTTTGTGAGTTTTCACGAATTTCCCGATTTTGATCCAGTTTGCCATCTGCGCATGCAGAACCATTAAAATGCACCATCCGGACAAGTATTTCGCCAAGGTCCCGTCCACCCGCTCGGGACCCAAGTTCGTGAGTTTTACCGACTTTCACGACGTTCTTGATTTCGACCGAGATGGCAATTCGCGCATGCAAAACCATCAAGTTGCACCGTCCTGGCTTGTATTCCATCAAGGTCCCGTCTGGCTGCCCGGGACCCGAGTTTGTGAGTTTTCTCGACTTTTCGATTTCGACCCAGATGGCCTTTCGCGCATGCAAAACCATCAAATGCAATTGCACATGTATTCAGTTAAGATCCTGTCCGGCCGCCTGGGACCCCAGTTCATGAGTTTTACTGGCTTTCCCAGCTTTCTCGATTATGACCCAGATGACCATCCACGCATGCAAAACTATTCAGTTGCACCATCCGAACGTGTATTCCGTCAAGGTCCTGTGTGGCCGCTGGGGACCCGAGTTATGGGGTTTTACCGACTTTCCCGATTTTGACTCAGATGGCCATCCGCGCATGCAAAACCATCAAGTTGCAACGTCCGTACGTGTATTCCCTCAAGGTCCAATCCTGCCGCCCGAGACCCGAGTATGTGAGTTATACCAACTTTCTCGATTTTGACCCTGATGGCCATCCACGCATGAAAAATCATCCAGTTGGACCATCCGGATGTGTATTCCATCAAGGTCTTGTCCGGCCTCCCGAGACCCGAGTTCGTGAGATTTACCGATTTTCTCGACTTTCTCGGTTTTGACCTAGATGGCCATACGTGCTTGCAAAATCATCAAGTTGCACCGTACGGACGTGTATGCCGTCATGGTTCTGTCCGGTCGCTCGGGACCCGAGTTTGTGAGTTTTCACGAATTTCCCGATTTTGATCCAGTTTGCCATCCGCGCATGCAGAACCATTAAAATGCACCATCCAGACGTGTATTCCGTCAAGGTCCCGTCCACCCGCTCGGGACCCAGGTTCGTGAGTTTTACCGACTTTCACGGCGTTCTTGATTTCGACCGAGATGGCGATTCGCGCATGCAAAACCATCAAGTTGCACCGTCCTGGCTTGTATTCCATCAAGGTCCCGTCTGGCTGCCCGGGACCCGAGTTTGTGAGTTTTCTCGACTTTTCGATTTCGACCCAGATGGCCTTTCGCGCATGCAAAACCATCAAATGCACCTGCACATGTATTTAGTTAAGGTCCTGTCCGGCCGCCCGGGACCCCAATTCATGAGTTTTACTGGCTTTCCCGGCTTTCTCGATTACGACCCAGATGACCATCCGCGCATGCAAAACCATTCAGTTGCACCATCCGAACGTGTATTCCGTCAAGGTCCCGTCTGGCCGCTGGGGACCCGAGTTATGGAGTTTTACTGACTTTCCCGATTTTGACTCAGATGGCCATCTGCGCATGCAAAACCTTCTAGTTGCACCATCCGTCCGTATGTGTATTCCCTCAAGGTCCCATCCGGCCGCCCGAGACCCGTGTATGTGAGTTATACCCACTTTCCCGATTTTGACCCCGATGGCAATCTGCGCATGAATAACCGTCAAGTTGGATCATCTGGATGTGTATTCCGTTAAGGTCTCATCCGGCCTCTCGGGACCTGAGTTCATAAGTTTTACCGACTTTCTCGGTTTTTGACCTAGCTGGCCATACGCGCATGCAAAACCATCAAGTTGCACCATGTGAACGTCTATTCTGTCAAAGTCCCATCCGGCCGTAAGGGACCCGAGTTCGTGAGTTTTACCTTCTTTTCCGACTTTCTCGATTTCGATGCAGATGACCCTCCGCGCATGCAAAACCATCAAGTTGCACCTTCCGAACGTGCATTCTGTCAAGGTTCCGTCTTGCCGCCCGGGACCCGAGTTCGTGAGTTTTACTGAGTTTACCGACTTTCTGAACTGTACGCAGATGTTCATCAGCGCATGTAAAACCATCAAGTTGCACACTTCAGACGTGTATTCCATCAAGGTCCTATCCGGCCTTCCAGGACCCGAGTTTGTGAGTGTTCCGATGCTTCCCGATTTCGACCCAGATGTCCATCCGCACATGCAAAACCATCAAGTTGCACCATCTGAACATGTATTTTGTCAAGATCCAGTCCAGTCGCCTGGGACCCGAGTTCATGAGTTTTACCGAATTTATCGACTTTCTCGATTTCGACCCAAGATGACCATCCGTGCATGCAAAACCATCATGTTGCACTGTCCGGACGTGTATTCTATCAAGGTTCCGTCCCGCCGCTTGGGACCCAAGTTCGTTAGTTTTACCGACTTTCCCAATTTAGACCTAGATGGCGATCCGCGCATGCAAAACCATTAAGTTGCACCGTTCGGATGTGTATGTCATCATGGTTCTGTCCGGCCGCTCGGAACCCGGGTTTGTGAGTTTTCACGAATTCCCCGATTTTGATCCAGTTTGCCATCCGCGCATGCAAAACCATTAAAATGCACCATCCAGACGTGTATTCCGTCAATGTCCCGTCCACCCGCTCGGGATCCGAGTTCGTGAGTTTCACCGACTTTCTCAACTATCTTGATTTCAACCCAGATGGTGATTCGCGGATGCAAAACCTTCAAGTTGCACCGTCTGGGTTTGTATTCCATCAAGGACCAGTCTGGCTGCACGGGACCTGAGTTTGTGAGTTTTTTCGACTTTTCAATTTCGACCTAGATGACCATCCGCGCATGCAAAACCATCAAATGCACCTGCACATGTATTCAGTTAAGGTCCTGTCCGGCCGCTCGGGACCCCAGTTCATGAGTTTTACTGGCTTTCCCGGCTTTCTCGTGTATGACTCAGATGACCATCGGCGCATGCAAAACCATCAAGTTGCAACGTCTAGACGTGTATTTCCTCAAGGTCCCGTCCGGCCGCCCGGGACCTAAGTTCGATAGTTTTCCCTACTTTCCCGACTTTCCCAATTTCGACTCAAGTGGCCATCCGCACATGCAAAACCATCCAGGAGCACCATTCAATTGTGTATTCCGTCAAAGTCCCGTCCGGCGTCCCGGGGCCCAAGTTCAAGAGTTTTTCCGAACTCTTCAATTTTAATCCAGATGGTCATCCACGCATGCAAAACCATCTAGTCGCACCGTCCGAACAAGGATTCGGTCAAGGTTCCGTCTGGCCTCCGGGACCCATGTTCGTGACTTTTAACGACTTTCCCTATTTGGACCCAGATGGCCATCTGCGCATGCAAAACCATCAAGTTGCACCGTCTGGGCGTGTATGCCGTCAAGGTCTTGTCCAGCAGCCTAGGACCCGAGTTTGTGAGTTTTCTCAAATTTCTCGATTTTGACCCAGATGGCTATCCGCACATGAAAAACCATTAAAATGCACCATCCGGACGTGTATTTCGTCAATGTCCTGTCCAGCCACCCGGGACCCGAGTTCGTGAGTTTTACCGACTTTCACAACTTTCTCGGTTTCGACCTGGATGGCTATTTGCGCATGCAAAATCATCAAGTTGCACCGTCCGAGCGTGTATTCCATCAAGGTCCTGTCCGGCTGCTAGGGACCCAAGTTTGTGAGTTTTCCCGACTTTTCGATTTCGACCCCGTTGGCCATCCGCACATGCGAACCATCAAGTTGCACCATCCGGGCATGTATCGAGTTCGTGAGTTTTACCAACTTTCTCGACCATCCAGATTTTGACCCCGATGGGCATTCGCGCATGAAAACCATCAATTCGGACCATCCGGACATGTACTCCGTCAAGGTCCCATCCGTCCTCACTGGACCCAAGTTTGTGAGTGTTACAGACGTTCCTGACTTTCTCAATTTGGACCCAGACGGTCATCCGCGCATGCGAAACGATCAAGTTGCACCATTCGAACCTGTATTCCGTATAGGTCCCGTCTGGCCGCCCGGGACCCGAGTTCGTGAGTTTTACCAAGTTTCCCAACTTTCTCGTTTTTAACCAAGATGACCCTCCGCGCATGCAAAACCATCAAGTTGCACCGTCGGGACGTGTATTCCGTCAAAGTTCCGTCTGGCCGCCCGGGACCTGAGTTTGTGAGTTTTACCAATTTTCCTGATTTTGACCCAGATGGTCATCCGTACATGCAAAACCTTCCAGTTGTACCATCGAAACGTGTATTCCATCAAGGTCCAGTCCTGCATCTCGGGAGCCGTGTTCATGAGTTTTTTCTATTTTCCCAGTTCCGAACATAGAGAGCAAACCCCGGGTGGGACCCACATGTCATAGAGAGAAGGAGGCAAAACTTGCACACAAAGTCACAGCCTCGGTGAGAAATTCCACCGAGCAGCTGTCGGCTGTGCCACCGAGCAGCTACCGGCGCCACCAGCTGCTTCCCCTCTCTGCGCGCTGGCGCCCAGGGCGGCTTGCTCGCGCCCCCATGCGACCGGCACCGCCTCAGCCGAGCAGAAGTCGGCCGGCTTTATCTTCTCGCGGGCAAAACCGAGCAGCAGCAATTTTTCTCGCCGCAGCTCTCTGCTCAATCGGGAAAACCAGGAAAACCATCTCCTCCTTCGTCCCTGAGCTGCTAGACAGCCACCTGAGGTCGCACTTCACCTCCCCAACACCAGAAACCCCGCGCTCCGACCTCCTTTTCCCAAAAATGATCGCCACCGCGGCGACCTAACCTCAGCCGAGAGTCAGGCGCCCGTGGACAGCGTTCCACAGGTGTTTTCACGGTCCAGCAAGAGAGGCAACAGGAGCGCGCGACCACCGTGCTGCTCTCCTCTAAGTTTGGAAGCAAACCGTGAAGAATCCACGGAGAATTTCCAGTTTTTGCTCCGGCAACCATAAACCGAGCTTCCGGTATGGTTTCTTTAAATTCTCGCTCTATGATCTTTCGGAGGTCATCAAATCTTGCACATAGACGGCTGGACTAGCCGGCGATCAAGTTCTTTTCTGCATCCGTGGTGTCAAACTGTCTAGGAGTAACGAATTTCGAGCTCGATCGAGGGCGGTCATGGCGAGCACGATCGGTCACACGGTGCCGACCAACTTGCCGTCATCCCTGAATCCTTTTGACACCTTGTCGAGCTTCCTAGAGGTACACTGATGCTGTAGGACTGTTTGTTCGAGGTGTTGGCGGGTTAGAACCCACGGTCGACGACGCCGATCCTCAACCGAGGCCGCGGCACATCGCCGGGCTATTTCCGGTCACCCCCAGCCCGACCTGACACCACCGACGTGTTCCTTGACGCCGACAACCCCCTGGCGGCGAGTTTCAGCCCATGGGAGGTCCGGCAGCGGTGAGCCGGCGAGCTCCGAATCTGCTCCGGCGAGGTCGGCGGCGCGGGCGCGAGAGAACGGCGGGAGGAAGAAGGGCCCGGCTGGCCCACGTGTCAGCGGCTGAAGAATTTAAATCGGGATCGGGTGTGGCCGGGGATCGGCTGTGCTGGCGCGCAAATACCCTGTGAGCTCCGGTGTGCCGGACACCTCCGCGCTCGACACGTGTGGTATCTCCGGTATGCTGGACACCTCCGCGCTCGACACGTGTCCCCGCGGGCCCTGAGAATTTAAACTTTTCCCCAATTTTCAGAATTCTTCCAAACTTCAAATCCTCATAACTTTGGCTAGAAACCTCCAAATCGAGTGAACCAAATTTTGCTGGATTCAGCTCCCTGAGTACTTTCCAGCAAATCAAGTTTCACTTCATGAAAGTCCTTAACTCTCCAGAATTAATTCCTCAAAATTTAAACTGTTTAGAATTTTAACTGGAGGATCCTTTGGAGGAAGATCCTGAAATTTTGCTGGGATGCTCACCAAAATATCCCTGAACTACCATAAAAATTTCAAATCCATTTGAGCTCATTTGATCCACCTAATGGTGTGATTAGTGAAACTGTTCCAGAGAAAATAGAAAATGTTCAGAAACATTTTCAGAATTTTCTCTGAAATTGTTTAGCTCATATCTTTAATTAGGAACCTTCAAATTAAGTGAGACCAATAACATTAGAACCCTCTGAAAATCTAGTTTTCAGAAAGTCATAGTTTGTTCCTTGAAAATCCTTAGAGCACCCTAAGAGTTCTAATTAAGGTCAAGGACATAATTAATTGTGGAGGGCTCAAATGAGCTTTGCTGCAACTAAAACTTGACCAAGTCTCTATTCAGGTTGTAACCTAGCCACCGTAAAAGTTCCACAGTCATAGGGTCTATCTAGTGGGACTTATAAGTTTCACAAGTTTAAAATTTAATACAAACACATTTAAATTGATACATATGTTTCTTCTAACATGTAGTTGCTAAGGTCGAGAAGGAACCCGAAGTACTAGAGTTCGTTACTCCGGAGGAACAGCCAGCCTACGACCAAGAGCAGCAAGGCAAGCTCCGGTTTGCATTAACCTTTTTACAATTTTTTATTGTTTTGAGCACATACTTGTTTCCTTTATACTTGTTTGGAAGCCCCACTGCATAGCCAAGAGAACTATGGGTTGGGTTTAGGATTGCAAACCCCGTTAGCTACTGCATTGCTAGGATAGAGTAGGATTCGGTACAAGTCGAGTAGTTGGAACTACTCGCGAGCATAGGCTAGAGGCACTCGACTCGGGTAGTGATAGCACATGAAACACATGGAAAGAAAATAAGACCGAGTGGAGGGTAAGGGCAGCAGGACTTTGGGGCCTGTATGCTGTAGCTCCACTTGTGTCGATTGAGGGCCGAGCCGTGTGTGGGCCTGTTGAACAAGCTAGAACAGTACCGAAGACCTACCGGCTATATGGGAACCGGAAAATTGATGTAACTCGGGTAGCTGGGTATTGAGGCATTGCCCGTCGTTCAGAGAGTAGGTTGAGTGCTCGAGGTGTAAATCGGCTGGCGGCACAGAGATGCGCGTGCAGAGACCTCTTGCTCGGGACGATGGGACCGGTTCAATATTTGGCTGACGGGTGAAAGGTAGTTGCGTACGGCGTCCGTGATGGTTGTTGTAGGCAACATCGAGTACGGGCGTACGTGACGGGTTGTTCGGGTAACCCTGCAGGTGTAAATCGATTATAATCGCCGTCCCTCGCAGTCAGTGAGTACCACTTGTTCATTGTACCGTGACGTAGAAAGAACAGGCTAGTCACATGATAAAATGTTGCTGATTGAATTATGGACATTGATTGTTAATGATATGCTGTAGTTTAGAGCTAACTAAAGTTCTTTTCAACTTTGGGCAAAGTACATGAGAGAAATGCGTTTCTTGTTTGATTGCGGCTCTCTCATGTACCTTAGCGTAAGGTTCTCGATAACCTGCTGCTAAAACTTGAAAGTAAGGTTCCACTAATTAGGCGAGTCCTTTGAAAATGATTTTACCTCATGTACCCATCATCCCCTCATGTAGAAGTTCCATGTTTAGGTGAGACGGGTCAGACATGCTGAGCCTTCGTGCTCACTGCTTGTGTTTGAAGCTTTTGCAGGGTTCCATGAGGAAGGGACTCCCGAAGAGGAGACGGAACCCCAGGAGGGGAACCCCATCGAGTGGGAGTCGTGCACGCCGCAAAGTTAGTGTGCGTGTGTGCTAGCAAGGACACGTTCAAGGGCTGAACGTGCACTTGATGCTTAGTCTACGCCCGTGAGTGTGGACTGAACTTATTTTGATGTAAACATCTTCATAAACTTGTTTATGTAATAAAATTTCGCTTCCGCTTTGTACCTTTGACGTGTGTTATCTGGTGCTGTGCAACGCAGCACCCCTCAGCGTGATCCTGGCTCGACAGGACCTTTGGGGTCGTGTCAGCGTTGGTATCAGAGCACGCTTGAGGTTTAACACAGTACAAAGGTCTTCTTTTTCAAAAATCCAGTGAGGAACGAGTTAGTAGCCCGTATAAGGATGTTATTAGCATATAGAAAGTGGCATATTAACCTATTTGTTATGTCGGAAAATCATGCATCTCGGGACGTTCATGTCTTGGGGGGTGCACGTAAGCGCTGTCCACCAGTGCGCACAAGCTGAAGGGTGGAGCCCCACGGGTGGCAGGTAACCCGACCCGCTTTGATATCCTCTACGACTCTTTATATCGTTTGGGGTATTCGGGCAACGTCTATCCCTGGCGTGCGTGGTGTAACTTGGGAGACCCCGTCACGTGGTCTGAAACGTGAACACGTAACTCAATGCGTGTTTGGCTTGAGAACATCCGGGCGAGTGATGACGACCAGGTGTACTAACTGTATGGATTCCGGGCTCGGTGTGCAGCCGAGTCTGACGATTGTTTGAGTTTTTGCAGGTAGCCTGACCACGAAATGGTAGACGTGTAGCATCCGTGTGTGAGTGACGTTTAGTTCCACTGAATTAACGAAGCCAGCTAAGTCCGGTATAGGTTTTTCTTTGTGAGGACGTAGTAATGACATAATCTGGTGACGCATCGACGTCACACCCAACTAAATGAACAACTTCATTGTTAAAACCTGAAGGTTTTGATCCAAAGTAGTAAAACTTGATGTAACTCCTTCCCTTGAACAGGATATTCAAAGTTAACAAGTTTTCAACTTATAGGTTGTTAAGGACAGAGCACTCTGTTTCCAGCTGAATCAAGGCTGAAGTTAATCAGAGGTTAGAGGTTGAGTTCTTTCGAGGTTGGGTTCATATGATACATTTCTGGAAATCTTTGGAAGAGCTTTACAACTCTTCTGTTGAGGTCCAGAGCTGTTTCATCCCTTAATCACTCGAAAAATGCAGTAGAGTTGAAACTGTCCAGAAAACAGGACAGAGTAAAGACTCTCTGTAGACTCTCTGTAAATTAAGCATAACTTCCTGCATAAAAATCCAAAAATAGAAAATGAGGTAGTTCTGGATAGCTTATGAGATAGGTTACAACTTTGTAACATAAAGTTTTGTCAGATTAGGAGCAGAATTAACTGGAATTCTTGGATCAAATCAGTAACTAAAGCAGGGAGGTGCTGTCCAATTTTCTCCAGAAATTCTGTTAACCTTGACATCTCATAACTTTTGAACCAGGATAGATCTTAGGCCAAGCAAATACTTTCTGGAAAGCTATTGGAGTTAGCTTTAACTTTGATGTTGAGCCCCAGAACTGGTTTTGCCATTAGCATGGCCTAAATCAGGTTGAAATGGAAACTGGTCAGGGCTGTCATGGGAACAGCAGATCAGCAGTCAAATTTATTTAAAATTTGAACTGTGTTTCCAAGTTTTATGGGTTCAATGACATGTCTTATGTTATAACTCAATGTTTACTGTTTAAATAAATATTTGACATTTCTCAAATATATTTTTACAGATGACAGCAGATAAACAGTTGGAGAACGGGTGGGTGGTTTCCCACTGTTCTCACCGTAGCGGCTACCCGGAAGCATTGTGGCAAATGCTCCAATATTTCGGGTACAACCAAAGGCCACAGTACTTCGCCAAGGGAGAAGGCGAAGAGGGGAACAAGGCATGAACGATCCATGTCGAAGTCCCTGCAGGACCTACGCCACCCGGTTGGGTGCCGTTCACCGTCACGGTGAGAGGAAGACAACCGGAAGGGATGTGGCAAGTGGCAGCCCGTGACACCATGTCATGTTTCTGCCAACTACACGTGTAGGCTATGGAGGGCACTCCATACGCGCTCGTTCCGGTGGTGGGACGGGCTCAGCATGTGTGGGAAGAGAGGTATCTAGAGGCAACGGACCCGAGTTGCCCAAGGTACAACCCCGCGGAGGCGAACCTTAGCCTCCAGATGAGGGCGGGAAACGCCGTGATGGACAGTCAAGCTGTTCATACGGAGCATCTCGCCACGAAGCTCAAGGAGAGCACGAGCCGTGGAGACCATTTCGAGAGTGCTCACAGCGCACTCCGCAATGTGCTCCTTCCGACGATTAAGCGACTGAATGAACAGCATAATCAGTTGCATCGTCTGAAGAAGGCGAAGAGAAAAAGCCGTTCGACATCGCGACGTTACAAGAACTGGTACAAAATCTGACCCAGCAGAACGAGGAACTTACTCAAGAGTGGGACGACGCTATTGAGGAAGGGCAAGGGTGGGAAGAAGATTATAACCAAGCCATGGACGAGGTGCATGCATTGCAGGACCTCGTACCTCCGGTGTTAGGCGTACCGGTGGTCTTGGGTCTTCCAGCAATGGGAGAACCCGGAATGGGAGAAGAGGTGGTGGATCCAGAGCCACCAGCAGAGGTACCGGAGGAGGGCGACCCACAGGAGGTCGAGTTCTACTCCGAGTAGGGGGTTACAATTGCCATGTAGGGCAGCCAGGGTAGTGTAACCCAACTTTTGTAATTGGTGACATGTCGTGTAGACAGTAGTGTATGTATAGGTAGTGACGACATGAGCACGACTTCTCGGAGGCCGAGAATAATGTATCTTGTATAAAGTTTATGTTTTATCAATATATGTGAATGTTGTGCAAATCAATCATGTGTCACTTCAATACCTACTGTTGCTTATGGAATTTTAAGTAAGACATGTGCTAATCGCTGCTGTTTGGAATTTCAAAATGACGCGTACTCGTGCCAACCCTGACGTTGGGGGTACTAGTCAAGGGGGAGAGACCTCCCAACAGCCTCCCGAGGACTCCTCGGGACAGCAGCAGCAACAGCAAACACCGCCACTGCCAATGGTTACATTGACCGACATCGTCGCGGCAATGGCGGGTTCACATCAGCAGCACACAAAGTTGCTGCAAACGCTTATCTCCAATATGTCTCGCCCAGAGAGACGTCAAGACCGTGAGGAGCGTCAACAGAGCTCCTACTCCGACTTCCTGGCAACTCATCCCCCTGTATTCTCAAGAGCGGATGAACCTCTTGACGCGGACAACTGGCTCCGCGCAATAGAGATGAAGTTCGGGCTGCTCCAGATAAGTGAGCAGCGCAAGACTCAGTTCGCGGTCCAGCAGCTCCAAGGATCCGCGAGCGCGTGGTGGGCCAACTTCTGTGCTTCACAGCCCACCGACCGAGTGATGACCTGGACGGAGTTCCGGACGGCCTTCAGGGCCTATCATATACCGCCAGGTCTGATGAAAAGAAAGACGCAGGAATTCCTGCACTTGCAGCAAGGGAGCCGGAACACGCTGGAATACTCCAGAGGTTCAACGATCTCGCGCTTTATGCGTCGTATCATGCCGATACCGACGAGAAGCGGCGGGACCATTTTTAACAGGGGCTTAACCCGCTCCTGAAGGACAAGTTGGTGATGTTCAATCGCGGCAGCCTCAACGACATCATTGATGCTGCGATTGTTCAGGAGGACTCCGGCAAGGAGTTGGCAGCGGCAGAGCGAAAGCGAAGCGTGCCGCAAAGCAGCGGAGAAGGAGGCGGTCCTTCTCAGAAGTTTCAGATGGTGAATCGCCCACCATCAGATCCACGCTGGCAGCCACCACGGCGGTTGATGCCGTTCCGCAGTCGACCGTACTCTTCACCGGCATTCAGGCCGGCACTGCCAGTACCACCGCAACAACAACCGCAGCAGCGGGCGATGCCGCGTGCGTTTGCACCTCAGCAACGCATGCCGGGCTTTCGTCCCCCGAGCACTACACCAGCAGGGGCCACATGTTACAAGTGTGGTCGTCTAGGACACTTCGCGAGCAGTTGCCCGGAGAGGCAAGGCGGTGGAGTGGCACCGCAGTTTCCGGGGAGGAATCAACCCCGGAACCCTACTAATGCGCGGCGGACAAATCCTAGGCCCGGCACCGTCCACCAGCTTGCCATTGAGGACGTGCCGGAGGGCGAGCCAATCCTTGCGGGTATGTTCCAACTCCACCAGCATCCCGCTATAGTACTGTTTGATTCAGGCGCCACGCATAATTTTATTAGCCAAGCTTTCATTGCTAAACACAGCTTGCCAATACTACCCACCGATAGTCCATATTTAATTTGTTCACCGGGTGGGAAGATTTCAGTAAGCGTAATGGTCTCCAAAGCACCATTATGCTTAGCGGGTAGAGTGTACCCCACGTCTCTCATTATCTTAGAGGGACAGAAGGTCGATGTCATCCTAGGGATGTCATGGTTAGCCCGCCACGACGCTGTTTTAGACACCGTCCTTCGGGTCGTGCACTTAAACTCAGAAGTGCACGGGCCTCACTCATTATTTCTGGACAGTCCAGAAATAAAGCTTCCAAGCGTCTATCAAGCCACAACTATCAGATTGGAGGATATTTCAGTAGTCCGAGAGTTCCCTGATGTATTCCCGGATGATTTACCGGGAATGCCACCCGATAGGGAGGTGGAGTTCAAGATTGAACTTGCACCGGGAACCATGCCAATATCCCGAAGGCCGTACAAGATGGCACCCAAGGAGTTGGCTGAACTGAAGACTCAGCTCACGGACCTCCTGGAGAAGGGTTTTATTAGGCCGAGCTCCTCGCCATGGGGCTGTTCGGCGTTATTTGTCAAAAAGAAGGATGAGACGTTGCGGCTTTGCGTGGACTATCGTCCATTAAATGCCATAACCATCAAGAACAAGTACCCGTTGCCACGGATCGACATGTTGTTTGATCAGTTGGTCGAAGCAAAGATCTTTTCCAAGATGGACTTAAGATCCGGGTACCATCAGATTAAGATAAGGGCGGAGAACATTCCAAAGACAGCTTTCTCGACAAGGTACGGACTTTATGAGTACCTGGTCATGTCCTTCGGCCTCACTAATGCTCCAGCTCACTTCATGTACTTGATGAACTCGGTATTCATGCCGGAGCTGGACAAGTTTGTCGTGGTCTTCATTGACGACATCCTGGTATATTCCAAGTCGGAGGAAGATCACAAGAAACATCTGCGTATAGTCTTACAACGGCTGCGGGATCACAAGTTATATGCAAAATTCAGCAAATGCGAGTTTTGGATATCGCAAGTGCCTTTCCTCAGGCATATCATCTCAGCGGAGGGTATTGCTGTGGACCCGAGCAAGATCGCTCAAGTGCTGAATTGGAAATCCCCGAGAACTGTTCACGAGGTACGGAGTTTCCTCGGACTCTCGGGATATTATCGGAGGTTCATTCCGAACTTCTCGAAGATTGCTAAGCCAATGACAGAGCTGCTGAAGAAGGCTACCAAATATGTTTGGAGTCCAGCATGTGAAGCAGCATTCAAGGCTTTAGTCAAGCACCTGACATCAGCACCGGTTTTGGCGCAGCCAGACACAACAAAACCGTTCGATGTGTACTGCGATGCATCCGGCATTGGGCTCGGATGTGTGCTGATGCAAGACCGAAGAGTGGTCGCGTATGGATCATGGCAGCTTAGGAACCATGAGCAGAATTATCCAACTCACGACTTGGAGCTCGCTGCCGTGGTACTTGCACTGAAGATGTGGAGGCACTACCTACTCGGTAACCTCGTACATTTATATACCGACCACAAAAGCCTCAAGTACATATTCACTCAGATGGAGCTGAACATGAGGCAACGAAGATGGTTAGAATTGATAAAGGATTATGAAATAGAGATCCATTATCATCCGGGCAAGGCAAACGTAGTGGCGGATGCGCTGAGCCGCAAGTCACACGTCAACAATCTGGCCATCACACCGTTGGAAGAGAGCGAACCACCACTACATGTGATACCACATGGAGCTCTCTACAACTTAGCTTTGATCCCCACCATCCGTGAAGAGATAGCGGCAGCCCAGAAGAATGACAAGGGCATGTCACATTTGCGGAGATGTGTAGATAGTGGGGAGCTGAAGTGTTTCCAGAAGGACGGAGACGGCGTCCTATGGTTCAAGGACCGGATCGTCGTACCCCGTAACCCGGAGTTACGGAGGAAAATCTTTGATGAGGCTCACTTGTCAAAGTTTTCTATTCACCCCGGCAGCAACAAAATGTATCAAGAACTCAAAAGCAAGTTTTGGTGGACACGGATGAAGCGAGAGACTGCAAAATACGTGTCCGAGTGTGATACATGTCGAAGGGTGAAGGCAGACCACATGCGGAAACCGGGACTGCTACAACCACTGGGCATTCTTGCCTGGAAGTGGGAGGACGTGAGCATGGATTTCATCGTCGGTTTACCCACCACCTTGCAGAAACATGATTCTGTGTGGGTGATCATCGATCGGCTCACCAAAGTTGCCCATTTCATCCCGGTCAACACCAACTACAACGCCAAGAAGTACGCTGAACTGTACATCTCACGGATCCTATGCTTGTACGGCGTACCCCATACTATCATATCGGATTGGGGCACTTTATTTGTGTCCCGTTTTTGGGAGCAGCTGCACGCTGCCTTGGGGACGAAGCTGATCCGTAGTTCAGCATACCACCCGCAGACGGATGGGCAAACGGAGCGGGTAAATCAGATCCTAGAAGACATGCTACGAGCTTGTGCTATCAACCACGGCAAGAATTGGGATGATCACTTGCCGTTAGCCGAGTTCTCATACAATAATGGGTACCAAGCCAGCATCAAGATGGCGCCATACGAGGCACTATATGGGCGGAAATGCCGCACACCACTGAATTGGTGTGAATCTGGCGAAAGAGTTACCTTCGGGATTGACCTTGTCAACAACGCGGAAGAAAAGGTTCGACTGATTCAAGCGAACCTAAAAGCCGCTCAATCCCGTCAGAAACAGTATGCGGACCGGAGAAGGCGCCTATTAGAATTCGAAGTTGGAGATCACGTATACCTACGGGTGTCTCCAATGAAGGGCGTAAATAAATTTGGGGTGAGAGGAAAGTTGGCACCACGATTTATCGGTCCATTCCAGATTACCGAAAGATGTGGAAGAGTGGCATACCGGCTGAAATTACCGGAAGCACTTTCCGGTGTGCACGACATCTTTCACATTTCCCAGCTGAGGAAGTGTATCAAGTTATCAACCACCGTTCAGCTGGAAGACATTGGAAGAACTGCAACCGGATCTCACCTATCGGGAGGAACCGGTGCAGATTATCGATGAAAAGGCCCAAACCACACGCAACCGTACGTTGTGGTTCTACAAGGTTCTATGGAGTAATCACTCCATGGACGAAGCAACATGGGAAAGCGAAGAATTCCTTCGCACTAACTACCCTGAATTTTTCACGTCGCATATCCGGTAATTTTCCACCGTCCTCTCTCTCATTTTCACCTTATAATCTCGGGATGAGATTCTTTTAAGGGGGGAGGAATGTAAGGGCCTCAGTTTTTGACACACATTTGCAGTGTTCAACACCACACCACACACCTCATTTGAGAAAGGATGATGAACACAAATGAAGAGCAAGTAACAATTATCAACATGCTCATTAGAGAACAAACTCACACATTGCCAAAGTGGTATTTCACACATGTGATATAAGGGGGCTGGACATATATGAAAACTCCTAGACATTGCTAAGGATGTCCATGCCAAGTTTCACCCAAATTCCAAACCTATTTGAGGTCATTTTGGGTATAGCTAGAAAGGAGGCAGTTTGAAACCAAATTCAAATTCAAACTGTTTTATCCCATGAATTTAAAAGTGGGAGGCATATTCTTATTCAGCACATTTTTATGAGCTCACACACCAATTTTCACTCCGTTTGGAGTTGATCTTGACATGAGCTAAGTGGGACAAATTCAAACTTTATTTGAATTCAAAACTGGACTTGTGCTGAAATTCACTCAAACCAAACCCAATTTGAATTCTACTCATTTCAAATGGCTCATGGGTGAATAATTTGAATCACCAGGGGTATTATGGGGCTCACTGTTTGCAACAGTGATTAGGAGTAAATTTCAGAGGTTAAAACCCCGGGTGGGACCCACATGTCATAGAGAGAAGGAGACAAAACTTGCACACAAAGTCACAGCCTCGGTGGGAAATTCCACCGAGCAGCTGTCGGCTGTGCCACCGAGCAGCTACCGGCGCCACCAGCTGCTTCCCCTCTCCGCGCGCTGGCGCCCAGGGCGGCTTGCTCGCGCCCCCATGCGACCGGCACCGCCTCAGCCGAGCAGAAGTCGGCCGGCTTTATCTTCTCGCGGGAAAAACCGAGCAGCGGCATTGTTTCTCGCCGCAGCTCTCTGCTCAATCGGGAAAACCAGGAAAACCATCTCCTCCTTCGTCCCTGAGCTGCTAGACAGCCACCTGAGGTCGCACTTCACCTTCCCAACACCAGAAACCCCGAGCTCCGACCTCCTTTTCCCGAAAACGATCGCCACCGCGGCGACCTAGCCTCAGCCGAGAGTCAGGCGCCCGTGGACAGCGTTCCACAGGCGTTTTCACGGTCCAGCAAGAGAGGCAACAGGAGCGCGCGACCACTGTGCTGCTCTCCTCCAAGTTTTGAAGCAAACCGTGAAGAATCCACAGAGAATTTCCAGTTTTTGCTCCGGCAACCGTAAACCGAGCTTCTGGTATGATTTCTTTAAATTCTCGCTCTATGATCTTTCGGAGGTCATCAAATCTTGCACATAGACGCTGGACTAGCCGGCGATCAAGTTCTTTTCTGCATCCGTGGTGTCAAACTGTCTAGGAGTAACGAATTTCGAGCTCGATCGAGAGTGGTCATGGCGAGCACGATCGGTCACACGGTGCCGACCAACTTGCCGTCATCCCTGAACCCTTTTGACACCTTGTCGAGCTTCCTAGAGGTACACTGATGCTATAGGACCGTTTGTTCGAGGTGTTGACAGGTTAGAGCCCACGGTCGACGACGCCGAACCTCAACCGAGGTCGCGGCACGTCGCCGGGCTATTTCCGGTCACCCCCACCCCGACCTGACACCACCGACGTGTTCCTCGATGCCGACAACCCCCTGGCGGCGAGTTTCAGCCCATGGGAGGTCCGGCAGCGGCGAGCCGGCGAGCTCCGAATGTGCTCTGGCGAGATCGGCGGCGTGGGCGCGAGAGAACGGCGGGAGGAAGAAGGGCCCGGCTGGCCCACGTGTCAGCGGCTGAAGAATTTAAATCAGGATCGGGTGTAGCCGGGGATCGGCTGTGCTGGCGCGCAAATACCCTGTGAGCTCCGGTGTGCTGGACACCTCCACGCTCGACACGTGTGGTACCTCCGGTGTGCCGGACACCTCCGCGCTCGACACGTGTCCCTGCGGGCCCCGAGAATTTAAACTTTTCCCCGATTTTCAGAATTCTTCCAAACTTCAAATCCTCATAACTTTGGCTAGAAAGCTCCAAATCGAGTGAACCAAATTTTGCTGGATTCAGCTCTCTGAGTACTTTCCAGCAAATAAAGTTTCACTTCATGAAAGTCCTTAACTCTCCAGAATTAATTCCTCAAATTTAAACTGTTTGGAATTTTAACTGGAGGATCCTTTGGAGGAAGATCCTGAAATTTTGCTGGGATGCTCACCAAAATATCCCTGAACTACCATAAAAATTTCAGATCCATTTGAGCTCATTTGATCCACCTAATGGTGTGATTAGTGAAACTGTTCCAGTGAAAATAGAAAATGTTCAGAAACATTTTCAGAATTTTCTCTGAAATTGTTTAGATCATATCTTTAATTAGGAACCTTCAAATTAAGTGAGACCAACTCCATTAGAACTCTCTGAAAATCTAGTTTTCAGAAAGTCATAGTTTGTTCCTTGAAAATCCTTAGAGCACCCTAAGAGTTCCAATTAAGGTCAAGGACATAATTAATTGTAGAGGGCTCAAATGAGCTTTGCTGCAACTAAAACTTGACCAAGTCTCTATTCAGGTTGTAACCTAGCCACCATAAAAGTTTCACAGTCATAGGGTCTGTCTAGTGGGACTTATAAGCTTCACAAGTTTAAAACTTAATACAAACACATTTAAATTGATACATATGTTTCTTCTAACATGTAGTCGCTAAGGTCGAGGAGGAACCCGAAGTCCTAGACTTCGTTACTCCGGAGGAACAGCTAGCCTACGACCAAGAGCAGTAAGGCAAGCTCCGGTTTGCATTAACCTTTTTACAAATTTTTATTATTTTGAGCACATACTTGTTTCCTTTATTCTTTGCATTAGAGTCTTTTTTGGAAGCCCCACTGCATAGCCAAGAGAACCATGGGTTGGGTTTAGTATTGCGAACCCCGTTAGCTACTGCATTGCTAGGATAGAGTAGGATTCGGTACAAGTCGAGTAGTTAAAACTACTCGCGAGCATAGGCTAGAGGCACTCGACTCGGGTAGTGATAGCACATGAAACATATGGCAAGGAAATGAGACCGAGTGGAGGGTAAGGGCAGCAGGACTTTGGGGTCTGTATGCTGTAGCTCCACTTGTGTCGATTGAGGACCGAGCCGTGTGCGGGCCTGTTGAACAAGCTAGAACAGTACCGAAGACCTACCGGCTATATGGGAACCGGGAAACTGATGTAACTCGGGTAGCTGGGTATTGAGGCATTGCCCGTCGTTCAGAGGGTAGGTTGAGCGCTCGAGGTGTAAGTCGGCTGGCGGCACAGAGATGCGCGTGCAGAGACCTCTTGCTCGGGACGATGGGACCGGTTCAATATTTGGCTGACGGGTGAAAGGTAGTTGCGTACAGCGTCCATGATGGTTGTAGGCAACATCGAGTACGGGCATACGTGACGGGTTGTTCGGGTAACTCTGCAGGTGTAAATCGATTATAATCGCCGTCCCTCGCGGTCAGTGAATACCACTTGTTCAGTGTACCGTGACGTAGAAAGAACAGGCTAGTCACATGATAAAATGTTGCTGATTGAATTATGGACATTGATTGTTAATGATATGCTGTAGTTTAGAGCTAACTAAAGTTCTTTTCAACTTTGGGCAAAGTACATGAGAGAAATGCGTTTCTTGTTTGATTGCGGCTCTCACATGTACCTTAGCGTAAGGTTCTCCATAACCTGCTGCTAAAACTTGAAAGTAAGGTTCCACTAATTAGGCGAGTCCTTTGCAAATGATTTTACCTCATGTACCCATCATCCCCTCATGTAGAAGTTCCATGTTTAGGTGAGACGGGTCAGACTTGCTGAGCCTTCGTGCTCACTGCTTGTGTTTGAAACTTTTGCAGGATTCTATGAGGAAGGGACTCCCGAAGAGGAGACGGAACCCCAGGAGGGGAACCCCGTCGAGTGGGAGTCGTGCACGCCACAGAGTTAGTGTGCGTGTGTGCTAGCAAGGACACGTTCAAGGGCTGAACGTGCACTTGATGCTTAGTCTACACCTGTGAGTGTGGACTGAACTTATTTTGATATAAACATGTTCATAAACTTGTTTATATAATAAAATTTCGCTTCCGCTTTGTACCTTTGACGTGTGTTATCCGGTGCTGTGCAATGCAGCACCCCTCAGCGTGATCCTGGCTCGACAGGACCTTTGGGGTTGTGTCACCATCCGCGCATACAAAACCATCAACTTGCACCATCCGGACATGTATTCAGTCAAGGTCCCGTCCGGCCACCCGGGATCCCAGTTCGTGAGTTTTACTGGCTTTCCCGACTTTCTCGATTACGACCTAGATGACCATGCGTGCGTGCAAAACTATCAAGTTGCCAGGTGCAGACGTGTATTGCCTCAAGGTCCCGTCCGGACGCCCGGGACCTGAGTTCGACAGTTTTCCCTACTTTCCTGACTTTCTAAATTTCGACCCATTTGGCCATCCGCACATGCAAAACCATCCTGTTGCACCATTCGATTGTGTATTCCATCAAGGTCCCATTGTGACGCCCGGTCCCGTGCAAACGGATCCGAACTAATGCATATGGGTGCCCAGGATGTTAATCACACATACACATGTGATCCACACACTGAATTCAGAATATAACCATGAATAATAGGGTTTAAGTACTTTATTACATCAATCTCTAACTCATTCTTGCAGCGGAAGTCTCTAACTTATTCTAACAGCGGAAGTCTTCTAAACTATAGCGGGAGCAAACTAAGCACGGTAGCGGCTCCATCTTCAACTTCATCCCCACAGGCAAGTTGACGGTAGTTCGCACGCCTAATACTCCACATGGTCTTCGAAGTACTCCTCTCCTGTTGCTGATGTGTTGTATGATAATGCAAGGGTGAGTACATGTCGTACTCAGCAAGTGCGGGTAGTATGGCATTTAGCTTTCAATCAAGGTATGAATAAAAAGACTCATTGCAGAAAAGTAAAGTTTATTTCACAAACATGATAAAAACATCAACTATCTTTAAGTGAATTTAATCCCAATATCAATCCAATTAAAACATCAACATATCTCCATCATCATTCTCAACTTTTCATGTCTCAACCAGATATTTATCTTTCTCAACTTTTTCTCATGCTCATAATAACCATCTCATGATCATTATCCATAACTATCTCATATTCATATTTCCAAAACTATCTCATGTTCAAGACTCAACAGTCCCGATACCAATCTCATTACCAAGACTCAACAGTCCCGAAACCAATACCAAAGACCAAACCATAACCACACCAATAACCATACCAAGTAACATCCCAATAACCATCCAAAAACTATCCCTTCTAATCATGTAAGTTGGTCAGACGCTTGTGACTGGAAGCACGACTATCATGATAGTTTTACACTCTGCAGAGGTGGCACCACTTTACCCACAAATTCGTGATTTCGTCACCCATCGACGACTGCAGAACCTCTATTATACCAGTACACAACCGTCGGTGTTTGGCCAAGAAATCATAAAATAGCCTTTACAAAGGGGCTACTAGATGTATGGACTCACTAAGGTTTCACCAGCAGGCTCGAATCACCATTCTCCCACCTACGGGCCCCCTCTTGTGCCATGCAGTTCTCAGAAAAGTCCTCTCTCGACTCACATTCCCCGCGCCTTACACGGTCCATAACAATCTAGCAACTTACCTAATTAGTCAGCTAAGCCGCAACCATATTTGGCCTTGTGGTGGCACTGTTTTCCTGGCATGTGCTGGCATGAACCGGTACTTAGATCTACAGCAAGTAAACCATCATCTCATTCTACCACTTTCACGAACCAAGCTTGCCTAGATCTCCCCCGATTCATATTCATTATCAACATCAAGTTCATATTATCATTGTTCATATGAGTGCAGTAGCTAGACACATCCTATCTCGCTTCCCATATCCCGTGGACTCAGCGAAGCAAAAAGCAAAAACGACCATACCCGACTCATCAACTTTACCAGCGACAAGGGTGGTTAACAAAACTAGTAAACCTCTATGAAAAGGTTTCCCATCAAGTTGACTCAACCATACACAGTTTTCGCAAACAAAACAGTTCCAAAAACATAGAATCAATATGGTCAAGGGGCACTTGCCTTGTTCCTGTGGCTTTTGTTGCTCAAGGGTCTCGAATTCTTGGTACTGTAGTTCTTCGTAGATAGCTCCCTGAGATTGTCCTTCTACTTACGATCACGCACATACAAAATTTACAGTAATCAAACATCATGCACAATCCTTACTCAAGATGCAATGGTGCATTTGCATGCTAATCCTATGGTGCTGTTTTTATTAGATCCGTTTGTACGTGTTCTTGCATGTTTTAATGGATTGCATGGGGTTTTTATGATAAACAAAGGTGTAAAGATCATATATGGTCGCGGTGATGATCTTGACTTTAGATCAATTCTACCGTTAAAATCCGATCAACACGTGACCTGTCCATATGAAAGGGCTTCTGTTCGAAGGGATCGAAGAAACAGATGCAAAGAAAACCGCAATGCGTCGTAAGGTAGTAACAATGACCTACCACACTTCTCCTCAGTGTCGGGCCTTCCCCCTAGCAATGGCAGCGAACAGTGCGTCGGCTCTCTTCCGGCAATGGCGAGCGTGTCGGGGCTCGTCGGCGGTCTCAACAGTGGTTGAACTCTGGTGAAGGGGTTAGCTCGGCGAGTTGGGGGTTAGGGCCTCTAAGTTGTCGGCTTGGGAAGGTGTTACGACCAAGGCGTGTTTCGGGTTCTATTTATAACCAGAAAAAGAAGAGTCCTACTCCGATTAGATTTCAAATAAGAGTCCTATTCAAATTGTTTTGGATATTAACAACTTATCTCCAATCGATTTGGTTGCAGTATTCAACGTGGAATAATTCGTGTCGGTTTCCTCAGTACCAGGCACTCGCGCACAGGGGAAAACCGCTTAAGAATCTCGTCCTTCCACAGGGATAAGCTCCGAAGGCTCCACGTGTCCAACGGAGGCCTGGTCTCCCTTTTCCACAGAGACGAGCTCCGGGTGCGCCGCGTGTCAGGCGGGCGGGACCTCCCTCTTCCTCAGAACCGAGCTCCGCGTGCGCCACGCGTCTGGCGGGCAGGACCTCCCTCTCCCTTAGAGACGAGCTCCGCGTGCGCCACGTGTCTGGTGGGTCGGGACCTCCCCTCTCTCCAGAAGCGAGTTCCGCGTACGCCACGTGTCAGTGCCGGACCTCCCCTCTCTTCGGAGTTGAGCTCCGAGAGTGCCACGTGTCCAGCAGCGTTGGACCTCCCTTCTCATCGGAGGTGGGCTCCGAGAGTGCCACGTGTCCAGCAGCGTCAGACCTCCCTTCTCCTTGGAGATGAGCTCCGAGGTCAACACGTGTCCAACAATGTCTTCCCCTTGGAGGTGAGCTCTGAGGACGACACGTGTCTAGAAGTGTCCGACCTCCCGGAGGCGAGCTCCGAGGGTGACACGTGTCTATCGGGACCGGACCTCACTCCTTCCGCGGGGGTGAGCTCCAAAAGCGACACGTGTCCCGTGGAATTGAGCCTTGCTTCTCCGCAGAGACTAGTTCCGAAGGCAACCCGTGTCCCACGGGGCTAAGCCTCACTTCTCCGCAGAGGCTAGCTCCGGAGGCGACACGCGTCCAGCGGGCCGGACCTCGCCCCTAGCCTGCCACGTGGCCAGTCAGCGGCGGACCTTACCCCCTCTGCAGGGATGAGCTCCGAAGGCGCCACGTGGCTAGCGGGCTATGAGAAGGTTCGACGGTGCTCTCGTTGGATTGGAATTGGCTCTTTTTAGCTATATTTCACCGTCCTATTTCTTTTAAAATGTTTTCTCGATATGAAATATGAATGCATGCATGACTTACGAAGTTGAGGGTATTACAAACCTACCCCCCTTAAACTGAATCTCGCCCTCGAGATTCGATAGAGTGGAGAATAAATGAGGAAATTCTGCCTTGAGGTCTTCCTCACGCTCCCATGTATCTTCGGCTTCCGTGTAATGGCTCCATTGTACCTTGCACCAACGGATCACTTTTGTTCCTCGTGACCCTTTCCTTCACGTCCAAAATTTGGACAGGGTGCTTCACATAGGTCGGATCCTCTTGAAGTTTGAGATCATCCATTAGTACTTGTTCTTCTGGTACCCTTAAACACTTCTTGAGTTAAGATACGTGAAACACGTTATCCACGTCGGAGAGGTGCGTTGGGAGCTCTAGTTGATAGTCTACTTCTCCTCGCTTGCCCAAAATCTTAAATGGTCCGATATAGCGAGGTGCTAACTTGCCTTTGATGTTAAAACGTCGTTGGTCTCGGATAGACGATACCTTAATGTACACGAAGTCTCCTACTTCAAAAGTCAACTTTCTTCGCCTATTGTCCGCATAACCTTTTTGTCATGACTGAGCGCCCTTCAAGTTCTCCAATACCGTTTGGACTTGCTTCTCAGCCTCTTGCAGCACTTCTGGTCCAAACACTTAGTTATCTCCGGTCTCATTCCAAAACAACGGCGTTCTACACCGTCTACCATACAATGCTTCAAAAGGTGACATCTTCAAGCTGGCTTGATAGCTGTTATTGTACGAGAGCTCAGCATACGGCAAGCTCCTATCCCAACTACGCCTATGTTTCAAGGCGCAGGCTCTCAACATGTCCTCCGAAATTTGGTTTGTCCTCTTGGTTTGCCCGTCAGTTTGCGGGTGATAAGCGGAGCTGAAATTTAGCCGTGTACCCATGGCTTCATGCAGCTTCCTCCAGAATCTAGAGGTAAATTGATAATGAGGTCATGCCTAGCATTCACTCATCTTCAAATGAAAATCCACTTGATATAGCTGGTCCAATTACAAGGAGTAGAGCTAAACAATTGCAGAAGGAAATTCATTCTCAGGTGAACGCTAACCTTATGTTTAATAATCACATGTTGAATGAGCCTATGCTTTTGAGTTCTTGTTTCAATGTCCTTAGGAATAATGAAGTGTATGAACCAGCATGGGATCAAGATGGATTCAAACCTCTAGACATCTGAACCGAGAAGCCTATGGTGTGCATGAATAAAATGGTGGTTCATCACCTTAGCATGGGAATGCAACCAGAAGCTAGATGATTGACACATGGTACGAATTCCAAGCATCACTGCGGACAGAATACAAGGAGTTAGACGGTGTTCTATAAGTGGATGGAAGCGTCTTCAAGTCTACTTTACAGCTCATCAAACGGTTCATTATTTAGATGTATTAATAAGGAGTTATGCTCATTTTAGTAACTGCTGCCAGGAGCTGAAAAGACGCGCGAACCAGCCACGAAATCCACTAGAGCATGCGCATGCAGCTATTTACTCAAAGCTGAACGCCCCTATCTCTATATATATCTTGTACTAGACAATGAAAAGGGAGATCTTATTTTTATTGAATTCAGAATACACAAACTCGTGGAGTTTTGTTTATGTGTGAGTCTTGAGAGACTTGCAATATTTGTTATTTCGATTCCTGAGGGAGTTGTAGAACGCCGAACTGCGGTTCACCCAGTTCGTGCCTTTACGTCTATAGGGCGTGATTACTTGGGCTGTTTCATCGATGTGCGGAAGGGTGATTGTCTCGGTAGTTCGTCGCGTGGATAGCCTCGCGGTGCGCTGCCTCTTCACCAGGTCATGCAGCGACAATTTATCAAGTTCGTAGATCCTACGAGAAGATCGGGCCACAACAACTTGTTACACGTGCTGCCTAGTCACGTGCATATCATCTGGTATCACAGCCTCCGTTTCCTCAGTAGGATTATTCTTGCTTTTGGTAGCATAGATTTTTATATACCTACTGTCCACTAATAGCCAAAAAGAAAACCTACAGCCCAAATTCATACGTGCTACTGATTTTGTAGTTTGCTTTATCGAGTTTTAATCCTTTAAGATTTGTCTAGTTGCTGAATTTTTTTTCTTTTCCACATCGCTCTAGTTGTTATCTTTGTTCTAATCATCAAATCGCTTGCTGTATATACCCACCCATCCTACCCTTGTTTTCTATCTGCCACAAATTCCCCACCCGAGTTTCTTGTTTTTGTGCTGCACCAGCCATCTTAGTTGATCCTTATGCGCCCCTTTAGTTGCAAGTTGTGCTGCACTTGTCACAAAGTTAAAAGAAAACATGTATATGTGTCCAAAGAAAGACTGAAAAAACGGGTGGAAAGAAGAAATAAAATAGAATTGTGTTCAGCACATCCAAAGGGGTTTGGGCAACAATAAGTTTTGGTTGATGCATTTGGTGTTCATCTATCCACTTCCTACATCTTGTTTCTACATCTTTGTGCATCTTTTCCTTTATATTCAGCAACTTAGACTTGTTTTTTTGGATTATTATTCGGTTTTGCATCACTACATTTTTCAGCGCATTCCATTTACATATTACCCCACCAAGCTCCACTTAAAACGCACCGTGAGTTGTTCTACCGTCGTCGCTATTACAATCACTCTTCCACTACAAATTGCAGCCCGGTTCTTACTCTTTTCAGTGAGAGAAAGAACTTGTTTTGTCAGTGGTGAGGGAGTGATTCCACATATATTTTGTCCTATTATTTTCTTCCTTTGTTACTAACATGGCAGGAAATGAAGATTCCCCTTCTCACACTATTTTTGGTCAAGAAATTCAGGAAATACGTGCACAAATGCAACAATTGATGCAGAGGATGCAAGTGCTTCAATGATCACTACAACAGCAACACGGGGAGCATCCACCTCATGATGATGAACACATTGAGGATGATGATCAACATGCTGGTGGCGGTGGTGGTGGTCGTAGCCGAAAATTCGCTGCTGGTTTTGATAACTTTGCATGTGGCCGTGGCCGAGGATTTGCTGCTGGTTTTGGTCGTGCACGATGTGTTCCTGTTGGGCATCCTCCTGATTTTGATGCTGAAACATTTTCAAATTATAGTGCTGAACATGGAGGTGATCCTTATGGACGCCATGGTGCATATGATGATCATGGTGGTGACAACTTTGGCCGTTTTGGAGCCCGTGGTCGTTATGGTGATCACCGTCGATGTCATCATGAACGACGTCATAATGATGATGGTTTGGACAAGGTTAAAGTGTCCATTCCTCCATTTAGCGGCAAGGAGAATGCTGATGATTACTTTGAATGGGAAACCAAAGTGGAGCAACTATTTGATTTGTATGAATACCCTGCTGAAAAGAAGGCAAAGCTTGCAGCCATTGAGTTTAAAGGCTATGCCATAACTTGGTGGAATCAGGTCCGTACTGAATATCAAAGAGTTGGGCATATTCGTATAACTTGGGAAGACATGAAGAGGGAAATGTGGCGTCGTTTTGTTCCTGCATATTATTCTCGTGACCTACATTTGAAACTGAAACGTCTTGTACAAGGTACTCGTACTGTTGATGAATATTTTCAAGAATTGGAAATGTGTTTACTTCGTACAGAGATAACTGAAGATGAGGAATCCACAATGGCCCGGTTTATGGTTGGCCTCAATAAATCCATTGCTGATAAAATGGATATGACAAATTACACTTGTCTCACTGAGTTGGTTCATTTTGCAAAGAGAGTTGAACGGCAAGTTGCTACGTCTTACAAATACAATGCTTCATGGCGTCATTCCCAACAGAAAGGGGATGTCACTCCTCAATTCCAGCAGCAAGGAGCTGCAACGCCCAAATCCTCATCGCGTGGAACAAATAGACCCATTCCACCTTCTTCCAAACAATTGGATGCGAAAGGTAAAGCTGTGAGTTCAAATCAGCCCACTTCTTCTACTGCAACCACCCAACGCAAGACAAGCAAGATTGAGTATTTTAAGTGTGGTGGTCATGGGCATAAACAAGCTGAATGTCTCAATCGTCGTACTATTATTGCCCTTGCTGATGGTTCTTATGATCCACAAAGTGAAGAGGAGGACGAGTTTACCAATGTCTTTGCAGATTTTAATCTTGACACTTGTGAGTATTCAGCAGAGGATGGTACATTTGAGCTAGGTCTGAATTATTTAGCGATTCAACCTATTCCAACTTTTGTTCCCAATGACATGTTATAAGATGTTATTTCTTCATCTTCTGATGAGATTACTAGTGTTGATTTTTATGAGTTGCTTGCTGATTTTCTTGCTTTCGAGCCTTCTACAATGAATACACCATCTCCTTCTTTGGTGGTTAGGAGAGTTCTTGCCACTCAGTTTGTTGCAGCTGAAAAAGGACAACGGCATAATTTATTTTAGTCCTGATGCAAAGTGCAAGGCCAAGTGTGCCGTTTCATCATAGATGGTGGGAGCTGCAATAATATTGTTAGTGCTTTGTTAGTTGAGAAGCTTGGTTTGCAGCCACGTCGCCATCCACATCCGTACCATATGCAATGGCTGAATAATTCCGAGACAGTTAAGGTTTCACCCATGATTCGTTTGTCATTTTCCATTGGTGGTTATCATGGAGAGGTGGATTGTGATATTGTCCCCATGCAAGCATGCCATTTGCTGCTTGGTCGGCCCTGGCAATTTGATGTGGACTCGATGCATTTTAGACGGTCTAACAAATACACTTTCATTCACAATGACAAGAAGGTGGTTCTTGTTCCATTATCTCCAGAGGAGATACATAGTTCAGATATGGCTCACAAGAAAAGAGAGGAATCAGACAAAAGAAAATTGAGCGAGACCCTCAACCCAAGTAAGTGAGAGAATTCTAACCCATCCAGCCACATAAAGCCTCATGCCAATCCTAAACAGCCACGCCACACTGAGTGTCTCTTTGTGAGCAAGAGTGATTTGAGAGAAGTGAGAGACACCACAGCCCCATTATTTGTGCTCTTGCACAAGGAGGTCCTACTTTCAACTCACGATTTACCTTTATAGCTGCCTAGTGTTGTTCTTGATCTCTTACATGACTTTGAAGATGTTTTTCCCGATGAGATACCAGCTGGACTTCCTCCACTCCGTGGAATTGAGCATCAAATTGATTTGGTACCAGGTGCTTCGCTTCCAAATCGTCCAACCTACCGCACCAATACTTAAAAAAACAAAGGAAATTCAGGGACAGGTAAAAGAGCTTTTGGACAAAGGGTATGTTCGTGAATCCTTATCACCATGTGCAGTTCCCGTTCTTTTATTCCCAAAAAAAAGATGGCTCTTGGCGTATGTGTGTTGATTGTCGTACTATCAATGCTATAACTGTTTGATATCGCCATCCCATTCCACGACTTGATGACATGTTAGATGAATGGAGTGGTTCTATCATTTTCACCAAGATAGATTTGCGTAGTGGTTATCATCAAATCCGCATGAAACTTGGTGATGAATGGAAAACAGCGTTTAAAACTAAATTTGGTCTCTATGAATGGCTTGTGATGCCATTTGGCTTGACAAGTGATCCTTCAACTTTTATGCGCTTAATGAATCATGTTTTACGAAGTTTCATTGGCAAGTTTGTAGTTGTTTGTTTTGATTATATTCTGATCTATAGCAAATCATTAGATAAACATCTTTATCATATCCGTCAAGTACTTGCTGTTTTGAGGGGAGAGAAATTGTATGGCAACATTGCTAAGTGCACCTTTTGCACAGACCGTGTTGTTTTCCTTGGCTTTGTTGTTTCTGCAAATGGTATTCAGGTTGATGAAGAGAAGCTTAAAGCAATAAAGGATTGGCCTACACCGGTAAATGTGAGCCAAGTTCGAAGCTTTCATGGTCTTCAAAGTTTCTGTAGGCGTTTTGTCAAAGATTTCAGCACTCTCGCTGCACCACTTAACAATCTCACAAAGAAGGATGTTCTATTCAAATGGGGACATGACGAAGACCAAGCATTTCAAACGCTGAAAACAAAGCTTTGTGAAGCACCGCTGCTGCAACTTCCTACTTTTGGTAAGACATTTGAGATCGAATGTGATACAAGTGGTATTGGCATAGGAGCTGTACTGCTGCAAAAAGGTAAACCTGTTGCCTACTTTTCTGAAATGCTAAATGGTCCACATCTGAATTACTCAGTTTATGACAAGGAGCTTTATGCGTTAGTTCGCGTTTTGGAAGTTTGGCAACATTACTTGTTACCTAAAGAATTTGTAATTTATTCTGATTATGAAGCTTTGAAATATCTTAAAAGTCAAGGCAAGCTAAACCATCGACATGCTAAATGGGTTGAGTTCATTAAAATGTTTCCCTATGTTGTCAAACATAAGCGTGGTAAAGATAACATTGTTGCCGATGCATTGTCTAGAAGATGTGCGTTGATTATACAACTAGACATAAAAGTGCTTGGTTTGGAATCCATTAAAACACTTTATGCTGCTGATGCTGATTTTAAAGAACCTTTCTCTGGTTGCATTGATGGAAAAGGTTAGGATAAATATTATACGCATGATGGCTTCTTGTTTTGGACTAACAAAATATGCATTCCAGCTTGCTTGATTCGTCAAGTTCTTTTGCAGGAAGCACATGCAGGTGGACTAGCTGGTCATTTTGGTGTCAAAAAGATATTGGACATGCTCTCTGATCATTTCTTTTGACCACATATGCGACGTGATGTCCAGCGGCATGTTGGGTGCTGCATCGTTTGCTTGAAAGCTAAGTCCCGCCTCAATCCCCATGGTTTATATACTCCATTACCTATTCCACATGTACCCTGGGAAGATATATCTATGGACTTTGTTCTGGGGTTACCTCGGTGTCAGAGGGGGAGGGATTCTATTTTTGTTGTTGTAGATCGTTTTTCTAAAATGACATATTTTATCCCCTGTCATAAGAGCGATGATGCTTCACACGTTGCTGATTTGTTTTTCAGCGAGATTGTTCGTTTACATGGAGTTCCAAAAACTATTGTTTCAGACTGGGATACTAAATTTCTCAGGTACTTTTGGAAGACATTATGGGCTAAGCTTGGCACAAAGTTTTTATTTTCAACCACTTGTCATCCACAAACGGATGACCAAACTGAAGTTGTCAACCATATATTGTCAACCATGTTGCGTGCTATGTTGAAAAAGAATTTGAAGCTCTGGGAAGACTGCCTTCCACATGTTGAATTTGCTTATAACAGGGCAGTCCATTCCACAACAAACTCTTGTCCATTTGAAATAGTTTATGGGTTTAAACCACATACTCCCATGGATCTTTTTCCTTTACCATTACAGGAACAAGTTAACTTGGATGCCACAAAAAGATCAGACTTTATCAAGCGGTTACATGCGGAGACAAGAAAGAATATTGAGAAGAAATCAGCACAATATGCAAAGCAAGCAAACAAAGGTAAGAAGAAGGTTACATTTCAGCCAGGAGATCTTGTATGGTTGCATCTACGAAAGGATCGCTTTCCCCAACAGCGTAAGAGTAAGTTATCTCCTCGGGGTGATGTTCCATTCAAGGTTCTCCAAAAGATAAACGATAATGCTTACAAAATTGTGCTGCCACCTGAATATTCCAATGTGAGTACAACATTCAATGTCAAAGACTTGCTTCCATTTGTTGGTGAGCCTGAGTCGAGGACGACTCCTTTTCAAGAGGGTGAGGCTAATGAGGTCATGCCTAGCATTCGCTCATATTCAAATGAAAATCCACTTCATATAGCTGGTCCAATTACAAGGAGTAGAGCTAAATAATTACAGAAGGAAATTCCTTCTCAGGTGAACGCTAACCTTATGTTTAATAATCAGTCTATGTTGAATGAGCCTATGATTTTAAGTTCTTGTTTCAATGTCCTTAAGAATGATGAAGTGTATGAACCAGCATGGGATCAAGATGGATTCAAAGCTCTAGACATCTGAACCGAGAAGCCTATGGTGTGCATGAATAAAATGGTGGTTCATCACCTTAGCATGGGAATGCAACCAGAAGCTAGAGGACTGACACATGGTACGAATTCCAAGCATCACTGCAGACAGAATACAAGGAGTTAGACGGTGTTCTATAAGTGGATGGAACCGTCTTCAAGTCTACTTTACAGCCCATCAAACGGTTCATTATTTGGATGTATTAATAAGGAGTTATGCTCATTTTAGTAACTGCTGCCAGGAGCTGAAAAGACGCGCGAACCAGCCACGAAATCCACTAGAGCATGCGCATGCAGCCATTTACTCAAAGCTGAACGCCCCTATCTCTATATATATCTTGTACTAGACAATGAAAAGGGAGATCTTATTTTTATTGAATTCAGAATACACAAACTCGTGGAGTTTTGTTTATGTGTGAGTCTTGAGAGACTTGCAATATTTGTTATTTCGATTCCTGAGGGAGTTGTATAACGCCGAACTGCGGTTCACCCAGTTCATGCCTTTACGTCTATAGGGCGTGATTGCGTGGGCTGTTTCGTCGATACGTGGAAGGGTGATTGTCTCGGTAGTTTGTCGCGTGGACAGCCTCGCGGTGCGCTGCCTCTTCACCAGGTCACACAGCGACAATTTATCAAGTTCGCAGATCCTACGAGAAGATCGGGCCACAACAACTTGTTACACGTGCTGCCTAGGCGCGTGCATATCAACTGAGAATCCCGATCTGAAACTATCCACTTTGGGACTCCATGGCGACACACGATTTGCTCCATATATGGCTCGGCTAGTTGTGCAATGTTGCACATGGTTTTAACAGGAAGGAATGAGCTTTTTTGGTCAATCGGTCTATAATAACCCAGATGGAGTCGTAACCCAACTGAGTACGTGGCAATCCAACGATGAAATCCATGTTGATGTCTTCCCACTTCCACTCGGGTACTTTCAATGGTTGTGTTCGGCCTTCACCCGTAGACAAGTGTCGCATAAGGCAACATACTCAGCTATGTTTCTTTTCATACCATTCCACCAATAGCAAATTTTCAGGTCCTTGTACATCTTTGTACTGCCGGGATGTATGGAATAAGGTGAGTACATATCTCTCTTAACATCGTGTCGTGGATGTGCTTCACGTTAGGCACACAAATCCTTTTTCCTAGCCAAAGCGTACCCTTCTCATCTTTCTTGAAGTCCTTTTTTATGCCTTGTCAGATTCTTTCCTTGATCTCTTTGATCCCCTCATCCGTTACTTGGTGTGACGCCTGGTCCTATGAAAACAGGTTTGAACTAATGCATATGTGTATCCAGGATGTTCATCACACATACACATATATTTCACAAACTGAATTCAGAATATAACCACGAACAGATAGGGCTCAAGTACTTTATTACAATGTCTCATGAATCCCTGTCTTATTCTAGCAGCGGAAGTCTCTATCTAATTCTAGCAGCGGAAGTCTCTAACGATAGCGGAAGCAAACTAAGCAGCAGCGGCTTCATCTCCATCCCCACACGCAAGTCGACGGTAGATTGCACGCCTAATACTCCACATGATCTTCAAAGTACTCCTCCCCTGTTGCTGATGTTTGTATGATAATGCAAGGGTGAGTACATGTCATACTCAGCAAGTGCGGGAAGTATGACATGTAGCTTTCAATCAAGGTAGGAATAAAAAGGCTCATTACAGAAAAGCAAAGTTTATTTCACAAACATGATAAAAAGAACAACTATCTTTAAGTGAATTTAATCCTAACATGTATCTGATTAAACCAGTAACATACCTTCATCATGATTCTTCACTTTTTATGTCTCATCCAGACATTTATCTTTCTCAACTTCCATATCATATTCATGATAACCATCTCATGATCATATCCATAACCATCTCACATTCATATTTCCAAAACCATCTCATGTTCAAGACTCAACAGTCCCGAAACCATTCTTATTACCAAGACTCAATAGTCCTAAAACTAATACCAAAGACCAAACCATAACCATACCAGTACACATCCATCCCAAATACCATCCCATCTAATCATGTGAGTTGGTCAGACGCTTGTGACCGGAAGCACGGCTATTATGATAGTTTTACACTCTGCAGAGGTGGCACCACTTTACCCACAAGTTTGTGATTTCGTCACCCATCGGCGACTGCGGAACCTCCATTATACCAGTACACAACCGTCGGTATATGGCCAAGAGATCATAAAATAACCTTTACAAAGGGGCTACTAGATGTATGGACTCACTAAGGTTTCACCAGCAAGTTTGAATCACCATTCTCCCACCTACGGGCCCCCTCTTGTGCCATACAGTTCCTAGTGCAGTCCTCTCTAGACTCTCATTCCCCGCGCCTTCCACGGTCCATAACAATCTAGCAACTTACCTAATTAGTTAGCTAAGCCGCACCCATATTGGCCTTGTGGTGGCACTTTTTTTCCTGGCATGACTGGCATGAACCGGTCCTTAGATCTACGGCAAGTAAACCACCATCTCATTCTACCACATCCACGAACCAAGCTTGCCTAGATCTCCCCCGATTCATGTTAATTATCATCATCAAGTTCTTATTATCATTGTTCATATGAGTGCAGTAGCTAGACACATTCTATCTCGCTTCCTATATCCCGTGGACTCAGCGAAGCAAAAAGCAAAAACGACCATACCTGACTCATCAACTTCCCCGGCGACAAGGGTGGTTAACAAAACTAGTAAACTCCTATAAAAGGGTTTCCCATCAAGTTGACTCAAACATTCACAGTTTTGGCAAACAAAACAGTTTTAAACATGGGATCAATATGGTCAACATGCATTTGCCTTGTTCCTGTGGTTTTTGTTGCTCACGGATCTTGAATTATCGATGCTGTAGTCCTTCGTAGATAGCTCCCTGAGCTTGTTCTTCTACTCACGATCACACACATACAAGATTTACAGCAATCAAACATCATGCACAAACTTTACTCAAGATGCAATGGTGCATATGCATGTTAATCCTATGATGTTGTTTCATTAATTCAGTTGGTACGTGTTCTTGCATGTTTTAATGGTTTTGCATGGTGTTTTACGATGAACAAAGGTGTAAGGATCAAGTGTGGACGTGGTGATGATCTTGACTCAAAATCTAGATCAATCTGATCAACATGTGATTTATCCACACGAAAAAGTTTCTATTCGAAGAGATCGAAGAAACAGATGCAAAGAAACCGCGATGTTGAAGACCTACCTCACTTCTCGTTGGTGTCGGGGCCTTCCTCTTCGCAATACAGATCGTCGGCTCTCTTCTGACGACGGCGAGCGTGTCAGGCTCGTCGGCGGTCTCACCGGTGGCTGAACTCCGGCGAAGGGGTTAACTCAGCGAGTTGGGGGCTAGGGCCTCTAAGTCCTCGACTTGGGAAATAGGTGTTACGGCCAAGGGGTGTTTAGGATTCTATTTATAACCAGAAAAAGAAGAGTCCTACTCCGATTGGATTTCAAATAAAAGTCCTATTTGATTTGTGTTTGGATCTTAAAAACTTATCTCCAATTGATTTGGTGTGGTAGCAACGTGGAATTAGTGTTGGTTTCCTCAGTACCGGGTATTCCCGCGCGTACAGGAGAAAAACCGCTTAAGGATCTTGTTCTTCCACAGGGATAATCTCCGGAGGCTCCATGTGTCCAGCGGGGGCCGGGCTCCCCTTTTTCTCAGAGGCGAGCTTCGGTTGTGCCGTGTGTCAGGCGGGCGGGACCTCCCTCTCTATAGAGACGAGCTCCGCGTGCGCCATATGTCTGGTGGGTCGGGACCTTCCCTCTCTCCAGAGGCGAGTTCCGCGTACGCCACGTGTCAGTGCCGGACCTCCCCTCTCTTTGGAGGTGAGCTCCGAGAGTGCCACGTGTCAGTGTCGGACCTCCCCTCTCATCAGAGGTGAGCTCTGAGAATGCCACATGTCAAGCAGCGTCGAACCTCCCTTCTGCTCGGAGATGAGCTCTGAGGTCGACACGTGTGAGGCAATGTCTTCTCCTCGGTGAGCTCCGAGGACGACACGTGTCCAACAGCGTCGGACCTCCCTTCTCCTCGGAGGTGAGCTCCGAGGATGACACGTGTCTAGCAGGACCGGACCTCTCGGAGGCGAGCTCCGAGGGTGACACGTGTCCATCGGGACGGGACCTCACTCCCTCCGCAGGGGTGAGCTCCGAGAGTGACACGTGTCCCACGGGGTTGAGCCTTGCTTCTCAGCAGAGGCTAGCTCCGGTGGCAACACGTGTCCCGCGGGGCTGGACCTCGCTTTTCCGCAGTGACAAGCCCCGGAGGCAACGCGTGTCCAGCGGGCCGGACCTCGCCCCCTTCCGTAGAGGCGAGCTCCTAGCCTGCCACGTAGCCAGCAGTGCCGAACCTCACCCCTTTTGCAGGGATGAGCTCCGAAGGCGCCAGGTGGCCAGCGGGCCGTAGGAAGTGTCGACGGCGCTCTCGGTGGTTTGGAATTGACTCTTTTTAGCTATCTTTCACCGTTCTACTTCCTTTAAAATGTTTTGTCTATATGAAATATGAATGCATGCATGAATTACGAAGTTGAGGGTGTTACACTTGGCCATCTCTTATCTCTTGTTCCAGCGAAGAATAGAGTTCCATCACTTCCGTCTTGTTCAAGAACCCGAGATGTAACCGTTCAAACTCCTTGCGCAGCTTGGGCGGTAGCTCCCGAACCGTGAGTAGGTGACATGCTCCCATTCGGCTCAATGCATCAGATACTACATTGGCCTTTCCGCGGTGATAGTTGATTCTAACATCATAATCCTTGATGAGTTCCAACAATCTATGTTGCCTCAAATTCAAATCCGTTTGGGTGAATATGTACTTGAGGCTTCTGTGATCCATATAGATCTCACATAGGTGGCCAAGGATATGTCTCCAAATCTTCAACGCATGTACCACGGCTGCTAGTTCCAGGTCATGTGTGGGGTAATTCAACTCGTGTTTCTCTAGTTGTCTTGATGCATAGGCTACCACTTGTCCTTCTTGCATGAGCACACATCCAAATCCTTGTCTTGATGAGTCACAATATATGTCGAAGCTCTTGCTTACGTCCGGCAATACAGAAACTGGCGCTGTGGTTAGCCTTTTCTTGAGCTCCTCAAAGCTTTCTTGGCACGCTGGTGTCCATTGGAATGCTTTTCCCTTTATTAGTAACTCCGTCATAGGCTTCTCTATTTTGGAGAAGTCCTTGATGAACCGTCAGTAGTATCTAGCCATCCCAAGAAAACTCCGAATATCTCTCACGTTTTGCGGTTGGTTCCACTTCAGAACATCTCCCACTTTTCCGGGATCAACCGATACTCCTTCCTCGGAGATGATGTGGCCTAGGAACGATATCTCCTTTAGCCAAAATTAACACTTGCTGAGCTTGCCATACAATTGATGCTCACGCAGCTTCTACAATGTTAATCTCAAATGCTCTTCATGTTCTTCCTCGCTTTTTGAATACACCATGATGTCGTCGATGAAAACTACGACGAACTTGTCCAAGTACTCCATGAAGATCTTATTCATGAGGTACATGAAATATGCGGGTGCATTCATGAACCCAAAAGACATAACGGTATATTCATATGAACCATACCGTGTTCGAAAGATAGTCTTGGGTATATCGGAGGGTTTAATCTTCAGCTCGAAGTATCCCGATCGAAGATCAATCTTGGAGAAAACTCGGGCACCTTTCATTTGGTCGAACAGGTCCTCTATTCGTGGCAGGGGGTATTTGTTCTTGATTGTCACCTCATTGAGAGACCTATAATTCACGCACATCCTTTGGGTCCCATCCTTCTTGTCCACGAAGAGCACGGGGGCTTCCCACGGTGATGAGCTTGGGCAAATAAAACCCTTTTCTAGCTGCTCCTGGATTTGCTTCTCAAGCTCCACTAGTTCATTAACGGGCATCCTATATGGCTTCTTCGCTATATGTGCAGTTCCAGGTACCAAATCAATGGCAAACTCAATGTTCCGGTCAGGTGGCATACCTAGAAGTTCTTCCGGGAACACGTCTGAGAATTCTTGAACCACCGGAATGCTTTCCAAGGTTGCTTCTTCGACGTGGTTCAGCATTGCCTTCTCGGTTGCCGGTTGGGCTGACTCAAATTCAATACGAATTCCGTGTTTGTTTGTCATCTGCATGCTCCTCTCAGCACATTGGATTATACCGTTGTGCTTGCTTAACCAACCCATTTCGAGTATTATGTCAAGCCCTTGGGAATCCAAGACAATGAGGTTGGCAAGAAAGTCTACCCCTTATTTTAAGGTTTACTTCCGGACATACTATATTAGTCCTCATCTCTCCACCGGGAGAGTTAACCAACATAGTATATTTCATGTGCGATATGGGTAGATTATACTTGGCCACATACAGTGGCTGGGTTGAAGTTGGCAAGGAACATACCAATCACGACATCCTCAGCCTGTTGTGCTTCTTCAGCGGAGATATGATTCACGTTGCCACGAGCATAGTTCTGCTGTCCACGGTTGCCTTGATTAGCTCCTCCGTTTGGCCGTGGGTTCTGCTTGGGCACATTGCTTGGCTGTCCAAGACCTTTCCTCGGGCACTGACTTACAAAGTGTCCCGTCTCTCCGCATGCAAAGCATGACTTGTTGCCCAAGACAGCAGGGACGTTGGGGCGAGGGTGGTTTTGAGCATAAGCGCCCATGTTGGGTCGGGCCGCAGGGGGCAAATTCACACGAGGTGCTTGCATAACAGGACGTTGCTGCGGTGGTTGATTAGGGCGAAAAGTCAAAGTGGACGAGCCATACTGCGGTGCAGCTGGGGGCATAAAACGGGGACGTATATTGCTCTCTTGTGGCTGGTATAGCATCTTTCTCTTGCCCTCTTGCTCAATCTCTCGGATCTTGCTCTCAACTATTATAGCTTTGTCAACCAGCTTCTAGAAGTTTGCATAGTCATTGTTGAGAAGCTGAATTGGATCTCATTGTTCAACCCTCTCATAAACAAGTATTGCTTCCTTTGATCCGAGTTGACATCCTCGGGGGCATACCTTGACAGTTGCGTGAACTTTTCGAGGTACTCATTCACGCTCTTCTTTCCTTGGCGGAGACCTTCAAACTCTTTCCTTTATAGCATCATGACTCCAGCAGGGACGTAATGAGAGCGGAAACTCTCTTTGAACTCAGTTCAAGTAATAGTCTCCTGGTTGACATGAGCATTGCATAGAGCGTCCCACCAGTCAGCGGCTGCTCCCATAAGTTGGTGCGATGCGAAGAGAACTTTCTCTCGCTCATTGCACTGAACAATGGCAAGCTTCTTCTCCATGGATTTTAACCAATCATCGACCTGTATGGGATCATTAGCTTGTGCAAAAGTAGGCAGTCGAGTCCTCATGAACTCTCCCAATCTGTTGTGAGCCGGCGGTGGTGGCGGTGGTGGTGGTGGTGGTGCAGGAACAGGGTTAGGATTATTATGATTGTTGTGGGACGTCTCAAAACGTTGTCCATATCCACACGTAAGTAGAAAGAGGTGTGAGATGATTTGTCACTTGTTCACATCCTCATATGGGCTAATATATATATAGTCCAACTCACCTTGATGCATATAGTTGAGGGAATCTAGCTAAACTTTCTAATCTTCTATTCTATTTCGATCTCTCTCACAGATGGTGAGAGGAAACGCCGGCCGAAGGAATGTTTGTGACAACAAAGAGGATGGTCACGATGAAGTTCCTGTTAACCCCGGAGCTGGCGAGAACCACCTGGAACGGTTGATGGAAATGCAGAACCAACTTATGCAAACTATGATCCAAACTTTGGGTCAATTGCAGGCCAACAACAACAACTCTATTCCGGCACCACCGCCACCACCACCACCGGCTCATAACAGATTGGGAGAGTTCATGAGGACTCGACCACCCACCTTCGCTTAAGCTAACGACCCCCATGGAGGCCGACGACTGGTTGAAATCCATGGAGAAGAAGCTTGCCATAGTGCAGTGCAATGACCGAGAGAAGGTTCTCTTTGCGTCGCACCAACTTATGGGAGCTACCGCTGACTGGTGGGATGCCCTAAGCAACGCTCATGTCGACCCAGAGACGATCACTTGGACTGAGTTCAAGGAGAGTTTCCGCTCTCATTACATCCCTGCTGGTGTAATGATGCTCAAGAGACACGAGTTTGAAGGTCTCCGCCAAGGACAGAGAAGTGTGAATGAGTATCTCAACAAGTTCACACAACTGTCCCGGTATACCCCCGAAGATGTCAACTCAGACCAGAGGAAACAATACCTGTTCATGAGTGGGTTGAACAATGAGATTCAGGTTCAGCTCCTCAACAATGATTACGCAAGCTTTCAGAAGCTGGTTGACAAGGCTATAGTGGTTGAAAGCAAGATCCGAGAGATCGAGCGAGAGTGCAAGAGGAAGATGCCCTACCAGCCTCAAGGGAGCAACGTACGACCTCGGTACATGCCCCCGGCCGCACCGCAGTATGGATCGACCACTCCTGCATATCGCCCTAGTCAGCCACCACAGCAACGACCCGTTGCACCAGCACCTCGTGTGCCCATGCCTCCTGTGCCCCCACCTAACGTGGGAGCTCCTGTTCAAAACCCCCGCCCCAACGTACCTGCTGCCGTAGGCAACAGGGCATTCTTTGCATGTGGGGAAACAGGACACTTCGCGAACCAGTGCCCAAGGAGAGGTCCTGGACAGCAAGGCAACGTGCCCAAACAGAACCCGCGACTGAACGAAGGGGACAATCAAGGAAACCATGGACAGCTGAACTAAGCTCGCGGCAACGTGAACCATGTCTCTGCTGAGGAAGCGCAACAGGCTGAGGACGTCATAATTAGTATGTTCCTTGCCAACTCCAACCCAGCCACCATCTTATTTGATTCTGGAGCATCACAATCCTTCATATCATCTAAGTATGTTGCCAAGCATAATCTACCCATATCCCACCTAAAATGTGCTATGTTAGTTAATTCTCCCGGTGGAGAAATGAGGACTAATATAGTATGTCCAAAAATAAGCCTTAAAATAAGGGGGGTAGACTTCCTTGCCAACCTCATTGTATTGGATTCCCAAGGGCTTGACATAATACTCGGAATGGATTGGTTAAGCAAGCACAATGGGGTAATCCAATGTGCTGAAAGGAGCGTGCAGTTGACAAATAAGCACGATATTCGTGTCGAGTTTGAGTCAGCCCAACCAACAACCAAAAAGGCAATCTTGAACCACGTTGAAGGAGCAACATTGGACAGCATTCCAGTGGTTCAAGAATTGTCGGACGTGTTTCCAGAGGAGCTTCCAGGTATGCCCCCTGATCGGGACATTGAGTTTGCCATTGATTTGATACCTGGAACTGCACCCATAGCCAAGAGACCCTATAGGATGCCCGTCAATGAGCTCGTATAACTCAAGAAGCAGTCACCACGGAAATCAGAGGACCAGTCACGTTGGATACGTGTCAATCTTGGAGTTCACCTCCGAGAGGTCCGGTTCTATTGAACACATATCGACATCAGAGCTTATCTCCGGTAGGTCCTGCATTGTTTGACACGTGTCTACCTCGGAGCTTGTCTCTGAGGAAAAAGGGAAAGTCCGACGCTACTTGACGCGTGGCACTCACGGAGCTCACCTCCAAAGAGAGGAAGGTACGGAATGGATACGTGGCACACCCAGAGCTACCTCCGGAGAGAGGGAAGGTCGGAATTGACACGTGGTGTGCGCGGAGCCACCTCTGAATAAAGAGGAGGTCCCTGAACGCCAGGATACATGGCGCACGCGGAGCCCACCTCCGAGGGAGAGGGAGGTCTTGCTCGCTTGACACGGCACAACCAGAGTTTGTCTCTGCAGAAAGGAGGAGACCAGGCCCCGGTGGACATTGGAGCTTCCGGAGCTCATCACCGAGGAGGTAACGAGTTCTGGAACGGTTCTTAGATTCTGTACGTGTAGAAATACCAGAACAGAGGAGAAACCGACCCGGATTCCACAATGATACCGCACCAAATCGACTAAATATAAGATTAAGATTCGACGACAATCTGAATAGAACTCTTAAATCAAAGTCCAATCAGATTAGGACTCTTCTATTCCTGATTATAAATAGAACCCAGAACCTCTGGCCAAAACCACGAACTTCTTTTCCAACTCCTGAGCCGACGACTTAGAGCCCTAGCCCCAACTCGCCGAGAAAGCCATCGCCGGAGTTCAGCAAGGAAGATCGCCGGAAGAGAGCCCAACGATCTGAGAAGGACCCGAGACCGAGAAGAACGTAAGGTAGGTCTCCAATACCACCTTACAACATCGTTGTGTTTTCTTTGCATCTGTTCTTCGATTCCTTTCGAACAGAAGCTTTCTCGTGGACAGATCACTCGTTGATCGGGTTGATCTAAAGACAAGGTCATCGCCACGTCCACATTTTGATCCGAAACACCTCTGTTCATCATAAAACCATGCAAGAACGCGTACAAACCAACCTAATAAAACTAAACTGCATTATAGGATAGCATGCATACGCATCATCGCATCTTGTTAAGTTTTGTGCATGATATTGATTGCTGTGAATCTTGTATGTGCGTGATCCTGTATAGCAGGACAAGCTCAGGGAGCTATCTATGACGAGATGCAACAACAAGGTTTCGAGATCCAAAAGCAACTGGAACGGCAAGAACAAGGCAAGTGCTTCTTGACCATATTGATCCTATGTTTTGGGAAAAACTGTTTTGTTTTGCGAAAAGGTATGTGTGCTGAGTCAAACATGATGGGAAACCCTTTTATAGGAGTTTACTAGCTTTGGTTAAAACACCCTTGTCGCCAGCGACGTTTATGAGTCAGGTATGGTTTTTACTTTTATGCTTCGCTGAGTCCATAGGGTTGGAAAACAAGATAGATGTGTCTAGCTAACTGCACTCATAATGATAATAAGAAACTGATGTTGTTAATAAATATGGATCGGAGGGAGATCTAGGCAAGACTGGGTTTGTGAATGAGGTAGCATGAGATGGTGGTTTACTTGCCGTAGATCTAAGGACCGGTTCATACATGCACATGCCAGGATAACAGTGCCACCACAAGGCCAAGTATGGGTGCGGCTTAGCTGAGTAATTAGGAAAGTTGCTAGATTGTTATGGACTGTGGAAGGCACGGGGAATGGGAGTCGAGCGAGGATTGCCCTGGGAACTGCATGGCACAAGACGGGGCCAGTGGGTGGGAGAATTGGAGATTCTAGCCTGTGGGTGAAACCTTAGTGAGTCCATACATCTAGTAGCCCCTTTGTAAAGGCTATTTTGTGATCTCTAGGCCATACACCGACGGTTGTGTACTGGTATAATAGAGGTTCTGCAGTCGCCGACGGGTGACGAAATCACAAACTTGTGGGTAAAGAGGTGCAAACTCTGCAGAGTTCCTAAAACTATCATGATAGCCGAGCTTACGGTCACGAGCGCCTGGCCAACTGCCATGATTAGTTGGGATGATTATTGGATATGGTTAATGGTTATGGTTTGGTTTTGGTTTTGTTTTCGGGACTGTTGAGTCCAGTGATAAAGATGGGTTGCATGACTGTTGAGTCATGGCAACAAGGTTGGTCTCGGTGGGAGACAAAGTTGTTTATGATATGAAATGGTAGCGAATACGGGGTGATATTCGTTAGATGGTAGCGAATACGAGGAGGTATTCGTGAGCAAGAATGAGGTTGATTGATGTCTGGATGGGACATGGAAGGTAATGAACATAATGGAGGTATGATGAGTATTTTAATACATGTTGGGATTACATTCACTTAAAGATGAGTCGTTGTTTTATCGGGCTTTTTGATAATTAACTTTGCTTTCTACAAATGAGCCTTTTATACCTACCTTGTTGTGAGCTTCATATCATATTTTCCCGCACTTGCTGAGTACATCATTGTACTCAAACTTGTATTCTTTCATCATCAGCAACAGGAGAGGATTATTATGAAGATCAATTAGAGCATTAGGCGTGTGATCTGCTCTCAACCTTGCCTGTAGGAGGATGGAGTAGAGATGAAGTCACTGCTGCCTAGAATTGCTTCCGCATTAGTTAAATTGCTTCGGCATTAGTTAGAAGACTTCCGCTGCATAGAAATAAGACTTCTGCTGTGAGCATGAGTCCAAGACTCATGAGATATTATAATAAACTCTGTTATTTGTGGTTGTATATATTTGGAATTCAGTTTGTGGAACATATGTGTATGTGTGATGAACATACTGGGCACACATATGCATTAGTTCTCAGTTCCATGGTTTTCCACAGAATTGAGGGCGTCACACTATCCGGCCGCCCGGGACCCGAGTTTGTGATTGTTTCGAAGCTTCCCAATTTTGACCCAGATGGCAATCCGCGCATGCAAAATCATCTAGTTGCACCATCCGAACGTGTATTCCGTCAAGATCCCGTCCGGTCGCCTGGGACCCGAGTTCGTGATTTACCGACTTTACCAACTTTCTCGATTTTGACCCAGAAGGTCATCCGTGCATGCAAAACCATCAAGTTGCATCATCTCGAAGTGTCTCCATTAAGGTTCCGTCCGGCCGCCTGGGACTCGAGTTCGTGAGTTTTACCGACTTTCTCGACTTTTCTGATTTCAATCCCGATGGCCATCCGCGCATGAAAAACAATCAAGTTGGACCATCCAGACGTGTATTCCGTCAAGGTCCCGTCCGGTCACCTGGGACCCGTTTTCGTGTGTTTTACCAACACTCCTAACTTTCTCGATTTTGACATAGATGGCCATTCGCCCATGCAAAACCATCAAGTTGCATTGTGCAAATGTGTATTCCGCCAAGGTCCCGTCCAGCAGCTCGGGAACCCTGTTTGTGAGTTTTACCGGCTTTTCCGATTTTGACCCAGATGGCCATCGGCGCATGCAAAACTATCAAGTTGCACCGTCCTGACGTGTATTCCATCAAGGTCCCGTCCAGCCCCGGGACCCTAGTTTGTGAGTTACTGACTTTCCTAATTTTAACCTAGATGGCCATCCGCGCATGCAAAACTATCAAGTTGCATCGTCCTGACGTGTATTCCGTTAAGGTCCCGTCCGGCCGCCTGGGACCTTAGTTCGTGAGTTTTATTGACTTTCCCGATTACGACCCAAATGGTCATACACGCATGCAAAACCATCAAGTTGCAACTCTTGACATGTATTCCCTCAAGGTCCCGTCCAGCCGCCCGAGACCCGAGTTCGTGAGTTATACCGACTTTCCCGATTTTGACCCCGATTGCCATCCGCGCATGAAAAACCATAGTGTTGGATAATCCGGATTTGTATTCCCTCAAGGTCCCGTCCGGCCTCTCGGGACCCGAGTTCGTGAGTTTTAACGACTTTCGGGACTTTCTCGGTTTGAACCTAGATGGCATTCCGCACATGCAAAACCATCAAGTTGCACCATCTGAACATGTATTCCGTCAAAGTCCCGTCCGGCTGCAAGGGACCCGAGTTCGTGAGTTTTACCTACTTTTCCGACATTCTTGATTTCGACCCAGATGGCCCTCCACACATGCAAAACCATCTAGTTGCACCTTCCGAACATGTATACTGTCAAGGTTCCGTCTGGCTGCCCGGGACCAGAGTTCGTGAGTTTTACTGACTTTCCCGACTTTCCCGATTTGTACCCAGATGGCCATCAGCGCATGCAAAACCATCAAGTTGCACTGTCCGGACGTGTATTCCATCATGGTCCTATCCGACCGCCCGGGACCCCCGAGTTTGTGAGTGTTCAGGAGCTACCCGATTTTGACCCAGATGGCCATCCGCGCATGCAAAATCATCAAGTTGCACCGTCTGAACTTGTATTCCATCAATGTCCCATCCGATAGCACGGGACTTGAGTTCGTGAGTTTTACAGACTTTCCCGATTTCAACCCAGATGGCCATCCGCGCATGCAAAACCATTCAGTTGCACCATCCGAAACGTGTATTCCGTCAAGGTCCCGTCTGGCCGCTGGTGACCCGAGTTATGGAGTTTTACCGATTTTCCCGATTTTGACTCAGATGGCCATCTGCGCATGCAAAACCTTCTATTTGCACCATCCATACGTGTATTCCCTAAAGGTCCCATCCGGTCGCCCGAGACCCGAGTATGTGAGTTATACTGACTTTCCCGTTTTTGACCCCGATGGCAATCCGCGCATGAAAAACCATCAAGTTGGACCATATGGATGTGTATTTCGTCAAGGTCTCGTCCGGCCTCCCGGGACTCGAGTTCGTAAGTTTTACCAACTTTCCCGACTTTCTCGGTTTTGACCTAGATGGCCATACGTGCTTGCAAAACCATCAAGTTGCACTGTGTGAACGTCTATTCCGTCAAAGTCCCATCCGGCCGTAAGGGACTCGAGTTCGTGAGTTTTACCTTCTTTTCTGACTTTCTCGATTTCGACCCAATGACCCTCCGCGCATGCAAAACTATCAAGTTGACCTTCCGAACGCGCATTCTATCAAGGTTTTGTCTTGCCACCCGGACCCGATTTCGTGAGTTTTACTGAGTTTACCGACTTTCCGAACTGCACGCAGATGTTCATCAGCATATGTAAAACCATCAAGTTGCACACTTCGGACATGTATTCCATCAAGGTCCTATCCGGCCGCCCGGAACCCGAGTTTGTGAGCGTTCCGATGCTTCCCGATTTTGACCTAGATGGTCATCGGCGCATGCAAAACCATCAAATTGCACCATCTGAACTTGTATTCCGTCAAGATCCCATCCAGTCGCCTAGGACCCGAGTTCGTGAATTTTACCGAATTTACCGACTTCCTCGATTTCAACCCAGATGACCATCCGCCGCATGCAAAACCATCATGTTGCACCGCCCGGACGCGTATTCCGTCAAGGTTCCGTCCGGCCAATCAGGACCAAAGTTCGTGAGTTTTACAGACTTTTTACCGATTTAGACCCAGATGGCGATCCGCGCATGCAAAACCATCAAGTTGCACCGTCCGGACGTTTTTGCCGTCATGGTCCTGTCCAGTGGCTCGGGACTCGAGTTTGTGAGTTTTCACGAATTTCCCGATTTTGTTACAGTTTGCCATCTGCGCATGCAGAATCATTAAAATGCACCATCCGTACAAGTATTCCGTCAAGGTCCCGTCCACCCGCTCAAGACCCAAGTTCATGAGTTTTACCGACTTTCACGACGTTCTTGATTTCGACCGAGATGGCAATTCACGCATGCAAAACCATCAAGTTGCACCGTCCTGGCTTGTATTCCATCAAGGTCCCGTCTGGCTCCCCGGGACCCGAGTTTGTGAGTTTTCTCGACTTTTTGATTTCGACCCAGATGGCCTTTCGCGCATGCAAAACCATCAAATGCAACTGCACATGTATTCAGTTAAGGTCCTGTCCGGCCGCCTGGGACCCCAGTTCATGAGTTTTACTGGCTTTCCCAGCTTTCTCAATTATGACCCAGATGACCATCCGCACATGCAAAACTATTCAGTTGCACCATCCGAACGTGTATTCCGTCAAGGTCCCGTGTGGCCGCTGGGGACCCGAGTTATGGGTTTTTACCGACTTTCCCGATTTTGACTCAGATGGCCATCCACGCATGCAAAACCATCAAGTTGCAACGTCCGTACGTGTATTCCCTCAAGGTCCAATCCTGCCGCCCGAGACCCGAGTATGTGAGTTATACCAACTTTCCCGATTTTGACCCTGATGGCCATCCGCGCATGAAAAACCATCCAGTTGGACCATCCGGATGTGTATTCCGTCAAGGTCTTGTCCGGCCTCCCGAGACCCGAGTTCGTGAGATTTACCGATTTTCTCGACTTTCTCGGTTTTGACCTAGATGTCCATACGTGCTTGAAAAATCATCAAGTTGCACCGTCCGTACGTGTATGCCATCATGGTTCTGTCCGGTCGCTCGGGACCCGATTTTCTGAGTTTTCACGAATTTCCCGATTTTGATCCAGTTTGCCATCCGCGCATGCAGAACCATTAAAATGCACCATCCAGACGTGTATTCCGTCAAGGTCCCGTCCACCCGCTCGGGACCCAGGTTTGTGAGTTTTACCGACTTTCACGGCGTTCTTGATTTCGACCGAGATGGCGATTCGCGCATGCAAAACCATCAAGTTGCACCGTTCTGGCTTGTATTCCATCAAGGTCCCGTCTGGCTGCCTGGGACCCGAGTTTTTGAGTTTTCTTGACTTTTCGATTTCGACCCAGATGGCCTTTCGCGCATGCAAAACCATCAAATGCACCTGCACATGTATTCAGTTAAGGTCCTGTCCGGCCGCCCGGGACCCCAATTCATGAGTTTTAGTGGCTTTCCCGGGTTTCTCGATTACGACCCAGATGACCATCCGCGCATGCAAAACCATTCAGTTGCACCATCCGAACGTGTATTCCGTCAAGGTCCCGTCTGGCCGCTGGGGACCCGAGTTATGGAGTTTTACCGACTTTCCCGATTTTGACTCGATGGCCATCTGCGCATGCAAAACCTTCTAGTTGCACCATCCGTACGTGTATTCCCTCAAGGTCCCATCCGGCCGCCCGAGACCCGAGTATGTGAGTTATACCGACTTTCCCGATTTTGACCCCGATGGCAATCTGCGCATGAATAACCGTCAAGTTGGACCATCTGGATGTGTATTCCGTTAAGGTCTCATTCAGCCTCTCGGGACCTGAGTTCATAAGTTTTACCGACTTTCCCGACTTTCTCGATTTTGACCTAGCTGGCCATACGCGCATGCAAAACCATCAAGTTGCACCATGTGAACGTCTATTCCGTCAAAGTCCCATCCGGCCGTAAGGGACCCGAGTTCGTGAGTTTTACCTTCTTTTTCGACTTTCTCGATTTCGACCCAGATGACCCTCCGCGCATGCAAAACCATCAAGTTGCACCTTCCGAACGTGCATTCTGTCAAGGTTCCGTCTTGCCGCCCGGGACCCGAGTTCGTGAGTTTTACTGAGTTTACCGACTTTCCGAACTGTACGCAGATGTTCATCAGCGCATGTAAAACCATCAAGTTGCACACTTCAGACGTGTATTCCATCAAGGTCCTATCCGACCTTCTGGGACCTGAGTTTGTGAGTGTTCCGATGCTTCCCGATTTCGACCCAGATGGCCATCCGCACATGCAAAACCATCAAGTTGCACCATCTGAACATGTATTTTGTCAAGATCCAGTCCAGTCGCCTGGGACCCGAGTTCATGAGTTTTACCAAATTTATCGACTTTCTCGATTTCGACCCAAGATAACCATCCGTGCATGCAAAACCATCATGTTGCACTGTCCGGACGTGTATTCTATCAAGGTTCCGTCCCGCCGCTTGGGACCCAAGTTCGTTAGTTTTACCGACTTTCCCGATTTAGACCCAGATGGCGATCCGCGCATGCAAAACCATCAAGTTGCACCGTTCGGATGTGTATGTCGTCATGGTTCTGTCCGGCCGCTCGGAACCCGAGTTTGTGAGTTTTCACGAATTCCCCGATTTTGATCCAGTTTGTCATCCGCGCATGCAAAACCATTAAATGCACCATCCAGACGTGTATTCTGTCAATGTCCCGTCCACCCGCTCGGGATCCGAGTTCGTGAGTTTCACCGACTTTCTCGACTATCTTGATTTCAACCCAGATGGCGATTCGCGCATGCAAAACCTTCAAGTTGCACCGTCTGGGTTTGTATTCCATCAAGGACCAGTCTGGCTGCACGGGACCCGAGTTTGTGAGTTTTTTCGACTTTTCAATTTCGACCTAGATGGCTATCCGCGCATGCAAAACCATCAAATGCACCTGCACATGTATTCAGTTAAGGTCCTGTCCGGCCGCTCGGGACCCCAGTTCATGAGTTTTACTGGCTTTCCCGGCTTTCTTGTGTATGACCCAGATGACCATCGGCGCATGCAAAACCATCAAGTTGCAACGTCTAGACGTGTATTTCCTCAAGGTCCCGTCCGGCCGCCCGGGACCTAAGTTCGATAGTTTTCCCTACTTTCCCGACTTTCCCAATTTCGACCCAAGTGGCCATCCGCACATGCAAAACCATCCAGGAGCACCATTCAATTGTGTATTCCTTCAAAGTCCCGTCCGGCGTCCCAGGGCCCATGTTCACGAGTTTTTCCGAACTCTTCAATTTTAATCCAGATGGTCATCCACGCATGCAAAACCATCTAGTCGCACAATCCAAACAAGGATTCGGTCAAGGTTCCGTCTGGCCTCCCGGGACCCATGTTCGTGACTTTTAACGACTTTCCCTATTTGGACCCAGATGGCCATCTGCGCATGCAAAACCATCAAGTTGCACCGTCTGGACGTGTATGCCGTCAAGGTCTTGTCCAGCAGCCTAGGACCCGAGTTTGTGAGTTTTCTCAAATTTCTCGATTTTGACCCAGATGGCTATCCGCGCATGAAAAACCATTAAAATGCACCATCCGGACGTGTATTCCGTCAATGTCCTGTCCAGCCACCCGGGATCCGAGTTCGTGAGTTTTACCGACTTTCACAACTTTCTCGGTTTCGACCAGGATGGCTATTTGCGCATGCAAAACCATCAAGTTGCACCGTCCGAGCGTGTATTCCATCAAGGTCCTGTCCGGCTGCTAGGGACCCAAGTTTGTGAGTTTTCCCGACTTTTCGATTTCGACCCCGTTGGCCATCCGCACATGCGAACCATCAAGTTGCACCATCCGGGCATGTATCGAGTTCGTGAGTTTTACCGACTTTCTCGACCATCCAGATTTTGACCCCGATGGGCATTCGCGCATGAAAACCATCAATTCGGACCATCCGGACATGTACTCCGTCAAGGTCCCGTCCGTCCTCACTGGACCCAAGTTTGTGAGTGTTACAGACGTTCCTGACTTTCTCAATTTGGACCCAGACGGTCATCCGCGCATGCGAAACGATCAAGTTGCACCATTCGAACCTGTATTCCGTATAGGTCCCGCCTGGCCGCCTGGGACCCGAGTTTGTGAGTTTTACCAAGTTTCCCAACTTTCTCGTTTTCAACCAAGATGACCCTCCGCGCATGCAAAACCATCAAGTTGCACCTTCGGGACGTGTATTCCGTCAAAGTTCTGTCCGGCTGCCCGGGACCTGAGTTTGTGAGTTTTACCAATTTTCCTGATTTTGACCCAGATGGTCATCCGTGCATGCAAAACCTTCCAGTTGCACCATCGAAACGTGTATTCCATCAAGGTCTAGTCCTGCGTCTCGAGACCCGTATTCATGAGTTTTTTCTATTTTCCCAGTTCCGAACCAGATGGCCATCCGTGCATGCAAAACTATCAAGTTGAACCGTCCGGACGTGTATTCCGTCAAGACCCCGTCCGGCCGTCCGAGACCCGAGTTTGTCACTTTTTACCGACTTTTACAACTTTCTCGATTTCGACCCAGATGGCCATCCGCGCATGCAAGACCATCAAGTTGCACCATCCGAATGTGTATACCGTCAAGTTCCCGTTTGGCCTCCAGGGACCCGAGTTCGTGAGTTTTAACGATTTTCTCGATTTCAGCTCAATCGTCCATCCACGCAGGCAAAACCATCAAGTTGCACCGTCCGGACGAGTATTCCGTCAAGGTTCCATCCGGCCTCCCGAGACCCGAATTTCCCTATTTTGACCCAGATGGCCATCCGTGCATGAAAAACCATCAAGTTTTACCGTTCGGTCATGTATTCCATCGAAATTCTGGTCCGGCCTCCCAGGACCCGAGTTAGTGAGTTTAACCGACTTTTGTGACTTTTCGATTTTGACCAAGATGGTCATCCATGCAAGCAAAACCATCAAGTTGCACAATCCAAACATGTATTCCGTCAAGATTCCGTCAGGTCGCCTGGGACCCGAGTTTGTGAGTTTTACCGACTTTCTTGATTTCGATCCAGATGGCCATCCGCGCATGCAAGACCATTAAGTTGCACGGTCCGGACGTGTATTCCATCAAGGTTTTGCCCGGCCGCCCGGGACCCAAGTTCGTGAGTTTTAACGACTTTCTCGATTTAGACCCAGATGGCCATCCGCGCATACAAAACCATCAACTTGCACCATCCGGACATGTATTCAGTCAAGGTCCCGTCCGGCCGCTCGGGATCCCAGTTCATGAGTTTTACTGGCTTTCCCGACTTTCTCGATTATGACCTAGATGACCATCCGTGCGTGCAAAACTCTCAAGTTGCCAGGTGCAGACGTGTATTGCCTCAAGGTCCCGTCCGGCCGCCCGGGACCTGAGTTCGACAGTTTTCCCTACTTTCCCGACTTTCTAAATTTCGACCCATTTGGCCATCCGCACATGCAAAACCATCCTGTTGCACCATTCGATTGTGTATTCCATCAAGGTCCCGTTGTGACGCCCGGTCCCGTGCAAACGGATCCGAACTAATGCATATGTGTGCCCAGGATGTTTATCACACATACACATATGATCCACACACTGAATTCAGAATATAACCATGAATAATAGGGTTTAAGTACTTTATTACATCAATCTCTAACTCATTCTTGCAGCGGAAGTCTCTAACTTATTCTAGCAGCGGAAGTCTTCTAAACTATAGCGGGAGCAAACTAAGCACGGCAGCGGCTCCATCTTCAACTTCATCCCCACAGGCAAGTTGACGGTAGTTCGCACGCCTAATACTCCACATGGTCTTTGAAGTACTCCTCTCCTATTGCTGATGTGTTGTATGATAATGCAAGGGTGAGTACATGTCGTACTCAGCAAGTGCGGGTAGTATGGCATTTAGCTTTCAATCAAGGTATGAATAAAAAGACTCATTGCAGAAAAATAAAGTTTATTTCACAAACATGATAAAAACAGCAACTATCTTTAAGTGAATTTAATCCCAATATCAATCCAATTAAAACATCAACATATCTCCATCATGATTCTCAACTTTTCATGTCTCAACCAGATATTTATCATTCTCAACTTTTTCTCATGCTCATAATAACCATCTCATGATCATTATCCAAAACTATCTCATATTCATATCTCCAAAACTATCTCATGTTCAAGACTCAACAGTCCCGATACCAATCTCATTACCAAGATTCAACAGTGCCGAAACCAATACCAAAGACCAAACCATAACCACACCAATAACCATACCAAGTAACATCCCAATAACCATCCAAAAATCATCCCTTCTAATCATGTAAGTTGGTCAGACGCTTGTGACCGGAAGCACGACTATCATGATAGTTTTACACTCTGCAGAGGTGGCACCACTTTACCCACAAATTCGTGATTTCGTCACCCGTCGACGACTGCAGAACCTCTATTATACCAGTACACAACCGTCGGTGTATGGCCAAGAGATCACAAAATAGTCTTTACAAAGGGGCTACTAGATGTATGGACTCACTAAGGTTTCACCAGCAGGCTCGAATCACCATTCTCCCACCTACGGGCCCCCTCTTGTGCCATGCAGTTCCCAGAAAAGTCCTCTCTCGACTCACATTCCCCGCGCCTTACACGTTCCATAACAATCTAGCAACTTACCTAATTAGTCAGCTAAGCCACACCCATATTTGGCCTTGTGGTGGCATTATTTTCCTGGCATGTGCTGGCATGAACCGGTACTTAGATCTACAGCAAGTAAACCACCATCTCATTCTATCACTTCCACTAACCAAGCTTGCCTAGATCTCCCCCGATTCATATTCATTATCAACATCAAGTTCATATTATCATTGTTCATATGAGTACAGTAGCTAGACACATCCTATCTCGCTTCCCATATCCCGTGGACTTAGCGAAGCAAAAAGCAAAAACGACCATACCCGACTCATCAACTTTCCCGGCGACAAGGATGGTTAACAAAACTACTAAACCTCTATGAAAAGGTTTCCCATCAAGTTGACTCAACCATACACAGTTTTCGCAAACAAAACAGTTCCAAAAACATAGGATCGATATGGTCAAGGGGCACTTGCCTTGTTCCTGTGACTTCTGTTGCTCAAGGGTCTCGAATTCTTGGTGCTGTAGTCTTTCGTAGATAGCTCCCTGAGCTTGTCCTTCTACTTACAATCACGCACATACAAAATTTACAGTAATCAAACATCATGCACAATCCTTACTCAAGATGCAATGGTGCATTTGCATGCTAATCCTATGGTGCTGTTTTTATTAGATCCGTTTGTACATGTTCTTGCATGTTTTAATGGCTTGCATGGGGTTTTTATGATAAACAAAGGTGTAAAGATCAAATATGGTCGCGGTGATGATCTTGACTTTAGATCAATTCTTCCGTTAAAATCCGATCAACACGTGACCTGTCCACATGAAAGGGCTTCTGTTCGAAGGGATCGAAGAAACAGATGCAAAGAAAACCGCGATGCGTCGTAAGGTAGTAACAATGACCTACCACACTTCTCCTCGGTGTCGGGCCTTCCCCCTAGCAATGGCAGCAAACAGTGCGTAGGCTCTCTTCCGGCAATGGCGAGCGTGTCGGGGCTCGTCGGCGGTCTCAACAGTGGTTGAACTCTGATGAAGGGGTTAACTCGGCGAGTTGGGGGCTAGGGCCTCTAAGTTGTCGGCTTGGGAAGGTGTTACGACCAAGGCGTGTTTCGGGTTCTATTTATAACCGGAAAAAGAAGAGTCCTACTCCGATTAGATTTCAAATAAGAGTCCTATTCAAATTGTTTTGGATCTTAACAACTTATCTCCAATCGATTTGGTTGCAGTATTCAACGTGGAAGAATTCGTGTCGGTTTCCTCAGTACCGGGCACTCGCGCACAGGGGAAAACCGCTTAAGAATCTCGTCCTTCCACAGGGATAAGCTCCGAAGGCTCCACGTGTCCAACGGAGGCCTGGTCTCCCTTTTCCGCAGAGACGAGCTCTGGGTGCACCGCGTGTCAGGCGGGCGGGACCTCCCTCTTCCTCAGAGCCGAGCTCCGCGTGCGCCACGCGTCTGGCGGGCGGGACCTCCCTCTCCCTTAGAGGCGAGCTCCGCGTGCGCCACGTGTCTGGTGGGTCGGGACCTCCCCTCTCTCCAGAAGCGAGTTCCGCGTACGCCACGTGTCAGTGCCGGACCTCCCCTCTCTTCGGAGTTGAGCTCCGAGAGTGCCACGTGTCCAGCAGCGTTGGACCTCCCTTCTCATCGGAGGTGGGCTCCGAGAGTGCCACGTGTCCAGCAGCGTCGGACCTCCCTTCTCCTTGGAGATGAGCTCCGAGGTCAACACGTGTCCGACAATGTCTTCCCCTTGCAGGTGAGCTCTGAGGACGACACGTGTCTAGAAGTGTCCAACCTCCCGGAGGCGAGCTCCGAGGGTGACACGTGTCCATCGGGACCGGACCTCACTCCTTCCGCGGGGGTGAGCTCCAAAAGCGACACGTGTCCCGTGGAGTTGAGCCTTGCTTCTCCACAGAGACTAGTTCTGAAGACAACACGTGTCCCGCAGGGCTAAGCCTCGCTTCTCCGCACAGGCTAGCTCCGGAGGCGACACGCGTCCAGCGGGCCGGACCTCGCCCCTAGCCTGCCACGTGGCCAGTCAGTGGCGGACCTCACCCCCTCTGCAGGGATGAGCTCCGAAGGCGCCACGTGGCTAGCGGGCTGCGAGAAGTGTCGACGGTGCTCTCGTTGGATTGGAATTGGCTCTTTTTAGCTATCTTTCACCGTTCTATTTCTTTTAAAATGTTTTCTCGATATGAAATATGAATGCATGCATGACTTACGAAGTTGAGGGTATTACAAACCTACCCCCTTAAACTGAATCTCGCCCTCAAGATTCGATAGAGTGGAGAATAAATGAGGAAATTCTGCCTTGAGGTCTTCCTCATGCTCCCATGTAGCTTTGGCTTCCGTGTGATGGCTCCATTGTACCTTGCACCAACGGATCACTTTTTTTCCTCGTGACCCTTTCCTTCACGTCCAAAATTTGGACAGGGTGCTCCACATAGGTCGGATCCTCTTGAAGTTTGAGATCATCCATTAGTACTTGTTCTTCTGGTACCCTTAAGCACTTCTTGAGTTGAGATACGTGAAACACGTTATGCACGTTGGAGAGGTGCGTTGGGAGCTCTAGTTGATAGGCTACTTCTCCTCGCTTGCCCAAAATCTTAAATGGTCTGATATAGCGAGGTGCTAACTTGCCTTTGATGTTGAAACGTCGTTGGTCTCGGATAGGCGATACCTTAAGGTACACGAAGTCTCCTACTTCAAAAGTCAACTTTCTTTGCCTATTATCCGCATAACCTTTTTGTCATGACTGAGCGGCCTTCAAGTTCTCCCATACCGTTTGGACTTGCTTCTCAGTCTCTTGCAGCACTTCTGGTCCTAACACTTAGTTCTCTCCGGTCTCATTCCAAAACAACGGCGTTCTACACCGTCTACCATACAATGCTTCAAAACGTGACATCTTCAAGCTGGCTTGATAGCTGTTATTGTATGAGAGCTCAGCATACGGCAAGCTCCTATCCCAACTACGCCCATGTTTCAAGGCGCAAGCTCTCAACATGTCCTCCAAAATTTGGTTTCTCCTCTTGGTTTGCCCGTCAGTTTGCGGGTGATAAGCGGAGCTGAAATTTAGCCGTGTACCCATGGCTTCATGCAGCTTCCTCCAGAACCTAGAGGTAAACTGATAATGAGGTCATGCCAAGCATTCACTCATCTTCAAATGAAAATCCACTTGATATAGCTGGTCCAATTACAAGGAGTAGAGCTAAACAATTGCAGAAGGAAATTCATTCTCAGGTGAACGCTAACCTTATGTTTAATAATCAGTCTATGTTGAATGAGCCTATACTTTTGTGTTCTTGTTTCAATGTCCTTAGAAATAATGAAGTGTATGAACCAGCATGGGATCAAGATGGATTCAAACCTCTAGACATCTGAACCGAGAAGCCTATGGTGTGCATGAATAAAATGGTGGTTCATCACCTTAGCATGGGAATGCAACCAGAAGCTAGATGACTGACACATGGTACGAATTCCAAGCATCACTGCGGACAGAATACAAGGAGTTAGACGGTGTTCTATAAGTGGATGGAAGCGTCTTCAAGTCTACTTTACAGCTCATCAAACGGTTCATTATTTAGATGTATTAATAAGGAGTTATGCTCATTTTAGTAACTGCTGCCAGGAGCTGAAAAGACGCGCGAACCAGCCACGAAATCCACTAGAGCATGCGCATGCAGCTATTTACTCAAAGCTGAACGCCCCTATCTCTATATATATCTTGTACTAGACAATGAAAAGGGAGATCTTATTTTTATTGCAGCTCAGTTTGTTGCAGCTGAAAAAGTACAACGCTATAATTTATTTCAGCCCCGATGCAAAGTGCAAGGCCAAGTGTGCCGTTTCATCATAGATGGTGGGAGCTGCAATAATATTGTTAGTGATTTGCTAGTTGAGAAGCTTGGTTTGCAGCCACGTCGCCATCCACATCCGTACCATATGCAATGGCTGAATAATTCCGGGACAGTTAAGGTTTCAGCCATGATTCATTTGTCATTTTCCATTGGTGGTTATCATGGAGAGGTGGATTGTGATATTGTCCCCATGCAAGCATGCCATTTGCTGCTTGGTCGGCCCTGGCAATTTGATGTGGACTCGGTGCATTTTCGACGGTCTAACAAATACACTTTCATTCACAATGACAAGAAGGTGGTTCTTGTTCCATTATCTCCAGAGGAGATACATAGTTCAGATATGGCTCGCAAGAAAAGAGAGGAATCAGACAAAAGAAAATTGAGCGAGACCCTCAACCCAAGTAAGGGAGAGAATTCTAACCCATCCAGCCACATAAAGCCTCATGCCAATCCTAAACAGCCACGCCACACTGAGTGTCTCTTTGTGAGCAAGAGTGATTTGAGAGAAGTGAGAGACACCACAGCCCCATTCTTTATGCTCTTGCACAAGGAGGTCCTACTTTCAACTCACGATTTACCTTCATCGCTGCCTAGTGTTGTTCTTGATCTCTTACAGGACTTCGAAGATGTTTTTTTCCCGATGAGATACCAGCTGGACTTCCTCCACTCCGTGGAATTGAGCATCAAATTGATTTGGTACCAGGTGCTTCGCTTCCAAATCGTCCAACCTACCGCACCAATCCTGAAAAAACAAAGGAAATTCAGGGACAGGTAAAAGAGCTTTTAGACAAAGGGTATGTTCGTGAATCCTTATCACCATGTGCAATTCCCATTCTTTTATTCCCTAAAAAAGATGGCTCTTGGCGCATGTGTGTTGATTGTCGTACTATCAATGCTATAACTGTTTGATATCGCCATCCCATTCCACGACTTGATGACATGTTAGATGAATTGAGTGGTTCTATTATTTTCACCAAGATAGATTTGCGTAGTGGTTATCATCAAATCTGCATGAAACTTGGTGATGAATGGAAAACAGCGTTTAAAACTAAATTTGGTCTCTATGAATGGCTTGTGATGCCATTTGGCTTGACAAGTGCTCCTTCAACTTTTATGCGCTTAATGAATCATGTTTTACGAGGTTTCATTGGCAAATTTGTAGTTGTTTGTTTTGATGATATTCTGATCTATAGCAAATCATTTGATAAACATCTTGATCATATCCGTCAAGTACTTGTTGTTTTGAGGGGAGAATTGTATGGCAACATTGCTAAGTGCACCTTTTGCACAGACCGTGTTGTTTTTCTTGGCTTTGTTATTTCCGCAAATGGTATTCAGGTTGACGAAGAGAAGGTTAAAACAATAAAGGATTGGCCTACACCGGTAAATGTGAGCCATGTTCGAAGCTTTCATGGTCTTGCAAGTTTCTATAGGCGTTTTGTCAAAAATTTTAGCACTCTCGCTGTACCACTTAACAATCTCACAAAGAAGGATGTTCTATTCAAATGGGGACATGACGAAGACCAAGCATTTTAAACGCTAAAAACAAAGCTTTGTGAAGCACCGCTGCTGCAACTTCCTGGTTTTGGTAAGACATTTGAGATCGAATGTGATGCAAGTGGTATTGGCATAGGAGTTGTACTGCTGCAAGAAGGTAAACCTGTTGCCTACTTTTCTGAAAAGCTAAATGGTCCACATCTGAATTACTCAGTTTATGACAAGGAGCTTTATGCGTTTGTTCGCATTTTGGAAGTTTGGCAACATTACTTGTTACCTAAAGAATTTGTAATTCATTCTGATCATGAAGCTTTGAAATATCTTAAAAGTCAAGGCAAGCTAAACCGTCGACATGCTAAATGGGTTGAGTTCGTTGAAACGTTTCCCTATGTTATCAAACATAAGTGTGATAAAGATAACATTGTTGTCGATGCCTTGTCTAGAAGATGTGCGTTGATTATACAACTAGACACAAAAGTGCTTGGTTTAGAATCCATTAAAACACTTTATGCTGCTGATGCTGATTTTAAAGAACCTTTCTCTCGTTGCATTGATAGAAAAGGTTGGGATAAATATTATACGCATGATTACTTCTTGTTTTGGACTAACAAAATATGCATTCCAGCTTACTCGATTCGTCAAGTTCTTTTGCAGGAAGCACATGCAGGTGGACTAGCTGGTCATTTTGGTGTCAAAAAGATATTGGACATGCTCTCTGATCATTTCTTTTGGCCACATATGCGACGTGATGTCCAGCGGCACGTTGGGTGCTGCATCGTTTGCTTGAAAGCTAAGTCCCGCCTCAATCCCGATAGTTTATATCGCTGGGAGGACCCCGCCGTCCCGATCACTCACGGGGACGGGACACCTCGCCCGGGAATCGCATTGGGTGGTGCCGTGCGATGCGGCACCCAACAGCACACATAATAAAGCATCATATTACATAAAACAAGCGGAAGCTTACAAAGTGTTGATTTTACAAATACTTCTCAAAATAAACTACAATGGAAGACTATTACAGCTCACGTCTCAAACCTATGCTAAGCAACAGAGAAGGTGTCCAGCCCACGGACCCTTCTCGCTAGCAACACTGTCATGATAGCAGCGGCAGGGGTTGCCATGAGTTCACCACTCGGGGAGTTCCGAGTCTCATCGGGCACCCGTACATATCAGTCTACAGTTATTACCTGCAAAACAACTTATGCAGTATCTGTGAGCACGGAGCTCAGCAAGACTGACCCGTCACCCTAGTCATGAAACTTTACATGATGGAAATAGAGGGCTGATTATAGCAGTTTGCATAAACGATGAACTTGAGCTAAAGGAGAGTCCTTACTTTCAGTTTTAATCAACTTTTATAGACCTCGCGCAAATTACATCGAGACTCCACAATCAAACAAGAAACGCTTCATCTCGATGTCACTTGCCCGAGGTGAAAATAACTTTAGTGAGCTACCCTAGACTCGTACAGACCTTGCGCCATTACCGTCGAGACTCCACAATCAAACAAGAAACGATTTGCCTCGACGCTACTAGCCCAAGATGGAAATTAAATTTAGTGAAGTAGTGATCGTTCCTCATCTCCATTATGAGGATTACTTACGAAGCCTTTTAAACGTTTCCCAGCTTATTACTACGTCACGACTCAGTGTACAAGTATACTCACTACCGCGAGCGACGGTGATTGCAATAAAAAACATCCGGCTGACACGACACGTACGTCTGTACTGGACGTTGCACACAGCAACCGTCACTGACGCCGTACGTGGCAACCTTTCAAACGACACCCAAATGTCGAACCGGTCCCACCAACGGGGATTAAATCTCTCTACGGCAAATCCTCGTAGAGCTGACTTCTCTATCCTTTCAGCATCGGCATCAGACGGTGAGGTATGTCTCGACACCCAGGTTAACATGTTACATCGGTTTCCTGGGTCCCATATTACCAGTATGCATCCGGTACACATCTCAAACTTGTCTCACAGGGCCGCACACGAGAACGGATCTTACTCGACTCAGACATAGACTAGGCTCACAGGACCACGTCCTTGACCTTCCATCCACTGCCCGGTCTCCATTCCCAACTATGGGGATCAATTCCCAACTCTTCCGATTGATCCCTCTTAACCCCGATTCACGAGTAGGAATTTGCCCACTCGAGTTATGCCTCTTTTAATCCACTTGTTGAGATCAGCAGTTATAATTAATTGATAACATATTCTACATTAAACTCTAGGGTTTTCTGGTCATGCATTTACAGTTTCATACCATCTAGACGTAATGCAATAAATAAAATGCTAGACGTATGAAGTGAATACAAATAAAAACTTGTAAATTTGATGCAAACCGGGGCTTGCCTTTGTTTTGCAGGTGACTTATATATATATGCAGTTAGTGAAGACCACTTGACTTGGTCTCTTGCCTCCTTCCTTTGATCTCTCCTCCAATGACTTCACGTCCTTCACGTAGATGCTACACGTAGTAAATATGCACATATATTTATTTGTAAAGATTTTGCTACAAGTTCTAATGACAAGTTTACACAAACTGGAACTCTGTTTAAGAATTTAAAATGACACAGGTGCTAGTGGTTTAGGTTCGGTTCTAAACACATGATTAATGCTAGGTGGTTTCCCCCTCTTCTATATTAATCACCTTAAGAGGTTAAACAGCACTGGGGTAATCCAGAGCTCCAATGGAGCTGAGAATTTTCAGGTGAGTTTCTTGTCACAAGAAAACACTCTGGACCAATATTTGGGATTATCTAATGAGTGGATTACTCAGAATAATTCCCTAAGCCTTTAGGCAAAAAGGAATTAATTCTGAATAAACTTACATGTTCCTGCCAAACTTAGTGAACTACAATTTCAATTATAGTTCATAGGACTTGCATGAATTTTCCTAGCATTTTTGGAGCTAATATTTGCCCAGAACTGATTTTTTTCCAAGTCTTGGAAAATTCGCTGAAAAAGGTTTCTGCATTCAATTGAACACAGCATCGTCAAAGCTGAATTGCTCTGATCAAATCATCTCCAATTGAGCTGAAACTTTTACAGGGGTTCACTAACATCCTATAGAATATCCTGGCAAAATTTGAGGATTTTTGGATTAACCAAACTCCCTCTAAAATTCTTTTTCTGAAAAGTTTTAAAGAATTTTCCAGAATTAAATAAAGGGTTTCATACAAATTGGGTTCTATATTTGGATAGTACTCTATCAGTGGAATCCAACAAAATTTGTTTCACAATTTTTGGATTCTCCTACCCAAATTTGTAGCTATTCAAAGTTTGAACTGAAAACCGAAATTTCCTAAAATGTTCAAATACTGGCTGTGGGTCCAGGGGACAGGTGTCACTAGCCGGGGCAAGCCACACGGGGCTACTGGGTATTTCCCGCGCGGCCACACCAGATCCCCGTGCCACAGCCGATCAGAAATTTGAAAAACCGTCGCTGACAGGTGGGACCCACCGGGTCGTCTTCTACCTCCGGCCCCCGCGCCCGCGCGCCGCCGGGCTCGCCGGAGTTCGACGGATTCCGGTCTCCCGGCCATCCCCCGAGCCCTCCCTCGCTGCTAGGGCCTAATTTCACGTGCTGAACAATATGGGACCCCTTCCCCTGGCCGGCGGTGGCTCTAATCTAGCTGTCCACGGCGCGGCGGCTCTGGACCAGTTCGGCGACGTTGCCCGGCTAACCTAACCCGCCAAAAAACCGGTGAAACGGCGCTATAGCATCAGTGGATGCCAAGGAGGATCGTCCGGGTGGTGAAGCAGCCTGGAAATGGCCCTAACCTAGCTCTCATCGAGAGCCCGAACCGCCCCACCATAACCGCCATCGGAAAAGTGTGAAATACGTCGTGCACAATGGTTTTCAGACATTGGATGCAAAAGGGCAAATGATCGCCGGCTAGTCCAGCTCGTGTGTGCAAGATTTGACAAGCTACAGAGGATTGGAGAGCGAGAATTTCGGCGGCGATTACCGGATGCTCTGTTTGAGGTTGCCGGGACAAAATCTCCAAATTGGCCGCCGATCCTGCACGGTTTGCTCCAGGCTTTGGGGGAGAGCAGAAGCACGATGGCGCGCTCCCATGGTCGGGCTTGCTCGGACGTAACAACCCTTGCGGAAGGCTACCCGCGTGCACCCGATCGTCGGCTGGCTGTGGTTCGCCGCGGGTGAGGCGTTTAACGCTCAAAACATACCACGGATGGCTAGCTCTCGCGCTCAGAAGGTGCAGAACGATGGAACAACGTCATTGTGCAGCTCGGGGAGGCGCTGTGGCGCGGTTTAGCCGGCTCCCGATGGCTTTCCAGAGGAGCGGCGAGCTCGGTTTCGTTTTCTGGAGAACGCGCGTGTGAGGAGGGGAAAACATCCGTGGTCGCCTTGGCTACGCGGGAGGGCTCACGTGGAGAGGGTACCGCCGACTCCCGTGCTGCCAGTGGCCCGGCCGAAGAGCAGGACGTGGCTCGGGTAGCCCCCCCGCGGTGACACCCGGTGAGACCCGTTCGGTGAGTGGAGACTTACGGCTGAAGTAATGGGAGATCTTTCACAGTGTTTGACCTCCCCAATGACAGGTGGGACCCACTCAATTTCCCTGCAAAAAGATCTCCACAGTTTGACAAATATTCAACTCCAATTATTTGAAAGTTGGAAACTGAGCTGCATTTGCATAGTTGGACAAATTCCATCCAAATTCAAATGTTTATTTGAATTTCCTTGTACATTTAACTCCATTTGGAAAAATGGGCAGCAAATCTTTTCAAAAATTAATGAAACTTTGCCTACCCACTAATTTGGACCTAAGGAATCCAAATATGCAATTTGATTCTTGTGTTAGCTGCTGCAAACAAGAGTTTGAGCACAACAGTTTTAAAATTCTCATTGTGTCCTTCCCTCACTTGGAGTTTGAATTTACATTTAGTTCATCTCTGATTTTTAAACCCTTCCATTGCACTTGAGCTCTTCATTTCTGTGGTTTTAATCCACATGAGATCCCTCCATGCAGTAACCCTAAGTTTGTTTAGAAGAATCTCACCTATGTTATCATATGTGGGAAAAGTTTCAACTAAGCCCCTTTTTCATACACATGACTCCAACATTTGTGCAAACTCATATTTCTTTGTATTTACATTTTTGGGACCTTTACAATCCTCCCCCCTTAAAAGAATCTCGTCCCGAGATTACAAAAGAAAGATGAGACGGAAGGTAATTACAAAAACTACGACAAAAGTTCTGGATAGTTCTTGTGGATGTAATCTTCACTCTCCCAAGTCGCTTCTTCCGGTGTGTGATTACTCCGCAGGACTTTGTAAAAAATCAAAGTCCGATTTCGAGTGATCCGGCTCTTTTCATTGATAATCTCGATGGGCTTTTCGGCGTAAGTGAGATCCGGTTGCAATATCTCCATGTCTTCTGAAAAGATCTCCGTCGGTCTCTTCAAACACTTTCTCAAGTGTGAGACATGGAAGACGTCGTGGATGCCCGATAAGGATGGCGGCAGCTCCAAATGGTAGGCCACTGGTCCACACCGTTCTGTAATACGGAACGGACCCACAAAGCGAGGAGCTAGCTTTCCCTTGACCCCGAATCGATGAATTCCCTTCATCGGGGATACTCGGAGATAGACGTGATCTCCGACTTCAAAAACACAAGGGTCGGCGTCGCTGGTCCGCATAGCTCTTCTGGCGAGATTGAGCGGCCCTGAGGTTCTCTTGAATCAACTGGACCCGCTCTTCGGCATCATTTACAAGATCAATACCGAAAATCACCCTTTCGCCAGATTCACACCAATTGAGTGGTGTGCGGCACTTCCTGCCATAAAGTGCTTCGTATGGTGCCATTTTAATACTGGATTGGTAACCATTGTTGTAGGAGAACTCTGCTAATGGCAAATGGTTATCCCAGCTCTTTCCATGATCTATGGCACATGCCCTCAGCATATCTTCTAAAATTTGATTCACCCTCTCTGTTTGACCGTCGGTCTGAGGATGGTATGCTGAGCTTCTGATTAGTTTTGTTCCCAGAGATTCATATAGTTGCTCCCAGAAACGAGCAACAAATATTGAACCCCGATCAGATATGATGGTTTTGGGGACTCCATGTAAGCATACAATTCTGGAGAGATACAACTCTGCATATTGCTTAGTCTGGAATCCCGTATTCACTGGGATGAAGTGGGCTGATTTGTTTAAGCGATCAACAATCACCCAAATGGAGTCATGCTTTCTGGACGTGAGAGGCAGTCCGACAATAAAGTCCATGCTGATGTCCTCCCACTTCCATGCCGGAACGCTTAACGGTTGCAGCATTCCCGCTTTCTTTATATGGTCAGCCTTGACTCGCCGACATGTATCACATTCAGATATATATTTGGCAATTTCTCGCTTCATCCGAGTCCACCAAAATTTTGTTTTAAGATCTTGATACATCTTATTGCTCCCTGGATGTATCGAGTACTTGGACATATGAGGTTCGTCCAAGATCTTCTTTCTTAGCTTCAGGTTCCGGGGTACCACGATACGGTCGTTAAACCATAACACACCTTGATCATCTTCCCGGAAACATTTCATCCTAGCCTCTTTAATCCTTGCTCGTATATTCCGCATCCATCTATCTCTCTTCTGGGCTTGTACAATCTCCTCTCTAATGGTAGGCACAAGAGCAAGATTATACAACGCCCCATACGGAATCACCCGCAAGCTTGGTTCTTCCTCCTCCTCCGGAACAACTGACAAGTTATTAACGTGGGACTTACGACTGAGTGCATCAGCCACCACGTTAGCTTTGCCTGGATGGTAATGGATCTCGAGCTCATAATCTTTGATCAATTCCAACCACCTCCGCTGCCTCATATTGATATCCTTATGAGTGAATATATATTTGAGGCTCTTATGGTCGGTGTAGAGGTGCACTAAATTTCCAAGTAAGTAGTGCCTGCACATCTTCAATGCAAGCACCACTACAGCAAGCTCTAGGTCATGAGTGGGGTAGTGCTGCTCGTGGTTGCGGAGTTGACGAGACCCATACGCGATCACGCGTCTATCTTGCATTAAGACGCAGCCAAGTCCAATGCCAGAGGCATCACAATAAACATCAAATGGCTTTGTTGTATCTGGTTGGGCTAACACCGGTGCCGTTGTGAGATGTTTCTTCAAAGTTTGAAATGCCTCTTCACAGGCCTCCGTCCACACATACTTGCTGCTCTTCTTCAGCAACTCTGTCATTGGTTTAGCTATCTTTGAGAAGCTGAGAATAAATCTCCGATAATAACCCGCTAGTCCTAGGAAACTGCGGATTTGATGAACCGATGTTGGAGACTCCCGCTTCAAGACTTGCTCAATTTTGGTTGGATCCACGACCACACCCTCCGCTGAAATAATGTGGCCTAAGAAGGGTACTTTGCTGATCCAAAATTCACACTTACTGGATTTGGCATACAGCTTATGTTCTCGTAGGCGTTGGAGCACAATATGTAGATGTTTGGTGTGCTCCTCCTCCGATTTGGAGTATACAAGAATGTCGTCGATGAAAACCACGACGAACTGATCCAACTTTGGCATGAATACTGAATTCATGAGATACATGAAGTGTGCGGGTGCATTTGTTAGCCCGAAAGACATGACTAGATACTCATAGAGCCCGTATCTAGTCGAGAAGGCCGTCTTCGGTATATCCTCCGCTCTGATCTTTATCTGATGATAACCAGACCGTAAGTCCATCTTGGAGAATACCTTGGCACCCACCAACTGATCAAATAATATATCGATCCGCGGCAGTGGATATTTATTTTTGATCGTCACTGCATTCAGCGGCCGATAATCCACACATAATCGAAGTGACTCATCCTTTTTCTTCACAAAGAGGGCTGAACAGCCCCATGGTGATGAGCTTGGTCCGATGAACCCTTTGTCCATTAAGTCCTTTAGCTGTTCTTTCAGTTCAGCTAATTCCTTCGGAGACATTTTGTACGGCCTCCGAGATATTGGTGTGATTCCCGGTGCTAACTCGATCTTGAATACCACATCCCTCTCAGGCGGTATCCCTGGAAGATCGTCGGGAAACACATCTGGGTACTCACGGACCACTGGAATATCCTCCAGTTTCGTGGTCACACTGTGGTACACCACTGGATTTTTAGAATCCACGGCTTCAAGTACGAGCATTTGGAGACCGTAGATTGGAGAGTCCAAACTAACAATCCGTGGACCAATATCAAGAACAGCCCCATGGTAGTTCATCCACGCCATTCCTAGAATCACGTCGATCTTCTGCCCCTCTAACACAATGAGGGTTGTGGGGTATAAGTTTCCACCTAAGCACAAGGGTGCTTTGATCACTACTTCATTAGCAGCTATATTTCCACCAGATGAGCGGATAAGATAGTGGTCCTTCGGTGTAGAGGTGGAGAGCTCAGCTTTGCACACAAACAACCTGCTGATGAAATTGTGTGTAGCTCCAGAGTCAAATAAAATTAACACGGGCAGTCCATTGAGGGTGAACATTCCCGCTAGTACAGGTGCCCCATCTGGCACATCCTCTAGAGCTGTATGATAAATGCACCCGGATTTTGGTGCAGTTCCTTGAAGCTGAGCACGGGGTTGATTTATACCCCGCCCCGGTGTAGTTTCTCTATGGTGTATCCTTTCTGGACACTTCCTGCTGATGTGACCCAAGTATCCGCACGTGAAGCACGGTTTCTCAGCCGGTTCCTGGTTGCTCTGTGCATGGACATTAGTGGTATTCTGCTGCGGCAAGAACACTTGAGGAGCAGAATAACGTGGCTCCATATACCGTTGTTGCAGCTGTCCAACTTCAGAGTATTGAGCTGAACGACCCGAATGTTGCTGGAGTCGTCGAGCCGGCTGCATCAGCTGACAGTTCGAGGTACTGTCTACCACCCTATATTTTTGCGGAGCACTACTGCTACTCTCTGGTGGTATATGGTTCTTTCTTTTCTCAGCCTGAACTTCCCGCTGAGCATCTTCAACCATGATGGAAGCACTCATCAATTCGTTGAAGTTCTTTCGATCAGCTAAAACGAGTCTCTCTTTTAGCTTGGGATTGAGGCTGCGGAAGAACCATTCACACTTTTGTGCTTCGGTGTTCACATGTTGAGGCGCATACTGTGCCAGCTTGTTGAACACTCGCTAATGCTCGTATGCACCCCTCCCTCCTTGTTTTAAGGCCAGAAACTCCTCGAGTTTCCGCTGAATTATTCCGGAAGGAACATGATACGCGAGAAACGCCTTCCGGAATTCTGCCATGTAAAGTCATGTCCAACTGGTAAGGAGGCGACTTGATTTGCCCACCATGCACTGGCGGACCCGTGAAGTTGTTGCGCCGCGTATAAAACCTTCTGCTGTTCGGTGCATTGGAGCAAGCCGAACTTAGACTCAATGGTACGGATCCAGCTATCCGCCACCAGAGGATCCTCAGATTCAACGAAAACCGGTGGTTGAGTTGCCAGGAACTCAACATAGGAGCTCAGTTGAGCTTGGCGCAAGTCCTCATCTTGGCATCCCCCTTGACGGGAGGTATTCATCACAGGGTGCGGAGCAGTTCGGTTCGCTCATCGCTTGCACCCATCATGGCAGCCAGAATGTCCGCCATTGTGACCGTGGGTGAAGGTCCTGGTGGCGGCTGCGGTTGCAGAGCTCGCTGCTCCCGCTGTGGAGAGTTATCACCACCACCACCACTGGAACCACCCACCTCACTCATGGAACGAGTTCGCACCATTTTGCAATTGCACGAGTTCATTATCAGTTCAACACTATCACTGGATTTATTCCATAAACAAATTAGTGCAACACTGATAATGAAATCTTAACATATAAGCGAAATGGTTTAAGCGCAAACTGATATATCTAACAGCAAGGATTTTAAAGCAGATTGACCGGTCCTTTACAAACCAGATTTCAACCCAGTTAGAAGCATTTTCTTAACTCATGTTGAATACCAAAGTTAAAGTTAACTTTAATATCTTTCCAACGAGTATCCAAATGCCTCCATATCACTTCTGGATCAAAAGTTATGACTTCGCAAAGTTGACAGACTTTCTGGATAAAATTTGCCAGCATCTCCTTTGTATGTGGCTGACTTTATCACAGTTGTATATGGAAATACAACAAGAATCTGAACAACCCTTGCACTACAACAAGGTTGCATATCTCATAACCTTTCCAACGGTGTATCACAGGCTCCTTAGGGATTTTTTTTACAGGACGTTATGGCTTAAAAACAGAAAGGTCCAGAGAGGTTTTTGGTACTGTCCTGGTTCTGAACAGTTTGCCTTCAACTGGACTTTTCACCAACTTAACATGTGATCTTGCTCTGGAGGTCTACAAGAAAGTTGTAGAGCACTTGAAAATCTTTCTAGAACTGTATCATACACCTTAATTGGTTCAAGCTACTCAGAGTTATGCTCTGTTAAAGTCCAACAAGAATTCCTGCTAGAAACAGAGCACTCTGTTTTTGAATTCTTTGATATCTAAACCTTCTCTCATTTGAATCTTAGCTCAAAATAAGAGTTCAGTAACTGATATTTGTTTCAAACTTCCATTTTTAGTTGAAAGTTAGCTCATAAATCATTTCTTCATAGGGAAGAGATTATTATGTGTGGTACAGTGTCGATGCACCGTAAGAACAATATTGGTACTACGTTGCCTCTCCAAAAGAAAATCCTAAACCGGCTTATACCGGCATATACGTATGATCAGTGGCACTAAGACGGTCTCTCGCACACGCGTACTACCCGGGATACGTACGTGGTTGATACCTGCAGAAGAACACTCAATAGTGGTGCACACAAAGTTTTTCTCATTTCAGGCAGTTCTATAATTGAAAGTAAATATAAACGCCCGTATCATTGTCATACGGCCGTCCTTGAGTTAAGTCACGTCTCAAGGTACGTGATCGTGTTTCAACACCACATGACGGGGAACCCGAGTATGTCATGAACGGGTCGTCACGGTTGGGAATGTTATCAACCCAACGGATACCACCTACTGCCCTGCAGGGCACGCCGATGGTAAGCGCTGCGTATGTCCTCCTGGGCTATTTCCAGACGAACACACTTTCTGGTTACTGACCACGCGATGGGGTCTCCATTTACTTGCCTAATGCACACTAGGGATCAGCGTTTCATATGAACTCAGAAACATGAAGAGTCTAAGAGTCTCATATTGACGTCTCACACCAAGCTGTGAGACCTATCCCTGAACCACATTCCTCATCAGGGAGAGCTAACCGAAATTGAACCGCTTTCGGTGGCGTTCCTTACCATGCTTACCTGAGCGTAGGTGCGTCGTTACGTAATCAAAATTTCAGAATTATAACAAGTAGGTTAGTCATGTCACCTTATGTAACTGTACTACTATAGTTCTTATGTGGGCCTAATACCGTTTCCTCACCGTATCCTATGCTTTTGTCGTAATACGATTCTTATACCACATGCTATTACCAATGCGGCTCTGATACCACGCTGGGAGGACCCCGCCGTCCCGATCACTCACGGGGACGGGACACCTTGCCCGGGAATCGCATTGGGTGGTGCCGTGCGATGCGGCACCCAACAGCACACATAATAAAGCATCATATTACATAAAACAAGCTGAAGCTTACAAAGTATTGATTTTACAAATACTTCTCAAAATAAACTACAGCGGAAGACTATTACAGCTCACGTCTCATACCTATGCTAAGCAACAGAGAAGGTGTCCAGCCCGCGGACCCTTCTCGCTAGCAACACTGTCATGATAGCAGCGGCAGGGGTTGCCATGAGTTCACCACTCGGGGAGTTCCGAGTCTCATCGGGCACCCGTACATATCAGCCTACAGTTATTACCTGCAAAATAACTTATGCAGTATCTGTGAGCACGGAGCTCAGCAAGACTGACCCCGTCACCCTAGTCATGAAACTCTACATGATGGAAATAAAGGGCTGATTATAGCAGTTTGCGTAAACGATGAACTTGAGCTAAAGGAGAGTCCTTACTTCCAGTTTTAATCAACTTTTATAGACCTCGCGCAACTTACATCGAGACTCCACAATCAAACAAGAAACGCTTCATCTCGATGTCACTTGCCCGAGGTGAAAATAACTTTAGTCAGCTACCCTAGACTCGTACAGACCTTGCGCCATTACCGTCGAGACTCCACAATCAAACAAGAAACGCTTTGCCTCGACGCTACTAGCCCAAGGTGGAAATTAAATTTAGTGAAGTGTTGATCGTTCCTCATCTCCATTATGAGGATTACTCACGAAGCCTTTTAAACATTTTCCAGCTTATTACTACGTCACGACTCAGTGTACAAGTATGCTTACTACCGCGAGCGACGGTGATTGCAATCAAAAACACCCGGCTGACACGACACGTACGCCCGTACTCGACGTTGCACACAGCAACCGTCACTGACGCCGTACGTGGCAACCTTTCACACGACACCCAAATATCAAACCGGTCCCACCGACTGGGATTAAGTCTCTCTACGGAAAACCCTCGTAGAGCCGACTTCTCTATCCTTTCAGCATCGGCATCAGACGGTGAGGTATGCCTCGACACCCAGGTTAACATATTACATCGGTTTTCTGGGTCCCATATTGCCAGTATGCATCCGGTACACATCTCAAACTTGTCTCACAGGGCCGCACACGAGAACGGGCCTTACTCGACTCAGACATAGACTAGGCTTACAGGACCACGTCCTTGACCTTCCATCCACTGCCCGGTCTCCATTCCCAACTATGGGGATCAATTCCCAACTCTTCCGATTGATCCCCCTTAACCCCGATTCACGAGTAGGAATCTGCCCACTCGAGTTATGCCTCTTTTAATCTACTTTTGTTGAGATCAGCAGTTATAATTAATTGATAACATATTCTACATTGAACTCTAGGGTTTTCTGGTCATGCATTTGGAGTTTCATACCATCTAGACGTAATGCAATAAATAAAATGCTAGACGTATGAAGTGAATACAAATAAAAACTTGTAAATTTGATGCGAACCGGGGCCTGCCTTTGTTTTGCAGGTGACTTATATATATATGCAGTTAGTGAAGACCACTTGACTTGGTCTCTTGCCTTCTTCCTTTGATCTCTCCTCCAATAACTTCACGTCCTTCACGTAGATGCTACACGTAGTGAATATGCACATATATTTATTTGTAAAGATTTTGCTACAAGTTCTAATGACAAGTTTACATAAACTGGAACTCTGTTTAAGAATTTAAAATGACACAGGTGCTAGTGGTTTAGGTTCGGTTCTAAACATATGATTAATGCTAGGTGGTTTCCCCCTCTTCTATATTAATCACCTTAAGAGGTTAAACAGCACTAGGGTAATCCAGAGCTCCAATGGAGCTGAGAATTTTCAGGTGAGTTTCTTGTCACAAGAAAACACTCTGGACCAATATTTGGGATTATCTAATGAGTGGATTATTCAGAATAATTCCCTAAGCCTTTAGGCAAAAAGAAATTAATTTTGAATAAACTTGCATGTTCCTGCCAAACTTAGTGAACTACAATTTCAATTATAGTTCATAGGACTTGCATGAATTTTCCTAGCATTTTTGGAGCTAATATTTGCCCAGAACTGATTTTTTTTCCAAGTCTTGGGAAATTCTCTGAAAAAGGTTTCTGCATTCAATTGAACACAGCATCTTCAAAGCTGAATTGCTCTGATCAAATCATCTCCAATTGAGCTGAAACTTTTACAGAGGTTCACTAACATCCTATTGAATATCCTGGCGAAATTTGAGAATTTTTGGATTAACCAAACTCCCTCTAAAATTCTTTTTCTGAAAAGCTTTAAAGAATTTTCCAGAATTAAATAAAGGGTTTCATACAAATTGGGTTCCATATTTGGATAGTACTCTATCAGTGGAATCAAACAAAATTTGTTTCACAATTTTTGGATTCTCCTACCAAAAGTTGTAGCTATTCAAAGTTTGAACTCAAAACTGAAATTCCCCAAAATGTTCAAATACTGGCTGTGGGTCCAGGGGACAGGTGTCACTAGCCGGGGCAAGCCACACGGGGCTACTGGGTATTTCCCGCATGGCCACACCAGATCCCCGCGGCACAGCCGATCAGAAATTTGAAAAACCATCGCTGACAGGTGGGACCCGCCGGGTCGTCTTCTACCTCCGGCCCCCGCGCCCGCGCGCCGCCGGGCTCGCCGGAGTTCGACGGATTCCGGACTCCCGGCCGTCCCCCGAGCCCTCCCTCGCCGCTAGGGCCTAATTTCACGTGCTGAACAATATGGGACCCCTTCCCCTGGCCGGCGGTGGCTCTAATCTAGCCGTCCACGGCGCGGCGGCTTTGGACCAGTTCGGCGACGTTGCCCGGCTAACCTAACCCGTCAAAACACCGGTGAAACGGCGCTATAGCATCAGTGGACGCCAAGGAGGATCGTCCGGGTGGTGAAGCAGCCTGGAAATGGCCCTAACCTAGCTCTCATCGAGAGCCCGAACCGCCCCACCATAACCGCCGTCGGAAAAGTGTGAAATACATCGTGCACAATGGTTTTCAGGCATTGGTTGCAAAAGGGCAAATGATCGCCGGCTAGTCCAGCTCGTGTGTGCAAGACAAAATCTCCAAATTGGCTGCCGATCCTCCACGGTTTGCTCCAGGCTTTGGGGGATAGCAGCAGCACGATGGCGCGCTCCCGTGGTCGGGCTTGCTCGGACGTAACAACCCTTGCGGAAGGCTGCCCGCGTGCGCCCGATTGTCGGCTGGGTGTGGTTCGCCGCGGGTGAGGCGTTTAACGCTCAAAACACACCACGGATGGCTAGCTCTCACGCTCAGAAGGTGCGGAACGATGGCACAGCGTTGTTGTGCAGCTCGGAGAGGCGCTGTGGCGCGGTTTAGCCGGCTCCCGATGGCTTTCCAGAGGAGCGGCGAGCTCGGTTTCGTTTTCTGGAGAACGCGCGTGTGAGGAGGGGAAAACACCCGTGGTCGCCTTGGCTATGCGGGAGGGCTCACGTGGAGAGGGTACCGCCGACTCCCGTGCTGCCAGCGGCCCGGCCGAAGAGCAGGACATGGCTCGGGTAGCCCCCCCCCCCCCCCCCCCCCCCGCGGTGACACCCGGTGAGACCCGTTCGGTGAGTGGAGACTTACGGCTGAAGTAATGGGAGATCATTCACAGTGATTAACCTCCCCAATGACAGGTGGGACCCACTCAATTTCCCTGCAAAAAGATCTCCACAGTTTGACAAATATTCAACTCTAATTATTTGAAAGTTGGAAACTGAGCTGCATTTGCATAGTTGGACAAATTCCATCCAAATTCAAATATTTATTTGAATTTCCTTGTACATTTAACTCCATTTGGAAAAATGGGCAGCAAATCTTTTCAAAAATTAATGAAACTTTGCCTACCGACTAATTTGGACCTAAGGAATCCAAATATGCAATTTGATTCTTGTGTTAGCTGCTGCAAACAAGAGTTTGAGCACAACAGTTTTGAAATTCTCATTGTGTCCTTCCCTCACTTGGAGTTTGAATTTACATTTAGTTCATCTCTGATTTTTAAACCCTTCCATTGCACTTGAGCTCTTCATTTCTGTGGTTTTAATCCACATGAGGTTCCTCCATGCAGTAACCCTAAGTTTGTTTAGAAGAATCTCACCTATGTTATCATATGTGGGAAAAGTTTCAACTAAGCCCTTTTTTCATACACATGACTCCAACATTTGTGCAAACTCATGTTTCTTTGTATTCACATTTTTTGGACCTTTACAATACTCCATTACCTATTCCACATGTACCCTGGGAAGATATATCTACGGACTTTGTTCTGGGGTTACCTCGGTCTCAGAGGGGGAGGGATTCTATTTTTGTTGTTGCAGATCGCTTTTCTAAAATGACACATTTTATCCCCTGTCATAAGAGCGATGATGCTTCACACGTTGCTGATTTGTTTTTCAGGGAGATTGTTCGTTTACATGGAGTTCCAAAAACTATTATTTCAGACTGGGATACTAAATTTCTCAGCTCTTTTGGAAGACATTGTGGGCTAAGCTTGGCACAAAGTTTTTATTTTCAACCACTTGTCATCCACAAACGGATGACCAAACTGAAGTTGTCAACCATGTTGCGTGCTATGTTGAAAAAGAATTTGAAGCTCTATGAAGACTGCCTTTCACATGTTGAATTTGCTTATAACAGGGCAGTCCATTCCACAACAAACTCTTGTCCATTTGAAATAGTTTATGGGTTTAAACCACATACTCCCATGGATCTTTTGCCTTTACCATTACAAGAACAAGTTAACTTGGATGCCACAAAATGATCAGACTTTATCAAGCGGTTACATACGGAGACAAGAAAGAATATTGAGAAGAAATCAGCACAATATGCAAAGCAAGCAAACAAAGGTAAGAAGAAGGTTACATTTCAGCCAGGAGATCTTGTATGGTTGCATCTACAAAAGGATCGCTTCCCCAACAGCGTAAGAGTAAGTTATCTCCTCGGGGTGATGTTCCGTTCAAGGTTCTCCAAAAGATAAACGATAATGCTTACAAAATTGAGCTGCCACCTGAATATTCCAATGTGAGTACAACATTCAATGTCAAAGACTTGCTTCCATTTGTTGGTGAGTCTGAGTCGAGGACGACTCCTTTTCAAGAGGGTGAAAGCCGTTTTCTCTCGATCTTTGCTCGGGTTCTCTGATCTAACGCGTCGATCGTGCTCCACCGCCTCCGGGGAATCACACAGGTGCAGAAACTTGGTGGTTTACGCTCCAGACACAGCGCCGATGAGCATCGCCGCGTTTTCACCTTGGATCTCGCCGCCGACCGCCTTCCAGGGCCTCCGAGCTCAAGAAAAACCCCGAGGTGAGATCCCCGACCTCCCCTCTACCGATCTATGCCATGAAATCCCAGTTTTAGGAAGAATAGACAAAGATCCGAAGTTTTCCGGCGAGATCGCCGCCTCCCGCCGCCGCGCGCCGCCGGGCAGCGCCGCCCGCGCTCGGTCAGAGCGACGTGGCCGCTTATGCGCCGTCTATTTTAAATCGCACGGTGGAGTTAAAACCCGTGCGTACCGGCTCGGCGATCTAATCTGAGCCGTCTATTTTAAATCGGACGGTCCACATCAGCCCCGCATTATAAAGGCCGGGATTCTTACGTGCTACCCCCTAGGGATCTCGGAAAATACGAGCTAGCCCCGGAAACTTCTGATCTAGCCCCTGGAACTTTAGAAATTCATGTAAATTCAATTAAAAATCAGTTTTAGCCCCTGGACTTAATAAAAATTAGAAAAACCCCTCTGTTATATGTAGATAGACCCCTAGAAATTAATGAAATAACATAATAGACCCTGGAGTGGGGAGAGTTTACTTTTTTAACCCTATATGATATTAAATTTAGAAATTTGAATATGTGATTAGGATTTAAAATTTAAAAGGTGAGACAAACACATTGTAAATTCAAATTTAAACTCTCCTAGCACTTGGTTAACTTTAGAATGAGTTAAAAGTAGATTTTAAGCTGAAATGAATCTGTCTAGTTGATTGTCCATATTCATTAGTATAGAAACATATTTTAGGCTAGGAAATTGTTCTGAAAATTGGAAAAATGAATTTAAATTAGTTCACATCAGAGGAGAAGTTTAAAATATATTATTTAATATTTTAGAACAGAACCTATTCTGTTTTGATGAGGTGTCTTACTATTTTCATAATAAAATTCACATTTAGGCATAGAAAATAAATCTGAAAATATAGGAAAATAGGTATGCATAACTAGGAAATGATAAATGAAGTTTCCAAAACCAAATACTTTAGTTTAGGGTTTGATAGAAAATCTAAAAAACCCATTTGGAGTAGGAAAATACCTTCCATGCAAACTTAGTAGCTAAAGGGTGTGTTAATTGAATATAAAGAAATTGTTTAGAATTGAAATTCATATATAAAGTGTGCAAATAGAAATCTGAATACAAAAGTTAAAAATCATATACATATGTTTAAAAGTGCATATAGACCAGAAATCAACACATATAGAGTAAACACAACACATAGAAATATGAATGATTTTCATATATATGTATGTGTGAATGAAAGTGTGAAACTATGTATTATGGATTGTTGTTTCCTTTTGCTATGTGTGTTGGCATGAGTAGAACCTGCCCCAGAGCAAGTTTTCCCCTTCAAAGATCAGGACTATCCATTCCCAGAGCAGCAGGAAGAAGGCAAGTGTCCTTGACCACTTTGATCCTATGCTAGGATGTGTAGATAGAATTATTTGCATTGTCAATTGAAATATGAAACCCATGCTAGGATGTTTCCCTAGAATTGCATTATCTTGTTTCCTTATAGCTTGGGTTGGGATTTGTTTTAATATGTCATTCACTCATATTACTTGTGCTTAGCCATGCTTAGAATGGGAAAATTGGGATATGAGATCATCAGTTTATTTACCATAATTTCGAATGAGATATTATGAGTTATGTAGAGGTAGGGATCAAGACAAGTTGGATGATTTGGTTGGTGCTGGGTGCACGAGACTTGGGTTTGTGTTTAGTACTTGCCTGGATCCTTAGGACCGGTTCATGGAGCATGTAACCTGGCTTTACCGTGCCAACCACATGCTGAGATGGGGCAGCTTAGCCAATTAATTAGGTGTATCTCTGGCATAGTATGGGTGTGTTGGATGGTGCGGGGAGTAGGTGTCAGCTGGACTACCATATGAACCGCAAGGCTCAAGAGGGGGCCACTGTAGCGGGGTTGGAGCCTCTTGTATGCTGTTAGGGGTGAAACCAAAGTGGGCCCACGCTCATCGGGAATCCCTTTGTAAAGGCTTCGTAGTGATCTCCTGGCTACACACCTGGGAAGTGTGAATGTGGTTTGTAGCCACTGGCATAATGGAGGTTCTTTAGTCCACCCGGCAACGGGGGATGAAATCACTACATGTGGGTACAGTGGTGCAAACTCTACAGAGTTAAAACTGTCATGACAGCCGTGCTCACGGTCAAGAGCGGTTTGAACTTATTCATGATTAGAGGATTGATGGTTTTGGAAGTTGAGGATGTTAAGCGGGGAGCTTAACATTGGAATTTGAGGTTATGGTCATTTGATTATGATGATGGGTTGGGAGATTGGGACCATCTCACCTATGTAGTAATGTAGGTCCTTAATAAGCTAAGGTTATAGGTATTAATTACATAGTGATTTAACCATGAGTTCAACCTCTTTGTTCTAGCCATGCATGACATAACTTTCCCACACTTGCTGAGTACCAATGGTACTCAACCTTGCATATTTGTTGGTTTAAATTGCTGCTCAGGTCAAGGGGATGATGTGGTATTCAATGACCAAGACTTCGGACCCAAAAAAGGATTCTAGGTTCATGGAGCCCCCGGGCAACGCCTGTGACGGAGCCCACAAGAATAATATTCTGCTGCTATTTTATTTACTTGTTATGAACTTATTATCGTCCATCGAGACATATGCTATGTAAGACTTATTTATATTCGACACCTGGCTTGTAATAAATGATGCTTCACTATTTGTCATCACATGTATGAGAAAATGATCCTGGCATACATGTGATATTCACTCGGTTGTTCTTCGGAGAAAACGGGTGTGACATTTTTTTGTCAATCGGTCCACAATAACCCAAATGGAGTCGTAACCCAACTGAGTACGTGGCAATCTAACAATGAAATCCATGTTGATGTCTTCCCACTTCCACTCGGGTACTTTCAATGGTTGTGGTCGGCCTTCACCCGTTGACAAGTGTCGTATAAGGCATACTCAGCTATGTTCCTTTTCATACCATTCCACCAATAGCAAGTTTTCAGGTCCTTGTACATCTTTGTACTGCCGGTATGTATGGGATAAGGTGAGTCATGTGTCTCTCTTAATATCGTGTCGTGGTTGTGCTTCACGTTAGGCACACAAATCCTTTTTCCTAGCCAAAGCGTACCCTTCTCGTCTTCCTTGAAGTCCTTTTCTATGCCTTATCAGATTCTTTTCCTTGATCTCTTTGATCCCCTCATCCGTTGCTTGGTGTGACGCCCGGTCCTATGAAAATAGGTTTGAACTAATGCATATGTGTATCCAGAATGTTCATCACACATACACATATATTCCACAAACTGAATTCAGAATATAACCACGAACAGATAGGGTTCAAGTACTTTATTACAATGTCTCATGAATCTCTGTCTTATTCTAGCAGCGGAAGTCTCTATCTAATTCTAGCAGCGGAAGTCTCTAACGATAGCGGAAGCAAACTAAGCAGCAGCGGCTTCATCTCCATCCCCACACGCAAGTCGACGGTAGATTGCACGCCTAATACTCCACATGATCTTCAAAGTACTCCTCCCCTGTTGCTGATGTTTGTATGATAATGCAAGGGTGAGTACATGTCATACTCAGCAAGTGCGGGAAGTATGACATGTAGCTTTCAATCAAGGTAGGAATAAAAAGGCTCATTACAGAAAAGCAAAGTTTATTTCACAAACATGATAAAAAAACAACTATCTTTAAGTGAATTTAATCCTAACATGTATCCAATTAAACCAGTAACATACCTTCATCATGATTCTTCAATTTTCATGTCTCATCCAGACATTTATCTTTCTCAACTTCCATATCATATTCATGATAATCATCTCATGATCATACCCATAACCATCTCACATTCATATTTCCAAAACCATCTCATGTTCAAGACTCAACAGTCCCGAAACCATTCTTATTACCAAGACTCAACAGTCCCGAAACTAATACCAAAGACCAAACCATAACCATACCAGTAAACATCCATTCCAAAAACCATCCCATCTAATCATTTGAGTTGGTCAGACGCTTGTGACCGGAAGCACGGCTATCATGATAGTTTTACACTCTGCAGAGGTGGCACCACTTTACCCACAAGTTTGTGATTTCGTCACCCGTCGGCGACTGCGGAACCTCCATTATACCAGTACACAACCGTCGGTATATGGCCAAGAGATCACAAAATAACCTTTACAAAGGGGCTACTAGATGTATGGACTCACTAAGGTTTCACCAGCAGGCTTGAATCACCATTCTCCCACCTACGGTCCCCCTCTTGTGCCATGCAGTTCCCAGGGCAGTCCTCTCTCGACTCCCATTCTCCGCGCCTTCCACGGTCCATAACAATCTAGCAACTTACCTAATTAGTCAGGTAAGCCGCACCCATATTGGCCTTGTGGTGGCACTTTTTTTCCTGGCATGACTGGCATAAACCGGTCCTTAGATCTATGGCAAGTAAACCACCATCTCATTCTACTACATCCACGAATCAAGCTTGCCTAGATCTCCCCTGATTCATGTTAATTATCATCATCAAGTTCTTATTATCATTGTTCATATGAGTGCAGTAGCTAGACACATTCTATCTCGCTTCCCATATCCCGTGGACTCAGCGAAGCAAAAAGCAAAAACGACCATACCTGACTCATCAACTTCCCCGACGATAAGGGTGGTTAACAAAACTAGTAAACTTCTATGAAAGGGTTCAAGCATACACAGTTTTCGCAAACAAAACAGTTCCAAAAACATGGGATCAATATGGTCAAGGGGCACTTGCCTTGTTCCTGTGGCTTCTGTTGCTCACGGATCTCGAATTCATGGTGCTGTAGTCCTTCGTAGATAGCTCGCTGAACTTGTCCTTCTACTTACGATCACGCACATATAAAATTTACAGTAATCAAACATCATGCACAATTCTTACTCAAGATGCAATGGTGCATATGCATGCTAATCCTATGGTGTTATTTTTATTAGATCCGTTTGTACGTGTTCTTGCATGTTTTAATGGCTTGCATGTGGTTTTATGATAAACAAAGGTGTAAAGATCAAATGTGGTCACGGTGATGATCTTGACTTTAGATCAATTCTACCGTTAAAATCCGATCAACACGTGACCTGTCCACATGAAAGGGCTTCTGTTCGAAAGGATCGAAGAAACAGATGCAAAGAAAACCGCGATGACGTCGTAAGGTAGTAACAATGACCTACCTCACTTCTCCTCGGTGTCGGGCCTTCCCCCTAGCAATGGCAGCAAACAGTGCGTCGGCTCTCTTCCGGCGACGGCGAGCGTGTCGGGGCTCGTCGGCGGTCTCAACGGTGGTTGAACTCCGGTGAAGGGGTTAGCTCGTCGAGTTGGGGGCTAGGGCCTCTAAGTTGTCGGCTTGGGAAGGTGTTACGACTAAGGGGTGTTTCGGGTTCTATTTATAACCGGAAAAAGAAGAGTCCTACTCCGATTGGATTTCAAATAAGAGTCCTATTCAAATTGTTTTGGATCTTAACAACTTATCTCCAATCCATTTGGTTACAGTATTCAACGTGGAAGAATTTGTGTCGGTTTCCTCAGTACCGGGCACTCGCGCACAGGGGAAAAACCACTTAAGAATCTCGTCCTTTCGCAGGGATAAGCTCCGGAGTCTCCATGTGTCCAGCGGAGGCCTGGTCTCCCTTTTCCGCAGAGACGAGCTCCGGGTGCGCCGCGTGTCAGGCGAGCGGGACCTCTCTCTTCCTTAGAGGCGAGCTCCGCGTGTGCCACGCGTCTAGCGGGCGGGACCTTCCTCTCCCTCAGAGGCAAGCTCCGTGTGCGCCACGTGTTTGGTGGGTCGGGACCTCCCCTCTCTCCAGAGGTGAGTTCCGCGTACGCCACGTGTCAGTGCCGGACCTCCCCTCTTTTCAGAGGTGAGCTCCGAGAGTGCCACGTGTCCAGCAGCGTTGGACCAACCTTCTCATCGGAGGTTGCTCCGAGAGTGTCACGTGTCCAGCAACGTCGGACCTCCCTTATCCTCGGAGATGAGCTCCAAGGTCGACACGTGTCAGGCAATGTCTTCTCCTTGGAGGTGAGCTCCGAGGACGACACGTGTCTAGCAGTGTCGACCTCCCGGAGGCGAGCTCCGAGGGTGACACGTGTCCATCGGGACCAAACTCACTCTCTCCGCGAGGGTGAGCTCTGAAAGCGACACGTGTCCCGCGGGGTTGAGCCTTGCTTCTCCGCAGAGACTAGCTCCAAAGCTGACACGTGTCCCGCGGGACTGAGCCTTGCTTCTCCGCAGAGGCTAGCTCCGGAGGCGACACGTGTCCAGCGGGCCGGACCTCGCCCCTTCCGCAGAGGAGAACTCCTAGCCTGCCACATGGCCAGTCAGCGGCGGACCTCACCCCCTCCGTAGGGATGAGCTCCGAAGGCGCCATGTGGCCATCGAGCCACGGGAAGTGTCGACGGCGCTCTCAGTGGATTGGAATTGGCTCTCTTTAGCTATCTTTCACCATTCTATTTCTTTTAAAATATTTTCTTGATATGAAATATGAACGCATGCATGACTTATGAAGTTGAGGGTGTTACACCCGTCCGGTGTCCCGGGCCCCAAGTTCATGAGTTTTTCCAAACTTTTTGATTTTGACCCAGATGGGCATTCGCGCATGCAAAACCATCAAGTTGCACCGTCCGAACATGGATTCCATCGAGGTTCCGTACAACCGCTCGGTACCCAAGTTCGTGACTTTTAACGACTTTCCCGATTTGGACTCAGATGTCCATCTGCACATGCAAAACCATCAGGTTGCACCGTCCGTACGTGTATGCCGTCAAGGTGCTGTCCGGCCACTCGGGACCCGAGCTGTGAGTTTTGCTGAATTTCCCGATTTTGACCCAGATGGTCATCCGTGCATGCAAAACCATTAAAATGCACCATCTGAACGTGGATTCTGTGAAGGTCCCGTCAAACCGCCCGGGACCCGAGTTCGTGAGTTTTACCGACTTTCTTGAATTCGACCCAGATGGCTATTCGTGCATGCAAAACCAACAAGTTGCACCGTCCGGGCGTGTATTCCATCAAGGTCCCGTCCGTCTGCCAGGGACCCAAGTTTGTGAGTTTCCCGACTTTTCGATTTCGACCCAGATGGCCATCTGTGCATGCAAAACCATCAAGTTGCACCATTCAGATATGTACCGAGTTCGTGAGTTTTACTGACTTTCTCGACCTTCCCGATTTTGACCCAGATGACCATCCACGCATGAAAACCATCAAGTCAGACCATCCGGACGTGTACCCAATCAAGGTCCCATCCGTTCTCCCAGTACCCGAGTTCGTGAGTTTACATACATTTCCGACTTTCTCGATTTTGACCCAGATGGCCATCCGCGCATGCAAAACCATCAAGTTGCACATCCAAACGAGTATTCCGTATAGGTCCTGTCTGGCAGCCCGGTACCCGAGTTTGTGAGTTTTAGTGACTTTCCTAACTTTCTCGATTTTGACCAAGATGACCCTCCGTGCATGCAAAACCACCATCCGGATGTATATTTCGTCAAGGTTCCGTCTGGCTGCACGGGACCCGAGTTTGTGAGTTTTACCGACTTTTCTGATTTTGACCCAGATGGCCATCCGTGCATGCAAAACCTTCCAGTTGCACCATCGAAACGTGTAATCCGTCAAGGTCCAGTCCGGCGTCCCGAGACCCGTGTTCATGAGTTTTTTCTATTTTCTCAGTTTCGAACCAGATGGTCATCCACGCATGCAAAACTATCAAGTTGAACCGTCCGGACGTGTATTCTGTCAAGACCCCGTCCGGCCGTCCGTGACCCGAGTTCGTGACTTTTTACCAACTTTCACAACTTTCTCGATTTCGACCCAGATGGCCATCCGCGCATGCAAAACCATCAAGTTGCACCATATGAATGTGTATACCGTCAAGTTCTTGTTCGGCCTCCCGGAACCCGAGTTCGTGAGTTTTACCGATTTTCTCGATTTCGGCCCACTTGTCCATCCGCCGCAGGCAAAACCATCAAGTTGCACCGTCCGAACGAGTATTCCGTCAAGGTTCCTTCCGGCCTCCCGAGACCCGACTTTCCCTATTAGGACCTTGATGGCCATCTGTGCATGAAAAACCATCAAGTTTTACCGTTCGGTCGTGTATTCCGTCGAGGTCCCATCCGGCCTCACAGGACCCGAGTTTGTGAGTTTTACTGACTTTCGTGACTTTTTGATTTTGACTCAGATGGCCATCCGCGCAAGCAAAACCATCAAGTTGCACCATCCAAACGTGTATTCCGTCAATATCCCCGTCAGGTCGCATGGGACCTGAGTTTGTAAGTCGTATTACCGACTTTACTGACTTTCTTGATTTCGACCCAGATAGCCATCTGCGCATGCAAAACCATCAAGTTGCACAGTCCGAATGTGTATTTCGTCAAGGTTCCGCCCAGCCGTCCGGGACCCAAGTTCGTGAGTTTTAACAATTTTCCCGATTTAGACCCAGATGGCCATCCGCGCATTTAAAACCATCAACTTGCACCATCCGGACATGTATTCAGTCAAGGTCCCGTCCAGCCGCCCGGGATCCCAGTTCGTGAGTTTTACCGGCTTTCCCGACTTTCTTGATTACGACCCAGATGACCATCCGTGCGTGCAAAACTATCAAGTTGCCAGGTGCAGACGTGTATTCTCTCAAGGTCCCGTCCGGCCGCCCGGGACATGAGTTCGACAGTTTTCCCTACTTTCCTGACTTTCCCAATTTTGACCCATATGGCCATCCGCACATGCAAAACCATCCAGTTGCACCATTCGATTGTGTATTCCATCAAGGCCCCGTCCGGCGTCCCGGACCCCAAGTTCATGAGTTTTCCCAAACTTTTTAATTTTGACCCAGATGGGCATTCGCGCATGCAAAACCATCAAATTGCACCATCCGAACATGGATTCCATCGAGGTTCCATCCGGCCGCTCGGTACCCAAGTTCGTGAGTTTTAACGACTTCCCCAATTTTGACCCAGATGGCCATCTGCGCATGCACAACCATCAGGTTGCACCGTCCGTACGTGTATGCCATCAATGTCCTATCCGGCTACTTGGGACCCGAGCTGTGAGTTTTCCCGAATTTCCCGATTTTGACCCAGATGGCCATCCGCGCATGCAAAACTGTCGAAGTGTGTGGTCGACACTTCCCCGGACCTGCACTGGGCAGCTCGCGGAGATTTTTTTTCGGAGGGGCTAGTCACTTGCGGAGAGCTTAAGCGTATGGACGAGTTAAGGAAGAGCTTGACACGGCGGGTTTTACGTGGTTAGGGCCGCCGGAGCGTAAAACCCTATGTCCACGGTGAGCTGAGGAGCTCGCTGTATTGCCTGTTGCTCAGAACCAGAGTTCTGAGCTTGAGGATGAGTAATGTCTAGCGTATGAGTTGCTGGAGTGCGAACCCTTGCTAACGTTGCCTACCCGAGCCTTTTATAGTCCAAGGCTCGGGTGGCTTACAAGGGGGGCCCGGGACCCGACAGGTGGTCCCGGGGAGATTGCCTGCAGACTACCGTATCCGCAGTTATGTCGGTAGTTGTCTCTGGCGAAGGCCTCTGAGTCTTCGTCTTGCCGCCCTGCCCATGCCGCATGCTAGTCGTAGTGGTTGATGACGGCGGGTTTTACGTGGTTCGGGCCGCCGGAGCGTAAAACCCTATGTCCACGGTGAGCTGAGGAGCTCGCTGTATTGCCTGTTGCTCAGAACCAGAGTCCTGAGCTTGAGGATGAGTAATGTCTAGCGTATGAGTTGCTGGAGTGCGAACCCTTGCTAACGTTGCCTACCCGAGCCTTTTATAGTCCAAGGCTCGGGTGGCTTACAAGGGGGGCCCGGGACCCGACAGGTGGTCCCGGGGAGATTGCCTGCAGACTACCGTATCCGCAGTTATGTCGGTAGTTGTCTCTGGCGAAGGCCTCTGAGTCTTCGTCTTGCCGCCCTGCCCATGCCGCATGCTAGTCGTAGTGGTTGATGACGGCGGGGACGGCATGGGATGTCTTGTCGCTGTGTTTATTGGCTGGCAGGTTCTGACACCACGCGCCAGTCTGTGATGCGACTGGGCACAACGGCACCTGACAGAGGCGTGCTCCATGTCTCCGCGTCTTGGGAAGGCGCGGGCCTTGAATACCTTGTACGGGCAAGGTATGGGGCGTCTTTACGCCCGCTGCCTACCGCTCGGGGGCAGGCAGCGTTGTTCTGCTGGACACATGGCGGGTCCGGAGCCCTCCTCAGAGGAGAGGGGGGTCCGGCCCCGCAGGACACATCGAGCCTTTGGACCTCTCCCCGCGGAGGGGAGGTCCGGCTTCTGTCGGCCACGTGGCGAGCCCGGAGCTCTCCTCTGAGGAGAGGGAGGTCCGGCCCCGCTGGACATGTGCCGCCTTCGGACCTCTCCCCCGCGGAGGGGAGAGGTCCGGCTTCTGTAGGCCACGTGGCGGGCCCGGAGCTTTCCTCTGAGGAGAGGGAGGTCCGGCCCCGCCGGACGCGTGGCGCCTTTGGAGCTCTCCCTGCGGAGAAGGGCGAGATCCTTAGGCATTTTCCCCTGCACGTGGGGGTACCTCATATCGCGGGTACCGACAGTGGCCCCCGGGCCCATCTTGGGGGAGATAGCGAGCCCGAGGTGGGACCTCCGTCTCTTCTGTTCCGCGCACTTTCTCTAAGTCCCGCATTGACCGTTGCCGGAGCACAAACAGACGCGGGATCGTGGGAGCATGCGCCCACTTGATGGTTGCCTTTACTGCGGCGGTTCCCAAGGCTGCCATTCCTGTATGTCGCGGTGCTTTCTTCCGGAACTACTGAAGCGCCTTGCCGGCTTGTCTTCTAGGGAGACTGACTCCTTGACCCACCGCTTCAGTTGGGCGGCTTGGGTCCACCTGTCATCGGCGCCCGGTCTCGGAGCCAATGCGGTCGCCGATGCGATGTATTCGAAGATTTTCGAATCACCTCGAATCGTTCCTGGAAAGTTTTAAAAGGGGATCTCACCCGCATCGCGGCTTCCCTTCGCCTAGCGCTCGTTCTTCCCTTGAACTCTTGCGCCTCGGCTTTCCTGTCCCTGTGCTCTCTTCCGCCATGGCTTCCAACTTGCTCCCGACGCGTCTCGTTCTTTCCTCCGAGCTTGGGCCAGTGCGCAGGCTGCTGGGCTGGCGCACGGAGGAACAGAAACGCCGGCTCCGCCGGGGATCTCTCCCCCTGATCCTGGAAAAGGGGGAGATGGTCTTCTTCACTGCCTATGCTCTGGCGGGGTTCGTCCCGCCCATTTCTTCCTTCTTTGTCACACTGCTGGAGACGTATGGGCTCCAGCTCCACCATCTCTCTCCCAACTCCTTTGCAATGGCCGCTGTCTTCGTCCACTTCTGCGAGATGTTTGTGGGGGTGCACGCTTCTGTGACGCTCTTCCGCTACTTCTTTGTGTTGCGGACGACTGGGCGCGGCTCGAAGACCCAGATGGGGGCGTACTACTTCCAACATCGCTGCAAGGACCCAAAGGTCTCTGGGTACCTTCTGCCCTTCAGCGCATCAAGGTGGGAAAACTGGAGGGAGAGCTGGGTGGTAGTGCAGACCGACGAGCACGATCGCCTACAACTCCCGACCGCTAGCCCAACCACCGATCCTTGCTTCTGGGAGGAGATCCCTGAGCTGGAGCAGGAGTACGCACCGGTTTTGGAGCGGATCCGGTACTTGGCCAACAAGGGGCTGACATCCCTGATGGTGCTGATGGACTTCATGTCGCGCCGTATTGCGCCCTTGCAGCAGCGCAGTCGCCGAGCATGGTACTATACTGGCGAGCAGGACTGTACCAGGCTGGAGAGGGGCCTCGGCTCTGATCCTTCCGACGAGGAGCTGTACGAGATGGTGGGTGTCGAAGTGTTCGGTCGACACTTCCCCCGGGCCTGCACTGGGCAGCCCGCGGAGGTTCTTTTTCGGAGGGGCTAGTCACTTGCGGAGATCTTGAGCGTATGGACGAGTTAAGGAAAAGCTTGACACGGCGGGTTTTACGTGGTTCGGGCCGCCGGAGCATAAAACCCTACGTCCATGGTGAGCTGAGGAGCTCGCTGTATTGCTTGCTGCTCAAAACCGGAGTCCTGAGCTTGGGGATGACTGATGTCTAGCGTATGAGTTGCGGGAGTGCGAACCCAGGGTGCGAATGGCTAGAGTGCGAACCCTTGCTAACGTTGCCTACCCGAGCCTTTTATAGTCCAAGGCTCGTGTGGCTTACAAGGGGAGCCCGGGACCCGACAGGTGGTCCCGGGGAGATTGCCTGCAGACTATCGTATCCACAGTTATGTCGGTAGTTGTCTCTGGCGAAGGCTTCTGAGTCTTCGTCTTGCCGCCCTGTCCATGCCGCATGCTAGCCGTAGTGGTTGATGACGGCGGGAGCGGCATGGGATGTCTTGTCACTGCGTTTATTGGCTGGCAGGCTCTGACACTGCACGCCAGTCTGTGATGCGACTGGGCGCAATGACACCTGACAGAGGCGTGCTCCGCATCTCCGCGTCTTGGGAAGGCGCGGGCCTTGAATACCTTGTACGGGCAAGGTATGGGGCGTCTTTATGCCTGCTGCCTACCGCTCGGGGGCAGGCAGCGCTCTTCTGCTGGACACGTGGCGGGCCCGGATCCCTCCTCAGAGGAGAGGGGGTCCGGCCCTGCAGGACACGTGGAGCCTTCGGACCTCTCCCCGCGGAGGGGGAGGTCCGGCTCCTGTTGGCCACGTGGCGGGCCCGGAGCTCTCCTCTGAAGAGAGGGAGGTCCGGCCCTGCTGGACACGTGGCGCCTTCGGACCTCTCCCCCGCGGAGGGGGGAGGTCCGGCTTCTGCAGGCCACGTGGTGAGCCCGGAGCTCTCCTCTGAGGAGAGGGAGGTCCGGCCCCGCCGGACGCGTGGCGCCTTCGGAGCTCTCCCTGCAGAGAAGGGCGAGTTCCTTAGGCATTTTCCCCTGTGCGCGGGGATACCCCATATCGCGGGTACAGACAGTGGCCCCCGGGCCCATCTCGGGGGAGATAGCGAGCCCGAGGTGGGACCTCCGTCTCTTCTGATCCACGCACTTTTTCTAAGTCCCGCATTGACCGCTGCCGGAGCACGAACAGTCGCGGGATCGTGGGAGCGTGCGCCCACTTGATGATTGCCTTTACTGCAGCGGTTCCCAAGGCTGCCATTCCTGTACGTCGTGGCACTTTCTTCCGGAACCGCCGAAGCGCCTTGCCGGCTTGTCTTCTGAGGAGACTGACTCCTTGACCCACCGCTTCAGTTGGGCAGCTTGGGTCCACCTGTCATCGGCGCCCGGTCTCGGAGCCAATGCGGCATATTCGAAGAGTTTCGAATCGCTTGGAATTGCACCTGGGAAGTTTTAAGAGGGGATCTTACCTACATTGCGGCTTCCCTTCGCACTTCTCAGCGCTTTTTGTTGGACTCTTGTGCCTTTGTCTTCTTGCCTTTGAGTTCTCCCTCGTTATGGCCTCCAACCCGCCACCAGAGAAGAAGCGCGCTCGATCTCCTCCAGTGGCGGCGTCTGTGCCAAGTCGGGGATCTGGGGTGCCTGCCTCTCTTGCTTCTAGAGATGGCACTCCTTCCGGTGGCGACACAAAGAGGCCCCGGGCTGATGCGTTGAGGGGAGCTTCTGGAGCGTCCCCTGCTCCGCCAGTTCAAGCGACTGCGGAGCGGCCGTCAGTGACGACGGCAGGCTCTGGGAGTCCTACCCCGGCTCGGAAGTCGGGGTTCAGAGCCCGCTGGAGTGTTCGCGCTTCCCGGCCATCCCCGACTGGCGGGGAGTCTGCGCCGTCGCGCTCGGAAACCGGGACAGCTGCCGCGGCCCCCAAGTCAGCGCGAGTTTCTCCTGTTCCGGTGTGCCCGGATCCCGCGGCGGCATCATCTCTTCCTGCCGAGACGGCCGCCGCGGCCCCCAGGCCAGCGCAGGTTGACCCTGCACCAGGCGGGCCGGCCTCTATTTCAGCGCCGACTTCCCCGGCTCGTCCCTCCCCACAGGTCAAGAAGCCAGAAGCTAGAGAGAGTCCGGCAGGTCCGGCTGCCGGAGCCCCGGCGCCAGCTTCTCCTGACCGGCGTCTCGTCTCGGTCGCTGGTGCATCGACTCCTCTTGAGGATGAGGTGATGGAGGAGGTCGGGGGGTGCTGCCCCGGCCTCTGCTGCCCCACTGCCCCTGGCGGATGCCTTCGCGCTTGCCGAAACGATCGTCCGGCAGGTCTTGGCCGCACTTGGTCGCGAGCGGGAGGAGCATACGGTTGAAAGGAATCGCCTCCTCACCTGGGGGAACCTTTTGCTGGAGCGGACCGCGAAGGTCAAGGGCGAACTCGACTCCAGGAAGGAGTTGCTTGACTTCAGGGAAGTGCTCCTCGACCGGCTAAAGCGGTCTGTCGATCACCTGGACGCCGAAACGCGGCTGTCGGTACCCGCGATATGGGGTACCCCCGCGCACAGGGGAAAATGCCTAAGGAACTCGCCCTTCTCCGCAGGGAGAGCTCCGAAGGCGCCACGCGTCCGGCGGGACCGGACCTCCCTCTCCTCAGAGAGGAGCTCCGGGCCCGCCACGTGGCCGACAGAAGCCGAACCTCCCCCTCCGCGGGGAGAGGTCCGAAAGCTCCACGTGTCCCGCGGGGCCGGACCCCTCCTCTCCTCTGAGGAGGGCTCCGGGCCCGCCACGTGGCCAGCAAAACGGCGCTGCCTGCCTCCGAGCGATAGGCAGCGGGCGTAAAGACGCCCCATACCTTGCCCGTACAAGGTATTCAAGGCCCGCGTCTTCCCAAGACGCGGAGACGCGGAGCACGCCTCTGTCAGGTGCCATTGCGCCCAGTCGCATCACAGACTGGCGCGCGGTGTCAGAGCCTGCCAGCCAATAAACGCAGCAACAAGACATCCCATGCCGCCCCCGCCGTCATCATCCACTACGACTAGCATGCGGCATGAGCAGGGCTGCAAGACGAAGACTCAGAAACCTTCGCCAGAGACAACTACCGGCATAACTGCAGGTACGGTAGATCACAGTCAATCTCCCCGGGACCACCTGTCGGGTCCCGGGCCCCCCCTTGTAAGTCACCCGAGTCTTGGACTATAAAAGACTCGGGTAGGCGACGTTAGCAAGGGTTCGCACTCCCGCAACACATACGCTAGCCATTGACCCCCAAGCTGTAACTCATCCTCAAGCTCAGGAATCTGGTTCTGAGCAGCAAGCAATACAGCGAGCTCCATAGCTCGCTGTGGACGTCGGGTTTTACGCTCCGGCGGCCTGAACCACGTAAAACTCGCCGTGTCAAGCTCTTACTAACTCGTCCATACGCTCAAGCTCTCCGCAAGGGACTAGCCCCACCGAAAAAAGAACCTCCACGGGCTGCCCAGTGCAGGCCCGGGGGAAGTGTCGACTGAACACTTCGACATTTGGCGCGCCAGGTAGGGGGCTTTTCCCCTTGCGCGACGAGTTTCCGCCGACGAAGATGACCAAGCTTCCTTCAGCGGCAAACTCTCCCCCCACCGCGTCCACGGCGAACCGCGACCAGGGGGGAGTACATGTCGACACACTCAGGACAGAGTGTGTCGCAACAAGCTGGGAGCCAGCAACCGGATCTGGCAGTGCCGACCCTGGCAATGCAGGCTCCAACCAGCGTCAGGTCTTCAGTAGCGCTGGGCGTACCCGGTGGGGGTGCGCTAGCCGCAGCAAGAGCGCTACTGCACAATCCGCCTGCTGGGGACGCGCCTCAGGCAGCGACCCAGCAGTGGATTCACGAGGTAGACCGTCTCGTCGTCGCCGCCGCAAACCCTCGACTTCGGCGGGGACGACGCTCCAGTCAACCGGCAGTGTCGCTGACGCACACGCCCGCGGTTGACGGGCAGACGGCGGACTCCAGCTCCACCAGGCCTCCGATGACGGACCTGAGGGCAGAGCTGGAGCGATGCCACTTGGGCCAAGATGCTCGAGTGTTCCTCGAGCGACGTCGAGAAAGGCGTCGCATCCAAGAGACTGACGACAGCATGACGTCGGTCACAACCCAGTCTGAAGGGCAGATCTTCGCCACGCGAGCTCTGCCCTAGGCGTACGCCGCACAGCATATGCCGCAACCATATGCCCTGCAAATGGCGTCCCCGGTCTATGGTGCAGCCCTGCCCATACCGGGGTACAAAGTGCCAAGTGCGAATCAAGCGTTCGCGGCACCAATACCTGCGGCAACAGGAGCAGGATGTGCGGCTCTTGCACCCCACCTTCGCTTCACAAAGTGGCCGCGCAAGTTTCGGCCGCACCTGCCTGAAAAGTACGACGGCAGTGTCAACCCGGCGGAGTTCCTCCAGATCTACTCCACCGCCGTACTCGCCGCAGGAGGGGATGAGGCTGTCATGGCCAACTATTTCCCCGTCGCCTTGACCGGCCCAGCCCGGTCTTGGCTCATGAACCTACCCCAGGATTCCATAACCTCCTGGGGAGAGCTCTGCCGGCAGTTCGTCGCCAACTTCGGCAGTTCCTACACCCGGCCTGGCACGGAGCTCGACCTCCACGCCATCCAGCAACAACCAGGGGAGTCGCTGCGCTCCTTCATCCAGCGGTTCTCCCAGGTGCGGAACACCATCCCAGACATCCAGAACGCTTCTGTGGTAGTGGCGTTCCGACAAGGCCGGGACAAGAAGATGCTCGAGAAGCTCGCGACTAGGGAGGTCCGCGATGTCTCAGAACTCTTCAGCCTGGCGGACAAGTGTGCCAGAGCAGCCGAAGGGCGGAGCTGGCACTCGCTGCCGGCCTCCGAGCCAGGGGGTCAGCCGGGATCTGGCGCCGCTTCTTATGGAAGCGGCAGGAAGATCAAGAACAGAGGCGGAAGCAATATAAAGCCGTCAGCCGCGGCCCCTGTTGCCACAACAGCGGTGCCCAGTGGAGCTTGGGGGCCGCGCCCCGACAAGAGGCCGCGGCAATCACCGGCCCCAGACGGGGGCCAGGATGAGTTATGCCCCGTGCATGACACCAGTTATCATACCGCTGCCGAGTGCCGGGAAATCCAGAAGCTCGCGGAGCGCCTCCGGAAAGGGAAGCAGCCCCTAACTGATGCCCCACCCTACCGTCAAAGGGAGGGCAAGCAGAAGGTCGAAGCCCTAGACGGCGTCGACCGCCAGGTGGAGTTCCAGGAGCTTCAGCGCGCCGTGAAGGCAGTGCACAATCATGAGAGCTCCAGCTCCAGTGATGACGAGCACCGGAAGATGCTCTATGTCATCTTCGGCGGGTCCGCTGACCCCCGTCCCGAAGCGCGGCTAAGGCCTTGCGCCGAGCGGTAGCGTCGGTGGCTCCCCTCCCGAGTGCAGCACCGCACCTCAGGTGGATGGGAACCCCCATAAGCTTCGATGCCACCGACTGCCCCAGGAACATGGCTGGGGCCGGCCAACTACCGCTCGTGGTGGCCCCCACCATCGCCAACGTGAAGATGTACCACGTTTTGGTGGATGGCGGGGCTGGACTGAACCTCATCAGTCGCGCAGCCTTCCAGAAGCTGCAGATCCCGATGGCCAAGCTCACCCCATCGAGCCCGTTCTCAGGGGTAGGGCTGGGACAGGTCGTTCCCTACGGCCACATCAACCTCCCGGTGACCTTTGGGGCACCAGACAGCTATCGGACAGAGTGCATTCTGTTCGACATGGCCGAGATCGACCTCCCGTTCAACGCCATAATTGGCAGGCCAGCCCTGTACCGATTCATGGCAGTAGCCCACTACGGCTACCTTGTCTTGAAGATGCCTACACCAACAGGCGCCCTCAAGGTTTGTGGAGACCGTGCTGCCGCAGTGTTAGCCTTGGAAAAGCTCCAGGCGCTTACAGCAGCTAGAGCACCAACCCCAGGCAGTGCAGAACCAAACCGGCTCCACCCAAGTGCACGCCACCGTGCCTCTACCACAGCACCCCATGTGCAACCCCTCGACGAGGACGATGTCCCCTTGAGGCTCGTCCGAATCAGCGCCGATGCCACCCAGACCACCCGGGTAGCCGGGGGCCTGGATAGCAGGTAGGAGGGCGCGCTCGTTACCTCCCTCCGGCACAATGCCGATGTGCTGCATGACAGCCGTCGCGGATGCCAGAGATCCCTAGGGAGGTGATTGGGCACTATCTAAAGGTCTCCCCCAACGCCTGGCCAGTCCGACAGGAGCCCCTCAAGCAGCCCACCGAGCAGTAAAAAGCTTCATCCAGAAAGAAACCAAGAAGCTGCTGGGCGCTGGCTCCATACGGAAAGTCCGCCACCCCCGGTGCTTGGCGAACCCCGTTGATTGTCCCAAAGGCCGGCGGGAAGCTCCGGAAGTGCATCGACTACACCAGTCTCAATAAGGCATGTCCTAAAGATCTATTTTCTCTCCCTATGATAGATCAAATAGTAGGCTCGACGTCAGGCTGCGATATACTGTGCTTCCCAGATGCTTGCTCGGGTTTCCACCAGACCCCTATGTCTAGAGAAGTTGAAGAGCACACCCCCTTTCACCACAGTAGTCGGCCTGTACTGTTATGCCTCTATGCCTTATGGCCTAAGGAACGCTCTCCCTACCTTCGTACGTGCAATGCACAAGACCTTAGGAGAGCTAATGAGAGACTCAGTTGAGGTGTGTGTCGAAGACATTGTTGTTAAGGTCAGGCAGGGTTCATCCCTACTAGATAACCTGGCCTTAGTCTTCGTCTGTCCGACAAATGTAAGCTCGGTGTACCCTCTGGAAAACCCTTAGAATTCCTGGCCTCACGCCAAGGAACTGAGGCTAACCCAGAGAGGGTTAAAGCCATTGGCTCGAAGTCCAGAAATTCGCGGGATGCCTAGCTGCGCTGAGTCGGTTTATACCAAGGTTAGCAAAGCGAACGCTCCACTTCTCTAAGCTCCTACGCAACTCCGGCCCATCCGCTTGGACCGACGAAGCGGAGGAAGCTCCCCTGGAGCTGAACCAGCTCCTGATGACCCTACCCGTAATAGTAGTCCCCGAGCCCGAAGAGCATCTGCTGCTCTACATCGCAGCGACGGCTGCAGAGGTGAGTATGGTCCTCACCGCAGAGCGGCCGGACCCCATACCACCGCAACCTGCTTCGGTATCGAGAAACAAGTGCCAGGAAACCCCGGAGGTCCGAGGCGACCCCCCGGGTCTCCGAAGCAACCCCCCGGAGGTCCAAAACGGACCCCGGATCCCCGACACAACCTCCCGGAGGACCAGCAGGATCTCCCGGAGGTGCAACGGGACCCTACGGAGCTCCCGGCGAATCAGCGGGACCCCCCCCCGGAGGTCCAAGACAGCCTGGGGGACCTCCGAGTATCAGCTCCCGGCGGCCTCCCCAGACTGAAAGCTATCCTCCACATCCCCGACGCGACGGACGATGCCGTCAAAGGGGCAGCGGAGCTACTAGAGTTTGAGCTAGACTTCCTTCCTCGTCACACAGGCAACAGCCAAGCACTAGCTGACTTCGTGGCAGAAGTAGACGCCAACGCAGGCTGACTCAGGGGGCCATGGAGATGGTGAACCAGAACCCTGAGCCCTGGCCTTCACCGGGCCTTACTAGATGCTCTTCTTCGACAGCTCCTTGCAAAAGCAGGGGGCCGGTGCTAGCGTACTGTTCCTCATGCCATCGGGGGAGCAGTTTGGGTATGTGGTGCATCTCAATTCCAAGGCAACCAACAACATGGCAGAGTATGAAGCACTCATCCTTGGCCTAAAGACAGCCCTCTCTCTAGGCGCTCGCCAGTCGTTGGCACAGGGCGACTCCCAGCTGGTTATCAAACAAGATGGTGGAGACAGACTTCCTCGCCTTGGACCTGCACCACGTACCGCGAGCTAGCAAGACCGCAGCTGACGACCTCTCAACGAAGACCCCCACTGTCAGTACCTGAGATATGGGGTACCCCTGCGCACAGGGTAAAATGCCTAAGGAACTCGCCCTTCTCCGCAGGGAGAGCTCCGAAGGCGCCACGCGTCCGGCGGGGCCGGACCTCCCTCTCCTCAGAGGAGAGCTCCGGGCCCACCACGTGGCATACAGAAGCCGGACCTCCCCCTCCGCGGGAGAGAGGCCTGAAGGCGCCGCGTGTCCAGCGGGGCCGGACCTCCTTCTCCTTAGAGGAGAGCTCCGGGCCCGCCACGTGGCATACAGAAGCCGGACCTCCCCCTCCGCGGGGAGAGGTCCAGAGGCTCCACGTGCCCCGCGGGGCTGACCCTCCTCTTCTCTGAGGAGGGCTCCGGGCCCGCCACGTGGCAGCAGAGCGACGCTGCCTGCCCCGAGCGATAGGCAGCGGGCGTAAATACGCCCCATACCTTGCCCGTACAAGGTATTCAAGGCCCGCGTCTTCCCAAGATGCGAAGACGCGGAGCACGCTTCTGTCAGGTACCGTTGCGCCCAGTCGCATCACAGACTGGCGCGCGGTGTCAGAACCTGTCAGCCAATAAACACCGCGACAAGACATCCCATGCCACCTGCGCTGTCATGAACCACTACGACTAGCATGCGGCATGAGCAGGGCGGCAAGATGAAGACTCAGAAGCCTTCGACCAGAGACAACTACCGGCATAACTGCAGATACGGTAGATAATAGACAATCTTCCCGGGACCACCTGTCGGGTCCCGGCTTCCCTTGTAAGCCGCCCGAGTCTTGGACTATAAAAGGCTCGGGTAGGGGTCGATAGCAAGGGTTCGCACTTTGCAACTCATACGCTAGCCATACACTCTCAACCTGTAACTCACCCCCAAGCTCAGGCCTCCGGCCCTGAGCAGCAAGCAATACAGCGAGCTCCATAGCTCGCCGTGGACGTAGGGTTTTACGCTCCGGCGGCCTGAACCACGTAAAACTCGCCATGTCAAGCTCTTACTAACTCGTCCATCTGCGCAAGCTCTCCGCTAGGGACTAGCCCCTCCAAAAAAGAACCTCCGCGGGCTGCCCTGTGCAGGCCCGGGGGAAGTGTCGATCGCACACTTCGACATTTGGCGCGCCAGGTAGGGGGATTTTCTCCTAGCGCCACGAGTTTCCGCTGACGAAGATGACCAAGCTTCCTTCAGCGGCAAACTCTCCCCCTCCACGTTCACGGCGAACCGTGACCACTGGGGAGTACATGTCGACACACTCAGGACGGAGTGTGTCGGCACAAGCAGGTAGCCAGCAGCCGACTCCGGCAACGCCGACTCCGGCTATGCAGGCTCCGACCAGTGTGAGATCTTCTGCAGCGCTGAGCGTACACCATGGAGGTGCGCTAGCTGCAGCAAGAGCGCTGCTGCGCAACCCACCTGCGGGGGATGCGCCCCATTCAGCGACCCAGCAATGGGTCCGCGAGGTGGACCGCCTCGTCGTCGCCGCCGCGAACCCTCGGTTTCGGCAAGGACGGCGCCCAGGACAACCGGCTGTGTCGCTGACGCGCACACCCACGGTTGACGGGCTAACGGCGGATTCCAGCTCCTCCAGGCTCCTGTCGACGGACCTGCGAAGGGAACTGGAACGGTGCCACTTGGGCCAGGATGCCCGGGTGTACCTCGAGCGACGCCGAGAGAGGCATCGCAACCATGAGGCAGGCGACAGCATGTCGTCGGCCTCGACACAACCAGAAGGGCAGGCCTTCGCGACGCGAGCCCTGCCTCAGGCATATGCTGCGCAGCATATGCCACAGCTATTTGCGCCGCAAGTAGCGGCCCCGGCCTATGGTGCAGCCTTGCCCATGCCGGGATACGCGGTGCCAGGTGCGAACCAAACGTTCGCAGCGCCAGTACCTGCAGCAGCAGGTGCAGGATGTGCGGCCCTTGCACCCCACCTTCGCTTCGCAAGGTGGCCACGCAAGTTTCGCCCGCATCTGCCCGAGAAGTACGACGGTAGCGTCAACCCAGCGCAGTTCCTCCAGATCTACTCCACCGCCGTACTTGCCGCAGGAGGGGATGAGCCTGTCATGGCCAACTACTTCCCCGTCGTCTTGACCGGCCCAGCTCGGTCTTGGCTCATGAATCTACCTCAGGGGTCCATAACCTCCTGGGGAGAGCTCTGCCGGCAGTTCGTCGCCAACTTCGGCAGCTCCTACACCCGTCCCGGCACGGAGCTTGACCTCCACGCCGTCAAGCAACAGCCTGGGGAGTCGCTGCGCTCTTTCATCTAGCGGTTCTCCCAGGTACGCAACACCATCCCGCATATTCAGAACGCTTCGGTGGTGGTGGCGTTCCGGCAAGGCGTTCGGGACAGAAAGATGCTCGAGAAGCTCGCGACCAGGGAGGTCCGCGATGCCTCAGAACTCTTCAACCTGGCGGACAAGTGTGCCAGAGCAGCCGAAGGGCGGAACTGGCACTCTCTGTCGGCCCCCAGGCCAGGGGGTCAGCCGGGATCCCGCGGCGCTTCGTACGGAAGTAGTGTAAAAACATCAGCCGCGGTCCCTGATGCCGCAACGGCGGCGCCCAGTGGAGCTCGGGGGCCGCGCCCTGACAAGAGGCCGCGACAACCACCGGCCCCAGACAGGGGCCAGGATGAGTTATGCCCTGTGCATGGCACCAGCTATCATACCGCTGCCGAATGCCGAGAAATCCAGAACCTCGCGGAGCGCTTCCGGAAAAGAAGCAGCCTCTAACTGATGCCCCACCCAACGATCAAAGGGGCGGCAAGCAGAAGGTCGAGGCCCGAGACGGCGTCGACCGCCAGGTGGAGTCCCAGGAGCTTCAGCACGCCGTAAAGGCAGTGCGCAGTCATGGGAGCTCCAGTTCCAGTGATGACGAGCACCGGAAGATGCTCTATGTCATCTTCGGCGGGTCCGCTGACCCCCCGTCCCGGAGCACGGCTAAGGCTTTGCGTCGAGCGGTAGCATCGGTGGCTCCCCTCCCAGGTGTAGCACCGCACCTCAGGTGGATGGGAACCCCCATCAGCTTCGATGACACCGACTGCCCCAGGAACATGGCTGGGGCCGGCCAACTACCGCTCGTGGTGGCCCCCACCATCGCCAACGTGAAGATGTACCACGTCTTGGTGGATGGTGGGGCTGGGCTGAACCTCATCAGTCACGCAGCCTTCCAGAAGCTGCAGATCCCGATGGCCAAGCTCGCCCCATCGAGCCCGTTCTCAGGGGTGGGACCGGGACATGTCGTCTCCTACGGCCACATCAGCCTCCCGGTGACCTTTGGGGCACCAGACAGCTACCGGACAGAGTATGTTCTGTTCGACGTGGCCGAGATTGACCTCCCCTTCAACGCCATAATCGGCAGGCCAGCCCTGTATCGATTCATGGCAGTGGCCCACTACGGCTACCTTGTCTTGAAGATGCCTGCACCAACAGGCGTCCTCAAGGTTTGTGGAGACCGTGCTGCCGCAGTGTTAGCCTTGGAAAAGCTTCAGGCGCTTACAGCGACTAGAGCGCCAAGCCTCGGCAGCGCAGAACCAAACCAGCTCCACCCAAGTGCACGCCACCGTGCCTCTACCGCAGCACCCCGCGTGCAACCCCTCGATGAGGACGACGTCCCCACAAGGCTCGTCCGAATCAGCGCCGATGCCACCCAGACCACCCGGGTAGCCGGGGGCCTGGATAGCAAATAGGAAGGCACGCTCGTTGCACCCCTCCAGCACAAGGTCGATGTGCTGCGTGACAGCCGTCGCGAGGCCAGAGATCCCTAGGGAGGTGATTGAGCACTACTTAAAGGTCTTTCCCGACGTCCAGCCGTCCTACAAGACGGAGAGTCCGCCGCTCCTGGCGCTTGGCAAACCGTGTTGATATCCCAAAGGCCAGCGAGAAGCTCCAGAAGCGCATCCACTACACCAGTCCCAATAAGGCATGCCCTAAAGACCTATTTTCTCTCCCTATGATAAACCAAATAGTAGACTCGATGCCAGGCTGTGATATGCTGCGCTTCCCAAATGCTTGCTAGGACTCCCATCAGACCCCTTGGCCTGGGGTAGTTGAAGGGCACCCTTTACCTGCTAATCCCGGCATAGCTAGCGAATTTCTAGTCTTCGCGCCAATGGCTTTAACCCCATACCACCGTAACCTGTTTCGCTACCAAGAAGCAAGTACCAAAAAAAACCCGGAGGCCCAAACCGGACCTCGGATCCCCGACACGGCCTCCCGGAGGGCCAGCGGGACCTCCCGGAGGTGCAATGGGACCCCTCCCCGGAGCTCCCGGGACATCAGCAGAGCTTCCCAGAAGGTCCGAAGCAGCCTGGGGACTTCCGAGTATCGAGCACCCGGCGGTCTCCCCAGGCTAAAAGCTATCCTCCACAGCCCCCACGCGGCGGACAATGCCGCCGAATGGGCGGCGGAGCTACTGAAGTTTGACCTAGGCTCCCTTTCCCGTCATACAGACATTAGCCGAGCACTAGTTGACTTGTGGCTGAAGTAGACGCACGCTCAGGGGGCCACGAAGACAATGAAACAGGACCCTGGGCCCTGACCTTCACCGGGCCTTACCGAATGATGTTCCTCGACGGCTTCTTGCAAAAGCAGGGGGCCGATGCTAGCGTACTGTTCCTCACGCCATAGGGGGGGGGGCAGTCTGGGTATGTGGCACGTTTCAATTCCAAGGCAGCCAACAACACAGCAAAGTATGAAGTGCTCATCCTCCTTGCTAGTCGTTGGCTCAGGGTAGCTCCCAGTCTGGTTATCAACCAAGACGGTGGAGACAGACCTCCTCGCCTTGGACCTGCACCACGTACCGCGCGCTAGCAAGGCCGCAGCTGACGACCTTTCAACGAAGACCCCCACCGGAGCCACTGTGCCTGAAGGGGGCCTCGAGAGGACGTTGCCGCGGCCCACAGCCCGGCCCGCCGAGCCTGGCGAAGGGGGCTAGACCAGCACCTCGAAGCTGGCGGTCCCGGCAGCCATGGACACCGCCAAGGATCATAAGCGTCACTGGGGACTCCGTGCAACCCAGCGCTCAAGATCCAGATGTTCAAGTCAGACCCGATGCATGGATCACGGAGGTCCGGGACTACTTGAAAGACAATATCCTCCCTGATGAACGTGTATCCGCTGAACGGATTGTGCGTGTGGCTAAGAGACACATGGCGGTAGAGGGGGATCTCTACCGACGTGGCGCCAACCACATCCTATTGCGGTGCATAACCCAGGGGGAAGGCTGCGACTTGTTCGCTGAGATCCATGGAGGCGAATGTGGGAGTCACTCTTCCTCACGCACGCTTGTCGGTAAAGCCTTTCGGCATGGCTTCTACTAGCTGGCAACACTCCAGGATGCCGTCGAGCTGGTCGAGAGCTGCTAGGCGTGCCTGTTCCACGCCAAGCAGATCCATACACCGGCTTGGACGGTACAGATGATCCAGCCCACATGGCCATTTGCCATACTGGGGCTGGACATCCCGGGCCTGGGACCATTCCCCAGAACCAAGGACGGGGACCCGCTCCCGAACCTTCGGAACATGGAACACCGCTGTAAGTTCTACCCCTAGAGCAACAATAGGACAGGCCCTTCTTTTTATAATAAATTCCATAAAAGTCCAAAAACAGGGCTTGGAGCAACTAAGCCTCAAGGGACGGTCCAGGACTACGTTCAGCTTCGCCTGGTTCCGACCCCAAGCGCGTAGAGTCTTGCTTCCCTTGAGGTGGGTCGTGGCCTACATATTCGGCCCGCCTTCCCCCGTATGGAAATTTATATGAAAAGAAACCTACCCTACGTTGCTCTTCTTTGGTACTCATTTAATTTACTTATTAAAATTTTATGATTACCCTACTAATGCGTGCTCACTATGCGTTCAACTCCCTCTTCTCATTCTCATCTTTAGTCGGAATCTGCTGCCCTGCCAAAAGTGGTTGCGCGGGAGGTACCGGCCGAAAGCCAGGGCGGGCCCAAGCCCCCGGCACTTCGCGCACGGTAGTTCCCAAGCACCATATAAGTGGACGGGGACCGTAAGTCAGATAAGACTAAGAGATAGAGGGGGGGAGCCCCCAAGGAGAATTACTTTTTCCTTACTTGTGTGCAGGACCTCTCAGCATCAGCTCCCCGCAGGAGTATGGTAGGCGCATCCATCCAATAGAACGCACCTACCAGGGGGCCGCTACAGGATCGCGCAAGGCCAAAAAACCCCAAGGTAAGATCAAAGAGCTAGACCTCACAGGGGCGAGGCCCGAAGGCCCCACGTGTCCAGCAGGGCCAGACCTCCCACCTCCTTGAGAGTGGGAGCTCCGGGACCGCCGCGTGGTCTACCGAAGTCGGACCTCCCCTCCTCTGCGGGGAGGGGCCCGAGGACTCCACGTGCCCTGCAAGCCCGGACCTCCCCTCAGGCGGGAGCTCCGGGCCCGCCACGTGACCAACAGGCCCGGACCCCCCTCCGATCTCGAGAGGCGGGTCCTGGAGACCTCCGGAACCCTTAGTATACAGTGAGGACCCGGAGAAGGTGTCTATGCAGAGCTTCGAGATTGGTAAAGGCCTCCGAGTCCTTGCAGAGCTAAGGACTCGGTCAGGAAAGGCCAAGAAGAAGACTAGGACATGCAGACACAGAAAGAAACAGGAGTCTGTCCATACGAAGGCTCCACGAGCTGGGCTACAGACTCAACAAAAATAAAAAAGAAAGTACAGGGCTTTGTGGCCACAAGGGCAGATGCCTAGGGGTCCCCGGACTCCCGATGAAACCTAGAGGCCACGAGGGCAGCTAAGTCCTCGACTTCGGTCCTGGCAGCTTCCTCCCGATCGGCGACGGGTCCTAGACGAACCGGCCCCAGAGAAAAGGAAGGGTCTCGGCTAACGAAGCACGACAGAACGTGCATCGCAACCTCCTTCGCGAGGCCCCGACCTTCTGCTTCCAGCTCGTCGGCGATCACTGATTCGAGCAGACCTAGCTCGTCGCCAAGAGACTCAAGGGCTGGGGCCGCTTCGGACATCGGCCGCGCTGGGGTCTCCACCTGCACAGGGCTGAAACCAAGAGGAGCCAAGGCGGACCCCGCCTTGGCAATGAAGCACCAGACCGCCTGGGCCTCGGCAGTCCGCAAGGACTGGAGCCTCTCTACCTCTTGGCGAGCCGCTAGCTCGCGAGCCATCGCCGCCTGACGCTCCTTGGAGAACTGCTCCTCCCTCGCGGCGACAGCCGACTCACGGAGCTCCAGTTCCTCGGACCGAGCCCTTAGCTCCTCCACCTTGGCCCTCAGCCGGGCGATGGTCCTCTCCTCCTCGGCCGCAGCGGCGCATTCCCGATCAGCGACGGCGTGCTCCCGATGGGCTACCTGCAGCTGCAACTCCTCCGCGGCGGCAGAACACTCCTTGGCTTTGGCTTCAGCTTGGGCCAGAGCCTCGCGGTAGGTGGCACGAACCCGCTGGGCCTCTGACTCCAAGCGGCTAATGGCCTTCTTCTGAGTGCCAAGCAGAGCACTCATGGCCTCAAGCCTTGACTGCCTTGAGTCAAGGTCCGCCAGGGCCCGCTGCTGCCAGCTGAGAAGGCGTTCCCTCTCGCCGGCCAATGCCTTCCGCTCCTGCTCAAAGGCAGATTGGAGCTGCCGGACGCTGGTCTGGACACGCCCCAGGGCGTCCCACACGGGCGTCGGAGCAGGGGGGGGTAGGAGTTGCGCCGCTGGACCCCCCTGACGAGTCTAAGACCGGCAGGGGCGCCGGCGCCTCAGCAGCCACGGTGGGGCGCTGTCCTAAGCAGCCCAGGGGGCCAGCAGGCGCACCTACAGCAGCCCTCCTGGCCTCTGGACTGGTGAAGGAGGGCGGGTAGGAGCAGATGCGGCCACCGCGGAAAATGAACCCGCTGGTGCAGAAGGTGCCCCCGTTGATTTGGGAGCCGTGGGGGCCGCCACGGTCCCCAGGTGCTGAGGCGCGGAGCTCCCGCTGGTTGAAGGCGGCCGGATAAGAGGCCCGCCCCTGGCAGCCGGTCGGTCCCTGCAAAGAAGAAGAAGCCCTCAGAATAAGAGAAGAGGCAAGAGCTCTGCTCCTATAAACCAGAAAGAATAACACTTACTGGGCGTCATGAGCGCTCCAGCGAGCTTGCAGCACTGGCCTCTGGGCTGTAGCTGAACCACCAGGACCAGCGACTGGAACGGTCGCGGGATGGGATGCCTGGATCCCCGGCGCACTCGCCGGCGTCGCCCCACCAACATCCGTCCTGGGAGCCCCTCCGCTTGAGGAAGGATGGCGAGGTACTTGGGCTGATTCGGACGGCTGCTGTCTGGGGAGAGACCCGCCGGGGAGGGACACTCGGGACCTCTTCAGGTCGCCACCCAATGGACCAGCGCTTCCGGAGGATGGAATCAAAGTAGCTCCGGCACCCTGACTCGGCACAGGCGGCACCCTCGGAGGAGACCGGGCGCGTTTCTTCTCTAGATGCCCGGGGGCCGGCTCTTTCCCTTTCCCTTTGTCGGCGGCTTGGGTTCCATCGGCTCTGGGGGAGGGTTTGACAGCAGCTGATGCCTCATGCCCTGATCCGGGGTGCTCGGTTCCTGGAATGGTGATACCCCGGAAGGCATCCCCGACCTGCCGGACGGCGATCCCGATATCATCAAGGTTCGGCATCTTCCGCAGCAGCTCTGACCTCCTCTGAGGCTCCAAGAAGAGGGGGGTGGCAGAGGGCGGAAGGGCGGGGTCGCCACTGGGAATGTAGTCACCGCTCACCTTGCTCACCATCTCGTTCAGCTCCTCATCGGAAGGGTCAGAGCCGGGGCCTCTCTCCAGCCTGGTACAGTCCTGCTCGCCGGTGTAGTACCACGCTGGGCGGCTACGCTGCTGCAAGGGAGCAATGCGGCGCGACACAAAGTCCATCAGCACCATTAGAGACGTCAGCCCCTCGTTGGCCAAGAACCGGATCCGCTCCAAGACCGGGGTGTACTCCTGCTCCAGCTCAGGGATCTCCTCCCAGAAGCGGCGATCGGTGGTTGGGCTGGCGGTTGGGAGTTGAAGGCGATCGTGCTCGTCGGTCTGCACCACCACCCAGCTCTCTCTCCAGTTTTCCCACCTTGATGCGCTGAAGGGCAGGAGGTATCCGGAGATCTTGGGGTCTTTGCAGCGATGCTGGAAGTAGTATGCCCCCATCTGGGTCTTTGAGCCGCGCCCAGTCGTCCGCAGCACAAAGAAGTGGCGGAAGAGCATCACGGAGGCGTGCACCCCCACGAACATCTCGCAGAAGTGAACAAAAACGGCAGCCATTGCGAAGGAATTGGGGGAAAGATGGTGGAGCTGGAGACCGTATGTCTCCAGCAGGGTCGGGAGCAAGTTGGAAGCCATGGCGAAAGAGGGCGCAAGGGCAGAAGAGCCGGGGCGCAAGAGTTCAAGGGAAGTACGAGCGCAATGCGAAGGGAAGCCGCGATGCGGGTGAGATCCCCTTTTAAAACTTTCCAGGGATGGTTCGGTGTAATTCGAAAACCTCCGGAAACATCGCGTCGGCGACCTCGTTGGCTCCGAGACCAGGCGCCGATGAAAGGTGGGCCCAAGCCGCCTAAATGAAGCGGTGGGGGCAAGGAGTCAGTCTTCTGAGAAGATGAGCCGGCAAGGCACTTCGGCGGTTCCCGAAGAAAGCGCTGCAACGTGCAGAAGTGGCAGTCTTGGGAACCGCCGCAGTAAAAGCAACCATCAAGTGAGCACACGCTCCCACGAACCCGTGGCCGTTCGTGCTCCGGCAGCGGTCAATTCGGGACTTAGAGGAAGTACGCGGATCGGAAGAGACGGAGGTCCCACCTCGGGCTCGCTATCTCCCCCGAGATGGGCCCGGGGGCCACTGTCGGTACCTGAGATATGGGGTACCCCCGCGCACAGGGTAAAATGCCTAAGGAACTCGCCCTTCTCCGCAGGGAGAGCTCCGAAGGCGCCACGCGTCCGGCGGGGCCGGACCTCCCTCTCCTCAGAGGAGAGCTCCGGGCCCGCCACGTGGCATACAGAAGCCGGACCTCCCCCTCCGCGGGAGAGAGGCCTGAAGGCGCCGCGTGTCCAGCGGGGCCGGACCTCCTTCTCCTCAGAGGAGAGCTCCGGGCCCTCCACGTGGCATTCAGAAGCCGGACCTCCCCCTCCGCGGGGAGAGGTCCGGAGGCTCCACGTGCCCCGCGGGGCTGACCCTCCTCTTCTCTGAGGAGGGCTCCGGGCCCGCCACGTGGCAGCAGAGCGACGCTGCCTGCCCCGAGCGATAGGCAGCGGGCGTAAATACGCCCCATACCTTGCCCGTACAAGGTATTCAAGGCCCGCGTCTTCCCAAGACGCGAAGACGCGGAGCACGCTTCTGTCAGGTGCTGTTGCGCCCAGTCGCATCACAGACTGGCGCGCGGTGTCAGAACCTGTCAGACAATAAACACCGCGACAAGACATCCCATGCCGCCTGCGCCGTCATCAACCACTACGACTAGCATGCGGCATGGGCAGGGCGGCAAGATGAAGACTCAGAAGTCTTCGACCAGAGACAACTACCGGCGTAACTGCAGATACGGTAGATAATAGACAATCTTCCCGGGACCACCTGTCGGGTCCCGGCTTCCCTTGTAAGCCGCCCGAGTCTTGGACTATAAAAGGCTCGGGTAGGCGTCGATAGCAAGGGTTCGCACTTTGCAACTCATACGCTAGCCATACACTCTCAAGCTGTAACTCACCCCCAAGCTCAGGCCTCCGGCCCTGAGCAGCAAGCAATATAGCGAGCTCCATAGCTCGCCGTGGACGTAGGGTTTGACGCTCTGGCGGCCTGAACCACGTAAAACTCGCCGTGTCAAGCTCTTACTAACTCATCCATCTGCGCAAGCTCTCCGCTAGGGACTAGCCCCTCTGAAAAAAGAACCTCCGCGGGCTGCCCTGTGCAGGCCCGGGGAAAGTGTCGATCGCACACTTCAACACCCACCGGAGCCCCTGTGCCCGAAGGGGGCTTTGAGAGGACGTTTCCGCGGCCCACAGCCCTGCCCGCCGAGCTGGGCGAAGGGGGCTAGACCAGCACCTCGAAGCTGGCGGTCCCGTTGGCCATGGACGCCGCCAAGGATCGTAAGCGTCACTGGGGACTCCGTGCAACCCAGCGCTCAAGATCCAGATGCTCAAGTCAGACCCGATGCATGGATCATGGAGGTCCAGGACTACTTGAAAGACAATATCCTCCCTGATGAACGTGTATCCGCTGAACGGATCGTGCGTATGGCTAAGAGACACATGACGGTAGAGGGGGATCTCTACCGACGCGGCGCCAACCACATCCTATTGCGGTGCATAACCCAGGGGGAAGGCTGCGACTTGCTCGCTGAGATCCATGGAGGCGAATGTGGGAGTCACTCTTCCTCACGCACGCTTGTCGGTAAAACCTTTCGGCATGGCTTCTACTAGCCGGCAGCACTCCAGGATGCCGTCAAGCTGGTCGAGAGCTGCAAGGCGTGCCTGTTCCACGCCAAACAGATCCATACACCGGCTTAGACGGTACAGATGATCCAGCCCACATGGCCATTTGCCATACGGGGGCTGGACATCCTGGGCCTGGGACCATTCCCCAGAACCGAGGATGGGGACCCGCTCCCGAACCTTCGGAACACAGAACACCTCTGTAAGTTCTACCCCTAGAGCAACAATAGGACAGACTCTTCTTTTTATAATAAATTCCATAAAGTCCAGGAACAGTGCTCGGTGCAGCTAAGCCTCAGGGGACGTTCCAGGACTACGTTCAGCTTCGCCTGGTTCCGACATCAAGCGCGTAGAGTCTTGCTTCCCTAGAGGCGGGTCGTGCCCTCCATACTCAGCCTGCCTTCCTCCTATGGAAATTTATATGAAAAGAAACCTGTCCTACGTTGCTCTTCTTTGGTGCTCATTTAATTTACTTATTAAATTTTTATGATTGCACTGCTAGCGCGTGCTCACCATGCGTTCAGCTCCCTCTTCTCATTCTCATCTTTAGTCGGCATTTGCTGCCCTACCAAAGGTGGTTGCGTCGGAGGTACCGGCCGATAGCCAGGGGGGCCCCGAGCCCCCGGCACTTCGCGCACGGTAGTTCCCAAGCACCGTATAGGTGGACGGGGACCGTAAGCCAAATAAGACTATGAGATAGAGGGGGGGAGCCCCCAAGGAGAATTACATTTCTCTTACTTGTGTGCAGGACCTCTTGGCCTCAGCTCCCCGCAGAAGTATGGTAGGCACATCCATCCAATGGAACGCACCTACCAGGGGGCCGCTACGGGATCGCGCAAGACCGAAACCCCAAGGTAAGATCAAAGAACTAGACCTCACAGGGGCGAGGCACGAAGGTCCCACGTATCCAGCGGGGCCATACCTTCCACCTCTGTCGGTACCTGCGATATGGGGTACCCCCGCTGTCGAAGTGTTCGGTCGACACTTCCCTCGGGCCTGCACTGGGCAGCCCGCGGAGGTTCTTTTTTCGGTGGGGCTAGTCCCTTGCGGAGAGCTTGCGCGGATGGACGAGTTAGTAAGAGCTTGACACTGAGAGTTTTACGTGGTTCAGGCCACCGGAGCGTAAAACCCTACGTCCACGGCGAGCTATGGAGCTCGCTGTATTGCTTGCTGCTCGGGGCCGGAGTCCCGAGCTTGGGGGTGAGTTACAGCTTGGGTGTGAATGGCTAGCGTATGAGTTGCAGAGTGCGAACCCTTGCTATCGTGGCCTACCCGAGTCTTTTATAGTCCAAGACTCGGGTGGCTTACAAGGGGGCCCGGGACCCGACAGGTGGTCCCGGGGAGATTGTCTATCATCTACCGTATCTGCAGTTATGCCGGTAGTTGTCTCTGGCGAAGACTTCTGAGTCTCCGTCTTGCAGCCCTGCCCATGCCGCATGCTAGTCGTAGTGGTTGATGACGGCACGGGCGGCATGGGATGTCTTGTCGCTGCGTTTATTGGCTGGCAGGCTCTGACACTGCGCGCCAGTCTGTGATGCGACTGGGCGCAACGGCACCTGACAGAGGCGTTGTCGGTACCCTCGATATGGGGTACCCCCGCGCACAGGGGAAAATGCCTAAGGATCTCGCCCTTCTCCGCAGGGAGAACTCTGAAGGCGCCACGCGTCCAGCGGGGCTGGACCTCCCTCTCCTCAGAGGAGAGCTCCGCGCCCACCACGTGGCATACAGAAGCCGGACCTCCCCCTCCGCGGGAGAGAGGTCCGAAGGTGCCGCGTGTCCGGAGAGGCCGGACCTCCCTCTCCTCAGAAAGGAGCTCCGGGCTCGCCGCGTGGCCAACAGAAGCCGAACCTCCCCCTCCACGGGGAGAGGTCCGAAGGCTCCACGTGTCCTGCGGGGCCGGACCCCCCTCTCTTCTGAGGAGGGCTCCGGGCCGGCCACGTGGCCAGCAGAACGGCGCTGCCTGCCCCCGAGCGATAGGCAGCGGGCGTAAAGACGCCCCATACCTTGCCGATACAAGGTATTCAAGGCCCGCGCCTTCCCAAGACGCGGAGCACGCCTCTGTCAGGTGCCGTTGCGCCCAGTCGCATCACAGACTGGCGTGCAGTGTCAGAGGCTGCCAGCCAATAAACGCAGTGACAAGACATCCCATGCCGCCCCCGCCGTCATCATCCACTACGACTAGCATGCGGCATGGGCAGAGCTACAAGACGAAGACTCAGAAGCCTTCGGCAGAGACAACTTCTGGCATAACTGCAGATACGGTAGATATCAGTCAATCTCCCCGGGACCACCTGTCGGGTCCCGGCCCCCTTTGTAAGCCACCCGAGTCTTGAACTATAAAAGGCTCGGGTAGGCGACGTTAGCAGAGGTTCGGACGCGAGCCATCCGCACCCCTGGGTTCGCACTTTGCAACTCATACGCTAGCCATACACTCTCAAGCTATAACTCACCCCCAAGCTCAGGCCTCCGGCCCCGAGCAGCAAGAAATACAGCGAGCTCCATAGCTCGCCATGGACGTAGGGTTTTACGCTCCGGTGGCCTGAACCACGTAAAACTCGCCGTGTCAAGCTCTTACTAACTCGTCCATCTGCGCAAACTCTCCGCTAGAGACTAGCCCCACCGAAAAAAGAACCTCCGCGGGCTGCCCAGTGCAGGCCCGGGGGAAGTGTCGACTGAACACTTTGACATTTGGCGCGCCAGGTAGGGGGCTTTTCCCCTTGCGCGACGAGTTTCCGCCGACGAAGATGACCAAGCTTCCTTCAGCGGCAAACTCCCCCCCCCCTGCGTCCGCGGCAAACTGTGACCAGGGGAGAGTACATGATGACACACTCAGGACGGAGTGTGTCAGGGCAAGCTGGGAGCCAGCAACCGGCTCTGGCAGCGCCGACCCCGGCAATGCAGGCTCCAACCAGCGTCAGGCCTTCAGTAGCGCCGGGCGTACCCGGTGGGGGTGCGCTAGCAGCAGCAAGGGCGCTACTGCACAATCCGCCTTCTGGGGACGCGCCTCAGGCAGCGACCCAGCAGTGGATTCGCGAGGTAGACGGTCTTGTCGTCGCCGCCGCAAACCATTGACTTCGGCGGGGACGACGCTCCGGCCAACCGGCTGTGTCGCTGACGCGCACGCCAACGGTTGACAGGCAGACGGCGGGTTCCAGCTCCACCAAACTTCCGTCGATGGACCTGAGGACAGAGCTGGAACGGTGCCACTTGGGCCAAGATGCCCGAGTGTTCCTCGAGCGACGTCGAGAAAGGCGTCGCACTCAAGAGGCTGGCGACAACATGACGTCGGCCTCGACCCAGCCTGGAGGGCAGACCTTCGCTACGCGAGCTCTGCCCCAGGCGTACGCCGCACAGCATAAGCCACAACCATGTGCTCTGCAAGCGGCGTCCCCGGCCTATGGCGCAACCTTGCCCATACCGGGGTACACTGTGCCAGGCGCAACCAAGCGTTCGCGGCACCAGTACCTGCACTGGGAGCCAGCAACCGGCTCTGGCAGCGCCGACCCCGGCAATGCAGGCTCCAACCAGCGTCAGGTCTTCAGTAGCGCTGGGCGTACCCGGCGGGGGTGCGCTAGCCGCGACAAGAGCGCTACTGCACAATCCGCCTGCTGGGGATGCGCCTCAGGCAGCGACCCAGCAGTGGATTCGCGAGGTAGACCGTCTTGTTGTCGCCGCCGCAAACCCTTGACTTCGGCGGGGACGACGCTCCGGCCAACCGGCTGTGTCGCTGACGCGCACGCCAACGGTTGACGGACAGACGGCGGATTCCAGCTCCACCAGGATTCCGTCGACGGACCTGAGGACTGAGCTGGAACGATGCCACCTGGGCCAAGACGCCCGAATGTTCCTCGAGCGGCGACGAGAAAGGCGTCGCAGCCAAGAGGCCGGCGTCAGCATGACGACTGCCTCAACCTTGCCTGAGGCGCAGACTTTCGCCACGTGAACTCTGCCCCAGACATACGCCACGCAGCATATGCCACAGCCATATGTCCTGCAAACGGCGCCCCCGGTCTATGGCGCAGCCTTGCCCATACCGGGGTACACTGTGCCAGCGGCGAACCAAGCGTTCGTGGCACCAACACCTGCAGCAACAGGGGCAGGATGTACGGCCCTGGAGCCCCACCTCCGCTTCACGAGGTGGCCGCACAAGTTTCGGCCGCACCTGCCGGAGAAGTACGACGGCAGCGTCAACCCGTCGTACTTGCCACAGGAGGGGATGAGGCCGTCATGGCCAAGCTACTTCCCCGTCGCCTTGACCGGCTCAGCCCGGTCTTGGCTAATGAACCTCCCTCAGGGTTCCATAACTTCCTGGGGAGAGCTCTGCCGGCAGTTCATCGCCAACTTCGGCAGCTCCTACACCCATCCCGGCACGGAGCTTGACCTCCAAGCCATCAAGCAACAACCTGGGGAGTCGCTGCGCTCCTTCATCCAGCGGTTCTCCCAGGTACGCAACACCATTCCGCATATTCAAAGTGCTTCTGTGGTGGCGGCACTTCGACAGTGTCCAGGACAAGAAGATGCTTGGGAGGCTTGCAACCAGAGAGGTCTGCGATGCCTCCGAGCCCTTCAGCCTGGCGGACAAGTGCGCCAGAGCAGCCGGAGGGCGGAGCTGGCACTCTCTGCCATCTTCCGAAGCCGGAAGACAGCCCGAAGACGGCGGAGTTCAAGCTGAGCTCCCGACCACGTCAGACAGCCAAGAGCCAAGCACTGGCTGACTTCGTGGCTGAGTGGACGCCAATGAAGGCTGACCCAGGGGGCCGCTGTCGAAGTGTTCGGTCGACACTTCCCCCGGGCCTGCACTTGCCAGCCCGCGGAGGTTCTTTTTTCGGTGGGGCTAGTCTCTAGCGGAGAGCTTGCGCAGATGGACGAGTTAGTGAGAGCTTGACACGGCGAGTTTTATGTGGTTCAGGCCGCCGGAGCGTAAAACCCAATGTCCACGGCAAGCTATGGAGCTCGCTGTATTGCTTGCTGCTCAGGGCCGGAGGCCTGAGCTTGGGGGTGAGTTACAGCTTGAGAGTGTATGGCTAGCGTATGAGTTGCAAAGTGCGAACCCCTGCTATCGATGCCTACCTGAGCCTTTTATAGTCCAAGACTCGGGCGGCTTACAAGGGGAGCCGGGACCCGACAGGTGGTCCCAGGAAGATTGTCTATTATCTACCGTATCTGCAGTTATGCCGGTAGTTGTCTCTGGTCGAAGGCTTCTGAGTCTTCATCTTGCCGCCCTGCCCATGCCGCATGCTAGTCGTAGTGGTTGATGACGGCGCAGGCGGCATGGGATGTCTTGTCGCGGTGTTTATTGGCTGACAGGTTCTGACGCCGCGCGCCAGTCTGTGATGCGACTGGGCGCAACGGCACCTGACAGAAGCGTGCTCCGCATCTCCGCGTCTTGGGAAGACACGGGCCTTGAATACCTTGTACGGGCAAGGTATGGGGCGTATTTACGCCCGCTGCCTATCGCTCGGGGCAGGCAGCGTCGCTCTGCTGCCACGTGGCGGGCCCGGAGCCCTTCTCAGAGAAGAGAAGGGTCAGCCCCGCGGGGCACGTGGAGCCTCTGGACCTCTCCCCGCGGAGGGAGAGGCTCGGCTTCTGTTGGCCACGTGGCGGGCCCGGAGCTCTCCTCTGAGGAGAGGGAGGTCCGGCCCCGCTGGACACGCGGCGCCTTCGGACCTCTCTCCCGCGGAGGGGGAGGTCTGGCTTCTGTATGCCACGTGGTGGGCCCGGAGCTCTCCTCTGAGGAGAGGGAGGTCCGGCCCTGCCGGACGCGTGGCACCTTCGGAGCTCTCCCTGCGGAGAAGGGCGAGTTCCTTAGGCATTTTATCCTGTGCACGGGGGTACCCCATATCTCAGGTACCGACAGTGGCCCCCGGGCCCATCTCGGGGGAGATAGCGAGCCCGAGGTGGGACCTCGGTCTCTTCCGATCCGCGCACTTTCTCTAAGTCCCGAATTGACCGCTGCCGGAGCACAAACGGCCACGGGATCGTGGGAGCGTGCGCTCAATTGATGGTTGCTTTTACTACGGCGGTTCCCAAGACTGCCACTTCTGCACGTTGCGGCGCTTTCTTCGGGAACCGCCGAAGTGCCTTGCCGGCTCATCTTCTCAGGAGACTGACTCCTTGACCCACCGCTTCAGTTGGCGGCTTGGGCCCACCCGTCATCGGCACTCGGCTTAGGAGCCGAAGCGGATGCCGATGCAGTGTATCTGAAAAGTTCCGAATCGCTTGGAATTGCACCCGGGAAGTTTTTAGAGGGGGTCTTACCCACATTGCAGCTTCCCTTCGCACTTCTCTGCGTTTCTTCTCGGACTCTTGTGCTTTTGCTCTTGAGTTCTCCCTTGCCATGGCTTCCAACCCGCCACCAGAGAAGAAGCGCGCTCGATCTCCTCCAGCAGCGGCGTCTGTGCCAAGTCGGGATTCTGGGGTGCCTGACACTCCCTCCAGTGGCGACTCGAAGAGGCCCCGGGCTGATGCGCTGGGGGAAGACTCTGGGGCGTCCCCTGTTCCGCCAGTTCAAGCGTCTGCGGAGCGGCCGTCAGTGACGGTAGCGGGCTCTGGGAGTCCTACCCCGGCTCGGAAGTCGGGGTTCAGAGCCCGCTGGAGTGTCCGCACTTCCCGGCCTTCCCCGACTTGCGGGGAATCTGTGCCGCTGCGCTCGGAGCCAGGGGCAACTGCCGCGGCCCCCAGGCCAGCGCGAACTTCTCCTGTTCCGGTGTGCCCGGACTCCGCGGTGGCGTCGTCTCTTCCTGCCGAGGCGGCCACCGCGGCCCCCAAGCCAGCGCAGGTTGACCCTGCACTAGGCGGCCCGGCCTCTTCTCCAGCACCGCCTTTCCCGGCTCGCCCCTCTCCTCAGGTCAAGGAGCCAGAAGCTGAAGAGAGCCCGTCTGGCCTGGCTGCCAGAGCCTCGGAGCCAGCTTCTCCTGATCGGCGTCTCGTCTCAGTTGCTGGTGCGTCGGCTCTTCCTGAGGACGAGGTAATGGAGGAGGTCGGGGGGACTGCCCCGGCCTCTGTTGCTCCATTGCCTCTGGCGGATGCCTTCGCCCTTGCCGAGACGAGCGTCCGGCAGGTCTTGGCTGCACTAGGGCGCGAGTGGGAGGAGTATACGGTTGAACGGGACCGCCTCCTCACCTGGAGGAACCTTTTGCGGGAGAGGACCACGAAGGTTAAGAGTGAGCTCGACTCCAGGCGGGAGTTGCTCGACTTCAGGGAAGCGCTCCTCGACCGGATGAAGCGGGCTGTCAACCGCATGGACACCCAATCACGGCGGATCAACAGGGAGACCCTGGAGGCACACGCCCGGGCCGAAGAGAGCCTCTCTGCTGCTGTGGAGATACGGCAGCGGTTGGAGCGCCGTGAACTCGCCGTTGAGGAACGGGAGCGTTGCATGGCAGCTGAGGCGGAGAGGGTCGCCGGGCAGCTGGCTGCGGGCGAGGATGACCTTCGAGCTCGGATGGAGGAGCTGGAGATCCTGAAGGCAGACCTCGACTTGAGGGAGGAACAGGTCTCCCGTGATCGCCGGGCGGTCTTGGACCAGGAGTTGACCGCCAACTTCAAGGCCGCTGAGTTGGAGCGGCTCGCCAAGACTCTCCACCTTCGGGAGAGCTCCCTGGCGGCCAAGGAGAAGGAATTCTTCGAGAGGAACCTGGAGGCTCTGCAGGCGGCCCGCCGCGAGGTGGAGGAGCTTTCGGCCTTGCGGTCCTCCGAGGCTCTTGCGGTCTCGAGCTTCGTGGATCGAGCGGGGTCCGCCCTGATCCCTCTTGGCTTCAGTCCGGTGAGGTCCGCGGCCCCTGGGTTCGAGGTGATCCCCGCGCTGGAGTCGATCGGCGCCAAGCTGGACAGGCTAGACTCGGTGGTCGCCAGCGAGCTTGAGGCCGAGGGGCGCGGCCTAGCCTTAGAGGTCGCCTCACATGTGCTGGCATGCTTTAAGAGCCGCGACCCCTCTTTTTCGCTAGAACCAGCGAGAGAGGGCCCAGCCGCAGAGCGGGAGCAAGCTGCCAGGGCAGAAGTCGAGGATGTGGCCGCCCTTATAGCCGCAAGGTTCCGGCGGGAGCCGGGAGGTCCTCCCTTTTTATCGAGTCTGTAGTCCAGCTCATGGAGCCTCGCTTAATTTGACTCTTTTGTATATTTGTGTCTGTGATGCTTTTTCTCTCCTTCTTGGCTTTGCCTGACTGAGTCCTTAGCTCCGCAAGGTACTCAGAGGCCATCTCCAATCCCGGAGCTTTGCACAGACACCCTCCCCAGGTCCTAACCGTGTTAGGGGCCCCCGGAGGTCTCCGGATCTCGCCCTATGGGGAGCTCCAGATCTGCCTGCCACGTGGCGGGTCCGGAGCTCCTCCTTAAGAGGCGGGAGCTCCGGCCATGTTGGACACGTAGGGCTTTCGGATTCCTCCCACCGAGGGGGGAGGTCCGGTTTCCGCCTGCCACGTGGCGTGCCCGGTGCCCTCCTCAAGAGAGGAGAGAGTTCCGGGCCCGCTGGACATATGGGGCCCCCGGGTCCCGCCCCTGCTGGAGGGGCAGGTCCTGGTCCTTCCAGTCCTAGGACGGAGTAGTTGGTAGCTCCTTTTCCCCCTGCTTCATGCAGTCCCTGTTGCCGTAACCTGGAGGTCCTGCACACAAGCAGAGGAAACGTAATTCTCCTCGGGGGGTCCTCCCCTCCCGTCTCCTAGTCTTATCCGTCTTACGATCCTAACTCGCTATACGGGGCTTGGGCAATTCTGTGCACGAGGCGCCGGAGCTCCGGCTCCCTCCGAGGTCCGGGTACGGCCGTCCGATCCCTAGTACCGGGCCATGCGCTGGGGAAGCAGAGTGCACGTGCTTTGAGTTCATGACCAGGCAAAGCGGTTGTACTCCCCTGTACCTCCGGAGGGCAGGATGCGCATGCTTTGGGCTCAGGGCCGGCTAAGCTGGATACGCACCCTGGACCCCCCATGCACAACGTAGGCCTTTCCTGGAGGTAACCAACTGGCACCGCAACACCTGACTGGGGGAGGCCCGAGAGACTCACTCGGCCATCGGCAGGTGCCTCAAGCGCAGCCGCCTTTGGTAGGATAGCGAATGCCGACTATGGATGAGCACAGGAGAGGGGGAGCTAGATGTACGATGAACATACAGAGATAGTGCGATCATAAAAATTAATGCATAATTTAAATGAGCGCATGAGAGAGAGCTAAGTAGAACAGGTTTCTGTATTCGTGCCCATAGGTGGAATTCTGGCTGTAAAGGAGGCAATGTTCCGCCTTGTCTACAAGGGAAGCAAGACTCTACGCGCTTAGGGTCGGAACCAGGCTAAACTGGACGTAGTCCTGTACCGTCCCTTGAGACTTAGCTGCCCCAAGCTCTATTCCTAAATTCTATGGGATCTATTACAGAAGGGAATAACCCTGTTCTACTGATGCTCAGGAAGTAGGACTTACAGTGTTGCTTCATGGCAAGGATTTTTGGGAATGGATCCCACTCTCGGTTGGAAGGCATGTGTACTTGGGGTGGCAGCTTTCATGATTCGGAAGGGACCTTCCCTGCTGGGGGAGAGCTTATGGGTCCTTCTTGGAATAGAGCGTGCCGCTTCACCAAGTTGCCCTCCTGCAGGCCCCCGACGCGTTTGGTTCTTTGGCGGTAGTGCTTAGAGCATTAGTCGAGACCGCGCGTTGTGGGGTGTTCCCTGCAGCCGAGTCTTGTCGACGAGGTTGTTATCTTCGCGCTGGATCAGGTCCTGCGCGGCTTCTCCTGGGGGCCCCCGGGGAGTTCTCCCCTTCTGGCTAAGGCCTTCAAGGGGTAGGTAGGCCCGGGCTCGTCTTGGATGACCTAAGGCGTCTTCCCCTTCTGGCGAGGCCTTCAAGGGGTTGACAGACCTTAGGCGGCTCCCGAGAGGTATGTTCGAGGCACGGAGGCGCGCCGCAGTTGGCTAATGCCCTGGCCTGTCACCGTCGGAACTGGAGTCCTCACCGTCATGCACTGTCTTTATGACACACTGAGGCTCCTGGAACCCCACCTGATGGGCAGCGGTGACTGGGGCATCAACCTTCTATTTGCCATCCCTCTGAGGGTAGGGCGGTGCTTCAGCCCTCTGCTGTCTTCCTTTTCGGAAGCGCTCTGCAAGCCTCTGGATCTCCCAGCACTCGGCAGCAGTATGGTTGCTGGTGCCATGCACAGGGCATAGCCCGCCCTGGTCACTGTCTGGGACCGGTGATTGCCGCTGCCTTTTGTCGGGGCGTGGCCCCCGAGCTCCACTGGTCGTCGCAGCTGCGGCGACGGGGGCCGTGAATGGTGACTTCATCTTGCCACTCCCCCGGTTCTTGGCCTTCTTGCCACCCCCATAGGCAGCAGCACCGGACCCGGGCTGTCCTCCTGACTCGGAGGTCGGCAGAGCATGCCAGTTCCGCCCTTCAGCTGCTCTGGCGCACTTGTCCGCCAGGCTGAAGAGCTCCGAGACGTCGCGGACCTCTCTGGTCGCGAGCTTCTCAAGCATTTTCTCGTCCCGGACACCCTGTTGGAACGCCACCACCACAGAGGCACTCTGAATATGTGGGATGGTGTTGCGTACCTGGGATAACCGCTGGATGAAAGAGCGCAGCGACTTCCCAGGCTGTTGCTTGACGGCGTGGAGGTCAAGCTCCGTGCCGGGACAAGTGTAGGAGCTGCCGAAGTTGGCGACGAACTGCCGGCAGAGCTCTCCCCAGGAGGTTATGGACCCCTGAGGTAGATTCATGAGCCAAGACCGAGCTGGGCCGGTCAAGGCGACGGGGAAGTAGTTGGCCATGAGAGCCTTGTCCCCTCCTGCGGCAAGTATGGCGGTGGAGTAGATCTGGAGGAACTCCGCTGGGTTGACGCTGCCGTCGTACTTCTCGGGCAGGTGTGGGCGAAACTTGCGTGGCCACCTTGCGAAGCGAAGGTCCCCGCAAGGGCCGCACATCCTGCACCTGCTGCTGCAGGTACTGGCACTGCGAACGCTTGGTTCGCACTTGGCACCGCGTATCCCGGCATGGGCAAGGCTGCACCATAGACCGGGGCCGCTGCTTGCGGCGCATATAGTTGTGGCATATGCTGCGCAGCATATGCCTGAGGCAAGGCTCGTGTGGCGAAGGCCTGCCCTTCTGGTTGTGTCGAGGCCGACGACATGCTGTCGCCAGCCTCATGGTTGCGACGCCTTTCTCGGTGTCGCTCGAGGTACACCCTGGCGTCCTGGCCCAAGTGGCACCGTTCCAGTTCCCTTCGCAGGTCTGTCGACAGGAGTCTGGAGGAGCTGGAATCCGCCGTTAGCCCGTCAACCGTGGGTGTGCGCGTCAGCGACACAGCCGGTTGTCCTGGGTGCCGTCCTCGCCGAAACTGAGGGTTCACGGCGGCGACGACGAGGCGGTCCACCTCGCGGACCCATTGCTGGGTCGCTGAATGGGGCGCGTCCCCCGCAGGTGGGTTGCGCAGCAGCGCTCTTGCTGCAGCTAGCGCACCTCTATGGTGTACGCTCAGCGCTGCAGAAGATCTCACACTGGTCGGGGCCTGCATAGCCGGAGTCGGCGTTGCCGGAGTCGGCTGCTGGCTACCAGCTTGTGCCGACACACTCCGTCCTGAGTGTGTCGACATATACTCCCCAGTGGTCACGGTTCGCCGTGAACGCGGAGGGGGAGAGTTTGCCGCTGAAGGAAGATTGGTCATCTTCGTTGGCGGAAACTCGTCGCGCTAGGAGAAAAGCCCCCTACCTGGCGCGCCAAATGTCGAAGTGTTCGGTCGACACTTCCCCCCGGGCCTGCACTGGGCAGCCCGCGGAGGTTCTTTTTTCGGTGGGGCTAGTCTCTAGTGGAGAGCTTGCGCAGATGGACGAGTTAGTGAGAGCTTGACACATCGAGTTTTACGTGGTTCAGGCCGCCGGAGCGTAAAACCCTACGTCCACGGCGAGCTATGGAGCTCGCTGTATTGCTTGCTGCTCAGGGCCGGAGGCCTGAGCTTGGGGGTGAGTTACAGCTTGAGAGTGTATGGCTAGCGTATGAGTTGCAAAGTGCGAACCCCTGCTATCGACGCCTACCCGAGCCTTTTATAGTCCAAGACTCGGGCGGCTTACAAGGGGAGCCGGGACCCGACAGGTGGTCCCGGGAAGATTGTCTATTATCTACCGTATCTGCAGTTATGCCGGTAGTTGTCTCTGGTCGAAGGCTTCTGAGTCTTCATCTTGCCGTCCTGCCCATGCCGCATGCTAGTCGTAGTGGTTGATGACGGCGCAGGCGGCATGGGATGTCTTGTCGCGGTGTTTATTGGCTGACAGGTTCTGACACCGCGCGCCAGTCTGTGATGCGACTGGGCGCAACGGCACCTGACGGAAGCGTGCTCCGCGTCTCCGCGTCTTGGGAAGATGCGGGCCTTGAATACCTTGTACGGGCAAGGTATGGGGCGTATTTACGCCCGCTGCCTATCGCTCAGGGCAGGCAGCGTCGCTCTGCTGCCACGTGGCGGGCCCGGAGCCCTTCTCAGAGAAGAGAAGGGTCAGCCCCGCGGGGCACGTGGAGCCTCCGGACCTCTCCCCGCGGAGGGAGAGGCTCGGCTTCTGTTGGCCACGTGGCGGGCCCGGAGCTCTCCTCTGAGGAGAGGGAGGTCCGGCCCCGCTGGACACGCGGCGCCTTCGGACCTCTCTCCCGTGGAGGGGGAGGTCCGGCTTCTGTATGCCACGTGGCGGGCCCGGAGCTCTCCTCTGAGGAGAGGGAGGTCCGGCCCCGCCGGACTCGTGGCGCCTTCGGAGCTCTCCCTGCGGAGAAGGGCGAGTTCCTTAGGCATTTTATCCTGTGCGCGCGGGAGTTCCTTAGGCATTTTATCCTGTGCGCGCGGGAGTTCCTTAGGCATTTTATCCTGTGCGCCTTCGGAAGCTGGCAGTGAGTGCCAACTCCGCCCTCCGGCTGCTCTGGCGCACTTGTCCGCCAGGCTGAAGATCTTGGAGGCATCGCAGACCTCTCTGGTTGCAAGCCTCTCAAGCATCTTCTCGTCCCGGACACTGTCGAAGTGCCGCCACCACAGAGGCACTTTGAATATGCGGAATGGTGTTGCGTACCTGGGAGAACCGCTGGATGAAGGAGCGCAGCGACTCCCCAGGTTGTTGCTTGATGGTGTAGAGGTCAGGCTCCGTGCCGGGACGGGTGTAGGAGCTGCCGAAGTTGGCGATGAACTGCCGGCAGAGCTCTCCCCAGGAAGTTATGGAACCCTGAGGGAGGTTCATTAGCCAAGACCGGGCTGGGCCGGTCAAGGCGACGGGGAAGTAGTTTGGCCATGACGGCCTCATCCCCTCCTGCGGCAAGCATGGCGGTGGAGTAGATCTGGAGGAACCCCGCCGGGTTGACGCTGCCGTCGTACTTCTCGGGCAGGTGCGGCCGAAACTTGAGTGGCCACCTCGCAAAGCGGAGGTGGGGCTCCAGGGCCGTACATCCTGCCCCTGTTGCTGCAGGCGTTGGTGCCGCGAACGCTTGGTTTGCCGCTGGCACAGTGTACCCCGGTATGGACAAGGCTGCGCCATAGACCGGGGGCGCCGTTTGCAGGACATATGGCTGTGGCATATGCTGCGTGGCGTATGTCTGGGGCAGAGTTCGCGTGGCGAAAGTCTGTGCCTCAGGCAGGGTTGAGGCAGTCGTCATGCTGACGCCGGCCTCTTGGCTGCGACGCCTTTCTCGTCGCCGCTCGAGGAACACTCGGGCGTCTTGGCCCAGGTGGCATCGTTCCAGCTCAGTCCTCAGGTCCGTCGACGGAAGCCTGGTGGAGCTGGAGTCCGCCGTCTGCTCGCCAACCATTGGCGTGCGCATCAGCGACACAGCCAGTTGGCCGGAGCATCGTCCCCGCCGAAGTCGAGGGTTTGCGGAGGCGACGACGAGACGGTCTATCTCACGAATCCACTGCTGGGTCGCTGCCTGAGGCGCGTCCCCAACAGGCGGATTGTGTGGTAGCGCTCTTGCTGCGGCTGGCGCACCCCCGCCGGGTACGCCCAGCGCTACTGAAGACCTGACGCTGGTTGGAGCCTGCATTGCCGGGGTCGGCGCTGCCAGAGCCGGTTGCTGGCTCCCAGTGCAGGTACTGGTGCCGCGAACGCTTGGTTGCGCCTGACACAGTGTACCCCGGTATGGGCAAGGTTGCGCCATAGGCCGGGGACGCCGCTTGCAGAGCACATGGTTGTGGCTTATGCTGCGCGGCGTATGCCTGGGGCAGAGCTCGCGTGGCGAAGGTCCGCCCTTCAGGCTGGGTCGAGGCCGACGTCATGTTGTCGCCAGCCTCTTGAGTGCAACGCCTTTCTCGACGTCGCTCGAGGTACACCCGGGCATCCTGGCCCAAGTGACACCGTTCCAGCTCTGTCCTCAGATCCGTCGACTGGAGCCTGGTGGAGCTGGAATCTGCCGTCTGCTCGTCAACCATTGGCGTGCGCATCAGCGACACAGCCGGTTGGCCGGAGCGTCGTCCCCGCTGAAGTCGAGGGTTTGCGGCGGCGATGACGAGACGGTCTACCTCGCGAATCCACTGCTGGGTCGCTGCCTGAGGCGCGTCCCCAGCAGATGGATTGTGCAGTAGCGCTCTTGCTGCAGCTAGCGCACCCCCACTGGGTACGTCCAGCGCTACTGAATACCTGACGCTGGTTGGAGCCTGCATTGCCGGGGTCGGCGCTGCCAGAGCCGTTGCTGGCTCCCAGCTTGTACCGACACACTCCGTCCTGAGTGTGTTGACATGCACTCCCCCCTGGTCGCGGTTCGCAGCAGACGCGGGGGAGGAGAGTTTGCCGCTGAAGGAAGCTTGGTCATCTTCATCGGCGGAAACTCGTTGCGCAAGGGGAAAAGCCCCCTTCCTGGCGCGCCAAATGTCGAAGTGTTCGGTCGACACTTCCCCCAGGCCTGCACTGGGAAGCCCGCGGAGGTTCTTTTTTCAGTGGGGCTAGTCCCTTGCGGAGAGCTTGCGCGGATGGATGAGTTAGTAAGAGCTTGACACTGAGAGTTTTACGTGGTTCAGGCCGCCGGAGCGTAAAACCCTACGTCCACGGCGAGCTATGAAGCTCGCTGTATTGCTTGCTGCTCGGGGCCGGAGTCCCGAGCTTGGGGGTGAGTTACAGATTGGTTGTGAATGGCTAGCGTATGAGTTGCAGAGTGCGAACCCTTGCTATCGTCGCCTACCCGAGTCTTTTATAGTCCAAGACTCGGGTGGCTTACAAGGGGGCCCGGGACCCGACAAGTGGTCCCGGGGAGATTGTCTATCATCTACCGTATCTGCAGTTATGCCGGTAGTTGTCTCTGGCGAAGGCTTCTGAGTCTCCGTCTTGCAGCCCTGCCCATGCCGCATGCTAGTCGTAGTGGTTGATGACGGCGCGGGCGGCATGGGATGTCTTGTCGCTGCGTTTATTGGCTGGCAGGCTCTGACACTGCGCGCCAGTCTGTGATGCGACTGGGCGCAACGGCACCTGACAGAGGCGTGCTCTGCGTCTCTGCGTCTTGGGAAGACGCGGGCCTTGAATTCCTTGTACGGGCAAGGTATGGGGCGTCTTTACGCCCGCTGCCTATCGCTCGGGGGCAGGCAGCGCCGTTCTGCTGGCCACGTGGCGGGCTCGGAGCCCTTCTCAGAGGAGAGGAGGGTCCGGTCCCGCGGGGCACGTGGAGCCTTCGGACCTCTCCCCGCGGAGGGGGAGGTTCGGCTTCTGTCGGCCACGTGGTGGGCCTGGAGCTCCTCTCTGAGGAGAGGGAGGTCCGGCCCCACCGGATACGTGGCACCTTCGGACCTCTCTCCCGCGGAGGGGGAGGTCCGGCCTCTGTATGCCACATGGCGGGCCTGGAGTCCGAAGGCGCCATGTGTCCAGCGGGGCCGGACCTCCCTCTCCCCAGAGGAGAGCTCCGGGCCCGCCACGTGGCCAACAGAAGCCGAGCCTCTCCCTCCGCAGGGAGAGGTCCGGAGGCTCCACGTGCCCCGCGGGGCTGACCCTTCTCTTCTCTGAGAAGGGCTCCGGGCCTGCCACGTGGCAGCAGAGCGACGCTGCCTGCCCTGAGCGATAGGCAGCGGGCGTAAATACGCCCCATACCTTGCCCGTACAAGGTATTCAAGGCCCGTGTCTTCCCAAGACGCCGAGACGCGAAGCACGCCTCTGTCAGGTGCCGTTGCGCCCAGTCGCATCACAGACTGGCGTGCAGTGTCAGAGCCTGCCAACCAATAAACACAGCGACAAGACATCCCATGCCGCCCCCGCCGTCATCAACCACTACGACTAGCATGCGGCATGGGCAGGGCGGCAAGACGAAGACTCAGAAGCCTTCACCAGAGACAACTACCGGCATAACTGCAGATACGGTAGATAACAGTCAATCTCCCCGGGACCACCTGTCGGGTCCTGGGCCCCCCTTGTAAGCCACCCGAGTCTTGGACTATAAAAGGCTCGGGTAGGCGACGTTAGCAAGGGTTCGCACTTTAGCCATTCACCCCCAAGCTGTAACTCATCCTCAAGCTCAGGACTCCGGTTCTGAGCAGCAAGCAAAACAGCGAGCTCCATAGCTTGCCGTGGACGTAGGGTTTTACGCTCCGGCGGCCTGAACCACGTAAAACTCACCGTGTCAAGCTCTTACTAACTCGTCCATACGCTCAAGCTCTCCGCAAGGGACTAGCCCCACCGAAAAAAGAACCTCCGCGGGCTGCCCAGTGCAGGCCCGGGGGAAGTGTCGACCGAACACTTCGACAACCTCCTTGAGGGGGAGCTCCGGGCCCGCCGCGTGGTCTACAGAAGCCGGACCTCCCCCCTCCGCAGGGAGAGGTCCGAGGACTCCACGTGCCCCGCAAGCTCGGACCTCCCCTCAGAGGGGAGCTCCGGGCCCGCCACATGGCCAACAGGCCCGGACCCCCTCCAATCTCGTGAGGCGGGTCCTGGAGACCTCCGGGACCCTTAGTATACAGTGAGGACCCGGAGAAGGTGTCTATGCAGAGCTTCGAGATTGGTCAAGGCCTCCGAGTACCTTGCGGAGCTAAGGACTCGGCCAGGAAAAGCCAGGAAGAAGACTAGGACATGCAGACACAGAAAGAAACAGGAGTCTGTTCATACAAAGGCTCCACGAGCTGGGCTACAGACTCAACAAAAATAAAAAAGGAAGTACAGGGCCTTGTGGCCACGGGGGCAGATGCCTAAGAGTCCCCGGACTCCCGATGAAACCTAGAGGCCACGAGGGCAGCCAAGTCCTCGACTTCAGCCCTGGCAGCTTCCTCCCGATCGGCAACGGGTCCTAGACGGACTGGCCCCAGAGAAAAGGAAGGGTCTCGGCTCAGGAAGCACGACAGTACGTGCATAGCGACCTCCTTCGCAAGGCCCTGACCTTCCGCTTCAAGCTCGTCGGCGATCACTGCTTCGAGCCGACCCAGCTCGTCGCCGATGGACTCAAGTGCCAGGATCGCTTCGGACATCGGCCGCGCCAGAGCCTCCACCTGCACAGGGCTGAAACCAAGAGGAGCCAAGGCGGACCCCGCCTTGGCAATAAAACCCCAGACTGCCTGGGCCTCGGCAGACCGCAAGGACTGGAGCTTCTCTACCTCTTGGCGAGCCGCCAGCTCGCGATCCATCGCCGCCTGGCGCTCCTGGGAGAACTGCTCCTCCCTCGCGGCAACAGCCGACTCACGGAGCTCCAGCTCCTCGGTCCGAGCCCTTAGCTCCTCCACTTTGGCCCTCAGCCGGGCGGTGGTCTTCTCCTCCTCGGCCGCTGCAGCGCGTTCCCGATCGGCGACGGCGCACTCTCGACGGGCTACCTGCAGCTGCAACTCCTCTGCGGCGGCGGAACGCTCCTTGGCTTTGGCTTCAAAGTGGGCCAGAGCCTCGCGGTAGGTGGCACGGACCCGCCGGGTCTCTGACTCCAAGCGGCTAATGGCCTTCTTCTGAGTACCAAGCAGAGCACTCATGGCCTCAAGCCTTGACTGCCTCGAGTCAAGGTCCGCCTTAGCCTCCTGGGCCCGCTGCTGCCAGCTGAGAAGGCGTTCCCTCTCGCCGGCCAGCGCCCCCCGCTCCTGCTCAAAGGCGGATTGGAGCTGCCGGGCGCTGGTCTGGACACGCCCCAGGGTGTCCCACACGGGCGCCGGGGCAGGGGGGACAGGAGTCACGCCACTGGACCCCCCCTGTCGAGCCTAAGACCGGCAGAGGCGCCGGCGCCTCAGCAACCAGGGTGGGGCGCTGTCCTAAGGAGGCCAGGGGGCCAGCAGGCGCACCTACAGCGGCCCTCCCAGTCTCAGGACCAGACTTCTGGACCGGTGAAGGAGGGCGGATAGGAGCAGATGCGGCCACCACGGAAGGTGAACTCACCGGCACAGAGGGAACCCCTGTCGATTTGGGGACCATGGGAGCCACCACGGTCCCCAGGTGCTGAGGCGCGGAGCCTCCGTCGGTTGAAGGCGGCCGGGTAAGAGGCCCGCCCCCGGCAGCTGGTCGGTCCCTGCAAGAAGAGAAAGCTCTCAGGCTAAGAGAGGAGACAAGAGCTCTGCTCCTACAAGCCAGAAAGAGCAACACTTACTGGGCGGCATGGGCGCTCCAATGGGCTTGCAGCACTGGCCTCTGGACTGTAGCTGAACCGCCGGGACCAGCGGCTGGAACGGTCGCGGAACGTGACGCCTGGATCCCCGGCACACTCGCCGGCGTCGCCCCACCAGCATCCGTCCTGGAAACCCCTCCGCTTGAGGAAGGATGACGAGGTACGTGGGCTAACTCGGATGGCCGCTGTCCGGGGAGAGACCCGCCGGGGAGGGACACCCGGGGCCTCTTCGGGTCGCCACCCGATGGACCAGCACCCCCGGGAGATGGGAGCAAGGTAGCTCCGGCACCCTGACTCGGCGCAGGCGGCGCCCTCGGAGGGGACCGGGCGCGTTTCTTCTCTGGATGATCGGGGGCCGGCTCCTTTCCCTTCCCTTTGTCGGCGGCTTGAGTTCCGTCGGCTCTGGGGGAGGGTTTGACAGCAGCATACGCCTCGTGCCCTCACCCGGAGCGCTCGGTTCCTGGAATGGTGATACCCCGGAAGGCATCCCCGACCTGCCGGACGGCGATCCCGATGTCGTCAAGGTTCGGCATCTTCCGCAGGAGCTCTGACCTCCTCTGTGGCTCCAAGAAGAGGGGGGTGGCAGAGGGCGGAAGGGCGTTGTCGCCACTGGGAATGTAGTCACCGCTCACCTTGCCCACCATCTCGTTCAGCTCCTCGTCAGAAGGGTCAGAGCCGGGGCCCCTCTCCAGCCTGGTACAGTCCTGCTCGCCAGTATAGTACCACGTTGGGCGACTGCGCTGCTGCAAGGGTGCAATACGACGTGACATAAAGTCCATCAGCACCATCAGAGACGTCAGCCCCTCGTTGGCCAAGAACCGGATCCGCTCCAAGACCGGGGAGTACTCCTGCTCCAGCTCAGGGATCTCCTCCCAGAAGCGACGATCGGTGGTTGGGCTGGCGGTTGGGAGTTGTAGGCGATCCTGCTCGTCGGTCTGCACTACCACCCAGCTCCCCCTCCAGTTTTCCCACCTTGATGCGCTGAAGGGCAGAAGGTACCCAGAGACCTTTGGGTCCTTGCAGCGATGTTGGAAGTAGTACGCCCCCATCTGGGTCTTCGAGCCGCGCCCAGTCGTCTGCAACACAAAGAAGTAGCGGAAGAGCGTCACAGAAGCGTGCACCCCCACGAACATCTCGCAGAAGTGGACAAAAACAGCAGCCATTGCGAAAGAGTTGGGGGAAAGATGGTGGAGCTGGAGGCCATATGTCTCCAGCAGGGTGACAAAGAAGGAAGAAATCGGCGGAACAAACCCCGCCAGAGCATAAGCAGTGAAGAAGACCATCTCCCCTTTTCCAGGATCAGGGGGAGAGATCCTCGGCAAAGCCGGTGTTTCTGTTCTTCTGAGCGCCAGCCCAGCAGCCTGCGCACTGGCCCAAGCTCGGAAGAACGAACGAGGCGCGTCGGGAGCAGGTTGGAAGCCATGGCAAAAGAGGGCACAAGGACAGGAAAGCCGGGGCGCAATAGTTCAAGGGAAGAACGAGCGCTAGGAAATGAGAAGGGAAGCCACGATGCGGGTGAGATCCCCTTTTAAAACTTTCCAGGGATGATTCGAGGTGATTCGAAAATCTTCGAGAACATCGCATCGGCGACCTTGTTGGCTCCGCGACCGGGCGCCGATGACAGGTGGACCCAAGCCGCCCAACCGAAGCGGTGGGTCGAGGAGTCAGTCGCCCCAGAAGACAAGCCGGCAAGGCGCTTCGGCGGTTCTGGAAGAAAGCGCCGCAACGTGCAGAAGTGGCAGTCTTGGGAACCGCCGCAGTAAAAGCAACCATCAAATGGGCGCACGCTTCCACGATCCCGCGGCCGTTCGCGCTCCGGCAGCGGTCAATACGGGACTTAGAGAAAGTGCGCGGATCAGAAGAGACGGAGGTCCCACCTCGGGCTCGCTATCTCCCCCGAGATGGGCCTGGGGGCCACTGTCGGTACCCGCGATATGGGGTACCCCCGCGCACAGGGGAAAATGCCTAAGGAACTCGCCCTTCTCTGCAGGGAGAGCTCCTGTCGAAGTGTGCGGTCGACACTTCCCCCGGGCCTGCACTGGGCAGCCCGCGGAGGTTCTTTTTTCGGAGGGGCTAGTCCCTAGCGGAGAGCTTGCGCAGATGGACGAGTTAGTAAGAGCTTGACATGGCGAGTTTTACGTGGTTCAGGCCGCCGGAGCGTAAAACCCTACGTCCACGGCGAGCTATGGAGCTCGCTGTATTGCTTGCTGCTCAGGGCCGGAGGCCTGAGCTTGGGGGTGAGTTACAGCTTGAGAGTGAATGGCTAGCGTATGAGTTGCAAAGTGCGAACCCTTGCTATCGACGCCTACCTGAGCCTTTTATAGTCCAAGACTCGGGCGGCTTACAAGGGAAGCCGGGACCCGACAGGTGGTCCCAGGAAGATTGTCTATTATCTACCGTATCTGCAGTTATGCCGGTAGTTGTCTCTGGTCTAAGGCTTATGAGTCTTCATCTTGCCGCCCTGCCCATGCCGCATGCTTGTCGTAGTGGTTGATGACGGCGCAGGCGGCATGGGATGTCTTGTCGCGGTGTTTATTGGCTGACAGGTTCTGACACCACGCGCCAGTCTGTGATGCGACTGGGCGCAACGGCACCTGACAGAAGCGTGCTCCGCGTCTCCGCGTCTTGGGAAGACGCGGGCCTTGAATACCTTGTACGGGCAAGGTATGGGGCGTATTTACGCCCGCTGCCTATCGCTCGGGGCAGGCAGCATCGCTCTGCTGCCACGTGGCGGGCCCGGAGCCCTTCTCAGAAAAGAGGAGGGTCAGCCCTGCGGGGCACGTGGAGCCTCCGGACCTCTCCCCGCGGAGGGGGAGGTCCGGCTTCTGTATGCCATGTGGCGGCCCCGGAGCTCTCCTCTGAGGAGAGGGAGGTCCGGCCCCGCTGGACACGCGGCGCCTTCGGGCCTCTCTCCCGCGGAGGGGGAGGTCCGGCTTCTGTATGCCACGTGGCGGGCCCGGAGCTCTTCTCTGAGGAGAGGGAGGTTCGGCCCCGGCGGATGCGTGGCGCCTTCGGAGCTCTCCCTGCGTAGAAGGGCGAGTTCCTTAGGCATTTTACCCTGTGCGCGGGGTACCCCATATCTCAGGTACCGACAGTGGCCCCCGGGCCCATCTCGGGGGAGATAGCGAGCCCGAGGTGGGACCTCCGTCTCTTCCGATCCGCGCACTTCCTCTAAGTCCCGAATTGACCGCTGCCGGAGCACGAACGGCCACGGGATTGTGGGAGCATGCGCTCACTTGATGGTTGCTTTTACTGCGGCGGTTCCCAAGACTGCCACTTCTGCACGTTGTGGCGCTTTCTTCGGGAACCGCCGAAGTGCCTTGCCGGCTCATCTTCTCAGGAGACTGACTCCTTGCCCCCACCGCTTCAGTTAGGCGGCTTGGGCCCACCCGTCATCGGCACTCGGTCTGGGAACCGAAGCGGTTGCCGGTGCAGGGTATTCGAAGAGTTCCGAATCGCTTGGGATTGCACCCGGGAAGGTGTTTTAGAGGGGGTCTTACCCACATTGCAGCTTCCCTTTGCACTTCTCTGAGTTTCACCTCGGACTCTTGTGCTTTTGCTCTCTTGCCTTTGAGTTCTCCCTTGCCATGGCTTCCAACCCGCCGCCAGAGAAGAAGCGCGCTCGATATCCTCTAGCAGCAGCGTCTGTGCCAAGTCGGGATTCTGGGGTGCCTGACACTCCCTCCGGTGGCGACTCGAAGAGGCCCCGGGTTGATGTGCTGGGGGAAGCTTCTGGGGCGTCCCCTGTTCCGCCAGTCCAAGCGACTGCGGAGCGGCCGTCAGTGACGGTGGCGGGCTCTGGAAGTCCTACCCCGGCTCAGAAGTCGGGGTTCAGAGCCCGCTGGAGTGTCTGCGCTTCCCGGCCTTCCCGACTTGCAGGGAATCTGTGCCGCTGCGCTCGGAGTCAGGGGCAATTGCCGCGGCCCCCAGGCCAGCGCGAACTTCTCCAGTTCCGGTGTGCCCGGACTCCACGGCGGCGTCGTCTCTTCCTGCCGAGACGGCCACCGCGGCCCCCAAGCCAGCGCAGGTTGACCCTGCACTAGACGGCCCGGCCTCTTCTTCAGCACCGCCTCCCCCAGCTCGCCCCTCTCCTCAGGTCAAGGAGCCAGAACCTGAAGAGGGCCCGGCTGGCCTGGCTGCCAGAGCCTCGGAGCCAGCTTCTCCTGATCGGCGTCTCGTCTCGGTTGCTGGTGCATCGGCTCTTCCTGAGGACGAGGTAATGGAGGAGGTCGGGGGGGACTGCCCCGGCCTCTGTTGCTCCATTGCCTCTGGTGGACGCCTTCGCGCTTGCCGAGTCGAGCGTCCGGCAGGTCTTAGCTGCACTAGGGCGAGAGCAGGAGGAGTATACGGTTGAACGGGACCGCCTCCTCATCTGGGGGAACCTTTTGCGGGAGAGGACCGCGAAGGTTAAGGGTGAGCTCGACTCCAGGCGGGAGTTGCTCGACTTCAGGGAAGCGCTCCTCGACCGGATGAAGCGGGCTGTCGACCGCATGGACACCGAATCACGGCGGATCAACAGGGAGACCCTGGAGGCACACGCCCGGGCCGAGGAGAGCCTCTCTGCTGCTGTGGAGATACGGCAGCGTTTGGAGCGCCGTGAACTCGCCGTTGAGGAACGGGAGCGTTGTATGGCAGCTGAGGCGGAGAGGGTCGCCGCGCAGCTGGCTGCGGGCGAGGATGACCTTCGAGCTCGGATGGAGGAGCTGGAGATCCTGAAGGCTGACCTCGACTTGAGGGAGGAACAGGTCTCCCGTGATCGCCGGGCGGTCTTGGACCGGGAGTTGACCGCCAACTTCAAGGCCGCTGAGTTGGAGCGGCTCTCCAAGACTCTCCATCTTCGGGAGAGCTCCCTGGCAGCCAAGGAGAAGGAATTCTCTGAGAGGAACCTGGAGGCTCTGCAGGCGGCCCGCCGCGAGGTGGAGGAGCTTTCGGCCTTGCGGTCCTCTGAGGCTCTTGCAGTCTCGAGCTTCGTGGATCGAGCGGGGTCCGCCCTGATCCCTCTTGGCTTCAGTCCGGTGAGGACCGCAGCCCCTGCATTGGAGGTGATCCCCGCGCTGGAGTCGATCGGCGCCAAGCTGGACAGGCTAGACTCGGTGATTGCCAGCGAGCTTGAGGCCGAGGGGCGCGGCCTAGCCTTAGAGGTCGCCTCACATGTGCTGGCATGCTTTAAGAGCCGCGACCCCTCTTTTTCGCTAGAACCAGCGAGGGAGGGCCCAGCCGCAGAGCGGGAGCAAGCTGCCAGGGCAGAAGTCGAGGATGTGGCCGCCCTTATAGCCGCAAGGTTCCGGCGGGAGCCGGGAGGTCCTTAGGACTTGTTTCTCCCTTTTTATCGAGTCTGTAGTCCAGCTCATGGAGCCTCGCTTAATTTGACTCTTTTGGATACTTGTGTCTGTGATGCTTTTTCTCTCCTTCTTGGCTTTGCCTGGCTGAGTCCTTAGCTCTGCAAGGTACTCAGAGGCCATTTCCAATCTCGGAGCTTTGCACAGACACCCTCCCCGGGTCCTAACCGTGTTAGGGGCCCCCGGAGGTCTCCGGATCTCGCCCTATGGGGAGCTCCAGATCTGCCTGCCACGTGGCGGGTCCGGAGCTCCTTCCTAAGAGGCGGGAGCTCCGGCCATGTTGGATACGTAGGGCTTTTGGAGCCCTCCCACCGAGGGGGAGGTCCGGCTTCCGCCCACCACGTGGCGAGCCCGGAGCCCTCCTCAAGGGAGGAGAGAGTTCCGGGCCCGCTGGACACGTGGGGCCCCCGGGTCCCGCCCCTGCTGGAGGGGCAGGTCCCGGTCCTTCCAGTCCCAGGCCAGAGTAGCTGGTAGCTCCTTTTCCCCCGCTTCATGCAGTCCCTGTTGCCGTAACCTTGAGGTCCTGCACACAGGCAGAGGAAACGTAATTCTCCTCGGGGGGTCCTCCCCTCCCGTCTCCTAGTCTTATCCGTCTTACGACCCTGATGCGCTATACGGGGCTTGGGCAATTCTGTGCACGAGGCGCCGGAGCTCCGGCTCCCTCCGAGGTCCGGGTACGGCCGTCCGATCCCTAGTACCGGGCCATGCGCTGGGGAAGCAGAGTGCACGCGCTTTGGGTTCATGACCAGGCAAAGCGGTCGTACTCCCCTGGACCTCCGGAGGGCAGGATGCGCATGCTTTGGGCTCTGGGCCGGCTAAGCTGGATACGCACCCTGGACCCCCCATGCACAACGCAGGCCTTTCCTGGAGGTAACCAACTGGCACCGCAACACCTGACTGGGGGAGGCCCGAGAGACCCACTCGGCCATCGGCAGGTGCCTCAAGCGCAGCCGCCTTCGGTAGGATAGCGAATGCCGACTATGGATGAGCGCAGGAGAGGGGGAGCTAGATGTACGATGAACATACAGAGATAGTGCGATCATAGAAATTAATGCATAATTTAAATGAGCGCATGAGAGAGAGCTAAGTAGAACGGGACTCTGTATTTGTACCCATAGGTGGAATTCTGGCTGTACAGGGAGGCAATGTTCCGCCTTGTCTTTAAGGGAAGCAAGACTCTACGCGCTTAGGGTCGGAACCAGGCTAAACTGGACGTAGTCCTGTACCGTCCCTTGAGACTTAGCTGCCCAAAGCGCTGTTCCTAAATTCTATGGGATCTATTACAGAAGGGAATAACCCTGTTCTACTGATGCTCAGGAAGTAGGACTTACAGTGTTGCTCCATGGCAAGGATTTTTGGGAACGGATCCCACTCTCGGTTGGAAGGCATGTGTACTTGGGGCGGCAGCTTTCATGATTCGGAAGGGACCTTCCCTGCTGGGGGAGAGCTTATGGGTCCTTCTTGGAATAGAGCGTGCCGCTTCACCAAGTTGCCCTCCTGCAGGCCCCCGACGCGTTTGGTTCTTTGGCGGTAGTGCTTAGAGCATTAGCCGAGACCGTGCGTTGCGGGGTGTTTCCTGCAGCCGAGTCTTGTCGACGAGGTTGTTATCTTCGCGCTGGATCAGGTCCTGCGCGGCTTCTCCTGGGGGCCCCCGGGGAGTTCTCCCCTTCTGGCTAAGGCCTTCAAGGGGTATGTAGACCCGGGCTCGTCTTGGATGACCTAAGGCGTCTTCCCCTTCTGGCAAGGCCTTCAAGGGGTTGACGGACCTTAGGCGGCCCCCGAGAGGTATGTTCGAGGCACGGAGGCGCACCGCAGTTGGCTAACGACCTGGCCTGTCACCGTCGGAACTGGAGTCCTCACCGTCATGCACTGTCTTTATGACACGCTGAGGCTCCTGGAACCCCACCTGGTGGGCAGCAGTGACTGGGGCATCGACCTTCTGTTTGCCATCCCTCTGAGGGTAGGGCGGCGCTTCAGCCCTCTGCTGTCTTCCTTTGCGGAAGCGCTCTGCGAGCCTCTGGATCTCCCAGCACTCAGCAGCAGTATGGTTGCAGGTGCCATGCACGGGGCATAGCCCGCCTTGGTCACTGTCTGGGGCCGGTGATTGCCGCTGCCTTTTGTCGGGGCGTGGCCCCCGAGCTCCACTGGTCGTCCTAGCTGCAGCGACGGGGGCCGTGAATGGTGACTTCATCTTGCCACCCCCCGGTTCTTGGTCTTCTTGCCACCCCCATAGGCAGCAGCACCGGACCCGGGCTGTCCTCCTGACTCGGAGGTCGGCAGAGCGTGCCAGTTCCGCCCTTCAGCTGCTCTCGCGCACTTGTCCGCCAGGCTGAAGAGCTCCGAGACGTCGCGGACCTCTCTGGTTGCGAGCTTCTCAAGCATTTTCTCGTCCCGGACACCCTGTCGGAACCCCACCACCACAGAGGCACTTTGGATATGCGGGATGGTGTTGCGTACCTGAGAGAACCACTGGTTGAAAGAGCGCAGCGACTCCCCAGGTTGTTGCTTGACGGCGTGGAGGTCAAGCTCCGTGCCGGGACGGGTGTAGGAGCTGCCGAAGTTGGCGACGAACTGCCGGCAGAGCTCTCCCCAGGAGGTTATGGACCCCTGAGGTAGATTCATGAGCCAAGACCGAGCTGGGCCGGTCAAGGCGACGGGGAATTAGTTGGCCATGACAGCCTCATCCCCTCCTGCGGCAAGTACGGTGGTGGAGTAGATCTGGAGGAACTCCGCTGGGTTGATGCTACCGTCGTACTTCTCGGGCAGATGCGGGCGAAACTTGTGTGGCCACTGTCGAAGTGTTCGGTCGACACTTCCCCCGGGCCTGCACTGGGCAGCCCGCGGAGGTTCTTTTTTCGGAGGGGCTAGTTCCTAGCGGAGAGCTTGCGCAGATGGACAAGTTAGTGAGAGCTTGACACGGCGAGTTTTACGTGGTTCAGGCCGCCGGAGCGTAAAACCCTACGTCCACGGCGAGCTATGGAGCTCGCTGTATTGCTTGCTGCTCAGGGCCGGGGGCCTGAGCTTGGGGGTGAGTTACAGCTTGAGAGTGTATGGCTAGCGTATGAGTTGCAAAATGCGAACCCCTGCTATCGACGCCTACCCGAGCCTTTTATAGTCCAAGACTCGGGCGGCTTACAAGGGGAGCCGGGACCCGACAGGTGGTCCCGGGAAGATTGTCCGTTATCTACCGTATCTGTAGTTACGCCGGTAGTTGCCTCTGGTCGAAGGCTTCTGAGTCTTCATCTTGCCGCCCTGCCCATGCCGCACGCTAGTCGTAGTGATTGATGACGGCGCAGGCGGCATGGGATGTCTTGCCGCAGCGTTTATTAGCTGGCAGGTTCTGACACCGCGCGCCAGTCTGTGATGCGACTGGGCGCAACGGCACCTGACAGATGCGTGCTCCGCGTTTCCGCGTCTTGGGGAGACGCGGGCCTTGAATACCTTGTACGGGTAAGGTGTGGGGCGCCTTTACGCCCGCTGCCTACCGCTCGGGGGCAGGCAGCACCGTTCTTCTGACCACGTGGCGGGTCCGGAGCCCTTCTCTGAGGAGAGAAGGGTCCGGCCTGCGGGGCACGTGGAGCCTCCGGACCTCTCCCCGCGGAGGGGGAGGTCCAGATTCTGTATGCCACGTGGCGGGCCCGGAGCTCTCCTCTGCGGAGAGGGAGGTCCGGCCCCGCTGGACGCGTGGCGTCTTCGGACCTCTCTCCCGCGGAGGGGGAGGTCCGGCTTCTGTATGCCACATGGCGGGCCCAGAGCTCTCCTCTGAGGAGAGGGAGGTCCGGCCCCGCCGGACGCGTGGCGCCTTTGGAGCTCTCCCTGCGGAGAAGGGCAAGCACCTTAGGCATTTTACCCTGTGCGCGGGGGTACCCCATATCTCAGGTACCGACAGTGGCCCCCGGGCCCATCTCGGGGGTGATAGCGAGCCCGAGGTGGGACCTCCGTCTCTTCCGATCCGCGCACTTTATCTAAGTCCCGAATTGACCGCTGCCGGAGCACGAACGGCCGCGGGGTCGTGAGAGCGTGCGCCCACTTGATGATTGCTTTTACTGCGGCGGTTCCCAAGACTGCCACTCCTGCACGTTGCGGCGCTTTCTTCGGGAACCGCCGAAGTGCCTTGCCGGCTCATCTTCTTAGGAGACTGACTCCTTGACCCCACCGCTTCAGTTAAGCGGCTTGGGCCCACCCGTCATCGGCACTCGGTCTAGGAACCGAAGCGGTTGCGGGTGCGGGGTACTCGAAGAGTTCCGAATCGTTTGGAATTGCACCAGGAAGCTTTTTAGAGGGGGTCTTACCCACATTGCAGCTTCCCTTCGCACTTCTCTGCGTTTCTTCTTGGACTCTTGTGCTTTTGCTCTCTTGCCTTCGAGTTCTCCCTTGCCATGGCTTCCAACCCGCTGCCAGAGAAGAAACACGCTCGATCTCCTCCAGCAACGGCGTCGGTGCCAAGTCGGGATTCTGGGGTGCCTGACGCTCCCTCCGGTGGCGACTCGAAGAGGCCCCGGGCTGATGCGCTGGGGGAAGCCTCTGGGGCGTCCCCTGTTCCGCCAGTCCAAGCGACTGCGGAGCGGCCGTCGGAGACGGTAGCGGGCTCTGGAAATCCTACCCCGGCTCGGAAGTCGGGGTTCAGAGCCCGCTGGAGTGTCCGCGCTTCCCGGCCTTCCCCGTCTTGCGGGGAATCTGTGCCGATGCGCTCGGAGCCAGGGGCAACTGCCGCGGCCCCCAGGCCAGCGCGGACTCCTCCTGTTCCGGTGTGCCCGGACTCCGCGGCGGCGTCGTCTCTTCCTGCCGAGACGGCCACCACGGCCCCCGAGCCAGCACAGGTTGATCCTGCACTAGGCGGCCTGGCTTCTTCTCCAGCACCGCCTTCCCCAGCTCGTCCCTCTCCTCAGGTCAAGGAGCCAGAAGCTGAAAAGAGCCCGGCTGGCCTGGCTGCCAGGAGCCAGCTTCTCCTGATCGGCATCTCGTCTCGGCTGCTGGTGCGTCGGCTCTTCCTGAGGACGAGGTAATGGAGGAGGTCGGGGGGACTGCCCCAGCCTCTGTTGCTCCATTGCCTCTGGCGGACGCCTTCGCGCTTGCCGAATCGAGTGTCCGGCAGGTCTTGGCTGCGCTAGGGCGCGAGCGGGAGGAGTATACGGTCGAACGGGACCGCCTCCTCATCTGGGGGAACCTTTTGCGGGAGAGGACCGCGAAGGTTAAGAGCGAGCTCGAATCCAGGCAGGAGTTGCTCGACTTCAGGGAAGCGCTCGTCGACCGGATGAAGCGGGCTGTTGACCGCATGGACACCCAGTCGCGCCGGATCAACAGGGAGGCCCTGGAGGCACACGCCCGGGCCAAAGAGAGCCTCTCTGCTGCTGTGGAAATACGGCAGCGGTTGGAGCGCCGTGAACTCGCCGTTGAGGAGCGGGAGCGTTCCGTGGCAGCTGAGGCAGAGAGGGTCGCCGCGCAGCTGGCCGCGGGCGAGGATGACCTCCGAGCTCGGATGGAAGAGCTGGAGATTCTGAAGGCAGACCTTGACTTGAGGGAGGAACAGGTCTCCCATGATCGCCGGGCGGTCTTGGACCGGGAGTTGACTGCCGGCTTCAAGGCCGCTGAGTTGGAGCGGCTAGCCAAGACTCTCCACCTTCGGGAGAGTTCCCTGGCGGCCAAGGAGAAGGAATTCTCCGAGAGGAACCTGGAGGCTCTGCAGGCGGCCCGCCGCGAGGTGGAGGAGCTCTCAGCCTTGCGGTCCTCCGAGGCTCTTGCGGTCTCAAGCTTCGTGGATTGAGCGGGGTCCGCCCTGATCCCTCTTGGCTTCAGTCCGGTGAGGGCCGCAACTCCCGCATTGAAGGTGGCAGAGGTGATCCCTGCGTTGGAGTCGATCGGCGCCAAGCTGGACAGACTCGACTCGGTGATCGCTAGCGAGCTTGAGGCCGAGGGCCGCGGCTTAGCTTTAGAGGTCGCCTCGCATGTGCTGGCATGCTTCAAGAGCCGCGACCCCTCTTTTTCGCTAGAGCCAGCGAGAGAGGGCCCATCCGCGGAGCGGGATGAAGCTGCCAGGGCTGAAGTCGAGGATGTGGCCGCCCTTGTAGCCGCAAGGTTCCGGCGAGAACCGGGAGGTCCTTAGGACTTGTTTCTCCCTTTTTTATCGAGTCTGTAGTCCAGCTCATGGAGCCTTGCTTAATTTGACTCTCTTGGATACTTGTGTCTGTGATGCTTTTTCCCTCCTTCTTGGCTTTGCCTGGCTGAGTCCTTAGCTCCGCAAGGTACTCAGAGGCCATTTCCAATCTCGGAGCTTCGCACAGACACCCTCCCCGGGTCCTAACCATGTTAGGGGCCCCCGGAGGTCTCCGAACCTCGCCCTATGGGGGGCTCCAAATCTGCCTGCCACGTGGCGGGTCCGGAGCTCCTCCTCAAGAGACAGGAGCTCCGGTCATGTTGGACACGTAGGGCTTTTGGAGCCCTCCCGCTGAGGGGGGAGGTCCGGTTCCTGCCTGCCACGTGGCGAGCCTGGAGCCCTCCTCAAGGAAGGAGAGAGTTCCGGGCCTGCGGACACGTGAGGCCCCCGGGCCCCGCCCCTGCTGGAGGGGCAGGTCCCGGTCCTTCCAGTCCCAGGCCGGAGTAGCTGGTAGCTCCTTTCCCCCCGCTTCATGCAGTCCCTGTTGCCGTAACCTGAAGGTCCTGCACACAGGCAGAGGAAACGTAATTCTCCTCGGGGGGTCCTCTCCTCCCGTCTCCTAGTCTTATCCGTCTTATGGTCCTGACCCGCTATACGGGGCTTGGGCAATTCTGTGCACGAGGCGCCGGAGCTCCGGCTCCCTCCGAGGTCCGGGTACGGCCGTCCGATCCCTAGTTTCGGGCCATGCGCTGGGGAAGCAGAGTGCACGCGCTTTGGGTTCATGACCAGGCAAAGCGGACGTACTCCCCTGGACCTCCGGAGGGCAGGATGCGCATGCTTTGGGCTCTGGGCCGGCTAAGCTAGATACGCACCCTGGACCCCCCATGCACAACGCTGGCCTTTTCTGGAGGTGACCAACTGGCACCGCAACACCTGACTGGGGGAGGCCCGAGAGACTCACTCGGCCATCGGCAGGTGCCTCAAGCGCAGCCACCTTCGGTAGGATAGCAAATGCCGACTATGGATGAGCGCAGGAGAGGGGGAGCTAGATGTACAATGAACATACAGAGATAGTGCGATCATAAAAATTAATGCATAATTTAAATGAGCGCATGAGAGAGAGCTAAGTAGAACAGGTCTCTGTATTCGTGCCCATAGGTGGAATTCTGGCTGTACATGGGGGCAATGTTCCGCCTCGTCTAAAAGGGAAGCAAGACTCTACGCGCTTAGGGTCGGAACCAGGCTAAACTGGATGTAGTCCTGTACCGTCCCTTGAGACTTAGCTACCCCAAGCTCTGTTCCTAAATTCTATGGGGTCTATTACAGAAGTGAATAACCCTGTTCTACCGATGCTCAGTAAGTAGGACTTACAGTGTTGCTTCATGGCAAGGATTTTTTGGGAATGGATCCCACTCTCTGTTGAAAGGCATGTGTAACTGGGGCGGCAGCTTTCATGATTCGGAAGGGACCTTCCCTGCTGGGGGAGAGCTTATGGGTCCTTCTTGGAATATAGCGTGCCGCTTCACCAGGTTGCCCTCTTGCGGGCCCCCGTCGCGTTTGGTTCTTTGGCGGCAGTGCTTAGAGCATTAGCCGAGACCGTGCATTGTGGGATGTTCCCTGCAAGCCGAGTCTTGTCGAGGTTGTTATCTTCACGTTGGATCAGGTCCTGCGCGGCTTCTCTCGGGGGCCCCCGGGGAGTTCTCCCCTTCTGGCTACAGCCTTCAAGGGGTAGGTGGACCCGGGCTCGCCTTGGATGACCTAAGGCGTCTTCCCCTTCTGGCAAGGTCTTCAAGGGGTTGACGGACCTTAGGCGGCCCCCGAGAGGTATGTTCGAGGCACGGAGGCGTGCCGTAGCTGGCTAACGCCCTGGCCCGTCACCGTCAGAACTGGAGTCCTCACCGTCATGCACTGTCTTTATAACACGCTGAGGCTCCTGGAACCCCACCTGGTGGGCAGCGGTGACTGGGGCATCGGCCTTCTGTTTGCCATCCCTCTGAGGGTAGGGCGGTGCTTCAGCCCTCTGCTGTCTTCCATTGCGGAAGCGCTCTGCGAGCCTCTGGATCTCCCAGCACTCGGCAGCAGTATGGTTGCAGGTGCCATGCACGGGGCATAGCCCGCCTTGGCCACTGTCTGGGGCCGGTGATTGCCGCTGCCTCTTGTCGGGGCGTGGCCCCCGAGCTCCACTGGTTGTCGCAGCTGCGGCGACGGGGGCCGTGAATGGTGACTTCATCTTTCCACTCCCCCGGTTCTTGGTCTTCTTGCCACCCCCATAGGCAGAAGCACCGGACCCGGGCTGCCCTCCTGACTCGGAGGTCGGCAGTGCGTGCCAGTTCCGCCCTTCAGCCGATCTGGCGCACTTGTCCGCCAGGCTAAAGAGCTCCGAGACGTCGCGGACCTCTCTGGTCGCGAGCTTCTCAAGCATTTTCTCGTCCCGGACACCCTGTCGGAACGCCACCACCACAGAGGTGCTTTGGATATGTGGGATGGTGTTGCGCACCTGAGAGAACCGCTGGATGAAAGAGCGCAGCGACTCCCCAGGTTGTTGTTTGACGGCGTGGAGGTCGAGCTCCGTGCCGGGACGGGTGTAGGAGCTGCCGAAGTTGGCGACGAACTGCCGGCAGAGCTCACCCCAGGAGGTTATGGACCCCTGAGGTAGATTCATGAGCCAGGACCGGGCTGGGCCGGTCAAGGCGACGGGGAAGTAGTTGGCCATGACAGCCTCGTCGCCTCCTGCAGCAAGTACGGCGGTGGAGTAGATCTGGAGGAACTCCGCTGGGTTGACGCTGCCGTCGTACTTCTCGGGCAAGTGCGGGCGAAACTTGCACGACCACCTTGCGAAGCGAAGGTGGGGTGCAAGGGCCGCACATCCTGCACCTGCTGCTGCAGGTACTGGCGCTGCGAACATGTGGTTCGCACCTGGCACCGCGTATCCCGGTGTAAAAGCCCAAGAAAAGGGATTTGCAAAAACTTTTCTTCACCTCACAACACCACAGTTTTTATTGTGGACACCTTAGGAAATGTTGTGAAGAGCAAGTAACCTCCATCAAAAGAATGATTAGAGGGGAAAGCCTTCACTTTCACAAAGTAGGGTTTCTACACATGAACATGAGAGGTTGAGCTCACCCCTAGAATTTTAAAAAAAAAAGTCTTGGGAAGGTTCAGTCCAAAGCTCATGCAAATTCAACACTTTTTGAGACACTTTTGGGTTGTTTCAAAAAGAGGCCAATTTGAAGGTAAATTCAAATTGCAGCAACTTTCATCACCCAAATTCAAAAGTTAGCTTCATATCTACACTCAGCATATTTTTCTGAGTAAACCCACCAATTTTCATCCCCATTGGAGTTCATCTTGTCAGGAGTTAAATTTGCCAGAATTCAAAACTGAATTTGAATTTCAGTTTAAATATGAAGCACATTTAACCAGACAAAGTTTGAATTTGAGAATTCAAATTCAAACAAATACTTGGGGGTTAAGTCTCCCATTCAATTCTCAGTAGCTGGGATATTTACAAAAGAAAGGGGGAGAAAGATTTAGAGGGGAGAAGAGGGCCCACTGGTCAGCCACCCTGGGGGGGGGGGTAAACCGACTCGGGCGCGCGGTCGAACACCCTGCGGCCGACAGCGCACGGGGTCGACCCCGTCCCAACGCAGCCACCGCGCCACCTCCTGCTCGGGGGGATGAAGGCGCCGGCTACAAAACCTGTGATCGCACCCTGGTCGGCAAGAATTCGCTCCCCATCCTCTTGGTTCCACTCGCTTACATCCGAAGCAGCTCACCCGGAGTCGCCGCCCTCTGATCGCCGGCGGCCGGACGGCACAGGCTTCCTCCTGCCCGACGCTCAACACAAGAAACTATCGCCACAAGGTGCTGGTTCTGCCTGCCCTTACCGTTCGGCATTTCATGCACCGTCGGGGGAGAATTTCTTCCGGGAACGCTTCGGTGTTCTTAAGGCCGAACTCCCCCAAATCCCAAAATTCACGAGTATTGGCTTATCACCGGGCGTACCGAGCTAAACACACCATCTACACCCTGCCACGACCACCTAGGATCGAAACCAGCAAGAATCATGGGCTAGGGTTGCGGTTATCCAAGTTTTTCGAGCAACAGCCGATATCCGGCCTAGGTCGCCGACGAGGTCATAGTTGCAGCCGTTTTCACGGGGATCGGTGCCCATATCCATGATCAGCAGGTGTCAGCGGAGCTCCCCGAGCAAACCGCATCAAAAAAGGTGCAGGTGAGGCTGAGTTCGACGTCGCCGGTGAGCTACCGGCCGCTGTTGCCGTCGGGAGCCCTGTTCCGGCCGTTGTCAAACTCTGGGAAGGGCACCACCGTGTTCCCCAGGCCGGGATAGGCACAGGCGGCGAGAATCAGCAAGCTCTGAAGGCCGGAACCCCTCTCCGGCGAGAGCTCCGGCGAGCTCGGCGGCGGGATCGCGCGGGTGGCCGGAGGAGGACGAAGGGGTAGGCCCCACGCGTCAGCGGCTGGAGATAAAGGGGTGGGATTCTCTGTGGTCCGGGATCCAGTGCGGCCGCGCGGGGAGGTGTCTGTGTCCCCGTGTGGCTCGGATCCAGCGGTCGACACGTGTACGTGGACCCACCCGCAGGATTTAAACATTTCTGAAATTTCCAGTTTTAGTGCAAACTTTAGAACCCCATAACTTTTGCTAGGAAGCTCCAAATTTAGTGATTCAAATTGGGTTGGATTCATCTTGCCTAGATCTGTCCAGACATACAACCCAATTTGTATGAAACCCAGTAATTAATTCTGGAAAATTCTTTAAAGCTTTTCAGCAAAAGAATTTTAGAAGTAGTTTGGTTCATCCAAAAATCCTCAAATTTTGCCAGAATGTTCTTTAGGACATTAGTAAACCCCTGTAAATGTTTCAGACCATTTGGAGTTGATTTGGTCAGAGCAATTCAAATTGGAAGGTGCTGTGTTCATTTGAATACAGAAACATTTTCAGAGAATTTCCAAAACTTGGAAATTCAGTTCTGGGCAATTCTTAACCCCAAAAATGTTAGGAAATTCAGGCAAACTCTATGAGCTATAATTGAAATTGTAGTTCATTAAGTTGAGCATGAACAGGGGTAGTACCTCAGCATAAAATTCTTCCTTGCTGATTTGCCAAGAGAATTATTCTGAGCAAACCACTCCATGAAAAGTGCTAATGTTTGGTCCAAAGAGTTTTCTTGTGACAAGGAACTCACACAAAAATTCTCAGCTCCATTGGACCTCTAGATCACCCCTGTCCTGTTTAACCACTTAAGGGATTAAGGTGGAAAAGGGGGGAAAACCACTTAGCATTTAACCATGTGATTAAGTCCAAGCCAAACCACCAACACCAGTTCATCTTTAAATTCTTAAACAAAGTTCCAGGTGTTAGAGGCTGGTTATTAGAACTAATAGTAGAAGTCTTACTCTAAAACTCACATTTGCATCTAAATTAACATGTAGTATTTCATTAACGTGTAGCCGTTGAAGAAGAGACTCCGGAAGTGCTGGACTTCCTTCTTCCGGACGAGGAACTAACTACTGACCAGCAGCAACAAGGCAAGCCCCGGTTTGCATTAACTTTTTTTAAAAGTTTTACTTTGTTTACATGTGTAATATGAAGTATGTATGTGCATTAGGTATAGGATGAATGAAACCCCACTTGCATAACCAAAGTTTCCTAAAAGAGTGAGGGTAGTGCCAAGGACCTCGAGTAGACAGGCTATGCTTAATGAGTCATAGGACTTCGGTACAAGTCGAGTAGTTGGAATCTACTCGCGAGATAGGATTGGGACACACGGGTTCGGTTGAGTGATGTGAGATCACTATAGTAATGAAAATGAGACTAGGCAGGGGCTAGGGCGCAGCAAGAGGTAGTCTTGTGTGCGCAGCCCTGTCCGTGTCGATTGAGGACCGATCCGTGTGTGGCCCTGCTGAACAAGTATTGAACGTACCGAAGGCATATCGGATATATGGGCCCCGATAAACTGATGTAGCCTAAACCTCCAGGCGTCGAGGCATAGCACACCGATTTATAGGTGTAGGTTGAGGGCAGCAAGGTGGAAATCTGCCAACGGGCATAGAGAGATGCTCCGTGTGGGGAACCTCCTTCTCGTTTCGGTGCGACCGGTTCGACGTTTGGGCTGTTGGGTGAAAGGTTGTCCCGTACGACATCGAGTGAGCGTGCTGTGCAGCTCCACGGGTGGGCGTACGTGACGTGCTCTTTGGGTTTCCCCTGCAGGTGTATGTCGAGTCGATTCGCCGTCCCTCGCGGTGACGAGTACCGCTTGTTCACTGCGTCGTAACGTAGACTAATGGATGAAATATGTTGATTCAATGATGCTGATTGATATAATTGTATTGCTACATGTGTGCCACCAAATACTGCTTACTAAATTTCAGATTTCATGAACTGTTAACTTGTTGCTAAAAGATGAACTAAGGATGAACTTGTAGGCGTGTCGTTTTGGCTGAAATGTTACTAAACTATGCCTTGGTATACCTCATGTAGAGTTTGATGCTTAGGTGAGTCGGTTAAGCCTTGCTGAGCCTTCGTGCTCATGGTTGCTGCTTAAGTGTTTTTCAGGTGAGGAGCCACCCACGGACTCGTAGTACGAGTCCACCGGCGAGGGTTACCCTCCGTCGGGGACCACGGCTGAGTGGGAGCCGTACACGCCGCGCTGAGCTGAGACGTGCAGCTAGTGTGGGTTGCCGTAGGGCTGGGCAACCGACTTTTGGTAGATAGGCGGGCGTGAGTTGTATAAAAGAAACTTCCGCTGTGTAATAAAAGACCCTAGTTTATAACTGAGAAGTGTACTATTTTGTACATTCAGTTTGTTTTTCCCTTGTAATATAATGTGTTCTTATAACGTGTGCTGTCGGGTGTCGCATCGCGTGGCACCACCCTCTGCGATCCTGGATGAGCGGATTCCGGTCCGCCACAGCCTGGTATCAGAGCTGCAGTGGGGATAGCACAGTACTAAAGGACTGCATTATGGGAAAAGCTTAGGTATACGGTGAGGATTCGGTAGTTGCCCAAGTACGGACTATATTAGCATAGTTACTTAAAGTGGCAAAGACTAACTTATGTGTTATAATTCTAAATTTCAATTATGTAACGACGCACCTACGCTCTGGTAAGTATGGTAAGGAACGCCACCGAAAGCGGTTCAATTTTGGTTAGCTCTCCCTGACGAGGAACGTGGTTCAGGGACTGATCTCACAGCTTGGTGTGAGATGTCAATATGAATCTCTTGGACTCTTCATGTCCCTGAGTTCATATGAAACGCTGATCCCTAGCGTGCATTAAGCAAGTAAGCGGAGACCCCATCGCGTGGTCAGTAACGCGAGAGTGTGTTCGTCTGGAAATAGCCCAGGAGGACATACGCAGCGCTTGCCATCGGCGTGCCCTGCATGGCAGTAGGTGGTATCTGTTGGGTTGATAACATTCCCAACCGTGACGACCCGTTCATGACATACTCGGGTTCCCCGTCGTGTGGTGTTGAAACACGATCACGTACCTTGAGACGTGACCTAACTCAAGGACGGCCGTATGACAATGATACGGGCGTTTGTATTTACTTTCAAATATGGAACTGCCTGAAATGAATAACCATTGAGTGCACCATTATTGTGTGGTCTTCTGCAGGTACTAACCACGTATGTATCCGTGTAGAAAACGTGTGCGAGAGGCCGTTTAGTGCCACACTTGAGACGTATATACCGGTATGATCCGGTTAGGATTTTCTTTTGTGAGGAACGTAGTACCGAGATATTGTAGGCATATGCATGAAAATATTTAGAACAAGGAACAAAAATCATTAGGTTCAACAATTTTGACCCTGGTTGGGTATAAAAATTGGATAGTGAAGTAGGATAGCCAAATGGATGAAAAACAGAGTGCTCTGTTTTGGACAGCAAGTTTGCTGATCTTCAACAGGGCATAACTCACGGGTCCTTTAGCCCAAAGAGGTGTGCTATATGGTTCTGGGAAGGTATTTAAGTACTCTACAACATTGTTGTAGACTTCCAGAGCTGAAACTCATCGTAAGATGGCTCCAAATGAGCTGGCGGAACTGAAAGAACAGCTCAATGATCTGTTGAGCAAGGGTTTCATTTGGCCGAGTTCCTCGCCTTGGGGATGCTCGGCGCTATTTGTAAAGAAGAAGGATGAAACCCTGAGGCTGTGTGTAGATTACCGGCTACTCAACGCCGTCACCATCAAGAATAAGTACCCACTGCCCCGTATTGACATCTTGTTTGATCAACTTGTGGGGGCAAGTGTATTCTCAAAGATGGACCTTCGCTCTGGATATCACCAGATCAAGATCCGGGCGGAGGATATCCCGAAGACGGCGTTCTCGACGAGATACGGCTTATACGAATATCTCGTCATGTCCTTTGGTCTCACAAATGATCCAGCCCATTTCATGTATCTCATGAGCTCGGTGTTCATGCCGGAGCTGGACAAGTTCGTGGTAGTGTTCATCGACGATATCTTGGTTTACTCCAAGACAGAAGCCGAGCATGCCGAACACTTGCGGATCGTTCTTCAACGATTGCGAGACCATAAGCTCTACGCCAAGTTCAGCAAATGCGAATTTTGGATCAGCCAAGTGCCATTCTTGGGACATATCATCTCAGCTGAAGGCATTGCGGTTGACCCAAGTAAAATAGAGCAAGTGTTGAAATGGAAAGCTCCCATTTCAGTTGATGAAGTCAGAAGCTTCCTCGGGTTAGCGGGATACTACTGGAGATTCATTCCAAGCTTCTCCAAGCTCGCTAAGCCGATGACAGAGTTGCTGAAGAAAGGGACAAAATATGTTTGGAACACGGCGTGTGAAGGAGCGTTCCGAACATTGGTGAAGCATCTCACAACAGCCCCGGTGTTAGCTCAGCCGGATACAACAAAGCCCTTCGACGTGTATTGTGACGCGTCCGGTATTGGGCTTGGCTGTGTGTTGATGCAGGAAGGACGTGTGGTCGCTTATGGCTCACGCCAACTTCGGAACCATGAGCAGCACTACCCGACTCACGATCTTGAACTTGCTGCCGTGGTGTTGGCACTAAAAATGTGGAGGCACTATCTCCTGGGGAACTTGGTGCATCTCTACACCGACCACAAGAGCTTGAAATACATTTTCACCCAGAAGGAGCTGAACATGAGTCAGAGGAGGTGGTTAGAACTGATCAAAGATTATGAGATTGAAATCCATTACCACCCCGGCAAGGCGAATGTGGTTGCTGACACGCTGAGTCGGAAATCGCATGTCCATCACCTCACCATTACACCGGTGGAGGAGGAAGAGCCAAGTTTATACTTGGTTCCTTATGGATCGCTGTACAACCTTGCCCTCATCCCTACTATTAGGGAGGACATCATTGCAGCTCAGAAAACGGATAAAGGCATGGCACATCTCCGGAGACGGATAGACAATGGAGAAATTAAATGTTTCCGGAAAGATGGTGAGGGGACGCTGTGGTTCAATGACCGCATAGTCATACCCCGAGATATGGAGTTGAGGAAAAAGATCCTCGATGAAGCTCACTTGTCCAAATACTCCATTCATCCGGGCAGCAACAAAATGTACCAAGATTTGAAAAAGAAATTTTGGTGGACACGGATGAAGCGGGAGGTAGCTAAGTACGTATCCGAGTGCGATACGTGTAGACGAGTGAAAGCTGATCACATGAAGAAATCAGGGCTGTTGCAACCCCTGAAGATCCCGGCATGGAAATGGGAAGATGTGAGCATGGATTTCATTGTGTGATTACCCCTAACAGCCAACAAGCATGATTCCATATGGGTAATCGTTGATCGGTTAACCAAGACGGCTCACTTTATTCCGGTGAATACACGTTACAATGCCGGCAAATATGCGGAGCTATACATAGCGAAGATTCTATGCCTATACGGGGTACCCAAGACCATTGTCTCAGATCGAGGTGCATTATTTGTATCTCGCTTTTGGGAGCAGCTACACGCTGCATTGAGTACTAAGTTGATCAGAAGCTCCGCTTATCACCCTCAAACAGATGGCCAGACAGAGAGGGTGAATCAAGTTCTGGAAGACATGTTGAGAGCATGTGCCATCCACCATGGTAGGAACTGGGATGATCACCTACCATTGGCGGAATTCTCGTACAACAACGGTTATCAGGCGAGTATCCAGATGGCACCCTACGAAGCTCTCTACGGTCGTAAATGCCGCACCCCATTAAATTGGTGCGAGTCCGGTGAAAGGGTCACATTCGGAGTTGATGTGGTGAACGACGCCGAAGAGCGCGTTCGGACAATTCAAGCCAATTTGAAGGCCGCTCAATCCCGACAGAAGAGCTACGCTGATAAGAGGCGTAGGCCGTTGCATTTTGACGTTGGGGAACACGTGTACCTCCGCGTGTCTCCGATGAAGAGCGTGCACCGGTTCGGTGTGAAGGGGAAGCTCGCTCCCCGTTTTATTGGACCCTACGCTATCACCGAGAAGTGTGGACCAGCGGCGTATCGATTGGAACTACCGGCATCTCTGGCTGGTGTCCACGATGTTTTCCATGTTTCGCAACTGCGAAAATGCTTGAAGCATACAGCTGCTGTTCCTATCGAAGACATTGGCGAGTTGAAACCGGATTTAACATATGATGAGTATCCGGTGGCCATTCTTGAGGAGAAAGCCCGAACCACGCGTAGCAGAACGTTGTGGTTCTACAAAATACTCTGGAATAACCACACCGCCGAAGAAGCGACGTGGGAGAGCGAGGAGTTCCTTCGCTCAAATTACCCGGAGTTCATGGCTTCTCAACACGGGTAAGTCCCTATTACATCACTATCTCTTCTTTTATAATCTCGGGACGAGATTCTTTTAAGGGGGAGGGATGTAAAAGCCCAAGAAAAGGGACTTGCAAAAACTTTTCATCACCTCACAACACCACAGTTTTTATTGTGGACACCTTAGGAAATGTTGTGAAGAGCAAGTAACCTCCATCAAAAGAATGATTAGAGGGGAAAGCCTTCACTTTCACAAAGTAGGGTTTCTACACATGAACATGAGAGGTTGAGCTCACCCCTAGAATTTTAAAAAAAAAAGTCTTGGGAAGGTTCAGTCCAAAGCTCATGCAAATTCAACACTTTTTGAGGCACTTTTGGGTTGTTTCAAAAAGAGGCCAATTTGAAGGTAAATTCAAATTGCAGCAACTTTCATCACCCAAATTCAAAAGTTAGCTTCATATCTACACTCAGCACATTTTTCTGAGTAAACCCACCAATTTTCATCCCCATTGGAGTTCATCTTGTCAGGAGTTAAATTTGCCAGAATTCAAAACTGAATTTGAATTTCAGTTTAAATATGAAGCACATTTAACCAGACAAAGTTTGAATTTGAGAATTCAAATTCAAACAAATACTTGGGGGTTAAGTCTCCCATTCAATTCTCAGTAGCTGGGATATTTACAAAAGAAAGGGGGAGAAAGATTTAGAGGGGAGAAGAGGGCCCACTGGTCAGCCACCCTGGGGGGGGGGGGGGGTAAACCGACTCGGGCGCGCGATCGAACACCCCGCGGCCGACAGCGCACGGGGTCGACCCCGTCCCAACGCAGCCACCGCGCCACCTCCTGCTCGGGGGGATGAGGGCGCCGGCTACAAAACCTGTGATCGCACCCTGGTCGGCAAGAATTCGCTCCCCATCCTCTCGGTTCCACTCGCTTACATCCGAAGCAGCTCACCCGGAGTCGCCGCCCTCTGATCGCCGGCGGCCGGACGGCACAGGCTTCCTCCTGCCCGACGCTCAACACAAGAAACGATCGCCACAAGGTGCTGGTTCTGCCTGCCCTTACCGTTCGGCATTTCATGCACCGTCGGGGGAGAATTTCTTCCGGGAACGCTTCGGTGTTCTTAAGGCCGAACTCCCCCAAATCCCAAAATTCACGAGTATTGGCTTATCACCGGGCGTACCGAGCTAAACACACCATTTACACCCTGCCACGACCACCTAGGATCAAAAACCAGCAAGAATCATGGGCTAGGGTTGCGGTTATCCAAGTTTTTCGAGCAACAGCCGATATCCGGCCTAGGTCGCCGACGAGGTCATAGTTGCAGCTGTTTTCACGGGGATCGGTGCCCATATCCATGATCAGCAGGTGTCAGCGGAGCTCCCCGAGCAAACCGCATCAAAAAAGGTGCAGGTGAGGCTGAGTTCAACGTCGCCGGTGAGCTACCGGCCGCTGTTGCCGTCGGGAGCCCTGTTCCGGCCGTTGTCAAACTCCGGGAAGGGCACTACCGTGTTCCCCAGGCCGGGATAGGCACAGGCGGCGAGAATCAGCAAGCTCCGAAGGCCGGAACCCCTCTCCGGCAAGAGCTCCGGCGAGCTCGGCGGCGGGATCACGCGGGTGGCCGGAGGAGGACGAAGGGGTAGGCCCCACGCGTCAGTGGCTGGAGATAAAGGGGTGGGATTCTCTGTGGTCCGGGATCCAGTGCGGCCACGCGGGGAGGAGTCTGTGGCCCCGTGTGGCTCGGATCCAGCGGTCGACACGTGTACGTGGACCCACCCGCAGGATTTAAACATTTCTGAAATTTCCAGTTTTAGTGCAAACTTTAGAACCCCATAACTTTTGCTAGGAAGCTCCAAATTTAGTGATTCAAATTGGGTTGGATTCATCTTGCCTCGCTCTGTCCAGACATACAACCCAATTTGTATGAAACCCATTAATTAATTCTGGAAAATTCTTTAAATCTTTTCAGCAAAAGAATTTTAGAAGGAGTTTGGTTTATCCAAAAATCCCCAAATTTTGCCAGAATGTTCTTTAGGACATTTGTAAACCCCTGTAAAAGTTTCAGACCATTTGGAGTTTATTTGGTCAGATCAATTCAAATTGGAAGGTGCTGTGTTCATTTGAATACAGAAACATTTTCAGAGAATTTCCAAAACTTGGAAATTCAGTTCTGGGCAATTCTTAACCCCAAAAATGTTAGGAAAATTCAGGCAAACTCTATGAGCTATAATTAAAATTGTAGTTCATTAAGTTGAGCATGAACATGGGTAGTACCTCAGCATAAAATTCTTCCTTGCTGATTTGCCAAGAGAATTATTCTGAGCAAACCACTCCATGAAAAGTGCTAATGTTTGATTCAGAGAGTTTTCTTGTGACAAGGAACTCACACAAAAATTCTCAGCTCCATTGGACCTCTAGATCACCCCTGTCCTGTTTAACCACTTAAGAGATTAAGGTGGAAAAGGGGGGAAAACCACTTAGCATTTAACCATGTGATTAAGTCCAAGCCAAACCACCAACACCAGTTCATCTTTAAATTCTTAAACAAAGTTCCAGGTGTTAGAGGCTGGTTATTAGAACTAATAGTAGAAGTCTTACTCTAAAACTCACATTTGCATCTAAATTAACATGTAGTATTTCATTAACGTGTAGCCGTTGAAGAAGAGACTCCGGAAGTGCTGGACTTCCTTCTTCCGGACGAGGAACTAACTACTGACCAGCAGCAACAAGGCAAGCCCCGGTTTGCATTAACTTTTTTTAAAAGTTTTACTTTGTTTACATGTGTCATATGAAGTATGTATGTGCATTAGGTATAGGATGAATGAAACCCCACTTGCATAACCAAAGGTTACTAAAAGAGTGAGGGTAGTGCCAAGGACCTCGAGTAGACAGGCTATGCTTAATGAGTCATAGGACTTCGGTACAAGTCGAGTAGTTGGAATCTACTCGCGAGATAGGCTTGGGACACACGGGTTCGGTTGAGTGATGTGAGATCACTATAGTAATGAAAATGAGACTAGGCAGGGGCTAGGGCGCAGCAAGAGGTAGTCTTGTGTGCGCAGCCCTGTCCGTGTCGATTGAGGACCGATCCGTGTGCGGCCCTGCTGAACAAGTATTGAACGTACCGAAGGCATATCGGATATATGGGCCCCGATAAACTGATGTAGCCTAAACCTCCGGGCGTCGAGGCATAGCACACCGATTTATAGGTGTAGGTTGAGGGCAGCAAGGTGGAAATCTGCCAACGGGCATAGAGAGATGCTCCGTGTGGGGAACCTCCTGCTCGTTTCGGTGCGACCGGTTCGACGTTTGGGCTGTTGGGTTAAAGGTTGTCCCGTACGACATCGAGTGAGCGTGCTGTGCAGCTCTACGGGTGGGCGTACGTGACGTGCTCTTTGGGTTTCCCCTGCTGGTGTATATCGAGTCGATTCGCCGTCCCTCGCGGTGATGAGTACCGCTTGTTCACTGCGTCGTAACGTAGACTAATGGATGAAATATGTTGATTCAATGATGCTGATTGATATAATTGTATTGCTACATGTGTGCCACCAAATACTGCTTACTAAATTTCAGATTTCATGAACTGTTAACTTGTTGCTAAAAGATGAACTAAGGATGAACTTGTAGGCGTGTCATTTTGGCTGAAATGTTACTAACCTATGCCTTGTATACCTCATGTAGAGTTTCATGCTTAGGTGAGTCGGTTAAGCCTTGCTGAGCCTTCGTGCTCATGGTTGCTGCTTAAGTGTTTTTCAGGTGAGGAGCCACCCACGGACTCGGAGTACGAGTCCACCGGCGAGGGTTACCCTCCGTCGGGGACCACGGCTGAGTGGGAGCCGTACACGCCGCGCTGAGCTGAGACGTGCAGCTAGTGTGGGTTGCCCTAGGGCTGGGCAACCGACTTTTGCTAGATAGGCGGGCGTGAGTTGTATAAAAGAAACTTCCGCTGTGTAATAAAAGACCCTAGTTTGTAACTGAGAAGTATACTATTTTGTACATTCAGTTTGTTTTTCCCATGTAATATAATGTGTTCTTATGACGTGTGCTGTCGGGTGTCGCATCGCGCGGCACCACCCTCTGCGATCCTGGATGAGCGGATTCCGGTCCGCCACACCCGGCATGGGCAAGGCTGCACCATAGACCGGGGCCGCTACTTGCGGCGCATATTGTGGTGGCATATGCTGCGCAGCATATGCCTGAGGCGGGGCTCGCATGGCGAAGGCCTGCCCTTCTAGTTGTGTCGAGGCCGACGACATGCTGTCGCCTGCCTCATGGTTGCGACGCCTTTCTCGACGTCGCTCGAGGTACACCCGGGCGTCCTGCCCCAAGTGGCACCGTTCGAGTTCCCTTCGCAGGTCCGTCGACAGGAGCCTGGAGGAGCTGGAATCCGCCGTTAGCCCGTCAACCGTGAGTGTGCGTGTCAGCGACACAGCCGGTTGCCCTGGGCGCCGTCCTCGCCGAAACCGAGGGTTCGCGGCGGCGATGACGAGGCGGTCCACCTCGCGGACCCATTGCTGGGTCGCTGAATGGGGCGCATCCCCCGCAGGTGGGTTGCGCAACAGCGCTCTTGCTGCAGCTAGCGCACCTCCATGGTGTACGCTCAGCGCTGCAGAAGACCTCACACTGGTCGGGGCCTGCATAGCCGGAGTCGGCGTTGCCGGAGTCGGCTGCTGGCTACCCGCTTGTGCCGACACACTCCGTCCTGAGTGTGTCGGCATGTACTCCCCAGTGGTCACGGTACGCCGTGAACGCGGGGGAGGAGAGTTTGCCGCTGAAGGAAGCTTGGTCATCTTCGTTGGCGGAAACTCGTCGCGCTAGGGGAAAAGCCCCCTTCCTGGCGCGCCAAATGTCGAAGTGTTCGGTCGACACTTCCCCCGGGCCTGCACTGGGCAGCCCGCGGAGGTTCTTTTTTCGGAGGGGCTAGTTCCTAGCGGAGAGCTTGCGCAGATGGACGAGTTAGTGAGAGCTTGACACGGGGAGTTTTACGTGGTTCAGGCCGCCGGAGCGTAAAACCCTACGTCCACGGCGAGCTATGGAGCTCGCTGTATTGCTTGCTGCTCAGGGCCGGGGGCCTGAGCTTGGGGGTGAGTTACAGCTCGAGAGTGTATGGCTAGCGTATGAGTTGCAAAATGCGAACCCTTGCTATCGACGCCTACCCGAGCCTTTTATAGTCCAAGACTCGGGTGGCTTACAAGGGGAGCCGGGACCCGACAGGTGGTCCCGGGAAGATTGTCTATTATCTACCGTATCTGTAGTTACGCCGGTCGCTGCCTCTGGTTGAAGGCTTCTGAGTCTTCATCTTGCCGCCCTGCCCATGCCGCACGCTAGTCGTAGTGGTTGATGACGGCGCAGGCGGCATGGGATGTCTTGTCGCAGAGTTTATTAGCTGGCAGGTTCTGACACCGCGCGCCAGTCTGTGATGCGACTGGGCGCAACGGCACCTGACAGACGCATGCTCCGTGTTTCCGCGTCTTGGGAAGACGCGGGCCTTGAATACCTTGTACGGGCAAGGTGTGGGGCGCCTTTACGCCTGCTGCCTACCGCTCGGGAGCAGGCGGCACCGTTCTTCTGGCCACGTGGCGGGTCCGGAGCCCTTCTCTGAGGCGGGAAGGGTCCGGCCTGCGGGGCACGTGGAGCCTCCGGACCTCTCCCCGCGGAGGGGGAGGTCCAGCTTCTGTATGCCACGTGGCGGGCCCGGAGCTCTCCTCTGCGGAGAGGGAAGTCCGGCCCCGCTGGACGCGTGGCATCTTCGGACCTCTCTCCCACGGAGGGGGAGGTCCGGCTTCTGTATGCCACGTGGCGGGCCCGGAGCTCTCCTCTGAGGAGAGGGAGGTCCGGCCCCGCTGGACGCGTGGCGCCTTCGGAGCTCTCCCTGCGGAGAAGGGCGAGTACCTTAGGCATTTTACCCTGTGCGCGGGGGTACCCCATATCTCAGGTACCGACAGCAGACCTTCGCCGCGCGATCTCTGCCCCAGGCCTGTGCCGTGCAGAATATGCCACAGTTATATGTCCTGCATATGGCGCCTCCGGCCTATGGTGCAGCCTTGCCCATGCCGGGGCATGCGGTGCTCAGTGCGAGCCAAGCGCTCGCGGCACCAGAACCTGCAGCGACAGAAGCGGGGTGTGCGGCCCTCGCGCCCCACCTTCGCTTCGTAAAGTGGTCGCGCAAGTTTCGGCCGCTTCTGCCCGAGAAGTACGACGGCAGCATCAACTCGGCAGAATTCCTCCAGATCTACTCCACTACCGTACTTGCCGCAGGAGGGAATGAAGCCGTCATGGCCAATTACTTCCCTGTCGCATTGACCGGCCCCCAGCTCGGTCTTGGCTCATGAACCTCCCCCAGGGTTCCGTAACTTCCTGGGGAGAGCTTTGCCGACAGTTCATAGCCAACTTTGGCAGTTCCTACACCCGGCCTGGCACGAAGCTCGACCTCCACGCCATCCAACAACAACCTGGGGAGTCGTTGCGCTCTTTCATCCAGCGGTTCTCCCAGGTGCGAAACACCATCCCACACATTCAAAATGCTTCTGTGGTGGTGGCGTTCCGGCAAGGCGTCTGTCGAAGTGTGCGATCGACACTTCCCCCGGGCCTGCACTGGGCAGCCCGCGGAGGTTCTTTTTTCGGACGGGCTAGTTCCTAGCGGAGAGCTTGCGCGGATGGACGAGTTAGTGAGAGCTTGACACGGGAAGTTTTACGTGGTTCAGGCCGCCGGAGCTTAAAACCCTACGTCCACGGCGAGCTATGGAGCTCGCTGTATTGCTTGCTGCTCAGGGCCGGGGGCCTGAGCTTGGGGGTGAGTTACAGCTTGAGAGTGTATGGCTAGCGTATGAGTTGCAGAATGCGAACCCAGGGTGCGAATGGCTAGAGTGCGAACCCCTGCTAACGTCGCCTACCCGAGCCTTTTATAGTCCAAGACTCGGGTGGCTTACAAGGGGGGCCGGGACCCGACAGGTGGTCCCAGGGAGATTGACTGATATCTACCGTATCTGCAGTTATGCCGGTAGTTGTCTCTGCCGAAGGCTTCTGAGTCTTCGTCTTGTAGCTCTGCCCATGCCGCATGCTGGTCGTAGTGGATGATGACGGCGGGGGCGGCATGGGATGTCTTGTCGCTGCGTTTATTAGCTGGCAGGTTCTGACACTGCGCGCCAGTCTATGATGCGACTGGGCGCAACGGAACCTGACAGAGGTGTGCTCCGCGTCTCCGTGTCTTGGGAAGGCACGGGCCTTGAATATCTTGTACGGGCAAGGTATGGGGCGTCTTTACGCCCGCTGCCTATCGCTCGGGGGCAGGCAGCGCCGTTCTGCTGGCCACGTGGCGGGCCCGGAGCCCTCCTCAGAAGAGAGGGAGGGCCGGCCCCGCAGGACACGTGGAGCCTTCGGACCTCTCCCCGCGGAGGGGGAGGTTCGGCTTCTGTTGGCCACGTGGCGAGCCCGGAGCTCCTCTCTGAGGAGGGGGAGGTCCGGCCTCTCTGGAGTCGCGGCACCTTCGGACCTCTCTCCCGCGGAGGGGGAGGTCCAGCTTCTGTATGCCACGTGGTGGGCCCGGAGCTCTCCTCTGAGGAGAGGGAGGTCCGGCCCCGCTGGACGCGTGGCGCCTTCGGAGCTCTCCCTGCGGAGAAGGGCGAGATCCTTAGGCATTTTCCCCTGTGCGCGGGGGTACCCCATATCGAGGGTACCGACAGTGGCCCCCGGGCCCATCTCGGGGGAGATAGCGAGCCCGAGGTGGGACCTTCGTCTCTTCTGATCCTCACACTTTCTTGTCTTGAGTACTCCCTGTGCTGGCAGGGTCTTAACGGCTTCGGTGTTCAGCCTCTTAGGAGAGGGTGAAGCCTGGCATCGGAGCTCGGCCCGGCTGTGGGGGCGGAGGTCCGGAAGTCATCGGAGCTCAGGCCAACGAAGGTCGTGAGGTCCGGCATCAGCACTCGCCTCTGAAAGGAGGGCGATGGCTGGCCTCGGAGCTCGGCCCAGCTGTGGGGGCGGAGTCCGGCACTGCTCAGTGGTCCCCCCTTTCCTATCCCTTAGTCTCATTTGGCTTACTGTCCCAGGCCGGAATACGGGGCTTGGGTAATCCAGTGCACTTGGTCCCGGAGGTCTGGCCCCAGCCCCAGTCAGGGTGTAACCGCCCGGCCCCCTGGTACTCAGATCGTAGCGCCGGGAGGCAGAGTGCGCATGCTTTGGGTGCAGGATCGGACAAAGCAAGGCTCCTGACCCCCCGTTCTAGCGTAGGTCTTTTCTCGGAGGAGACCAACTGGCGGTGCAGTACCCTTATAGGGGGAGATCCAAAAGGCCACCGGGCCTCTGGCAGGTACCCCAAGCACTACCACCTTCGGCAGGACGGCAAATATCGACTATGCATGAGAGCCGGAAAGAGGAGCCGAGTGTACAATGGACGCACACTGTCTAGAGCGTGGGGAGGTGTTCATATAAATTAATGCGTAATTTAAATAAACACCTAAGTAAGCATGGTGAACTTACTGGGTAGCGTCGGAGCTCCTGTCTTCACGCAGAGCAGGTCATGCGTGGCTTCGTCGTACGCCGGACACGGGGGGACCCCCATGGCTATATCAGGGGGAAGCATGGCTTCGGCCCCGCATACCATGTGGAAGGGTAGTTCCCGTGACCCGGCCCTGGGAAGTCCGGCTGGCCCTCGACATGGAGGAGCCGGTATCCCCCGACGGCTCTGGGTGCGCGTCTGCACCGGTTGTTTGGGTCTGCTTGGCGTGGACCTGGCACGCATTGCATCCCTAACCGGTTCGACGGCGTCCAGGTGGCTCTCGGTCAGTAGGAGCCATGCCGGGTGGCTTAACCGACCAACGTGCGGGACGATGAGCGTTCCCAGCACTCGCCTCCTTGGACTACTGCGAGCTAATCGCAGACTTCCTCCTGGGTTATGCACCGCAATAGGATGTCGTGGCGCCACGCCAATAAAGATACCAGCGCGTAGCACTTAGCCATCCGCACCACCCGTTCAGCGGATGCACGTTCATCAGGAAGGATGTCCTTCAAGGAGTCCCGGACCTCCGTGGTCCATGCATCGGGACTACTTGAGCTTCTGGATCTTGAGCGCTGGGTTGCACGGAGTCCCCAGTGACTCTTATGATCCTTTAGCGGCATCCAGGGCCGCCGGGACTGCCTAGCTTCGAGGCACTGGTTCAGCCCCCTTTGCCCGGCTCGGCGGGCTGGGCTGTGGACTGCAGCAACGTCCTCTCGAAGACTCCTTCGTGCGCAGGGGCTCCGATGGAGGCTTTCGTGGAGAGGTTGTCAGCTGCGGCCGTGCAAGCGCGCGGTGCATGGCGCAGGTCCAAGGCGAGGAATTCTTTCTCCAACATCCGCACGTGAAGCAGATAAGCAGCTAGTTGTGGGTCATTGCAGGGGCATTCACCCTTAACTTGCTTGATAACTAGCTGGGAGTCGCCCTGCGCCAACAACTGGCGAGCGCCCAAAGACAGGACTGTCTTTTAGGCCAAAGATGAGTGCTTCATACTCTGACAAGTTGTTGGTTGCCTTGGAATTGAGACGCACCATGTACCCAGACTGCTCCTCCGATGGCATGAGAAGCAGTACGCCGGCACCGGCCCCCTGCTTTCACAAGGGGCCGTCGAAGAAGAGCGTCCAGTGAGGCCCGGTGAAGACCGGAGCTCGGTACTTTGGTTCACCGTCTTCGCGGCCCCCTGGGTCAGCCTTCGTTGGCGTCCACTCAGCCACGAAGTCAGCCAGTGCTTGGCTCTTGGCCGTCTGACGTGGTCGGGAGCTCAGCTTGAACTCCGCCGTCTTTGGGCTGTCTTCCGGCTTCGGAAGCTGGCAGTGAGTGCCAGCTCCGCCCTCCGGCTGCTCTGGCGCACTTGTCCGCCAGGCTGAAGAGCTCGAAGGCATCGCAGACCTCTCTGGTTGCAAGCCTCTCAAGCATCTTTTTGTCCTGGACACTGTTGATGTGCCGCCACCACAGAAGCACTTTGAATATGCGGAATGGTGTTGCGTACCTGGGAGAACTGCTGGATGAAGGAGCACAGCGACTCCCCAGGTTGTTGCTTGATGGCTTGGAGGTCAAGCTCCGTGCCGGGACGGGTGTAGGAGCTGCCGAAGTTGGGATGAACTGCCGGCAGAGCTCTCCCCAGGAAGTTATGGAACCCTGAGGGAGGTTCATTAGCCAAGACCAGGCTGGGCCGGTCAAGGCGACGGGGAAGTAGTTTGGCCATGACGGCCTCATCCCCTGCTGCGGCAAGTACGGCGGTGGAGTGGATCTGGAGGAACCCCGTCGGGTTGACGCTGCCGTCGTACTTCCCGGGCAGGTGCGGCCGAAACTTGCGCGGCCACCTCGTGAAGTGGAGGTGGGGCTCCAGGGTCGTACATCCTGCCCCTGTTGCTGCAGGTGTTGGTGCCGCGAACGCTTGGTTCGCCGCTGGCACAGTGTACCCCGGTATGGGCAAGGCTGCGCCATAGACCGGGGGCGCTGTTTGCAGGACATATGGCTGTGGCATATGCTGCGTGGCGTATGTCTGGGGCAGAGTTCGCGTGGCGAAAGTCTGCGCCTCAGGCAGGGTTGAGGCAGTCGTCATGCTGACGCCAGCCTCTTGGCTGCGACGCCTTTCTCGTCGCCGCTCGAGGAACACTCGGGCGTCTTGGCCCAGGTGGCATCGTTCCAGCTCAGTCCTCAGGTCCGTCGACGGAAGCCTGGTGGAGCTGGAATCCGCCGTCTGTCCGTCAACCGTTGGCGTGCGCGTCAGCGACACAGCTGGTTGGCCGGAGCGTCATCCCCGCCGAAGTCAAGGGTTTGCGGCGGCGACGACAAGACGGTCTACCTCGCGAATCCACTGCTTGGTCGCTGCCTGAGGCGCGTCCCCAGCAGGCGGATTGTGCAGTAGCGCTCTTGTTGCGGCTAGCGCACCTCCGCCGGGTACGCCCAGCGCTACTGAAGACCTGACGCTGGTTGGAGCCTGCATTGCCGGGGTCGGCGCTGCCAGAGCCGGTTGCTGGCTCCCAGTGCAGGTACTGGTGCCGGGAACGCTTGTTTGCGCCTGGCACAGTGTACCCCGGTATGGGCAAGGTTGCGCCATAGGCCGGGGACGCCGCTTGCAGAGCACATGGTTGTGGCTTATGCTGTGCGGCGTACGCCTGGGGCAGAGCTCGCGTAGCGAAGGTCTGCCCTCCAGGCTGGGTCGAGGCTGACGTCATGTTGTCGCCAGCCTCTTGAGTGCGACACCTTTCTCGATGTCGCTCGAGGAACACTCGGGTATCTTGGCCCAAGTGGCACCGTTCCAGCTCTGTCCTCAGGTCCGTCGACGGAAGCCTGGTGGAGCTGGAGTCCGCCGTCTGCTCGCCAACCATTGGCGTGCGCATCAGCGACACAGCCGGTTGGCCGGAGCGTCGTCCCCGCCGAAGTCGAGGGTTTGCGGCTGCAACGACGAGACGGTCTATCTCGCGAATCCACTGCTGGGTCGCTGCCTGAGGCGCGTCCCCAGCAGGCGGATTGTGCAGTAGCGCTCTTGCTGCGGCTGGCGCACCCCCGCCGGGTACGCCCAGCGCTACTGAAGACCTGACGCTGGTTGGAGCCTGCATTGCCGGGGTCGGCGCTGCCAGAGCCGGTTGCTGGCTCCCAGTGCAGGTACTGGTGCCGCGAACGCTTGGTTGCGCCTGACAAAGTGTATCCCGGTATGGGCAAGGTTGCGCCATAGGCCGGGGACGCCGCTTGCAGAGCACATGGTTGTGGCTTATGCTGCACGGCGTACGCCTGGGGCAGAGCTCGTGTGGCGAAGGTCTGCCCTTCAGGCTGGGTCAAGGCCGTCGTCATGTTGTCGCCAGCCTCTTGAGTGCGACGCCTTTCTCGACGTCGCTCGAGGAACACTCGGGCATCTTGGCCCAAGTGGCATCGCTCCAGCTCTGCCCTCAGGTCCATCGACGGAAACCTGGTGGAGCTGGGGTCCGCCGTCTGCCCGTCAACCGTTGGCATGCGCGTTAGCGACACAGCCGGTTCACCGGAGCGTCGTCCCTGCCGAAGTCGAGGGTTCGCGGCGGCGACGACGAGGCGGTCCACCTAGCGGACCTACTGCTGGGTCGCTGAATGGTGCGCATCCCCAGCAGGTGGGTTGCGCAGTAGTGCTCTTGCTGCAGCTAGCGCACCCCCATGGTGCACGCCCAGCGCTGCAGAAGATCTCACACTGGTCGGAGCCTGCATTGCCGGAGTCGGCGTTACCGGAATCGGCTGCTGGCTACCAGCTTGTGCCGACACACTCCGTCCTGAGTGCGTCGACATGTACTCCCCGCTGGACACGGTTCGCCGTGAACGTGGAGGAGAGTTTGCCGCTGAAGGAAGCTTGGTCATCTTCGTCGGTGGAAACTCGTCGCGCATAGGGAAAAGCCCCCTTCCTGGCGCGCCAAATGTCGAAGTGTGCGATCGACACTTCCCCCGGGCCTGCACTGGGCAGCCCGCGGAGGTTCTTTTTTCGGAGGGGCTAGTTCCTAGCGGAGAGCTTGCGTGGATGGACGAGTTAGTGAGAGCTTGACACGGGAAGTTTTACGTGGTTCAGGCCGCCGGAGCTTAAAACCCTACGTCCACGGCGAGCTATGGAGCTCGCTGTATTGCTTGCTGCTCAGGGCCGGGGGCCTGAGCTTGGGGGTGAGTTACAGCTTGAGAGTGTATGGCTAGCGTATGAGTTGCAGAATGCGAACCCAGGGTGCGAATGGCTAGAGTGCGAACCCCTGCTAATGTCGCCTACCCGAGCCTTTTATAGTCCAAGACTCGGGTGGCTTACAAGGGGGGCCGGGACCCGACAGGTGGTCCCAGGGAGATTGACTGATATCTACCGTATCTGCAGTTATGCCGGTAGTTATCTCTGCCGAAGGCTTCTGAGTCTTCGTCTTGTAGCTCTGCCCATGCCGCATGCTGGTCGTAGTGGATGATGACGGCGGGGGCGGCATGGGATGTCTTGTCGCTGCGCTTATTGGCTGGCAGGCTCTGACACTGCGCGCCAGTCTATGATGCGACTGGGCGCAACGGAACCTGACAGAGGCGTGCTCCGCGTCTCCGCGTCTTGGGAAGGCATGGGCCTTTAATACCTTGTACGGGCAAGGTATGGGGCGTCTTTACGCCCGCTGCCTATCGCTCGGGGGCAGGCAGCGCCGTTCTGCTGGCCACGTGGCGGGCCCGGAGCCCTCCTCAGAAGAGAGGGAGGGCCGGCCCCGCAGGACACGTGGAGCATTCGGACCTCTCCCCGCGGAGGGGGAGGTTCGGCTTCTGTTGGCCACGTGGCGAGCCCGGAGCTCCTCTCTGAGGAGGGGGAGGTCCGGCCTCTCTGGAGTCGCGGCACCTTCGGACCTCTCTCCCGCGGAGGGGGAGGTCCGGCTTCTGTATGCCACGTGGTGGGCCCGGAGCTCTCCTCTGAGGAGAGGGAGGTCCGGCCCCGCTGGACGCGTGGCGCCTTCGGAGCTCTCCCTGCGGAGAAGGGCGAGATCCTTAGGCATTTTCCCCTGTGCGCGGGGGTACCCCATATCGAGGGTACCGACAGCATCCGAGACAAGAAGATGCTCGAGAAACTCGCGACCAGGGAGGTCCGCGATGCCTCGGAGCTCTTCAGCTTGGCGGACAAGTGCACCAGAGCAGTCGAAGGACGGAACTGGCACTCACAGCCATCCTCCGAGTTAGGAGGGCTGCCCGGATCTGGTCCTACTCCCTTTGGAGGTAGCAGGAAGACCAAGAGCCGGGGCAGAAGCAAGATAAGACCGCCGGCCGCGACCGAAGTCGTCACTACGGCGACGCTCAGTGGGGCTCGGGGGCCGCGCCCTGACAAGAGGCAGCGAAAGTCACCGACCCCGGAAGATAGCCAGGACAACATGTGCCCCATGCACGGCAGCTGTCGCCACACTACTGCCGAGTGCCGGGAGATTCGAAGGCTCGCAGAGCGCTTCCGCAAGGGGAAGCGGCAGCGGGCTGATGCCCTGCCCTTCCGTCCAAAGGAAGATGAGCAGGGGGTGGATGTTCCAGACAACATCGACCACCCAGAGGAGATCCAGGAGCCTCAGCGTGTCGTGAAGGCGGCACGCAATCATGAGGACTCCGGCTCCAGCGACGATGAGCGTCGGAAGAAGCTCTACGTCATATACGGCGGGTCCGCCGACCCCTCGTCCCGAAGCGCAGTCAAGACTCTGCGCCGAGCGGTAGCGTCGATGGCGCCACTCCCGAGTGCTGCACCGCACCTTAAGTGGATGGGGACCCCCATCAGCTTTGACGCCACCGACTACCCCAGGAACATGGCTGGGGCTGGCCAACTACCGCTCCTGGTGGCCCCTACCATCGCCAACGTGAGAATGTACCATGTTTTGGTAGATGGAGGGGCTGGGCTGAACCTCATCAGCCGTGCAGCTTTCCAGAAGCTGCAGGTCCTGATGGCCAAGCTCACCCCGTCGAGCCCGTTCTCAGGGGTAGGGCCGGGACAGGTTATCCCCTACGGCAACATTAGTCTCCCGGTGACCTTCGGGGCTCCGGACAGCTATCGAACAGAGTACATTCTGTTCGACGTAGCGGAGATAGACCTCCCCTTCAACGCCATAATCGGCAGGCCAGCCCTGTACCGGTTCATGGCTGTAGCCCACTACGGCTACCTCGTCCTGAAGATGCCAACACCGACGGGCGTTCTCAGGATTCGTGGGGACCGCACTGCTGCAGTGTCGGCCCTGGAGAAGCTCCAAGCACTCGCAACAGCTGGGGCATCAGCCCCCGGCAATACGGAGCCGGACCAGCTCCGCCCGAGCGCACGTCACCGCGCTTCCACCACAGCACCCCGGGTGCAACCTCTCGACGAGGGCGGCGTCCCCTTAAAGGTCATCCAAGTTGGCGCCGAAGCTACCCAGACCACCCGAGTAGCCGGGGGCCTGGATAGCAAATAGGAAGGCGCGCTCGTCACCTTCCTCCGGCACAACGTCGACGTGTTTGCATGGCAGCCATCGCAGATGCCGGGGATCCCCAGGGAGGTGATCGAGCACCACTTGAAAGTCTTCCCCGACGCCCGGCTGGTTCAACAGAAGCCCCGCAAGCAGTCTATTGAGCGGCAAAACTTCATCCGTGAAGAAGTCAAGAAGTTGCTGGACGCTGGCTTCATACGGGAGGTCCACCACCCCCGATGGTTGGCGAACCCCGTCGTTGTCCCGAAGGCCGGCGGGAAGCTCCGGATGTGCATCGACTACACCAGTCTCAATAAGGCATGTCCTAAAGATCCGTTCCCTCTCCCTAGAATAGATCAAATAGTAGACTCAACGTCGGGCTGTGATATGCTGTGCTTCCTAGACGCCTACTCGGGTTTCCATCAGATCCCCATGTCTAGGGAGGACGAGGAGCACACCTCCTTCATCACAGTAGACGGCCTTTATTGCTATGTGTCTATGCCTTATGGCCTAAAGAATGCACTCCCCACTTTTGTGCGGGCGATGCACAAAACCTTTGGGGAGTTAATAAGAGACCTAGTTGAGGTGTATGTCGATGACATAGTTGTCAAGGTCAAGCAGGGTTCATCCCTACTAGATAACCTAGCTTTAGTCTTTGACAAGTTGCGCTCTACGCGCACCAAGCTGAACCCAGATAAATATGTGTTCGGCGTGTCCTCTGGGAAGCTCTTAGGGTTCCTGGTCTCGCACCGAGGGATTGAGGCCAACCCAGAGAAGATCAAGGCCATCGACTTGATGCGGCCCCCTGTCCGCGTCAAGGATGTTCAGAGACTCACAGGATGTCTAGCCGCGCTGAGTCGGTTTATACCGAGGCTAGCAGAGCGGGCACTCCCTTTCTTTAAGCTCCTGCGCAAGTCAGGCCCCTTTGCCTGGACTGACGAAGCAGAAGAAGCTTTCCAGGAGTTGAAGCGACTCCTGACGACCCTACCTATCATGGTAGCCCCTGAGCCCGGGGAGCACTTGCTGCTCTACATTGCGGCGACAACAGAAGTGGTGAGTATGGTCCTAGTCGCAGAGCGGCCAGACCCCTCACCCTCGCAACCTGCTATGGTGGCAGAAGCCAGACGCCAGGGGGCCCCGCAGGGCCAAGACGGTCTCCCGGACCCCCTGGAGGTCCAAGACGACCACCCGGAGGCCCAGGACGGCCTCCCGGACCCCCAAGATAAATTTCCAGGGTCCAATTGGGATCTCCCGGAGGTCCATCAAGACCCCCCGGAGCTCCCGGATGATCAAGAAAGCTTAAGGGCCTCCGGGTCCCAGTTCCCGGAGGCCCCCATGGGTCCACCCACCTCCGGCGGGCCGGAGCCAATGGACGAGGAGCTCCCAAGCCTACGAGAGAGGGTCCGAACCATACAGAGGCCTGTCTACTACATCAGTGAAGTACTTCATAAGGCCAAGACAAGGTACCTAGAAGTCCACAAGCTGCTGTATGCGGTGCTCGTGGCCTCCAGGAAGCTCCGCCACTACTTCCAGGCCCACCGGGTCTCGGTAGTCACCTCGTACCCGCTGAAGACAGTTATTCACAGTCCCCATGCGACTGGCAACGTTGCTAAATGGGCGGCGGAGCTGGTGGAGTTTGAGCTGGACTTCCTCCCGCGCCATGCAGTCAAGAGCCAAGCACTGGCTGACTTTGTGGCGGAGTGGACACCAACGAAGACTGACCCAGGGGGCCATGAAGGTGGTGAGCCAGAGCCCAAAGCTCCGGTCTTCACCGAACCCCACTGGACAGTCTTCTTCGACGGCTCCTCGCGAAAGCAGGGGGCCGGTGCCGGCGTACTGCTCCTCATGCCATCGGGGGAACAGTTTGGGTATATGGTGCGTCTACATTTCAAGGCAACCAACAACATGGCGGAGTATGAAGCACTCATCTTTGGCTTGCAGACAGCCCTGTCTTTAGGCGCTCGCCAGTTGTTGGCACAGGGCGACTCCCAACTGGTCATCAAGCAAGTCAGGGGCGAATGCTCCTGCAATGACCCGCAGCTAGCTGCGTATCTGCTCCACGTACAGATGTTGGAGAAAGAATTCCTCGCTTTGGACCTGCACCACGTACCGCGCACTGGTAATGCCGCAGCCGACAACCTTTCAACAAAGGCTTCCACCGGAGCCCCTGCGCCCGAAGGAGTTTTCGAGAGGACGTTGCTGCGGCCCACAGCCCGGCCCGCCGAGCCAGGCAAAGGGTGCTTGACCAGCACCTCGAAGCTGGCGGTCCCGGCGGCCCTACAGCCATGGATGCCGCCAAGGATCGTAAGCGTCACTGGGGACTCCGTGCAACCCAGCGCTCAAGATCCAGAAGCTCAAGTCAGACCCAATGCATGGATCACGGAGATCCGGGACTACTTGAAGGACAATATCCTCCCTGATGAACATGCAACCGCTGAACAGATTGTGCGTATGGCTAAGAGGTACGCGCTGGTAGAGGGGGATCTCTACCGGCGTGGCGCCAACCGCATCCTATTGCAGTGCATAACCCAGGGGGAAGGCTGCGACTTGCTCGCTGAGATCCATGGAGGCGAATGTGGAAGTCATTCTTCCTCACGCACGCTTGTCGGTAAAGCCTTCCGGCATGGCTTCTACTGGCCGACAGCACTCCAGGATGCCGTCAAGCTGGTCGAGAGCTGCAAGGCGTGCCAGTTCCACGCCAAGCAGATCCATACACCGGCTCAGGCAGTACAGATGATCCCGCCCTCGTGGCCGTTTGCCGTATGGGGGCTGGACATCCTGGGACCATTTCCCAGAACCGTCGGGGGATTCCGGTACCTCTATGTCGCTATTGACAAGTTCACCAAGTGGCCGGAAGCTACACCAGTTGTCACCATCAACAAACAATCCGCAGTAAAATTCATCAAGTCTATTGTCTGCCGGTTCGGGGTCCCAAACAGGATCTTCACCGACAACGGGACCCAGTTCACCAGCGCAGCATTCCAAGACTACTGCGAGGACCTTGGTATTCAGGTGTGCTATGCCTCTGTCGCCCACCCGAGGAGCAATGGGCAAGTTGAGAGGGCCAACGCGGAGATTCTCCGGGGCCTTAAGACTCGCACCTTCGCCAGCCTGAAGAAACATGGTGCCAATTGGGTAGATGAGCTTCCGAGCACACTATGGGCTAACCGGACATCCCAGAGCCGGGCCACTGGGGAGACACCCTTCTTCATGGTGTACGGGGCTGAAGCTGTACTTCCCCCAGAAATCACCATGAAGTCTCACCGTGTCCGGGCTTACGACGAAGCCACGCAGGACAACCTCCGGCGTGGAGAAATCGACCTCGTCGACGAGGCCCGATTACATGCGGCACTCCGTAACGCGCGGTACAGACAAGCGCTTCGGCGCTACCACCAGAGGTCTGTGCGTGCCCGGGAGCTGCAGGAAGGTGACCTGGTGTTGCGGCGCATACTTTCTCGTGAAGGGGCCCACAAACTCTCCCCTAGTTGGGAAGGCCCCTTCCGAGTCGCGAAGGTATGCCGCCCCGGGTGTGTGCGCCTTTCCACCGAGGATGGGGACCTGCTCCCGAACCCTTAGAACATAGAACACCTCCGTAAGTTCTATCCCTAGAGCAAAAATAGGACAGTACTTTCTTTTCGTAATAAACTCCATAGAGTCCAGGAGCAGCGCTCGGAGCAGCTAAACCCCAGGGGACGGTCCAGGACTACGTTCAGCTTTGCCTGGTTCCAACTCCAAGTGCGTAGAGTCTTGCTTCCCCTCTTAATGGGGTGGGTCGTGGCCTCCATGTTTAGCCTGCCTTCCTCCTATGGAAAGTTGTACGAAAAGAAATCTGCTCTATTTTGCTCTTTCCTTGTACTCATTTAAATTGTGAATTGAGTTTTTTAATCACCCTTCAGTGCATGGTTGCCATGTGCTCAGCTCCCCCTCTCTACAAGTCCCCAAGCACCAAGCGTATGGTTGGGGGCTATAAGTCAAATAAGACTATGAGATAAGGGACGGGGAGCCCCCAAGGAGAATTACGTTTCCTCTACCTATGTGCAGGACCTCCAGGTTGCGGCAACAGGGACTGCGTGAAGCAGGGGGGAAGGAGCTACCAACTACTCCGACCTAGGACTGGAAGGACCAGGACCTGCCCCTCCAGCAAGGGCGGGACCCGAGGGCCCCACGTGTCCAGCAGGCTCGGAACCCTCACCTCCCTTGAGGAGAGCTCCGGGCACGCCACGTGGCGGGCAGACTTGGGGCTCCCCATGGGGCAGGATCCGGAGACCCCCGGGGACCCCTAACACGGTTAGGACCCGGGGAAGGTGTCTACGCAGAGCTCCGAGATTGGAGATGGCCTCTGGGTACCTTGCGGAGCTAAGGACTCAGACAGGCAAAGCCAAGAAAGAGAGAAAGAGCGTCACAGGCACAATATCTAAAAGAGTCAAACTATGCAATGCTCCTTGAGCTGGTCTACAGACTCGATAAGAAGAAAGAAACAAGCCCCAAGGGTCTCCTGACACAACCAGAATCCGGAAGTTGCAACAACGGCCGCGTCACCAGGCTTCAGCCCTGGCGGAACTCTCTCGCTCTATGACCAGAGCGCAGGAATCGCCTCCCTCATCACCGGCGCAAAAACCAGTGACACCACTGGAGCTCCTGAGGCCCCCTCCGCAGTATTCAGCGGTCTTCCTGGAGACTCTACCGTCTGGGATTCTCCATGGAGCATCGGCGGTTTCCTTCTCCTGAAGTTCCCTCATCACCTGCGCAAAAGCCGGGGTCATCAAGGGTGCCCCTGGAGCCCCCAACCCTCATCACCTGCGCAAAAGCTGGAGTCATCAAGGGTGCTCCTGAGTCCCTCTCCGCGGTATTCAGAGGTGTTCTTGGAGACCCTGCCGCCTGGGATCCTTCTCGATGCTTCAGCGGTTCCTTTGAAGACTCCACCACCCTCAGGGGCAGGGCAGGCAAGCTCCTTGAGTCCCGACTTGGCACAGACGCCGCTGCTAGAGGAGATCGAGCGCGCCAGGTCGCACTTCTCTGGCGGCGGGTTGGAAGCCATGGCAAGGGAGAACTCAAAGGCAAGAGAGCAAAAGCACAAGAGTCCGAGGTGAAACGCAGAGAAGTGCGAAGGGAAGCTGCAATGTGGGTAAGACCCCCTCTAAAACACCTTCCCGGGTGCAATCCCAAGCGATTCGGAACTCTTCGAATACCCCGCACCGGCAACCGCTTTGGTTCCAGACCGAGTGCCGATGACGGGTGGGCCCAAGCCGCCTAACTGAAGCGGTGGGGGCAAGGAGTCAGTCTCCTGAGAAGATGAGCCGGCAAGGCACTTCGGCGGTTCCCTAAGAAAGCGCCGCAACGTGCAGAAGTGGCAGTCTTGGGAACCGCCGCAGTAAAAGCAACCATCAAGTGAGCGCACGCTCCCACGATCCCGTGGCCGTTCGTGCTCCAGCAGCGGTCAATTCGGGACTTAGAGGAAGTGCGCGGATCGGAAGAGACGGAGGTCCCACCTCAGGCTCGCTATCTCCCCCGAGATGGGCCCGGGGGCCACTGTCGGTACCTGAGATATGGGGTACCCCCGCGCACAGGGTAAAATGCCTAAGGAACTCGCCCTTCTCCGCAGGGAGAGCTCCTAACGCGCCACGCGTCCGGCGGGGCCGGACCTCCCTCTCCTCAGAGGAGAGCTCCGGGCCCGCCACGTGGCATACAGAAGCCGGACCTCCCCCTCCGCGGGAGGGAGGCCCGAAGGCGCCGCGTGTCCAGCGGGGCCGGACCTCCCTCTCCTCAGAGGAGAGCTCCGGGCCCGCCGCGTGGCATACAGAAGCCGGACCTCCCCCTCCGCAGGGAGAGGTCCGGAGGCTCCACGTGCCCCGCGGGGCTGACCCTCCTCTTCTCTGAGAAGGGCTCCGGGCCCGCCACGTGGCAGCAGAGCGACGCTGCCTGCCCCGAGCTATAGGCAGCGGGCGTAAATACGCTCCATACCTTGCCCGTACAAGGTATTCAAGGCCCGCGTCTTCCCAAGACGCGGAGACGCGGAGCACGCTTCTGTCAGGTGCCGTTGCGCCCAGTCGCATCACAGACCGGCGAGCGGTGTCAGAACCTGTCAGCCAATAAACACCGCGACAAGACATCCCATGCCGCCTGCGCCGTCATCAACCACTACGACTAGCATGCGGCATGGGCAGGGCGGCAAGATGAAGACTCAGAAGCTTTCGACCAGAGACAACTACCGGCATAACTGCAGATACGGTAGATAATAGACAATCTTCCCGGGACCACCTGTCAGGTCCCGGCTTCCCTTGTAAGCCGCCCGAGTCTTGGACTATAAAAGGCTCGGGTAGGCGTCGATAGCAAGGGTTCGCACTTTGCAACTCAAACACTAGCCATACACTCTCAAGCTGTAACTCAGTCCCAAGCTCAGGCCTCCGGCCCTGAGCAGCAAGCAATACAGCGAGCTCCATAGCTCGCCGTGGACGTAGGGTTTTACGCTCCGGCGGCCTGAACCACGTAAAACTCGCCGTGTCAAGCTCTTACTAACTCGTCCATCTGCGCAAGCTCTCCGCTAGGGACTAGCCCCCCCGAAAAAAGAACCTCCGCGGGCTGCCCAGTGCAGGCCCGGGGGAAGTGTCGACCGCACACTTCGACACGTGCGGATGTTGGAGAAAGAATTCCTCGCCTTGGACCTGCGCCATGCACCGCGCGCTTGCACGGCCGCAGCTGACGACCTCTCAACGAAAGCCTCCATCGGAGCCCCTGCGCACGAAGGAGTCTTCGAGAGGACGTTGCTGCGGTCCACAGCCCGGCCCGCCGAGCCGGGCGAAGGGGGCTGAACCAGTGCCTCGAAGCTAGGCAGTCCCGGCGGCCCTGGATGCCGCCAAAGGATCGTAAGAGTCACTGGGGACTCCGTGCAACCTAGCGCTCAAGATCCAGAAGCTCAAGTAGTCCCGATGCATGGACCACGGAGGTCCGGGACTCCTTGAAGGACATCCTTCCTGATGAACGTGCATCCGCTGAACGGGTGGTGCGGATGGCTAAGTGCTACGCGCTGGTATCTTTACTGGCGTGGCGCCATGACATCCTATTGCGGTGCATAACCCAGGAGGAAGGCTGCGATTAGCTCGCAGTAGTCCAAGGAGGCGAGTGCTGGGAACGCTCATCGTCCCGCATGTTGGTCGGTTAAGCCACCCGGCATGGCTCCTACTGACCGAGAGCCACCTGGACGCCGTCAAACCGGTTAGGGATGCAATGCGTGCCAGGTCCACGTCAAGCAGACCCACACAACCGGTGCAGACGCGCACCCAGAGCCGTCGGGGGATACCGGCTTCTCCATGTCGAGGGCCAGCAGGACTTCCCAGGGCCGGGTCACGGGAACTACCCTTCCACATGGTATGCGGGGCCGAAGCCATGCTTCCCCCTGATATAGCCATGGGGGTCCCCCCGTGTCCGGCGTACGACGAAGCCACGCATGACCCGCTCTGCGTGAAGACAGGCGCTCCAACGCTACCCAGTAAGTTCACCATGCTTACTTAGGTGTTTATTTAAATTACGCATTAATTTATATGAACACCTCCCCAAGCTCTAGACAGTGTGCGTCCATTGTACACTCGGCTCCTCTTTCCGGCTCTCATGCATAGTCGATATTTGCCATCATGCCAAAGGCGGTAGTGCTTGGGGTACCTGCCAGAGGCCCGGTGGCCTTTTGGATCTCCCCCTATAAGGGTACTGCACCGCCATTTGGTCTCCTCCGAGAAAAGACCTACGCTAGACCGGGGGGTCAGGGGCCTTGCTTTGCCCGGTCTTACACCCAAAGCATGCGCACTCTGCCCCCCCGGCGCTACGGTCTGAGTACCAGGGGGCCGGACGGTTACACCCTGACTGGGGCCGGGGCCAGACCTCCGGGACCAAGTGCACTGGATTACCTGTCGGTACCTGAGATATGGGGTACCCCCGCGCACAGGGTAAAATGCCTAAGGTACTCGCCCTTCTCTGCAGGGAGAGCTCCGAAGGCGCCACGCGTCCGGCGGGGCTGGACCTCCCTCTCCTCAGAGGAGAGCTCCGGGCCCGCCACGTGGCATACAGAAGCCGGACCTCCCCCTCCGTGGGAGAGAGGTCCGAAGACGCCACGCGTCCAGCGGGGCCGGACCTCCCTCTCCGCAGAGGAGAGCTCCGGGCCTGCCACGTGGCATACAGAAGCTTGACCTCCCCCTCCTTGGGGAGAGGTCCGGAGGCTCCACGTGCCCCGCAGGCCGGACCCTTCTCTCCTCAGAGAAGGGCTCCGGACCCGCCACGTGGCCAGAAGAACGGTGCTGCCCGCCCCTGAGCGGTAGGCAGCGGGCGTAAAGGCGCCCCACACCTTGCCCGTACAAGGTATTCAAGGCCCGCGTCTTCCCAAGATGCGGAAACGCGGAGCACGCGTCTGTCAGGTGCCGTTGCGCCCAGTCGCATCACAGACTGGCGCGCGGTGTCCGAACCTGCCAGCTAATAAACGCCGCGACAAGACATCCCATGCCGCCAGCGCCGTCATCAGTCACTACGACTAGCATGCGGCATGGGCAGGGCGGCAAGATGAAGACTCAGAAGCCTTCGACCAGAGGCAACTACCGGCGTAACTACAGATACGGTAGATAACAGACAATCTTCCCGGGACCACCTGTCGGGTCCCGGCTCCCCTTGTAAGCCGCCCGAGTCTTGGACTATAAAAGGCTCGGGTAGGCGTCGATAGCAAGGGTTTGCATTTTGCAACTCATATGCTAGCCATACACTCTCAAGCTGTAACTCACCCCCAAGCTCAGGCCCCCGGCCCTGAGCAGCAAGCAATACAGCGAGCTCCATAGCTCGCCGTGGACGTAGGGTTTTACGCTCCGGCGGCCTGAACCACGTAAAACTCGCCGTGTCAAGCTCTCACTAACTCGTCCATCTGCGCAAGCTCTCCGCTAGGAACTAGCCCCTCCGAAAAAAGAACCTCCGCGGGCTGCCCAGTGCAGGCCCGGGGGAAGTGTCAACCGAACACTTCGACATTTGGCGCACCAGGAAGGGGGCTTTTCCCCTAGCGCGACGAGTTTCCGCCGACGAAGATGACCAAGCTTCCTTCAGCGGCAAACTCTTCCCCCCCACGTTCACGGCGAACCGTGACCACTGGGGAGTACATGTCGACACACTCAGGACGGAGTGTGTCGGCACAAGCGGGTAGCCAGCAGCCGACTCCAGCAACGCCGACTCCAGCTATGCAGGCCCCGACCAGTGTGAGGTCTTCTGCAGCGCTGAGCGTACACCATGGAGGTGCGCTAGCTGCAGCAAGAGCGCTGCTGCACAACCCACCTGCGGGGGATGCGCCCCATTCAGCGATCCAGCAATGGGTCCGCGAGGTGGACCGCCTCGTCGTCGCCGCCGCGAACCCTCGGTTTCGGCGAGGACGGCGCCCAGGGCAACCGGCTGTGTCGCTGACGCGCACACCCACGGTTGACGGGCTAACGGCGGATTCCAGCTCCTCCAGGCTCCTGTCGACGGACCTGCGAAGAGAACTGGAATGGTGCCACTTGGGGCAGGACGCCCGGGTGTACCTCGAGCGACGCCGAGAAAGGCGCCGCAACCATGAGGCAGGCGACAGCATGTCGTCGGCCTCGACACAACCAGAAGGGCAGGTCTTCGCCATGCGAGCCCCGCCTCAGGCATATGCTGTGCAGCATATGCCACAACCATATGCGCCGCAAGTAGCGGCCCCGGTCTATGGTGCAGCCTTGCCCATGCCGGGATACGCAGCGCCAGGTGCGAACTAAGCGTTCGCAGCGCCTATACCTGAGGCAGCAGGTGCAGGATGTGCGGCCCTTGCACCCCACCTTCGCTTCGCAAGGTGGCCACGCAAGTTCCACCCGCACCTACCCGAGAAGTACGACGGCAGCATCAACCCAGCGGAGTTCCTCCAGATCTACTCCACCGCCGTACTTGCTGCAGGAGGGGACGAGGCTGTCATGGCCAACTACTTCCCCGTCGCCTTGACCGGCCCAGCCCGGTCCTGGCTCATTAATTTACCTCAGGGGTCCATAACCTCCTGGGGTGAGCTCTGCCGGCAGTTCGTCGCCAACTTCGGCAGCTCCTACACCCGTCCCGGCACGGAGCTTGACCTCCACGCCGTCAAGCAACAACCTGGGGAGTCGCTGCGTTCTTTCATCCAGCGGTTCTCTCAGGTGCGCAACACCATCCCACATATCCAAAGCGCCTCTGTGGTGGTGGCGTTCCGACAGGGTGTCCGGGACGAGAAAATGCTTGAGAAGCTCGCGACCAGAGAGGTCCGCGACGTCTCGGAGCTCTTCAGCCTGGCGGACAAGTGCGCCAGAGCAGCCGAAGGGCGTAACTGGCACGCTCTGCCGACCTCCGAGTCAGGAGGACAGCCCGGGTCCGGTGCTGCTGCCTATGGGGGTGGCAAGAAGATCAAGAACCGGGGGAGTGGCAAGATGAAGTCACCATTCACGGCCCCCATTGCCGCAGCTGTGACGACCAGTGGAGCTCGGGGGCCACGCCCCGACAAAAGGCAACGGCAATCACCGGTCCCTGACAGTGACCAGGGCGGGCTATGCCCTGTGCATGGCACCGGCAACCATACTGCCGCCGAGTGCTGGGAGATCCAGAAGCTTGCAGAGCGCTTCCGCAAAGGGAGACAGCAGAGGGCCGAAGCACCGCCCTACCCTCAGAGGGATGGCAACAGAAGGCCGATGCCCCAGTCACCGCTGCCCACCAGGTGGGGTTCCAGGAGCCTCAGCGTGTCATAAAGACAGTGCATGACGGTGAGGACTCCAGTTCCGACGGTGACGGGCCAGGGCGTTAGCCAACTACGGCACGCCTCCGTGCCTCGAACATACCTCTCGGGGGCCGCCTAAGGTCCGTCAACCCCTTGAAGGCCTTGCCAGAAGGGGAAGATGCCTTAGGTCATCCAAGGCGAGCCCGGGTCCACCTACCCCTTGAAGGCCTTAGCCAGAAGGGGAGAACTCCCCGGGGGCCCCCGAGAGAAGCCGCGCAGGACCTGATCCAGCGTGAAGATAACAACCTCGACAAGACTCGGCTTGCAGGGAACACCCCACAACGCACGGTCTCGGCTAATGCTCTAAGCACTACCGCCAAAAAACCAAACGCGACGGGGGCCCGCAAGAGGGCAACCTGGTGAAGCGGCACGCTATATTCCAAGAAGGACCCATAAGCTCTCCCCCAGCAGGGAAGGTCCCTTCCAAATCATGAAAGCTGCCGCCCCAGGTACACATGCCTTTCAACCGAGAGTGGGATCCATTCCCAAAAAAATCCTTGCCATGAAGCAACACTGTAAGTCCTACTTACTGAGCATCGGTAGAACAGGGTTATTCACTTCTGTAATAGACCCCATAGAATTTAGGAACAGAGCTTGGGGTAGCTAAGTCTCAAGGGACGGTACAGGACTACGTCCAGTTTAGCCTGGTTCCGACCCTAAGCGCGTAGAGTCTTGCTTCCCTTGTAGACGAGGCGGAACATTGCCCCCATGTACAGCCAGAATTCCACCTATTGGCACGAATACAGAGACCTGTTCTACTTAGCTCTCTCTCATGCGCTCATTTAAATTATGCATTAATTTTTATGATCGCACTATCTCTGTATGTTCATCGTACATCTAGCTCCCCCTCTCCTGCGCTCATCCATAGTCGGCATTTGCTATCCTACCGAAGGCGGCTGCGCTTGAGGCACCTGCCGATGGCCGAGTGAGTCTCTCGGGCCTCCCCCAGTCAGGTGTTGCGGTGCCAGTTGGTTACCTCCAGGAAAGGCCAGCGTTGTGCATGGGGGGTCCAGGGTGCGTATCCAGCTTAGCCGGCCCAGAGCCCAAAGCATGCGCATCCTGCCCTCCGGAGGTCCAGGGGAGTACGTCCACTTTGCCTGGTCATGAACCCAAAGCGCGTGCACTCTGCTTCCCCAGCGCATGGCCCGATACTAGGGATCGGACAGCCGTACCCGGACCTCGGAGGGAGCCAGAGCTCCGGCGCCTCGTGCACAGAATTGTCCAAGCCCCGTATAGCGGGTCAGGACCATAAGACGGATAAGACTAGGAGACGGGAGGGGAGGACCCCCCGAGGAGAATTACGTTTCCTCTGCCTGTGTGCAGGACCTCCAGGTTACGGCAACAGGGACTACATGAAGCGGGGGGAAAGGAGCTACCAGCTACTCCAGCCTGGGACTGGAAGGACCGGGACCTGCCCCTCCAGCAGGGGCGGGGCCCGGGGGCCCCACGTGTCCAGCAGGCCCGGAACTCTCTCCTTCCTTGAGGAGGGCTCCGGGCTCGCCACGTGGCAGGCAGGAACCGGACCTCCCCCCTCAGTGGGAGGGCTCCGAAAGCCCTACGTGTCCAACATGGCCGGAGCTCCCGTCTCTTGAGGAGGAGCTCCGGACCCGCCACGTGGCAGGCAGATTTGGAGCCCCCCATAGGGCGAGGTTCGGAGACCCCCGGGGGCCCCTAACACGGTTATGACCCGGGAAGGTGTCTGTGCGAAGCTCCGAGATTGGAAATGGCCTCTGAGTACCTTGCGGAGCTAAGGACTCAGCCAGGCAAAGCCAAGAAGGAGAGAAAAAGCATCACAGACACAAGTATCCAAGAGAGTCAAATTAAGCAAGGCTCCATGAGCTGGACTACAGACTCGATAAAAAAGGGAGAAACAAGTCCTAAGGACCTCCCGGCTCTCGCCGGAACCTTGCGGATACAAGGGTGGCCACATCCTCGACTTCAGCCCTGGCAGCTTCCTCCCGCTCCGCGGCTGGGCCCTCTCTCGCTGGCTCTAGCGAAAAAGAGGGGTCGCGGCTCTTGAAGCATGCCAGCACATGCGAGGCGACCTCTAAAGCTAAGCCGCGGCCCTCGGCCTCAAGCTCGCTGGCGACCACCGAGTCGATTCTGTCCATCTTGGCGCCGATCGACTCCAATGCAGGGATCACCTCTGCCACCTTCAATGCGGGAGTCGCGGCCCTCACCGGACTGAAGCCAAGAGGGATCAGGGCGGACCCCGCTCGATCCACGAAGCTTGAGACCGCAAGAGCCTCGGAGGACCACAAGGCTGACAGCTCCTCCACCTCGCGGCGGGCCGCCTGCAGAGCCTCCAGGTTCCTCTCGGAGAATTCCTTCTCCTTGGCCGCCAGGGAACTCTCCCGAAGGTGGAGAGTCTTGGCTAGCCGCTCCAACTCAGCGGCCTTGAAGCCGGCGGTCAACTCCCGGTCCAAGACCGCCCGGCGATCATGGGAGACCTGTTCCTCCCTCAAGTCGAGGTCTGCCTTCAGAATCTCCAGCTCCTCCATCCGAGCTCGGAGGTCATCCTTGCCCGCAGCCAGCTGCGCGGCGATCCTCTCTGCCTCAGCTGCCACAGAACGCTCCCGCTCCTCAACGGCGAGTTCACGGCGCTCCAACCGCTGCCGTATTTCCACGGCAGCAGAGAGGCTCTCTTCGGCCCGGGCGTGTGCCTCCAGGGCCTCCCTGTTGATCCGCCGCGATTGGTTGTCCATGCGGTCAACAGCCCGCTTCATCCGGTCGACGAGCGCTTCCCTGAAGTCAAGCAACTCCTCCCTGGAGTCGAGCTCACTCTTAACCTTCGCGGTCCTCTCCCGCAAAAGGTTCCCCCAGGTGAGGAGGCGATCCCGTTCAACCGTATACTCCTCCCGCTCGCGCCCTAATGCAGCCAAGACCTGCCGAACGCTCGTCTCGGCAAGTGCGAAGGCATCCGCCAGAGGCAATGGAGCAACAGAGGCCGGGGCAGTCCCCCCGACCTCCTCCATTGCCTCTTCCTCAGGAAGAGTCGGCGCACCAGCAACTGAGACGAGACGCCGATCAGGAGAAGCTGGCTCCGAGGCTCTGGCAGCCAGGCCTGCCGGGCTCTCTTCAGCTTCTGGCTCCTTGATCTGTGGAGAGGGGCGAACTGGGGAAGGCGGTGCTGGAGAAAAGGCCGGGCCGCCTAGTGCAGGGTCGACCTGCGCCGGCTTGGGGGCCGCGGTGGCCGTCTCGGCAGGAAGAGACGACGCCGCCGCGGAGTCCGGGCACACCGGAACAGGAGAAGTTCGCGCTGGCCTGGGGGCCGCGGCAGTTGCCCCTGGCTCCGAACGCTGCGGCACAGATTCCCCGCAAGACGGGGAAGGCCGGGAAGCGCGGACACTCCAGCAAGCTCTGAACCCCGACTTCCGAGCCGGGGTAGGACTCCCAGAGCCCGCTATCGTCACTGACGGCCGCTCCGCAGTCGCTTGGACTGGCGGAACAGGGGACGCCCCAGAGGCTTCCCCCAGCGCATCAACCCGGGGCCTCTTCGAGTCGCCACCGGAGGGAGTGTCAGGCACCCCAGAATCCCGACTTGGCACCGACACCGTTGCTGGAGGAGATCGAGCGCGTTTCTTCTCTGGCAGCGGGTTGGAGGCCATGGCAAGGGAGAACTCAAAAGCAAGAGAGCAAAAGCACAAGAGTCCGAGAAGAAATGCTGAGAAGTGCGAAGGGAAGCTGCAATGTGGGTAAGACCCCCTCTAAAAAGCTTGCCGGTGCAATTCCAAGCGATTCGGAACTCTTCGAATATCCCACACCGGCAACCGCTTCGGTTCCTAGACCGAATGCTGATGACGGGTGGGCCCAAGCCGCTTAACTGAAGCGGTGGGGGCAAGGAGTCAGTCTCCTAAGAAGATGAGCCGGCAAGGCACTTCGGCGGTTCCCGAAGAAAGCGCCGCAACGTGCAGGAGTGGCAGTCTTGAGAACCGCCGCAGTAAAAGCAATCATCAAGTGAGCGCACGCTCTCACGATCCTGTGGCCGTTCGTGCTCCGGCAGCGGTCAATTCGGGACTTAGAGAAAGTGCGCGGATCGGAAGAGACGGAGGTCCCACCTCGGGCTCGCTATCTCCCCCGAGATTGGCCCGGGGGCCACTGTCGGTACCTGAGATATGGGGTACCCCCGCGCACAGGGTAAAATGCCTAAGGTACTCGCCCTTCTCCGCAGGGAGAGCTCCAAAGGCGCCACGCGTCCGGCGGGGCCGGACCTCCCTCTCCTCAGAGGAGAGCCCCGGGCCCACCATGTGGCATACAGAAGCCGGACCTCCCCCTCCGCGGGAGAGAGGTCCGAAGACGCCACGCGTCCAGCGGGGCCGGACCTCCCTCTCCGCAGAGGAGAGCTCCGGGCCTGCCATGTGGCATACAGAAGCTGGACCTCCCCCTCCGCGGGGAGAGGTCCGGAGGCTCCACGTGCCCCGCAGGCCGGACCCTTCTCTCCTCAGAGAAGGGCTCCGGACCCGCCACGTGGCCAGAAGAACGGTGCTGCCCGCCCCTGAGCGGTAGGCAGCGGGCGTAAAGGCGCCCCACACCTTGCCCGTACAAGGTATTCAAGGCCCGCGTCTTCCCAAGACGCGGAAACGCGGAGCACGCGTCTGTCAGGTGCCGTTGCGCCCAGTCACATCACAGACTGGCGCGTGGTGTCAGAACCTGCCAGCTAATAAACGCCGCGACAAGACATCCCATGCCGCCTGCGCCATCATCAACCACTACGACTAGCATGCGGCATGGGCAGGGCGGCAAGATGAAGACTCAGAAGCCTTCGACCAGAGGCAACTACCGGCGTAACTACAGATACGATAGATAACAGACAATCTTCCCGGGACCACCTGTCGGGTCCCGGCTCCCCTTGTAAGCCGCCCGAGTCTTGGACTATAAAAGGCTCAGGTAGGCGTCGATAGCAAGGGTTCGCATTTTGCAACTCATACGCTAGCCATACACTCTCAAGCTGTAACTCACCCCCAAGCTCAGGCCCCCGGCCCTGAGCAGCAAGCAATACAGCGAGCTCCATAGCTCGCCGTGGACGTAGGGTTTTACGGTCCGGCGGCCTGAACCACGTAAAACTCGCCGTGTCAAGCTCTCACTAACTTGTCCATCTGCGCAAGCTCTCCGCTAGGAACTAGCCCCTCCAAAAAAAGAACCTCCGCGGGCTGCCCAGTGCAGGCCCGGGGGAAGTGTCGACCGAACATTTCGACAAAGCCCCGTATTCCGGCCTGGGACAGTAAGCCAAATGAGACTAAGGGACAGGAAAGGGGGAACCACTGAGCAGTTCCGGACCTCCGCCCCCACAGCTGGGCCGAGCTCCGAGGCCAGCCCTCGCCCTCTTTTCAGAGGCGAGTGCTGATGTCGGACCTCACGCCCTTCGCTGGCCTGAGCTCCGATGACTTCCGGACTCTGCCTCCACAGCCAGGCCGAGCTCCGAGGCCAGCCCTCGCCCTCCTTTCAGAGGCGAGCGCTGATGCCGGACCTCACGCCCTTCGCTGGCCTGAGCTCCGATGACCTCTGGACCTCACGCCCTTCGCTGGCCTGAGCTCCGATGACTTCCGGACTCTGCCCCCATAGCTGGGCCGAGCTCCGATGACAGCCCTTGCCCTCCTTTCAGAGGCGAGCCCTGATGCCGGACCTCACGCCCTTCGTGGACCTGAGCTCCGATGACTTCCGGACCTCCGCCCCCACAGCCGGGCCGAGCTCCGATGCCAGGCATCACCCCTCCTAAGAGGCTGAACTCCGAAGCCGTCAAGACCCTGCCAGCACAGGGAGTACTCAAGACAAGAAAGTGCGCGGGTAGGAGAAGGCCTCACCTCGGGCTTGTTACCTCCCCCGAGGAGAGCCCGGGGGCCACTGTCGGTACCCACGATATGGGGTACCCCCGCGCACAGGGTAAAATGCCTAAGGAACTCGCCCTTCTCCGCAGGGAGAGCTCCGAAGGCGCCACGCGTCCGGCGGGGCCGGACCTCCCTCTCCTCAGAGGAGAGCTCCGGGCCCGCCACGTGGCATACAGAAGCCGGACCTCCCCCTCCGCGGGAGAGAGGTCCGAAGGCGCCGCGTGTTCAGCGGGGCCGGACCTCCCTCTCCTCAGAGGAGAGCTCCGGGCCCGCCACGTGGCCAACAGAAGCCGAGCCTCTCCCTCCGCGGGGAGAGGTCCGGAGGCTCCACGTGCCCCGCGGGACTGACCCTTCTCTCCTCTGAGAAGGGCTCCGGGCCCGCCACGTGGCAGCAGAACGACGCTGCCTGCCCCGAGCGATAGGCAGCGGGCGTAAAGACGCCCCATACCATGCCCGTACAAGGTATTCAAGGCCCGCGTCTTCCCAAGACGCGGAGGCGCGGAGCACGCTTCTGTCAGGTGCCGTTGCGCCCAGTCGCATCACAGACTGGCGCACGGTGTCAGAACCTGCCAGCCAATAAACACCACGACAAGACATCTCATGCTGCCTGCACCGTCATCAACCACTACGACTAGCATGCGGCAATGGGCAGGGCGGCAAGATGAAGACTCAGAAGCCTTCGACCAGAGGCAACTACCGGCATAACTGCAGATACGGTAGATGATAGACAATCTTCCCGGGACCACCTGTTGGGTCCCGGCCCCCTTGTAAGCTGCCCGAGCCTTGGACTATAAAAGGCTCGGGTAGGCGTCGATAGCAGGGGTTCGCACTTTGCAACTCATACGCTAGCCATACACTCTCAAGCTGTAACTCACCCCCAAGCTCAGGCCTCCGGCCCCGAGCAGCAAGAAATACAGCGAGCTCCATAGCTCGCCGTGGACGTAGGGTTTTACGCTCCGGCGGCCTGAACCACGTAAAACTCACCGTGTCAAGCTCTTACTAACTCGTCCATCTGCGCAAGCTCTCCGCTAGAGACTAGCCCCACCGAAAAAAGAACCTCTGCGGGCTGCCCAGTGCAGGCCCGGGGGAAGTGTCGACTGAACACTTCGACAGGCAGCAAATGCCGACTAAAGGTGAGAATGAGAAGAGGGAGCTGAGCGCATGGTGAGCATGCACTAGAAGTGCAGTCATAAAAATTTAATAAGTAAATTAAATGAGCACCAAAGAAGAGCAACGTAGGACAGGTTTCTTTTCATATAAATTTCCATAGGAGGAAGGCAGGCTAAGTATGGAGGCCACGACCCGCCTCATTAAAAAGGGAAGCAAGATTCTACGCGCTTGGGGTCGGAACCAGACGAAGCTGAACGTAGTCCTGGACCGTCCCCTGAGGCTTAGCTGCTCCGAGCACTGTTCCTGGACTTTATAGAATTTATTATAAAAAGAAGAGTCTGTCCTATTGTTGCTCTAGCGGTAGAACTTACAAAGGTGTTCTGTGTTCCGAGGGTTCGGGAGCGGGTCCCCATCCTCGGTTCTGGGGAATGGTCCCAGGTCCCAGGATGTCCAGCCCCCATACGACAAATGGCCATGTGGGCGGGATCATCTGTACCGTCCAAGCCGGTGTATGGATCTGCTTGGCGTGGAACAGGCACGCCTTGCAGTTCTCGACCAGCTTGACGGCATCCTGGAGTGTTGTCGGCTAGTAGAAGCCATACCGGAAGGCTTTACCGAGAAGCGTGCGTGAGGAAGATTGACTCCAACATTCGCCTCCATGGATCTCAGCGAGCAAGTCGCAGCCTTCCCCCTGGGTTATGCACCGCAATAGGACGCGGTTGACACCGCGTCGGTAGAGATCCCCTTCTACCAACACGTGTCTCTTAGCCATATGCACGATCCGTTCAGCGGATACAAGTTCATCAGGGAGGATATTGTCTTTCAAGTAGTCCCAGATCTCCGTGATCCATGCATCGGGTCTGACTTGAGCGTCTGGATCTTGAGCGCTGGGTTGCACGGAGTCCCCAGTGACGCTTACGATCCTTGGCGGCGTCCATGGCCGCCGGGACCGCCAGCTTCAAGGTGCTGGTCTAGCCCCCTTCGCCCGGCTCGGCGGGCTGGGCTGTGGGCCGCGGCAACGTCCTCTCGAAGCCTCCTTCGGGCACAGGGGCTCCGGTGGGGGCCTTCGTTGAGAGGTCGTCAGCTGCGGCCTTGCCAGCGCGCGGTACGTGGCGCAGGTCCAAGGCGAGGAAGTCTTTCTCCACCATCTGCACATAAAGCAGATGAGCAGCTAGCTGTGGGTCACTGCAGGAGCATTCACCCTTAACTTGCTTGATAACTAGCTGGGAGTCGCCCTGTGCCAACAACTGGTGAGCGCCTAGAGACAGAGTTGTCTTTAGGCCAAAGATGAGTGCTTCATACTCTGCCATGTTGTTGGTTGCCTTGGAATTGAGACGCACCATATACCCAGACTGCTCCCCCGATGGCATGAGGAGCAGTACGCCAGCACCGGCCCCCTGCTTTCGTGAGGAGCCGTCGAAGAAGAGCGTCCAGTAAGGCCCGGTGAAGGCCAGAGCTCGGGGCCCTGGTTCACCGTGTTCATGGCCCCTGGGTCAGCCTGCGTTGGCGTCCACTCAGCCACGAAGTCAGCCAGTGCTTGGCTCTTGACTGCGTGACGAGGAAGGAGGTCTAGCTCAAACTCCGGTAGCTCTGCTGCCCATTTGGCGACACTGCCCGTCGCGTGGGGGCTGTGAAGGACAGCCTTAAGCGGATAGGAGGTGGCCACCGAGACCCGGTGGGCTTGGAAGCAGTGGCAGAGCTTCCTGGATGCCACGAGTACTGCATACAGCAGCTTACAGACCTCCAGGTACCTTGTCTTGGCGTCATGGAGGACCTTGCTGATATAGTAGACAGGCCTCCCGATGATCCGGACCCTCCCTCCCAGGTCAGAGATATCTCCATCCATGGCTCAGGCCCGCGGGAGGTGGGTGGGCCCGGGGAGGCCGCCGGGAGCTGATACTCGAAGGCTCCCAGGCTGTCTTGGACCTCCGGGTGGTCGCGCTGATTCCCCGGGAGCTCCGGGAGGTCCCGTTGGACATCCTGGAGGCTCTGTTGGACCTCCGGGGGGTCCCGTTGCACCTCCGGGAGGTCCTGCTGGTCCTCCGGGAGGTTGTTTTGGGGGTCCGGGGGTCCATTTTGGACCTCCGGGGGGTTGCCTCGGAGACCCAGGGGGTCGTCTTGGACCTCCGGGGTTTCCTGGCGCCTGTTTCCCGATACCGGAGCAGGCTGTGGCGATGAGGGGTCCGGCCGCTCTGCGACGACGACCATACTCACCACTGCAGCCGTCGCCGCGATGTAGAGCAACAGATGCTCTTCGGGCTCGGGGGCTACCATTACGGGTAGGGTCATCAGGAGTTGCTTCAGCTCCTGGGGAGCTTCTTCTGCTTCGTCGGTCCAAGCGAATGGCCCGGATTTGCGCAGGAGCTTAGAGAAGGGGAGCGCTCGCTCTGCTAACCTTGGTATAAACCGACTCAGCGCGGCTAGGCATCCCGTGAGTTTCTGGACTTCTTTGATGCGAGCGGGGGGCCGCCTCAAGTCGATGGCTTTGATCTTTTCTGGGTTAGCCTCAATTCCTCGGTGTGAGGCCAGGAATCCTAAGGGTTTTCCAGAGGATACACCGAACACACACTTGTCGGAAAGACGAAGACTAGGGCCAAGTTATCTAGTAGTGTCGGTACCAGATATGGGGTACCCCCGCGCACAGGGGAAAATGCCTAAGGAACTCGCCCTTATCCGCAGGGAGAGCTCCGAAGGCGCCATGCGTCCAGCGGGGCCGGACCTCCCTCTCCTCAGAGGAGATCTCCGGGCCGGCCACGTGGCATACAGAAGCCGGACCTCCCCCTCCGCGGGAGAGAGGTCCGAAGGCGCCACGCGTCCGGCGAGGCCGGACCTCCCTCTCCTCAGAGGTGAGCTCCGGGCCCGCCACGTGGCATGCAGAAGCCGGACCTCCCCCTCCGCGGGAGAGAGGTCCGAAGGCGCCACGTGTCCAGCGGGGCCGGACCTCCCTCTCCTCAGAGAAGAGCTCCGGACCTGCCACGTGGCTGGAGGAACGGTGCTGCCTGCCCCCGAGAGATAGGCAGCGGGCGTAAAGACGCCCCATACCTTGCCCGTACAAGGTATTCAAGGCCCGCGTCTTACCAAGACGCGGAGACGTGGAGCACGCTTCTGTCAGGTGCCGTTGCGCCCAGTCGCATCACAGACTGGCGCGCGGTGTCAGAACCTGCCAGCCAATAAACTCCGCGACAAGACATCCCATGCCGCTTGCGCCGTCATCAACCACTACGACAGGCATGCGGCATGGGCAGGGCGGCAAGATGAAGACTCAAAAGCCTTCGACCAGAGACAACTACCGGCATAACTGCAGATACGGTAGATAATAGACAATCTTCCCGGGACCACCTGTCGGGTCCCGGCTCCCCTTGTAAGCCGCCCGAGTCTTGGACTATAAAAGGCTCGGGTAGGCGACGATAGCAAGGGTTCTCACTTTGCAATTCATACGCTAGCCATACACTCTCAAGCGGTAACTCACCCCCAAGCTCAGGACTCCGGCCCTGAGCAGCAAGCAATACAGCGAGCTCCATAGCTCGCCGTGGACGTAGGGTTTTACGCCCCGGCAGCCTGAACCACGTAAAACCCGCCGTGTCAAGCTCTTACTAACTCGTCCATCTGCGCAAGCTCTCCGCTAGGGACTAGCCCCACCGAAAAAAGAACCTCCGCGGGCTGCCTAGTGCAGGCCCGGGGGAAGTGTCGACTGAACACTTCGACATTTGGCGCGCCAGGTAGGGGGCTTTTCTCCTTGCGCGACGAGTTTCCGCCGACGAAGATGACCAAGCTTCCTTCAGCAGCGAACTCTCCCCCCTCGCCTCTGCGGCCAACCGCGACCAGGGGGGAGTACATGTCGACACACTCGGGACGGAGTGTGTCGGTACAAGCTGGGAGCCAGCAACCGGCTCTGGCAACGCCGACCCCGGCAATGCAGGCTCCAACCAGCATCAAGTCTTCAGTAGCGCTGGGCGTACCCAGTGGGGGTGCGCTAGCTGCAGCGAGAGCACTACTGTACAATCCGCCCGCTGGGGACGCGCCTCAGGCAGCGACCCGGCAGTGGATCCGCGAGGTAGACCGTCTCGTCGTCGCCGCCGCAAACCCACGACTTCGGCGGGGACGACGCTCTGGCCAACCGGTCATGTCGCAGATGCGCGCACCATTGGTTGACGAGCAGACGGCAGACTCCAGCTCTACCAGGCCCCAATCGACAGATCTGGGGATAGAGCTGGAGCGGTGTCGCCTGGGTCAAGATGCCCGGGTATACCTCGAGCAACACCGAGAAAGGCGCCGCTACCAAGAGGCTGACGACAGCATGACGTCGGCCTCGACCCAGCCTGAAGAGCAGACCTTCGCCACGCGATCTCTGCCCCAGGCCTACGCCGTGCAGAATATGCCACAGCCATATGTACTGCAGATGGCGCCCCCGGCCTATGGTGCAGCCTTGCCCATACCAGGGCATGCGGTGCTCAGTGCGAACCAAGCGTTCACGGCGCCAGAACCTGCGGCGACAGAAGCAGGGTGTGCGGCCCTCGCGCCCCACCTTCGCTTTGCAAAGTGGCCGCGCAAGTTTTGGCCACACCTGCCCGAGAAGTACGACGGCAGCGTCAACCCGGCGGAGTTCCTCCAGATCTACTCCACCGCCATACTTGCTGCAGGAGGGAATGAAGCCGTCATGGCCAATTACTTCCCTGTCGCCTTGACCGGTCCAGCTCGGTCTTGGCTCATGAACCTCCCCCAGGGTTCCGTAACTTCCTGGGGAGAGCTTTGCCGGCAGTTCATAGCCAACTTCGGCAGTTCCTACACCCGGCCTGGCACAGAGCTCGACCTCCACGCCATCCAGCAACAACCTGGGGAGTCGCTGCGCTCTTTCATCCAGCGGTTCTCCCAGGTGCGGAACACCATCCCACACATACAAAATGCTTCTGTGGTGGTGGCGTTCCGGCAAGGCGTCCGAGACAAGAAGATGCTTGAGAAACTCGCGACCAGGGAGGTCCACGATGCCTCAGAGCTCTTCAGCTTGGCGGACAAGTGTGCCAGAGCAGCCGAAGGATGGAACTGGCACTCGCAGCCGTCCTCCGAGTCAGGAAGACTCCCCGGACCTGGTCCTACTCCCTATGGAGGCAACAGGAAGACCAAGAGCCGAGGCAGAAGCAAGATAAGATCACCGGCCGCAGCCCCAGTCGTCACTGCAGCGACGCTCGGTGGGGCTCGGGGGCCGCGCCCCGACAAGAGGCAGCGAAGGTCACCAATCCCAGAAGGTAATCAAGACAATATGTGCCCCATGCACGGCAGCTGTCGCCACACTACTGCTGAGTGCCGGGAGATCCGAAGGCTCGCAGAGCGTTTCCGCAAGGGGAAGCGGCAGCGGGCTGATGCCCTGCCCTTCCGTCCAAAGGAAGATGAACAGAGGGTGGATGTTCCAGACAACATCGATCACCCAGAGGAGAGCCAGGAGCCTCAGCGTGTCGTGAAGGCGGCACGCAATCATGAGGACTCCAGCTCCAGTGATGATGAGCATCGGAAGAAGCTCTACGTCATATACGGCAGGTCCGCCGACCCCTCGTCCCGAAGCGCAGTCAAGACTCTGCGTCGAGCGGTAGCGTCGGTGGCGCCACTCCCAAGTGCTGCACCGCACCTTAAGTGGATGGGTACCCCCATCAGCTTTGACGCCACCGACTGCCCCAGGAACATGGCTGGGGCCAGCCAACTACCGCTCCTGGTAGCCCCTACCATCGCCAACGTGAGAATGTACCACGTTTTGGTAGATGGAGGAGCTGGGCTGAACCTCATCAGCCGTGCAGCTTTCCAGAAGCTGCAGGTCCCGATGGCCAAGCTCACCCCGTCGAGCCCGTTCTCAGGGGTAGGGCCGGGACAGGTCATCCCCTACGGCAACATTAGCCTCCCGGTGACCTTCGGGGCTCCGGACAGCTATCGGACGGAGTACATTCTGTTCGACGTAGCGGAGATAGACCTCCCCTTCAACGCCATAATCGGCAGGCCAGCCCTGTACCGGTTCATGGCTATAGCCCCCTATGGCTACCTCGTCCTGAAGATGCCAACACCGACGGGCGTCCTCAGGATTTGTGGGGACCGCACTGCTGCAGTGTCGGCCCTAGAGAAGCTCCAAGCGCTCGCAACAGCTGGGGCATCAGCCCCCGGCAATACAGAGCCGGACCAGGTCCGCCCGAGCGCACGTCACCGTGCTTCCGCCACAGCACCCCACGTGCAACCTCTCGACGAGGGCGGCGTCCCCTTAAAGGTCGTCCAAGTCGGCGCCGAAGCTACCCAGACCACCCGGGTAGCCGGGGGCCTGGATAGCAAATAGGAAGGCGCGCTCCTCACCTTCCTCCGCCACAACGTTGACGTGTTTGCATGGCAGCCGTCACAAATGCCGGGGATCCCCAGGGAGGTGATCGAGCACCACTTGAAAGTCTTCCCCGACGCCCGGCCGGTTCAACAGAAGCCCCGCAAGCAGTCCATCGAGCGGCAAAAAAACTTCATCCGTGAAGAAGTCAAGAAGCTGCTGGACGCTGGCTTCATACGGGAGGTCCACCACCCCCGGTGGTTGGCGAACCCCGTCGTTGTCCCGAAGGCCGGCGGGAAGCTCTGGATGTGCATCGACTACACCAGTCTCAATAAAGCATGTCCCAAAGATCCATTCCCTCTCCCTAGAATAGATCAAATAGTAGACTCAATGTCAGGCTGTGATATGCTGTGCTTCCTAGACGCCTACTCGGGTTTCCATCAGATCCCCATGTCTAGGGAGGACGAGGAGCACACCTCCTTCATCACAGTAAACGGCCTTTGTCGAAGTGTGCGATCGACACTTCCCCCGGGCCTGCACTGGGCAGCCCGCGGAGGTTCTTTTTTCGGAGCGGCTAGTTCCTAGCGGAGATCTTGCGCGGATGGACGAGTTAGTGAGAGCTTGACATGGGAAGTTTTACGTGGTTCAGGCCGCCGGAGCGTAAAACCCTACGTCCACGGCGAGCTATGGAACTCGCTGTATTGCTTGCTGCTCAGGGCCGGGGGCCTGAGCTTGGGGGTGAGTTACAGCTTGAGAGTGTATGGCTAGCGTATGAGTTGCAGAATGCGAACCCTTGCTATCGACGCCTACCCGAGCCTTTTATAGTCCAAGGCTCGGGCGGCTTACAAGGGAAGCCGGGACCCGACAGGTGGTCCCGGGAAGATTGTCTATTAACTACCGTATCTGTAGTTATGCCGGTGGTTGCCTCCGGTCGAAGGCTTCTGAGTCTTCCTTTTGCCGCCCTGCCCATGCCGTGCGCTAGTCGTAGTGGTTGATGACGGCGCAGGCGGCATGGGATGTCTTGTCGCGGCGTTTATTACCTGTCAGGTTCTGACACCACGCGCCAGTCTGTGATGCAACTGGACGCAACAGCACCTGACAGGCGCGTGCTCCGCGTTTCCGCGTCTTGGGAAGACGCGGGCCTTGAATTCCTTGTACGGGCAAGGTGAGGGGCGCCTTTACGCCCGCTGCCTACCGCCCGGGGGCAGGAAGCACCGTTCCTCCAGCCACGTGGCAGGTCCGGAGCTCTTCTCTGAGGAGAGGGAGGTCCGGCCCCGCTGGACACGTGGCGCCTTCGGACCTCTCTCGCGCGGAGGGGGAGGTCCGGCTTCTGCATGCCACGTGGCGGGCCCGGAGCTCACCTCTGAGGAGAGGGAGGTCCGGCCTCGCCGGACACGTGGCGTCTTCGGACCTCTCTCCCACGGAGGGGGAGGTACGGTTTCTGTATGCCACGTGGCGGGCCCGGAGCTCTCCTCTGAGGAGAGGGAGGTCCGGCCCCGCCAGACGCGTGGCGCCTTCGGAGCTCTCCCTGCGGAGAAGGGCGAGCACCTTAGGCATTTTACCCTGTGCGCGGGGGTACCCCATATCTCAGGTACCGACAGTGGCCCCCGAGCCCATCTCTGCGGAGATAGCGAGCCCGAGGTGGGACCTCCGTCTCTTCCGATCCGCGCACTTTCTCTAAGTCCCGACTTGACCGCTGCTGGAGCACGAACGGCCGCGGGGTCGTGAGAGCGTGCGCCCACTTGATGATTGCTTTTACTGCGGTGGTTCCCAAGGCTGCCACTTCTGCACGTTGCGGCGCTTTCTTCGGGAACCGCCGAAAGGCCTTGCCAGCTCATCTTCTTAGGAGACTGACTCCTTGCCCCCACCGCTCCAGTTAAGCGGCTTGGGCCCACCCGTCATCGGCACTCGGTCTAGGAACCGAAGCGGTTGCGGGTGCGGGGTATTCGAAGAGTTCCGAATCGCTTGGAACTGCACCGGGAAGCTTTTTAGAGGGGGTCTCACCCACGTTGTAGCTTCCCTTCGCACTTCTCTGTGTTTCTTCTTGGACTCTTGCGCTTTTGCTTTCTTGCCTTTGAGCTCTCCCTTGCCATGGCTTCCAACCCGCTGCCAGAGAAGAAACGCGCCCGATCTCCTCCAGCAACGGCGCCAGTGCCAAGTCAGGATTCTGGGGTGCCTGACACCCCCCCCGGTGGCGACTCGAAGAGGCCCCGGGCTGATGTGCTAGGGGAAGCCTCTGCGGCGTCCCCTGTTCTGCCAGTCCAAGCGACTGCGGAGCGGTCGTCGGAGATGGTAGCGGGCTCTGGAAATCCTACCCCGGCTCGGAAGTCGGGGTTCAGAGCCCGCTGGAGTGTCCGCGCTTCCCGGTCTTCCCCGTCTTGCGGGGAATCTGTGCCGATGCGCTCGGAGCCAGGGGCGACTGCTGCGGCCACCAGGCCAGCGCGGACTTCTCCTGTTCCGGTGTGCCCGGACTCCGCGGCGGCGCCGTCTCTTCCTGCCGAGACGGTTACCGCGGCCCCCGAGCCAGCACAGGTTGATCCTGCACTAGGCGGCCTGGCTTCTTCTCCAGCTCCGTCTTCCCCGGCTCGTCCCCCTCCTCATGTCAAGGAGCCTGAAGCTGAAGAAAGTCCGGCTGGCCCGGCTGCTAGGGCCACTGGGCCAGTTTCTCCTGATCGGCGTCTCGTCTCGGTGGCTGGCGCGCCGGCTCTTCCCGAGGACGAGGTAATGGAGGAGGTCGGAGGGACTGCCCCAGCTTCTGTTGCTCCATTGCCTCTGGCGGACGCCTTCGCGCTCGCCGAGTCGAGCGTCCGGCAGGTCTTGGCTGCACTAGGGCGCGAGCGGGAGGAGTATACGGTTGAACGGGACCGCCTCCTCACCTGGGGGAACCTTTTGCGGGAGAGGACCGCGAAGGTTAAGAGCGAGCTCGACTCCAGGCGGGAGTTGCTCGACTTCTGGGAAACGCTCGTCGACCGGATGAAGCGGGCTGTTGACCGCATGGACACCCAGTCGCGGCGGATCAACAGGGAGGCCCTGGAGGCTCACGCCCGGGCCGAAGAGAGCCTCTCAGCTGCTGTGGAAATACGGCAGCGGTTGGAGCGCCGCGAACTCGCCGTTGAGGAGCGGGAGCGTTCCGTGGCAGCTGAGGCAGAGAGGGTCGCCGCGCAGCTGGCTGCGGGCGAGGATGACCTCCGAGCTCGGATGGAGGAACTGGAGATTCTGAAGGCAGACCTCGACTTGAGGGATGAACAGGTCTCCCATGATCGCCGGGCGGTCTTGGACCGCGAGTTGACTGCCGGCTTCAGGGCCGCTGAGTTGGAGCTGCGGGCGGCCCGCCGCGAGGTGGAGGAACTCTCAGCCCTACGGTCCTCCGAGGCCCTTGCGGTCTCAGGCTTCATGGATCAGGCAGGGTCCGCCCTGATCCCTCTTGGTTTCATTCCGGTGAGGGCTGCAACTCCCGCATTGCAGGTGGCAGAGGTGATCCCTGCATTGGAGTCGATCGGCGCCAAGCTGGACAGACTCGACTCGGTGGTCGCCAGCGAGCTTGAAGCCGAGGGCCACGGCTTAGCTTTAGAGGTCGCCTCGCATGTGCTGGCATGCTTCAAGAGCCGCGACCCCTCTTTCTCACTGGAGCCAGCAAGAGAGGGCCCAGCCACGGAGCGGGAGGAAGCTGCCAGGGCTGATGTCGAGGATGTGGCCGCCCTTGTAGCAGCAAGGTTCCGGCGAGAGCCGGGTGGTCCTTAGGACTTGCTTTTCCCTTTTTTATCGAGTCTGTATTCCAGCTCAAGGAGCCTTGCTTAAATTGACTCTCTTGGATACTTGTGTCTGTGATGCTTTTCCCTCCTTCTTGGCTTTGCCTGGCTGAGTCCTTAGCTCCGCAAGGTACTCATAGGTCATTTCCAATCTCGGAGCTTCGCTCAGACACCCCCCCCCCGGGTCCTAACTGTGTTAGGGGCCCCCGGAGGTCTCCGATCCTTGCCCTATGGGGGGGGCTCCAAATCTGCCGGCCACGTGGTGGGTCCGGAGCTCCTCCTTAAGAGACGGGAGCTCCGGTCATGTTGGACACGTAGGGCTTTCGGAGCCCTCCCGCTGAGGGGGGAGGTCCGGTTCCTGCCTGCCACGTGGTGAGCCCGGAGCCCTCAAGGAAGGAGTTCCGGGCCTGCTGGACACGCGGGCCCCCGGGCCCTGCCCCTCTGGGGGGGCAGGTCCCGGTCCTTCCAGTCCCAGGCCGGTGTAGCTGGTAGCTCCTTTCCCCCCGCTTCATGCAGTCCCTGTTGCCGTAACCTGAAGGTCCTGCACACAGGTAGAGGAAACGTAATTCTCCTCGGGGGGGTCCTCCCCTCCTGTCTCCGAGTCTTATCCGTCTTATGGTCCTGGCCCGCTATACGGGGCTTGGGCAATTCTGTGCACGAGGCGCCGGAGCTCCGGCTCCCTCCGAGGTCCGGGTACGGCCGTCCGATCCCTAGTACCGGGCCATGCGCTGGGGAAGCAGAGTGCACGCGCTTTGGGTTCATGACCAGGCAAAGCGGACGTACTCCCCTGGACCTCCGGGGAGCAGGATGCGCATGCTTTGGGCTCTGGGCCGGCTAAGCTGGATACGCACCCTGGACCCCCCATGCACAACGCTGGCCTTTCCTGGAGGTGACCAACTGACACCGCAACACCTGACTGGGGGAGGCCCGAGAGACTCACTCGGCCATCGGCAGGTGCCTCAAGCGCAGCCGCCTTCGGGAGGATAGCAAATGCCGACTATGGGTGAGCGCAGGAGAGGGGGAGCTAGACGTATGATGAACATACAGAGATAGTGCGATCATAAAAATTAATGCATAATTTAAATGAGCGCATGAGAAGGAGCTAAGTAGAACAGGTCTCTGTATTCGCGCCCATAGGTGGAATTCTGGCTGTTCGTGGGGGCAATGTTCCGCCTCGTCTACAAGGGAAGCAAGACTCTACGCGCTTAGGGTCGGAACCAGGCTAAACTGGATGTAGTCCTGTACCGTCCCTTGAGACTTAGCTACCCCAAGCTCTGTTCCTAAGTTCTATGGGGTCTATTGCAGAAGTGAATAACCACCGATGCTCAGTAAGTAGGACTTACAGTATTGCTCCATGGCAAGGATTTTTGGGAATGGATCCCACTCTCGGTTGAAAGGCATGTGTACCTGGGGCGGCAGCTTTCATGATTCGGAAGGGACCTTCCCTGCTGGGGGAGAGCTTATGGGTCCTTCTTGGAATATAGCGTGCCGCTTCACCAGGCTGCCTTCTTGCTGGCCCCCGTCGCGTCTGGTTCTTTGGCGGTAGTGCTTAGAGCATTAGCCGAGACCGTGCGTTGTGGGGTGTTCCCTGCAAGCCGAGTCTTGTCGAAGTTGTTGTCTTCATGCTGGATCAGGTCCTGCGTGGCTTCTCTCCGGGGCCCCCGGGGAGTTCTCCCCTTCTGGCTAAGGCCTTCAAGGGGTAGGTGGACCCGGGCTCGCCTTGGATGACCTAAGGCGTCTCCCCCTTCTGGCAAGGCCTTCAAGGGGTTGACGGGACCCTAGGCGGCCCCCGAGAGGTATGTTCAAGGCACGGAGGCGTGCCGCAGCTGGCTAACACCTTGGCCCGTCACCGTCAGAACTGGAGTCCTCACCGTCATGCACTGTCTTTATGACACGCTGAGGCTCCTGGAACCCCACTTGGTGGGCAGCGGTGACTGGGGCATCGGCCTTCTGTTTGTCATCCCTCTGAGGGTAGGGCGGTGCTTCAGCCCTCTGCTGTCTTCCATTACGGAAGCGCTCTGCGAGCCTCTGGATCTCCCAGCACTCGGCAGCTGTATGGTTGCAGGTGCCATGCACGGGGCATAGCCCGCCCTGGCCACTGTCTGGGGCCGGTGATTGCCGCTGCCTCTTGTCGGGACGCGGCCCCCGAGCTCCGCTGGTTGTCGCAGCTGCGGCGACGGGGGCCATGAATGGTGGCTTCATCTTTCCACTCCCCCGGTTCTTGGTCTTCTTGCCACCCCCATAGGCAGCAGCACCGGACCCGGGCTGCCCTCCTGACTCGTAGGTCGGTAGTGCGTGCCAGTTCCGCCCTTCGGCTGCCCTGGCGCACTTACCCGCCAGGCTAAAGAGCTCCGAAACGTCGCGGACCTCTCTGGTCGCGAGCTTCTCGAGCATTTTCTCGTCCTGGAAACTCTGTCGGAACGCCACCACCACAGAGGCGCTTTGGATATGTGGGATGGTGTTGTGCACCTGAGAGAACCGCTGGATGAAAGAGCGCAGCGACTCCCCAGGTTGTTGCTTGACGGTGTGGAGATCGAGCTCCGTGCTGTGACGGGTGTAGGAGCTGCCGAAGTTGGCGACGAACTGCTGGCAGAGCTCACCCCAGGAGGTTATGGACCCCTGGGGTAGATTCATGAGCCAGGACCGGGCTGGGCCGGTCAAGGCGACGGGAAAGTAGTTGGCCATGACAGCCTCATCGCCTCCTGCAGCAAGTACGGCGGTGGAGTAGATCTGGAGGAACTCCGCCGGGTTGACGCTTCCGTCGTACTTCTCGGGCAAGTGCGGGCGAAACTTGCGCGGCCACCTTGCGAAGCGAAGGTGGGGCGCAAGGGCCGCACATCCTGCACCTGCTGCTGCAGGTACTGGTGCTGCGAGCAGGTGGTTCACACCTGGCACCACGTATCCCGGCATGGGCAAGGCTGCACCATAGGCCGGGGCCGCTACTTGCGGCGCATATGGTGGTAGCATATGTTGCGCAGCATATGCCTGAGGCGGGGCTCGCATGGCGAAGGCCTGCCCTTCCGGTTGTGTCGAGGCCGATGACATGCTGTCGCCTGCCTCATGGTTGCGACGCCTTTCTCGACGTCGCTCGAGGTACACTCGGGCATCCTGCCCCAAGTGGCACCGCTCCAGTTCCCTTCGCAGGTCCGTCGACAGGAGCCTGGAGGAGCTGGAATCCGCCGTTAGCCCGTCAACCGTGGGTGTGCGCGTCAGCGACACAGCTGGTTGCCCTGGGCGCCGCCCTCGCCGAAACCGAGGGTTCGCGGCGGCGACGAGGAGGCGGTCCACCTCACGGACCCATTGCTGGGTTGCTGAATGGGGCGCATCCCCTGCGGGTGGGTTGCGCAGCAGCGCCCTTGCTGCAGCTAGCGCACCTCCATGGTGTACGCTCAGCGCTGCAGAAGACCTCACGCTGGTCGGGGCCTGCATAGCCGGAGTCGGCGTTGCCGGAGTCGGCTGCTAGCTACCCGCTTGTGCTGACACACTCCGTCCTGAGTGCGTCGACATGTACTCTCCGCTGGTCACGGTTCGCCGTGAATGCGGAGGGGGAGAGCTTGCCGCTGAAGGGAGCTTGGTCATCTTCGTTGGCGGAAACTCGTCGCGCTACGGGAAAAGCCCCCTACCTGGCACGCCAAATGTCGAAGTGTGCGATCGACACTTCCCCCGGGCCTGCACTGGGCAGCCCGCGGAGGTTCTTTTTTCGGAGGGGCTAGTTCCTAGCGGAGAGCTTGCGCGGATGGACGAGTTAGTGAGAGCTTGACACGGGAAGTTTTACGTGGTTCAGGCCGCCGGAGCGTAAAACCCTGCGTCCACGGCGAGCTATGGAGCTCGCTGTATTGCTTGCTGCTCAGGGCCGGGGGCCTGAGCTTGGGGGTGAGTTACAGCTTGAGAGTGTATGGCTAGCGTATGAGTTGCAGAATGCGAACCCTTGCTATCGACGCCTACCCGAGCCTTTTATAGTCCAAGGCTCGGGCGGCTTACAAGGGAAGCCGGGACCCGACAGGTGGTCCCGGGAAGATTGTCTATTAACTACCGTATCTGTAGTTATGCCGGTGGTTGCCTCCGGTCGAAGGCTTCTGAGTCTTCCTTTGGCCGCCCTGCCCATGCCGTGCGCTAGTCGTAGTGGTTGATGACGGCGCAGGCGGCATGGGATGTCTTGTCGCGGCGTTTATTACCTGTCAGGTTCTGACACCGCGCGCCAGTCTGTGATGCGACTGGACGCAACGGCACCTGACAGGCGCGTGCTCCGTGTTTCCGCGTCTTGGGAAGACGCGGGCCTTGAATACCTTGTACGGGCAAGGTGAGGGGCGCCTTTACGCCCGCTGCCTACCGCCCGGGGGCAGGCAGCACCGTTCCTCCAGCCACGTGGCAGGTCCGGAGCTCTTCTCTGAGGAGAGAGAGGTCCGGCCCCGCTGGACGCGTGGCGCCTTCGGACCTCTCTCCCGCGGAGGGGGAGGTCCGGCTTCTGCATGCCACGTGGCGGGCCCGGAGCTCACCTCTGAGGAGAGGGAGGTCCGGCCTCGCCGGACGCGTGGCGTCTTCGGACCTCTCTCCCGCGGAGGGGGAGGTCCAGCTTCTGTATGCCACGTGGCGGGGCCGGAGCTCTCCTCTGAGGAGAGGGAGGTCCGGCCCCGCCAGACGCGTGGCGCCTTCGGAGCTCTCCCTGCGGAGAAGGGCGAGCACCTTAGGCATTTTACCCTGTGCGCGGGGGTACCCCATATCTCAGGTACCGACAGCCTTTATTGCTATGTGTCTATGCCTTACGGCCTAAAGAATGCACTCCCCACCTTCGTGCAGGCGATGCACAAAACCTTTTGGGGAGTTAATAAGAGACCTAGTTGAGGTGTACGTCGATGACATAGTTGTCAAGGTCAAGCAGGGTTCATCTTTGCTAGATTACCTAGCCTTAGTCTTTGACAAGTTGCGCTCTACGCGCACCAAGCTGAACCCAGATAAATGTGTGTTCAGCGTGTCCTCTGGGAAACTCTTAGGGTTCCTGGTCTCGCACCGAGGGATTGAGGCCAACCCAGAGAAGATCAAGGCCATTGACTTGATGTGGCCCCCTGCCCGCGTCAAGGATGTTCAGAGACTCACGGGATGTCTAGCCGCGCTGAGTCGGTTTATACCGAGGCTAGCAGAGCGGGCACTCCCTTTCTTTAAGCTCCTGCGCAAGTCAGGCCCTTTTGCCTGGACTGATGAAGCAGAAGAGGCTTTCCAGAAGTTGAAGCGACTCCTGACGACCCTACCTATCATGGTAGCCCCTGAGCCCGGGGAGCACCTGCTGCTCTACATTGCGGCAACAATAGAAGTGGTGAGTATGGTCCTCGTCGCAGAACGGCCAGACCCCTCACCTTCGCAATCTGCCCCGGTAGCAGAAGACAGACGCCAGGAGGCCCCGCAGGGCCAAGGCGGTCTCCTGGACCCCCGGAGGCCCAGGTCGACCCCCCGGAGGTCCATCGCGGTCTCCCGGACCCCCAAGGTAAATCCCCGGGGGCCAATTGGGACCTCCCGGAGGTCCCTCACGACCCCCCGGAGCTCCCGAATAATCAAGATAGCTTAAGGGCCTCCGGGTCCCAGTTCCCGGAGGCCCCCGAGGGTCCGCTAACCTCCAACGGGCCAGGGCCAATGGACGAGGACCTCCCAAGTCTAAGAGAGAGGGTTCGAACCATACAGAGGCCTGTCTACTACATCAGCGAAGTACTTCATGATGCCAAGACAAGGTACCTAGAAGTCCACAAGCTGCTGTATGCGGTGCTCGTGGCCTCCAGGAAGCTCCGCCATTACTTCCAGGCCCACCGGGTCTCGGTAGTCACCTCGTATCCACTGAAGGCAATTCTTCACAGCCCCCATGCGACTGGCAACGTTGCTAAATGGGCTGCGGAGCTGGCGGAGTTTGAGCTGGACTTCCTCCCACGCCAAGCAGTCAAGAGCCAAGCACTGGCTGACTTTGTGGCGGAGTGGACACCAACGAAGACTGACCCAGGGGGCCATAAAGGCGGTGAGCCAGAGCACCAAGCTCCGGTCTTCACCGAACCCCACTGGACACTTTTCTTCGACGGCTCCTCGCGAAAGCAGGGGGCCGGTGTCGGCGTACTGCTCCTCATGCCATCGGGGGAACAGTTTGGGTATATGGTGCGTCTAAATTTCAAGGCAACCAACAACATGGCGGAGTATGAAGCACTCATCTTTGGCCTGCAGACAGCCCTGTCTCTAGGCGCTCGCCAGTTGTTGGCACAGGGCGACTCCCAACTGGTCATCAAGCAAGTCAAGGGCGAATGCTCCTGCAATGACCCGCAGCTAGCTGCGTATCTGCTTCACGTGCAGATGTTGGATAAAGAATTCCTCGCCTTGGACCTGCATCACGTACCGCGCGCTGGTAATGCCGCAGCTGACGACCTTTCAACGAAGGCTTCCACCAGAGCCCCCGCGCCCGAAGGAGTTTTCGAGAGGACGTTGCTGCGGCCTACAGCCCAGCCCGCCGAGCCGGGCGAATGGGGGCTTGACCAGCACCTTGAAGCTGGCGGTCCCGGCGGCCCTACAACCATGGATGCCGCCAAGGATCGTAAGCGTCACTGGGGACTCCGTGCAACCCAGCGCTCAAGATCCAGAAGCTCAAGTCAGACCCGATGCATGGATCACGGATATCCGGGACTACTTGAAGGACAATATCCTCCCTGATGAACATGCAACCGCTGAACGGATTGTGCGTATGGCTAAGAGGTACGCGCTGGTGGAGGGGGATCTCTACCGGCGTGGCGCTAACCACATCCTATTGCGGTGCATAACCCAGGGGGAAGGCTGCGACTTGCTCGCTGAGATCCATGGAGGCGAATGTGGGAGTCACTCTTCCTCACGCACGCTTGTCGGTAAAGCCTTCCGGCATGGCTTCTACTGGCCGACAGCACTCCAGGATGCCGTCAAGCTGGTCGAGAGCTGCAAGGCGTGCCAGTTCCACGCTAAGCAGATCCATACACCGGGTCAGGCGGTACAGATGATCCCGCCCTCGTGGCCATTTGCCGTATGGGGGCTGGACATCCTGGGACCATTTCTCAGAACTGTCGGGGGATTCCGGTACCTCTATGTCGCCACCGACAAGTTCACCAAGTGGCCGGAAGCTACACCAGTTGTCACCATCAACAAACAATCCGCAGTAAAGTTCATCAAGTCTATTGTCTGCCGGTTCGGGGTCCCGAACAGAATCATCACCGACAACGGGACCCAGTTCACCAGCGCAGCATTCCAAGACTACTGCGAGGGCCTTGGTATTCAGGTGTGCTATGCCTCTGTCGCCCACCCAAGGAGCAATGGGCAAGTTGAGAGGGCCAACGCGGAGATTCTCCGGGGCCTTAAGACTCGCACCTTCGCCAGCCTGAAGAAACATGGTGCCAACTGGGTAGATGAGCTTCCGAGCACACTGTGGGCTAACCGGACATCCCAGAGCCGGGCCACCGGGGAGACACCCTTCTTCATGGTGTATGGGGCCGAAGCTGTACTTCCCCCAGAAATCACCATGAAGTCTCACCGTGTCCGGGCTTACGACGAAGCCGCGCAGGACAACCTCCGGCGTGGAGAAATCGACCTCGTCGACGAGGTCCGATTACATGCAGCACTCCGCAACGCGCGGTACAGACAAGCGCTTCGGCGCTACCACCAGAGGTCTGGAGCTACAGGAAGGCGACCTGGTGTTGCGGCGCATACTTTCTCGCGAAGGGGCCCACAAACTCTCCCCTAGTTGGGAAGGCCCCTTCCGGGTCGCGAAAGTGTGCCGCCCCGGGTGTGTGCGCCTTTCCACCGAGGATGGGGACCAGCTCCCGAACCCTTGGAACATAGAACACCTCCGTAAGTTCTACCCCTAGAGCAAAAATAGGACAGTACTTTCTTTTTGTAATAAACTCCACAGAGTCCAGAAGCAGCGCTCGGAGCAGCTAAGCCCCAGGGGACGGTACAGGACTACGTTCAGCTTTGCCTGGTTCCGACTCCAAGCGCGTAGAGTCTTGCTTCCCCTCTTAATGGGGCGGGTCGTGGCCTCCATGTTTAGCCTGCCTTCCTCCTGAGGAAAGTTGTGCGAAAAGAAATCTGCTCTATTTTGCTCTTTCCTCGTACTCATTTAAATTGTGTATTAAGTTTTTTAACCACTGTCGAAGTGTTCAGTCGACACTTCCCCCGGGCCTGCACTGGGCAGCCCACGGAGGTTCTTTTTTCGGTGGGGCTAGTCTCTAGCGGAGAGCTTGCGCAGATGGACGAGTTAGTAAGAGCTTGACACGGCGAGTTTTACGTGGTTCAGGCCGCCGGAGCGTAAAACCCTACGTCCACGGCGAGCTATGGAGCTCGCTGTATTGCTTGCTGCTCAGGGCCGGAGGCCTGAGCTTGGGGGTGAGTTACAGCTTGAGAGTGTATGGCTAGCGTATGAGTTGCAAAGTGCGAACCCCTGCTATCGACGCCTACCCGAGCCTTTTATAGTCCAAGACTCGGGCGGCTTACAAGGGGAGCCGGGACCCAACAGGTGGTCCCGGGAAGATTGTCTATTATCTACCGTATCTGCAGTTGTGCCGTTAGTTGTCTCTGGTCGAAGGCTTCTGAGTCTTCATCTTGCCGCCCTGCCCATGCCGCATGCTAGTCGTAGTGGTTGATGACGGCGCAGGCGGCATGGGATGTCTTGTCGCGGTGTTTATTGGCTGACAGGTTCTGACACCGCGTGCCAGTCTGTGATGCGACTGGGCGCAACGGCACCTGACAGAAGCGTGCTCCGCGTCTCCGCGTCTTGGGAAGATGCGGGCCTTGAATACCTTGTACGGGCAAGGTATGGGGCGTATTTACGCCCGCTGCCTATCGCTCGGGGCAGGCAGCGTCGCTCTGCTGCCACGTGGCGGGCCCGGAGCCCTTCTCAGAGAAGAGAAGGGTCAGCCCCGCGGGGCACGTGGAGCCTCCGGACCTCTCCCCGCGGAGGGAGAGGCTCGGCTTCTGTTGGCCACGTGGCAGGCCCGGAGCTCTCCTCTGAGGAGAGGGAGGTCCGGCCCCGCTGGACACGCGGCGCCTTCGGACCTCTCTCCCGCGGAGGGGGAGGTCCCGCTTCTGTATGCTATGTGGCGGGCCCGGAGCTCTCCTCTGAGGAGAGGGAGGTCCGGCCCCGCCGGACGCGTGGCGCCTTCGGAGCTCTCCCTGCGGAGAAGGGCGAGTTCCTTAGGCATTTTATCCTGTGCGCGGGGGTACCCCATATCTCAGGTACCGACAGTGGCCCCCGGGCCCATCTCGGGGGAGATAGCGAGCCCGAGGTGGGACCTCGTCTCTTCCGATCCGCACACTTTCTCTAAGTCCCGAATTGACCGCTGCCGGAGCACAAACGGCCACGGGATCGTGGGAGCGTGCGCTCAATTGATGGTTGCTTTTACTGCGGCGGTTCCCAAGACTGCCACTTCTGCACGTTGCGGCGCTTTCTTCGGGAACCGCCGAAGTGCCTTGCCGGCTCATCTTCTCAGGAGACTGACTCCTTGACCCACCGCTTCAGTTGGGCGGCTTGGGCCCACCCGTCATCGGCACTCGGCTTAGGAGCTGAAGCGGTTGCCGATGCAGTGTATCTGAAGAGTTCCGAATCGCTTGGAATTGCACCCGGGAAGTTTTTAGAGGGGGTCTTACCCACATTGCAGCTTACCTTCGCACTTCTCTGCGTTTCTTCTCGGACTCTTGTGCTTTTGCTCTTGAGTTCTCCCTTGCCATGGCTTCCAACCCGCCACCAGAGAAGAAGCGCGCTCGATCTCCTCCAGCAGCGGCGTCTGTGCCAAGTCGGGATTCTGGGGTGCCTGACACTCCCTCCGGTGGCGACTCGAAGAGGCCCCGGGCTGATGCGCTGGGGGAAGCCTCTGGGGCGTCCCCTGTTCCGACAGTTCAAGCATCTGCGGAGCAGCCGTCAGTGACGGTAGCGGGCTCTGGGAGTCCTACCCTGGCTCGGAAGTCGGGGTTCAGAGCCCGCTGGAGTGTCCGCGCTTCCCGGCCTTCCCCGACTTGCGGGGAATCTGTGCCGCTGCGCTCGGAGCCAGGGGCAACTGCCGCGGCCCCCAGGCCAGCGCGAACTTCTCCTGTTCCGGTGTGCCCGGACTCCGCGGTGGCGTCGTCTCTTCCTGCCGAGGCGGCCACCGCGGCCCCCAAGCCAGCGCAGGTTGACCCTGCACTAGGCGGCCCGGCCTCTTCTCCAGCACCGCCTTCCCCGGCTCGCCCCTCTCCTCAGGTCAAGGAGCCAGAAGCTGAAGAGAGCCCGGCTGGCCTGGCTGCCAGAGCCTCGGAGCAAGCTTCTCCTGATCGGCGTCTCGTCTCAGTTGCTGGTGCGTCGGCTCTTCCTGAGGACGAGGTAATGGAGGAGGTCGGGGGGACTGCCCCGGCCTCTGTTGCTCCATTGCCTCTCGCGGATGCCTTCGCGCTTGCCGAGACGAGCGTCCGGCAGGTCTTGGCTGCACTAGGGCGCGAGCGGGAGGAGTATACGGTTGAACGGGACCGCCTCCTCACCTGGAGGAACCTTTTGCGGGAGAGGACCGCGAAGGTTAAGAGTGAGCTTGACTCCAGGCGGGAGTTGCTCGACTTCAGGGAAGCGTTCCTTGACCGGATGAAGCGGGCTGTCGACCGCATGGACACCCAATCACGGCGGATCAACAGGGAGACCCTGGAGGCACACGCCCGGGCCGAAGAGAGCCTCTCTGCTGCTGTGGAGATACGGCAGTGGTTGGAGCGCCGTGAACTTGCCGTTGAGGAACGGGAGCGTTGCATGGCAGCTGAGGCAGAGAGGGTCGCCGCGCAGCTGGCTGCGGGCGAGGATGACCTCCGAGCTCGGATGGAGGAGCTGGAGATCCTGAAGGCAGACCTCGACTTGAGGGAGGAACAGGTCTCCCGTGATTGCCGGGCGGTCTTGGACCGGGAGTTGACCGCCAACTTCAAGGCCGCTGAATTGGAGCGGCTCGCCAAGACTCTCCACCTTCGGGAGAGCTCCCTGGCGGCCAAGGAGAAGGAATTCTCCGAGAGGAACCTGGAGGCTCTGCAGGTGGCCTGCCACGAGGTGGAGGAGCTTTCGGCCTTGCGGTCCTCCGAGGCTCTTGCGGTCTCGAGCTTCGTGGATCGAGCAGGGTCCGCCCTGATCCCTCTTGGCTTCAGTCCGGTGAGGTCCGCGGCCCCTGCGTTGGAGGTGATCCCCGCGCTGGAGTCGATCAGCGCCAAGGTGGACAGGCTAGACTTGGTGGTCGCCAGACTAGCCTTAGAGGTCGCCTCACATGTGCTGGCATGCTTTAAGAGCCGCGACCCCTCTTTTTCACTAGAACCAGCGAGAGAGGGCCCAGCCGCAGAGCGGGAGCAAGCTGCCAGGGCAGAAGTCGAGGATGTGGCCGCCCTTATAGCCGCAAGGTTCCGGCGGGAGCCGGGAGGTCCTCCCTTTTTATCGAGTCTGTAGTCCAGCTCATGGAGCCTCGCTTAATTTGACTCTTTCGGATATTTGTGTCTGTGATGCTTTTTCTCTCCTTCTTGGCTTTGCCTGACTGAGTCCTTAGCTCCGCAAGGTACTCAGAGGCCATCTCCAATCCCGGAGCTTTGCACAAACACCCTCCCCAGGTCCTAACCGTGTTAGGGGCCCTCGGAGGTCTCCGGATCTCGCCCTATGGGGAGCTCCAGATCTGCCTGCCACGTGGCGGGTCCGGAGCTCCTCCTTAAAAGGCGGGAGCTCCGGCCATGTTGGACACGTAGGGCTTTCGGAGCCCTCCCACCGAGGGGGAGGTCCGGTTTCTGCCTACCACGTGGCGTGCCCGGTGCCCTCCTCAAGGGAGGAGAGAGTTCCGGGCCCGCTGGACACGTGGGGCCCCCGGGTCCCGCCCCTGCTGTAGGGGCAGGTCCCGGTCCTTCCAGTCCTAGGCCGGAGTAGTTGGTAGCTCCTTTCCCCCCTGCTTCATGCAGTCCCTGTTGCCGTAACCTGGAGGTCCTGCACACAAGCAGAGGAAATGTAATTCTCCTCGGGGGGGTCCTCCCCTCCCGTCTCCTAGTCTTATCCGTCTTACGATCCTGACTCGCTATACGGGGCTTGGGCAATTCTGTGCACGAGGCGCCGGAGCTCCGGCTCCCTCCGAGGTCCGGGTACGGCCGTCCGATCCCTAGTACCGGGCCATGCGCTGGGGAAGCAGAGTGCACGTGCTTTGGGTTCATGACCAGGCAAAGCGGTTGTACTCCCCTGTACCTCCGGAGGGCAGGATGCGCATGCTTTGGGCTCAGGGCCAGCTAAGCTGGATACGCACCCTGGACCCCCCATGCACAACGCAGGCCTTTCCTGGAGGTAACCAACTGGCACCGCAACACCTGTGTCGGTACCTGAGATATGGGGTACCCCCGCGCACAGGGTAAAATGCCTAAGGTACTCGCCCTTCTCCGCAGGGAGAGCTCCGAAGGCGCCACGCATCCGGCGGGGCCGGACCTCCCTCTCCTTAGAGGAGAGCTCCGAGCCCGCCACGTGGCATACAGAAGCCGGACCTCCCCCTCCGCGGGAGAGAGGTCAGAAGACGCCACGCGTCCAGCGGGGCCGGACCTCCCTCTCCGCAGAGGAGAGCTCCGGGCCCGCCACATGGCATACAGAAGCTGGACCTCCCCCTCCGCGGGGAGAGGTCCGGAGGCTCCACGTGCCCCGCAGGCCGGACCTTTCCCGCCACAGAGAAGGGCTCCGGACCCGCCACGTGGCCAGAAGAACGGTGCCGCCTGCTCCCGAGCGGTAGGCAGCGGGCGTAAAGGCGCCCCACACCTTGCCCGTACAAGGTATTCAAGGCCCGCGTCTTCCCAAGACGCGGAAACGCGGAGCACGCGTCTGTCAGGTGCTGTTGCGCCCAGTCGCATCACAGACTGGCGCGCGGTGTCAGAACCTGCCAGCTAATAAACGCTGCGACAAGACATCCCATGCCGCCTGCGCCGTCATCAACCACTACGACTAGCGTGCGGCATGGGCAGGGCGGCAAGATGAAGACTCAGAAGCCTTCAACCAGAGGCAGCGACTGGCGTAACTACAGATACGGTAGATAATAGATCTTCCCGGGACCACCTGTTAGGTCCCGGCTCCCCTTGTAAGCCACCCGAGTCTTGGACTACAAAAGGCTCGGGTAGGCGTTGTCGGTACCCTCGATATGGGGTACCCCCGCGCACAGGGTAAAATGCCTAAGGTACTCGCCCTTCTCCGCAGGGTGAGCTCCGAAGGCGCCACCCGTCCGGCGGGGCCGGACCTCCCTCTCCTCAGAGGAGAGCTCCGGGCCCGCCACGTGTCATACAGAAGCCGGACCTCCCCCTCCGTGGGAGAGAGGTCCGAAGACGCCACGTGTCCAGTGGGGCCAGACCTCCCTCTCCGCAGAGGAGAGCCCCGGGCCCGCCATGTGGCATACAGAGGCTGGGCCTCCCCCTCCGCAGGGAGAGGCCCGGAGGCTCCACGTGCCCCACAGGCCGGACCCTTCTCGCCTCAGAGAAGGGCTCCGGGCTTTTTTCTATTTTCTTTTGTCTATCGAAACAGCCTTGGACCCGCCACGTGGCCAGAAGAACGGTGCTGCCCGCCCCTGAGCGGTAGGTAGCGGGTGTAAAGGCGCCCCACACCTTGCCCGTACAAGGTATTCAAGGCCCGCATCTTCCCAAGACGCGGAAGCGCGGAGCACGCGTCTGTCAGGTGCCGTTGCGCCCAGTCGCATCACAGACTGGCGCGCGGTGTCAGAACCTGCCAGCCAATAAACGCCGCGACAAGACATCCCATGCCGCCTGCGCCGTCATCAACCACTACGACTAGCATGCGGCATGGGCAGGGCAGCAAGATGAAGACTCAGAAGCCTTTGACCAAAGGCAACTACCGGCGTAACTACAGATACGGTAGATATCAGTCGATCTCCCCGGGACCACCTGTCGGGTCCCGGCCCCCCTTGTAAGCCACCCGAGTCTTGGACTATAAAAGGCTCGGGTAGGCGACGTTAGCAGGGGGTCGGACTCTAGCCATCCGCACCCCGGGGTTCGCATTCTGCAACTCATACGCTAGCCATACACTCTCAAGCTGTAACTCACCCCCAAGCTCAGGCCCCCGGCCCTGAGCAGCAAGCAATACAGCGAGCTCCATAGCTCGCCGTGGACGTAGGGTTTTACGCTCCGGCGGCCTGAACCACGTAAAACTTCCCGTGTCAAGCTCTCACTAACTCGTCCATCCGCGCAAGCTCTCCGCTAGGAACTAGCCCCTCCGAAAAAAGAACCTCCGCGGGCTGCCCAGTGCAGGCCCGGGGGAAGTGTCGATCGCACACTTCGACATTTGGCGCGCCAGGTAGGAGATGACCAAGCTTCCTTCAGCGGCAAACTCTCCCCCTCCGTGTTCATGGCGAACCGTGACCAGGGGAGAGTACATGATGACACACTCAGGACGGAGTGTGTCAGGGCAAGCTGGGAGCCAGCAACCGGCTCTGGCAGCGCCGACCCCGGCAATGCAGGCTCCATCCAGCGTCAGGCCTTCAGTAGCGCCGGGCGTACCCGGTGGGGGTGCGCTAGCCGAAGCAAGGGCGCTACTGCACAATCCGCCTGCTGGGGGCGCGCCTCAGGCAGCGACCCAGCAGTGGATTCGTGAGGTAGACCGTCTTGTCGTCGCCGCCGCAAACCGTTGACTTCGGCGGGGACGACGCTCCGACCAACTGGCTGTGTCGCTGACGCGCACGCCAACGGTTGACGGGCAGACGGCGGGTTCCAGCTCCACCAAGCTTCCGTCGACGGACCTGAGGACAGAGCTGGAACGGTGCCACTTGGGCCAAGATGCCCGAGTGTTCCTCGAGCGACGTCGAGAAAGGCGTCGCACTCAAGAGGCTGGCGACAACATGACGTCGGCCTCGACCCAGCCTGGAGGGCAGACCTTCGCTACGTGAGCTCTGCCCCAGGTGTACGCCGCACAGCATAAGCCACAACCATGTCCTCTGCGAGCGGCGTCCCCGGCCTATGGCGCAACCTTGCCCATACCGGGGTACACTGTGTACCTGCACTGGGAGCCAGCAACCGGCTCTGGCAGCGCCGACCCCAGCAATGCAGGCTCCAACTAGTGTCAGGTCTTCAGTAGCGCTGGGCATACCTGGCGGGGGTGCGCCAGCCGCAGCAAGAGCGCTACTGCGCAATCTGCCTGCTGGGGACGCGCCTCAGGCAGCGACCCAGCAGTGGATTCGAGAGATAGACCGTCTCGTCGTCGCCGCCGCAAACCCTCGACTTCGGCGGGGATGACGCTCCGGCCAACCGGCCGTGCCGCTGATGCGCACGCCAATGGTTGGCGAGCAGACGGTGGACTCCAGCTCCACCAGACTTCCGTCGACGGACCTGGGGGCAGAGCCGGAGCGATGCCACTTGGGCCAAGATGCCCGAGTGTCCTTCGAGCGACGTCGAGAAAGGCGTCGCAACTAAGAGGCTGGTGACAGTATGACGTCGGCCTCGACCCAGCCTGAAGGGCAGATCTTCGCCACGCAAGCTCTGCCCCAGGCATACGCCGCGCAGCATATGCCACAACCATATGCCCCACAAACGGCGTCCCAGGTCTATGGAGCAGCCTTGCCCATACCGGGGAACACTGTGCCAGCGGCGAACCAAGCGTTCACGGCACCAATACCTGCACTGGAAGCTAGCAACCGGCTCTGGCAGCGCCGACCCGGGCAATGCAGGCTCCGACCAGTGTCAGGTCTTCAGTAGCGCTGGGCGTACCCGGTGGGGGTGCGCTAGCCGCAGCAAGAGCGCTGCTACTCAATCCGCCTGCTGGGGACGCGCCTCAGGCAGCGACCCAGCAGCGGATTCACGAGGTAGACCGTTTCATCGTCGCCGCCACAAACCCTCAACTTCGGCGGGGACAACGCTCCGGCCAACCTGCTGTGTCGCTGATGCGCACGCCAATGGTTGGTGAGCACACGGCAGATTCCAGCTACACTAGGCTCCGGTTTTGGCCGCACCTGCCCGAAAAGTTCGACAGCAGCGTCAACCCGGCGGAGTTCCTTCAGGTCTACTCCACCGCCGTACTTGCCGCAGGAGGGGATGAGGCCGTCATGGCCAACTACTTCCCCGATGCCTTGACTGGCCCAACCCGGTCTTGGCTCATGAACCTCCCTCGGGGTTCCATAACTTCCTGGGGATAGCTCTGCCAGCAGTTCATCGCTAACTTCGGCAGCTCCTACAACCGTCCCGGCACGGAGCTTGACCTCCAAGCCATCAAGTAACAACTTGGGGAGTCGCTGCGCTCCTTCATCCAGCGGTTCTCCCAGGTACGCAACACCATCCCGCATATTCAAAGTGCTTCTATGGTGGTGGCACTTCGACAGTGTCCGAGACGAGAAGATGCTTGAGAAGCTTGCGACCAAAGAGGTCTGCGATGCCTCTGAGCACTTCAGCCTGGCGGACAAGTGCGCCAGAGCAGCCGGTGGGCGGAGCTGGCACTCACTGCCAGCTTCCGAAGCCGGAAGACACCCCGAAGACGGCGGAGTTCAAGCTGAGCTCCCGACCACGTCAGACAGCCAAGAGCCAAGCACTGGCTGACTTCGTGGCTGAGTGGACGCCAACGAAGGCTGACCCAGGGGGCCGCGAAGACGGTGAACCAAAGTACCGAGCTCCGGTCTTCACCTGGCCTCACTGGACGCTCTTCTTCGACGGCTCCTCGTGAATGCAGGGGGCCGGTGCCGGCGTACTGCTTCTCATGCCATCGGGGGAGCAGTCTGGATACATGGTGCGTTTCAATTCCAAGGCAACCAACAACTTGGCAGAGTATGAAGCACTCGTCTTTGGCCTAAAAGACAGTCCTGTCTCTGGGCGCTCGCCAGTTGTTGGCACAGGGCGACTCCCAGCTGGTTATCAAGCAAGTTAAGGGTGAATGCCCCTGCAATGACCCACAGCTAGCTGCTTATCTGCTTTACGTGCAGATGTTGGAGAAAGAATTCCTCGCCTTGGACCTGTGCCATGAACCGCGCGCTGGCACGGCCGCAGCCGACAACTTCTCAATGAAGACCTCCATCGGAGCCCCCGTGCGCGAAGGAGTCTTCGAGAGGACGTTGCTGCGGTCCACAGCCCGGCCCGCCGAGCCGGGCGAAGGGGGCTGAACCGACGCCACGAAGCTAGGCAGTCCCGGCGGCCCTGGATGCCGCCAAAGGATCGTAAGAGTCGCTGAGGACTCCGTGTAACCCAGCGCTCGAGAACCAGAAGCTCAAGTAGTCCTGATGCATGGACCACGGAGGTCCGGGACTCCTTGAAGGACATCCTTCCTGATGAACGTGCATCCGCTGAACGGGTGGTGCGGACGGCTAAGTGCTACGCGCTGGTATCTTTACTGGCGTGGCGCCTCGACACCCTATTGTGGTGCATAACCCAGGAGGAAGGCTGCGACTAGCTCGCAGTAGTCCAAGGACGCGAGTGCAGGGAACGCTCATCATCCCGCGCGTTGGTCAGATAAGCCACCCGGCATGGCTCCTACTGACCGAGAGCCACCTGGACGCCGTCAAACTGGTTAGGGATGCAATGCGTGCCAAGTCCACGCCAAGCAGACCCACACAACTGGTGCAGACGCGCACTCAGAGCCGTCGGGGGATACCGGCTCCTCCATGTCGAGGGCCAGCCGGACTTCCCAGGGCCGGGTCACGGGAACTACCCTTCCACATGGTATGCAGGGCCGAAGCCATGCTTCCCCCTGATATAACCATTGGGGTCCCCCCGTGTCCGGCGTACGACGAAGCCACGCATGACCCGCTCTGCGTGAAGACAGGCGCTCCGACGCCACCCCAGTAAGTTCACCATGCTTACTTAGGTGTTTATTTTAATTACGCATTAATTTATATGAACGCCTCCCCACGCTCTAGACAGTGTGCGTCCATTGTACACTCGGTTCCTCTTTCCTGCTCTCATGCATAGTCGATATTTGCCGTCCTGCCGAAGGCGGTAGTGCTTGGGGTACCTGCCAGAGGCCCGGTGGCCTTTCGGATCTCCCTCTATAAGGGTATTGCACCGCCAGTTGGTCTCCTCCGAGAAAAGACCTACGCTAGAACGGGGGGTCAGGAGCCTTGCTTTGCCCGGTCTTGCACCAAAAGCATGCGCACTCTGCCTCCCGGCGCTACGGTCTGATTACCAGGGGGCCGGGCGGTTACACCCTGACTGGGGCTGGGGCCAGACCTCCGGGACCAAGTGCACTGGATTACCCAAGCCCCGTATTCCGGCCTGGGACAGTAAGCCAAATGAGACTAAGGGATAGGAAAGGGGGGACCACTGAGCAGTTCCGGACTCCGCCTCCACAGCCAGGCCGAGCTCCGAGGCCAGCTCTCGCCCTTCTTTCAGAGGCGAGCGCTGATGCCGGACCTCACGACCTTCGCTGGCCTGAGCTCCGATGACTTCCGGACTCCGCCTCCACAGCCAGGCCGAGCTCCGAGACCAGCCCTCGCCCTCCTTTCGGAGGCGAGCGCTGATGCCGGACCTCATGCCCTTCGCTGGCCTGAGCTCCGATAACTTCCGGACCTCCGCCCCCACAACCGGGCCGAGCTCCGATGTCAGGCTTCACCCTCTCCTAAGAGGCTGAACATCAAAGCCGTCAAGACCCTGCCAGCACAGGGAGTACTCAAGACAAGAAAGTGCACAGATCAGAAGAGACGAAGGTCCCACCTCGGGCTCGCCATCTCCCCCGAGATGGGCCTGGGGGCCACTGTCGGTACCCTCGATATGGGGTACCCCCGCGCACAGGGTAAAATGCCTAAGGTACTCGCCCTTCTCCGCAGGGAGAGCTCCGAAGGCGCCACCCGTCCAGCGGGGCCAGACCTCCCTCTCCTCAGAGGAGAGCTCCGGGCCCGCCACGTGGCATACAGAAGCCGGACCTCCCCCTCCGTGGGAGAGAGGTCCGAAGACGCCACGCGTCCAGCGGGGCCGGACCTCCCTCTCCGCAGAGGAGAGCTCCGGGCCCGCCATGTGGCATACAGAGGCTGGGCCTCCCCCTCCGCGGGGAGAGGCCCGGAGGCTCCACGTGCCCCACAGGCCGGACCCTTCTCACCTCAGAGAAGGGCTCCGGACCCGCCACGTGACCAGAAGAACGGTGCTGCCCGCCCCCGAGCGGTAGGTAGCGGGCGTAAAGGCGCCCCACACCTTGCCCGTACAAGGTATTCAAGGCCCGTGTCTTCCCAAGACGCGGAAGCGCGGAGCACGCGTCTGTCAGGTGCCGTTGCGCCCAGTCGCATCACAGACTGGCGCGCGGTGTCAGAACCTGCCAGCCAATAAACGCCGCGACAAGACATCCCATGCCGCCTGCGCCGTCATCAACCACTACGACTAGCATGCGGCATGGGCAGGGCGGCAAGATGAAGACTCAGAATCCTTCGACCAGAGGCAACTACCGGCGTAACTACAGATACGGTAGATATCAGTCGATCTCCCCGGGACCACCTGTCGGGTCCCGGCCCCCCTTGTAAGCCACCCGAGTCTTGGACTATAAAAGGCTCGGGTAGGCAACGTTAGCAGGGGGTCGGACTCTAGCCATCCGCACCCCGGGGTTCGCATTCTGCAACTCATACGCTAGCCATACACTCTCAAGCTGTAACTCACCCCCAAGCTCAGGCCCCCGGCCCTGAGCAGCAAGCAATACAGCGAGCTCCATAGCTCGCCGTGGACGTAGGGTTTTACGCTCCGGCGGCCTGAACCACGTAAAACTTCCCGTGTCAAGCTCAAACTAACTCGTCCATCCGCGTAAGCTCTCCGCTAGAGACTAGCCCCACCGAAAAAAGAACCTCCGCGGGCTGCCCAGTGCAGGCCCGGGGGAAGTGTCGATCGCACACTTCGACAGGCATCGATAGCAAGGGTTCGCATTTTGCAACTCATACGCTAGCCATACACTCTCAAGCTGTAACTCACCGCCAAGCTCAGGCCTCCGGCCCCGAGCAGCAAGAAATACAGTGAGCTCCATAGCTCGCCATGGACGTAGGGTTTTACGCTCCGGCGGCCTGAACCACGTAAAACTCGCCGTGTCAAGCTCTTACTAACTCGTCCATCTGCGCAAGCTCTCCGCTAGAGACTAGCCCCACCGAAAAAAGAACCTCCGCGGGCTGCCCAGTGCAGGCCCCGGGGAAGTGTCGATCGCACACTTCGACAGGCATCGATAGCAAGGGTTCGCATTTTACAACTTATACGCTAGCCATACACTCTCGAGCTGTAACTCACCCCCAAGCTCGGGCCCCCGGCCCTGAGCAGCAAGCAATACAGCGAGCTCCATAGCTCGCCGTGGATGTAGGGTTTTACGCTCCAGCGGCCTGAACCACGTAAAACTCCCCGTGTCAAGCTCTCACTAACTCGTCCATCTGCGCAATCTCTCCGCTAGGAACTAGCCCCTCCGAAAAAAGAACCTCCGCGGGCTGCCCAGTGCAGGCCCGGGGGAAGTGTCGACCGAACACTTCGACATTTGGCGCGCCAGGTAGGGGGCTTTTCCCCTAGCGCGACGAGTTTCCGCCGACGAAGATGACCAAGCTTCCTTCAGCGGCAAACTCTCCTCCCCCGCGTTCACGGCGGACCGTGACCACTGGGGAGTACATGTCGACACACTCAGGACGGAGTGAATGGGTCCGCGAGGTGGACCGCCTCGTCGTCGCCGCCGCGAACCCTAGGTTTTGGCGAGGACGGCGCCCAGGGCAACCGGCTGTGTCGCTGACGCGAACACCCACGGTTGACGGGCTAACGGCGGATTCCAGCTCCTCCAGGCTCCTGTCGACGGACCTGCGAAGGGAACTGGAACGGTGCCACTTGGGGCAGGACGCCCGGGTGTACCTCGAGCGACGTCGAGAAAGGCGTCGCAACCATGAGGCAGGCGACAGCATGTCGTCGGCCTCGACACAACCAGAAGGGCAGGCCTTCGCCATGCGAGCCCCGCCTCAGGCATATGCTGCGCAACATATGCCACCACCATATGCGCCGCAAGTAGCGGCCCCGGTCTATGGTGCAGCCTTGCCCATGCCGGGATACGCGGTGCCAGGTGCGAACCACATGTTCGCAGCGCCAGTACCTGCAGCAGCAGGTGCAGGATGTGCGGCCCTTGCACCCCACCTTCGCTTCGCAAGGTGGCCGCGCAAGTTTCGCACGCACTTGCCCGAGAAGTACGACGGTAGCGTCAACCCAGCGGAGTTCCTCCAGATCTACTCCACCACCGTACTTGCTGCAGGAGGCGACGAGGCTGTCATGGCCAACTACTTCCCCGTCACCTTGACCGGCCCAGCCCGGTCCTGGCTCATGAATCTACCTCAGGGGTCCATAACCTCCTGGGGTGAGCTCTGCCGGCAGTTCATCACCAACTTCGGCAGCTCCTACACCCGTCCCGGCACGGAGCTCGACCTCCACGCCGTCAAACAACAACCTGGGGAGTCGCTGCGCTCTTTCATCCAGCGGTTCTCTCAGGTGCGCAACATCATCCCACATATCCAAAGCGCCTCTGTGGTGGTGGCGTTCCGACAGGGTGTCCGGGACGAGAAAATACTTGAGAAGCTCACGACCAGAGAGGTCCGCGACGTCTCGGAGCTCTTTAGCCTGGCGGACAAGTGCGCCAGAGCGGCTGAAGGGCGGAACTGGCACGCTCTGCCGACCTCCGAGTCAGGAGGGCAGCCCGGGTCCGGTGCTGCTGCCTATGGGGGTGGCAAGAAGACCAAGAACCGGGGGAGTGGAAAGATGAAGTCACCATTCACGGCCCCCGTCGCCGCAGCTGCGACAACCAGTGGAGCTCGGGGGCCACGCCCCGACAAGAGGCAGCGGCAATCACCGGCCCCAGACAGTGGCCAAGGCGGGCTATGCCCCGTGCATGGCACCTGCAACCATACTGCTGCCGAGTGCTGGGAGATCCAGAGGCTCGCGGAGCGCTTCCGCAATGGAAGACAGCAGAGGGCTGAAGCACCGCCCTACCCTCAGAGGGATGGCAAACAGAAGGCCGATGCCCCAGTCACCGCTGCCCACCAGGTGGGGTTCCAGGAGCCTCAGCGTGTCATAAAGACAGTGCATGACGGTGAGGACTCCAGTTCCGATGGTGACGGGCCAGGGCGTTAGCCAGCTACGGCACGCCTCCGTGCCTCGAACATACCTCTCGGTGGCCGCCTAAGGTCCGTCAACCCCTTGAAGGCCTTGCCAGAAGGGGGAGGCGCCTTAGGTCATCCAAGGCTTGCCCGGGTCCACCTACCCCTTGAAGGCCTTAGCCAGAAGGGGAGAACTCCCCGGGGGCCCCCGAGAGAAGCCACGCAGGACCTGATCCAGTGTGAAGATAACAACCTCGACAAGACTCGGCTTGCAGGGAACACCCCACAACGCACGGTCTCGGCTAATGCTCTAAGCACTGCCGCCAAAGAACCAAACGCGACGGGGGCCCGCAAGAGGGCAACCTGGTGAAGCGGCACGCTATATTCCAAGAAGGACCCATAAGCTCTCCCCCAGCAGGGAAGGTCCCTTCCGAATCATGAAAGCTGCCGCCCCAGGTACACATGCCTTTCAACCGAGAGTGGGATCCATTCCCAAAAAATCCTTGCCATGAAGCAACACTGTAAGTCCTACTTACTGAGCATCGGTAGAACAGAGTTATTCACTTCTGTAATAGACCCCATAGAATTTAGGAACAGAGCTTGGGGTAGCTAAGTCTCAAGGGACGGTACAGGACTACGTCCAGTTTAGCCTGCTTCCGACCCTAAGCGCGTAGAGTCTTGCTTCCCTTGTAGACGAGGCAGAACATTGCCCCCATGTACAGCCAGAATTCCACCTATGGGCATGAATACAGAGACCTGTTCTACTTAGCTCTCTCTCATGCGCTCATTTAAATTATGCATTAATTTTTATGATCGCACTATCTCTGTATATTCATCGTACATCTAGCTCCCCCTCTCCTGCGCTCATCCATAGTCTGCATTTGCTATCCTACCGAAGGCGGCTGCGCTTGAGGCACCTGCCGATGGCCGAATGAGTCTCTCGGGCCTCCCCCAGTCAGGTGTTGTGGTGCCAGTTGGTCACCTCCAGGAAAGGCCAGCGTTGTGCATGGGGGGTCCAGGGTGCGTATCCAGCTTAGCCGGCCCAGAGCCCAAAGCATGCGCATCCTGCTCTCCGGAGGTCCAGGGGAGTACGTCCGCTTTGCCTGGTCATGAACCCAAAGCGCGTGCACTCTGCTTCCCCAGCGCATGGCCCGGTACTAGTGATCGGACGGCCGTACCCGGACCTCGGAGGGAGCCGGAGCTCCGGCGCCTCGTGCACAGAATTGCCCAAGCCCCGTATAGCGGGTCAGGACCATAAGACGGATAAGACTAGGAGACGGGAGGGGAGGACCCCCCGAGAAGAATTACGTTTCCTCTGCCTGTGTGCAGGACCTTCAGGTTACGGCAACAGGGACTGCATGAAGCGGGGGGAAAGGAGCTACCAGCTACTCCGGCCTGGGACTGGAAGGACCGGGACCTGCCCCTCCAGCAGGGGCGGGGCCCGGGGGCCCACGTGTCCAGCGGGCCCGGAACTCTCTCCTTCCTTGAGGAGGGCTCCGGGCTCGCCACGTGGCAGGCAGGAACCGGACCTCCCCCCTCAGCGGGAGGGCTCCGAAAGCCCTACGTGTCCAACATGACCGGAGCTCCCGTCTCTTGAGGAGGAGCTCCGGACCCGCCACGTAGCAGGCAGATTTGGAGCCCCCCATAGGGCGAGGTTCGGAGACTTCCGGGGGCCCCTAACACGGTTAGGACCCAGGGAGGGTGTCTGTGCGAAGCTCCGAGATTGGAAATGGCCTCTGAGTACCTTGCGGAGCTAAGAACTCAGCCAGGCAAAGCCAAGAAGGAGGGAAAAAGCATCACAGACACAAGTATCCAAGAGAGTCAAATTAAGCAAGGCTCCATGAGCTGGACTACAGACTCGATAAAAAAAGGGAGAAACAAGTCCTATGGACCTCCCGGTTCTCGCCGGAACCTTGCGGCTACAAGGGCGGCCACATCCTCGACTTCAGCCCTGGCAGCTTCCTCCCGCTCCGCGGCTGGGCCCTCTCTCGCTGGCTCTAGCAAAAAAGAGGGGTCGCAGCTCTTGAAGCATGCCAGCACATGCGAGGCGACCTCTAAAGCTAAGCCGCGGCCCTCGGCCTCAAGCTCGCTGGCGATCACCGAATCGAGTCTGTCCAGCTTGGCGCCGATCGACTCCAATGTAGGGATCACCTCTGCCATCTTCAACGCGGGAGTTGCGGCCCTCACCGGACTGAAGCCAAGAGGGATCAGGGCGGACCCCGCTCGATCCACGAAGCTTGAGACCGCAAGAGCCTCGGAGGACCGCAAGGCTGAGAGCTCCTCCACCTCGCGACGGGCCGCCTGCAGAGCCTCCAGGTTCCTTTCAGAGAATTCCTTCTCCTGGGCAGCCAGGAAACTCTCCCGAAGGTGGAGAGTCTTGGCTAGCCGCTCCAACTCAGCAGCCTTGAAGCCGGCAGTCAACTCCCGGTCCAAGACCGCCCGGCGATCATGGGAGACCTGTTCCTCCCTCAAGTCGAGGTCTGCCTTCAGAACCTCCAGCTCCTCCATCCGAGCTCGGAGGTCATCCTCACCCGCGGCCAGCTGCGCGGCGACCCTCTCTGCCTCAGCTGCCACGGAACGCTCCCGCTCCTCAACGGCGAGTTCACGGCGCTCCAACCGCTGCCGTATTTCCACAGCAGCAGAGAGGCTCTCTTCGGCCCGGGCGTGTGCCTCCAGGGCCTCCCTGTTGATCCGCCGCGACTGGGTGTCCATGCGGTCAACAGCCCGCTTCATCCGGTCGACGAGCGCTTCCCTGAAGTCGAGCAACTCCCGCCTGGAGTCGAGCTCGCTCTTAACCTTCGCGGTCCTCTCCCGCAAAAGGTTCCCCCAGATGAGGAGGCGGTCCCGTTCAACCGTATACTCCTCCCGCTCGCGCCCTAGCGCACCCAAGACCTGCCGGACGCTCGACTCGGCAAGCACGAAGGCGTCCGCCAGAGGCAATGGAGCAACAGAGGCTGGGGCAGTCCCCCCGACCTCCTCCATTACCTCGTCCTCAGGAAGAGCCGACGCACCAGCAGCCGAGACGAGACGCCGATCAGGAGAAGCTGGCTCCGCGGCTCTGGCAGCCAGGCCAGCCGGGCTCTTTTCAGCTTCTGGCTCCTTGACCTGAGGAGAGGGACGAGCCGGGGAAGGCGGTGCTGGAGAAGAAGCCAGGCCGCCTAGTGCAGGATCAACCTGTGCTGGCTCGGGGGCCGCGGTGGCCGTCTCGGCAGGAAGAGACGACGCCGCCGCGGAGTCCGGGCACACCGGAACAGGAGAAGTCCGCGCTGGCCTGGGGGCCGCGGCAGTTGCCCCTGGCTCCGAGCGAATCGGCACAGATTGCCCGCAAGACGGGGAAGGCCGGGAAGCGCGGACACTCCAGCGGGCTCTGAACCCCAACTTCCGAGCCGGGGTAGGATTTCCAGAGCCCGCTACCGTCTCCGACGGCCGCTCCGCAGTCGCTTGGACTGGCGGAACAGGGGACGCCCCAGAGGCTTCCCCCAGCGCATCAGCCCGGGGCCTCTTCGAGTCGCCACCGGAGGGAGTGTCAGGCAACCCAGAATCCCGACTTGGCACCGACGCCGTTGCTGGAGGAGATCGAGCGCGTTTCTTCTCTGGCAGCGGGTTGGAAGCCATGGCAAGGGAGAACTCAAAGGCAAGAGAGCAAAAGCACAAGAGTCCGAGAAGAAACGCAGAGAAGTGCGAAGGGAAGCTGCAATGTGGGTAAGACCCCCTCTAAAAAGCTTCCCGGTGCAGTTCCAAGCGATTCGGAACTCTTCGAATACCCCGCACCCGCAACCGCTTCGGTTCCTAGACCGAGTGCCGATGACGGGTGGGCCCAAGCCGCTTAACTGAAGCGGTGGGGTCAAGGAGTCAGTCTCCTAAGAAGATGAGCTGGCAAGGCACTTCGGCGGTTCCCGAAGAAAGCGCCGCAACGTGCAGGAGTGGCAGTCTTGGGAACTGCCGCAGTAAAAGCAATCATTAAGTGAGCGCACGCTCTCACGATCCCGTGGCCGTTCGTGCTCCGGCAGCGGTCAATTCGGGACTTAGAGAAAGTGCGCGGATCGGAAGAGACGGAGGTCCCACCTCGGGCTCGCTATCTCCCCCGAGATGGGCCCGGGGGCCACTGTCGGTACCTGAGATATGGGGTACCCCCGCGCACAGGGTAAAATGCCTAAGGTACTCGCCCTTCTCCGCAGGGAGAGCTCTGAAGGCGCCACGCGTCCGGCGGGGCCGGACCTCCCTCTCCTCAGAGGAGAGCTCTGGGCCCGCCAGGCATACAGAAGCCGGACCTCCCCTTCCGCGGGAGAGAGGTCCGAAGACGCCACGCGTCCAGCGGGGCCAGACCTCCCTCTCCGCAGAGGAGAGCTCCGGGCCCGCCACATGGCATACAGAAGCTGGACCTCCCCCTCCGCGGGGAGAGGTCCGGAGGCTCCACGTGCCCCGCAGGCCGGACCCTTCCCGCCTCAGAGAAGGGCTCCGGACCCGCCATGTGGCCAGAAGAACGGTGCCGCCTGCTCCTGAGCGGTAGGCAGCGGGCGTAAAGGCGCCCCGCACCTTGCCCGTACAAGGTATTCAAGGCCCGCGTCTTCCCAAGACGCAGAAACGCGGAGCACGCGTCTGTCAGGTGCCGTTGCGCCCAGTCGCATCACAGACTGGCGCGCGGTGTCAGAACCTGCCAGCTAATAAACGCTGCGACAAGACATCCCATGCCGCCTGCGCCGTCATCAACCACTACGACTAGCGTGCGGCATGGGCAGGGCGGCAAGATGAAGACTCAGAAGCCTTCAACCAGAGGCAGCGACCGGCGTAACTATAGATACGGTAGATAATAGACAATCTTCCCGGGACCACCTGTCGGGTCCCGGCTCCCCTTGTAAGCCACCCGAGTCTTGGACTATAAAAGGCTCGGGTAGGCGTCGGTAGCAAGGGTTCGCATTTTGCAACTCATACGCTAGCCATACACTCTCGAGCTGTAACTCACCCCCAAGCTCGGGCCCCCGGCCCTGAGCAGCAAGCAATAAAGCGAGCTCCATAGCTCGCCGTGGACGTAGGGTTTTACTCTCCGGCGGCCTGAACCACGTAAAACTCCCCATGTCAAGCTCTCACTAACTCGTCCATCTACGCAAGCTCTCCGCTAGGAACTAGCCCCTCCGAAAAAGAACCTCCGCGGGCTGCCCAGTGCAGGCCCGGGGGAAGTGTCGACCGAACACTTCGACAACCTGACTGGGGGAGGCCCGAGAGACTCACTCGGCCATCGGCAGGTGCCTCAAGCGCAGCCGCCTTCGGTAGGATAGCGAATGCCGACTATGGATGAGCGCAGGAGAGGGGGAGCTAGATGTACGATGAACATACAGAGATAGTGCGATCATAAAAATTAATGCATAATTTAAATGAGCGCATGAGAGAGAGCTAAGTAGAACAGGTTTCTGTATTCGTGCCCATAGGTGGAATTCTGGCTGTACATGGAGGCAATGTTCCGCCTTGTCTACAAGGGAAGCAAAACTCTACGCGCTTAGGGTCGGAACCAGGCTAAACTTGACGTAGTCCTGTACCGTCCATTGAGACTTAGCTGCCCCAAGCTCTGTTCCTAAATTCTATGGGATCTATTACAGAAGGGAATAACCCTGTTCTACTGATGCTCAGGAAGTAGGACTTACAGTGTTGCTTCATGGCAAGGAATTTTGGGAATGGATCCCACTCTCGGTTGGAAGGCATGTGTACTTGGGGCGGCAGCTTTCATGATTCGGAAGGGACCTTCCCTGCTGTGGGAGAGCTTATGGGTCCTTCTTGGAATAGAGCGTGCCGCTTCACCAAGTTGCCCTCCTGCAGGCCCCTGACGCGTTTGGTTCTTTGGCGGTAGTGCTTAGAGCATTAGCCGAGACCGCGCGTTGTGGGGTGTTCCCTGCAGCCGAGTCTTGTCGACGAGGTTGTTATCTTCGCGCTGGATCAGGTCCTGCACGGCTTCTCCTGGGGGCCCCCGGGGAGTTCTCCCCTTCTGGCTAAGGCCTTTGTCGGTACCCTCGATATAGGGTACCCCCACGCACAGGGGAAAATGCCTAAGGATCTCGCCCTTCTCCGGAGGGAGAGCTCCGAAGGCGCCACGCGTCCGACGGGGCCGGACCTCCCTCTCCTCAGAGGAGAGCTCTGGGCCCGCCACGTGGCATACAGAAGCCGGACCTCCCCCTCCGCGGGAGAGAGGTCCGAAGGCGCCACGCGTCCAGCGGGTCCGGACCTCCCTCTCCTCAGAGGAGAGCTCTGGGCCCACCACGTGGCCGACAGAAGCCAAGCCTCCCCCTCCGCGGGGAGAGGTCCGGAGGCTCCATGTGCCCCGCGGACCGGGCCCTCCTCTCCTCTGAGAAGGGCTCCGGGCCCGCCACGTGGCAGCAGAACGGCGCTGCCTGCCCCCGAGAGATAGGCAGCGGGCGTAAAGACACCCCATACCTTGCCCGTACAAGGTATTCAAGGCCCGCGTCTTCCCAAGACGCGGAGACGCGGAGCACGCCTCTGTCAGGTGCCGTTGCGCCCAATCGCATCACAGACTGGCGCGCGGTGTCAGAACCTGCCAGCCAATAAACACCGCGACAAGACATCCCATGCCGCCTGCGCCGTCATCAACCACTACGACTAGCATGCGGCATGGGCAGGGCGGCAAGATGAAGACTCAGAAGCCTTCGACCAGAGACAACTACCGACATAACTGCAGATACGGTAGATAATAGACAATCTTCCCGGGACTACCTGTCGGGTCCCGGCTTCCCTTGTAAGCCGCCCGAGTCTTGGACTATAAAAGGCTCGGGTAGGCGTCGATAGCAAGGGTTCGCACTCTAGCCATCAGCACCCTGGGTTCGTACTTTGCAACTCATACGCTAGCCATACACTCTCAAGCTGTAACTCACCCCCAAGCTCAGGCCTCCGGCCCTGAGCAGCAAGCAATACAGCGAGCTCCATAGCTCGCCGTGGACGTAGAGTTTTACGCTCCGGCGGCCTGAACCACGTAAAACTCACCGTGTCAAGCTCTTACTAACTCGTCCATCTGCGTAAGCTCTCCGCTAGGGACTAGCCCTCAGAAAGAAGAACCTCCGCGGGCTGCCCAGTACAGGTCCGGGGGAAGTGTCGACCGCACACTTCGACATTTGGCGCGCCAGGTAGGGGGCTTTTCCCCTTGTGCGACGAGTTTCCGCCGACGAAGATGACCAAGCTTCCTTCAGCGGCAAACTCTCCCCCCCTGCGTCGGCGGCAAACCGTGACCAGGGAGAGTACATGATGACACACTCAGGACGGAGTGTGTCAGGGCAAGCTGGGAGCCAGCAACCGGCTCTGGCAGCGCCGACCCCGGCAATGCAGGCTCCAACCAGCGTCAGGCCTTCAGTAGCGCCGGGCGTACCCGGTGGGGGTGCGCTAGCAGCAGCAAGGGCGCTACTGCACAATCCGCCTGCTGGGGACGCGCCTCAGGCAGCGACCCAGCAGTGGATTCGCGAGGTAGACCATCTTGTCGTCGCCGCCGCAAACCATTGACTTCGGCGGGGACGACGCTCCGGCCAACCGGCTGTGTCGCTGACGCGCACGCCAATGGTTGACGGGCAGACGGCGGGTTCCAGCTCCACCAAACTTCCTTCGACGGACCTGAGGACAGAGCTGGAACGGTGCCACTTGGGCCAAGATGCCCGAGTGTTCCTCGAGCGATGTCGAGAAAGGCGTCGCACTCAAGAGGCTGGCGACAACATGACGTCGGCCTCGACCCAGCCTGGAGGGCAGACCTTCGCTACGCGAGCTCTGCCCCAGGCGTACGCCGCACAGCATAAGCCACAACCATGTGCTCTGCAAGCAGCGTCCCCGGCCTATGGCGCAACCTCGCCCATACCGGGGTACACTGTGCCAGGCGCAACCAAGCGTTCGCGGCACCAGTACCTGCACTGGGAGCCAGCAACCGGCTCTGGCAGCGCCGACCCCGGCAATGCAGGCTCCAACCAGCGTCAGGTCTTCAGTAGTGCTGGGCGTACCCGGCGGGGGTGCGCTAGCCGCAACAAGAGCGCTACTGCACAATCCGCCTGCTGGGGACGCGCCTCAGGCAGCGACCCAGCAGTGGATTCGCAAGGTAGACCGTCTTGTCGTCGTTGCCGCAAACCCTTGACTTCGGCGGGGACGACGCTCCGGCCAACTGGCTGTGTTGCTGACGCGCACGCCAACGGTTGACGGACAGACGGCGGATTCCAGCTCCACCAGGCTTCCGTCGACGGACCTAAGGACTGAGCTGGAACGATGCCACCTGGGCCAAGACGCCCGAATGTTTCTCGAGCGGCGACGAGAAAGGCGCCGCAGCCAAGAGGCCGGCGTCAGCATGACGACTGCCTCAACCCTGCCTGAGGCGCAGACTTTCGCCACGCGAACTCTGCCCCAGACATACGCCACGCAGCATATGCCACAGCCATATGTCCTGCAAACGGCGCCCCCGGTCTATGGCGCAGCCTTGCCCATACCGGGGTACACTGTGCCAGCGGCGAACCAAGCGTTCGCAGCACCAACACCTGCAGCAACAGGGGCAGGATGTACGGCCCTGGAGCCCCACCTCCGCTTCACGAGGTGGCCGCGCAAGTTTCGGCCGCACCTGCCCGAGAAGTACGACGGCAGCGTCAACCCGGCGGGGTTCCTCCAGATCTACTCCACCGCCGTACTTGCCGCAGGAGGGGATGAGGTCGTCATGGCCAAGCTACTTCCCCGTCGCCTTGACCGGCCCATCCCGGTCTTGGCTAATGAACCTCCCTCAGGGTTCCATAACTTCCTGGGGAGAGCTCTACCGGCAGTTCATCGCCAACTTCGGCAGCTCCTACACCCGTCCCGGCATGGAGCTTGACCTCCAAGCCATCAAGCAACAACCTGGGGAGTCGCTGCGCTCCTTCATCCAGCGGTTCTCCCAGGTACGCAACACCATTCCGCATATTCAAAGTGCTTCTGTGGTGGCGGCACTTCGACAGTGTCCAGGACAAGAAGATGCTTGGGAGGCTTGCAACCAGAGAGGTCTGCGATGACTCCGAGCCCTTCAGCCTGGCGGACAAGTGCGCCAGAGCAGCCGGAGGGCGGAGCTGGCACTCACTGCCAGCTTCCGAAGCCGGAAGACAGCCCGAAGACGGCGGAGTTCAAGCTGAGCTCCCGACCACGTCAGACAGCCGAGAGCCAAGCACTGGCTGGCTTCGTGGCTGAGTGGACGCCAATGAAGGCTGACCCAGGGGGCCGCGAAGACGGTAAACCAAAGTACCGAGCTCCGGTCTTCACCGGGCCTCACTGGACGCTCTTCTTCGACGGCTCCTCGCGAAAGCAGGGGGCCGGTGCCCGCGTACTGCTTCTCATGCCATCGGGGGAGCAGTCTGGGTACATGGTGCGTCTCAATTCCAAGGCAACCAACAACTTGGCAGAGTATGAAGCACTCATCTTTGGCCTAAAACACAGTCCTGTCTCTGGGCGCTCGCCAGTTGTTGGCGCAGGGCGACTCCCAGCTAGTTATCAAGCAAGTTAAGGGTGAATGCCCCTGCAATGACCCACAGCTAGCTGCTTATCTGCTTCACGTGCGGATGTTGGAGAAAGAATTCCTCGCCTTGGACCTGCGCCATGTACCGCGCGCTTGCACGGCCGCAGCTGACGACCTCTCAACGAAAGCCTCCATCGGAGCCCCTGCGCATGAAGGAGTCTTCGAGAGGACGTTGCTGCGGTCCACAGCCCGGCCCGCCGAGCCGGGCGAAGGGGGCTGAACCAGTGCCTCGAAGCTAGGAAGTCCCGGCGGCCCTGGATGCCGCCAAAGGATTGTAAGAGTCACTGGGGACTCCGTGCAACCCAGCGCTCAAGATCCAGAAGCTCAAGTAGTCCCGATGCATGGACCACGGAGGTCCGGGACTCCTTGAAGGACATCCTTCCTGATGAACGTGCATCCGCTGAACGGGTGGTGCGGATGGCTAAGTGCCACGCGCTGGTATCTTTACTGGTGTGGCGCCACGATATCCTATTGCGGTGCATAACCCAGGAGGAAGGCTGCGATTAGCTCGCAGTAGTCCAAGGAGGCGAGTGCTGGGAACGCTCATCGTCCCGCACGTTGGTCGGTTAAGCCACCCGGCATGGCTCCTACTGACCGAGAGCCACCTGGACGCCGTCAAACCGGTTAGGGATGCAATGCGTGCCAGGTCCACGCCAAGAAGACCCACACAACCGGTGCAGACGCGCACCCAGAGCCGTCGGGGGATACCGTCTCCTCCATGTCGAGGGCCAGCCGGACTTCCCAGGGCCGGGTCACGGGAACTACCCTTCCACATGGTATGCGGGGCCGAAGCCATGCTTCCCCCTGATATAGCCATGGGTGTCCCCCCGTGTCCGGCGTACGACGAAGCCACGCATGACCCGCTCTGCGTGAAGACAGGCGCTCCTACGCTACCCAGTAAGTTCACCATGCTTACTTAGGTGTTTATTTAAATTACGCATTAATTTATATGAACATCTCCCCACGCTCTATACAGTGTGCGTCCATTGTACACTCGGCTCCTCTTTCCGGCTCTCATGCATAGTCGATATTTGCCGTCCTGCCGAAGGCGGTAGTGCTTGGGGTACCTGCCAGAGGCCCGGTGGCATTTTGGATCTCCCCCTATAAGGGTACTTCACCGCCAGTTGGTCTCCTCCGAGAAAAGACCTACGCTAGAACAGGGGGTCAGGAGCCTTGCTTTGCCTGGTCTTGCACCCAAAGCATGCGCACTCTGCCTCCCGGCGCTACGGTCTGAGTACCAGGGGGCCGGGCGGTTACACCCTGACTGGGGCTGGGGCCAGACCTCCGGGACCAAGTGCACTGGATTACCCAAGCCCCGTATTCCGGCCTGGGACAGTAAGCCAAATGAGACTAAGGGATAGCAAAGGGGGGATCACTGAGCAGTTCCGGACCTCCGCCCCCACAGCTGGGCCGAGCTCCGAGGCCAGCCCTTGCCCTCCTTTCAGAGGCGAGCGCTGATGCCGGACCTCACGCCCTTCGCTGGCCTGAGCTCCGATGACTTCCGGACTCCGCCTCCACAGCCAGGCCGAGCTCCGAGGCCAGCCTTCGCCCTCCTTTCAGAGGCGAGCGCTGATGCCGGACCTCACGCCCTTCGCTGGCCTGAGCTCCGATGACTTCCGGACTCCGCCTCCACAGCCAGGCCGAGCTCCGAGGCCAGCCCTCGCCCTCCTTTCAGAGGCGAGCGCTGATGCCGGACCTCACGCCCTTCGATGGCCTGAGCTCCGATGACTTCCGGACTCCGCCCCCATAGCTGGGCCGAGCTCCGAGGCCAGCCATCGCCCTCCTTTCAGAGGCGAGCGCTGATGCCGGACCTCACGCCCTTCGCTGGCCTGAGCTCCGATGACTTCCGGACTCTGCCTCCACAGCCAGACCGAGCTCCGAGGCCAGCCCTCGCCCTCCTTTCAGAGGCGAGCGCTGATGCTGGACCTCACACCCTTCGCTGGCCTGAGCTCCTATGACTTCCGGACCTCCGCCCCAACAGCCGGGCCGAGCTCCGATGCCAGGCTTCACCCTCTCCTAAGAGGCTGGACACCGAAGCCGTCAAGACCCTGCCAGCACAGGGAGTACTCAAGACAAGAAAGTGCGCGGATCAGAAGAGACGAAGGTCCCACCTCGGGCTCGCTATCTCCCCTGAGATGGGCCCGGGGCCACTGTCGGTACCCTCGATATGGGGTACCCCCACGCACAGGGGAAAATGCCTAAGGATCTCGCCCTTCTCCGCAGGGAGAGCTCCGAAGGCGCCACGCGTCCGGCGGGGCCGGACCTCCCTCTCCTGAGAGGAGAGCTCCGGGCCCGCCATGTGGCATACAGAAGCCGGACCTCCCCCTCCACGGGAGAGAGGTCCGAAGGCGCCACGCGTCCAGCGGGGCCGGACCTCCCTCTCCTCAGAGGAGAGCTCTGGGCCAGCCACGTGGCCGACAGAAGCCAAGCCTCCCCCTCCGCGGGGAGAGGTCCGGAGGCTCCACGTGCCCCGCGGACCGGGTCCTCCTCTCCTCTGAGAAGGGCTCCGGGCCCGCCACGTGGCAGCAGAACGGCGCTGCCTGCCCCCGAGAGATAGGCAGCGGGCGTAAAGACGCCCCATACCTTGCCCGTACAAGGTATTCAAGGCCCGCGTCTTCCCAAGACGCGGAGACACGGAGCACGCTTCTGTCAGGTGCCGTTGCGCCCAGTCGCATCACAGACTGGCACGCGGTGTCAGAACCTGCCAGCCAATAAACTCCGTGACAAGACATCCCATGCCGCCTGCGCCGTCATCAACCACTACGACTGGCATGTGGCATGGGCAGGGCGGCAAGATGAAGACTCAAAAGCCTTCGACCAGAGACAACTACCGGCATGACTGCAGATACGGTAGATAATAGACAATCTTCCCGGGACCACCTGTCGGGTCCCGGCTCCCCTTGTAAGCCGCCCGAGTCTTGGACTATAAAAGGCTCGGGTAGGCGACGATAGCAAGGGTTCGCACTTTGCAACTCATACGCTAGCCATACACTCTCAAGCGGTAACTCACCCCCAAGCTCAGGACTCCGGCCCTGAGCAGCAAGCAATACAGCGAGCTCCATAGCTCGCCGTGGACGTAGGGTTTTACGCTTCGGCGGCCTGAACCACGTAAAACCCGCCGTATCAAGCTCTTACTAACTCGTCCATCTGCGCAAGCTCTCCGCTAGGGACTAGCCCCACCAAAAAAAGAACCTCCACGGGCTGCCCAGTGCAGGCCCGGGGGAAGTGTCGACTGAACACTTCGACAAGTAGGGATGAACTCTGCCTGATCTTAACAATAATGTCATCGACATACACCTCAACTGAGTCTCTTATCAGCTCTCCGAAGGTCTTGTGCATTGCACGTACGAAGGTAGGGAGAGCGTTCTTTAGGTCATAAGGCATAGAGACATAACAGTACAGACCGTCTACTGTGATGAAGGAGGTGTGCTCTTCATCTTCTCTAGACATAGGGATCTGGTGGAAACCCGAGTAAGCGTCTAGGAAGCACAGCATATCGCAGCCTGACGTCGAGTCTACTATTTGATCTATTCTAGGGAGAGGAAATAGATTTTTAGGACATGCCTTATTGAGACTGGTGTAGTCGATGCACAACAGGGTTCGCCAACCACCGGGGGTGGCGGACTTCCCGTATGAAGCCCCACAAGCAGTCCACCGAGCAGCAAAGCCGACGTTTCTGTCGGACTGGCCGGGCATCGGGGAAGACCTTTAGGTGGTGCCCGATCACCTCCCTAGGGATCTCTGGCATCTGCCACGGCTGCCATGCAAACACATCGACATTGTGCCGCAGGGAGGTAACGAGCGTGCCTTCCTATTTGCTATCCAGGCCCCTGGCTACCCGGGTGGTCTGGGTGGCATCGGCGGCGATTTGGACGAGCCTCAAGGGGACATCGCCCTCGTCGAGGGGTTGCACATGGGGTGCTGTGGCAGAGGCACGGTGGCGTGCACTCGGGTGGAGCCGGTTTGGTTCTGCACTGCCTGGGATTGGTGCTCTAGCTGTTGTAAGCGCTTGGAGCTTTTCCAAAGCTAACACTGCGGCAGTACGGTCTCCACGAATCTTGAGGACGCCTGTTGGTGTAGGCATCTTCAAGACAAGGTAGCCGTAGTGGGCTACTGCCATGAATTGGTACAGGGCTGGCCTGCCAATTATGGCGTTGAAGGGGAGGTCGATCTCCACCACGTCGAACAGAATGTACTCTGTCCGATAGCTGTCTGGTGCCCGAAAGGTCACCGGGAGGCTGATGTGGCCATAGGGAACGACCTGTCCCGGCTCTACTCCTGAGAACAGGCTCGATGGGGTGAGCTTGACCATCGGGATCTGCAGCTTCTGGAAAGCTGCGCGACTGATGAGGTTCAGTCCAGCCCCGCCATCCACCAAAACGTGGTACATCCTTATGTTGGCGATGGTGGGGGCCACCAAGAGCGGTAGTTGGCCGGCCCCAGCCATGTTCCTGGGGCAGTCGGTGGCATCGAAGCTGATGGGGGTTCCCATCCACCTGAGGTGCGGTGCTGCACTCGGGAGGGGAGCCACCGACGCTACCGTTCGGCGCAAGGTCTTAGCCGCGCTTCGGGACGAGGGGTCAGCGGACCCACCGTAGATGATGTAGAGCATCTTCCGGTGCTCGTCATCACTGGAACTGGAGATCTCATGATTGTGCACCGCCTTCACGGCGCGCTGAAGCTCCTGGAACTCCACCTGGTGGTCGACGTCGTCTGGGGCGTCGACCTTCTGCTTGCCCCTCCCTTTGACGGTAGGGTGGGGCATCAGTTAGAAGCTGCTTCTCTTTCGGAAGCGCTGCGCGCGCTTCTGGATTTCCCGGCACTCGGCAGCAGTATGGTAACTGGTGCCGTGCACGGGGCATAGCTCGCCCTGGCCTCCGTCTGGAGCCAGTGATTGTCGCGGCCTTTTGTCGGGGCGCGGCCCCCGAGCTCCACTGGGCGCCGCTGCTGCGGCAACGGGGGCCGTGGCTGGCGGTTTCATCTTGCCACCGCCCCTGTTCTTGATCTTCCTGCCGCTTCCATAGGAAGCGGCGCCAGATCCTGGCTGCCCCCTGGCTCGGAGGCTGGCAGTGAGTGCCAGTTCCGCTCTTCGGCTGCTCTGGCACACTTGTCCGCCAGGCTGAAGAGCTCCGAGACGTCGCGGACCTCCCTAGTCGCGAGCTTCTCGAGCATCTTCTTGTCCTGAACGCCTTGTCGGAACGCCACCACCACAGAAGCGTTCTGGATGTGTGGGATGGTGTTCCGCACCTGGGAGAACCGCTGGATGAAGGAGCGCAGCGACTCCCCTGGTTGTTGCTGGATGGCGTGGAGGTCGAGCTTCGTGCCAGGCCGGGTGTAGGAACTGCCGAAGTTGGCGACGAACTGCCAGCAGAGCTCTCCCCAGGAGGTTATGGAACCCTGGGGTAGGTTCATGAGCCAAGACCGGGCTGGGCCGGTCAAGGCGACGGGGAAATAGTTGGCCATGACGGCCTCATCCCCTCCTGCGGCAAGTACGGCGGTGGAGTAGATCTGGAGAAACTCCGCTGGGTTGACGCTGCCGTCGTACTTCTCGGGCAGGTGCGGCCGAAACTTGCGTGGCCACCTTGCGAAGCGAAGGTGGGGCGCCAGGGCCGCACATCCTGCTCCTGTTGCTGCAGGCGTTGGCGCCGCGAACGCTTGGTTCACCGCTGGCACAGTGTACCCCGGTGTCGAAGTGTTCAGTCGACACTTCCCCCGGGCCTGCACTGGGCAGCCCGCGGAGGTTCTTTTTTCGGTGGGGCTAGTCTCTAGCAGAGAGCTTGCGCAGATGGACGAGTTAGTAGGAGCTTGACACGGCGAGTTTTACGTGGTTCAGGCCGCCGGAGCGTAAAACCCTATGTCCACGGCGAGCTATGGAGCTCGCTGTATTTCTTGCTGCTCGGGGCCGGAGGCCTGAGCTTGGGGGTGAGTTACAGCTTGAGAGTGTATGGCTAGCGTATGAGTTGCAAAGTGCGAACCCCTGCTATCGACGCCTACCTGAGCCTTTTATAGTCCAAGGCTCGGACAGCTTACAAGGGGGGCCGGGACCCGACAGGTGGTCCCGGGAAGATTGTCTATCATCTACCATATCTGCAGTTATGCCGGTAGTTGCCTCTGGTCGAAGGCTTCTGAGTCTTCATCTTGCCGCCCTGCCCATGCCGCATGCTAGTCGTAGTGGTTGATGACGGCGCAGGCGGCATGAGATGTCTTGTCGTGGTGTTTATTGGCTGGCAGGTTCTGACACCGCGCGCCAGTCTGTGATGCGACTGGGCGCAACGGCACCTGACAGAAGCGTGCTCCGCGTATCCACATTATGGGAAGATGCGGGCCTTGAATACCTTGTACGGGCAAGGTATGGGGCGTCTTTACGCCCGCTGCCTATCGCTCGGGGCAGGCAGCGTCGTTCTGCTGCCACGTGGCAGGCCCGGAGCCCTTCTCAGAGGAGAGAAGGGTCAGTCCCGCGGGGCACGTGGAGCCTCCGGACCTCTCCCCGCGGAGGGAGAGGCTCGGCTTCTGTTGGCCACGTGGCGGGCCCGGAGCTCTCCTCTGAGGAGAGGGAGGTCCGGCCCCGCTGGACACGCGGCGCCTTCGGACCTCTCTCCCGCGGAGGGTGAGGTCCAGCTTCTGTTGGCCATGTGGCGGGCCCGGAGCTCTCCCCTGAGGAGAGGGAGGTCCGGCCCCGCTGGACGCGTGGCGCCTTCGGACCTCTCTCCCGCGGAGGGGGAGGTCCGGCTTCTGTTGGCCACGTGGCGGGCCCGGAGCTCTCCCCTGAGGAGAGGGAGGTCCGGCCCCGCTGAACGCGTGGCGCCTTCGGACCTCTCTCCCGCGGAGGGGGAGGTCCGGCTTCTGTATGCCACGTGACGGGCCCGGAGCTCTCCTCTGAGGAGAGGGAGGTCCGGCCCCGCCGGACGCGTGGCGCCTTCGGAGCTCTCCCTGCGGAGAAGGGCGAGTTCCTTAGGCATTTTACCCTGTGCGCGGGGGTACCCCATATCTCAGGTACCGACAGTGGCCCCCGGGCCCATCTCGGGGGAGGCAGCGAGCCCGAGGTGGGACCTCCGTCTGATCCGCGCACTTTCTCTAAGTCCCGAATTGACCGCTGCCGGAGCACGAACGGCCGCGGGATCTTGGGAGCGTGCGCTCACTTGATGGTTGCTTTTACTGCAGAGGGGGCCTTAGGAGCCCCCGTGTGTCACTGGTTTTTGCGCCGGTGATGAGGGAGGCGATTCCTGTGCTCTGGTCATAGAGCGAGAGAGTTCCGCCAGGGCTGAAGCCTGGTGACGCGGCCGTTGTTGCAACTTCTGGATTCTGGTCGTGTTGGGAGACCCTTGAGACTTGTTTCTTCCTTTTCATCGAGTCTGTAGTCCAGCTCATGGAGCCTCACTTAGTTCGACTATTTTGGATATCTGTGTCTGTGATGCTTTTTCTCTCCTTCTTGGCTTTGCCTGACTGAGTCCTTAGCTCCGCAAGGTACTCAGAGGCCATCTCCAATCTCGGAGATCCGCATAGACACCTTCCCCGGGTCCTAACCGTGTTAGGGGCCCCCGGGGGTCTCCGGATCTCGCCCCATGGGGAGCCCCAAGTCTGCCCGCCACGTGGCGGGTCCGGAGCCCCTCCTTAAGAGGCTGGAGCTCCGGCCATGCTGGACACGTAGGGCTTTCGGAGCCCTCCCACCGGGGGGGGGGGGGGGAGGTCCGGTTTCCACCTGCCACGTGGCGAGCCTGGAGCCCTCCTCAAGGGAGGTGAGAGTTCCGAGCCTGCTGGACACGTGGGGCCCTCGGGTCCCGCCCCTGCTGGAGGGGCAGGTCCCGGTCCTTCCAGTCCTAGGTCGGAGTAGTTGGTAGCTCCTTTCCCCCTGCTTCATGCAGTCCCTGTTGCCGCAACCTGGAGGTCCTGCACACAGGCAGAGGAAACGTAATTCTCCTCGGGGGGTCCTCCCCTCCCGTCTCCTAGTCTTATCCGTCTTACGATCCTGATTTGCTATACGAGGCTTGGGCAATTCTGTGCACGAGGCGCCGGAGCTCCGGCTCCCTCCGAGGTCCGGGTACGGCCGTCCGATCCCTAGTACCGGGCCATGCGCTGGGGAAGCAGAGTGCACGTGCTTTGGGTTCATGACCAGGCAAAGCGGTTGTACTCCCCTGTACCTCCGGAGGGCAGGATGCGCATGCTTTGGGCTCATGGCCGGCTAAGCTGGATACGCACCCTGGACCCCCCATGCACAACGCAGGCCTTTCCTGGAGGTAACCAACTGGCACCGCAACACCTGACTGGGGGAGGCCCGAGAGACTCACTCGGCCATCGGCAGGTGCCTCAAGCGCAGCCGCCTTCGGTAGGATAGCGAATGGCGACTATGGATGAGCGCAGGAGAGGGGGAGCTAGATGTACGATGAACATACAGAGATAGTGCGATCATAAAAATTAATGCATAATTTAAATGAGCGCATGAGAGAGAGCTAAGTAGAACAGGTCTCTGCATTCGTGCCCATAGATGGGATTCTGGCTGTACATGGAGGCAATGTTCCGCCTCGTCTACAAGGGAAGCAAGACTCTACGCGCTTAGGGTCGGAACCAGGCTAAACTGGACATAGTCCTGTACCGTCCCTTGAGACTTAGCTGCCCCAAGCTCTGTTCCTAAATCCTATGGGATCCATTACAGAAGGGAATAACCCTGTTCTACTGATGCTCGGGAAGTAGGACTTACAGTGTTGCTTCATGGCAAGGATTTTTGGGAATGGATCCCACTCTCGGTTGAAAGGCATGTGTACCTGGGGCGGCAGCTTTCATGATTCGGAAGGGACCTTCCCTGCTGGGGGAGAGCTTATGGGTCCTTCTTGGAATAGAGCGTGCCGCTTCACCAGGTTGCCCTCCTGCAGGCCCCCGACGCGTTTGGTTCTTTGGCGGTAGTGCTTAGAGCATTAGCCGAGACCGTGCGTTGTGGGGTGTTCCCTGCAGCCGAGTCTTGTCGACGAGGTTGTTATCTTCACGCTGGATCAGGTCCTGCGTGGCTTCTCCTGGGGCCCCCGGGGAGTTCTTCCCTTCTGGCTAAGGCCTTGAAGGGGTAGGTGGGCCCGGGCTCGTCTTGGATGACCTAAGGCGTCTTCCCCTTCTGGCAAGGCCTTCAAGGGGTTGACAGACCTTAGGCGGCTTCCGAGAGGTATGTTCGAGGCACGGAGGCGCGCCGCAATTGGCTAACGCCCTGGCCCGTCACCGTCGGAACTGGAGTCCTCACTGTTATGCACTGTCTTCATGACACGCTGAGTCTCCTGGAACCCCACCTGATGGGCAGCGGTGACTGGGTCATCGACCTTCTGTTTGCCATCCCTCTGAGGGTAGGACGGTGCTTCAGCCCTCTGCTGTCTTCCTTTGCGGAAGCGCTCTGCGAGCCTCTGGATCTCCCAGCACTCGGCAGCAGTATGGTTACCGGTGCCATGCACGGGGCATAGCCCGCCTTGGTCACTGTCTGGGGCCGGTGATTGCCGCTGCCTTTTGTCGGGGCGTGGCCCCCGAGCTCCACTAGTTGTCGCAGCTGCGGCGACGGGAGCCGTGAACGGTGACTTCATCTTGCCACTCCCCCGGTTCTTGGCCTTCTTGCCACCCCCATAGGCAGCAGCGCCGGACCCGGGCTGTCCTCCTGACTCGGAGGTCGGCAGAGCGTGCCAGTTCTGCCCTTCAGCTGCTCTGGCGCACTTGTCCGCCAGGCTGAAGAGCTCCAAGACGTCACAGACCTCTCTGGTCGCGAGCTTCTCAAGCATTTTCTCGTCCCGGACACCCTGTCGGAACGCCACCACCACAGAGGCACTTTGGATATGTGGGATGGTGTTGCGTACCTGAGAGAACCGCTGGATGAAAGAGCGCAGCGACTCCCCAGGTTGTTGCTTGACGGCGTGGAGGTCAAGCTCCGTGCCGGGACGGGTGTAGGAGCTGCCGAAGTTGGCGACGAATTGCCGGCAGAGCTCTCCCCAGGAGGTTATGGACCCCTGAGGTAGATTCATGGGCCAAGACCGAGCTGGGCCGGTCAAGGCGACGGGGAAGTAGTTGGCCATGACAGCCTCGTCCCCTCCTGCGGCAAGTACGGCGGTGGAGTAGATCTGGAGGAACTCCGCTGGGTTGACGCTACCGTCGTACTTTTCGGGCAGGTGCGGCCAGAACTTGCGCGGCCACCTCGCGAAGCGAAGGTGGGGTGCAAGGGCCGCACATCCTGCACCTGCTGCTGCAGGTACTGGCGCTGCGAACGCTTGGTTTGCACTTGGCACCGCGTATCCCGGCATGGGCAAGGCTGCACCATAGACCGGGGCCGCTGCTTGTGGCGCATATGGTTGTGGCATATGCTGCGCAGCATATGCCTGAGGCAGGGCTCGCATGGCGAAGACCTGCCCTTCAGGTTGTGTCGAGGCCGACGACATGCTGTCGCCAGCCTCATGGTTGCGACGCCTTTCTCGGCGTCGCTCGACGTACACCCGGGCGTCCTGGCCCAAGTGGCACCGTTCCAGTTCCCTTCTCAGGTCCGTCGACGGGATCCTGGAGGAGCTGGAATCCGCTGTTAGCCCGTCAACCGTGGGTGTGCGCGTCAGCGACACAGCCGGTTGTCCTGGGCGCCGTCCTAGCCGAAACCGAGGGTTCGCGGCGGCGACGACGAGGCGGTCCACCTCGCGGACCCATTGCTGGGTCGCTGAATGGGGCGCATCACCCGCAGGTGGGTTGCGCAGCAGCGCTCTTGCTGCAGCTAGCGCACCTCCATGGTGTACGCTCAGCGCTGCAGAAGATCTCACACTGGTCGGGGCCTGCATAGCCGGAGTCGGTGTTGCTGGAGTCGGCTGTTGGCTACCAGCTTGTGCCGACACACTCCGTCCTGAGTGTGTCGACATGTACTCCCCAGTGGTCACGGTTCGCCGTGAACACGGAGGGGGAGAGTTTGCCGCTGAAGGAAGCTTGGTCATCTTCGTCGACGGAAACTCGTCGCGCTAGGAGAAAAGCCCCCTACCTGGCGCGCCAAATGTCGAAGTGTTCAGTCGACACTTCCCCCGGGCCTGCACTAGGCAGCCCGCGGAGGTTCTTTTTTCGGTGGGGCTAGTCTCTAGCGGAGAGCTTGCGCAGATGGACGAGTTAGTAAGAGCTTGACACGGCGAGTTTTACGTGGTTCAGGCCGCCGGAGCGTAAAACCCTACGTCCATGGCGAGCTATGGAGCTCACTGTATTTCTTGCTGCTCGGGGCCGGAGGCCTGAGCTTGGGGGTGAGTTACAGCTTGAGAGTGTATGGCTAGCGTATGAGTTGCAAAGTGCGAACCCCTGCTATCGACGCCTACCCGAGCCTTTTATAGTCCAAGGCTCGGGCAGCTTACAAGGGGGGCCGGGACCCGACAGGTGGTCCCGGGAAGATTGTCTATCATCTACCATATCTGCAGTTATGCCGGTAGTTGCCTCTGGTCGAAGGCTTCTGAGTCTTCATCTTGCCGCCCTGCCCATGCCGCATGCTAGTCGTAGTGGTTGATGACGGCGCAGGCGGCATGGGATATCTTGTCGTGGTGTTTATTGGCTGGCAGGTTCTGACACCGCGCGCCAGTCTGTGATGCGACTGGGCGCAACGGCACCTGACAGAAGCGTGCTCCGCATCTCCGCGTCTTGGGAAGACGCGGGACTTGAATACCTTGTACGGGCAAGGTATGGGGCGTCTTTACGCCCGCTTCCTATCGCTCGGGGCAGGCAGCGTCGTTCTGCTGCCACGTGGCGGGCCCGGAGACCTTCTCAGAGGAGAGAAGGGTCAGTCCCGTGGGGCACGTGGAGCCTCCGGACCTCTCCCCGCGGACGGAGAGGCTCGGCTTCTGTTGGCCACGTGACGGGCCCGGAGCTCTCCTCTGAGGAGAGGGAGGTCCGGCCCCGCTGGACACGCGGCGCCTTCGGACCTCTCTCCCGTGGAGGGGGAGGTCCGGCTTCTGTTGGCCACGTGGCGGGCCCGGAGCTCTCCCCTGAGGAGAGGGAGGTCCGGCTCCGCTGGACGCGTGGCGCCTTCGGACATCTCTCCCACCGAGGGGGAGGTCCGGCTTCTGTTGGCCACGTGGCGGGCCCGGAGCTCTCCCCTGAGGAGAGGGAGGTCCGGCCCCGCTGGACGCGTGGCGCCTTCGGACCTCTCTCCCGCGGAGGGGGAGGTCCGACTTCTGTATGCCACGTGACGGGCCTGGAGCTCTCCTCTGAGGAGAGGGAGGTCCGGCCCCGCCGGACGCGTGGCGCCTTCGGAGCTCTCCCTGCGGAGAAGGGCGAGTTCCTTAGGCATTTTACCCTGTGCGCGGGAGTACCCCATATCTCAGGTACCGACACCCGGTATGGGCAAAGCTGCTCCATAGACCGGGGACGCCGTTTGCAGGGCATATGGTTGTGGCATATGCTGCACGCCGTATGCCTGGGGCAGAGTCCGCGCGGCGAAGATCTGCTCTTCAGGCTGGGTCGAGGCCGACGTCATGCTGCCGCCAGCCTCTTGGATGCGACGCCTTTCTCGACGTCGCTCGAGGAACACTCGAGCATCTTGGCCCAAGTGGCATCGCTCCAGCTCTGCCCTCAGGTCCGTCGACGGAAGGCTGGTGGAGCTGGAGTCCGCCGTCTGCCCGTCAACCGTTGGCGTGCGCGTCAGCGACACAGCCGGTTGACCGGAGTGTCGTCCCCGCCGAAGTCGAGGGTTTGCGGCGGCGACGACGAGGCGGTCTACCTCGTGTATCTACTGCTGGGTTGCTGAATGAGGTGCATCCCCAGCAGGTGGATTGCGCAGTAGTGCTCTTGCTGCAGCTAGCGCACCCCTGTGGGGTACGCTTATCGCTGCAGAAGATCTCACGCTGGTTGGAGCCTGCATTGCCGGAGTCGGCGTTGCCGTAGTCGGCTGCTGGCTACCAGCTTGTGCCGACACACTCCGTCCTGAGTGTGTCGACATGTACTCCCCGCTGGTCACGGTTCGCCGTAAACGCGGAGGAGGAGAGTTTGCCGCTGAAAGAAGCTTGGTCATCTTCATCGGCGGAAACTCGTCGCTTAAGGGAAGAGCCCCCTTCCTGGCACACCAAATGTCGAACTGTGTGGTCGACACTTCCCCCGGATCTGCACTGGGCAGCCCGCGGAGGTTCTTTTTCGGAGGGGCTAGTCACTTGCGGAGAGCTTAAGCGTATGTGTCGAAGTGTTCAGTCGACACTTCCCCCGGGCCTGCACTGGGCAGCCCACGGAGGTTCTTTTTTCAGTGGGGCTAGTCTCTAGCGGAGAGCTTGCGCAGATGGACGAGTTAGTAAGAGCTTGACACGGCGAGTTTTACGTGGTTCAGGACACCGGAGCGTAAAACCCTACGTCCACGGTGAGCTATGGAGCTCGCTGTATTGCTTGCTGCTCAGGGCCGGAGGCCTGAGCTTGGGGGTGAGTTACAGCTTGAGAGTGTATGGCTAGCGTATGAGTTGCAAAGTGCGAACCCCTGCTATCGACGCCTACCCGAGCCTTTTATAGTCCAAGACTCGGGCGGCTTACAAGGGGAGCCGGGACCCGCCAGGTGGTCCCGGGAAGATTGTCTATTATCTACCGTATCTGCAGTTATGCCGGTAGTTGTCTCTGGTCGAAGGCTTCTGAGTCTTCATCTTGCCGCCCTGCCCATGCCGCATGCTAGTCGTAGTGGTTGATGACGGTGCCATGGGATGTCTTGTCGCGGTGTTTATTGGCTGACAGGTTCTGACACCGCGCGCCAGTCTGTGATGCGACTGGGCGCAACGGCACCTGACAGAAGCGTGCTCCGCGTCTCCGCGTCTTGGGAAGATGCGGGCCTTGAATACCTTGTACGGGCAAGGTATGGGGCGTATTTACGCCCGCTGCCTATCGCTCGGGGCAGGCAGCGTCGCTCTGCTGCCACGTGGTGGGCCCGGAGCCCTTCTCAGAGAAGAGAATGGTCAGCCCCGTGGGGCACGTGGAGCCTCCGGACCTCTCCCCGCGGAGGGAGAGGCTCAGCTTCTGTTGGCCACGTGGCGGGCCCGGAGCTCTCCTCTGAGGAGAGGGAGGTCCGGCCCCGCTGGATACGCGGCGCCTTCGGACCTCTCTACCACGGAGGGGGAGGTCTGGCTTCTGTATGCCACGTGGCGGGCCCGGAGCTCTCCTCTGAGGAGAGGGAGGTCCGGCCCCGCCGGACGCGTGGCGCCTTCGGAGCTCTCCCTGCGGAGAAGGGTGAGTTCCTTAGGCATTTTACCCTGTGCGCGGGGGTACCCCATATCCCAGGTACCGACAGTGGCCCCCGGGCCCATCTCGGGGGAGATAGCGAGCCCGAGGTGGGACCTCCGTCTCTTCCGATCCGCGCACTTCCTCTAAGTCCCGAATTGACCGCTGCCGGAGCACGAACGGCCACGGGGTCGTGGGAGCGTGCGCTCAATTGATGGTTGCTTTTACTGCGGCGGTTCCCAAGACTGCCACTTCTACACGTTGCGGCGCTTTCTTCGGGAACCGCCGAAGTGCCTTGCCGGCTCATCTTCTCAGGAGACTGACTCCTTGACCCACCACTTCAGTTGGGCGGCTTGGGTCCACCTTTCATCGGCGCCCGGTCTCGGAGCCAACAAGGTCGCCGACGCGATGTTTCCGGAGGTTTTCGAATTACCCCGAACCATCCCTGAAATATTTTAAAAGGGGATCTCACCCGCATCGCGGCTTCCCTTCACATTGCGCTCGTACTTCCCTTGAACTCTTGCACCCCGGCTCTCCTGCCCTTGCGCCCTCTTTCGCCATGGCTTCCAACTTGCTCCCGACGTACCTCGTCCGCTCTTCCGAGCTCGGGCCAGTGCGCAGGCTGCTGGGCTGGCGCTCAGAACAGCAGAAACATCGGCTTCGCCGAGGATCTCTCTCCCTGGTCCTGGAAAAGGGGGAGATAGTCTTCTTCACCGCTTATGCTCTGGCGGTGTTCATTCCGCCGATTTCTTCCTTCTTTGTCACCCTGCTGGAGACATACGGTCTCCAGCTCCACCATCTTTCCCCCAATTCCTTCGCAATGGCTGCTGTTTTTGTCCACTTCTGCGAGATGTTCGTGGGGGTGCACGCCTCCGTGACGCTCTTCCGCCACTTCTTTGTGCTGCGGACGACTGGGCGCGGCTCAAAGACTCAGATGGGGGCATACTACTTCCAGCATCGCTGCAAAGACCCCAAGATCTCCGGATACCTCCTGCCCTTCAGCGCATCAAGGTGGGAAAACTGGAGGGAGAGCTGGGTGGTGGTGCAGACCGACGAGCACGATCGCCTACAACTCCCAACCGCCAGCCCAACCACCAATCGCCGCTTCTGGGAGGAGATCCCTGAGCTGGAGCAGGAGTACACCCCGGTCTTGGAGCGGATCCGGTTCTTGGCCAACGAGGGGCTGACGTCTCTAATGGTGCTGATGGACTTTGTGTCGCGCCGTATTGCTCCCTTGCAGCTGCGTAGCCTCCCAGCGTGGTACTACACCGGCAAGCAGAACTGTACCAGGCTGGAGAGAGGCCCCGGCTCTGACCCTTCCCACGAGGAGCTGAACGAGATGGTGAGCAAGGTGAGCGGTGACTACATTCCCAGTGGCGACCCCGCCCTTCCGCCCTCTGCCACCCCCCTCTTCTTGGAGCCTCAGAGGAGGTCAGAGCTGCTGCGGAAGATGCTGAACCTTGATGATATTGGGATCGCCGTCCGATAGGTCGGGGATGCCTTCCAGGGTATCACCATTCCAGGAACCGAGCACCCCGGGTCAGGGCATGAGGCATCCGCTGCTGTCAAACCCTCCCCCCGAGCCGACGGAACCCAAGCCGCCGACAAAGGGAAAGGAAAAGAGCCGGCCCCCGGGCATCTAGAGAAGAAACGCGCCCGGTCTCCTCCGAGGGTGCCGCCTGTGCCGAGTCAGGGTGCCGGAGCTACTTTGCTCCCATCTCCCGGAGGTGCTGGTCCATCGGGTGGCGACCCGAAGAGGTCCCGAGTGTCCCTCCCCGGCGGGTCTCTCACCAGACAGCAGCCGTCCGAATCAGCCCAAGTACCTCGCCATCCTTCCTCAAGCGGAGGGGCTCCCAGGACGGATGTTGGTGGGGCGACGCCGGCGAGTGCGCCGGGGATCCAGGCGTTCCATTCTGCGACCGTTCCAGCCGCTGGTCCTGGCGGTTCAGCTACAGCCCAGAGGCCAGTGCTGCAAGCTCGCTGGAGCGCTCATGCCGCCCAGTAAGTGTTATTCTTTCTGGCTTATAGGAGCAGAGCTCTTGCCTCTTCTCTTATTCTGAGGGCTTCTTCTTCTTTGCAGGGACCAACCGGCTACCAGGGGCGGGCCTCTTATCCGGCCGCCTTCAATCAGCGGAAACTCCGCGCCTCAGCACTTGGGGACCGTGGTGGCTCCCAAATTGACGGGGGCACTGTCGGTACCTGAGATATGGGGTACCCCCGCGCACAGGGTGAAATGCCTAAGGTGCTCGCCCTTCTCCGCAGGGAGAGCTCCGAAGGCGCCACGCGTCTGGCGGGGCAGGACCTCCCTCTCCTCAGAGGAGAGCTCCGGGCCCGCCACGTGGCATACAGAAGCCGGACCTCCCCCTCCGCGGGGGAGAGGTCCGAAGGCGCCACGCATCCAGCGGGGCCGGACCTCCCTCTCCTCAGAGAAGAGCTCCGGACCCGCCACGTGGCTGGAAGAACGGTGTTGCCTGCCCCCGAGCGGTAGGCAGCAGGCGTAAAGGCGCCCCTCACCTTGCCCGTACAAGGTATTCAAGGCAAACGCGGAGCACGCGCCTGTCAGGTGCCGTTGCGTCCAGTCGCATCACAGACTGGCGCGCGGTGTCAGGATCTGCCAGGTAATAAACGCCGCGACAAGACATCCCATGCCGCCTGCGCCGTCATCAACCACTATGACTAGTGCGCGGCGTGGGCAGGGCGGCAAAATGAAGACTCAGAAGCCTTCGACCAGAGGCAACCACCGGCGTAACTACAGATACGGTAGATAATAGACAATCTTCCCGGGACCACCTGTTGGGTCCCGGCTTCCCTTGTAAGCCGCCCGAGCCTTGGACTATAAAAGGCTCGGGTAGGCGTCGATAGCAAGGGTTCGCATTCTGCAACTCATACGCTAGCCATACACTCTCAAGCTGTAACTCACCCCCAAGCTCAGGCCCCCGGCCCTGAGCAGCAAGCAATACAGCGAGCTCCATAGCTCGCCGTGGACGTAGGGTTTTTATGCTCCGGCGGCCTGAACCACGTAAAACTCCCCGTGTCAAGCTCTCACTAACTCGTCCATCCGCGCAAGCTCTCCGCTAGGAACTAGCCCCTCCGAAAAAAGAACCTCCGCGGGCTGCCCGGGGGAAGTGTCGATCGCACACTTCGACATTTGGCGCGCCAGGTAGGGGACTTTTCCCCTAGCGCGACGAGTTTCTGCCGACGAAGATGACCAAGCTCCCTTCGGCGGCAAGCTCACCTCCCCCGCCTCTGAGGCGAGCCACGGCTAGGGGGGAGTACAAGCCAACACACTCAGGACGGAGTGTGTCAGTACAAGCTGGGAGCCAGCAACCGGCTCTGGCAGCGCCGACCCCGGCAATGCAGGCTCCAACCAGCGTCATATCTCCAGTAGCGCCGGGCGTACCCGGAAGGGGCGCGCTAGCTGCAGCAAGAGCGCTACTGCACAATCCGCCCGGTGGAGACGCGCCTCAGGCAGCGACCCAGCGGTGGATTCTCGAGGTAGACCGTCTTGTCGTCGCTGCCGCAAGCCCGCGACTCCGGCGGAGACGACACTCTAACCAGCCGGCCGTGCCGCTGATACGCACGCCGATGGTTGATGAACAGACGGCAGATTCCAGCTCTGCCAGCCCTCAATCGATGGATCTGAGGACAGAGCTGGAGCGGTGTCGCTCGGGTCAAGATGCCCGGGTATACCTCGAGCAACGCCGAGAAAGGCGTCGCTACCAAGAAGCTAACGACAGCATGACGTCGGCCTCGACCCAGCCTGAAGAGCAGACCTTCGCCATGCGATCTCTGCCCCAGGTCTGCGCCGTGCAGAATATGCCACAGTCATATGTACTGCAGATGGCGCCCCCGGCCTATGGTGCAGCTTTGGCCGTACCGGGGTACACTGTGCCTGGTGCGAACACAGCGTTCGCGGCACCAGAACCTGCGGTGACAGAAGCAGGGTGTGCAGCCCTCGCGCCCCATCTTCGCTTTGCGAAGTGGCCGCGCAAGTTTCGGCCACACCTGCCCGAGAAGTACGACGGCAGCGTCAACCCGGCGGAGTTCCTCCAGATCTACTCCACCGCCATACTTGCCACAGGAGGGAATGAAGCCGTCATGGCCAATTACTTCCCTGTCGCCTTGCCGGTCCAGCCCGGTCTTGGCTGATGAACCTCCCCCAAGGTTCCGTCACCTCCTGGGGAAAGCTTTGCCGACAGTTCGTAGCCAACTTCGGCAGCTCCTACACCCGGCCTGGCACGGAGCTCGACCTCCACGCCGTCCAGCAGCAACCTGGGGAGTCGCTGCGCTCTTTCATCCAGCGGTTCTCCCAGGTGCGGAACACCATCCCACACATTCAAAATGCTTCTGTGGTGGTGGCGTTCCGGCAAGGCATCCGGGACAGGAAGATGCTCGAGAAGCTCGTGACCAGGGAGGTCTGCGACGTCTCAGAGCTCTTCAGCTTGGCAGACAAATGCGCCAGAGCTGCCGAAGGACGGAACTGGCACTCGCTGCCATCCTCCGAGTCAGGGGGACTGCCCGGATCCAGTCCTACTCCCTGTCGAGGCAGCAGGAAGGCCAAGGACCGAGGCAGAAGCAAGATAGAGTCACCGACCGCAGCCCCAGTCATCACTGCAGCGACGCTCGGTGGGGCTCAGGGGCCGCGCCCCGACAAGAAGCAGCGAAGATCACCAATCCCAGAAGGTGATAAAGACAATATGTGCCCCGTGCACGGCAGCTGTCGCCACACTGCTGCCGAGTGCCGGGAGATCCGAAGGCTCGCAGAGCACTTCCGCAAGGAGAAGCGGCAGCGGGCTGATGACCTGCCCTTCCGTCCAAAGGAACATGAGCAGAGGGTGGATGTTCCAGACAACATCGACCACCCAGGGGAGATCCAGGAGCCTCCGCGTGTCGTGAAGGCGGCACGCAATCACGAGGATTCTAGCTCCAGCGGCAATGAGCGTCGGAAGAAGCTCTACGTCATATACGGCGGGTCCACCGACCCCTCGTCCCGAAGCGCAGTCAAGACTCTGCGCCGAGCGGTAGCGTCGGTGGCGCCACTCCCAAGTGCTGCACCGCACCTAAAGTGGATGGGGACCCCCATCAGCTTTGATGCCACCGACTGCCCCAGGAACATGGCTGGGGCCGGCCAACTGCCGCTCCTGGTGGCCCCTACCATCGCCAACGTGAGAATTACCGTGTTTTGGTGGATGGAGGGGCTGGGCTGAACCTCATCAGCCGTGCAGCTTTCCAGAAGCTGCAAATCCCGATGGCCAAGCTCACCCCGTCGAGTCCGTTCTCAGGGGTAGGGCCGGGACAGGTTATCCCCTACGGCAGCATTAGTCTCCCGGTGACCTTCGGGGCTCCGGACAGCTATCGAACAGAGTACATTCTGTTCGACGTAGCGGAGATAGACCTCCCCTTCAACGCCATAATCGGCAGGCCAGCCCTGTACCGGTTCATGGCTGTAGCCCATTACGGCTACCTTGTCCTGAAGATGCCAACACCGACAGGTGTTCTCAGGATTCGTGGGGACCGCACTGCTGCAGTGTCGGCCCTGGAGAAGCTCCAAGCACTCGCGACAGCTGGGGCCTCAGCCCCCGGCAATACGGAATCGGACCAGCTCCGCCCGTGCGCACGTCACCGTGCTTCCACCACAGCACCCCGGGTGCAACCTCTCGACGAGGGCGGCGTCCCCTTAAAGGTTGTCCAAGTCGGCGCCGAAGCTACCCAGACCACCCGGGTAGCCGGGGGCCTGGATAGTAAATAGGAAGGCGTGCTCATCACCTTCCTCCGGCACAACGTCGACGTGTTTGCATGGCAGCCGTCACAGATGCCGGGGATCCCCAGGAAGGTGATCGAGCACCACTTGAAAGTCTTCCCCGACGCCCGGCCGGTTCAACAGAATCCCCGCAAGCAGTCCATCGAGCGGCAGAACTTCATCCGTGAAGAAGTCAAGAAGCTGCTGGACGCTGGCTTCATACGGGAGGTCCATCACCCTCGATGGTTGGCGAACCCCGTCGTTGTCCCGAAGGCTGGCGGGAAGCTCCGGATGTGCATCGACTACACCAGTCTCAATAAGGCATGTCCTAAAGATCCATTCCCTCTCCCTAGAATAGATCAAATAGTAGACTCAACGTCAGGCTGTGATATGCTGTGCTTCCTAGACGCCTACTCGGGTTTCCATCAGATCCCCATGTCTAGGGAGGACGAGGAGCACACCTCCTTCATCACAGTAGACGGCCTTTATTGCTATGTGTCTATGCCTTACGGCCTAAAGAATGCACTCCCCACCTTTGTGCGGGCAATGCACAAAACCTTTGGGGAGTTAATAAGAGACCTGGTTGAGGTGTATGTCGATGACATAGTTGTCAAGGTCAAGCAGGGTCCGTCCCTGCTAGATAACCTAGCCTTAGTCTTCGACAAGTTGCGCTCTACGCGCACCAAGCTGAACCCAGATAAATGTGTGTTCGGCGTGTCCTCTGGGAAGCTCTTAGGGTTCCTGGTCTCGCACCGGGGGATTGAGGCCAACCCAGAGAAGATCAAGGCCATCGACTTGATGCGGCCCCCTGCCCGCGTCAAGGATGTCCAGAAACTCACAGGATGTCTAGCCGCGCTGAGTCGGTTTATACCGAGGCTAGCAGAGCGGGCACTCCCTTTCTTTAAGCTCCTGCGCAAGTCAGGCCCTTTTGCCTGAACTGACGAAGCAGAAGAGGCTTTCAAGGAGTTGAAGCGACTCCTGACGACCCTACGAATCATGGTAGCCCCTGAGCCCGGAGAGCACCTGTTGCTCTACATCGCGGTGACAACTGAAGTAGTGAGTATGGTCCTCGTCGCAGAGCGGCCGGACCCCTAATCTTCACAACCTGCTCCGGTAGCAGAAGACAGACGCCAGGAGGCCCCGCAGGACCAAGACGGTCTCCCGGGCCTCCAAGGCAACCTCCCGGAGGCCCAGGTCGGCCTCCCGGAGGTCCTGGGCAGTCTCCCGGACCTCCAAGATAAACCCCCGGGGGCCCCGCGGGACCCCCCGGGGGCCAAATGGGACCTCCCAGAGGTCCCCCAAGACCCCCCGGAGCTCCCGGACAATCAAGATAGCTTAAGGGCCTCCGGGTCCCAGCTCCCGGAGGCCCCCGTGGGTCCGCCCACCTCCAGTGGGCCAATGGACGAGGACCTCCTAGGCCTGACAAAGAGGGTTCGAACCGTACAGAGGCCTGTCTACTACATCAGCGAAGTACTTCATGATGCCAAGACAAGGTACCTGGAAGTCCACAAGCTGCTGTGTGCGGTGCTCGTTGCCTCCAGAAAGCTCCACCATTACTTCCAGGCCCACCGGGTCTCGGTAGTCACCTCGTATCCACTGAAGACAATTCTTCACAGCCCCCATGCGACTGGCAACGTTGCTAAATGGGCGGCGGAGCTGGCGGAGTTTGAGCTGGACTTCCTCCCACGCCATGCAGTCAAGAGCCAAGCACTGGCTGACTTTGTGGCGGAGTGGACACCAACGGAGGCTGACCCAGGGGGCCATGGGGGCGGAGAACCGGAGCACCAAGCTCCGGTCTTCACCGAACCCCACTGGACACTCTTCTTCGACGGCTCCTCGCGAAAGCAGGGAGCCGGTGCCGGCGTACTGCTCCTCATGCCATCGGGGGAACAGTTTGGGTATATGGTGCGTCTCAATTTCAAGGCAACCAACAACATGGCGGAGTATGAAGCACTCATCTTTGGCCTGCAGACAGCCCTGTCTTTAGGCGCTCGCCAGTTGTTGGCACAGGGCGACTCCCAGCTGGTCATCAAGCAAGTCAAGGGCGAATGCTCCTGCAATGACCCCCAGCTAGCTGCATATCTGCTTCACGTGCAGATGTTGGAGAAAGAATTCCTCGCCTTGGACCTGCACCACGTACCGCGCGCCGGTAATACCGCAGCCGATGACCTTTCAACGAAGGCTTCCACCGGAGCCCCTGCGCCCGAAGGAGTCTTCGAGAGGACGTTGCTGCGGCCCACAGCCCGGCCCGCCGAGCCGGGCGAAGGGGGCTTGACCAGCACCTCGAAGCTGGCGGTCCCGGTGGCCCTACAACCGTGGGCGCCGCCAAGGATCGTAAGCGTCACTGGGGACTCCGTGCAACCCAGCGCTCAAGATCCAGAAGCTCAAGTCAGACCCGATGCATGGATCACGGAGATCCGGGACTACTTGAAGGACAATATCCTCCCTGATGAACATGCAACCGCTGAACGGATTGTGCGTATGGCTAAGAGGTACGCGCTGGTAGAGGGGGATCTCTACCGGCGTGGCGCCAACCACATCCTATTGCGGTGTATAACCCAGGGGGAAGGCTGCAACTTGCTCGCTGAGATCCATGGAGGCGAATGTGGAAGTCATTCTTCCTCACGCACGCTTGTCGGTAAAGCCTTCCGGCATGGCTTCTACTGGCCAATAGCACTCCAGGATGCCGTCAAGCTGGTCGAGAGCTGCAAGGCGTGCCAGTTCCACGCCAAGCAGATCCATACACCGGCTCAGGCGGTAAAGATGATCCCGCCCTCGTGGCCGTTTGCCGTGTGGGGGCTGGACATCCTGGGACCATTCCCCAGAACCGTCGGGGGGTTCCGGTACCTCTATGTCGCTATCGACAAGTTCACCAAGTGGCCGGAAGCTACACCAGTTGTCACCATCAATAAACAATCAGCAGTAAAATTCATCAGATCCATTGTCTGCCGGTTCGGGGTCCCAAACAGGATCATCACTGACAATGGGACCCAGTTCACCAGCGCAGCGTTCCAAGACTACTGCGAGGACCTTGGCATTCAGGTATGCTATGCCTCTGTCTCTCACCCGAAGAGCAATGGGCAAGTCGAGAGGGCCAATGCGGAGATTCTCCGGGGCCTCAAGACTCGTACCTTCGCCAGCCTGAAGAAACATGGTGCCAATTGGGTAGATGAACTTCCGAGCACGCTATGGGAGAACCGGACATTCCAGAGCCGGGCCACCGGGGAGACACCCTTCTTCATGGTGTACGGGGCCGAAGCTGTACTTCCTCCAGAAGTCACCATGAAGTCTCACCGTGTCCGGGCTTACGACGAAGCCACGCAGGACAACCTCCGGCGTGGAGAAATCGACCTCGTCGACGAGGTCCGATTACATGCGGCACTCCGTAACGCGCGGTACAGACAGGCGCTTCGGCGCTACCACCAGAGGTCTGTGCGTGCCCGGGAGCTGCAGGAAGGTGACCTGGTGTTGCGGCGCATACTTTCTCGTGAAGGGGCCCACAAACTCTCCCCTAGTTGGGAAGGCCCCTTCCGAGTCACGAAAGTATGCCGCCCCGGGTGTCTGCGCCTTTCCACCGAGGATGGGGACCTGCTCCCGAATCCTTGGAACATAGAACACCTCCGTAAGTTCTACCCCTAAGAGCAAAAATAGGTCAGTACTTTCTTTTCGTAATGAACCCCATAGAGTCCAGGAGCAGCGCTCGGAGCAGCTAAACCCCAGGGGACGGTCCAGGACTACGTTCAGCTTTGCCTGGTTCCGACTCCAAGCGCGTAGAGTCTTGCTTCCCCTCTTAATGGGGTGGGTCGTGGCCTCCATGTTTAGCCTGCCTTCCTCCTATGGAAGGTTGTACGAAAAGAAGTCTGCCCTACTTTGCTCTTTCCTTGTACTCATTTGAATTGTGAATTGAGTTATTTTTTATCACCCTTGCAGTACATGGTTGCCATGTGCTCAGCTCCCCCTCTCTACAAATCCCCAAGCATCAAGCATATGGTTGGGGGCTGTAAGTCAAATAAGACTGTGAGACAAGGGAGGGGGAGCCCCCAAGGAGAATTACGTTTCCTCTACCTGTGTGCAGGACTTCCAGGTTGCGGCAATGGGGACTGCGTGAAGTAGGGGGAAAGGAGCTACCAACTACTTCGACCCGGGGCTAGAGGGGGCGGGACCCGGGGGCCCCACGTGTCCAGCAGGCCCGGAACTCTCTCCTTCCTTGAGAGGGGCTCCGGGCTCGCCACGTGGCAGGCGGAAGCCGGACCTACCCCCGCGGTGGAAGAGCTCCGAAAGCCCTGCGTGTTCAACATGGCCGGGGCTCCCGTCGCTGCAGTAAAAGCAATCATCAAGTGAGCGCACGCTCTCACGACCCCGCGGCCGTTCGTGCTCCGGCAGCGGCCAAGTCGGGACTTAGAGAAAGTGCACGGATCGGAAGAGACGGAGGTCCCACCTTGGGCTCGCTATCTCCCCCAAAATGGGCCCCGGGGCCACTGTCGGTACCTGAGATATGGGGTACCCCCGCGCACAGGGTGAAATGCCTAAGGTGCTCGCCCTTCTCCGCAGGGAGAGCTCCGAAGGCGCCACGCGTCTGGCGGGGCCGGACCTCCCTCTCCTCAGAGGAGAGCTCCGGGCCCGCCATGTGGCATACGGAAGCCGGACCTCCCCCTCCGCGGGAGAGAGGTCCGAAGACGCCACGCATCCAGCGGGGCCGGACCTCCCTCTCCTCAGAGGTGAGCTCCGGGCCCGCCACGTGGCATGCAGAAGCCGGACCTCCCCCTCCACGGGAGAGAGGTCCGAAGGCGCCACGCGTCCAGCGGGCCCGGACCTCCCTCTCCTCAGAGAAGAGCTCCGGACCTGCCACGTGGCTGGAAGAACGGTGCTGCCTGCCCCCGAGCGGTAGGCAGCGGGCGTAAAGGCGCCCCTCACCTTGCCCGTACAAGGTATTCAAGGCCCGCGTCTTCCCAAGACACGGAAACGCGGAGCACGCGCCTGTCAGGTGCCGTTGCGTCCAGTCGCATCACAGACTGGCGCGCGGTGTCAGGACCTGCCAGATAATAAACGCCGCGACAAGACATCCCATGCCGCCTGCGCCGTCATCAACCACTATGACTAGTGCGCGGCGTGGGCAGGGCGGCAAAATGAAGACTCAGAAGCCTTCGACCAGAGGCAACCACCGGCGTAACTACAGATACGGTAGATAATAGACAATCTTCCCGGGACCACCTGTCGGGTCCCGGCTTCCCTTGTAAGCCGCCCGAGCCATGGACTATAAAAGGCTCGGGTAGGCGTCGATAGCAAGGGTTCGCATTCTGCAACTCATACGCTAGCCATACACTCTCAAGCTGTAACTCACCCCCAAGCTCAGGCCCCCGGCCCTGAGCAGCAAGCAATACAGCGAGCTCCATAGCTCGCCGTGGACGTAGGGTTTTACGCTCTGGCGGCCTGAACCACGTAAAACTCCCCGTGTCAAGCTCTCACTAACTCGTCCATCCGCGCAAGCTCTCCGCTAGGAACTAGCCCCTCTGAAAAAAGAACCTCCGCGGGCTGCCCAGTGCAGGCCCGGGGGAAGTGTCGATCGCACACTTCGACAGCGTGGAACAGGCACGCCTAGTAGCTCTCGACCAGCTCGACGGTATCCTGGAGTGTTGCCGGCTAGTAGAAGCCATGCCGAAAGGCTTTACCGACAAGCGTGCGTGAGGAAGAGTGACTCCCACATTCGCCTCCATGGATCTCAGCGAACAAGTCGCAGCCTTCCCCCTGGGTTATGCACCGCAATAGGATGTGGTTGGCGCCACGTCGGTAGAGATCCCCCTCTACCGCCATGTGTCTCTTAGCCATACGCACAATCCGTTCAGCAGATACACATTCATCAGGGAGGATATTGTCTTTCAAGTAGTCCCGGACCTCCGTGATCCATGCATCGGGTCTGACTTGAGCATCTGGATCTTGAGCGCTGGGTTGCACGGAGTCCCCAGTGACGCTTATGATCCTTGGCGGCGTCCATGGCCGCCGGGACCACCAGCTTCGAGGTGCTGGTCTAGCCCCCTTCGCCCGGCTCGGCGGGCCGGGCTGTTGGCCACGGCAACGTCCTCTCGAGGCCCCCTTCAGGCACAGTGGCTCCGGTGGGGGTCTTCGTTGAAAGGTCGTCAGCTGCGGCCTTGCTAGCGCGCGGTACGTGGTGCAGGTCCAAGGCGAGTAGGTCTGTCTCCACCGTCTTGGTTGATAACCAGACTGGGAGTTGCCCTGAGCCAACGACTAGCAAGGAGGATGAGCACTTCATACTTTGCTATGTTGTTGGCTGCCTCGGAATTGAAACGCGCCACATACCCAGACTGTTCCCCCGATGGCGTGAGGAACAGTATGCTAGCATCGGCCCCCTGCTTTCGCAAGGAGCCGTCGACGAACATCATTCGGTAAGGCCTGGTGAAGGTCAGGGCTCAGGGTCCTGTTTCATCGTCTTCGTGGCCCTCTGAGCGTGCGTCTACTTCAGCCACAAGTCAACTAGTGCTCGGCTAATGTCTGCATGATGGGAAAGGGAGCCTAGGTCAAACTTCAGTAGCTCCGCCGCCCATTCGGCGGCATTGTCCGCCGCGTGGGGGCTGTGGAGGATAGCTTTTATCCTGGGGAGACCGTCGAGTGCTCGATACTCGGAGGTCCCCAGGCTGCTTTGGACCTTCCGGGAAGCTCCGCTGATGTCCCGGGAGCTCCGGGGAGGGGTCCCATTGCACCTCCGGGAGGTCCTGCTGGTCCTCCGGGAGGTTGTGTCGGGGATCCGAGGTCCGGTTTGGGCCTCCGGGGTTTTTTTTTGGTGCTTGCTTCTTGGTAGCGAAACAGGTTACGGTGGTATGGGGTTAAATCCATTGGCGCGAAGACCAGAAATTCGCGGGACCCCTAGCTATGCCGAGTCGGTTTATGCCGGGATTAGCAGGTAAAGGGTGCCCTTCAACTACTCCAGGCCAAGGGGTCTGATGGGAGCCCTAGCAAGCATTTGGGAAGCGCAGCATATCACAGCCTGGCATCGAGTCTACTATTTGGTCTATCATAGGGAGAGAAAATAGGTCTTTAGGGCATGCCTTATTGAGACTGGTGTAGTGGATGCGCTTCCGGAGCTTCTCGCTGGCCTTCGGGATAACAACACGGTTTGCCAAGCGCCGGGAGCGGCGGACTCTCCGTCTTGTCGGATGGCTGGACGTCGGGAAAGACCTTTAAGTAGTGCTCAATCACCTCCCTAGGGATCTCTGGCCTCGGCGACGGCTGTCATGCAGCACATCGACCTTGTGCCGGAGGGGGGCAATGAGCGCGCCTTCCTATTTGCTATCCAGGCTCCCGGCTACCCGGGTGGTCTGGGTGGCATCGGCGCTGATTCGGACGAGCCTTGTGGGGACGTCGTCCTCATCGAGGGATTGCACGCGGGGTGCTGTGGTAGAGGCACGGTGGCGTGCACTTGGGTTGAGCTGGTTTGGTTCTGCGCTGCCGAGGGTTGGCGCTCTAGTCGCTGTAAGCGCCTGAAGCTTTTCCAAGGCTAACACTGCGGCAGCACGGTCTCCACAAACCTTGAGGACGCCTGTTGGTGTAGGCATCTTCAAGACAAGGTAGCCGTAGTGGGCTACTGCCATGAATCGGTACATGGCTGGCCTGCCGATTATGGCATTGAAGGGGAGGTCAATCTCGGCCACGTCAAACAGAACGTACTCTGTCCGGTAGTTGTCCGGTGCCCCAAAGGTCACCGGGAGGCTGATGTGGCCGTAGGGAATGACCTGTCCCGGTCCCACCCCTGAGAACGGGATCGATGGGGCGAGCTTGGCCATCGGGAGCTGCAGCTTCTGGAAGGCTGCGCGACTGATGAGGTTCAGCCCAGCCCCGCCATCCACCAAAACGTGGTACATCTTCATGTTGGTGATGGTGGGGGCCACCACGAGCGGCAGTTGGCCGGCCCCAGCCATGTTCCTGGGGCAGTCGGTGTCATCGAAGCTGATGGGGGTTCCCATCCACCTGAGGTGCGGTGCTACACCTGGGAGGGGAGCCACCGACGCTACCGCTCGACGCAAGGCCTTAGCCGTGCTCCGGGACGGGGGGTCAGCGGACCCGCCGAAGATGACATAGAGCATCTTCCGGTGCTCGTCATCACTGGAACTGGAGCTCCCATGACTGCGCACTGCCTTTACGGCGTGCTGAAGCTCCTGGGACTCCACCTGGCGGTCGACGTCGTCTCAGGCCTCGACCTTCTGCTTGCTGCCCCTTTGATCATTGGGTGGGGCATCAGTTAGAGGCTGCTTCCTTTTCTGGAAGCGCTCCGCGAGCTTCTGGATTTCTCGGCATTCAGTAGCGGTATGATAGCTGGTTCCATGCACAGGGCATAATTCATCCTGGCCCCCATCTGGGGCCGGTGGTTGTCACGGCCTCTTGTCAGGGCGCGGCCCCCGAGCTCCACTGGGCGCCGCTGTTGCGACAACAGGGACCGCGGCTGATGTTTTTACGCTACTTCCGTACAAGCGCCGCCGGATCCCGGCTGACCCCCTGGCTTGGGGGCCGGCAGAGAGTGCCAGTTCCGCCCTTCGGCTGCTCTGGCACACTTGTCCGCCAGGTTGAAGAGTTCTGAGGCATCGCGGACCTCCCTGGTCGCGAGCTTCTCGAGCATCTTCCTGTCCCGAACGCCTTGCCGGAACGCCACCACCACCGAAGCGTTCTGAATATGCGGGATGGTGTTGCGTACCTGGGAGAACCGCTGGATGAATAAGCGCAGCGACTCCACAGGCTGTTGCTTGACGGCGTGGAGGTCAAGCTCCGTGCCGGGACGGGTGTAAGAGCTGCTGAAGTTGGCGACGAACTGCCGGCAGAGCTCTCCCCAGTAGGTTATGGACCCCTGAGGTAGATTCATGAGCCAAGACCGAGCTGGCCCGGTCAAGGCGACGGGGAAGTAGTTGGCCATGACAGCCTCGTCCCCCCCTGCGGCAAGTACGGCGGTGGAGTAGATCTGGAGGAACTCCGCTTGGTTGACGCTGCCATCGTACTTCTCGGGCAGGTGTGGGCAAAACTTGCGTGGCCACCTTGCGAAGCGAAGGTGGGGCGCAGGGGCCGCACATCCTGCACCCGCTGCTGCAGGTACTGGCGCTGCGAACGCTTGGTTCGCACATGGCACCGCGTATCCCGGCATGGGCAAGGCTGCACCATAGACCGGGGCCGCTGCTTGCGGCGCATATAGTTGTGGCATATGCTGCGCAGCATATGCCTGAGGCAAGGCTCGCGTGGCGAAGGCCTGCCCTTCTGGTTGTGTCGAGGCCGACGACATGCTGTCGCCAGCCTCATGGTTGCGACGCCTTTCTCGGCGTCGCTCGAGGTACACCCGGGCGTCCTGGCCCAAGTGGCACCGTTCCAGTTCCCTTTGCAGGTCCGTCGACAGGAGCCTGGAGGAGCTGGAATCTGCCGTTAGCCCGTCAACCGTGGGTGTGCGCATCAGCGACACAGCCGGTTGTCCTGGGCGCCGTCCTCGCCGAAACCGAGGGTTCGCGGCGGCGACGACGAGGCAGTCTACCTCGCGGACCCATTGCTGGGTCGCTGAATGGGGCGCATCCCCCGCAGGTGGGTTGCGCAGCAGCACTCTTGCTGCAGCTAGCGCACCTCCATGGTGTACGCTCAGCGCTGCAGAAGATCTCACACTGGTCAGGGCCTGCATAGCCGGAGTCGGCGTTGCCGGAGTCGGCTGCTGGCTACCAGCTTGTGCCGACACACTCCGTCCTGAGTGTGTCGACATATACTCCCCAGTGGTCACGGTTCGCCGTGAACGCGGAGGGGGAGAGTTTGCCGCTGAAGGAAGCTTGGTCATCTTCGTTGGCGAAAACTCGTCGTGCTAGGAGAAAAGCCCCCTACCTGGCGCGCCAAATGTCGAAGTGTTCAGTCGACACTTCCCCCGGGCCTGCACTGGGCAGCCCGCGGAGGTTCTTTTTTCAGTGGGGCTAGTCTCTAGCGGAGAGCTTGCGCAGATGGACGAGTTAGTAAGAGCTTGACATGGCGAGTTTTACGTGGTTCAGGCCGCCGGAGCGTAAAACCCTACGTCCACGGCGAGCTATGGAGCTCGCTGTATTGCTTGCTGCTCAGGGCCGGAGGCCTGAGCTTGGGGGTGAGTTACAGCTTGAGAGTGTATGGCTAGCGTATGAGTTGCAAAGTGCGAACCCCTGCTATCGACGCCTACCCGAGCCTTTTATAGTCCAAGACTCGGGCGGCTTACAAGGGGAGCCGGGACCCGACAGGTGGTCCCAGGAAGATTGTCTATTATCTACCGTATCTGCAGTTATGCCGGTAGTTGTCTCTGGTCGAAGGCTTCTGAGTCTTCATCTTGCCGCCCTGCCCATGCCGCATGCTAGTCGTAGTGGTTGATGACGGCGCAGGCGGCATGGGATGTCTTGTCGCGGTGTTTATTGGCTGACAGGTTCTGACACCGCGCGCCAGTCTGTGATGCGACTGGGCGCAACGGCACCTGACAGAAGCGTGCTCCGCGTCTTTGGAAGACGCGGGCCTTGAATACCTTGTACGGGCAAGGTATGGGGCGTATTTACTCCCGCTGCCTATCGCTCGGGGCAGGCAGCGTCGCTCTGCTGCCACGTGGCGGGCCCGGAGCCCTTCTCAGAGAAGAGAAGGGTCAGCCCCGCGGGGCACGTGGAGCCTCCGGACCTCTCCCCGCGGAGGGAGAGGCTCGGCTTCTGTTGGACACGTGGCGGGCCCGGAGCTCTCCTCTGAGGAGAGGGAGGTCCGGCCCCGCTGGATACGCGGCGCCTTCGGACCTCTCTCCCCCGGAGGGGGAGGTCCGGCTTCTGTATGCCACGTGGCGGGCCCGGAGCTCTCCTCTGAGGAGAGGGAGGTCCGGCCCCGCCGGACGCGTGGCGCCTTCGGAGCTCTCCCTGCGGAGAAGGGCGAGTTCCTTAGGCATTTTACCCTGTGCGCGGGGGTACCCCATATCGCGGGGGCATTTTTCTCCTCCGAGGCGGGCTCCGGACCCACCACGTGTCCAGCAGAACAACGCTGCCTGCCCCCGAGCGGTTGTCGGTACCCGCGATATGGGGTACCCCCGCGCACAGGGGAAAATCCCTAAGGAACTCGCCCTTCTTCGCAGGGAGAGCTCCGAAGGCGCCACGCGTCCGGCGGGGCCGGACCTCCCTCTCCTCATAGGAGAGCTCCGGGCTCGCCACGTGGCCTGCAGAAGCCGGACCTCCCCCTCCGCGGGGGAGAGCTCCGAAGGCGCCACGTGTCCACCGGGGCCGGACCTCCCTCTCCTCAGAGGAGAGCTCCGGGCCCGCCACGTGGCCGACAGAAGCCGGACCTCCCCCTCCGCGGGGAGAGGTCTGAAGGCTCCACGTGTCCTGCGGGGCCGGACCCCCTCTCCTCTGAGGAGGGCTCCGGGCCCGCCACGTGGCCAGCAGAACAGCGCTGCCCGCCCCCGAGCGGTAGGCAGCGGGCGTAAAGACGCCCCATACCTTGCCCGTACAAGGTATTCAAGGCCCCCGCCTTCCCAAGACGCGGAGACGCGGAGCACGCCTCTGTCAGGTGCCGTTGCGCCCAGTCACATCGCAGACTGGCGCGCGGTTTCAGAACCTGCCAGCCAATAAACACAGCGACAAGACATCCCATGCCGCCTCCGCCGTCATCAACCACTACGACTAGCGTGCGGCATGGGCAGGGCGGCAAGACGAAGACTCAGAAGCCTTCGCCAGAGACAACTACCGACATAACTGCGGATACGATAGTCTGCAGGCAATCTCCCCGGGACCACCTGTCGGGTCCCGGGCCCCCCTTGTAAGCCACCCGAGTCTTGGACTATAAAAAGCTCGGGTAGGCAACGTTAGCAAGGGTTCGCACTCCCGCAACTCATACGCTAGACATCAGTCATCCCCAAGCTCAGGACTCCGGTTCTGAGCAGCAAGCAATACAGCGAGCTCCTCAGCTCACCGTGGACGTAGGGTTTTACGCTCCGGCGGCTCGAACCACGTAAAACCCGCCGTGTCAAGCTTTTCCTTAACTCGTCCATACGCTCAAGCTCTTCGCAAGTAACTAGCCCCTCCAAAAAAGAACCTCCGCGGGCTGCCCAGTGCAGGTCCGGGGGAAGTGTCGACCGAACACTTCGACATTTGGCGCGCCAGGTAGGGGGCTTTTCCCTTGCGCGACGAGTTTCCGCCTACGAAGATGACCAAGCTTCCTTCAGCGGCAAACTCTCCTCCTCCGCGTTCACGGCAAACCGTGACCAGCGGGGAGTACATGTCGACGCACTCTGGACGGAGTGTGTCGGCGTGAGCTGGGAGCCAGCAGCCGACTCCGGCAACACCGACCCCGGCAACGCCGACCCCGGCAATGCAGGCCCAACCAGCGTCAGATCTTCTGCAGCGCTGAGCGTGCACCACGGGGGTGCGCTAGCTGCAGCAAGAGCGCTACTGCGCAACCCACCTGCTGGGGACGCGCCCCATTCAGCGACCCAGCAGTGGGTTCGCGAGGTGGACCGTCTCGTCGTCGCCGCCGCAAACCCTCGGTTTCGGCGAGGGCGACGCCCCGGCCAACCGGCTGTGTCGCTGACGCGCACGCCAACGGTTGACGGGCAGACGGCGGATTCCAGCTCCTCCAGGCTCCCTCGACGGACCTGAGGACGGAGCTGGAACAGTGCCACCTGGGCCAGGATGCCCGGGTGTACCTCGAGCGACGCCGAGAAAGGCGTCGCAACCAAGAGGCTGGCGACAGCATGACGTCGGCCTCGACCCAGCCTGGAGGGCAGATCTTCGCCACGCGAGCCCTGCCCCAGGCATACGCCGCGCAGCATATGCCACAACCATATGCCCTATAAACGGCATCCCCGGCCTATGGCGCAGCCTTGCCCATACCGGGGTACACTGTGCCAGGTGCGAGCCAAGCGTTCGCGGCACCAATACCTGCGGCAACAGGAGCAGGATGTGCGGCCCTTGCACCCCACCTTCGCTTCGCAAGGTGGCTGCGCAAGTTTCGGCCACACCTGCCTGAAAAGTACGATGGCAGCGTCAACCCGGCAGAGTTCCTCCAGATCTACTACACCGCCGTACTTGCCGCAGGAGGGGATGAGGCTGTCATGGCCAACTACTTCCCCGTCGCCTTGACCGGCCCAGCCCGGTCTTGGCTCATGAATCTCCCTCAGGGTTCCATAACTTCCTGGGGAGAGCTCTGCCGGCAGTTCATCGCCAACTTCGGCAGCTCCTACACCCGTCTCGGCACGGAGCTTGACCTCCACGCCATCAAGTAACAACCTGGGGAGTCACTGCGCTCCTTCATCCAGCGGTTCTCCCAGGTACGCAACACCATCCCACATATTCAAAGTGCTTCTGTGGTAGTGGCGTTCCGGCAGGGTGTCCGGGACGAGAAAATGCTTGAGAAGATCGCGACCAGGGAGGTCCGCGACGTCTCTGAGCTCTTCAGCCTGGCGGACAAATGCGCCAGAGCAGCTGAAGGGCGGAACTGGCACTCTCTGCCGACCTCCGAGTCAGGAGGACAGCCTGGGTCCGGCGCTGCTTCCTATGGAGGTGGCAAGAAGGCTAAGAACCGGGGGAGTGGCAGGATGAAGTCATCGTCCGCGGCTCCCGTCGCCGCAGCAGCGACGGCTAGTGGAGCTCGGTGGCCACGCCCCGACAAAAGGCAGCGGCAGTCGCCAGTCCCATATGGTGACCAGGGCGGGCTATGCCCTGTGCATGGTGCCGGCAATCATAGTGCTGCCGAGTGCTGGGATATCCAGAGGCTCGCAGAGCGCTTCCGCAAAGGAAGGCAGCAGAGAGCTGAGGCACCGCTCCTCCCTCAGAGGGATGGTAAGCAGAAAGTCGACGCTTCAGTCAGCGCCGGCCACCAGGTGGGGTTTCAGGAGCCTCAGCGTGTCATGAAGACAGTGCATAATGCTGAGAACTCCAGCTCCGATGGTGACGGGCCGGGGCGGTAGCTGACTGTGGCTGCCGTCCCAGGTCAGTGGAGGCTGCACTGCTGCGGCGTCAACCTTGGAGAAGCTCCAAGTAGTCGCAGCAGCCCAAGCACCAACCACAATGGTGCAAGATCGGGCCAGCCCCACCCGAGAGCACGCCTCCGTGCCTCGGTCATACCTCCTGGGGGCCGCCCAAGGTCTGTCAACCCCTTGAAGGCCTTGCCAGAAGGGGAAGACGCCTTGGGTCTCCCAAGATGAGCCTGGGTCCACCTACCCCTTGAAGGCCTTAGCCAGAAGGGGAGAACTCCCCGGGGGCGCCCAGGAGAAGCCGCGCAGGATCTGATCCAGCGTGAAGATGATAACCTCATCGACGAGGCTCGGTTGCAGGTGACACCCAACAACGCATGGTCTTGGCTTCTGCTCTAGCACTACCGCCAAAGAACCAAATGCGTCAGGGACCTGCAGAAAGGCAACCTGGTATCGCGGCACGCACTTTCCCGAGAAGGACCTATAAACTCTCCCCCAGCCGGGAAGGTCCCTTCCGAATCACGAAAGCTGCCATCCCAGGTACACATGCCTTTCAACCCAGTGTGGGATCCGTTCCAAAACCCTTGGCATGGAACAACACTGTAAGTCCTATCCCCCGAGCATTCGTAGAACAGGGTCATTCCCTTCTGTAATAAATCCCATAGAGTTTAGGAACAGCGCTTGGGGCAGCTAAGTCTCAAGGGACGGTCCAGGACTACGTCCAGCTTAGCCTGGTTCCGACCCTAAGCGCGTAGAGTCTTGCTTCTCTTGTAGACGAGGCGGGTCATTGCCTCCATGTACAGCCAGACTTCCACCTATGGGCATTAACACAGAAACATGTTCTACTTCGCTCTCTCCCATGTGCTCATTTAAATTATGCATTAATTTTTATGATTGCACTCTCTATGTATGTTCATCGTACATCTAGCTCCCTCTCTCCCGCGCTCATCCATAGTTAGCATTTGCTATCGTACCGAGGGCGGCTGAGCTTGAGGCACCTGCCGATGGCCAAGAGAGTCTCTCGGGCCTCCCCCAGTCAGGTGTTGCGGTGCCAGTTGGTCACCTCCAGGAAAGGCCTGCGTTGTGCATGGGGGGTCCAGGGTGCGTATCCCGCTTAGCCGGCTCCGTGCCCAAAGCATGCGCTTCCTGCCCTCCGGAGGTACAGGGGAGTACAACCACTTTGCCTGGTCATGAACCCAAAGTCTGTGCACTCTGCTTCCCCGGCGCACGGCCCGGTACTAGGGATCGGACGGTCGTACCCGGACCTCGGAGGGAGACGGAGCTCCGGCGCCTCGCGCACAGAATTGCCCAAGCCCCGTATAACAGATTGGGATCGTAAGCCGAATAAGACTAGGAGACAGGAGGGGAGGATCCCCCCGAGGAGAATTACGTTTCCTCTGCCTGTGTGCAGGACCTCCAGGTTACAGCAACGGGGACTGCACAAAGCAGGGTGGAAGGAGCTACCAGCTACTTCGACATAGGACTGGAAGGACCGGGCCCCGCCCCTTCAGTAGGGGCGAGGCCCAAAGGCCCCACGTGTCCAGCGGCCCAGAGCTCCCGCCTCCCCAGAGGGGGGCTCCGGACTCGCCACGTGGCAGGCGGAAATCGGACCTCCCCCTCTGGGGGGGGGGCTCCGAAAGCCCCACGTGTCCAGCGGGGCAGGAGCTCCCGCCTCCTCAGGAGGAGCTCCGGACCCGCCACGTGGCCGGCAGATCTGGACCTTTCCATGGGGCGAGGTCCAGAGACCCCCGGGGGGGGCTCGTAATACAGTTAGGACCCGGGGAAGGTGTCTGTGCAGAGCTCCGAGATTGGTGAAGGCCTCTGAGTACCTTGTAGAGCTAAGGACTCAGTCAGGCAAAGCCAAGAAGGAGAGAAAAGGCATCACAGACACAAACATTCAAGAGAGTCTATTTATGCGAGGCTCCATGAGCTGGACTACAGACTCGATAAAAAGGGAGAAGCAAGTCCTAGGGTCCTCCCGGCTCACGCCGGAACCTAGCGGCTACAAGGGCGGCCACGTCCTCGACTTCAGCCCTGGCAGTTTCCTCCCGCTCAGCGGCTGGGCCCTCTCTCGCTGGCTCCAGGGAGAAAGAAGGGTCCCGGCTCCTGAAGCATGCCAGCACATGTGAGGCGACCTCTAAGGCCAGGCCGCGTCCCTCGGCCTCAAGCTCGCTGGCGACCACCGAGTCTAGCCTGTCCAGCTTGGCGCCGATCGACTCCAGCACGGGGATCACCTCCGCCACCTTCAACGCAGGAGCCGCTACCCTCACTGGACTGAAGCCCAGGGGGATCAGGGCGGACCCCGCCCGATTGATGAAGCTCGAGACCGCAAGCGCCTCGGAGGACCGCAAGGCCGAGAGCTCCTCTACCTCGCGGCGGGCTGCCTGCAGGGCGTCTTGGTTTCTCTCGGAGAACTCTTTCTCCTTGGCTGCCAGGGAGCTTTCCTGAAGGCGGAGAGTCTTGGTGAGCCGCTCCAATTCAGAAGCCCTGAAGTCGGCAGCCAACTCTCGATCCAGAATCGACTGGCGTTCACGGGAGACCTGTTCCTCCCTCATAGCGAGCTCTGCCTTCTGAGCCTCTAGCTCCCTGGCCCGATGTCGAAGTGTTCGGTCGACACTTCCCCCGGGCCTGCACTGGGCAGTCCGCGGAGGTTCTTTTTTCGGTGGGGCTAGTCCCTTGCGGAGAGCTTGCGCGGATGGACGAGTTAGTAAGAGCTTGACGCGGTGAGTTTTACGTGGTTCAGGCCGCCGGAGCATAAAACCCTACGTCCACGGTGAGCTATGGAGCTCACTGTATTGCTTGCTGCTCAGGGCCGGAGTCCTGAGCTTGGGGGTGAGTTACAGCTTGGGAGTGTATGGCTAGCGTATGAGTTGCAAAGTGCGAACCCTTGCTATCGTCGCCTACCCAAGCCTTTTATAGTCCAAGACTCGGGCGGCTTACAAGGGGAGCCGGGACCCGACAGGTGGTCCCGGGAAGATTGTCTATTATCTACCGTATCTGCAGTTATGTCGGTAGTTGTCTCTGGTCGAAGGCTTCTGAGTCTTCATCTTACCGCCCTCCCCATGCCGCATGCTAGTCGTAGTGGTTGATGACGGCGCAGGCGGCATGGGATGTCTTGTCGCGGTGTTTACTGGCTGGCAGGTTCTGACACCGCGTGCCAGTCTGTGATGCGACTGGGCGCAACGGCACCTGACAGAGGCGTGCTCCGCGTCTCCGCATCTTGGGAAGGCGCGGGCCTTGAATACCTTGTACGGGCAAGGTATGGGGCGTCTTTACGCCCGCTGCCTATCGCTCGTGGGCAGGCAGCGCCGTTCTGCTGCCACGTGGCGGGCCCGGAGCCCTTCTCAGAGGAGAGGAGGGCCCGGTCCGTGGGGCACGTGGAGCCTCCGGACCTCTCCCAGCGGAGGCGGAGGTTCGGCTTCTGTCGGCCACGTGGCGGGCCCGGAGCTCCCCTCTGAGGAGAGGGAGGTCCGGCCCCGCCGGATACGTGGCACCTTCGGACCCCCTTGCCCGCGGAGGGGGGGGTCCAGCTTCTGTATGCCACGTGGCGGGCCCGGAGCTCTCCTCTGAGGAGAGGGAGGTCCGGCCCCGCCGGACGCGTGGTGCCTTCGGAGCTCTCCCTGCGGAGAAGGGCGAGTTCCTTAGGCATTTTCCCCTGTGCGCGGGGTTACCCCATATCTCAGGTACCGACAGTGGCCCCCGGGCCCATCTCGGGGGAGATAGCGAGCCCGAGGTGGGACCTCCGTCTCTTCCGATCCGCGCACTTTCTCTAAGTCCTGAATTGACCGCTGCCGGAGCACAAACGGCCGCGGGATCGTGGGAGCGTGCGCTCACTTGATGGTTGCTTTTACTGCGGCGGTTCCCAAGACTGCCACTTCTGCACGTTGTGGCGCTTTTTTCGGGAACCGCCGAAGTGCCTTGCCGGCTCATCTTCTCAGGAGACTGACTCCTTGACCCACCGTTTCAGTTGGGCGGCTTAGGTCCACCTGTCATCGGCACTCGGTCTAGGAGCCGAAGCGGTTGCCGATGCGGTGTATTCGAAGAGTTCCGAATCGCTTGGAATTGCATCCGGGAAGTTTTTAGAGGGGATCTTACCCACATTGCGGCTTCCCTTTGCACTTCTCTGCGTTTCTTCTCGGACTCTTGTGCTTTTGCTCTCTTGCCCTTGAGTTCTCCCTCGTCATGGCCTCCAACCCGCCACCAGAGAAGAAGCGCGCTCGATCTCCTCCAGCGGCGGCGTCTGTGCCAAGTCGGGAATCTGGGGTGCCTGGCACTCCCTCCGGTGGCGACTCGAAGAGGCCCCGGGCTGATGCGTTGAGGGAAGCTTCTGGGGCGTCCTCTGTTCCGCCAGTTCAAGCGACTGCGGAGCGGCCGTCAGTGACGGTAGCGGGCTCTGGGAGTCCTACCCCGGCTCGGAAGTCGGGGTTCAGAGCCCGCTGGAGTGTCCACGCTTCCCGGCCATCCCCGACTTGCGGGGATTCTGTGCCGTTGCGCTCGGAGCCAGGGGCAACTGCCGCGGCCCCCAAGCCAGCGCGAACTTCTCCTGTTCCGGTGTACCCGGACTCCGCGGCGGCGTCGTCTCTTCCTGCCAAGACGGCCACCGCGGCCCCCAAGCCAGCGCAGGTCGACCCTGCACCAGGCGGCCCGGCCTTCACTCCAGCGCCGCCTTCCCCGGCTCACCCCTCTCCACAGGTCAAGGAGCCAGAAGCTGAAGAGAGCCTGGCAGGTCTGGCTGCCAGAGCCTCGGAGCCAGCTTCTCCTGACCGGCGTCTCGTCTCGGTTGCTGGTGCGTCGACTCCTCTTGAGGACGAGGTAATGGAGGAGGTCGGGGGGACTGCCCCGGCCTCTGTTGCTCCATTGCCCCTGGCGGATGCCTTTGCGCTTGCCGAGACGAGCGTTCGGCAGGTCTTGGCTGCACTGGGTCGCGAGCGGGAGGAGTATACGGTTGAACGGGATCGCCTCCTCACCTGGGGGAACCTTTTGCGGGAGAGGACCGCGAAGGTTAAGAGCGAGCTCGACTCCAGGCGGGAGTTGCTCGACTTCAGGGAAGTGCTCCTCGACCGGATGAAGCGGGCTGTCGACCGCATGGACGCCGAATCGCGGCGGATCAACAGGCAGGCCCTGGAGGCACATGCCCGGGCCGAGGAGAGCCTCTCTGCCGCCGTGGAGATACGGCAGTAGTTGGAGCGCCGTAAACTCGCCGTTGAGAAACGGGAGCGTTCCACGGCAGCTGAGGCGGAGAGGGTCGCCGCGCAGCTGGCGGCGGGCGAGGATGACCTTCGAGCTCGGATCGAGGAGCTGGAGATTCTGAAGGCAGACCTCGACTTGAGGGAGGAACAGGTCTCCCCTGAACACCGGGCGGTCTTGGACCGGGAGTTGGCCGCCGACTTCAAGGCTGCTGAGTTGGAGCGGCTCGCCAAGACTCTCCATCTTCGGGAGAGCTCCCTGGCGGCCAAGGAGAAGGAATTCTCCGAGAGGAACCTGGAGGCTCTGCAGGCGGCCCGCCGCAAGGTGGAGGAGCTTTCGGCCTTGCGGTCCTCCGAGGCTCTTGCGGTCTCGAGCTTCGTGGATCGAGCAGGGTCCGCCCTGATCCCTCTTGGCTTCAGTCCGGTGAGGGCCGCGGCTCCTGCGTTGAAGGTGGCGGAGGTGATCCCCGCGCTGGAGTCGATCGGCGCCAAGCTGGACAGGCTAGACTTGGTGGTCGCCAGCGAGCTTGAGGCCGAGGGACGCGGCCTAGCCTTAGAGGTCGCCTCGCATGTGCTGGCATGCTTTAAGAGCCGCGACCCCTCTTTCTCGCTAGAACCAGCGAGAGAGGGCCCAGCCGCGGAGCGGGAGGAAGCTGCCAGGGCTGAAGTCGAGGATGTGGCCGCTCTTGTAGCTGCAAGGTTCCGGAAGGATCCGGGAGGTACTTAGGACTTGTTTCTCCCTTTTTATCGAGTCTGTAGTCCAGCTCATGGAGCCTTGCTTAGTTCGACTCTTTTTGATATTTGTGTCTGTGATGCTTTTTCTCTCCTTCTTGGCTTTGCCTGACTGAGTTCTTAGCTCCGCAAGATACTCAGAGGCCATTTCCAATCTCGGAGCTCTGCATAGACACCATCCTCGGGTCCTAACCATGTTAGGGGCCCCCGGGGGTCTCCGGATCTTGCCCTATGGGGAGCTCCAAATCTGCCTGCCACGTGGTGGGTCCGGAGCCCCTCCTTAAGAGGCGGGAGCTCCGGCCATGCTGGACACGTAGGGCTTTCGGAGCCCTCCCACCGGGGGGGGGGGGGGGGGGGGGGAGGTACGGTTTCCGCCTGCCACGTGGCGAGCCCAGAGCCCTCCTCAGGGGAGGCGAGAGCTCCGGTCCTGCTGGACACGTGGGGCCCTCGGGCCCCGCCCCTGCTGAAGGGGCAGGACCCGGTCCTTCCAGTCCTAGGCCGGAGTAGTTGATAGCTCCTTTCCCCCCGCTTCATGCAGTCCCTGTTGCCGTAACCTAGAGGTCCTGCACACAGGCAGAGGAAACGTAATTCTCCTCGGGGGGTCCTCTCCTCCCGTCTCCTAGTCTTATTCGTCTTATGATCCTGATCCATTATACGGGGCTTGGACAATTCTGTGCTCAAGGCGCCGGAGCTCCGGCTCCCTCCGAGGTCCGGGTACGGTCGTCCGATCCCTAGTACCGGGCCATGCGCTGGGGAAGCAGAGTGCACGTGCTTTGGGTTCATGACCAGGCAAAGCGGTTGTACTCCCCTGTACCTCCGGGGGGCAGGATGCGTATGCTTCGGGCTCATGGCCTGCTAAGCTGGATACGCACCCTAGACCCCCCATGCACAACGCAGGCTTCCTGGAGGTGACCAACTGGCACCGCAACACCTGACTGGGGGAGGCCCGAGAGACTCACTCGGCCTTCGGCAGGTGCCTCAAGCGCAGCCGCCTTCAGTAGGATAGCGAATGCCGACTATGGATGAGTGCAGGAGAGGGGGAGCTAGATGTACGATGAACATACAAAGATAGTGCGGTCATAAAAATTAATGCATAATTTAAATGAGCGCATGAGAGAGAGCTAAGTAGAGCAGGTCTCTGTATTCGTGCCCATAGATGGAATTCTGGCTGTACATGGAGGCAATATTCCGCCTCGTCTACAAGGGAAGCAAGACTCTACGCGCTTAGGGTCGGAACCAGGCTAAACTGGACGTAGTCCTGTACCGTCCCTTGAGACTTAGCTGCCCCAAGCTCTGTTCCTAAATCCTATGGGATTCATTACAGAAGAGAATAACCCTGTTCTACTGATGCTCGGGAAGTAGGACTTACAGTGTTGCTTCATGGCAAGGATTTTTGGGAACGGATCCCACACTCGGTTGAAAGGCATGTGTACCTGGGGCGGCAGCTTTCATGATTCGGAAGGGACCTTCCCTGCTGGGGGAGAGCTTATGGGTCCTTCTTGGAATAGAGCGTGCCGCGACACCAGGTTGCCCTCCTGCAGGCCCCCGATGCGTTCGGTTCTTTGGCGGTAGTGCTTAGAGCATCAGCCGAGACCGCGCGTTGTGGGGTGTTACCTGCAGCCGAGTCTCATCAACGAGGTTGTCATCTTCGCGCTGGATCAGGTCCTGCACGGCTTCTCCTGCGGGCCCCCGAGGAGTTCTCCCCTTCTGGCTAAGGCCTTCAAGGGGTAGGTGGACCCGGGCTCGTCTTGGATGACCTAAGGCGTCTTCCCCTTCTGGCAAGGCCTTCAAGGGGTTAACAGATCTTGGGCGGCCCCCGGGAGGTATGTCCGAGGCACGGAGGCGTGCCGCAGTTGGCTACCGCCCTGGCCCGTCACCGTCGGAGCTGGAGTCCTCACCGTTATGCACTGTCTTTATGACACGCTGAGGCTCCTGGAACCCCACCTGATGGGCGGCGGTGACTGGGGCATCAACCTTCTGTTTGCCATCCCTCTGAGGGTAGGGCGGTGCTTCAGCTCTCTGCTGTCTTCCTTTGCGGAAGCGCTCTGCGAGCCTCTGGATATCCCAGCACTCGGCAGCAGTATGGTTGCCGGCGCCATGCACGGGGCATAGCCCGCCCTGGTCACTATCTGGGGCTGGTGACTGCCGCTGCCTTTTGTTGGGGCGTGGCCCCCGAGCTCCACTAGTCGTCGCTGCTGCGGCGATGGGAGCCGTGAACGATGACTTCATCTTGCCACTCAACCGGTTCTTGGCCTTCTTGCCACCCCCATAGGCAGCAGCGCCGGACCCGGGTTGTCCTCCTGGCTCGGAGGTCAGCAGAGAGTGCCAGTTCCGCCCTTCAGCTGCTCTGGCGCATTTGTCCGCCAGGCTGAAGAGCTCAGAGACGTCGCGGACCTCTCTGGTCGCGAGCTTCTCAAGCATTTTCTCGTCCCGGACACCCTGTCGGAACGCCACCACCACAGAAGCACTTTGGATATGCGGGATGGTGTTGCGTACCTGGGAGAACCGCTGGATGAAAGAGCGCAGCGACTCCCCAGGTTGTTGCTTGACGGTGTGGAGGTCAAGCTCCGTGCCGGGACGGGTGTAGGAGCTGCCGAAGTTGGCAACGAACTGCCGGCAGAGCTCTCCCCAGGAAGTTATGGACCCCTGAGGTAGATTCATGAGCCAAGACCGAGCTGGGCCGGTCAAGGCGACGGGGAAGTAGTTGGCCATGACAGGCTCATCCCCTCCTGCGGCAAGTACGGCGGTGGAGTAGATCTGGAGGAACTCCGCCGGGTTGACGCTACCATCGTACTTCTCAGGTAGGTGCGGGCGAAACTTGCGTGACCACCTCGCGAAGCGAAGGTGGGGTGCAAGAGCTGCACATCCTGCTCCTGCTGCCGCAGGTATTGGCACTGCGAACGCTTGGTTCGCACTTGGCACCGTGCATCCCGGCATGGGCAAGGCTGCACCATAGACCGGGGGCGCTGCTTGCGGAGCATGTGGTTGTGGCATATGCTGCGCGTCATATGCCTGAGCCAGGACTCGCGTAGCGAAGATCTGCCCTCCATGCGGCGTTGAGGCCGACGTCATGCTGTCGCCAGTCTCTTGGTTGCGACGCCTTTCTCGACGTCGCTCGAGGTACACCCGGGCGTCCTGGCCCAAGTGGCACCGTTCCAGCTCCCTTCTCAGGTCCATTGACGGGAGCCTGGAGGAGCTGGAATCCGCCGTTCGCCCGTCAACTGTGGGCGTGCGCATCAGCGACACAGCCAGTTGACCGGGGCGTCGCCCTCGCCGAAACCGAGGGTTTGCGGCGGCGACGACGAGGCGGTCCACCTCGCGGACCCACTGTTGGGTCGCAGAATGGGGCGCATCCCCAGCAGGTGGGTTGCGCAGCAGTGCTCTTGCTGCAGCTAGCGCACCCCCATGGTGTACGCTCAGCGCTGCAGAAGACCTCACACTGGTTGGAGCCTGCATTGCCGGAGTCGGCTGCTGGCTACCAGCTTGTGCTGACACACTCCGTCCTGAGTGTGTCGACACGTACTCCCCACTGGTCACGGTTCGTCGTGAACGCGGGGGAGGAGAGTTTGCCGCTGAAGGAAGCTTGGTCATCTTCGTCGGCGGAAACTCGTCGCGCTAGGAGAAAAGCCCCCTACCTGGCGCGCCAAATGTCGAAGTGTTCGGTCGACACTTCCCCCGGGCCTGCACTGGGCAGCCCGCGGAGGTTCTTTTTTCGGTGGGGCTAGTCCCTTGCGGAGAGCTTGCGCGGATGGACGAGTTAGTAAGAGCTTGACGCGGTGAGTTTTACGTGGTTCAGGCTGCCGGACCGTAAAACCCTACGTCCACGGCGAGCTATGGAGCTTGCTGTATTGCTTGCTGCTCAGGGCCGGAGTCCTGAGCTTGGGGGTGGGTTACAGCTTGGGAGTGTATGGCTAGCGTATGAGTTGCAAAGTGCGAACCCTTGCTATCGTCGCCTACCCGAGCCTTTTATAGTCCAAGACTCAGGCAGCTTACAAGGGGAGCCGGGACCCGACAGGTGGTCCCGGGAAGATTGTCTATTATCTACCGTATCTGCAGTTATGCCGGTAGTTGTCTCTGGTTGAAGGCTTCTGAGTCTTCATCTTGCCGCCCTGCCCATGCCGCATGCTAGTCGTAGTGGTTGATGACGGCGCAGGCGGCATGGGATGTCTTGTCACGGTGTTTATTGGCTGGCAGGTTCTGACACCGCGCGCCAGTCTGTGATGCGACTGGGCGTAACGGCACCTGACAGAGGCGTGCTCCGCGTCTCCGCATCTTGGGAAGGCACGGGCCTTGAATACCTTGTACGGGCAAGGTATGGGGCGTCTTTACGCCCGCTGCCTATCGCTCGGGGGCAGGCAGCGCCGTTCTGCTGCCACGTGGCGGGCAAGAGCCCTTCTCAGAGGAGAGGAGGGCCCGGTCCGTGGGGCACGTGGAGCCTCCGGACCTCTCCCAGCGGAGGGGGAGGTTTGGCTTCTGTCGGCCATGTGGCAGGCCCGGAGCTCCCCTCTGAGGAGAGGGAGGTCCGGCCCCGCCGGATATGGCACCTTTGGACCCCTCGCCCGCGGAGGGGGAGGTCCAGCTTCTGTATGCCACGTGGCGGGCCCGGAGCTGTCCTCTGAGGAGAGGGAGGTCCGGCCCCGCCGGACACGTGGCGCCTTCGGAGCTCTCCCTGCGGAGAAGGGCGAGTTCCTTAGGCATTTTCCCCTGTGCGCGGGGGTACCCCATATCTCAGGTACCGACACCCGAGCTCGCAGGTCATCCTCGCCCGCCGCCAGCTGTGCAGCGACCCTCTCCACCTCGGCTGCCGTGTAATGCTCCCGTTCCTCAACGACAAGTTTACGGCGCTCCAACAGCTGCCGTATCTCCTCCGTGGCAGAGATGCTCTCCTCGGCCCGGGCGTGTGCCTCCAGGGCCTCCCTGTTGATCCGCCGCGATTCAGCGTCCATGCGGTCAACAGACCGCTTCAGCCGGTCGAGGAGCACTTCCCTGAAGTCAAGCAACTCCTGCCTGGAGTCGAGCTCACTCTTGACCTTCGCGGTCCGCTCCCGCAAAAGGTTCCCCCAGGTGAGGAGGCAATCCCGTTCAACCGTATGCTCCTCCCGCTCGTGACCAAGTGCGGCCAAGACCTGCCGGACGCTCGCTTCGGCAAGCGCGAAAGCATCCGCCAGGGGCAGTGGGGCAGCAGAGGCCGGAGCAGCACCCCTGACCTCCTCCATCACCTCATCCTCAAGAGAAGTCGAGGCACCAGCGACCGAGACGAGACACCGGTCAGGAGAAGCTGGCGCCGGGGCTCCGGCAGCCGGACCCGCCGGACTCTCTCTAGCTTCTGGATTCTTGACCTGTGGAGAGGGGCGAGCGGGGGAAGTCGACACCGAAGTAGAAGCCGGGCCGCCTGGTGCATGGTCGACCTGCACTGGCCTGGGGGCCGCGGCAGCCGTCTCGGCAGGAAGAGATGACGCTGCCGCGGAATCCAGGCACGCCGGAACAGGAGAAACTCGCGCTGGCTTGGAGGCCACGGCAGCCATCCCGGTTTCCGAGCGCAACGGCGCAGACTCCCCGCCAGTCGGGGACGGCCGGGAAGCACGAACACTCCAGCGGGCTCTGAACCCCGACTTCCGAGCCGGGGTAGGACTCCCAGAACCCGCCGTCGTCACTGACGGTCGCTCCGCAGTCGCCTGGACTAGCGGAGCAGGGGACGCTCCAGAAGCTCCCCCGGACGCATCAGCCCGGGACCACTTTGAGTCGCCGCCAGAAGGGGTGCCATCTCCAGCAGCAAGAGGTGTAGGCACCCTGGATCCCTGACTTGGCGCATATGCCGCTACTGGAGGAGATCGAGCGCGTTTCTTCTCTGGTGGCGGGTTGGAGGCCATGATGGGGGAGGACTCAAAGGCAAGAAGACAAAGGCACAAGAGTCCAAGAAAAAGCGCTGAGAAGTGCGAAGGGAAGCCGCAATGCGGGTAACATCCCCTCTTAAAACTTCCCAGGTGCAATTCCAAGCGTTTTGAAACTCTTCGAATACGCCGCATCGGCAACCGCTTTGGCTCCAAGACCGAGCGCCGATGACAGGTGGACCCAAGCCGCCCAACTGAAGCGGTGGGTCAAGGAGTCAGTCTCCCTAGAAGACAAGCCGGCAAGGCACTTCGGCGGTTCCGGAAGAAAGCGCCGCGACATACAGGAATGGCAGCCTTGGGAACCGCCACAGTAAAAGCAACCATCAAGTGGGCGCACGCTCCCACGATCCCGCGACTGTTCGTGCTCCGGCAGCGGTCAATGCGGGACTTAGAAAAAGTGCGCGGATCAGAAGAGACGGAGGTCCCACCTCGGGCTCGCTATCTCCCCCGAGATGGGCCCGGGGGCCACTGTCGGTACCCGCGATATGGGGTACCCCCGCGCACAGGGGAAAATGCCTAAGGAACTCGCCCTTCTCCGCAGGGAGAGCTCCAAAGGCACCACGCGTCCGGCTGGGCCGGACCTCCCTCTCCTCAGAGGAGAGCTCCGGGCTCGCCACGTGGCCTGCAGAAGCCGGACCTCCCCCCTCCGCGGAGGAGAGGTCCGAAGGCGCCACGTGTCCAGCGGGGCCGGACCTCCCTCTCCTCAGAGGAGAGCTCCGGGCCCGCCACATGGCCAACAGAAGCCGGACCTCCCCCTCCGCGGGGAGAGGTCTGAAGGCTCCACGTGTCCTGCGAAGCCGGACCCCCTCTCCTCTGAGGAGGGCTCCGGGTCCGCCACGTGGCCAGCAGAACAGCGCTGCCCGCCCCCGAGCGGTAGGCAGCGGGCGTAAAGACGCCCCATACCTTGCCCGTACAAGGTATTCAAGGCCTGCGCCTTCCCAAGACGCGGAGACGCGGAGCACGTCTCTGTCAGGTGCCGTTGCGCCCAGTCACATCGCAGATTGGTGTGCGGTGTCAGAACCTGCCAGCCAATAAATACAGCGACAAGACATCCCATGCCGCCTCCGTCGTCATCAACCACTACGACTAGCGTGAGGCATGGGCAGGGCGGCAAGACGAAGACTCAGAAGCCTTCGCTAGAGACAACTACCGACATAACTGCGGATACGATAGTCTGCAGGCAATCTCCCCGGGACCACCTGTCGGGTCCCGGGCCCCCCTTGTAAGCCACCCGAGTCTTGGACTATAAAAGGCTCGGGTAGGCAACGTTAGCAAGGGTTCGCACTCCCGCAACTCATACACTAGACATCAGTCATCCCCAAGCTCAGGACTCCGGTTCTGAGCAGCAAGAAATACAGCGAGCTCCTCAGCTCACCATGGACGTAGGGTTTTACGCTCCGGCAGCCCGAACCACGTAAAACCCGCTGTCAAAGTGTGCGATCGACACTTCCCCCGGGCCTGCACTGGGCAGCCTGCAGAGGTTCTTTTTCCGGAGGGGCTAGTTCTTAGCGGAGAGCTTGCGTAGATGGACGAGTTAGTGAGAGCTTGACACGGGGGGTTTTACGTGGTTCAGGCCGCCGGAGCGTAAAACCCTACGTCCACGGCGAACTATGGAGCTCGCTGTATTGCTTGCTGCTCAGGGCCGGGGGACCTGAGCTTGGGGGTGAGTTACAGCTTGAGAGTGTATGGCTAGCTTATGAGTTGCAAAATGCGAACCCCTGCTATCGACGCCTACCCGAGCCTTTTATAGTCCAAGACTCGGGTGGCTTACAAGGGGGGCCGGGACCCGACAGATGGTACCGGGGAGATTGTCTATTATCTGCCGTATCTGTAGTTATGCCGGTGGTTGCCTCTGGTCGAAGGCTTCTGAGCCTTCATTTTGCCGCCCTGCCCATGCCGCGCGCTAGTCGTAGTGGTTGATGACGGCGCAGGCGGCATGGGATGTCTTGTCGCGGCATTTATTACCTGGCAGGTTCTGACACCGCGCGCCAGTCTGTGATGCGACTGGGCGCAACGGCACCTGACAGGCGCGTGCTCCGTGTTTCCGCATCTTGGGAAGACGCGGGCCTTGAATACCTTGTACGGGCAAGGTGTGGGGCGTCTTTACGCCCGCTGCCTACCGCTCGGGGGCAGGCAGCACCGTTCTTCTAGCCACGTGGCGGGTCCGGAGCTCTTCTCTGAGGAGAGGGAGGTCCGGCCCCGCTGGACACGTGGCGCCTTAGGACCTCCCTCTCACGGAGGGGGAGGTCCGGCTTCTGCATGCCACGTGGCAGGCCCGGAGCTCACCTCTGAGGGGAGGGAGGTCCGGCCCCGCTGGACGCGCAGCGTCTTCGGACCTCTCTCCCGCGGAGGGGGAGGTCCGGCTTCTGTATGCCACGTGGCGGGCCTGGAGCTCTCCTCTGAGGAGAGGGAGGTCCGGCCCCGCCAGATGCGTGGCGCCTTCGGAGCTCTCCCTGCGGAGAAGGGCGAGTACCTTAGGCATTTCACCCTGTGCGCGGGGGTACCCCATATCTCAGGTACCGACAGTGGCCTCCGGGCCCATCTCGGGGGAGATAGCGAGCCCGAGGTGGGACCTCCGTCTCTTCTGATCCGCGCACTTTCTCTAAGTCCCGACTTGACCGCTGCCGGAGCACGAACGGCCGCGGGGTCGTGAGAGCGTGCGCCCACTTGATGATTGCTTTTACTGTGGCGGTTCCCAAGGCTGCCACTTCTGCACGTTGCGGCGCTTTCTTCGGGAACCGCCGAAGGGCCTTGCCGGCTCATCCTCTTAGGAGACTGACTCCTTGACCCCACCGCTCCAGTTAAGCGGCTTGGGCCCACCCGTCATCAGCACTCGGTCTAGGAACCGAAGCGGTTGCGGGTGCGAGGTATTCGAAGAGTTCCGAATCGCTTGGAACTGCACCGGGAAGCTTTTTAGAGGGGGTCTCACCCACATTGTAGCTTCCCTTCGCACTTCTCTGCGTTTCTTCTTGGACTCTTGCGCTTTTGCTCTCTTGCCTTTGAGTTCTCCCTTGCCATGGCTTCCAACCCGCTGCCAGAGAAGAAACGCGCTCGATCTCCTCCAGCAACGGCGTCGGTGCCAAGTCGGGATTCTGGGGTGCCTGACACTCCCTCCGGTGGCGACTCGAAGAGGCCCCGGGCTGATGTGCTGGGGGAAGCCTCTGGGGCGTCCCCTGTTCCGCCAGTCCAAGCGACTGCGGAGCGGTCGTCGGAGACGGTAGCGGGCTCTGGAAATCCTACCCCGGCTCGGAAGTCAGGGTTTAGAGCCCGCTGGAGTGTCCGTGCTTCCCGGCCTTCCCCGTCTTGCGGGGAATCTGTGCCGATGCACTCGGTGCCAGGGGCAACTGCTGCGGCCCCCAGGCCAGCGCGGACTTCTCCTGTTCCGGTGTGCCCGGACTCCGCGGCGGCGTCGTCTCTTCCTGCCGAGACGGCCACCGCGGCCCCCGAGCCAGCACAGGTTGATCCTGCACTAGGTGGCCTGGCTTCTTCTCCAGCACCGTCTTCCCCGGCTCGTCCCTCTCCTCAGGTCAAGGAGCCAGAAGCTGAAAAGAGCCCGGCTGGCCTGGCTGCCAGGGCCGCGGAGCCATCTTCTCCTGATCGGCGTCTCGTCTCGGTGGCTGGCGCGTCGGCTCTTCCTGAGGACGAGGTAATGGAGGAGGTCGGAGGGACTGCCCCAGCCTCTGTTGCTCCATTGCCTCTGGCGGACGCCTTCGCGCTTGCCGAGTCGAGCGTCCGGCAGGTCTTTGCTGCGCTAGGGCGCGAGCGGGAGGAGTATACGGTTGAACGGGACCGCCTCCTTATCTGGGGGAACCTTTTGCGGGAGAGGACCGCGAAGGTTAAGAGCGAGCTTGACTCCAGGCGGGAGTTGCTCGACTTCAGGGAAGCGCTCGTCGACCGGATGAAGCGGGCTGTTGACCGCATGGACACCCAGTCGCGGCGGATCAACAGGGAGGCCCTGGAGGCTCACGCCCGGGCCGAAGAGAGCCTCTCTGCTGCTGTGGAAATACGGCAGCGGTTGGAGTGCCGCGAACTCGCCGTTGAGGAGCGGGAGCGTTCCGTGGCAGCTGAGGCAGAGAGGGTCGCCGCGCAGCTGGCCGCGGGCGAGGATGACCTCCGAGCTTGGATGGAGGAGCTCGAGATTCTGGAGGCAGACCTTGACTTGAAGGATGAACAGGTCTCCCAAGATCGCCGGGCGGTCTTGGACCAGGAGTTGACTGCCGGCTTCAAGGCCGCCGAGTTGGAGCGGCTAGCCGAGACTCTCCGCCTTCGGGAGAGTTCCCTGGCGGCCAAGGAGAAGGAATTCTCCGAGAGGAACCTGGAGGCTCTGCAGGCGGCCCGCCGCGAGGTGGAGGAGCTCTCAGCCCTACGGTCCTCCGAGGCCCTTGCGGTCTCAAGCTTCGTGGATCGGGCAGGGTCTGCCCTGATCCCTCTTGGCTTCAGTCCGGTGAGGGCCGCAACTCCCGCATTGAAGGTGGCAGAGGTGATCCCTGCATTGGAGTCGATCGGTGCCAAGCTGGACAGACTCGACTCGGTGGTCGCCAGTGAGCTTGAAGCCGAGGGCCGCGGCTTAGCTTTAGAGGTCGCCTCGCATGTGCTGGCATGCTTCAAGAGCCGCGACCCCTCTTTCTCGATGGAGCCAGCAAGAGAGGGCCCAGCCGCGGAGCGGGAGGAAGCCGCCAGGGCTGAAGTCGAGGATGTGGCCGCCCTTGTAGCCGCAAGGTTCCGGCGAGAGCCGGGAGGTCCTTAGGACTTGCTTCTCCCTTTTTTATCGATTCTGTAGTCCAGCTCAAGGAGCCTTGCTTAATTTGACTCTCTTGGATACTTGTGTCTGTGATGCTTTTTCCCTCCTTCTTGGCTTTGCCTGGCTGAGTCCTTAGCTCCGCAAGGTACTCAGAGGCCATTTCCAATCTCGGAGCTTCGCACAGACACCCTCCCCGGGTCCTAACCGTGTTAGGGGCCCCCGGAGGTCTCCGAACCTCGCCCTATGGGGGGCTCCAAATCTGCCGGCCACGTGGTGGGTCCGGAGCTCCTCCTCAAGAGACGGTAGCTCCGGTCATGTTGGACACGTAGGGCTTTCGGAGCCCTCCCGCTGAGGGAGGAGGTCCGGTTCCTGCCTGCCACATGGCGAGCCCGGAGCCCTCCTCAAGGAAGGAGAGAGTTCCGGGCCTGCTAGACACGTGGGGCCCCCGGGCCCCGCCCCTGCTGGAGGGGCGGGTCCCGGTCCTTCCAGTCCCGGGCCGGTGTAGCTGGTAGCTCCTTTCCCCCCGCTTCATGCAGTCCCTGTTGCCGTAACCTGAAGGTCCTGCACACAGGTAGAGGAAACGTAATTCTCCTCGGGGGGTCCTCCCCTCCTGTCTCCTAGTCTTATCCGTCTTATGGTCCTGACCCGCTATACGGGGCTTGGGCAATTCTGTGCACGAGGCGCCGGAGCTCTGGCTCCCTCCGAGGTCCGGGTACGGCCGTCCGATCCCTAGTACCGGGCCATGCGCTGGGGAAGCAGAGTGCACGCGCTTTGGGTTCATGACCAGGCAAAGCGGACGTACTCCCCTGGACCTCCGGAGAGCAGGATGCGCATGCTTTGGGCTCTGGGCCGGCTAAGCTGGATACGCACCCAGGACCCCCCATGCACAACGCTGGCCTTTCCTGGAGGTGACCAACTGGCACCGCAACACCTGACTGGGGGAGGCCCGAGAGACTCACTCGGCCATCGGCAGGTGCCTCAAGCGCAGCTGCCTTCGGGAGGATAGCAAATGCCGACTATGGATGAGCGCAGGAGAGGGGGAGCTAGACGTATGATGAACATACAGAGATAGTGCGATCATAAAAATTAATGCATAATTTAAATGAGCGCATGAGAGGGAGCTAAGTGGAACAGGTCTCTGCATTCGTGCCCATAGGTGGAATTCTGGCTGTACATTGGTGCAATGTTCCGCCTCGTCTACAAGGGAAGCAAGACTCTACGCGCTTAGGGTCGGAACCCGGCTAAACTGGACGTAGTCCTGTACCGTCCCTTGAGACTTAGCTACCCCAAGCTCTGTTCCTAAGTTCTATGGGGTCTATTACAGAAGTGAATAACCCTGTTCTACCGATGCTCAGTAAGTAGGACTTACAGCGTTGCTTCATGGTAAGGATTTTCTGGGAATGGGTCCCACTCTCGGTTGAAAGGCATGTGTACATGGGGCGGCAGCTTTCATGATTCGGAAGGGACCTTCCCTGCTGGGGGAGAGCTTATGGGTCCTTCTTGGAATATAGCGTGCCGCTTCACTAGGCTGCCCTCTTGCGGGCCCCCGTCGCGTTTGGTTCTTTGGCGGTAGTGCTTAGAGCATTAGCCGAGACCATGCGTTGTGGGGTGTTCCCTGCAAGCCGAGTCTTGTCGAAGTTGTTATCTTCACGCTGGATCAGGTACTGCGTGGCTTCTCTCGGGGGCCCCCGGGGAGTTCTCCCCTTCTGGCTAAGGCCTTCAAGGGGTAGGTGGACCCGGGCTCGCCTCGGATGACCTAAGGGGTCTCCCCCTTCTGAAAAGGCCTTCAAGGGTTTGACGGACCCTAGGCGGCCCCCGAGAGGTATGTTCGAGGCACGGAGGCGTGCCGTAGCTGGCTAACGCCTTGGCCCGTCACCGTCGGAACTGGAGTCCTCACCGTCATGCACCGTCTTTATGACACGCTGAGGCTCCTGGAACCCCACCTGGTGAGCAGCGGTGACTGGGGCATCGGCCTTCTGTTTGCCATCCCTCTGAGGGTAGGGCGGTGCTTCAGCCCTCTGCTGTCTTCCATTGCGGAAGCTCTCTGCGAGCCTCTGGATCTCCCAGCACTCGGCAGCTGTATGGTTGCAGGTGCCATGCACGGGGCATAGCCCGCCTTGGCCACTGTCTGAGGCCGGTGATTGCCGCTGCCTCTTGTCGGGGCGTGGCCCCCGAGCTCCACTGGTTGTCGCAGCTGCGGCAACGGGGGCCGTGAATGGTGACTTCATCTTCCCACTCCCCCGGTTCTTGGTCTTCTTGCCACCCCCATAGGCAGCAGCACCGGACCCGGGCTGCCCTCCTGACTCGGAGGTCAGCAGTGCGTGCCAGTTCCGCCCTTCGGCTGCTCTGGTGCACTTGTCCGGCAGGCTAAAGAGCTCCGAGACGTCACGGACCTCTCTGGTCGCGAGCTTCTCAAGCATTTTCTCGTCCCGGACACCCTGTCGGAACGCCACCACCACAGAGGCGCTTTGGATATGTGGGATGGTGTTGCGCACCTGAGAGAACCGCTGTATGAAAGAGCACAGCGACTCCCCAGGTTGTTGTTTGACGGCGTGGAGGTCGAGCTCCGTGCCGGGACGGGTGTAGGAGCTGCCGAAGTTGGCGACGAACTGCCGGCAGAGCTCACCCCAGGAGGTTATGGACCCCTGGGGTAGATTCATGAGCCAGGACCGGGCTGGGCCGGTCAAGGCGACGGGAAAGTAGTTGGCCATGACAGCCTCATCGCCTCCTGCAGCAAGTACAGCGGTGGAGTAGATCTGGAGGAACTCCACTGGGTTGACGCTTCTGTCGAAGTGTGCGATCGATACTTCCCCCGGGCCTGCACTGGGCAGCCCGCGGAGTTCTTTTTTCGGAGGGGCTAGTTCCTAGCGGAGAGCTTGCGCAGATGGACGAGTTAGTGAAAGCTTGACACGGGGAGTTTTACGTGGTTCAGGCCGTCGGAGCGTAAAACCCTACGTCCACGGCGAGCTATGGAGCTCGCTGTATTGCTTGCTGCTCAGGGCCGGGGGCCTGAGCTTGGAGGTGAGTTACAGCTTGAGAGTGTATGGCTAGCGTATGAGTTGCAGAATGCGAACCCTTGCTATCGACGCCTACCCGAGCCTTTTATAGTCCAAGGCTCGGGCGGCTTACAAGGGAAGCCGGGACCCGACAGGTGGTCCCGGGAAGATTGTCTATTATCTACCGTATCTGTAGTTATGCCGGTGGTTGCCTCCGGTCGAAGGCTTCTGTGTCTTCCTTTTGCCGCCCTGCCCATGCCGCGCACTAGTCATAGTGGTTGATGACGGCGCAGGCGGCATGGGATGTCTTGTCGCGGCATTTATTACCTGTCAGGTTCTGACACCGTGCGCCAGTCTGTGATGCGACTGGACGCAACGGCACCTGACAGGCGCGTGCTCCGCGTTTCCGCGTCTTGGGAAGACGCGGGCCTTGAATACCTTGTACGGGCAAGGTGAGAGGCGCCTTTACGCCCGCTGCCTACCGCTCGGGGGCAGGCAGCACCGTTCTTCTAGCCACGTGGCGGGTCCGGAGCTCTTCTCTAAGGAGAGGGAGGTCCGGCCCCGCTGGACACGTGGTGCCTTCGGACCTCTCTCCCGCGGAGGGGGAGGTCCTGCTTCTGTAAGCCACGTGGCGGGCCCGGAGCTCACCTCTGAGGAGGGGGAGGTCCGGCCCCTCTGGACGCGTGGCATCTTCGGACCTCTCTCCCGCGGAGGGGGAGGCCCAGCTTCTGTAAGCCACGTGGCGGGCCCGGAGCTCTCCTCTGAGGAGAGGGAGGTCCGGCCCCGCCAGACGCGTGGTGCCTTCGGAGCTCTCCCTGCGGAGAAGGGCGAGCACCTTAGGCATTTCACCCTGTGCGTGGGGGTACCCCATATCTCAGGTACCGACAGTGGCCCCCGGGCCCATCTCGGGGGAGATAGCGAGCCCGAGGTGGGACCTCCATCTCTTCCGATACGTGCACTTTCTCTAAGTCCCGACTTGACCGCTGCCGGAGCACGAACGGCCGCGGGGTCGTGAGGGCGTGCGCCCACTTGATGATTGCTTTTACTGCAGCGGTTCCCAAAGCTGCCACTTCTGCACGTTGTGGCGCTTTCTTCGGGAACCGCCGAAGGGCCTTGCCGGCTCATCTTCTCAGGAGACTGACTCCTTGACCCCACCGCTTTAGTTAAGCGGCTTGGGCCCACCCGTCATCGGCACTCGGTCTATGAACCGAAGCAGTTGCGGGTGCGGGGTATTCAAAGAGTTCCGAATCGCTTGGAACTGCACCGGGAAGCTTTTTAGAGGGGGTCTCACCCACATTGTAGCTTCCCTTTGCACTTCTCTGCGTTTCTTTTTGGACTCTTGCGCTTTTGCTCTCTTGCCTTTGAGCTCTCCCTTGCCATGGCTTCCAACCCGCTGCCAGAGAAGAAACGCGCTCGATCTCCTCCAGCAACGGCGCCGGTGCCAAGTCGGGATTCTGGGGTGCCTCATACTCCCTCCGGTGGCGACCCGAAGAGGCCCCGGGCTGATGTGCTGGGGGAAGCCTCTGAGGCGTCCCCTGTTCCGCCAGTCCAAGCGACTGCGGAGCGGTCGTCAGAGACGGTAGCGGGCTCTGGAAATCCTACCGCGGCTCGGAAGTCGGGGTTTAGAGCCCGCTGGAGTGTCCGCGCTTCCCGGCCTTCCCCGTCTTGCGGGAAATCTGTGCCGATGCGCTCGGAGCCAGGGGCAACTGCTGCGGCCCCCAGGCCAGCGCGAACTTCTCCTGTTCCGGTGTGCCCGGACTCCGCGGCGGCGTTGTCTCTTCCTGCCGAGACAGCCACCGCGGCCCCCGAGCCAGCACAGGTTGATCCTGCACTAGGCGGCCTGGCTTCTTCTCCAGCACCGTCTTCCCCGGCTCGTCCCTCTCCTCAGGTCAAGGAGCCTGAAGCTAAAGAGAGCCCGGCTGGCCCGGCTGCCAGGGCCGCTGGGCCAGTTTCTCCTGATCGGCGTCTCGTCTCGGCGGCTGGCGCGTCGGCTCTTCCTGAGGACGAGGTAATGGAGGAGGTCGGAGGGACTGCCCCAGCCTCTGTTGCTCCATTGCCTCTGGCGGACGCCTTCGCGCTTGCCGAGTCGAGCGTCCGGCAGGTCTTGGCTGCGCTAGGGCGCGAGCGGGAGGAGTATACGGTTGAACGGGACTGCCTCCTCACCTGGGGGAACCTTTTGCGGGAGAGGACCGCGAAGGTTAAGAGCGAGCTCGACTCCAGGCGGGAGTTGCTCGACTTCCGGGAAACGCTCGTCGACCGGATGAAGCGGGCTGTTGACCGCATGGACACCCAGTCGCGGCGGATCAACAGGGAGGCCCTGGAGGCTCACGCCCGGGCCGAAGAGAGCCTCTCTGCTGCTGTGGAAATACGGCAGCGGTTGGAGCGCCGCGAACTCGCCGTTGAGGAGCGGGAGCGTTCCGTGGCAGCTGAGGCAGAGAGGGTCGCCGCGCAGCTGGCCGCGGGCGAGGATGACCTCCGAGCTCGGATGGAGGAGCTGGAGATTCTGAAGGCAGACCTTGACTTGAGGGATGAACAGGTCTCGCATGATCGCCGGGCGGTCTTGGACCGGGAGTTGACTGCCGGCTTCAAGGCCGCTGAGTTGGAGCGGCTAGCCGAGACTCTCCGCCTTCGGGAGAGTTCCCTGGCAGCCAAGGAAAAGGAATTCTCCGAGAGGAACCTGGAGGCTCTGCGGGCGGCCCGCCGCGAGGTGGAGGAGCTCTCAGCCCTTCGGTCCTCCGAGGCCCTTGCGGTCTCAAGCTTCGTGGATTGAGCGGGGTCCGCCCTGATCCCTATTGGCTTCAGTCCGGTGAGGGCCGCAACTCCCGCATTGCAGGTGGCAGAGGTGATCCCTGCATTGGAGTCGATCGGCGCCAAGCTGGACAGACTCGACTCGGTGGTCGCCAGCGAGCTTGAAGCCGAGGGCCGCGGCTTAGCTTTAGAGGTCGCCTCGCATGTGCTGGCATGCTTCAAGAGTCGCGACCCCTCTTTCTCACTGGAGCCAGCAAGAGAGGGCCCAGCCGCAGAGCGGGAGGAAGCTGCCAGGGCTGAAGTCGAGGATGTGGCCGCCCTTGTAGCCGCAACGTTCCGGCGAGAGCCGGGAGGTCCTTAGGACTTGCTTCTCCCTTTTTTATCGAGTCTGTAGTCCAGCTCAAGGAGCCTTGCTTAATTTGACTATCTTGGATACTTGTGTCTGTGATGCTTTTTCCCTCCTTCTTGGCTTTGCCTGGCTGAGTCCTTAGCTCCGCAAGGTACTCAGAGGCCATTTCCAATCTCGGAGCTTCGCACAGACACCCTCTCCTTGTCCTAACCGTGTTAGGGGCCCCCGGAGGTCTCCGAACCTCGCCCTATGGGGGGATCCAAGTCTGCCGGCCACGTGGCGGGTCCGGAGCTCCTCCTCAAGAGACGGGAGCTCCGGTCATGTTTGACATGTAGGGCTTTCAGAGCCCTCCCGCTGAGGGGGGAGGTCCGGTTCCTGCCTGCCACGTGGCGAGCCCGGAGCCCTCCTCAAGGAAGGAGAGAGTTCCGGGCCTGCTGGACACGTGGGGCCCCCGGGCCCCGCCCCTGCTGGAGGGGCAGGTCCCGGTCCTTCCAGTCCCAGGCCGGTGTAGCTGGTAGCTCCTTTCCCCCCGCTTCATGCAGTCCCTGTTGCCGTAACCTGAAGGTCCTGCACACAGGTAGAGGAAACATAATTCTCCTCGGGGGGTCCTCCCCTCCTGTCTCCTAGTCTTATCCGTCTTATGGTCCTGACACGCTATACGGGGCTTGGGCAATTCTGTGCATGAGGCGCTGGAGCTCCGGCTCCCTCCGAGGTCCGGGTACGGCCGTCCGATCCCTAGTACCGGGCCATGCGTTGGGGAAGCAGAGTGCACGCGCTTTGGGTTCATGACCAGGCAAAGCGGACGTACTCCCCTGGACCTCCGGAGAGCAGGATGCGCATGCTTTGGGCTCTGGGCCAGCTAAGCTGGATACGCATCCTGGACCCCCATGCACAACGCTGGCCTTTCCTGGAGGTGACCAACTGACACCGCAACACCTGACTGGAGGAGGCCCGAGAGACTCACTCGGCCATCGGCAGGTGCCTCAAGCGCAACCGCCTTCGGGAGGATAGCAAATGCCGACTATGGATGAGCGCAGGAGAGGGGGAGCTAGACGTATGATGAACATACAGAGATAGTGCGATCATAAAAATTAATGCATAATTTAAATGAGCGCATGAGAAGGAGCTAAGTAGAACAGGTCTCTGTATTCGCGCCCATAGGTGGAATTCTGGCTGTACGTGGGGGCAATGTCCCGCCTCGTCCACAAGGGAATCAAGACTCTACGCGCTTAGGGTCGGAACCAGGCTAAACTGGACGTAGTCCTGTACCGTCCCTTGAGACTTAGCTACCCCAAGCTCTGTTCCTAAGTTCTATGGGGTCTATTACAGAAGTGAATAACCCTGTTCTACCAATGCTCAGTAAGTAGGACTTACAGTGTTGCTCCATGGCAAGGATTTTTGGGAATGGATCCCACTCTCGGTTGAAAGGCATGTGTACCTGGGGCGGCAGCTTTCATGATTCGTAAGGGACCTTCCCTGCTGGGGGAGAGCTTATGGGTCCTTCTTGGAATATAGCGTGCCGCTTCACCAGGCTGCCCTCTTGCGGGCCCCCGTCGCGTTTGGTTCTTTGGCGGTAGTGCTTAGAGCATTAGCTGAGACCGTGCGTTGTGGGGTGTTCCCTGCAAGCCGAGTCTTGTCGAAGTTGTTGTCTTCATGCTGGATCAGGTCCTGCGTGGCTTCTCTCGGGGGGCCCCGGGGAGTTCTCCCCTTCTGGCTAAGGCCTTCAAGGGGTAGGTGGACCCGGACTCGCCTTGGATGACCTAAGGCGTCTCCCCCTTCTGGCAAGGCCTTCAAGGGGTTGACGGACCCTAGGCGGCCCCCGAGAGGTATGTTCGAGGCAAGGAGGCGTGCCGTAGCTGGCTAACGCCTTGGCCCGTCACCGTCGGAACTGGGGTCCTCACCGTCATGCACTGTCTTTATGACACGCTGAGGCTACTGGAACCCCACTTGGTGGGCGGCGGTGACTGGGGCATCGGCCTTCTGTTTGCCATCCCTCTGAGGGTAGGGCGGTGCTTCAGCCCTCTGCTGTCTTCCATTGTGGAAGCGCTCTGCGAGCCTCTGGATCTCCCAGCACTCGGCAGCTGTATGGTTGCAGGTGCCATGCACGGGGCATAGCCCGCCTTGGCCACTGTCTGGGGCCGGTGATTGCCGCTGCCTCTTGTCGGGGCGCGGCCCCCGAGCTCCACTGGTTGTCGCAGCTGCGGCAACGGGGGCCGTGAATGGTGACTTCATCTTCCCACTCCCCCGGTTCTTGGTCTTCTTGCCACCCCCATAGGCAGCAGCACCGGACCCGGGCTGCCCTCCTGACTCGGAGGTCGGCAGTGCGTGCCAGTTCCGCCCTTCGGCTGCCCTGGCGCACTTGTCTGCCAGGCTAAAGAGCTCCGAGATGTCGCGGACCTCTCTGGTCGCGAGCTTCTCGAGCATTTTCTCGTCCCGGACACCCTGTCGGAACGCCACCACCACGGAGGCGCTTTGGATATGTGGGATGGTGTTGCGCACCTGAGAGAACCGCTGGATGAAAGAGCGCAGCGACTCCCCAGGTTGTTGCTTGACGGCGTGGAGGTCGAGCTCCGTGCCGGGACGGGTGAAGGAGCTGCCGAAGTTGGCAACAAACTGCCGGCAGAGCTCACCCCAGGAGGTTATGGACCCCTGGGGTAGATTCATGAGCCAGGACCGGGCTGGGCCGGTCAAGGTGACGGAAAAGTAGTTGGCCATGACAGCCTCATCGCCTCCTGCAGCAAGTACGGCGGTGGAGTAGATCTGGAGGAACTCCGCCGGGTTGACGCTTCCGTCGTACTTCTCGGGCAAGTGCGTGCGAAACTTGCGCGGCCACCTTGCGAAGCGGAGGTGGGGTGCAAGGGACGCACATCCTGCACCTGCTGCTGCAGGTACTGGTGCTGCGAACAGGGGGTTTGCACCTGGCACCACGTATCCCTGCATGGGCAAGGCTGCACCATAGGCCGGGGCCGCTACTTGCGGCGCATATGGTGGTGGCATATGTTGCGCAGCATATGCCTGAGGCGGGGCTCGCATGGCAAAGGCCTGCCCTTCTGGTTGCGTCGAGGCCGATGACATGCTGTCGCCTGCCTCATGGTTGCGACGCCTTTCTCGACGTCGCTCGAGGTACACTCGGGCGTCCTGCCCCAAGTGGCACCGGAAAGTTCCCTTCGCAGGTCCGTCGACAGGAGCCTGGAGGAGCTGGAATCCGCCGTTAGCCCGTCAAACGTGGGTGTGCGCGTCAGCGACACAGCCGGTTGCCCTGGGCGCCGCCCTCGCCAAAACCGAGGGTTCGCGGTGGCGACGACGAGGCGGTCCACCTCACGGACCCATTGCTGGGTCGCTGAATGGGGCGCATCCCCTGCAGGTGGGTTGCGCAGCAGCGCTCTTGCTGCAGCTAGCGCACCTCCATGGTGTACGCTCAGCGCTGCAGAAGACCTCACGCTGGTCGGGGCCTGCATAGCCGTAGTCGGCGTTGCCGGAGTCGGCTGCTGGCTACCCGCTTGTGCCGACACACTCCGTCCTGAGTGTGTCGACATGTACTCTCCGCTGGTCACGGTTCGCCGTGAATGCGGAGGGGGAGAGTTTGCCGTTGAAGGGAGCTTGGTCATCTTCGTCGGCGGAAACTCGTCGCGCTAGGGGAAAAGCCCCCTACCTGGCACGCCAAATGTCGAAGTGTGCGATCGACACTTCCCCCGGGCCTGCACTGGGCAGCCCGCGGAGGTTCTTTTTTCGGAGGGGCTAGTTCCTAGCGGAGAGCTTGCGCAGATGGACGAGTTAGTGAAAGCTTGACACGGGGAGTTTTACGTGGTTCAGGCCGCCGGAGCGTAAAAGCCTACGTCCACGGCGAGCTATGGAGCTCTCTGTATTGCTTGCTGCTCAGGGCCGGGGGCCTGAGCTTGGAGGTGAGTTACAGCTTGAGAGTGTATGGCTAGCGTATGAGTTGCAGAATGCGAACCCTTGCTATCGACGCCTACCCGAGCCTTTTATAGTCCAAGGCTCGGGCGGCTTACAAGGGAAGCCGGGACCCGACAGGTGGTCCCGGGAAGATTGTCTATTATCTACCGTATCTGTAGTTATGCCGGTGGTTGCCTCCGGTCGAAGGCTTCTGAGTCTTCCTTTTGCCGCCCTGCCCATGCCGCGCACTAGTCATAGTGGTTGATGACGGCGCAGGCGGCATGGGATGTCTTGTCACGGCGTTTATTACCTGTCAGGTTCTGACACCGCGCGCCAGTCTGTGATGCGACTGGACGCAACGGCACCTGACAGGCGCGTGCTCCGCGTTTCCGCGTCTTGGGAAGACGCGGGCCTTGAATACTGTCGAAGTGTGCGATCGACACTTCCCCCGGGCCTGCACTGGGCAGCCCGCGGAGGTTCTTTTTTTGGAGGGGCTAGTTCCTAGCGGAGAGCTTGCGCGAATGGACGAGTTAGTGAGAGCTTGACACGGGAAGTTTTACGTGGTTCAGGCCGCCGGAGCGTAAAACCCTACGTCCACGGCGAGCTATGGAGCTCGCTGTATTGCTTGCTGCTCAGGGCCGGGGGCCTGAGCTTGGGGGTGAGTTACAGCTTGAGAGTGTATGGCTAGCGTATGAGTTGCAGAATGCGAACCCTTGCTATCGACGCCTGCCCGAGCCTTTTATAGCCCAAGGCTCGGGCGGCTTACAAGGGAAGCCGGGACCCGACAGGTGGTCCCGGGGAGATTGTCTATTATCTACCGTATCCGTAGTTATGCCGGTGGTTGCCTCAGGTCAAAGGCTTCTGAGTCTTCCTTCTGCCGCCCTGCCCATGCTGCGTAGTGGTTGATGACGGCGTGGGCGGCATGGGTTGTCTTGTCGCGGCATTTATTACCTGGCAGGTTCTGACACCGCGTGCCAGTCTGTGATGCGACTGGACGCAACGGCACCTGACAGGCGCGTGCTCCGCGTTTCCGCGTCTTGGGAAGACGCGGGCCTTGAATACCTTGTACGGGCAAGGTGAGGGGCGCCTTTACGCCCGCTGCCTACCGCTCGGGGGCAGGTAGCCACGTGGCGGGCCTGGAGCTCACCTCTGAGGAGACGGGGGTCCGGCCCCGCTGGACGCGTGGCCCCTTCGGACCTCTCTCCCGCGGAGGGGAAGGTCTGGCTTCTGCATGCCACGTGGTGGGCCCGGAGCTCACCTCTGAGGAGAGGGAGGTCCGGCCCCGCTGGACGCGTGGCGTCTTCGGACCTCTCTCCCGCGGAGGGGGAGGTCCGGCTTCTGTATGCCACATGGCGGGCCCGGAGCTCGCCTCTGAGGAGAGGGAGGTCCGGCCCCGCTGGACGCGTGGCGCCTTCGGACCTCTCTCCCGCGGAGGGGGAGGTCCGGCTTCTGTATGCCACGTGGCGGGCCCGGAGCTCTCCTCTGAGGAGAGGGAGGTCCGGCCCCGCCGAACGCGTGGCGCCTTCGGAGCTCTCCCTGTGGAGAAGGGCGAGCACCTTAGGCATTTTACCCTGTGCGCGGGGGTACCCCATATCTCAGGTACCGACAGTGGCCCCCGGGCCCATCTCGGGGGAGATAGCGAGCCCGAGGCAACCTCCGTCTCTTCCGATCCGCGCACTTTCTCTAAGTCCCGACTTGGCCACTGCCGGAGCACGAACGGCCGCGGGGGTCGTGCGAGCGTGCGCTCACTTGATGATTGCTTTTACTGCGGCGGTTCGCAAGGCTGCCACTTCTGCACATTGCGGCGCTTTCTTCGGGAACCGCCAATGGGCCTTGCCGGCTCATCTTCTTTGGAGACTGACTCCTTGCCCCCACCGCTCTAGTTAAGCAGCTTGGGCCCACCCGTCATCGGCACTCGGTCTAGGAACCGAAGCAGTTGCGGGTGCGGGGTATTCGAAGAGTTCCGAATCGCTTGGAACTGCACCGGGAAGCTTTTTAGAGAGGGGGTCTCACCCACATTGTAGCTTCCCTTCGCACTTCTCTGCGTTTCTTCTTGGACTCTTGCGCTTTTGCTCTCTTGTCTTTGAGCTCTCCCTTGCCATGGCTTCCAACCCGCTGCCAGAGAAGAAGCGCGCTCGATCTCCTCCAGCAACGGCGCCGGTGCCAAGTCGGGAATCTGGGGTGCCTGGCACTCCCTCCGGCGGCGACTCGAAGAGGCCCCGAGCTGATGTGTTGGGGGAAGCCTCCGGGGCGTCCCCTGTTCCGCCAGTCCAAGCGACTGCGGAGCGGTCATCGGAGACTGTAGCGGGCTCTGGAAATCCTACCCCGGCTCGGAAGTCGGGGTTTAGAGCCCGCTGGAGTGTCCATGCTTCCCGGCCTTCCCCGGCTTGCGGGGAATCTGTGCCGACGCGCTCGGAGCCAGGGGCAACTGCTGCGGCCCCCAGGCCAGCACGGACTTCTCCTGCTCCGATGTGCCCGGACTCCACGGCGGCGTCGTCTCTTCCTGCCGAGACAGCCACCGCGGCCCCCGAGCCAGCACAGGTTGATCCTGCACTAGGTGGCCTGGCTTCTTCTCCAGCACCGTCTTCCCCGGCTCGTCCCTCTCCTCAGGTCAAGGAGCCTGAAGCTGAAGAGAGCCCGGCCGGCCTGGCTGCCAGAGCCGCGGAGCCAGCTTCTCCTGATCGGCGTCTTGTCTCGGCGGCTGGCGCGTCGGCTCTTCCTGAGGATGAGGTAATGGAGGAGGTCGGAGGGACTGCCCCAGCCTCCGCTGCTCCATTACCTCTGGCGGACGCCTTCGCGCTTGCTGAGTCGAGCGTCCGGCAGGTCTTGGCTGCACTAGGGCGCGAGCGGGAGGAGTATACGGTTGAACGGGACCGCCTCCTCACCTGGGGGAACCTTTTGCGGGAGAGGACCGCGAAGGTTAAGAGCGAGCTCGACTCCAGGCGGGAGTTGCTCGACTTCAGGAAAACGCTCGTCGACATGATGAAGCGGGCTGTTGACCGCATGGACACCCAGTCGCGGCGGATCAACAGGGAGGCCCTGGAGGCCCACGCCCGGGCCGAAGAGAGCCTCACTGCTGCTGTGGAAATACGGCAGCGGTTGGAGCGCCGCGAGCTCGCCGTCGAGGAGCGGGAGCATTCCGTGGCAGCTCAGGCAGAGAGGGTCGCCGCGCAGCTGGCCGCGGGCGAGGATGACCTCCGTGCTCGGATGGAGGAGCTGGAGATTCTGAAGGCGGACCTTGACTTGAGGGACGAACAGGTCTCCCATGATCGCCGGGCGGTCTTGGACCGGGAGTTGACTGCCGGTTTCAAGGCCGCTGAGTTAGAGCGGCTCGCCGAGACTCTCCGCCTTCGGGAGAGTTCCCTGGTGGCCAAGGAGAAAGAATTCTCCGAGAGGAACCTGGAGGCTCTGCGGGCGGCCCGCCGCGAGGTGGAGGAGCTCTCAGCCCTACGGTCCTCCGAGGCCTTTGCGGTCTCAAGCTTCGTGGATCGAGCGGGGTCCGCCCTGATCCCTCTTGGCTTCAGTCCGGTAAGGGCCGCAACTCCCGCATTGCAGGTGGCAGAGGTGATCCCTGCATTGGAGTCGATCGGCGCCAAGCTGGACAGACTCGACTCGGTGGTCGCCAGCAAGCTTGAAGCCGAGGGCCGCGGCTTAGCTTTAGAGGTCGCCTCGCATGTGCTGGCATGCTTCAAGAGCCGCGACCCCTCTTTCTCACTGGAGCCAGCAAGAGAGGGCCCAGCTGCGGAGCGGGAGGAGGCTGCCAGAGCTGAAGTCAAGGATGCGGCCGCCCTTGTAGCCGCAAGGTTCAGGCGAGAGCCGGGAGGTCCTTAGGACTTGCTTCTCCCCCCTTCTTTTCTTTTTATCGAGTCTGTAGTCCAGCTCAAGGAGCCTTACTTAACTTGACTCTCTTGGATACTTGTGTCTGTGATGCTTTTTCCCTCCTTCTTGGCTTTTCCTGGCTGAGTCCTTAGCTCCGCAAGGTACTCAGAGGCCATTTCCAATCTTGGAGCTTCGCACAGACACCCTCCCCGGGTCCTAACCGTGTTAGGGGTCCCCGGAGGTCTCCGAACCTCGCCCTATGGGGGGCTCCAAGTCTGCCGGCCACGTGGTGGGTCCGGAGCTCCTCCTCAAGAGACGGGAGCTCCGGTCATGTTGGACACGTAGGGCTTTCGGAGCCCTCCCGCTGAGGGGGGAGGTCCGGCTCCTGCCTGCCACGTGGCGAGCCCGGAGCCCTCCTCAAGGAAGGAGAGAGTTCCGGGCCTGCTGGACACGTGGGGCCCCCGGGCCCCGCCCCTGCTGGAGGGGCGGGTCCCGGTCCTTCCAGCCCCTGGCCGGTGTAGCTGGTAGCTCCTTTCCCCCCGCTTCATGCAGTTCCTGTTGCCGTAACCTGAAGGTCCTGCACACAGGTAGGGGAAACGTAATTCTCCTCGGGGGGTCCTCCCCTCCTGTCTCCTAGTCTTATCCGTCTTATGGTCCTGACCCGCTATACGGGGCTTGGGCAATTCTGTGCACGAGGCGCCGGAGCTCCGGCTCCCTCCGAGGTCCGGGTACGGCCGTCCGATCCCTAGTACCGGGCCACGCGTTGGGGAAGCAGAGTGCACGCGCTTTGGGTTCATGACCAGGCAAAGCGGACGTACTCCCCTGGACCTCCGGAGAGCAGGATGCGCATGCTTTGGGCTCTGGGCCGGCTAAGCTGGATACGCACCCTGGACCCCCCATGCACAACGCTGACCTTTCCTGGAGGTGACCAACTGACACCGCAACACCTGACTGGGGGAGGCCCGAGAGACTCTCTCGGCCATCGGCAGGTGCCTCAAGCGCAACCGTCTTCGGGAGGATAGCAAATGCCGACTATGGATGAGCACAGGAGAGGGGGGGCTAGACGTATGATGATCATACAGAGATAGTGCGATCATAAAAATTAATGCATAATTTAAATGAGCGCATGAGAAGGAGCTAAGTAGAACATGTCTCTGTATTCGCGCCCATAGGTGGAATTCTGGCTGTACGTGGGGGCAATGTTCCGCCTCATCTACAAGGGAAGCAAGACTCTACGCGCTTAGGGTCGGAACCAGGCTAAACTGGACGTAGTCCTGTACCGTCCCTTGAGACTTAGCTACCCCAAACTCTGTTCCTAAGTTCTATGGGGTCTATTACAGAAGTGAATAACCCTGTTCTACCGATGCTCAGTAAGTAGGACTTACAGTGTTGCTCCATGGCAAGGATTTTTGGGAATGGATCACCTCTCGGTTGAAAGGCATGTGTACCTGGGGCGGCAGCTTTCATGATTCGGAAGGGACCTTCCCTGCTGGGGGAGAGCTTATGGGTCCTTCTTAGAATACAGCGTGCCGCTTCACCAGGCCGCCCTCTTGCGGGCCCCCGTCGCGTTTGGTTCTCTGGCGGTAGTGCTTAGAGCATTAGCCGAGACCGTGCGTTGTGGGGTGTTCCCTGCAAGCCGAGTCTTGTCGAAGTTGTTGTCTTCACGCTGGATCAGGTCCTGCGTGGCTTCTCTCGGGGTCCCCCGGGGAGTTCTCCCCTTCTGGCTAAGGCCTTCAAGGGGTAGGTGGACCCGGGCTCGCCTTGGATGACCTAAGGCGTCTCTCCCTTCTGGCAAGGCCTTCAAGGGGTTGACGGACCCTAGGCGGCCCCCGAGAGGTATGTTCGAGGCACGGAGGCGTGCCGTAGCTGGCTAACGCCTTGGCCCGTCACCGTCGGAACTGGAGTCCTCACCGTCATGCACTGTCTTTATGACACGCTGAGGCTCCTGGAACCCCACCTGGTGGGCAGCGGTGACTGGGGCATCGACCTTCTGTTTGCCATCCCTCTGAGGGTAGGGCGGTGCTTCAGCCCTCTGCTGTCTTCCATTGCGGAAGCGCTCTACGAGCCTCTGGATTTCCCAGCACTCGGCAGCTGTATGGTTGCAGGTGCCATGCACGGGGCATAGCCCGTCTTGGCCATTGTCTGGGGCCGGTGATTGCCGCTGCCTCTTGTCGGGGCGCGGCCCCCGACCTCCGCTGGTCGTCGCAGCTGCGGCGACGGGGGCCATGAATGGTGACTTCATCTTTCCACTCCCCTGGTTCTTGGTCTTCTTGCCACCCCCATAGGCAGCAGCACCGGACCCGGGCTGCCCTCCTGACTCGGAGGTCGGCAGCGCGTGCCAGTTCCACCCTTCGGCTGCCCTGGCGCACTTGTCCGCCAGGCCAAAGAGCTCCGAGATGTCACGGACCTCTCTGGTCGCGAGCTTCTCGAGCATTTTCTCGTCCCGGACACCCTGTCGGAACGCCACCACCACGGAGGCGCTTTGGATATGTGGGATGGTGTTGCGCACCTGAGAGAACCGCTGGATGAAAGAGCGCAGCGACTCCCCAGGTTGTTGCTTGACGGCGTGGAGGTCGAGCTCCGTGCCGGGACGGGTGTAGGAGCTGCCGAAGTTGGCGATAAACTGCCGGCAGAGCTCTCCCCAGGAGGTTATGGACCCCTGGGGTAGATTCATGAGCCAGGACCGGGCTGGGCCGGTCAAGGCGACGGGAAAGTAGTTGGCCATGACAGCCTCATCGCCTCCTGCAGCAAGTACGGCGGTGGAGTAGATCTGTGACACGACCCCATTGGTCCTGTCGAGCCAGGATCACGCTGAGGGGTGCTGCGTTGCACAGCACCGTATAACACACGTCAAAAGTGCATAGCGGAAGCGGAAGTTTTATTACATAAACAGGTTTATGAACATGTTTACATCAAAATAAGTTCAGTCTACACTCGCGGGCGTAGACTAAGCATCAAGTGCACGTTCAGCCCTCGAACGTGTCCTTGCTAGCACACACGCACACTAACTCTGCGGCGTGCACGACTCCCACTCGACGGGGTTCCCCTCCTGGGGTTCCGTCTCCTCTTCGGGAGTCCCTTCCTCATAGAACCCTGCAAAAGCTTCAAACACAAGCAGTGAGCACGAAGGCTCAGCAAGTCTGACCCGTCTCACCTAAACATGGAACTTCTACATGAGGGTAATGGGTTGCATGAGGCAAAAATCATTTGCAAGGACTCGCCTAATTAGTAGAACCTTACTTTCAAGTTTTAGCAGCAGGTTGTGGAGAACCTTACGCTAAGGCACATGAGAGAGCCGCAATCAAACAAGAAACGCATTTCTCTCATGTACTTTGCCCAAAGTTGAAAAGAACTTTAGTTAGCACTAAGCTACAGCATATCATTAACAATCAATGTCCAGCTTTCAATCAGCAACATTTTAACATGTAACTAGCCTGTTCTTTCTACGTCACGGTACAGTGAACAAGTGGTACTCACTGACCGCGAGGGACGGCGATTATAATCGATTTACACCTGCAGGGTTACCCGAACAACCCGTCACGTACGCCCGTACTCGATGTTGCCTACAACAACCATCACGGACGCCGTACGCGACTACCTTTCACCCGTTAGCCAAATATTGAACCGGTCCCATCGTCCCGAGCAAGAGGTCTCTGCACGCGCATCTCTGTGCCGCCAGCCGATTTACACCTCGAGCTCTCAACCTACCCTCTGAACGACGGGCAATGCCTCAATACCCAGCTACCCGAGTTACATCAGTTTCCCGGTTCCCATATAGCCGGTAGGTCTTCGGTACTGTTCTAGCTTGTTCAACAGGCCCGCACACGGCTCGGTCCTCAATCGACACAAGCGGAGCTACAGCACACAGGCCCCAAAGTCCTGCTGCCCTTACTCTCCGCTCGGTCTCATTTTCTTGCCATGTGTATCATGTGCTATCTCTACCCGAGCAATGTGCCTCTAGCCTATTCTCGCGAGTAGTTCCAACTACTCGACTTGTACCGAATCCTACCCTATCCTAGCAATGCAGTGACTAACGAGGTTTTCAATCCTAAACCCAACCCATGGTTTTCTTGGCTGTGCAGTTGGGTTTCCAATCAAGACTCTAATGCAAAGAACAATATTCAAAGATGTGCTCAAAACAATAAACATTTGTAAAAAGGTTAATGTAAACCAGGGCTTGCCTTGCTGCTCTTGGTCGTAGGCTAGCTGTTCCTCCGGAGTAACGAAGTCTAGGACTTCGGGTTCCTCCTCGACCTTAGCGACTACATGATAGAAACAATACATGTATTAATTTAATGCATTTGTATTAAGTTTGAAGTTGTGAAGTCTATAACCTTTGCTAGATAGACCTAATGACTGTGAAACTTTTAATGTGGCTTGGTTACAACCTAAACAGAGACTTGGTCAAGTTTTAGTTGCAGCAAAGCTCATTTGAGCCCTCCACAAATAATTATGTCCTTGACCTTAATTAAAGGCTTTTAGGGTGTTCTAAGTATTTTCATGAAACAAACTATGACTTTCTGAAAACTAGATTTTCAGAGGGTTCTAATGGAATTGGTCTCACTTAATTTGGAAGTCTTTAACTAAAGATATGAGCTAAACAATTTCAGAGAAAATTCTGAAAATGTTTCTGAACATTTTCTATTTTCTCTGGAACAGTTTTACTAATCACACCATTAGGTGGACTAAATGAGCTCAAATGGATCTGAAATTTTTATGGTAGTTCAAGGATATTTTGGTGAACATCTCAGCAAAATTTCAGGATTTTCCTCCAAAGGATCCTCCAGTTAAAATTCCTAACAGTTTAAACTTTGAGGAATTAATTCTGGAGAAATAAGGAATTTCATGGAGTGAAACTTGATTTTCTGGAAAGTACTCAGAGAGCTGAATCCAGCAAAATTTGGTTCACTCAATTTGGAGCTTTCTAGCCAAAGTTATAAGGATTTGAAGTTTGAAGGAAATCTGAAAATCGGGGAAAAGTTTAAACTCGCGCGTAGGCCCAGGGGACACGCGTCGCACGCCTAGGCGATGGCACACCGCGGCCCACAAGGATTTTGCGCGCCAGCACACCCGATCCCGGCCGCAGCCGGATCCCGATTCAAAATATCGGCCGCTGACAGCTGGGGTCCACCCCCTTCTTCAACCTCGCGACACCCGCGCCCCGCCGCCGAGGGATCTCGCCGGAGAGCTCGTCGCCGGCTGCTGTACAGCTCCAAGCTTCTTGATTCTGGCCGCCCCTGCCTACTTTTACTTGGGGAACAGGATCCGAGGGTCAGCTGCTCATGACAACGGCCGGAGCATGGTCGGCGACGAGCCGCCATATCGGAATGACTTCGGCCATGTCGGCTGACTCCCCTGGTACCTCAGCTACTTGGGAAATCGGTCGGGGAGCATCAGTGGACCTCAGAGAAGGTCGACATGAGCTCGAGGCAGCTCGGGGAAGGCCCGAAATAGGTCCTCACCGTGCGCCCGATACCCTCCGTTCGTTCCGCCATTAGTAGACCTTAAATTACGCCGGGCACAGAGGTTCTCCGGCCCAGAGTTGTGAAGGCAACTTGTGCGTTACCGTGTCTAGCTCGTGTGGGAGTGGCCTGAGGCCCTCTAATCCTTTCTAGAGCACGAATTAAACAGAATCGTACCCGAAGGTCGTTCTGCACACAGAATGGGGAAAAGTGGAAATTCGCCGCCGGTGAGCAACCACTCGAGCTGTGGCTCGGGGACGAGCAGCACCGGTCACCCGCGCGTCCAAGGGTGCCTTGGCCCGGGCGTGACAACGCCCAGGTTGGGCTGTCCACGAGAGCCCGAGGTGCGCGGTTCCAAGTTCCGAGTTTGATCTTTCGGCACAGCCGATATCAATCGGTTTCAACCGAATTCTAGCAATGGGGAGGATGGAGGAAGGTCTCTAGTACCTTGCTGGGGCTCTGGAGTGGAAGGAGGGAGCTGCGATCGGCGTCCTCCGATCAAGTCTGAGCTGCGGAAGTTTTCGGCCGGCGCTGAGTTCTTGCGGAGAAGAACTGTGGTGCCTCGGCCGAGGAGGGGGCAGGCGCCTTAAGAAGGCTCTGCACCGCCTCATGCCCGCGCGTGGGCAAGCAGCTGGTGGCGCGGTGGCTGGCCTCGGTGGCGATCACCGCTGCGGCTCGGCGACCCGAGTGAAAAGTCTCAGTCGGTTTGTGTTGAAGTAGAGGCTGACATGTGGGTCCCACCCTTCCTTTTAACCTCTGAAATTTACTTCTAATCACTGTTGTAAACAGTGAACCCCATACTACCCTTGGCAATTCAACTTATTCCCCCATGAGCCATTTGAATTGATCAAAGTTCAAATGAGGTTTGGTTTGAATGAATTTCAGCACAAGTCCAGTTTGAAATTCAAATAAAGTTTGAATTTCTCCCCCTTAGCTCATGTCAAGATCAACTCTAAATGGAGTGAAAATTGGTGTGTGAGCTCACAAAAATGTGCTGAGTAAAAATATGCCTTCCACTTTCAAATTCATGGTATAAAAACAGTTTGAATTTGAATATGTTTTCAAACTGCCCCCTTCCTATCTATACCCAAGATGACCTCAAAAAGGTTTTGAATTTGGGTGAAATTTGGCATGGACATCCTTAGCAAAGTGTAGGAGTTTTTCTATGTCCAGCCCATCTATATCACATGTGGGAAATACCACTTTTGCAATGTGTAAGTTTGTTCCCTAATGAGCATGTTGATAATTGTTACTTGCTCTTCATTTGTGTTCATCATTCTTCCTCAAATGAGGTGTGTGGTGTGGGGATGAACACTACAAATGGGTGTCTAAAACTGAGGCCCTTACAATCTGGAGGAACTCCGCCGGGTTGACGCTTCCGTCGTACTTCTCGGGCAAGTGCGGACGAAACTTGCGCGGCCACCTTGCGAAGCGAAGGTGGGGTGCAAGGGCCGCACATACTGCACCTGCTGCTGCAGGTACTGGTGCTGCGAACAGGTGGTTCGCGCCTGGCACCACGTATCCCGGCATGGGCAAGGCTGCACCATAGGCCGGGGCCGCTATTTGCGGCGCATATGGTGGTGGCATATGCTGCGCAGCATATGCCTGAGGCGGGGCTCGCATAGCGAAGGCCTGCCCCTCTGGTTGCGTCGAGGCCGATGACATGCTGTCGCCTGCCTCATGGTTGCGACGCCTTTCTCGACGTCGCTCGAGGTACACTCGGGCGTCCTGCCTCAAGTGGCACCGTTCCAGTTCCCTTCGTAGGTCCGTCGACAGGAGCCTGGAGGAGCTGGAATCTGCCGTTAGTCCGTCAACCGTGGGCGTGCGCGTCAGCGACACAGCCGGTTGCCCTGGACGCCGCCCTCGCCGGAACCGAGGGTTCGCGGCAGCGACGACGAGGCGGTCCACCTCGCGGACCCATTGCTGGGTCGCTGAATGGGTCGCATCCCCTGCAGGTGGGTTGCGCAGCAGCGCTCTTGCTGCAGCTAGCGCACCTCCATGGTGTACGCTCAGCGCTGCAGAAGACCTCACGCTGGTCGGGGCCTGCATAGCCAGAGCCGGCGTTGCCGGAGTCGGCTGCTGGCTACCCGCTTGTGCCGACACACTCCGTCCTGAGTGCGTCGATGTCGGTACCTGAGATATGGGGTACCCCCGCGCACAGGGTGAAATGCCTAAGGTGCTCGCCCTTCTCCGCAGAGAGAGCTCCGAAGGCGCCACGCGTCTGGCGGGGCCGGACCTCCCTCTCCTCAGAGGAGAGCTCCGGGCCCGCCACGTGGATACAGAAGCCAGACCTCCCCCTCCGCGGGAGAGAGGTCCGAAGACGCCACGCGTCCAGCGGGGCCGGACCTCCCTCTCCTCAGAGGTGAGCTCCGGGCCCGCCACGTGGCATGCAGAAGCCAGACCTCCCCCTCCGCGGGAGAGAGGTCCGAAGGCGCCACGCGTCCAGCGGGGCCGGACCCCCCTCTCCTCAGAGGTGAGCTCCGGGCCCGCCACATGGCTACCTGCCCCCGAGCGGTAGGCAGCGGGCGTGAAGGCGCCCCTCACCTTGCCCGTACAAGGTATTCAAGGCCCGCGTCTTCCCAAGACGCGGAAACGCGGAGCACGCGCCTGTCAGGTGCCGTTGTATCCAGTCGCATCACAGACTGGCGCGCGGTGTCAGAACCTGCCAGGTAATAAACGCCGCGACAAGACAACCCATGCCGCCCACGCCGTCATCAACCACTACGCGGCATGGGCAGGGCGGCAAAAGGAAGACTCAGAAGCCTTCGACCGGGGGCAACCACCGGCATAACTACAGATATGGTAGATAATAGACAATCTCCCCGGGACCACCTGTCGGGTCCCGGCACCCCTTGTAAGCCGCCCGAGTCTTGGACTATAAAAGGCTCGGGTAGGCGTCGATAGCAGGGGGTTCGCATTCTGCAACTCATACGCTAGCCATACACTCTCAAGCTGTAACTCACCCCCGAGCTCAGGCCCCCGGCCCTGAGCAGCAAGCAATACAGCGAGCTCCGTAGCTCGCCGTGGACGTAGGGTTTTACGCTCCGGCGGTCTGAACCACGTAAAACTCCCCGTGTCAAGCTCTCACTAACTCGTCCATTCGCGCAAGCTCTCCTCTAGGAACTAGCCCCTCCGAAAAAAGAACCTCCGCGGGCTGCCCAGTGCAGGCCCGGGGGAAGTGTCGATCGTACACTTCGACATTTGGCGCGCCAGGTAGGGGGCTTTTCCCCTAGCGCGACGAGTTTCCGCCGGCGAAGATGACCAAGCTTCCTTCAGCGGCAAACTCTCCCTCTCCGTGGTCACGGCGAACCGTGACCACAGGGGAGAGTACATGATGACACACTCAGGACGGAGTGTGACAAGGCAAGCTGGGAGCCAGCAACCAGCTCTGGCAGCGCCGACCCCGGCAATGCAGGCTCCATTCAGCGTCAGGCCTTCAGTAGCGCAGGGCGTACCCGGTGGGGGTGCGCTAGCCTCAGCAAGGGCGCTACTGCGCAATCCGCCTGCTGGGGACGCGCCTCAGGCGGCGACCCAGCAGTGGATTCGCGAGGTATACCGTCTTGTCGTCGCCACCGCAAACCATTGACTTCGGCGGAGATGACGCTCCGACCAACCAGCTGCGTCGCTGACGCGCACGCCAACGGTTGACGGCCAGACGGGGAAGTTCCAGCTCCACTAAGCTCCCGTCGACGAACCTGAGGACAGAGCTGGAACGGCGTCGCTTAGGCCAAGAAGCCCGAGTGTTCCTCGAGCGACGCCAAGAAGGGCGTCGCACTCAAGAGGCTGGCGACAATATGACGTCGGCCTCGACCCAGCCTGAAGGGCAGATCTTCGCTACGCGGGTTCTGCTCCAGGCATACGTCGCGCAGTATATGTCACAACCATATGCCCTGCAAACGGCGCCCCCGGTCTATAGAGCGGCCTTGCCCATACCGGGGCATACTGTGCCAGCGGAGGACCAGGCGTTCGCGGCGCCGACACCTACACTGGGAGCCAGCAACCGGCTCTGGCAGCGCCGACCCCGGCATTGCAGGCTCCGACCAGTGTCAGGTTTTCAGTAGCGCTGGGTGTACCAAGTGAGGGTGCGCTAACTGCAGCGAAGAGTGCTGCTACTCAATATGCCACAGTCGTACGCCCTATGTATGGCCGCCGGAAGCATGCGGTGCTCGGCGCGAACCAAGCATTCGCGGCGTCAGAACCTGCGGCAACAGAAGCGGGGTGTGCGGCCCTCGCGCCCTGCCTTCGCTTCATAAAATGGCCGCGCAAGTTTCGGCCACTCTCGCCTGAGAAGTACGACGGCAGCATCAACCCGGCGGAATTCCTCCAGAGGCCGGGAAATCCAGAAGCTCGCGGGGCGCTTCCGGAAGGGGAAGCAGCCCCTAGCTGATGCCCCATCCTATAGCAAGGGAGGGCAACCAGAAGGTCGAGGCCCGAGACGGCGACGACGCCAGGTGGATTTCCAGGAGCTCCGGCGCGCCGCAAAGGCAGCGCGCAGTCATGGAAGCTCCATCTCCAGTGATGACGAACACTGGAAGATGCCCTGTGACATCTTCGGCGGGTCCGCTGACCCCCCTGTCCAGAAGCATGGCTAAGGCATTGCGACGAGCGGTAGCGTCGGTGGCACCCCCCCAGGTGCAGTACCGCACCTCAGGTGGATGGGAACCCCCATCAGCTCCAATGACACCGACTGCCCCAGGAACATGGCTGGGGCCGGCCAACTACCGCTCGTGGTGGCCCTTACCGTCGCCAACGTGAAGATGTACCACGTTTTGGTGGATGGTGGGGCTGGACTGAACCTCATCAGTCACGCAGCCTTCCAGAAGCTGCAGATCCCGATGGCCAAGCTCGCCCCATCAAGCCCGTTCTCAGGGGTAGAGCCGGGACAGGTCGTTTCCTACGGCCGCATCAGCCTCCCGGTGACCTTTGGGGCACCGGGCAGCTACCGGCCGGAGTACATTCTGGTTGACGTGGCCGAGACTGACCTCCCTTTCAATGCCATAATCGGTAGGCCAGCCCTGTACCGGTTCATGGCAATAGCCCATTACGGCTACCTTGTCTTGAAGATGCCTACACCAACAGGCGTCCCCAAGGTTTGTGGAGACCGTGTTGCCGCAGTATTAGCCTTGGAAAGGCTTCGGGCGCTTACAGCAACTAGAGCGCCATCCCTCGGCAGTACAGGACCAAACCAGCTCCACCCAAGTGCACGCCACCGTGCCTCTACTGCCGCACCCCGCGTGCAACCCCTTGATGAGGACGACGTCCCCACAAGGTTCATCCGAATCAGCGCCGGTGCCACCCAGACCACCCGGGTAGCCGGGGGCCAGGGTAGCATATAGGAAGGCGCGCTCGTTGCCCCCCTCCGACATGAGGTCGATGTGCTGCATGACAGCCATCACCGAGGCCAGAGATCCCCAGGGAGGTGATGGAGCATTACTTAAAGGTCTTTCCCGACGTCCAGCCGTCCGACGAGACGGAGGGTCCGCCGCTCCCGGCGCTTGGCAAACCGTGTTATTATCCCGAGGGCCGGCGAGAAGCTCCGGAAGCGCATCTACTGCACCAGTCTCAATAAGGCATGTCCTAAAGACCTATTTTCTCTTTGACTGATAGAACAAATAGTAGGCTCGATACCAGGCTGTGATATGCTGCGCTTCCCAAATGCTTGCTAGGGCTCCCATCAGACCCCTTTGTCTGAAGTAGTTGAAGGGCGCCCCCTACTTACTAATCCCGGCGTAAGCCGACTCGGCATAGCTAGGGGTCCCGCGAATCTCTGGTTTTCGCGCAATGGCTTTAACCCCATACCACAGTAACCTGTTCTGCTACCAAGGAGCAAGCACCAGAGGACCAGACCTCGGATCCCTGACACAACCTCCCGGAGCCCCCGGGACGACAGCGGAGCTTCCCGCGAGGTCCAAAGCAGCCTGCGGACCCCCGAGTGTCGGGCACCGGGCGATCTCCCCAGACTAAAAGCTATCCCTCACAGCTCCATGCGGCGGGCGATGCCGCCAAATGGGCGGCGGAGCTACTGAAGTTTGATCTAGGTTCCCTTTCCCGCCATACAGACATTAACCGAGCATTAGTTCATTTGTGGCTGAAGTAGTCGCACGCTCAGGGGGCCATGAAGACGATGAAACAGGACCCTGAGCCCTGACCTTCATCAGGACCCATCAATTGATGTTCGCCCACGGCTCCCCGCGAAAGCAGGGGGCCGATGCTAGCGTACTGTTCCTCATGCCATCGGGGGAGCAGTCTGGGTATATGGCGCGTCCCAATTCCAAGGCAGCCAACACCATAGCAGAGTATGGAGTGCTCATCCTTCTCGCTAGTCATTGGCTCAGGGCAATCCCCAGTCTGGTTATCAACCAAGAAGGCGGAGACAGACCCCCTCGCCTTGGACCTGCACCACGTACCGCGCGCTAGCAAGGCCGCAGCTGACGACCTTTCAACGAGGGCCCCCACTGCCACCGGAGCCTCTGTGCCTGAAGGGGGCCTCGAGAGGACGTTGCCGCGACCCACAGCCCGGCCCGCCGAGCCGGGCGAAGGGGGCTAGACCAGCACCTCGAAGCTGGCGGTCCCGGCGGCCATGAGCGCCGCCAAGGATCATAAGCGTCACTGGGGACTCCGTGCAACCCAGCGCTCAAGATCCAGATGCTCAAGTCAGACCCGATGCATGGATCACGGAGGTCCGGGACTACTTGAAAGACAATATCCTCCCTGATGAACGTGTATCCGCTGAACGGATGGCGCATGCGGCTAAAAGACACATGGCGGTAGAGGCGGATCTCTACCGACGTGGCGCCAACCACATCCTATTGCGGTGCATAACCCAGGGGGAAGGCTGCGACTTGTTCGCTGAGATCCATGGAGGCGAATGTGGGAGTCATTCTCCCTCACGCACGCTTGTCGGTAAAGCCTTTCGGCATGGCTTCTACTAGCCGGCAACACTCCAGGATGCCGTCGAGCTGGTCGAGAGCTGCTAGGCATGCCTGTTCCATGCCAAGCAGATCCATACACCGGCTTGGACGGTACGGATGATCCAGCCCGCATGGCCATTCGCCGTAATGGGGCTGGACATCCCGGGCCTGGGACCATTCCCCAGAACCGAAGACAGGGACCCGCTCCCGAACCTTCGGAACACGGAACACCGCTGTAAGTTCTACCCCTAGAGCAACAATAGGGCAGGCCCTTCTTTTCGTGGTAATTTCCATAAAAGTCCGTGAACTGGGCTTGGAGCAACTAAGCCTCAGGGGTCCAGGACTACGTTCAGCTTCGCCTGGTTCCGACCCCAAGCGCGTAGAGTCTTGCTTCCCTTGAGGTGGGTCGTGGCCTACATATGCGGCCCTCCTTCCCCCGTATGGAAATTTATATGAAAAGAAGCCCACCCTACGTTGCTCTTCTTTGGTACTCATTTAATTTACTTATTAAATTTCTATGATTACCCTACTAACGCGTGCTCACTATGCGTTCAACTCCCTCTTCTCATTTTCATCTTTAGTCGGAATTTGCTGCAGATATGACTAAGGAATAGAGGGGGGAGCCCCCAAGGAGAATTACTTTTTTCTTATGTGCAGGATTTCTCAGCCCCGGCTCCTCGCAGGAGTATGGTAGGCGCATCCACCCAATAGAACGCACCTACCAGGGGGCCGCTACGGGATCGCGGTAGGCCAAAAACCCTAAGGAAAGATCAAAGGGCTAGCCCTCACAGGGGTAGGGTCCGAAGGCCCCACGTGTCCGACAGGGCCGGACCTCCCACCTCTTCGAGGGGAGCTCCGGGACCGCCGCGTGGTCTACAGAAGTCGGACCTCCCCCCTCCCTCTGCGGGGAGAGGTCCGGGACCTCCACATGCCTTGCGAGCCCGGACCTCCTCCCAGGCAGGAGCTCCGGGCCCGCCACGTGACCAACAGGCTTGGACCCCCCTCTGATCTCGTGAGGCGGGTCCTGGAGACCACCGGAACCCTTGGTATACAGTGGGGACCCGGACTAGGTGTCTATGCAGAGCTTCGAGATTGGCCAAGGCCTCCGAGCCCTTGCGGAGCTAAGGGCTCGGTCAGGAAAGGCCAAGAAGAAGACTAGGGCATGCAGACACAGAAAGAAACAGAAGTCTGTCCATACAAAGGCTCCACGAGCTGGGCAACAGACTCAACAAAAATAAAGAAAGGAAATACAGGGCCTTGTGGACACAAGGGCGGGTGCCTAGGGATCCCCAGACTCCCGATGAAACCTAGAGGCCACGAGGGCAGCTAAGTCCTCGACTTCGGCCCTGGCAGCTTCCTCCTGGTTGGCGATGGGTCCTAAACGGACCGGCCTCAGGGAAAAGGAAGGGTCTCGGCTAACAAAGCACGACATAACGTGCATCGCAACCTCCTTCGCAAGGCCCCGACCTTCCGCTTCCAGCTCGTCGGCGATCACTGACTCGAGCCGACCTAGCTCGTCGCCGAGAGACTCAAGGGCTGGGGCCGCTTCGGACACCGGCCGTGCGGGGGTCTCCACCTGCACAGGGCTAAAACCAAGAGGAGCCAAGGCGGATCCCGCCTTAGCAATGAAGCACCAGACCGCCTGGGCCTCGGCAGTCCGCAGGGACTGGAGCCTCTCTACCTCTTGGCGGGCCGCTAGCCGCGATCCATCGCCGCCTGAAGCTCCTCGGAAGACTGCTCCTCCCTCGCGGCGACAGCCGACTCACGGAGCTCCAGTGCCTCAGTCCGAGCCCTTAGCTCCTCCACCTTGACCCTCAGCCGAGCGGTGGTCTTCTCCTCCTCGTCCGCAGCAGCGCGTTCCCGATCAGCGACGGCATGCTCCCGACGGGCTACCTGCAGCTGCAACTCCTCCGCGGCGGCGGAACACTCCTTGGCTTTGGCTTCAGCTTTGGCCAGAGCCTCGCGGCAGGAGGCACGAACCCGCTGGGCCTCTAGCTCCAAGCGACTAATGGCCTTCTTCTGGGCGCCAAGCAGAGCACTCATGGCCTCAAGCCTTGACTGCCTTGAGTCGAGGTCCGCCCGGGCCCGCTGCTGCCAACTGAGAAGGCAGTCTCTCTCGCCGGCCAACGCCTTCCGCTCCTGCTCAAAGGCAGATTGGAGCTGCCGGGAGCTGGTCTGGGCACGCTCCATGGCGTCCCACACGGGCACCAGGGCAGGAGGAGCAGGAGTCGCGCCGCTGGACCCCCCGGACGAGTTCAAGACCGGCGGGAGCGCCGGCGCCTCGGCAGCTACGGGGGGGCGCTGTCCTAAGCAGGCCAGGGGGCCAGCAGGCACACCTGCAGCGGCCATCCCGGTCTCAAGACCTGGCTTCTGGGCTGGTGAAGGAGGGCAGGTAGGAGCAGATGCGGCCACTGAGGCCACTGCCCCCGTCGATTTGGGAGCTATGAGGGCCGCCGTGGCCACCAGGGGCAGAGGCGCGGAGCCCCCGCTGGTTGAAGGCGGCCGGATAAGAGGCCCGCCCTTGGCAGCCGGTCGGTCCCTGCAAAGAAGAAGAAGCCCTCAGAATAAGAGAAGAGGCAGGTGCTCTGCTCCTATAAGTCAGAAGGAATAACACTTACTGAGCGGCATGAGCGCTCCAGCAAGCTTGCTGCACTGGCCTCTGGGCTGTAGCTGAACTACCAGGGCCAGCGGCAGGAACGGCTGCAGAGTGGGACGCCTCGACCTCCGGCGCGCTCGCCGGCGTCGCCCCACCAACATCCGTCCTGGGAGCCCCGCCGCTCGAGGGAGGATGGCGAGATACTTGGGCTGATTCGGACGGTTGCTGTCTAGGGAGAGACCCGCCAGGGAGGGACACTCGGGACCTCTTCGGGTCGCCACCCGAAGGACCAGCACCTCCGGGAGATGGAAGCAAGGTAGCTCCGGCACCCTGGATCGGCACAGGCGGCACCCTCGGAGGAGACCGAGCGCGTTTTTTCTCTAGATGCCCGGGGGCCGGCTCTTTTCCTTTCCCTTTATCGGCGGCTTGGGTTCCGTCAGCTCTGGGGGAAGGTTTGGCAGCAGTGGATGCCTCATGCCCTGATCCGGGGTGCTCGGTTCCTGGAATGGTGATGCCCCGGAAGGCATCCCCAACCTGACGAACGGCAATCCCGATATCATCAAGATTCGGCATCTTCCGCAGGAGCTCTGACCTCCTCTGAAGATCTAAGAAGAGGGGGGTGGCAGAAGGCGGAAGGACGGAGACACCGCTGGGGATATAGTCACCGCTCACCTTGCTCACCATCTCCTCCAGCTCCTCGTCGGAAGGGACAGAGTCAGGGCCTCTCTCCAGCCTGGTACAGTCCTGCTCACCGGTGTAGTACCACGCTGGGCGGCTGCGTTGCTGCAAGGGAGCAATGCGGCGTGACACAAAGTCCATCAGCACCATTAGAGACGTCAGCCCCTCGTTGGCCAAGGACTGGATCCGCTCCAAGACCGGGGTATACTCCTGCTCCAGTTCAGGGATCTCCTCCCAGAAGCGGCGGTCGGTGGTTGGACTGGCGGTTGGGAGTTGTAGGCGATCGTGCTCGTCGGTCTGCACTACTACCCAGCTCTCCCTCCAATTCTCCCACCTTGATGCACTGAAGGGCAGGAGGTATCCGGAGACCTTGGGGTCTTTGCAGCGATGCTGGAAGTAATACGCCCCCATCTGAGTCTTTGAGCCGCGTCCGGTCGTACGCAGCACAAAGAAGTGGCGGAAGAGCGTCACGGAGGCGTGCACCCCCACGAACATCTCGCAGAAGTGGACAAAAACTGCCGCCATTGCGAGAGAGTTGGGGGAGAGATGGTGGAGCTGGAGACCGTATGTCTCCAGCAGGGTGACGAAGAAGGAAGAAATCGGTGGAACGAACCCCGCCAGAGCATAAGCGGTGAAGAAGACCATCTCCCCCTTTCCCAGGACCAGGGGGAGAGATCCTCGGCGGAGCCGGTGCTTCTGCTCTTCCGAGCGCCAGCCCAGCAGCCTGCGCACTGGCGCGAGCTCGGATGTAACACCCCAAATTTTGATTCAAAACCCTAAACCATGTTCAGAGGGGAATTTAAAAATTTTTGGACGTGTTGCATGTTTTGCAAAAATTCAAATTCAAACTGGAATTCAAATTAAACTCAAAACAGAAAAGAAATGGAAAAAGAAAAAGAGAAAACGGGAAAAAAACCGCCAGTGGGCTGAAACCGCCAGCCGGCCCAGCTTCCCCGCGCCAGCCCGCCCCCGCGCGCGCCGCGCTCTCTCTCACAGACGGGTGGGACCCGCCTGTCATCCCTAACCCCGCGACCCCGGACTTTTCCCCCGAGCGCGCGCGATCTTAACCGATCGGAAAACCCGTCCCGCCGCCTGAATTCTGGTCCCAAACGACTCAAACTCGATCGCAACAGACCCACCGCCCTTCCCCGGCTATAAAAACCCCAGCCCCGATCAGTTTTTCCCACGCGATCGCCGATTTTCACTCCGGTGAGCACCGAGACTTCGCCGGTGAATTCTAGCCGATCTAAGCTCGGAAACTCTGATCTAACTCGCTGGTCTTGATCCACCGTTTCCGGGGAACTTTGCAGGTGCAGAAAACCCGAAGACTTACGGTGTAAACCCAGCGCCGACGAGCTTCGCCGTGGTTTTGCCTCGGACCTCGCCGCCGATCACTTTCCAGGACCCCCGAGCTCGAGAAAACCCCCGAGGTGAGATCCCTGACCTCCCCTCTACCGATCTATGCCATAAGATCACAGTTTTAGGCAGAATTCTCGAGGATCCGAAACTTTCCGGCGAGATCGCCGCCGCGCTCGATCAGAGCGACGTGGCCGCTTGTGCGCCGTTTATTTTAAATCGCACGGTAGACTTTAAAACCCCGCGTACCGGTTCGATGTTATAATCTCGGCCGTCGGTTTAAAATCGGACGGTCCACGTCATCCCCGCATTATAAAGACTGGAATTCTTACGTGCTACCCCCTGGGGTTCTCTGGAATTGAGAGCTAGCCCCGGAAACTTTAGATCTAGCCCCTGGAACTCCAGAAAATCATGTAAATTCATTTAAAAATCAGTTTTAGCCCCTGGACTTAATGAAAATTAGGAAAAACACCTCTGATAAGTGTAGCTAGACCCCTGGAAATTATGAAAATGATATTATAGACCCTGTAATGGGGTGAGTTCATTATTTTAGCCCTGTTTAGTATTTAATTTAGAAAATTGAATATGTAACTAGTGTTTAAAAATTAAAAAGTGGGACAAACATAATTGTCAAAATTAATTAAAAACTTTCTCAGTACTTAGGAAACTTTGGACTGAGATAAAAATATATTTTGGGCTGAAATGAATCTGTTTCATTTAATTATTCACATTATTTAGTATAAGGACACATTTTTAAGTAAAGAATAGCTATAGAAAAATAGGGAAATAATTATGAAATAGTCTACATCAGAAGCCAAGGTCAAAAGATGTTATTAAATCATTTAGGACCAGAACCTATACTGTTTAGATGATGTGTATTACTAATTTATAATAAAATACACAATTGTGCATAGGAATATAAATCTGAAAATATAGCAACTAGTAAATGATAAATGGGGTTTTTAAAATACAAAGAATTCAGTTTAGGGTTGGTAGAAATTCTGAAGGCACATATGGAGAAGAAAAATACTTTTCATACATACTTGGTAGTGAAAAGGTGTAGTAGTTTAATATAAGGAATTTATTTAAAACTGAAACACACACACACACACACATATATATATATATATATATATATATATATATATATATATATATATATATATATATATATATATATATATATATATATATATATATATATATATATATATATATAGTATGTAAGTATAAATATGAACACCAAAGTAGGAATCATACACATATAAATAAAAGTGTGTGCAAGCCACAGATCAACACACAAAGTAACCACAACACATATAATGGTGAATGAATTTCATAAATATGAATGTGTGGTTTGTATGAAGTAAGAAGTGTGAACTATGTCTTATGATTGTTGTTTTCCTTTTGCTATGTTTGATGGTATGAATTAGAACCTGTTCAAGAGCAAGTTAACCCTTTCCAAGATTAGGACTACCCATTTCAAGAGCAGCAAGAAGGAGGCAAGTGTCCTTGACCACTTTGATCTTATGCTAGGATATGTAGATAGAATTATTTGCATTGTCAAATGAAATATGAAACCCATGCTAGGAAGTTTCCCTAGAATTGCATTACCTTGTTTCCTTGTAGCTTGGGTTGGGATTTATTTTGTCATGTCATTTATTTACATGCATATGCTTAGCCATGCTTAGAATGGGATATTTGGGATATGAGATCATCAGTTTATTTTACCATACTCTTGAATGAGCTATTGTGAGTTATGTAGAGGTAGGGATCAAGGCAAGTTGGATGTTTTGGTTGTGTGCTGGGTGCACGAGACTTGGGTTTGTGTTTAGTACTTGTCTGGATCCTAAGGACCGGTTCATGGAGTATGTAACCCGGCTTTACAGTGCCAACCACATGCTGAGATGGGGCAGCTTGGCCAATTAATTAGGTGTATCCCCGGCGTAGTATGGGTGTGTTGGATGGTGCGGGGAGTAGGTGTCAGCTGGACTACCATATGAACCGCAAGGCTCAAGAGGGGGCCACTGCAGCGGGGTTGGAGCCTCTTGTATGCTGTTAGGGGTGAAACCTCAGTGGGCCCACGCTCGTCGGGAATCCCTTTGTAAAGGCTTCGTAGTGATCTCCTGGCTGCACACCTGGGAAGTGTGAATGTGGATCGTAGCCACTGGCATAATGGAGGTTCTTATAGTCCACCCGGCAACGGGGGATGAAATCACTACATGTGGGTACAGTGGTACAAACTCTGCAGAGTCAAAACTGTCTTGACAGCCGTGCTCACGGTTAAGAGCGGCCTGGACTTATTCATGATTAGAGGAGTGATGGTTTTGGAAATTGTGGAAGTTAAGCGGGGAGCTTAACATTGGAAATGATGTTATGGTTATTGGATTACGATGATGGGATGGGAGATTTGGATCATTTCATCTGTGTAGTAATGTAGGTGCTTATTAAGCTAAGGTGATAGGTATTAATTGCGTAGTGCTTTAACCATGAGTTCAACCTCTCCTTGTTCTAGCCATGCATGATATAATTTTCCCACACTTGCTGAGTACCATTGGTACTCAACGTTGCATATTTGTTGGTTTATATTGCTGCTCAGGTCAAGATAATGAGGTGGTGTATAATGACCAAGACTTTGGACCCGAGGAAGGTTTTTAGGTTCATGAAGACCCCCGGGCAACGCCTGTGATGGAGCCCTAAAGAATAATATTCCGCTGTTAGTTTATTTACTTGTGATGAAGCATTAGTGTCCATTGAGACATTTGCGATGTAAGACTTATTTTTATTCGACACCTGGCTTGTAATAAATGATGCTTCACTATTTGTCATCACATGTATGAGAAAATGATCCTGGCATACATGTGATATTCACTTGGTTGTTTCTTCGGAAAAACCGGGTGTGACAGAGGTGGTATCAGAGCCAAGGTTGCCCGTAGGAACGTGGACCTAGGTAGAAATGGACGTATTTAAGGGCCCTATTTTCTTAAAAACTATTTTCCAAGGTGTGGGTGCAAAAGTGTTATTAAAGGAGTCATTTTCTTCATCTTACCCCAACTTTCATTCAAAATAGGATTTTTGTTTGAGATTTTATCTAACCTAATTTTAAATTCTTTTGTTTTAGATGGTTCGCATGATTCGCACCGCTCGTAAGTCCACAGGAGGGAGAGTTCCCGTAGTTGCCCTTGCCAAAAGAGAGGAGAGTCGTCCAGTGACGTACCTTTCCTACGGATTGGCAGTAGGAGATTTGTTCCGCCGTCTTCGACGTATGCTCGAAGCCGCCGGCAATACGGGCAAGCTAATCATCCACTATAACTCCACCAGGACCATCCGTGAGAAGAGGGAAGAATGGAGTTCGGAGATGAGGATTATACACGAGAATCAGCTGCTTAAGATTCACCACTCTCCAGCTTGTCGAGCAACACAAGTTGACGCGGAGAAAGATGTCACTTGGGAGGCCATCACCTGCCAGAGTCACATCTATCGTCGCCACTTGGACAAATCTGAGTACATGTATGTCCTCCAACGTGAGAGTGGTACCACGGAGTACAAGTACCCACCGGTGCAGCAAGGGACTTCCCATGAGCACATGGACTTGTGCTTGGAGGATGCTGCTATGCTCAGCACTCGACTGCAGGAGTGTCAACAAGAGCTTCAGGATGTCCGAGACACCCTGAAGGAAACGGAGGCGTTGCTGCGAGCTTGTTTAAAGGCGAGAGAAAGAGGAGATGGGAATGAACTGTGTGTCACCGTGAGTGATCCATGGACACCTGACTCCCCGGATCGCCGAGCAATCAGGCGTCGTCGCACTTCTCCACCAGCAGCCTCCCCACCCAAAGCAGAGTCAGAAGGTAGTCGAAATGAGGAGGAAGATCCTGAGGAGCCAGCTCAAGAGGACGAGTAGTGTAGAGTCTTTCCCCTAGCTAGCAAGAGGTCGAGTAGTCGAGTCGTTACGAAGTTAATGGTGTGATAATGCTTGGTGTGTGACGTGAGTTGTGGAAGCCATGAGCAAAATTGTCCACAGCCTCGTCTTTAGATTGTTTTGCTTTGGTGTGTGAACCCACAGGAAATAATAGTGCATTTATTTGGTGTGAGATATAAACCCTCGTAAAATTTTAACAAAGCCTCAACACCTCAAAGTACCAACAAATGAAAGTAGTAAGATGATACTAAATGGTATCAAAATTAACATTTGTTGATTCTGCCAGATGGCCGGAAGAGGAAAAGGACGTGCTGCCAACCCCGCCAACAACAATGATGAGGCATGCAACCCTCATCTTTCTGGAGGCCAGGACAGGGGTGGTCGCTATGAAGAAGTTGATCCTCTCCACCAAATGCTGGAGAATCAAAATCAGCTCATCCAGAACTTGACTCAAGTGGTGGCTAACTTGCATCAAGTTCCACCTACACAAGCTGCACCACGCCAACCAAGGTTGAGTGAGTTTCTAGGAACTCAACCTCCAAAGTTTGCAAGTGCTGCTGAACCTCTGGAGGCAGATGATTGGCTGAAGACCATTGAAAGTAAGATGAGGATAATACAATGCCAAGGGTATGAGAGGGTGCTGTTTGCCTCTCATCAATTGCATGGACCTGCTGCTGATTGGTGGACCGCCTACGTGGCCGCCCATCATGACCCTGAGAACATCATTTGGGAGGAGTTCAAGCATAGCTTCCGCAACCACTACATCCCAAGAGGTGAACTCAAAAACAAGAGGAAAGAGTTTCTGGGACTGCAGCAGGGAAACATGACGGTGAGGGAATACCTCACTAAATTTACTCAACTATCCCGTTATGCTCCACGAGACATAGAGACTGATGAGCAGAAACAAGATTGTTTCGTGGAAGGACTTACCGCAGAGATGCAGTGTGCCATGTCCTCCAATGAGTATGAAAGTTTTCAATAGATGGTGGACAGAGCGTTTGTGGTGGAAAGGAAGCTAAAGGCCCTGGAAAATGAGAATAAGAGGAAGGCGGGGTGGTCACATCAGGCCTCAGGGAGCAACACCCGCCCACGTATGATGCAACAACCTACGGGGCAGACGAGCCATGCTGCGTTACCCTATTCAGCACCAAGAGGGTACAACCCAAACTACAGGCCTCCCGCAGCACCAGCACAGCCGCCACGTCAGTTTGTGCAGCAGCCTCGCCCTGCATATCCACCTCGACCAGCAGTACAAGGACCCCCGATCCAACCCCAAGACAACAAAGGCCAAGCACCTAAGGTTGGGGTGCAATGTTTTAGCTGTGGCGAAGTGGGGCACTATGCCCATAAGTGCCCAAAGAAGAAGCCCGCGCAGCCACAACAGCAGAATGTAATGAGAGGACGGGTGAACCACGTCACTATGGAGGAAGCACAAGAGGCACCCGACGTGGTAGTTGGTAAGTTTCCTGCCAATTTACACCTTGCAACTCTGCTGTTTGATTCTGGTGCTACCCACTCGTTCATTGCTCAAGGGTTTGTTAAGAAGTATGACCTATCAACCACACAAATGAACCATATGCTAGCCGTAAACTCTCCAGGTGGAGAAATAAGGACAAGACAAGTGTGTCCCAAAGTGAGCCTAGACATTAATGGGGTAGTATTTACTGCTAACCTCATAGTGATAGATTCACAAGGGATAGATATTATCTTGGGTATGGATTGGATGACCAAACATAAAGGAATCATCCATTGTTCGACCAGAACGGTGGAACTAACTCACCCCAGTGGTACCAGAGTAAAGTTCATAACAATACACGAGCCTAGAAGGGACATTAAATTAAATCAAGTGGAGGTGAAAGTTGAGGAAATCAGGACCATCAGGGATTATCCAGATGTTTTTCCGGAGGAGTTGCCAGGTATGCCTCCCGACCGTGACGTGGAATTCGCAATTGAGCTAGTACCGGGAACAGCCCCGATATACAAGAGACCTTATCGAATGGACTCCAAGCAGCTAGAAGAGCTCAAGGATCATTTGAGAGAATTGACGGAGAAGGGGTATATTCGCCCTAGTTCCTCACCATGGGGAGCTCCGGTGATATTTGTGCCTAAGAAAGACGGAACCCAAAGGTTATGCGTAGATTACCGTGCCTTGAATGAGGTAACCATTAAGAACAAGTACCCATTACCCCGCATTGAAGACTTGTTTGATCAGTTGTGGGGAGCTTGTGTGTTCTCGAAAATTGATCTCAGGTCGGGATACCACCAACTCAAGATAAGGCCATCTGATATTCCCAAGACAGCTTTCGTATCTCGGTACGGACTGTATGAATACACTGTCATGCCTTTCGAGCTAACCAATGCCCCGGCATATTTCATGTACCTCATGAACAAGGTATTCATGGAATATCTGGACAAGTTTGTGGTGGTTTTCATAGATGATATTCTCGTCTTCTCTAAAGATGAAGAAGAACATGAGAAACATCTAAGGTTGGTGTTGCAGAGGCTGAGGGAACACCAACTATATGCCAAGTTGAGCAAGTGTGAGTTTTGGCTGAAGAGAGTTCCCTTTTTAGGACATATAATCTCGGAAGGAGGAATCTCCGTAGATCCCGCCAAAATCGAGGATATCCAGAAGTGGAAAACCCCTGAAAATGTCAGGGAAGTTCGAAGCTTTTTGGGATTGGCTGGATACTATCGACGGTTTATTGAGGGATTCTCCAAGATCTCGAGACCTCTCACCAAACTGTTGGAGAAGGGAATCACATTCACCTGGACGCCACAGTGCGATACGAGCTTTCAGGAGCTAAAGAAGAGATTGACAACAGCCCCAGTGTTGGTTATGCCAGATATGCAAAAGAATTTCACAGTGTACTGCGATGCCTCTGGAAATGGGTTGGGATGTGTTCTCATGCAAGAAGGACATGTCGTGGCATATGCATCCCGACAGCTTCGGAAGCACGAGAAGAACTATCCTACACATGACCTAGAACTAGCTGCAGTGGTACACGCGTTGAAAATTTGGCGGCACTATTTGATGGGGAAGAGGACAGAGATATATACGGATCATAAGAGTTTGAAATACATATTCACACAACCAGATCTCAACCTCAGACAAAGGAGATGGTTAGAGCTAATCAATGACTTTGATATAGGCATCAACTATCATCCCGGGAAAGCAAACGTCGTGGCCGATGCTTTGAGTCGGAAAGTGCAGGTCAATAAGTTGAGCTTGAAGGACATGCCCGCGGAATTGAAGGACGAGGTTATAAGGCTCAATCCATGTCTAGTAAATAGTGGTGAAGCCATCGCCATGGAAGTGGACTCCACACTCGAGCAAGACATACGCGAGGGCCAAAAGAATGATGAGACGATACAAGAGATCAGACAGCTCATTAAGGAAAATAAAGCTCCTGGTTTTAGAGAGGATGAACAGGGAACGATGTGGCACGGGAAAAGGATCTGTGTGCCAGAAGTAAAGGAGATCCGTGAACTAATTTTGAAGGAGGCTCACGATTCTGACTATTCCATTCATCCTGGGAGTACGAAGATGTACCAGGACCTCAAAAGCAGGTATTGGTGGTATGGCATGAAGCGAGATGTCGCGGAACATGTTGCCCTATGTGACACATGTCAGTTGGTGAAAGCTGAACATCAACGACCCGCGGGATTATTGCAACCACTCAAAGTGCCTGAATGGAAGTGGGAAAAAATCAGCATGGATTTTGTCGTCGGATTGCCTAGGACCCAATCCGGGTATGATTCAATATGGGTCATTATTGATAGGCTAACCAAGGTAGCTCATTTCATCCCTGTGAAAGAAAGCTACAGTGGATCTAAATTGGCAGAATTGTACATGTCAAGGATTGTGTGTTACCATGGAGTGCCAAAGAAGATAGTGTCGGACCGAGGGACACAGTTCACCTCGAGGTTTTGGCAAAAGTTGCATGAAACCATGGGAACCCATCTGAACTTCAGCTCTGCCTATCATCCCTAAATTGACGGGCAGACGGAGAGAACCAATCAGATCCTTGAAGATATGTTAAGGGCATGTGCACTCAAAAACAATAGGAGTTGGGACAAGAACTTACCGTATGCGGAGTTTTCCTATAACAACAGCTATCAAGCTAGTATGAAGATGTCACCGTTTGAAGCTTTGTATGGAAGGAAGTGCAGAACTCCCCTATTTTGGAACCAAACAGGAGAAAGTAAAGTGTTTGGTCCAGAAGTGCTACAAGAAGCCGAGGCGAAGGTGAGGGAGATTCGCAACAACTTGAGGATAGCACAAACACGCCAGAAGAGTTATGCTGATGTACGAAGAAGAGAGCTCGTTTTCAAAGTGGGAGACTATGTTTATCTCAAGGTGTCCCCTATCAGAGGACTTCGTCGGTTCAAGGTGAAAGGGAAGTTGTCACCTCGATACATCGGACCCTTTTAAGTTTTGGAAAGAAAAGGCGAAGTGGCGTACCAACTTGAGTTACCGGTTCATCTATCGGATGTGCACGATGTATTCCATGTGTCACAACTCAAGAAATGCCTGAGGACGCCTGAAGAGGTGTTACCCATGAATGAAGTGGATGTAGCTGAAGATTTGTCTTATGCCGAGCAACCATACAAGATTTTGAAGACAATGGAACGCCTCAACAGAAATAAAAGAATTCGGATGTGCAAGGTGCAGTGGAAGCATCACTCAGAAGAGGAAGCCACCTGGGAACGGGAAGATGAGCTTAAAGCACAATTTCCGGAATGGTTTTCTTAGAAACACCAATCTCGAGGACGAGATTTCTTTTAAGGGGGGTAGAGCTGTAACACCCCAAATTTTGATTCAAAACCCTAAACCATGTTCAGAGGGGAATTTAAAATTTTTTGGACGTGTTGCATGTTTTGCAAAAATTCAAATTCAAACTGGAATTCAAATTAAACTCAAAACAGAAAAGAAATGGAAAAAGAAAAAGAGAAAACGGGAAAAAAACCGCCAGTGGGCCGAAACCGCCAGCCGGCCCAGCTTCCCCCCGCCAGCCCGCCCCCGCGCGCGCCGCGCTCTCTCTCACAGACGGGTGGGACCCGCCTGTCATCCCTAACCCCGCGACCCCGGACTTTTCCCCCGAGCGCGCGCGATCTTAACCGATCGGAAAACCCGTCCCGCCGCCTGAATTCTGGTCCCAAACGACTCAAACTCGATCGCAACAGACCCACCGCCCTTCCCCGGCTATAAAAACCCCAGCCCCGATCAGTTTTTCCCACGCGATCGCTGATTCTCACTCCGGTGAGCACCGAGACTTCGCCGGTGAATTCTAGCCGATCTAAGCTCGGAAACTCTGATCTAACTCGCTGGTCTTGATCCACCGCCTCCGGGGAACTTTGCAGGTGCAGAAAACCCAAAGACTTACGGTGTAAACCCAGCGCCGACGAGCTTCGCCGTGGTTTTGCCTCGGACCTCGCCGCCGATCACTTTCCAGGACCCCCGAGCTCGAGAAAACCCCCGAGGTGAGATCCCTGACCTCCCCTCTACCGATCTATGCCATAAGATCACAGTTTTAGACAGAATTCTCGAAGATCCGAAACTTTCCGGCGAGATCGCCGCTTCCCGCCGCCGTGCGCCGCCGGCAGCGCCACCCGCGCTCGATCAGAGCGACGTGGCCGCTTGTGCGCCGTTTATTTTAAATCGCACGGTAGACTTTAAAACCCCGCGTACCGGTTCGATGTTATAATCTCGGCCGTCGGTTTAAAATCGGACGGTCCACGTCATCCCCGCATTATAAAGACTGGAATTCTTACGTGCTACCCCCTGGGGTTCTCTGGAATTGAGAGCTAGCCCCGGAAACTTCAGATCTAGCCCGTGGAACTCCAGAAAATCATGTAAATTCATTTAAAAATCAGTTTTAGCCCCTGGACTTAATGAAAATTAGGAAAAACACCTCTGATAAGTGTAGCTAGACCCCTGGAAATTATGAAAATGATATTATAGACCCTGTAATGGGGTGAGTTCATTATTTTAGCCCTGTTTAGTATTTAATTTAGAAAATTGAATATGTAATTAGTGTTTAAAAATTAAAAAGTGGGACAAACATAATTGTCAAAATTAATTAAAAACTTTCTCAGTACTTAGGAAACTTTGGAGTGAGATAAAAATATATTTTGGGCTGAAATGAATCTGTTTCATTTAATTATTCACATTATATAGTATAAGGACACATTTTTAAGTAAAGAATAGCTATAGAAAAATAGGGAAAATAATTATGAAATAGTCTACATCAGAAGCCAAGGTCAAAAGATGTTATTAAATCATTTAGGACCAGAACCTATACTGTTTAGATGATGTGTATTACTAATTTCATAATAAAATACATAATTGTGCATAGGAATATAAATCTGAAAATATAGCAACTAGTAAATGATAAATGGGGTTTTTAAAATACAAAGAATTCAGTTTAGGGTTGGTAGAAATTCTGAAGGCACATATGGAGAAGAAAAATACTTTTCATACATACTTGGTAGTGAAAAGGTGTAGTAGTTTAATATAAGGAATTTATTTAAAACTGAAACACACACACACACACACACACACACACACACACATATATATATATATATATATATATATATATATATATATATATATATATATATATATATATATATATATATATATATATATATATATAGTATGTAAGTATAAATATGAACACCAAAGTAGGAATCATACACATATAAATAAAAGTGTGTGCAAGCCACAGATCAACACACAAAGTAACCACAACACATATAATGGTGAATGAATTTCATAAATATGAATGTGTGGTTTGTATGAAGTAAGAAGTGTGAACTATGTCTTATGATTGTTGTTTTCCTTTTGCTATGTGTGATGGTATGAAGTAGAACCTGTTCAAGAGCAAGTTAACCCTTTCCAAGATCAGGACTACCCATTTCAAGAGCAGCAAGAAGGAGGCAAGTGTCCTTGACCACTTTGATATTATGCTAGGATATGTAGATAGAATTATTTGCATTGTCAAATGAAATATGAAACCCATGCTAGGAAGTTTCCCTAGAATTGCATTACCTTGTTTCCTTGTAGCTTGGGTTGGGATTTATTTTGTCATGTCATTTATTTACATGCATATGCTTAGCCATGCTTAGAATGGGATATTTGGGATATGAGATCATCAGTTTATTTTACCATACTTTTGAATGAGCTATTGTGAGTTATGTAGAGGTAGGGATCAAGGCAAGTTGGATGTTTTGGTTGTGTGCTGGGTGCACGAGACTTGGGTTTGTGTTTAGTACTTGCCTGGATCCTAAGGACCGGTTCATGGAGCATGTAACCCGGCTTTACAGTGCCAACCACATGCTGAGATGGGGCAGCTTGGCCAATTAATTAGGTGTATCCCCGGCGTAGTATGGGTGTGTTGGATGGTGCGGGGAGTAGGTGTCAGCTGGACTACCATATGAACCGCAAGGCTCAAGAGGGGGCCACTGCAGCGGGGTTGGAGCCTCTTGTATGCTGTTAGGGGTGAAACCTCAGTGGGCCCACGCTCGTCGGGAATCCCTTTGTAAAGGCTTCGTAGTGATCTCCTGGCTGCACACCTGGGAAGTGTGAATGTGGATCGTAGCCACTGGCATAATGGAGGTTCTTATAGTCCACCCGGCAACGGGGGATGAAATCACTACATGTGGGTACAGTGGTACAAACTCTGCAGAGTCAAAACTGTCTTGACAGCCGTGCTCACGGTTAAGAGCGGCCTGGACTTATTCATGATTAGAGGAGTGATGGTTTTGGAAATTGTGGAAGTTAAGCGGGGAGCTTAACATTGGAAATGATGTTATGGTTATTGGATTACGATGATGGGATGGGAGATTTGGACCATTTCACCTGTGTAGTAATGTAGGTGCTTATTAAGCTAAGGTGATAGGTATTAATTGCGTAGTGCTTTAACCATGAGTTCAACCTCTCCTTGTTCTAGCCATGCATGATATAATTTTCCCACCCTTCCCGCCTCAGAGAAGGGCTCCGGACCCGCCACGTGGCCAGAAGAATGGTGCTGCCTGCCCCCGAGCGGTAGGCAGCGGGCGTAAAGGCGCCCCACACCTTGCCCGTACAAGGTATTCAAGGCCCGCGTCTTCCCAAGACGTGGAAACGCGGAGCACGCGTTTGGCAGGTGCCGTTGCGCCCAGTCGCATCACAGACTGGCGCGCGGTGTCAGAACCTGCCAGCTAATAAACGCTGCGACAAGACATCCCATGCCACCTGCGCCGTCATCAACCACTACGACTAGCGTGCGGCATGGGCAGGGCAGCAAGATGAAGACTCAGAAGCCTTCGACCAGAGGCAACTACCGGCGTAACTACAGATACGGTAGATAACGGACAATCTTCCCGGGACCACCTGTCGGGTCCCGGCTCCCCTTGTAAGCCGCCCGAGTCTTGGACTATAAAAGGCTCGGGTAGGCGTCGATAGCAAGGGTTCGCATTTTGCAACTCATACGCTAGCCATACACTCTCAAGCTGTAACTCACCCCCAAGCTCAGGCCCCCGGCCCTGAGCAGCAAGCAATACAGCGAGCTCCATAGCTCGCCGTGGACGTAGGGTTTTACGCTCCGGCGGCCTGAACCACGTAAAACTCGCCGTGTCAAGCTCTCCCTAACTCGTCCATCTGCGCAAGCTTTCCGCTAGGAGTCTAGCCCCGCCGAAAAAAGAACCTCCGCGGGCTGCCCAGTGCAGGCCCGGGGGAAGTGTCGACCGAACACTTCGACATTTGGCGCGCCAGGTAGGGGGCTTTTCCCCTAGCGCGACGAGTTTCCTCCGACGAAGATGACCAAGCTTCCTTCAGCGGCAAACTCTCCTCCCCCACGTTCACGGCGGACCGTGACCACTGGGGAGTACATGTCGACACACTCAGGACGGAGTGTGTCGGCACAAGCGGGTAGCCAGCAGCCGACTCCGGCAACACCGACTCCGGCTATGCAGGCCCCGACCAGTGTGAGGTCTTCTGCAGCGCTGAGCGTACACCATGGAGGTGCGCTAGCTGCAGCAAGAGCGCTGCTGCGCAACCCACCTGCGGGGGATGCGCCCCATTCAGCGACCCAGCAATGGGTCCGCGAGGTGGACCGCCTCGTCGTCGCCACCGCGAACCCTCGGTTTCGGCGAGGACGGCGCCCAGGGCAACCGGCTGTGTCGCTGACGTGCACACCCACGGTTGACGGGCTAACGGCGGATTCCAGCTCCTCCAGGCTCCTGTCGACGGACCTGCAAAGGGAACTGGAACGGTGCCATTTGGGGCAGGACGCCCGGGTGTACCTCGAGCGACGTCGAGAAAGGCGTCGCAACCATGAGGCAGGTGACAGCATGTCGTCGGCCTCGACACAACCAGAAGGGCAGGCCTTCGCCATGCGAGCCCCACCTCAGGCATATGCTGCGCAGCATATGCCACCACCATATGCGCCGCAAGTAGCGGCCCCGGTCTATGGTGCAGCCTTGCCCATGCCGGGATACGCGGTGCCAGGTGCGAACCACATGTTCGTAGCGCCAGTACCTGCAGCAGCAGGTGCAGGATGTGCGGCCCTTGCACCCCACCTTCGCTTCGCAAGGTGGCCGCGCAAGTTTCGCCCGCACCTGCCCGAGAAGTACAACGGCAGCATCAACCCAGCGGAGTTCCTCCAGATCTACTCCACCGCCGTACTTGCTGCAGGAGGTGATGAGGCTGTCATGGCCAACTACTTCCCCGTCGCCTTGACCGGCCCAGCCCGGTCTTGGCTCATGAATCTACCTCAGGGGTCCATAACCTCCTGCGGTGAGCTCTGCCGGCAGTTCGTCGCCAACTTCGGCAGCTCCTACACCCGTCTCGGCATGGAGCTCGACCTCCACGCCGTCAAACAACAACCTGGGGAGTCGCTGCGCTCTTTCATCCAGCGGTTCTCTCAGGTGCGCAACACCATCCCACATATCCAAAGCGCCTCTGTGGTAGTGGCGTTCCGACAGGGTGTCCGGGACGAGAAAATGCTTGAGAAGCTCGCGACCAGAGAGGTCCACGACGTCTAGGAGCTCTTTAGCCTGGCGGACAAGTGAGCCAGAGCGGCTGAAGGGCGGAACTGGCACGCACTGCCGACCTCCGAGTCAGGAGGGCAGCCCGGGTCCGGTGCTGCTGCCTATGGGGGTGGCAAGAAGACCAAGAACCGGGGGAGTGGCAAGATGAAGTCACCATTCACGGCCCCCGTTGCCGCAGCTGCGATGACCAGTGGAGCTCGGGGGCCACGCCCCGACAAGAGGCAGCGGCAATCACCGGCCCCAGACAGTGGCCAAGGCGGGCTATGCCCCGTGCATGGCCCCTGCAACCATACTGCTGCCGAGTGCTGGGAGATCCAGAAGCTCGCAGAGCGCTTCCGCAATGGAAGACAGCAGAGGGTTGAAGCATCGCCCTACCCTCAGAGGGATGGCAAACAGAAGGCCGATGCCCCAGTTACCGCTGCCCACCAGGTGGGGTTCCAGGAGCCTCAGCGTGTCATAAAGGCATGATGGTGAGGACTCCAGTTCCGACGGTGACGGGCCAGAGCGTTAGCCAGCTACAGCACGCCTCCGTGCCTCGAACATACCTCTCGGGGGCCGCCTAAGGTCCGTCAACCCCTTGAAGGCCTTGCCAGAAGGGGAAGACGCCTTAGGTCTTCCAAGACGAGTCCGGGTCCACCCACCCCTTGAAGGCCTTGGCCAGAAGGGAAGAACTACCCGGGGGCCCCCGAGAGAAGCCACGCAGGACCTGATCCAGCGTGAAGATAACAACTTCGACAAGACTCGGCTTGCAGGGAACACCCCACAACGCACGGTCTCGGCTAATGCTCTAAGCACTACCGCCAAAGAACCAAACGTGACGGGGGCCCGCAAGAGGGCAACCTGGTGAAGCGGCACACTACATTACAAGAAGGACCCATAAGCTCTCCCCCAGCAGGGAAGGTCCCTTCCGAATCATGAAAGCTGCCGCCCTGGGTACGCATGCCTTTCAACCGAGAGTGGGATCCATTCCCAAAAAAATCCTTGCCATGAAGCAACACTGTAAGTCCTACTTACTGAGCATCGGTAGAACAGGGTTATTCACTCCATAGAATTTAGGAACAGAGCTTGGGGTAGCTAAGTCTCAAGGGACGGTACAGGACTACGTCCAGTTTAGCCTGGTTCCGACCCTAAGCGCGTAGAGTCTTGCTTCCCTTGTAGACGAGGCGGAACATTGCCCCCATGTACAGCCAGAATTCCACCTATGGGCACGAATACAGAGACCTGTTCTACTTAGCTCCCTCTCCTGCGCTCATTTAAATTATGCATTAATTTTTATGATCGCACTATCTCTGTATGTTCATCATGCATCTAGCTCCCCCTCTCCTGCGCTCATCCATAGTCGGCATTTGCTATCCTCCCGAAGGCGGCTGCGCTTGAGGCACCTGTTGATGGCCGAGTGAGTCTCTCGGGCCTCCCCCAGTCAGGTGTTGCGGTGCCAGTTGGTCATCTCCAGGAAAGGCCAGCGTTGTGCATGGGGGGTCCAGGGTGCGTATCCAGCTTAGCCGGCCCAGAGCCCAAAGCATGCGCATCCTGCTCTCCGGAGGTCCAGGGGAGTACGTCCGCTTTGCCTGGTCATGAACCCAAAGCGTGTGCACTCTGCTTACCCAGCGCATGGCCCGGTACTAGGGATCGGACGGCCGTACCTGGACCTCGGAGGGAGCCGGAGCTCCGGCGCCTCGTGCACAGAATTGCCCAAGCCCCGTATAGCGGGTCAGGACCATAAGACGTATAAGACTAGGAGACGGGAGGGGAGGACCCCCCGAGGAGAATTACGTTTCCTCTACCTGTGTGCAGGACCTTCAGGTTACGGCAACAGGGACTGCATGAAGCGGGGGGAAAGGAGCTACCAGCTACACCGGCCTGGGACTGGAAGGACCGGGACCTGCCCCTCAAGCAGGGGCGGGGCCCAGGGGCCCCACGTGTCCAGCAGGCCCGGAACTCTCTCCTTCCTTGAGGAGGGCTCCGGGCTCGCCACGTGGCAGGCAGGAACCGGACCTCCCCCCTCAGCGGGAGGGCTCCGAAAGCCCTACGTGTCCAACATGACCGGAGCTCCCGTCTCTTGAGGAGGAGCTTTGGACCCGTCACGTGGCAGGCAGATTTGGAGCCCCCCATAGGGCGAGGTTCGGAGACCTCCGGGGGCCCCTAACACGGTTAGGACCCAGGGAGGGTGTCTGTGCGAAGCTCCGAGATTGGAAATGGCCTCTGAGTATCTTGCGGAGCTAAGGACTCAGCCAGGCAAAGCCAAGAAGGAGGGAAAAAGCATCACAGACACAAGTATCCAAGAGAGTCAAATTAAGCAAGGCTCCATGAGCTGGACTACAGACTCGATAAAAAAGGGAGAAACAAGTCCTAAGGACCTCCCGGCTCTCGCCGGAACCTTGCGGCTACAAGGGCGGCCACATCCTCGACTTCAGCCCTGGCAGCTTCCTCCCGCTCCGCGGCTGGGCCCTCTCTCGCTGGCTCTAGCGAAAAAGAGGGGTCGCGGCTCTTGAAGCATGCCAGCACATGCGAGGCGACCTCTAAAGCTAAGCCGCGGCCCTCGGCCTCAAGCTCGCTGGCGACCACCGAGTCGAGTCTGTCCAGCTTGGCGCCGATCGACTCCAACGCAGGGATCACCTCTGCCACCTTCAATGCGGGAGTTGCGGCCCTCACCGGACTGAAGCCAAGAGGGATCAGGGCGGACCCCGCTCGATCCACGAAGCTTGAGACCGCAAGAGCCTCGGAGGACCGCAAGGCTGAGAGCTCCTCCACCTCGTGGCGGGCCGCCTGCAGAGCCTCCAGGTTCCTCTCGGAGAATTCCTTCTCCTTGGCCGCCAGGGAACTCTCCCGAAGGTGGAGAGTCTTGGCTAGCCGCTCCAACTCAGCGGCCTTGAAGCCGGCAGTCAACTCCCGGTCCAAGACCGCCCGGCGATCATGGGAGACCTGTTCCTCCCTCAAGTCAAGGTCTGCCTTCAGAATCTCCAGCTCCTCCATCCGAGCTCGGAGGTCATCCTCGCCCGCGGCCAGCTGCGTGGCGACCCTCTCTGCCTCAGCTGCCACGGAACGCTCCCGCTCCTCAACGGCGAGTTCATGGCGCTCCAACCGCTGCCGTATTTCCACAGCAGCAGAGAGGCTCTCTTCGGCCCGGGCGTGTGCCTCCAGGGCCTCCCTGTTGATCCGCCGTGACTGGGTGTCCATGCGGTCAACAGCCCGCTTCATCCGGTCGACGAGCGCTTCCCTGAAGTCGAGCAACTCCCGTCTGGAGTCGAGCTCGCTCTTAACCTTCGCGGTCCTCTCCCGCAAAAGGTTCCCCCAGATGAGGAGGCGGTCCCGTTCAACCGTATACTCCTCCCGCTCGCGCCCTAGCGCAGCCAAGACCTGCCGGACGCTCGACTCGGCAAGCGCGAAGGCGTCCGCCAGAGGCAATGGAGCAACAGAGGCTGGGGCAGTCCCTCCGACCTCCTCCATTACCTCGTCCTCAGGAAGAGCCGACGCACCAGCAGCCGAGACGAGACGCCGATCAGGAGAAGCTGGCTCCGCGGCTCTGGCAGCCAGGCCAGCCGGGCTCTTTTCAGCTTCTGGCTCCTTGACCTGAGGAGAGGGGCGAGCCGGGGAAGGCGGTGCTGGAGAAGAAGCCAGGCCGCCTAGTGCAGGATCAACCTGTGCTGGCTCGGGGGCCGCGGTGGCCGTCTCGGCAGGAAGAGACGACGCCGCCGCGGAGTTCGGGCACACCGGAACAGGAGAAGTCCGCTCTGGCCTGGGGGCCGCGGCAGTTGCCCCTGGCTCCGAGCGCATCGGCACAGATTCCCCGCAAGACGGGGAAGGCCGAGAAGCGCGGACACTCCAGCGGGCTCTAAACCCCGACTTCCGAGCCAGGGTAGGATTTCCAGAGCCCGCTACCGTCTCCGACGGCCGCTCCGCAGTCGCTTGGACTGGCGGAACAGGGGACGCCCCAGAGGCTTCCCCCAGTGCATCAGCCCGGGGCCTCTTCGAGTCGCCACCGGAGGGAGTGTCAGGCACCCCAGAATCCCAACTTGGCACCGACGCCGTTGCTGGAGGAGATCGAGCGCGTTTCTTCTCTGGCAACGGGTTGGAAGCCATGGCAAGGGAGAACTCAAAGGCAAGAGAACAAAAGCACAAGAGTCCGAGAAGAAACGCAGAGAAGTGCAAAGGGAAGTTACAATGTGGGTAAGACCCCCTCTAAAAAGCTTCCCGGTGCAGTTCCAAGCGATTCGGAACTCTTCGAATACCCCGCACCCGCAACCGCTTCGGTTCCTAGACCGAGTGCCGATGACGGGTGGGCCCAAGCCGCTTAACTGAAGCGGTGGGGTCAAGGAGTCAGTCTCCTAAGAAGATGAGCTGGCAAGGCACTTCGGCGGTTCCCGAAGAAAGCGCCGCAACGTGCAGGAGTGGCAGTCTTGGGAACCGCCGCAGTAAAAGCAATCATCAAGTGGGCGCACGCTCTCACGATCCCGTGGCCGTTCGTGCTCCAGCAGCGGTCAATTCGGGACTTAGAGAAAGTGCGCGGATCGGAAGAGACGGAGGTCCCACCTCGGGCTCGCTATCTCCCCCGAGATAGGCCCGGGGGCCACTGTCGGTACTTGAGATATGGGGTACCCCCGCGCACAGGGTAAAATGCCTAAGGTACTCACCCTTCTCCGCAGGGAGAGCTCCGAAGGCGCCACGCGTCTGGCGGGGCCGGACCTCCCTCTCCACAGAGGAGAGCTCCGGGCCCGCCAAGTGGCATACAGAAGCCGGACCTCCCCCTCCGCGGGGAGAGGTCCGGAGGCTCCACGTGCCCCGCAGGCCGGACCCTTCTCTCCTCAGAGAAGGGCTCCGGACCCGCCAGAAGGACGGTGCTGCCCGCCCCCGAGCGGTAGGCAGCGGGCGTAAAGGCGCCCCACACCTTGCCCGTACAAGGTATTCAAGGCCCGCGTCTTCCCAAGACGCGGAAACATGGAGCACGCATCTGTCAGGTGCCGTTGCGCCCAGTCGCATCACAGACTGGCGCGCGGTGTCAGAACCTGCCAGCTAATAAACGCTGTGACAAGACATCCCATGCCGCCTGCGCCGTCATCAACCACTACGACTAGCGTGCGGCATGGGCAGGGCGGCAAGATGAAGACTCAGAAGCCTTTGACCAGAGGCAACTACCGGCGTAACTACAGATACGGTAGATAATAGACAATCTTCCCGGGACCACCTGTCGGGTCCCGGCACCCCTTGTAAGCCGCCCGAGTCTTGGACTATAAAAGGCTCGGGTAGGCGTCGATAGCAAGGGTTCGCATTTTTGCAACTCATACGCTAGCCATACACTCTCAAGCTGTAACTCACCCCCAAGCTCAGGCCCCCGGCCCTGAGCAGCAAGCAATACAGCGAGCTCCATAGCTCGCCGTGGACGTAGGGTTTTACGCTCCGGCGGCCTGAACCACGTAAAACTCTCCGTGTCAAGCTCTCAGTAACTCGTCCATCTGCGCAAGCTCTCCGCTAGGAACTAGCCCCTCCGAAAAAAGAACCTCCGCGGGCTGCCCAGTGCAGGCCCGGGGGAAGTGTCGACCGAACACTTCGACAAATAGGGATCGTAAGCCAAATAAGACTATGAGATAGGGAAAGGGGAGCCCCAAGGAGAATTACGTTTCCCTTACTTGTGTGCAGGACCTCTCGGCCCTAGCTCCCCGCGGGAGTATGGTAGGAGCATCCAACCAATGGGCCACACCTACCAGGGGGCCGCTACGGGATCGCGCAAGACCGGAGCTCCAAGGCAAGACCGAAGGATCCAGACCTCGCCCCCTCCGCAGGGGCGAGCCCCGAAGGCCTCACGTGTCCATCGGGGCTGGAGCTCCCCTCCCCTCAGGGGGGGGGCTCCGGGCCCACCACGTGGCCGGCAGAAGCCGGACCTCCCCCTCCGAGGGGAGAGCTACGAAGCCTCCACGTGTCCCACGGGGCCGGGCCTCCCTCTCCTCAGAAGGGAGCTCCGGGCCCGCCACGTGGCCAGCAGATCTGGACCTCCCCATTCTCATGGGGTGAGTTCCGGAGACCTCCGGGACCCTTAATACAGTAAGGACCTGGGGAAGGTGTCTTTGCAGAGCTTCGAGATTGGTGAAAGCCTCTGAGTACCTTGCAGAGCTAAGGGCTCGGCCAGGCAAAACCAAGAAGAAGACTAAAGCACACAAGACACAGAAGATAACAAGAGTCTATTCATTCAAAGCTCCATGAGCTGGGATACAGACTCAACAAAAATAAAAAAGAGAGAAGGTACAGGGCCTTTTGGCCACGGGGGCGGATGCCTAAGAGTCCCTGGACTCCCGTTGGAACCTAGAGGCCACAAGGGCGGCTACGTCCTCGACCTCGGCCCTGGCAGCTTCCTCCCGCTCGGCGGCGGGCCCTATACGGACTGGCTCCAGAGAGAAGGAAGGGTCTTGGCTCCGGAAGCACGCCAACACATACGTAGCGACCTCCTTCACCAGGCCTCATCCCTCCACGTCAAGCTCGTCGGCGATCACCGCTTCTAGCCAGCCCAGCTTGCCGCCGATGGACTCAAGCGCCGGGATTGCCTCTGTCGGTACCTGAGATATGGGGTACCCCCGCGCACAGGGTAAAATGCCTAAGGTACTCGCCCTTCTCCGCAGGGAGAGCTCCGAAGGTGCCACGCGTCCGGCGGGGCCGGACCTCCCTCTCCTCAGAGGAGAGCTCCGGGCCCGCCATGTGGCATACAGAAGCCGGACCTCCCCCTCCGCGGGAGAGAGGTCCGAAGACGCCACGCGTCCAGCGGGGCCGGACCACCCTCTCCGCAGAGGAGAGCTCCGGGCCCGCCACATGGCATACAGAAGCCGGACCTCCCCCTCCGCGGGGAGAGGTCCGGAGGCTCCATGTGCCCCGCAAGCCGGACCCTTCTCTCCTCAGAGAAGGGCTCTGGACCCGCCACGTGGCCAGAAGAACGGTGCTGCCTGCCCCCGAGCGGTAGGCAGCGGGCGTAAAGGCGCCCCACACCTTGCCCGTACAAGGTATTCAAGGCCCGCGTCTTCCCAAGACGCGGAAACGCGGAGCTCGCGTCTGTCAGGTGCCGTTGCGCCCAGTCGCATCACAGACTGGCGCGCGGTGTCAGAACCTGCCAGCTAATAAACGCTGCGACAAGACATCCCATGCCGCTTGCGCCGTCATCAACCACTACGACTAGCGTGCGGCATGGGCAGGGCGGCAAGATGAAGACTCAGAAGCCTTCGACCAGAGGCAACTACCGGCGTAACTACAGATACGGTAGACAATAGACAATCTTCCCGGGACCACCTGTCGGGTCCCGGCTCCCCTTGTAAGCCGCCCGAGTCTTGGACTATAAAAGGCTCGGGTAGGCGTCGATAGCAAGGGTTTGCATTTTGCAACTCATACGCTAGCCATACACTCTCAAGCTGTAACTCACCCCCAAGCTCAGGCCCCCGGCCCTGAGCAGCAAGCAATACAGCGAGCTCCTTAGCTCGCCGTGGACGTAGTGTTTTACGCTCCGGCGGCCTGAACCACGTAAAACTCTCCGTGTCAAGCTCTCACTAACTCGTCCATCTGCGCAAGCTCTCCGCTAGGAACTAGCCCCTCCGAAAAAAGAACCTCGCCGGCCTTCAGAATCTCCAGCTCCTCCATGCGAGCTCGGAGGTCATCCTCGCCCGCAGCCAGCTGCGCGGCGACCCTCTCTGCCTCAGCTGCCACGGAACGCTCCCGCTCCTCGACGGCGAGTTCGCGGCGCTCCAACCGCTGCCGTATTTCCACAGCAGCAGAGAGGCTCTCTTCGGCCCGGGCATGAGCCTCCAGGGCCTCCCTGTTGATCCGCCGCGACTGGGTGTCCATGCGGTCAACAGCCCGCTTCATCCAGTCGACAAGCGTTTCCCTGAAGTCGAGCAACTCCCGCCTGGAGTCGAGCTCGCTCTTAACCTTCGCGGTCCTCTCCCGCAAAAGGTTCCCCCAGGTGAGGAGGCGGTCCCGTTCAACCGTATACTCCTCCCGCTCGCGCCCTAGTGCAGCCAAGACCTGCCGGACGCTCGACTCGGCAAGCGCGAAGGCGTCCGCCAGAGGCAATAGAGCAACAGAGGCTGGGGCAGTCCCTCCGACCTCCTCCATTACCTCGTCCTCAGGAAGAGCCGACGTGCCAGCCGCCGAGACGAGACGTCGATCAAGAGAAGCTGGCTCCGCGGCACTGGCAGCCAGGCCAGCCGGGCTCTTTTCAGCTTCTGGCTCCTTGACCTGAGGAGAGGGACGAGCCGGGGAAGACGGAGCTGGAGAAGAAGCCAGGCCGCCTAGTGCAGGATCAACCTGTGCTGGCTCGGGGGCCGCGGTAGCCGTCTCGGCAGGAAGAGACGGCGCCGCCGCGGAGTCCGGGCACACTGGAACAGGAGAAGTCCGCGCTGGCCTGGGGACCGCAGCAGTTGCCCCTGGCTCCGAGCGCATCGGCACAGATTCCCCGCAAGACGGGGAAGGCCGGGAAGCGCGGACACTCCAGCAGGCTCTAAACCCCGACTTCCGAGCCGGGGTAGGATTTCCAGAGCCCGCTACCGTCTCCGACGACCGCTCCGCAGTCGCTTGGACTGGCGGAACAGAAGACGCCATGTGGCAGACGGAAGCCGGACCTTCCCCCGCGGTGGAAGAGCTCCGAAAGCCCTGTGTGTTCAACATGGCCGGGGCTCCCGTCTCCGCAGTAAAAGCAGTCATCAAGCGAGCGCACGCTCTCACGACCCCGCGGCCGTTCGTGCTCCGGCAGCGGCCAATTCGGGACTTAAAGAGAGTGCGCGGATCGGAAGAGACGGAGGTCCCACCTCGGGCTCGCTATCTCCCCCGAGATGGGCCCGGGGGCCACTGTCGGTAACTGAGATATGGGGTACCCCCGCGCACAGGGTGAAATGCCTAAGGTGCTCGCCCTTCTCCGCAGGGAGAGCTCCGAAGGCGCCACGCGTCTGGCGGGTCAGGACCTCCCTCTGCTCAGAGGAGAGCTCCGGGCCCGCCACGTGGCATACAGAAGCCGGACCTCCCCCTCCGCGGGGGAGAGGTCCGAAGGCGCCACGCGTCCAGCGGGGCCGGACCTCCCTCTCCTCAGAGAAGAGCTCCGGACCCGCCACGTGGCTGGAAGAACGGTGTTGCCTGCCCCCGAGCGGTAGGCAGCGGGCGTAAAGGCGCCCCTCACCTTGCCCGTACAAGGTATTCAAGGCCCGCGTCTTCCCAAGACGCGGAAACGTGGAGCACGCGCCTGTCAAGTGCCGTTGCGCCCAGTCGCGTCACAGACTGGCGCGTGGTGTCAGAGTCTGCCAGGTAATAAACGCCGCGACAAGACATCCCATGCCGCATGCGCCGTCATCAACCACTATGACTAGTGCGCGGTATGGGCAGGGCGGCAAAAGGAAGACTCAGAAGCCTTCGACCAGAGGCAACCACCGGCGTAACTACAGATACGGTAGATAATAGACAATCTTCCCGGGACCACCTGTCGGGTCCCGTCATCCCTTGTAAGCCGCCCGAGCCTTGGACTATAAAAGGCTCGGGTAGGCGTCAATAGCAAGGGTTCGCATTCTGCAACTCATACGCTAGCCATACACTCTCAAGCTGTAACTCACCCCCAAGCTCAGGCCCCCGGCCCTGAGCAGCAAGCAATACAGCGAGCTCCATAGCTCGCCGTGGACGTAGGGTTTTACGCTCCGGCGGCCTGAACCACGTAAAACTTCCCGTGTCAAGCTCTCACTAACTCGTCCATCCGCGCAAGCTCTCCGCTAGGAACTAGCCCCTCCGAAAAAAGAACCTCCGCGGGCTGCCCAGTGCAGGACCGGGGAAAGTGTCGATCGCACACTTTGACACCGTTGTTATCCCGAAGGCTGGCGGGAAGCTCCGGATGTGCATCGACTACACCAGTCTCAATAAGGCATGTCCTAAAGATCCATTCCCTCTCCCTAGAATAGATCAAATAGTAGACTCAACGTCAGGCTGTGATATGCTGTGCTTCCTAGACGCCTACTCGGGTTTCCATCAGATCCCCATGTCTAGGGAGGACGAGGAGCACACCTCCTTCATCACAGTAGACGGCCTTTATTGCTATGTGTCTATGCCTTACGGCCTAAAGAATGCACTCCCCACCTTTGTGCGGGCAATGCACAAAACCTTTGGTGAGTTAATAAGAGACCTGGTTGAGGTGTATGTTGATGACATAGTTGTCAAGGTCAAGCAGGGTCCGTCCCTGCTAGATAACCTAGCCTTAGTCTTTGACAAGTTGCGCTCTACGCGCACCAAGCTGAACCCAGATAAATGTGTGTTCGGCGTGTCCTCTGGGAAGCTCTTAGGGTTCCTGGTCTCGCACCGAGGGATTGAGGCCAACCCAGAGAAGATCAAGGCCATCGACTTGATGTGGCCCCCTGCCCGCGTCAAGGATGTCCAGAAACTCACGGGATGTCTAGCCGCGCTGAGTCGGTTTATACCGAGGCTAGCAGAGCGGGCACTCCCTTTCTTTAAGCTCATACGCAAGTCAGGCCCTTTTGCCTGGACTGACGAGGCAGAAGAGGCTTTCCAGGAGTTGAAACGACTCCTGACGACCCTACCTATCATGGTAGCCCCTGAGCCCGGTGAGCACCTGCTGCTCTACATCGCGGCGACAACTGAAGTAGTGAGTATGGTCCTCGACGCAGAGCGGCCGGACCCCTCATCTTCACAACCTGCTCCGGTAGCAGAAGACTGACGCCAGGAGGCCCTGCAGGACCAAGACGGTCCCCCGGACCTCCAAGGCAACCTCCCGGAGGCCCAGGTCGGCCTCCCAGAGGTCCAGGGCGGTCTCCCGGACCTCCAAGACAAACCCCCGGGGGCCCTGCGGGACCCCCCGGGGGTCAAACGGGACCTCCCAGAGGTCCCCCAAGACCCCCCGGAGCTCCCAGACAATCAAGATAGCTTAAGGGCCTCCGGGTCCCAGCTCCCGGAGGCCCCCGTGGGTCCACCCACCTCCAGCGGGCCAGGGTCAATGGACGAGGACCTCCCAGGCCTGAGAGAAAGGATCCGAACTGTCCAGAGGCCTGTCTACTACATCAGCGAAGTACTTCATGATGCCAAGACGAGGTACCTGGAAGTCCACAAGCTGCTGTATGCGGTGCTCGTGGCCTCCAGAAAGCTCCGCCATTACTTCCAGGCCCACCAGGTCTCGGTAGTCACCTCGTATCCGCTGAAGACAATTCTTCACAGCCCCCATGCGACTGGCAACGTTGCTAAATGGGCGGCGGAGCTGGCGGAGTTTGAGCTGGACTTCCTCCCACGCCATGCAGTCAAGAGCCAAGCACTGGCTGACTTTGTGGCGGAGTGGACACCAACGGGGACTGACCCAGGGGGCCATGGGGGCGAGGAACCGGAGCACCAAGCTCCGGTCTTCTCCGAACCCCACTGGACACTCTTCTTCGACGGCTCCTCGCGAAAGCAGGGGGCCGGTGCCGGCGTACTGCTCCTCATGCCATCGGGGGAACAGTTTGGGTATATGGTGCGTCTCAATTTCAAGGCAACCAACAACATGGCGGAGTATGAAGCACTCATCTTTGGCCTGCAGACAGCCCTGTCTTTTCAGGCGCTCGCCAGTTGTTGGCACAGGGCGACTCCCAGCTGGTCATCAAGCAAGTCAAGGGCGAATGCTCCTGCAATGACCCCCAGCTAGCTGCGTATCTGCTTCACGTGCAGATGTTGGAGAAAGAATTCCTTGCCTTGGACCTGCACCACGTACCGCGCGCCGGTAATGCCGCAGCCGACAACCTTTCAACAAAGGCTTCCACCGGGGCCTCTGCGCCCGAAGGAGTCTTCGAGAGGACGTTGCTGCGGCCCACAGCCCGGCCCGCCGAGCCGGGCGAAGGGGGCTTGACCAGCACCTCGAAGCTGGCGGTCCCGGCGGCCCTACAGCCGTGGGCGCCGCCAAGGATCGTAAGCGTCACTGGGGACTCCGTGCAACCCAGCGCTCAAGATCCAGAAGCTCAAGTCAGACCCGATGCATGGATCACGGAGATCCGGGACTACTTGAAGGACAATATCCTCCCTGATGAACATACAGCCGCTGAACGGATTGTGCGTATGGCTAAGAGGTACGCGCTTGTAGAGGGGGATCTCTACCGGCGTGGCGCCAACCACATCCTATTGCGGTGTATAACCCAGGGGGAAGGCTGCGACTTGCTCGCTGAGATCCATGGAGGCGAATGTGGAAGTCATTCTTCCTCACGCACGCTTGTCGGTAAAGCCTTCCGGCATGGCTTCTACTGGCCGACAGCACTCCAGGATGCCGTCAAGCTGGTCGAGAGCTGCAAGGCGTGCCAGTTCCACGCCAAGCAGATCCATACACCGGCTCAGGCGGTACAGATGATCCCGCCCTCGTGGCCGTTTGCCGTGTGGGGGCTGGACATCCTGGGACCATTTCCCAGAACCGTCGGGGGGTTCCGGTATCTCTATGTCGCTATCGACAAGTTCACCAAATGGCCGGAAGCTACACCAGTTGTCACCATCAATAAACAATCTGCAGTAAAATTCATCAAGTCTATTGTCTGCCGGTTTGGGGTACCAAACAGGATCATCACCGACAATGGGACCCAGTTCACCAGCGCAGCATTCCAAGACTACTGCGAGGACCTTGGCATTCAGGTATGCTATGCCTCTGTTGCCCACCCGAGGAGCAATGGGTAAGTTGAGAGGGCCAATGCGGAGATTCTCCGGGGCCTCAAGACTCGCACCTTCGCCAGCCTGAAGAAACATGGTGCCAATTGGGTAGACGAGCTTCCGAGCACACTATGGGCTAACCGGACATCCCAGAGCCGGGCCACCGGGGAGACACCCTTCTTCATGGTGTACGGGGCTGAAGCTGTACTTCCCCCAGAAATCACCATGAAGTCTCACCGTGTCCGGGCTTACGACGAAGCCACGCAGGACGACCTCCGGCGTGGAGAAATCGACCTCATCGACGAGGTCCGATTACATGCGGCACTCCATAACGCGCGGTACAGACAGGCGCTTCGGCGCTACCACCAGAGGTCTGTGCGTGCCCAGGAGCTGCAGGAAGGTGACCTGGTGTTGCGGCGCATACTTTCTCGCGAAGGGGCCCACAAACTCTCCCCTAGTTGGGAAGGCCCCTTCCGAGTTGTGAAAGTATGCCGCCCCGGGTGTGTGCGCCTTTCCACCGAGGATGGGGACCTGCTCCCGAACCCTTGGAACATAGAACACCTCCGTAAGTTCTACCCTTAAGAGCAAAAATAGGACAGTACTTTCTTTTCGTAATGAACTCCATAGAGTCCAGGAGCAGCGCTCGGAGCAGCTAAACCCCAGGGGACGGTCCAGGACTACGTTCAGCTTTGCCTGGTTCCGACTCCAAGCGCGTAGAGTCTTGCTTCCCCTCTTAATGGGGTGGGTCGTGGCCTCCATGTTTAGCCTGCCTTCCTCCTGTGGAAGGTTGTACGAAAAGAAATCCGCCCTACTTTGCTCTTTCCTTGTACTCATTTAAATTGTGAATTGAGTTTTTTTTCACCCTTGCAGTACATGGTTGCCATGTGCTCAGCTCCCCCTCTCTACAAGTCCCCAAGCACCAAGCGTATGGTTGGGGCTATAAGTCAAATAAGACTGAGATAAGGGAGGGGGAGCCCCCAAGGAGAATTACGTTTCCTCTACCTGTGTGCAGGACTTCCAGGTTACGGCAACGGGGACTGCATGAAGAAGGGGGAAAGGAGCTACCAACTACTTCAACCCAGGACTAGAAGGGGCGGGGCCCGGGGGCCCTACGTGTCCAGCAGGCCTGGAACTCACCCCTCCCCTGAGGAGGGCTCCGGGCCCGCCACGTGGCAGGTGGAAACCGGGTCTCCTCCCGCAGTGGAGGAGCTCCGGAAGCCCTGTGTGTCCAACATGGCCGAGGCTCCCGTCTCCGCAGTAAAAGCAATCATCAAGTGAGCGCACGCTCTCACGATCCTGTGGCCGTTCGTGCTCCGGCAGCGGTCAATTCGGGACTTAGAGAAAGTGCGCGGATCGGAAGAGACGGAGGTCCCACCTCGGGCTCGCTATCTCCCCCGAGATGGGCCCGGGGGCCACTGTCGGTACCTGAGATATGGGGTACCCCCGCGCACAGGGTAAAATGCCTAAGGTACTCGCCCTTCTCCGCAGGGAGAGCTCCGGAGGCGCCACGCGTCCGGCGGGGCCGGACCTCCCTCTCCTCAGAGGAGAGCTCCGGGCCCGCCACGTGGCATACAGAAGCCGGACCTCCCCCTCCGCGGGAGAGAGGTCCGAAGACGCCACGCGTCCAGCGGGGCCGGACCACCCTCTCCGCAGAGGAAGCTCTGGGCCCGCCACGTGGCATACAGAAGCCGGACCTCCCCCTCCGCGGGGAGAGGTCCGGAGGCTCCACGTGCCCCGCAAGCCGGACCCTTCTCTCCTCAGAGAAGGGCTCCGGACCCGCCACGTGGCCAGAAGAACGGTGCTGCCCGCCCCCGAGCGGTAGGCAGCGGGCGTAAAGGCGCCCCACGTATTCAAGGCCCGCGTCTTCCCAAGACGCGGAAACGCGGAGCACGCGTCTGTCAGGTGCCGTTGCGCCCAGTCGCATCACAGACTGGCGCGCGGTGTCAGAACCTGCCAGCTAATAAACGCTGCGACAAGACATCTCATGCCGCTTGCGCCGTCATCAACCACTACGACTAGCGTGCGGCATGGGCAGGGCGACAAGATGAAGACTCAGAAGCCTTCGACCAGAGGCAACTACCGGCGTAACTACAGATACGGTAGACAATAGACAATCTTCCCGGGACCACCTGTCGGGTCCTGGCTCCCGTTGTAAGCCGCCCGAGTCTTGGACTATAAAAGGCTCGGGTAGGCGTCGATAGCAAGGGTTCGCATTTTGCAACTCATACGCTAGCCATACACTCTCAAGCTGTAACTCACCCCCAAGCTCAGGCCCCCGGCCCTGAGCAGCAAGCAATACAGCGAGCTCCATAGCTCGCTTTGGACGTAGGGTTTTACGCTCCGGCGGCCTGAACCACGTAAAACTCTCCGTGTCAAGCTCTCACTAACTCGTCCATCTGCGCAAGCTCTCCGCTAGGAACTAGCCCCTCTGAAAAAAGAACCTCCGCGGGCTGCCCAGTGCAGGCCCGGGGGAAGTGTCGACCGAACACTTCGACAGCCTCAGACACCTCTTGCGCTGGAGCCTCCGTCCGCACCGGCTGAAACCAAGAGGAACCAAGGCGGACCCCGCCTCGGTAACAAAGCTCCAGACCGCCTGGGCCTCGACAGACCGTGAAGCCTGGAGATTCTCTACCTCTTGACGGGCTGCCAGCTTGCGATCCAGCGCCGCCTGGCGCTCCCGGGAGGATTGCTCCTCCCTCGCAGCAGCAGCCGACTCGCGGAGCTCCAGCTCCTTGGCCCGAGCCCTCAGCTCGCCCTCTCTGGCTTTCAGCCGTGCGGCAACCTTCTCCTCCTCGGCCGCCACGGCACGTTCCCGATCAGCGACGGCGCACTCTCGACGAACTACCTGCAGCCACAACTCCTCCGCGGCAGCAGAGCGCGCCTCGGCCTTGGCTTTGGCCTGGGCCAGAGCTTCGTGGAAGGAAGCGCGGAGCCGCCGGGTCTCTGAGTCCAGGCGGACGACGGCTTTCTTCTGAGCATGGAGCAGAGCACCCATGGCCTCAAGCCTCGACTGCCTCGAGTCGAGCTCTGCCTTAGCCTCCCGGGTCCGCTGCTGCAGGAGGTGCTCCAAACTAAGAAGGTGCTCCCTCTCTCCAGCCAGCGCCCCCCGCTCCCGCTCAAAGGTGGTCTGGAACTGTCGGGTGCCAGTCTGAACACGCCCCAAGGCATCCCACATGGGCACCGGGACGGTGGGGGCAGGAGTCGTGCCCCTGACCTCCCCTGTCGCGTCTACGGCCGGCGAAGGTGCTGGTGCCTCAGCAACTGAAGCAAGACGATGACCCGGGGGAGCCAGGGAGCCAGCAACTGCACCTACAGCAGCCCTTCCAGCCTCAGCACCGGGCTTCCGGGCTGGTGAAGGAGGACGAACAGGTGCTGCCGCAGCCACCGCAGGGGGCGAACCTGCCGGCACAGAAGAAGCCCCCGCCGACTTGGGGGGCCGTTGGAACCACCGCAGTTCCCAGATGCTACGGCGCGGAGCCTCCGCCAACTGGAGATGGCCTGGTAATAGGCCCGCCCCCGGCAGCCGGTGGGTCCCTGCAGGAAAAGAAATCTCTCAGGCTAAGAGAGAGGAAGGGAACGCTACTCCTACAAGCCAGAAAGAGCAACACTTACTGGGCGACGTGAGTGCTCCAACGGGCTTGTAGCCCCGGCCTCTGGGCCGCGGTAGAACCGCCAGGACCTGCGGCCGGGACGTTCGCGGGCTGTGGCATCTGGACCCCCGGCACACTCCCTGGCGTCGCCCCACTGGCGTCGATTCTAGAAGCCCCTCCGCCTGAAGAAGGGTGGCGGGATGCTTGGGGTTCTTCAGACTGCCGCTGTCCGGGAAGGGACCCGCCGGAGTGGGACACCCGGGGTCTCTTTGGGTCGCCGCTCGATGGACCAGCGCCTCCGGGAGATGGGTGCAAGGGTGCACCGGCCCCCTGTCTCGGCGCAAGTGATGCCCTCGGAGGAGACCGGGCACGTTTCTTCTCTGGCTGCCGGGGGGCCGGTTCCTTCCCCTTTCCCTTGTCGGCGGCTTGAGTTCCGCCGGCCCTCGGGGCGGGTTGGGCGGCGACAGATGCCTCGCGCTCCGATCCGGAGCGCTCGGTCCCCGGGATCGAGATGCCCTGGAGGGTATCCCCAACCTGACGGACGGCGATCCCGATGTCGTCGAGGTTCGGCATCTTCCGCAGTAGCTCTGACCTCCTCTGCGGCTCTAAGAAGAGGGGATTGGCAGAGGTCGGGAAGGCGGGGTCGCAACTGGGGATGTAGTCGCCGCTCACCTTGCCCACCATCTCGTACAGCTCCTCATCGGAAGGATCAGAGCCGAGACCCCTCTCCAACCTGTTGCAGTCCTGCTCACCAGTGTAGTACCATGCCGGGCGGTTGCGCTGCTGCAAGGGCGCAATACGGTGAGACAAGAAATCCATTAGCTCCATCAGGGACGTTAGCCCCTCGTTGTCCAAGAACCGGATCCGCTCCAAGCCCGGTGCGTACTCCTGCTCCAGCTCTGGGACCTCCTCCCAGAAGCGACGCTCGGTGGTTGTGCCGGCACTTAGGAGCTGCAAGCGATCGTTCTCGTCGGTCTGCACGATCACCCAGTTCTCCCTCCAGTTTTCCCACCTCGACGCACTGAAAGGTAGAAGGTACCCAGAGACCTTTGGGTCCTTGCAGCGATGCTGGAAATAGTACGCTCCCATCTGGGTCTTCGAGCCGTGCCCGGTCGTCCGCGACACGAAGAAGTAGCGGAAGAGCGTCACTGAAGCATGCACCCCCACAAACATCTCGCAGAAGTGGACAAAGACGGCGGCCATCGCGAAGGAGTTGGGGGAAAGATGGTGGAGCTGGAGACCATACGTCTCCAGCAATGTGACAAAGAAGGAAGAAATTGGTGGGACGAACCCCGCCATGGCCTAGGCAGTAAAGAAGACCATCTCCCCCTTTTCCAGGAGCAGGGGGAGAGATCCCCGGCGGAGCTGGCGTTTCTGCTCCTCCGTGTGCCAGCCCAGCAGCCTGCGCACTGGCCAAAGCTCGGCCGAACGAACGAGACGCGATGGGAGCAGGTTGGAAGCCATGGCAGGGGAGAGCTCAAAGACAGGGAAGGCAAAGGCGCAAGAGTTCAAGGAAGGTGCAAGCGCTGGGAAGTGCGAAGGGAAGCCGCGATGCGGGTAAGATCCCCGTTTAAAAAAACTTCCCAGGTGTGATTCAAAGCGATTCGAAACTCTTCAAATATGCCGCATGGGCAACCGCTTTAGCTCCAAGACCGAGCGCCGATGGCAAGTGGACCAAAGTCATCCAGCTAAAGCGGCGGGCCAAGAAGTCAATCTCCTAAGGAGACGAGCCGGCGAGGCGCTTCGGCGGTTCCCGAAAAGAGCGCCGCAACGTGCAGAAGTGGCAACCTTGGGGACCACCACAGTAAAAGCAACCATCAAGTAGGCGCATGCTCCCACGATCCCGCGACTGTTCATGCTCCGGCAGCGGTCAATGCGGGACATAGAAAAAGTGCGCGGAACAGAAGAGACGGAGGCCCCACCTTGGGCTCGCTATCTCCCTGGAGATGGGCCCGGGGGCCACTGTCGGTACCCTCGATACGGGGTACCCTCGCGCACAGGGGGAAATGCCTAAGGACCTCGCCCTTCTCCGCAGGGAGAGCTCCGAAGGCGCCACATGTCCGGCGGGGCCAGACCTCCCTCTCCTCAGAGGAGAGCTCCGGACTCGCCACGTGGCCAGCAGAGGCCGGACCTCCCCCCACCGTGGGGGGAGCTCCGAAGGCTCCACGTGTCCCGCGGGGCCGGACCTCCCTCTTCTCAGAGGAGACCTCCGGGCCCGCCATGTGGCCAGCAGAAGCCGGACCTCCCCCCTCCGCGGGGAGAGCTCCGAAGGCTCACGTGTCCCGCGGGGCTGGACCTCCCTCTCCTCAGAGGAGAGCTCCAGGCCCGCCACGTGGTCAGCAGAGCAACGCTGCCTGCCCCCACGCGGTAGGCAGCGGGCGTAAAGACGCGTCATACCTTGCCCGTACAAGGTATTCAAGGCCCACGCCTTCCCAAGACGCGGAGACGCGGAGCATGCCTCTGTCAGGTGTCGTTGCGCCCAGTCACATCGCAGACTGGCGCGTCGTGTCAGAGCCTGCCTGCCAATAAACACAGCAACAAGACATCCCCTGCCGCCCCTGCCATCATCAACCACTACGAATAGCTTGCGGCATGGGCAGGGCGGCAGAACGAAGACTCGGAGGCCTTCGCCAGAGACAACTTCCGGCATAACTGCAGATACGGTAGTCGGCAGGCAATCTCCCCGGGACCACCTGTCGGGTCCCGGGCCCCCCCTTGTAAGCCACTCGAGCCTTGGACTATAAAAGGCTCGGGTAGGCAACGTTAACAAGGGTTTGAACTCTGTGAACTCGCACTCTAGACATCACTCACCCTCAAGCTCAGGACTCCGGTTCTGAGCAGCAAGCAATACAGCGAGCACCACTGCTCACCGTGGACATAGGGTTTTACGCTCCGGCGGCCTGAACCACGTAAAACTCGCCGTGTCAAGCTTCTCCCTCACTCGTCCCTAATGCTGAAGCTCTCCGCAAGTGTCTAGCCTCTCCGAAAAAGAACCTCCGCGGGCTGCTCAGAGAAGGTCCGGGGGAAGTGTCGACCACACACTTCGACAGGAGTTATGTCGGTAGTTGTCTCTGATGAAGGCTTCCGAGTCTTCGTTCTGCCGCCATGCCCATGCCGCAAGTTAGTCGTAGTGGTTGATGATGGCAGGGGCGGCAGGGGTTGTCTTGTCGCTGTGTTAATTGGCGGGCAGGCTCTGACACGGCGCACCAGTCTGTGATGCGACTGGGCGCAACGGCACCTGACAGAGGCGTTGTCGGTACCTGAGATATGGGGTACCCCCGCGCACGAGGTAAAATGCCTAAGGTGCACGCCCTTCTCCGCGGGGAGAGGTCCGAAGGCGCCACGCGTCTGGTGGGGCCGGACCTCCCTCTCCTCAGAGGAGAGCTCCGGGCCCGCCATGTGGCATACAGAAGTCGGACCTCCCCCTCCGCGGGAGAGAGGTCCGAAGACGCCACGCGTCCAGCGAGGCCGGACCTCCCTCTCCTCAGAGGTGAGCTCCGGGCCCGCCACATGGCATGCAGAAGCCGGACCTCCCCCTCCGCGGGAGAGAGGTCCGAAGGCGCCACGCGTCCAGCGGGGCCGGACCTCCCTCTCCTCAGAGAAGAGCTCCGGACCCGCCACGTGGCCGGAAGAACGGTGCTGCCTGCCCCCGAGCGGTAGGCAGCGGGCGTAAAGGCGCCCCTCACCTTGCCCGTACAAGGAATTCAAGGCCCGCGTCTTCCCAAGACGCGGAAACGCGGAGCACGCGCCTGTCAGGTGCCGTTGCGTCCAGTCGCATCACAGACTGGCGCGCGGTGTCAGAACCTGACAGGTAATAAACGCCGCGACAAGACATCCCATGCCGCCTGCGCCGTCATCAACCACTACGACTAGCGCACGGCATGGGCAGGGCGGCAAAAGGAAGACTCAGAAGCCTTCGACCGGAGGTAACCACCGGCATAACTACAGATACGGTAGATAATAGACAATCTTCCCGGGACCACCTGTCGGGTCCTGGCTTCCCTTGTAAGCCGCCCGAGCCTTGGACTATAAAAGGCTCGGGTAGGTGTCGATAGCAAGGGTTCGCATTCTGCAACTCATACGCTAGCCATACACTCTCAAGCTGTAACTCACCCCCAAGCTCAGGCCCCCGGCCCTGAGCAGCAAGCAATACAGCGAGCTCCATAGCTCGCCGTGGACGTAGGGTTTTACGCTCCGGCGGCCTGAACCACGTAAAACTCTCTGTGTCAAGCTCTCACTAACTCGTCCATCTGCGCAAGCTCTCCGCTAGGAACTAGCCCCTCCGAAAAAAGAACCTCCCCGGGCTGCCCAGTGCAGGCCCGGGGGAAGTGTCGACCGAACACTTCGACATTTGGCACGCCAGGTAGGGGCGCTTTCCCCTAGCGCGACGAGTTTCCGCCGATGAAGATGACCAAGCTCCCTTCGGCGGCAAGCTCACCTCCCCCGCCTCCGCGGCGAGCCGCGGCTAGGGGGGAGTACAAGCCAACACACTCAGGACGGAGTGTGTCAGTACAAGCTGGGAGCCAGCAACCGGCTCTGGCAGCGCCGACCCCGGCAATGCAGGCTCCAACCAGCGTCATATCTCCAGTAGCGCCGGGCGTACCCGGAAGGGGCGCGCTAGCTGCAGCAAGAGCGCTACTGCACAATCCGCCCGCTGGAGACGCGCCTCAGGCAGCGACCCAGCGGTGGATTCTCGAGGTAGACCGTCTTGTCGTCGCTGCCGCAAGCCCGCGACTCCGGCGGAGACGACACTCTAACCAGCCGGCCGTGCCGCTGATACGCACGCCGATGGTTGATGAACAGACGGCAGATTCCAGCTCTGCCAGCCCTCAATCGATGGATCTGAGGACAGAGCTGGAGCGGTGTCGCTCGGGTCAAGATGCCCGGGTATACCTCGAGCAACGCCGAGAAAGGCGTCGCTACCAAGAAGCTGATGACAGCATGACATCGGCCTCGACCCAGCCTGAAGAGCAGACCTTCGCCATGCGATCTCTGCCCCAGGCCTGCGCTGTGCAGAATATGCCAGTCATATGTACTGCAGATGGCGCCCCCGGCCTATGGTGCAGCTTTGCCCGTACCGGGGTACACTGTGCCTGGTGCGAACTCAGCGTTCGCGGCACCAGAACCTGCGGTGACGGAAGCAGGGTGTGCAGCCCTCGCGCCCCATCTTCGCTTTGCGAAGTGGCCGCGCAAGTTTCGGCCACACCTGCCCGAGAAGTACGACGGCAGCGTCAACCCGGCGGAGTTTCTCCAGATCTACTCCACCGCCGTACTTGCCGCAGGAGGGAATGAAGCCGTCATGGCCAATTACTTCCCTGTCGCCTTGACCGGTCCAGCCCGGTCTTGGCTCATGAACCTCCCCCAAGGTTCCGTCACCTCCTGGGGAGAGCTTTGCCGACAGTTCGTAGCCAACTTCGGCAGCTCCTACACCCGGCCTGGCACGGAGATCGACCTCCACGCCGTCCAGCAGCAGCCTGGGTAGTCGCTGCGCTCTTTCATCCAGCGGTTCTCCCAGGTGCGGAACACCATCCCACACATTCAAAATGCTTCTGTGGTCGTGGCGTTCCGGCAAGGCGTCCGGGACAAGAAGATGCTCGAGAAGCTCGCGACCAGGGAGGTCCGCGACGTCTCAGAGCTCTTCAGCTTGGCAGACAAATGCGCCAGAGCTGCCGAAGGACGGAACTGGCACTCGCTGCCATCCTCCGAGTCAGGGGGACTGCCCGGATCCAGTCCTACTCCCTGTGGAGGCAGCAGGAAGGCCAAGGGCCGAGGCAGAAGCAAGATAGAGTCACCGACCGCAGTCCCAGTCGTCACTGCAGCGACGCTCGGTGGGGCTCGGGGGCTGCGCCCCGACAAGAAGCAGCGAAGATCACCAATCCCAGAAGGTGATAAAGACAATATGTGCCCCGTGCACAGCAGCTGTCGCCACACTGCTGCCGAGTGCCGGGAGATCCGAAGGCTCGCAGAGCGCTTCCGCAAGGAGAAGCGGCAACGGGCTGATGACCTGCCCTTCCGTCCAAAGGAAGATGAGCAGAGGGTGGATGTTCCAGATAACATCAACCACCCAGAGGAGATCCGGGAGCCTCCGCGTGTCGTGAAGGCGGCACGCAATCACGAGGATTCTGACTCCAGCGGCGATGAGCGTCGGAAGAAGCTCTACGTCATATACGGCGGGTCCGCCGACCCCTCGTCCCGAAGCGCAGTCAAGACTCTGCGCCGAGCATAGCGTCGGTGGCGCCACTCCCAAGTGCTGCACCGCACCTAAAGTGGATGGGGACCCCCATCAGCTTTGATGCCACCGACTGCCCCAGGAACATGGCTGGGGCCGGCCAACTGCCGCTCCTGGTGGCCCCTACCATCGCCAATGTGAGAATGTACCACGTTTTGGTGGATGGAGGGGCTGGGCTGAACCTCATCAGCCGTGCAGCTTTCCAGAAGCTGCAAATCCCGATGGCCAAGCTCACCCCGTCGAGTCTGTTCTCAGGGGTAGGGCTGGGACAGGTTATCCCCTACGGCAGCATTAGTCTCCCGGTGACCTTCGGGGCTCCGGACAGCTATCGAACAGAGTACATCCGGTTCGACGTAGCGGAGATAGACCTCCCTTTCAACGCCATAATCGGCAGGCCAGCCATGTACCGGTTCATGGCTGTAGCCCATTACGGCTACCTTGTCCTGAAGATGCCAACACCGACAGGTGTTCTCAGGATTCGTGGGGACCGCACTGCTGCAGTGTCGGCCCTGGAGAAGCTCCAAGCACTCGCGACAGCTGGGGCCTCAGCCCCCGGCAATACAGAATCGGACCAGCTCCGCCCGTGTGCACGTCACCGTGCTTCCACCACAGCACCCCGGGTGCAACCTCTCGACGAGGGCGGTGTCCCCTTAAAGGTCGTCCAAGTCGGCGCCGAAGCTACCCAGACCACCCGGGTAGCCGGGGGCCTGGATAGTAAATAGGAAGGCGCGATCGTCACCTTCCTCCGGCACAACGTCGACGTGTTTGCATGGCAGCCGTCACAGATGCCGGGGATCCCCAGGAAGGTGATCGAGCACCACTTGAAAGTCTTCCCCGACGCCCGGCCAGTTCAACAGAAGCCCCGCAAGCAGTCCATCGAGCGGCAGAACTTCATCCGTGAGGAAGTCATGAAGCTGCTGGACGCTGGCTTCATACGGGAGGTCCACCACCCACGATGGTTGGCGAACCCCGTCGTTGTCCCGAAGGCTGGCGGGAAGCTCCGGATGTGCATCGACTACACCAGTCTCAATAAGGCATGTCCTAAAGATCCATTCCCTCTCCCTAGAATAGACCAAATAGTAGACTCAACGTCAGGCTGTGATATGCTGTGCTTCCTAGACGCCTACTCGGGTTTCCATCAGATCCCCATGTCTAGGGAGGACGAGGAGCACACCTCCTTCATCACAGTGGACGGCCTTTATTGCTATGTGTCTATGCCTTACGGCCTAAAGAATGCACTCCCCACCTTTGTGCGGGCAATGCACAAAACCTTTGGGGAGTTAATAAGAGACCTGGTTGAGGTGTATGTCGATGACATAGTTGTCAAGGTCAAGCAGGGTCCGTCCCTGCTAGATAACCTAGCCTTAGTCTTTGACAAGTTGCGCTCTACACGCACCAAGCTGAACCCAGATAAATGTGTGTTCGGCGTGTCCTCTGGGAAGCTCTTAGGGTTCCTGGTCTCGCACCGGGGGATTGAGGCCAACCCAGAGAAGATCAAGGCCATCGACTTGATGCGGCCCCCTGCCCGCGTCAAGGATGTCCAGAAACTCACAGGATGTCTAGCCGCGCTGAGTCGGTTTATAACGAGGCTAGCAGAGCGGGCACTCCCTTTCTTTAAGCTCCTGCGCAAGTCAGGCCCTTTTGCCTGGACTGACGAAGCGGAAGAGGCTTTCCAGGAGTTGAAGCGACTCCTGACGACCCTACCAATCATGGTAGCCCCTGAGCCCGGAGAGCACCTGTTGCTCTACATCGCGGCGACAACTGAAGTAGTGAGTATGGTCCTCGTCGCAGAGCGGCCGGACCCCTCATCTTCACAACCTGCTCCGGTAGCCAAAGACAGACGCCAGGAGGCCCCACAGGACCAAGACGGTCTCCCGGGCCTCCAAGGCAACCTCCCGGAGGTCCAGGTCGGCCTCCCGGAGGTCCTGGGCAGTCTCCCGGACCTCCAAGATAAACCTCCGGGGGCCCCGCGGGACCCCCCGGGGGCCAAATGGGACCTCCCAGAGGTCCCCCAAGACCCCCCCGGAGCTCCCGGACAATCAAGATAGCTTAAGGGCCTCTGGGTCCCAGCTCCCGGAGGCCCCCGTGGGTCCGCCCACCTCCAGTGGGCCAATGGACGAGGACCTCCCAGACCTGAGAAAGAGGGTTCGAACCGTACAGAGGCCTGTCTACTACATCAGCGAAGTACTTCATGATGCCAAGACAAGGTACCTGGAAGTCCACAAGCTGCTGTATGCGGTGCTCGTTGCCTCCAGGAAGCTCCGCCATTACTTCCAGGCCCACCGGGTCTCGGTAGTCACCTCGTATCCACTGAAGACAATTCTTCACAGCCCCCATGCGACGGGCAACGTTGCTAAATGGGCGGCGGAGCTGGCGGAGTTTGAGCTGGACTTCCTCCCACGCCATGCAGTCAAGAGCCAAGCACTAGCTGACTTTGTGGCGGAGTGGACACCAACGGAGTCTGACCCAGGGGGCCATGGGGGCGGAGAACCGGAGCACCAAGCTCTGGTCTTCACCGAACCCCACTGGACACTCTTCTTCGACGGCTCCTCGCGAAAGCAGGGAGCCGGTGCCGGTGTACTGCTCCTCATGCCATTGGGCTGCTTAATGACCCTTGCAGGAGCATTCGCCCTTGACTTGCTTGATGACCAGCTGGGAGTCGCCCTGTGCCAACAACTGGCGAGCGCCTAAAGACAGGGCTGTCTGCAGGCCAAAGATGAGTGCTTCATACTCCGCCATGTTGTTGGTTGCCTTGAAATTGAGACGCACCATATACCCAAACTGTTCCCCCGATGGCATGAGGAGCATACTCACTACTTCAGTTGTCGCCGCGATGTAGAGCAACAGGTGCTCTCCGGGCTCAGGGGCTACCATGATTGGTAGGGTCGTCAGGAGTCGCTTCAACTCCTGGAAAGCCTCTTCCGCTTCGTCAGTCCAGGCAAAGGGGCCTGACTTGCGCAGGAGCTTAAAGAAAGGGAGTGCCCGCTCTGCTAGCCTCGGTATAAACCGACTCAGCGCGGCTAGACATCCTGTGAGTTTCTGGACATCCTTGACGCGGGCAGGGGGCCGCATCAAGTCGATGGCCTTGATCTTCTCTGGGTTGGCCTCGCAATGACCCCCAGCTAGCTGCATATCTGCTTCACGTGCAGATGTTGGAGAAAGAATTCCTCGCCTTGGACCTGCACCACGTACCGCGCGCCGGTAATACCGCAGCCGATGACCTTTCAACGAAGGCTTCCACCGGAGCCCCTGCGCCCGAAGGAGTCTTCGAGAGGACGTTGCTGCGGCCCACAGCCCGGCCCGCCGAGCCGGGCGAAGGGGGCTTGACCAGCACCTCAAAGCTGGCGGTCCCGGTGGCCCTACAACCGTGGGCGCCGCCAAGGATTGTAAGCGTCACTGGGGACTCCGTGCAACCCAGCGCTCAAGATCCAGAAGCTCAAGTCAGACCCGATGCATGGATCACGGAGATCCGGGACTACTTGAAGGACAATATCCTCCCTGATGAACATGCAACCGCTGAACGGATTGTGCGTATGGCTAAGAGGTACGCGCTGGTAGAGGAGGATCTCTACCGGCGTGGCGCCAACCACATCCTATTGCGGTGTATAACCCAGGGGGAAGGCTGCGACTTGCTCGCTGAGATCCATGGAGGCGAATGTGGAAGTCATTCTTCCTCACGCACGCTTGTCGGTAAAGCCTTCCGGCATGGCTTCTACTGGCCGACAACACTCCAGGATGCCGTCAAGCTGGTCGAGAGCTGCAAGGCGTGCCAGTTCCACGCCAAGCAGATCCATACACCGGCTCAGGCGGTACAGATGATCCCGCCCTCGTGGCCGTTTGCCGTGTGGGGGCTGGACATCCTGGGGCCATTCCCCAGAACCGTTGAGGGGTTCCGGTACCTCTATGTCGCCATCGACAAGTTCACCAAGTGGCCGGAAGCTACACCAGTTGTCACCATCAATAAACAATCAGCAGTAAAATTCATCAGATCCATTGTCTGCCGGTTCGGGATCCCAAACAGGATCATCACTGACAATGGGACCCAGTTCACCAGCGCAGCATTCCAAGACTACTGCGAGGACCTTGGCATTCAGGTATGCTATGCCTCGGTCGCTCACCCGAAGAGCAATGGGCAAGTCGAGACGGCCAATGCGGAGATTCTCCGCGGCCTCAAGACTCGTACCTTCGCCAGCCTGAAGAAACATGGTGCCAATTGGGTAGATGAACTTCTGACACGCTATGGGCTAACCGGACATCCCAGAGCCGGGCCACCGGGGAGACACCCTTCTTCATGGTGTACGGGGCCGAAGCTGTACTTCCTCCAGAAGTCACCATGAAGTCTCACCGTGTCCGGGCTTACGACGAAGCCACGCAGGACAACCTCCGGCGTGGAGAAATCGACCTCGTCGATGAGGTCCAATTACATGCGGCACTCCGTAACGCGCGGTACAGACAGGCGCTTCGGCGCTACCACCAGAGGTCTGTGCGTGCCCAGGAGCTGCAGGAAGGTGACCTGGTGTTGCGGCACATACTTTCTCGCGAAGGGGCCCACAAACTCTCCCCTAGTTGGGAAGGCCCCTTTCGAGTCACGAAAGTATGCCGCCCCGGGTGTGTGCGCCTTTCCACCGAGGATGGGGACCAGCTCCCGAATCCTTGGAACATAGAACACCTCCGTAAGTTCTACCCCTAAGAGCAAAAATAGGTCAGTACTTTCTTTTCGTAATGAACCCCATAGAGTCCAGGAGCAGCGCTCGGAGCAGCTAAACCCCAGGGGACGGTCCAGGACTACGTTCAGCTTTGCCTGGTTCCGACTCCAAGCGCGTAGAGTCTTGCTTCCCCTCTTAATGGGGTGGGTCGTGGCCTCCATGTTTAGCCTGCCTTCCTCCTATGGAAGGTTGTGCGAAAAGAAGTCTGCCCTACTTTGCTCTTTCCTCGTACTCATTTGAATTGTGAATTGAGTTATTTTTTATCACCCTTGCAGTACATGGCTGCCATGTGCTCAGCTCCCCCTCTCTACAAATCCCCAAGCATCAAGCGTATGGTTGGGGGCTGTAAGTCAAAGAAGACTGTGAGACAAGGGAGGGGGAGCCCCCAAGGAGAATTACGTTTCCTCTACCTGTGTGCAGGACTTCCAGGTTGCGGCAACGGGGACTGCGTGAAGTAGGGGGAAAGGAGCTACCAACTACTTCGACCCAGGGCTAGAGGGGGCGGGACCCGGGGGCCCCACGTGTCCAGCAGGCCTGGAACTCTCTCCTTCCTTGAGAGGGGCTCCGGGCTCGCCATGTGGCAGACGGAAGCCGGACCTCCCCCTGCGGTGGAAGAGCTCCGAAAGCCCTGCGTGCTCAACATGGCCGGGGCTCCCGTCTCCGCAGTAAAAGCAATCATCAAGTGGGCGCACGCTCTCATGACCCCGCGGCCGTTCGTGCTCCGGCAGCAGTCAAGTCGGGACTTAGAGAAAGTGCGCGGATCGGAAGAGACGGAGGTCCCACCTCGGGCTCGCTATCTCCCCCGAGATGGGCCCGGGGGGCCACTGTCGTTACCTGATATATGGGGTACCCCCGCGCACGAGGTAAAATGCCTAAGGTGCACGCCCTTCTCCGCGGGGAGAGCTCCGAAGGCGCCACGCGTCTGGCGGGGCCGGACCTCCCTCTCCTCAGAGGAGAGCTCCGGGCCCGCCACGTGGCGTACAGAAGTCGGACCTCCGCCTCCGCGGGAGAGAGGTCCGAAGACGCCACGCGTCCAGCGAGGCCGGACCTCCCTCTCCTCAGAGGTGAGCTCCGGGCCCGCCACGTGGCATGCAGAAGCCGGACCTCCCCCTCCGCGGGAGAGAGGTCCGAAGGCGCCACGCGTCCAGCGGGGCCGGACCTTCCTCTCCTCAGAGAAGAGCTCCGGACCCGCCACGTGGCCGGAAGAACGGTGCTGCCTGCCCCCGAGCGGTAGGCAGCGGGCGTAAAGGCGCCCCTCACCTTGCCCGTACAAGGAATTCAAGGCCCGCGTCTTCCCAAGACGCGGAAACGCGGAGCACGCGCCTCTCAGGTGCCGTTGCGTCCAGTCGCATCACAGACTGGCGCGCGGTGTCAGAACCTGACAGGTAATAAACGCTGTGACAAGACATCCCATGCCGCCTGCGCCGTCATCAACCACTACGACTAGCGCACGGCATGGGCAGGGCGGCAAAAGGAAGACTCAGAAGCCTTCGACCGGAGGCAACCACAGGCATAACTACAGATACGGTAGATAATAGACAATCTTCCCGGAACCACCTGTCGGGTCCCGGCTTCCCTTGTAAGCCGCCCGAGCCTTGGACTATAAAAGGCTCGGGTAGGCGTCGATAGCAAGGGTTCGCATTCTGCAACTCATACGCTAGCTATACACTCTCAAGCTGTAACTCACCCCCAAGCTCAGGCCCCCGGCCCTGAGCAGCAAGCAATACAACGAGCTCCATAGCTCGCCGTGGACGTAGGGTTTTACGCTCCGGCGGCCTGAACCACGTAAAACTCTCTGTGTCAAGCTCTCACTAACTCGTCCATCTGCGCAAGCTCTCCGCTAGGAACTAGCCCCTCCGAAAAAAGAACCTCCCCGGGCTGCCCAGTGCAGGCCCGGGGGAAGTGTCGACCGAACACTTCGACAGGCGTGCTCCGCTTCTCCGTGCCTTGGGAAGGCGCGAGCCTTGAATACCTTGTACGGGCAAGGCATGGCGCGTCTTTACTCCTGCCGCCTACCGCGAAGGGGCAGGCAGCATTGCTCTGCTGGCCACATGGCGGGCCCGGAGCTCTCCTCTGAGGAGAGGGAGGTCCGGCCCTGCGGGACACGTGGAGCCTTCGGAGCTCTCCCCGCGGAGGGGGGAGGTCCGGCTCAGTTGGCCACGTGGTGGGTCCGGAGCTCTCCTCTGAGGAGAGGGAGGTCCGGCCCCGCTGGACACGTGGCGCCTTCGGAGCTCTCCCCCGCGGAGGAGGCGAGGTCTGCAACTCATACGCTAGCCATACACTCTCAAGCTGTAACTCACCTCCAAGCTCAGGCCCCCGGCCCTGAGCAGCAAGCAATACAGAGAGCTCCATAGCTCGCCGTGGACGTAGGGTTTTACGCTCCGGCGGCCTGAACCACGTAAAACTTCCCGTGTCAAACTCTCACTAACTCGTCCATCCGCGCAAGCTCTCCGCTAGGAACTGCCCAGTGCAGACCCGGGGGAAGTGTCGATCGCACACTTCGACATTTGGCGCGCCAGGTAGGGGGCTTTTCCCCTAGCGCGACGAGTTTCCGCCGACGAAGATGACCAAGCTTCCTTCAGCGGCAAACTCCCCCTCTCCGCGGTCACGGCGAACCGTGACCACAGGGGAGAGTACATGATGACACACTCAGGACGGAGTGCGACAAGGCAAGCTAGGAGCCAGCAACCGGCTCTGGCAGCGCCGACCCCGGCAATGCAGGCTCCATCCAGCGTCAGGCCTTCAGTAGCGCCGGGCGTACCCGGTGGGGGTGCGCAAGCCTCAGCAAGGGCGCTACTGCGCAATCTGCCTGCTGGGGACGCGCCTCAGGCGGCGACCCAGCAGTGGATTCGCGAAGTAGACCGACTTGACGTCGGCCTCGACCCAGCCTGAAGGACAGATCTTCGCTACGCGGGCTCTGCCCCAGGCTACGTCGCGCAGTATATGCCACAACCATATGCCCTGCAAACGGCATCCCCGGTCTATAGAGCGGCCTTGCCCATACCGGGGCATACTGTGCCAGCGGAAGACCAGGCGTTCGCGGCGCCGATACCTGCACTGGGAGCCAGCAACCGGCTCTGGCAGCGCCGACCCCGGCAATGCCGGCTCCGACCAGCATCAGGTTTTCAGTAGCGCTGGATGTACCTAGTGAAGGTGCGCTAGCTGCAGCGAAGAGCGCTGCTACTCAATATGCCACAGTCGTATGTCCTGTGTATGGCCGCCGGAGCATGCGATGCTCAGCGCAAACCAAGCATTTGTGGCATCAGAACCTGCGGCGACAGAAGCGGGGTGTGCGGCCCCCGCGCCCCGCCTTCGCTTCACAAAATGACCGCGCAAGTTTCGGTCACTCTCGCCTGAGAAGTACGACGGCAGCATCAACCCGGCGGAATTCCTCCAGAGGCCAGAAAATCCAGAAGCTCGCGGGGCGCTTCCGGAAGGGGAAGCAGCCCCTAGCTGATGCCCCATCCTATAGTAAGGGAGGGCAACCAGAAGGTCGAGGCCCGAGATGGCGACGACCGCCAGGTGGATTTCCAGGAGCTCCGGTGCGCCGCAAAGGCAGCGCGCAGTCATGGAAGCTCCATCTCCAGTGACGACGAGCACTGGAAGATGCCCTGTGACATCTTCGGCGGGTCTGCTGACCCCCCTGACCAGAAGCATGGCTAAGACCTTGCGACGAGCGGTAGCGTCGGTGGCTCCCCTCCCAGGTGCAGTACCGCACCTCAGGTGGATGGGAACCCCCATCAGCTCTGATGACACCGACCGCCCCAGGAACATGGCTGGGGCCGGCCAACTACCGCTCGTGGTGGCCCTTACCGTCGCCAACGTGAAGATGTACCACGTTTTGGTGGGTGGTGGGGCTGGACTGAACCTCATCAGTCACGCAGCCTTCCAGAAGCTGCAGATCCCGATGGCCAAGCTCGCCCCATCAAGCCCGTTCTCAGGGGTAGGGCCGGGACAGGTCGTTTCCTACGGCCGCATCAGCCTCCAGGTGACCTTTGGGGCACCGGACAGCTACCGGACGGAGTACATTCTGGTCGACATGGCCGAGACTGACCTCCCTTTCAAATGCCACAATCGGTAGGCCAGCCCTGTACCGATTCATGGCAATAGCTCACTACGGCTACCTTGTCTTGAAGATGCCTACACCAACAGGCATCCCCAAGGTTGTGGAGACCGTGTTGCCGCAGTATTAGCCTTGGAAAGGCTTCGGGCGCTTACAGCAACTAGAGCGCCAGCCCTCGGCAGTACAGGACCAAACCAGCTCCACCCAAGTGCACGCCACCGTGTCTCTACCGCCGCACCCCACGTGCAACCCCTTGATGAGGACGACGTCCCCAGAAGGCTCATCCGAATCAGCGCCGATGCCACCCAGACCACCCGGGTAGCCGGAGGCCCGGGCAGCATATAGGAAGGCGCGCTTGTTGCCCCCCTCCGACATGAGGTCGATGTGCTGCATGACAGCCATCACCGAGGCCAGAGATCCCCAGGGAGGTGATGGAGCATTGCTTAAAGGTCTTTCCCGACGTCCAGTCGTCCGACGAGACGGAGAGTCCACCGCTCCCGGCGCTTGGCAAACCGTGTTATTATCCCGAGGGCCAGCGAGAAGCTCCGGAAGCGCATCCACTACACCAGTCTCAATAAGGCATGTCCTAAAGACCTATTTTCTCTTCGGCTGATAGAGCAAATAGTAGACTCGATACCAGGCTGTGATATGCTGCGCTCCCCAAATGCTTGCTAGGGCTCCCATCAGACCCCTGTGTCTGAAGTAGTTGAAGGGCGCGAATTTCTGGCGTAAGCCGACTCGGCATAGCTAGGGGTCCCGCGAATTCCTGGTTTTCACGCAATGGCTTTAACCTCATACCACAGTAACCTGTTCCGCTACCAAGAAGCAAGCGCCAGAAGACCAGACCTCGGATCCCTGACACAACCTCCCGGAGCCCCCAGGACAACAGCGGAGCTTCCCATAAGGTCCAAAGCAGCTTGAGGACCCCCGAGTGCCGGGCACCCGGCGATCTCCCCAGGCTAAAAAGCTATCCCTCGCAGCTCCATGGGACGGGCAATGCCGCCGAATGGGCGGCGGAGCTACTGAAGTTTGATCTAGGTTCCCTTTCCCGTCATACAGACATTAACCGAGCATTAGTTCACCTGTGGCTGAAGTAGACGCACGCTCAGGGGGCCATGAAGACGATGAAACAGGACCCTGAGCCCTGACCTTCATCAGAACTCATCAAATGATGTTCGCCCACGGCTCCCCGCGAAAGCAGGGGGCCGATGCTAGCGTACTGTTCCTCATGCCATCGGGGGGGCAGTCTGGGTATGTGGCGCGTCTCAATTCCAAGGCAGCCAACACCGTAGCAGAGTATAGAGTGCTCATCCTTCTCGCTAGTCGTTGGCTCAGGGCAATCCCCAGACTGGTTATCAACCAAGACGGCGGAGACAAACCCCCTCGCCTTGGACCTGCACCACGTACCGCGCGCTAGCAAGGCCGCAGCTGATGACCTTTCAACGAGGGCCCCCACTGCCACCAGAGCCACTGTGCCTGAAGGGGGCCTCGAGAGGACGTTGCCGCGAAGGGGGCTAGACCAGCACCTCGAAGCTGGCGGTCCCGGCGGCCATGAGCGCCGCCAAGGATCATAAGCGTCACTGGGGACTCCGTGCAACACAGCGCTCAAGATCCAGATGCTCAAGTCAGACCCGATGCATGGATCACGGAGGTCCGGGACTACTTGAAAGACAATATCCTCCCTGATGAACGTGTATCCGCTGAACGGATTGCGCGTATGGCTAAGAGACACATGGCGGTAGAAGGGGATCTCTACCGACGTGGCGCCAACCACATCCTATTGTGGTGCACAACCCAGGGGGAAGGCTGCGACTTGTTCGCTGAGATCCATGGAGGCGAATGTGGGAGTCATTCTTCCACACGCACGCTTGTTGGTAAAGCCTTTCGGCATGGCTTCTACCAGCCGGCAACACTCCAGGATGTCGTCGAGCTGGTCGAGAGCTGCTAGGCATGCCTGTTCCATGCCAAGCAGATCCATACATCGGCTTGGACGGTACGGATGATCCAGCCCGCATGGCCATTTACCGTACTAGGGCTGGACATCCCGGGCCTGGGACCATTCCCCAGAACCGAAGACAGGGACCCGCTCCCGAACCTTCGGAACACGGAACACCGCTGTAAGTTCTACCCCTAGAGCAACAATCAGGCAGGCCCTTCTTTTCATAGTAATTTCCATAAAAGTCCGTGAACCGGGCTTGGAGCAACTAAGCCTCAGGGGACGGTCCAGGACTACGTTCAGCTTCGCCTGGTTCCGACCCCAAGCGCGTAGAGTCTTGCTTCCCTTGAGGTGGGTCGTGGCCTACATATGCGGCCCTCCTTCCCCCGTATGGAAATTTATATGAAAAGAAGCCCACCCTACGTTGCTCTTCTTTGGTACTCATTTAATTTACTTGTTAAATTTCTATGATTACCCTACTAACGCGTGCTCACTATGCGTTCAATTCCCTCTTCTCATTTTCATCTTTAGTCGGAATTTGCTGCAGATATGACTAAGGAATAGAGGGGGGAGCCCCCAAGGAGAATTACTTTTTCCTTATGTGCAGGATTTCTCAGCCTCAGCTCCCCGCAGGAGTATGGTAGGCGCATCCACCCAATAGAACGCACCTACCAGGGGGCCGCTACGGGATCGCGGTAGGCCAAAAACCCTAAGGTAAGATCAAAGGGCTAGCCCTCGCAGGGGTGGGGTCCGAAGGCCCCACGTGTCCGGCAGGGCCGGGCCTCCCACCTCTTCGAGGGGAGCTCCGGGATCGCCGCGTGGTCTGCAGGGAGAGGCCCGGGACCTCCACGTGCCCTGCGGGCCGGGACCTCCTCCCAGGCAGGAGCTCCGGGCCCGCCACGTGACCAACAGGCTCGGACCCCCCCTCCGATCTCGTGAGGCGGGTCCCGGAGACCTCCGGAACCCTTAGTATACAGTGGGGACCCGGACAAGGTGTCCATGCAGAGCTTCGAGATTGGTCAAGGCCTCCGAGCCCTTGCGGAGCTAAGGGCTCGGTCGGGAAAGGCCAGGAAGAAGACTAAGGCATGCAGGTACAGAAAGAAACAGGAGTCTGTCCATACAAAGGCTCCACGAGCTGGGCTACAGACTCAACAAAAATAAAGAAAGGAAGTACAGGGCCTCGTAGACACGAGGGCGGATGCCTAGGGGTCCCCGGACTCCCGATGAAACCTAGAGGCCACGAGGGCAGCTAAGTCCTCGACTTCGGCCCTGGCAGCTTCCTCCTGGTCGGCGATGGGTCCTAAACGGACCGGCCCCAGGGAAAAGGAAGGGTCTCGGCTAACGAAGCACGACAGAACGTGCGTCGCAACCTCCTTCGCAAGGCCCCGACCTTCCGCTTCCAGCTCGTCGGCGATCACTGATTCAAGCCGACCTAGCTCGTCGCCGAGAGACTCAAGGGCTGGGGCCGCTTCAGACACCGGCCGTGCTGGGGTCTCCACCTGCACAGGGCTAAAACCAAGAGGAGCCAAGGCGGATCCCGCCTTAGCAATGAAGTGCCAGACCGCCTGGGCCTCGGCAGTCCGCAGGGACTGGAGCCTCTCTACCTCTTGACGGGCCGCTAGCTCGCGATCCATCGCCGCCTGAAGCTCCTTGGAAGACTGCTCCTCCCTCGCGGCGACAGCCGACTCACGGAGCTCCAACTCCTCAGTCCGAGCCCTTAGCTCCTCCACCTTGGCCCTCAGCCGAGCGGTGGTCTTCTCCTCCTCATCCGCGGCAGCGCGTTCCCGATCAGCGACGGCATGCTCCCGACGGGCTACCTGCAGCTGCAACTCCTCCGCGGCGGCGGAACACTCCTTGGCTTTGGCTTCAGCTTTGGCCAGAGCCTCGCGGTAGGTGGCACGAACCCGCTGGGCCTCTAGCTCCAAGCGGCTAATGGCCTTCTTCTGGGCGCCAAGCAGAGCACTCATGGCCTCAAGCCTTGACTGCCTTGAGTCGAGGTCCGCCCGGGCCCGCTGCTGCCAGCTGAGAAGGCGGTCCCTCTCGCCGGCCAATGCCTTCCGCTCCTGCTCAAAGGCAGATTGGAGCTGCCGGGAGCTGGTCTGGGCACGCTCCATGGCGTCCCACATGGGTACCGGAGCAGGGGGAGCAGGAGTCGCGCCGCTGGACCCTCCGGATGAGTCCAAGACCGGCGGGAGCGCCGGCGCCTCGGCAGCTACGGGGGGGCGCTGTCCTAAGCAGGCCAGGGGGCCAACAGGCACACCTACAGCGGCCCTCCCGGTCTCAAGACCTGGCTTCTGGGCTGGTGAAGGAGGGCGGGTAGGAGCAGATGCGGCCACTAAGGCCACTGCCCCCCTCGATTTGGGAGCTATGGGGGCCGCCGCGGCCCCCAAGTGCCAAGGCGCGGAGCCCCCGCTGGTTGAAGGCGGCCGGATAAGAGGCCCGCCCCTGGCAGCCGGTCGGTCCCTGCAAAGAAGAAGAAGCCCTCAGAATAAGAGAAGAGGCAGGAGCTCTACTCCTATAAGTCAGAAAGAATAACACTTACTGAGCAGCATGAGCGCTCCAGCGAGCTTGCTGCACTGGCCTCTGGGCTGTAGCTGAACTACCAGGACCAGCGGCTGGAACGGTCGCGGAATGGGACGCCTGGACCTCCGGCGCGCTCGCCGGCGTCGCCCCACCAATATCCGTCCTGGGAGCCCCGCCGCTCGAGGGAGGATGGCGAGATACTTGGGCTGATTCGGACGGCTGCTGTCTAGGGAGAGACCCGCCGGGGAGGGACACTCGGGACCTCTTCGGGTCGCCACCCGATGGACCAGCACCTCTGGGAGATGGAAGCAGGGTAGCTCCGGCACCCTGGATTGGCACAGGCGGCACCCTTGGAGGAGACCGAGCGCGTTTTTTCTCTAGATGCCCGGGGGCCGGCTCTTTACCTTTCCCTTTATCGGCGGCTTGGGTTCCGTCGGCTCTGGGGGAAGGTTTGGCAGCAGTGGATGCCTCATGCCCTGATTCGGGGTGCTCAGTTCCTGGAATGGTGATGCCCCGGAAGGCATCCCCGACCTGACGAATGGCAATCCCGATATCATCAAGGTTCGGCATCTTCCGCAGGAGCTCTGACCTCCTCTGAGGCTCCAAGAAGAGGGGAGTGGCAGAAGGCGGAAGGACGGGGACGCCGCTGGGAATATAGTCACCGCTCACCTTGCTCACCATCTCCTCCAGCTCCTCGTCGGAAGGGACAGAGTCGGGGCCTCTCTCCAGCCTGGTACAGTCCTGCTCACCGGTGTAGTACCACGCTGGGCGGCTGCGTTGCTGCAAGGGAGCAATGCGGCGTGACACAAAGTCCATCAGCACCATCAGAGATGTCAGCCCCTCGTTGGCCAAGAACCGGATCCGCTCCAAGACCGGAGTGTACTCCTGCTCCAGCTCAGGGATCTCCTCCCAGAAGCGGCGATCGGTGGTTGGGCTGGCGGTTGGGAGTTGTAGGCGGTCGTGCTCATCGGCCTGCACTACCACCCAGCTCTCCCTCCAGTTCTCCCACCTTGATGCGCTGAAGGGCAGAAGGTATCCGGAGACCTTGGGGTCTTTGCAGCGATGCTGGAAGTAATACGCCCCCATCTGAGTCTTTGAGCCGCGTCCGGTCGTACGCAGCACAAAGAAGTGGCGGAAGAGCGCCACGGAGGCGTGCACCCCCCACGAACATCTCACAGAAGTGGACAAAAACTGCCGCCATTGCGAGGGAGTTGGGGGAGAGATGGTGGAGTTGGAGACCGTATGTCTCCAGCAGGGTGACGAAGAAGGAAGAAATCGGCGGAACGAACCCCGCCAGAGCATAAGTGGTAAAGAAGACCATCTCCCCCTTTCCCAGGACCAGGGGGAGAGACCCTCGGCGGAGCCGATGCTTCTGCTCTTCCGAGTGCCAGCCCAGCAGCCTGCGCACTGGCCCGAGCTCGGAGGAGCGAATGAGGCGCGTCGGAAGCAAGTTGGAAGCCATAGCGAGCTGGGCGTCGGGGAAGACTTTCAAGTGGTGCTCGATCACCTCCCTGGGGATCCCCGGCATCTGCGACGGCTGCCATGCAAACACGTCGACGTTGTGCCGGAGGAAGGTGACGAGCGCACCTTCCTATTTGCTATCCAGGCCCCCGGCTACCCGGGTGGTCTGGGTAGCTTCGGCGCCGACTTGGACGACCTTTAAGGGGACGCCGCCCTCGTCGAGAGGTTGCACCCAGGGTGCTGTGGTGGAAGCACAGTGACGTGCGCTCGGGCGGAGCTGGTCCGGCTCCGTATTGCCGGGGGCTGATGCCTCAGCTGTTGCGAGTGCTTGGAGCTTCTCCAGGGCCGACACTGCAGCAGTGCGGTCCCCACAAATCCTGAGAACGCCCGTCGGTGTTGGCATCTTCAGGACGAGGTAGCCGTAGTGGGCTACAGCCATGAACCGGTACAGGGCTGGCCTGCCGATTATGGCGTTGAAGGGGAGGTCTATCTACGCTATGTCAAACAGAATGTACTCTGTTCGATAGCTGTCCGGAGCCCCGAAGGTCACCGGGAGACTAATGTTGCCGTAGGGGATTGTCGGTACCCTCGATATGGGGTACCCCCGTGCACAGGGGAAAATGCCTAAGGATCTCGCCCTTCTCCGCAGGGAGAGCTCCGAAGGCGCCACGCGTCCAGCGGGGCCAGACCTCCCTCTCCTCAGAGGAGAGCTCCAGGCCCACCACGTGGCATATAGAAGCCGGACCTCCCCCTCCGCGGGAGAGAGGTCCGAAGGTGCCGCGACTCCAGAGAGGCCGGACCTCCCCCTCCTCAGAGAGGAGCTCCGGGCTCGCTGTAAAAGCCCAAGAAATGGGACTTGCAAAAACTTTTCTTCACTTCACCACACCTCAGCTCTTGTTGTGGATAGCTGGTAAGGAATGGGAGGAGCAAGTAACCTCTATCAAAGAAGTGGTTAGAGGGGAAACTTACACTTTCACAACATGGGAAAAATTATACACATGTGATCACACATGAGAGCGTGTTTCCAAACTGTTGCATTCAAAATTCAGGATTTCAGCAGCTAAACCAAGGATCAAAGTGCATAATTGGATTCCTCAGGTCCAAATTAGTGGGGAGGCAAAGTCTCAGAAATTTTCAAAGAAATTTGCTACCCATTTTTCCAAAAAGGATCCAAATATGCCAAGAATTCAAATAGTTATTTGAATTTGGGGGAAATGAGCTCAACCATACAAATGTAGGTCAGTTTCAAACTCCAAATATTTGAATTCATCTCTGGCTAAGCTTTGGAGGTCTTTTGAGGGGTGGGAGAGCACTGACAAGTGGGTCCCACATGTCATTGGGAAGGTTAAAATGGCACAAAAGTCAACAGCCTTAGGGGCTAAGTGTTGCACTCGGATCAGAACCGAGGCTCCACCGCGACACGCCGTGAAAACGCCGGGCACCACCTCCTGCTCTCCCCTCGCGCGCTGGCGAGCTCCTCGTGGGGGCGCAGTAACTCCCAGCCGTGCCCCAGCTCGCCACGACCCCGAACCGACCCCCAGTCACCGCCCTCTCGCACGACACAGCGCCGAGGAGCCACCGCTGTGATCCACTCGCTCGGGAGCGATCGTCTCTCGTGTACCAACGTCGGCAACTCTGCAAACCAACATCCTCAGACCTCCCACATCCTCCCCGCATCACTTCCGGTCAAGTGAACCACTAACCACCGAGAAAAACCACGTTTTCGTGGCCGCCGGTGAGAACCGAGCAAAGGTGCTCCCGTGGGCAGCTCACACCAACCAGTTTCACGACTGAGCGAGAGCACCCCAAGGTGCGCCAACCCCCTGCGCTGCTCCTCTCCAAATTCCAGAGCAATCCGTGCGACGTAGCTTCGGAATTTCAAGTTTTCCCCTCGGACGAGGAAAACCGGACCGCGGGTAAGAACTGTGGAAATTTACGCTTAATTCTCAGTTAAAGTTGTTCATTTTGCGCACACCAGAACTAGAGAGGATAGGGAACCTTTTCCCTCCACAACCCTAGCTAGAAACGCCGTGGTTACAGCTAATTTCAAGCTTTTCGGTCGGTGGCCATGGCGGGAACACGCGGGCGCACGGTGACAACCGGGTTGCCGTCGTTTCCGAGCCAGGTTAAAGCCACGCCGAGATTTCCTAACCTCCACTGATGCTTTAGAGTGGATCCGCCGAGCTTTTGGCGGGCTAATGTGCTCGGGCGACGGTGCCGATCATCACCGAAGGCCGCGGCTCGTCGCCAGCCTACTTCCGGCCACCGGCAGCCCGAGCCAACCCCATAGACTTGTTCCCCGACCCTGAAAACCCCCAGGCGGCGAGTCTCCGGCCGAGAGGTGGCCGGGAAGCTGGGTCCGGCGAGCTCCAGTACCGCGCCGGCGAGGGGGAGGCGCGGGAGCGAGAGGAGGAAGAAGACCCACCGGGCCCACGTGTCAGCAGCTGAAGATTAAAACCCCGGATCAGCTGTGGCGTGTGATCCCGTGTGGTGGCGCGGGAAAAAGGTCTGTGGCCCCCGTGTGGCGCGAGTCCGGCGGGTGACACATGTAGGGTGGACCCACAGGCAGAGTTTGAACTTTTCCCGAATTAATTTGAATTCCAGAATTGGTTCAAACTTTGGAACTGCATAACTTTTGCTAGGAAGCTCCAAATTTAGTGATTCAAATTGGGTTGGATTCCTCTTGCCTAGTTCTGTCCAAATACACAACCTAATTTGTATGAAACCCAATAATTAATTCTGGAAAATTCTTTAAAGCTTTTCAGCAAAAGAATTTTAGAGGGAGTTTGGTTCAGCCAAAAATCCCCAAATTTTACCAGAAGGTTCTTTAGGACATTAGTAAACCCCTGTAAAAGTTTCAGACCATTTGGAGTCGATTTGGTCAGAACAATTCAAATTGGAAGGTGCTGTGTTCATTTGAATGCAGAAACATTTTCAGAGAATTTCCAAAACTTGGAAATTCAATTCTGGGCAAACCTTGACTCCAAAAATGCTAGGAAAATTCATGCAAACTCTATGAGTATAATTGAAATTGTAGATCATCAAGTTGAGCATGAACAGGGGTATTACCTCAGAATAAATTCTTCCTTGCTGATTTACCAAGAGAATTATTCTGAGCAAACCATTCCATGAAAAGTGCTAGGGTTTGGTCCAGAGAGTTTTCTTGTGACAAGGAACTCACATAAAAATTCTCAGCTCCATTGGAGCTCTAGATCACCTCTGTCCTGCGTAACCAATTAAGGGATTAATATAGAAAAGGGGGGGAAAGCCACTTAGCATTTCACCGTGTGACTAAGTCCAAGCCAAACCACCAACCCCAATTCATATTTAAATTCTTAAACAAAGCTCCAGGGGTTAGAGGCTGGTTATTATAACTAATAGTAGAGGTCTTACTCTAGGACTCACATTTGCATCTAAATTAACATATAGTATTTCATTAACGTGTAGCCGTTGAAGAAGAGACTCCGGAAGTGCTGGACTTCCTTCTTTCGGACGAAGAACTAACTCCTGACCAGCAGCAACAAGGCAAGCCCCGGTTTGCATTAACCCTTTTATAAGTCTTACTTTGTTTACATGTGTCATATGAAGTATGTATGTGCATTAGGTATAGGATGAATGAAACCCCACTTGCATAACCAAAGGTTCCTAAAAGAGTGAGGGTAGTGTCAAGGACCTCGAGTAGACAGGCTATGCTTAATGAGTCATAGAACTTCGGTACAAGTCGAGTAGTTGGAATCTACTCGCGAGATAGGCATTGGGACACACGGGTTCGGTGGAGTGACGCGAGATCACTTTAGTAATGAAAATGAGACTAGGCAGTGGCTAGGGCGCAGCAAGAGGGAGTCTTGTGTGCGCATCCCTGCCCGTGTCGATTGAGGACCGATCCGTGTGCGGCCCTGCTGAACAAGTATTGAACGTACCGAAGGCATATCGGATATATGGGCCCCGATAAACCGATGTAGCCTAAACCTCCGGGCGTCGAGGCATAGCACACCGATTTATAGGTGTAGGTTGAGGGCAGCAAGGTGGAAATCTGCCAATGGGCATAGAGAGATGTTCCGTGTGGGGAACCTCCTGCTCGTTTCGGTGCGACCGGTTTGACGTTTGGGCTGTTGGGTGAAAGGTTGTCCCGTACGACATCGAGTGAGCGTGTTGTGCAGCTCCACGGGTGGGCGTACGTGACGTGCTCTTTGGGTTTTCCCTGCAGGTGTATATCGAGTCGATTCGCCGTCCCTCGCGGTGACGAGTACTGCTTGTTCACTGCGTCGTAACGTAGACTAATGGATGAAATATGTTGATTTAATGATGCTGATTGATATAATTGTATTGCTACATGTGTGCCACCAAATACTGCTTACTAAATTTCAGATTTCATGAACTGTTAACTTGTTGCTAAAAGATGAACTAAGGATGAACTTGTAGGCGTGTCCTTCTGCTGAAATGTTACTATCCTATGTCCATTGTACACCTCATGTAGAGTTTCATGCTTAGGTGAGTCGGTTAAGCCTTGCTGAGCCTTTGTGCTCACGGTTGCTGCTTAAGTGTTTTTCAGGTGAAGAGCCACCCACGGACTCGGAGTACGAGTCCACCGGCGAGGGTTACCCTCCGTCGGGGACCACGGCTGAGTGGGAGCCGTACACGCCGCGCTGAGCTGAGACGTGCAGCTAGTGTGGGTTGCCCTAGGGCTGGGCAACCGACTTTTGCTAAATAGGCGGGCGTGAGTTGTATAGTGTAGTCTTCCGCTGTGTAATAGAACAATAATTGTAACTGAAGTTTGTACTTATTTGTACAGTTTCAGCTGTTTTTCCCATGTAATATATTGTGTTCTTATGACGTGTGCTGTCGGGTGTCGCATCGCGCGGCACCACCCTCTGCGATCCTGGATGGGCGGATCCCGGTCCGCCACAGCCTGGTATCAGAGCTGCAGTGGGGATAGCACAGTACTAAAGGACTGCATTATGGGAAAAACTTAGGTATACGGTGAGGATTCGGTAGTTGCCCAAGTAAGGACTATATTAGCATAGTTACTTAAAGTGGCAACGACTAACTTATGTGTTATAATTCTGAATTTCAATTATGTAACGACGCACCTACGCTCTGGTAAGTATGGTAAGGAACGCCACCGAAAGCGGTTCAATTTCGGTTAGCTCTCCCTGACGAGGGACGTGGTTCAGGGATTGATCTCACAGCTTGGTGTGAGACGTTAATATGAACCTCTTGGACTCTTCATGTCCCTGAGTTCATATGAAATGCTGATCCCTAGCGTGCATTAGGCAAGTAAGTGGAGACCCCATCGCGTGGTCAGTAACGCGAGAGTGTGTTCGTCTGGAAATAGTCCAGGAGGACATACGCAGCGCTTGCCATCGGCGTGCCCTGCAGGGCAGTAGGTGGTATCTGTTGGGTTGATAACATTCCCAACCGTGACGACCCGTTCATGACATACTCGGGTTCCCCGTCGTGTGGTGTTGAAACACGATCACGTGCCTTGAGACGTGACTTAGCTCAAGGACGGCCGTATGACAATGATACGGGCGTTTGTATTTACTTTTAAATATGGAACTGCCTGAAATGAACAACCTTTGAGTGCATCATCATTGTGTGGTCTTCTGCAGGTACTAACCACGTATGGATCTGTGTAGAAAACGTGTGCGAGAGACCGTTTAGTGCCACACTTGAGACGTATATGCCGGTATAATCCGGTTAGGATTTTCCTTTGTGAGGAACGTAGTACCGAGGTATTGTAGGCATATGCATGAAAATATGGAGAACAAGGAATTAAAATCTATAGGTTCCACATTTAGGACCCTGGTTGGGTATAAGAGTGGGATAGTGAGGAATGTAGTTCCAAAAAGACTGAAAAACAGAGTGCTCTGTTTTGGGACAGCGAGTTTGCTGATCTTCAACAGGGCATAACTCACAGGTCTTTTAGCCGAGAGAGGTGTACTACATAGCTCTGGAAAGGTATTGAAGTGCTCTACAACTTTGTTGTAGACTTCCAGAGCTGAAACTCACCTGAAGATGGCTTAAAGCCCAGAGAAATGTAAACTGTCCAGAACCAGGGCAGAGTAAAACATCCTCTGAACTGATCTGTTTTTCAAATATAACTCCCAGTAGAAAAATCTAAAATTGTCATATAATACATCCTTAGAAAGAATAGAAGATGTGTGACATCTTTGCAATTCAAAGTTTCTAAAATTTCAGCACAGAATTTAGTGGAAATCAGGGTTGGAAACAGCCACTTCCAAGGGAGGTGCTGTTAAAATTCTTCCAGAAATTCTGCTAACTTTGAATTAGCATAACTTTTTAATCAAAGCTGATCTGGGGGCAAATGAGTACTCGTTGGAAAGATACTAAAGTTAACTTGAACTTTGGTATTCAACTTGAGTCATAAAAATGCACAGAACCAGATCAAAACTTGGAATAGGTAGAAACTGGTCATTCTGACAGAAGAATGACAGTTGAACTCATCGAAAAGGGTGTTGTACCCTAAGGGTGTTATACGTGATAACAACGCGATAGTGATGTCTCGTAGTGACCAAACCTAGTTAGGTTGAGCTTCCAAAGTGGAGGTTCATCAAGTTGGATTGAACTAGCTTGTGTTTGGTCGGGTAATGGTGTAGCTTGTGCAAAGTTATTACATTATCTACTTACGAGATATTTCGCATGTTTGGTTGTCGTAATGTTTTTACGCCCAGTTCTATTGGACTGCATGCAAAATGTTGCGGGACTGATGTTTAATGTCGTATGGTTGCAGATGGTTCGTACTAGGACCACGCACGAGGTTGGTGGCTCTAGCCAAGGTGGAGGCGATGACTCCCAGCCACCGGCCTACGACAGCACCCCGCAGCAGCAGCCACCACCGCCGCCTCCGCTTACTCTAGCGGATGTGATAGCGGCATTGGTGGGAGGTCGTGACGAGCAGACCGACCTGCTCCGCACGATCGTGCAGAATACGTCCCAGGCGGGAGGACGTCAAGAGCGAGGGCCTCGTGAGCCCCGCGAAGTGTCGTACTCGGATTTCATGAGTACGCACCCTCCAGTGTTTACCGAAGCTGAAGAACCACTGGAGGCGGACAACTGGCTGCGGACTATCGAGTCCAAGTTTGGGCTGCTCCAGTGTACGGAGCGGCAGAAGACGCTGTTCGCAGCACAGCAGCTCCACGGTGCCGCTGGTGCGTGGTGGGCGAATTATGTCGCCTCACGTCCGGCTGGCCATGCCGTGGAATGGCAAGAGTTCCGGGAGGCGTTCCGCGCCTATCACATTCCTCCCGGAATAATGAAGAGGAAGTTCCAAGAATTTTTGGAACTAAAGCAGGGCGGGAGGAGTGCCCACGACTACTCCCGTGCCTTCAACCATCTGGCGCAGTATGCGTCAGACTACGTCTCCACGGAGGAGAAGAAGAGGGAGCACTTCTATCGGGGGTTGCACCCCGAAATGAAGACTCACCTCGTACAATGGAACCGCGGCACATTCAACGACCTAGTCAATGCCGCCATCATGCAAGAGGGCGCTCAGCGGGAGTTAGCAGCTGAGCAGAGGAAGCGCAGCGCTCCACCTAGCAGCGGTGGGAGTGGCGCTCCCCAGAAGTACCGTATGGTGTATCGGACACCATCCGGGCAGCAGTGGCAACCACCGGCGCGACCGCAACGGTTCGGGGGACGTCCCTTTCAGGCACCTCCGTTCCGTCCGACGATGCCACCACCAAGACAGCAGCAGCAGCAGACGGTACCCCGGGCGTTTCCACCGCCACAACGCGCCCCGGGTTTCCGTCCACCGATCAGCGGGGGACCGCCCCGTTTCACCTGCTTCACGTGTGGCCAGGCGGGCCACTTCGCGAAGGACTGTCCCCAGAGGCAGCAGAGCAGCGGGCAAGCCCAGCTCCAGGGCGGTGCTCGAGGCCGACCTCCGGTGAAGAAGGTTGGCCAGCGGACTGGAGGCGTCCGCAACCTCGACAATGAGGACGCCCCCGAGGGAGACAACGTGCTGGCGGGTACGTTCACTCTCAACAATCAAGCCATCGTCATATTATTTGATTCTGGTGCAACCCACAGCTTTATAAGTGCATCCTATGTGGCTAAACATCAATTGCAAGTCTTCCCAACCGACTGCACTTATATGATATGCTCACCGGGAGGGAAGATTTCAGCTAATATGATGATTCCAAAGGCACCTCTGTGCTTAGGTGGGAAGCTATATCCCACCACCTTGATAATCCTTATGGGACAAAAGATTGATGCAATCTTAGGGATGTCATGGCTGCAATACCATGGCGCTGTCCTAGAGACTCGGACACGGACGGTTCACTTAAATTCTCCATTTCACCGTCCGCATTCCATGGTGTTAGACACACCAGTCCGGGAAGTGTTAGCAATTAATAATGCTGAAGTTCTCAAGTTAGAAGACATCCCCGTAGTCCGGGAGTATCCCGACGTGTTCCCGGACGATCTTCCGGGCATGCCACCTGAGCGGGATGTCGAGTTCAAGATTGAACTTGCACCCGGGACTACGCCCATATCACGGAGACCGTACAAGATGGCTCCAAATGAGCTGGCGGAACTGAAAGAACAGCTCAATGATCTGTTGAGCAAGGGTTTCATTAGGCCGAGTTCCTCGCCTTGGGGATGCTCGGCGCTATTTGTAAAGAAGAAGGATGAAACCCTGAGGCTGTGTGTGGATTACCGGCCGCTCAACGCCGTCACCATCAAGAATAAGTACCCACTGCCCCGTATTGACATCTTGTTTGATCAACTGGTGGGGGCAAGTGTATTCTCAAAGATGGACCTTCGCTCTGGATATCACCAGATCAAGATCCGGGCGGAGGATGTCCCGAAGACGGCGTTCTCGATGAGATACGGCTTATACGAATATCTCGTCATGTCCTTTGATCTCACAAATGCTCCAGCCCATTTCATGTATCTCATGAACTCGGTGTTCATGCCGGAGCTGGACAAGTTCGTGGTAGTGTTCATCGACGACATCTTGGTTTACTCCAAGACCGAAGCTGAACATGCCGAACACTTGCGGATCGTTCTTCAACGATTGCGAGACCACAAACTCTATGCCAAGTTCAGCAAATGCGAATTTTGGATCAGCCAAGTGCCGTTCTTGGGACATATCATCTCAGCTGAAGGCATCGCGGTTGACCCAAGCAAAATAGAGCAAGTGTTGAAATGGAAAGCTCCCACTTCAGTCCATGAAGTCAGAAGCTTCCTCGGGTTAGCGGGGTACTACCGGAGATTCATTCCAAGTTTCTCCAAGCTCGCTAAGCCGATGACAGAGTTGCTGAAGAAAGGGACAAAATATGTTTGGAACACGGCGTGTGAAGGAGCGTTCCAAACACTGGTGAAGCATCTCACAACAGCCCCGGTATTAGCTTAGCCGGATACAACCAAGCCCTTCGACGTGTATTGTGACGCGTCCGGTATTGGGCTCGGCTGCGTGTTGATGCAGGAAGGACGTGTGGTCGCTTATGGCTCATGCCAACTTCGGAACCATGAGCAGCACTACCCGACTCACGATCTTGAACTTGCTGCCGTGGTGTTGGCGCTGAAAATGTGGAGGCACTATCTCCTGGGGAACTTGGTGCATCTCTACACCGACCACAAGAGCTTGAAATACATTTTCACCCAGAAGGAGCTGAACATGAGGCAGAGGAGGTGGTTAGAACTGATCAAAGATTATGGGATTGAGATCCATTACCACCCCGGCAAGGCGAATGTGGTTGCCGATGCGCTGAGTCAGAAATCGCATGTCCATCACCTCACCATTACACCGGTGGAGGAGGAAGAGCCAAGTTTATACTTGGTTCCTTATGGATCGCTGTACAACCTTGCCCTCATCCCTACTATTAGGGAGGATATCATTGCAGCTCAGAAAACGGATAAAGGCATGGCACATCTCCGGAGACGGGTAGACAATGGAGAAATTAAATGTTTCCGGAAAGATGATGAGGGGACGCTGTGGTTCAATGACCGCATAGTCGTACCCCGAGATATGGAGTTGAGGAAAAAGATCCTCGATGAAGCTCACTTGTCTAAATACTCCATTCATCCGGGCAGCAACAAAATGTACCAAGATTTAAAAAAGAAATTTTGGTGGACACGGATGAAGCGGGAGGTAGCTAAGTACGTATCCGAGTGCGATACGTGTAGACGAGTGAAGGCTGATCATATGAAGAAATCAGGGCTGCTGCAACCCCTGAAGATCCCGGCATGGAAATGGGAAGATGTGAGCATGGATTTCATTGTGGGATTACCCCTAACAGCCAACAAGCATGATTCCATATGGGTAATCGTCGATCGGTTAACCAAGACGGCTCACTTCATTCCGGTGAATACACGTTACAATGCCGGCAAATATGCGGAGCTATACATAGCGAAGATTCTATGCCTATACGGGGTACCCAAAACCATTGTCTCAGATCGAGGTGCATTATTTGTATCTCGCTTTTGGGAGCAGCTACACGCTGCCTTGGGCACTAAGTTGATCAGGAGCTCCGCTTATCACCCTCAGACAGATGGCCAGACAGAAAGGGTGAATCAAGTCCTGGAAGACATGTTGAGAGCATGTGCCATCCACCATGATAGGAATTGGGATGATCACCTACCATTGGCGGAATTCTCGTACAACAACGGTTATCAGGCGAGTATCAAGATGGCACCCTATGAAGCTCTCTACGGTCGTAAATGCCGCACCCCATTAAATTGGTGCGAGTCCGGTGAAAGGGTCACATTCGGGGTTGATGTGGTGAACGACGCCGAGGAGCGCGTTCTGACAGTTCAAGCCAATTTGAAGGCCGCTCAATCCCGACAGAAGAGCTACGCTGATAAGAGGCGTAGTCCGTTGCACTTTGACGTTGGGGAACACGTGTACCTCCGCGTGTCTCCGATGAAGGGCGTGCACCGGTTCGGTGTTAAGGGGAAGCTCGCTCCCCGTTTCATTGGACCCTACACTATCACCGAGAAGTGTGGACCAGCAGCGTATCGATTGGAGCTACCCGCATCTCTGGCTGGTGTCCATGATATTTTCCATGTTTCGCAACTGCGAAAATGCTTGAAGCATACAGCTGCTGTTCCTCCCGAAGACATCGGCGAGCTGAAACCGGATTTAACGTATAATGAATATCCGGTGGGAATTCTTGATGAGAAAGCCAGGACCACGCGTAGCAGAACGGTGTGGTTCTACAAGATACTCTGGAGTAACCACATCGCCGAAGAAGCGACGTGGGAGAGCGAGGAGTTCCTTCGCTCAAGCTACCCGGAGTTCATGGCTTCTCAACCCGGGTAAGTCCTCATTACATCGCCATCTCTTCGTTTGTAATCTCGGGACGAGATTCTTTTAAGGGGGGAGGGATGTAAAAGCCCAAGAAATGGGACTTGCAAAAACTTTTCTTCACTTCACCACACCTCAGCTCTTGTTGTGGATAGCTGGTAAGGAATGGGAGGAGCAAGTAACCTCTATCAAAAAAGTGGTTAGAGGGGAAACTTACACTTTCACAACATGGGAAAAATTATACACATGTGATCACACATGAGAGCGTGTTTCCAAACTGTTGCATTCAAAATTCAGGATTTCAGCAGTTAAACCAAGGATCAAAGTGCATAATTGGATTCCTCAGGTCCAAATTAGTGGGGAGGCAAAGTTTCAGAAATTTTCAAAGAAATTTGCTACCCATTTTTCCAAAAAGGATCCAAATATGCCAAGAATTCAAATAGTTATTTGAATTTGGGGGAAATGAGCTCAACCATACAAATGTAGGTCAGTTTCAAACTCCAAATATTTGAATTCATCTCTGGCTAAGCTTTGGGGGTCTTTTGAGGGGTGGGGGAGCACTGACAAGTGGGTCCCACATGTCATTGGGAAGGTTAAAATGGCACAAAAGTCAACAGCCTTAGGGGCTAAGTGTTGCACTCGGATCAGAACCGAGGCTCCACCGCGACACGCCGTGAAAACGCCGGGTGCCACCTCCTGCTCTCCCCTCGCGCGCTGGCGAGCTCCTCGTGGGGGCGCAGTAACTCCCAGCCGTGCCCCAGCTCGCCACGACCCCGAACCGACCCCCAGTCACCGCCCTCTCGCACGACAAAGCGCCGAGGAGCCGCCGCTGTGATCCACTCGCTCGGGAGCGATCGTCTCTCGTGTACCAACGTCGGCAACTCTGCAAACCAACATCCTCAGACCTCCCACACCCTCCCCGCATCACTTCCGGTCAAGTGAACCACTAACCACCGAGAAAAACCACGTTTTCGTGGCCGCCGGTGATAACCGAGCAAAGGTGCTCCCGTGGGCAGCTCACACCAACCAGTTTCACGACTGAGCGAGAGCACCCCAAGGTGCGCCAACCCCCTGCGCTGCTCCTCTCCAAATTCCAGAGCAATCCGTGCGACGTAGCTTCGGAATTTCAAGTTTTCCCCTCGGACGAGGAAAACCGGACCGCGGGTAAGAACTGTGGAAATTTACGCTTAATTCTCAGTTAAAGTTGTTCATTTTGCGCACACCAGAACTAGAGAGGATAGGGAACCTTTTCCCTCCACAACCCTAGCTAGAAACGCCGTGGTTACAGCTAATTTCAAGCTTTTCGGTCGGCGGCCATGGCGGGAACACGCGGGCGCACGGTGACAACCGGGTTGCCGTCGTTTCCGAGCCAGGTTGAAGCCACGCCGAGATTTCCTAACCTCCACTGATGCTTTAGAGCGGATCCGCCGAGCTTTTGGCGGGCTAATGTGCTCGGGCGACGGTGCCGATCATCACCGAAGGCCGCGGCTCGTCGCCAGCCTACTTCCGGCCACCGGCAGCCCGAGCCAACCCCATAGACTTGTTCCCCGACCCTGAAAACCCCCAGGCGGCGAGTCTCCGGCCGAGAGGTGGCCGGGAAGCTGGGTCCTGCGAGCTCCAGTACCGCGCCGGCGAGGGGGAGGCGCGGGAGCGAGAGGAGGAAGAAGACCCACCGGGCCCACGTGTCAGCAGCTGAAGATTAAAACCCCGGATCAGCTGTGGCGTGTGATCCCGTGTGGTGGCGCGGGAAAAAGGTCTGTGGCCCCCGTGTGGCGCGAGTCCGGCGGGTGACACATGTAGGGTGGACCCACAGGCAGAGTTTGAACTTTTCCCGAATTAATTTGAATTCCAGAATTGGTTCAAACTTTGGAACTGCATAACTTTTGCTAGGAAGCTCCAAATTTAGTGATTCAAATTGGGTTGGATTCCTCTTGTCTAGTTCTATCCAAATACACAACCTAATTTGTTTGAAACCCAATAATTAATTCTGGAAAATTCTTTAAAGCTTTTCAGCAAAAGAATTTTAGAGGGAGTTTGGTTCAGCCAAAAATCCCCAAATTTTACCAGAAGGTTCTTTAGGACATTAGTAAACCCCTGTAAAAGTTTCAGACCATTTGGAGTCGATTTGGTCAGAACAATTCAAATTGGAAGGTGCTGTGTTCATTTGAATGCAGAAACATTTTCAGAGAATTTCCAAAACTTGGAAATTCAATTCTGGGCAAACCTTGACTCCAAAAATGTTAGGAAAATTCATGCAAACTCTATGAGTATAATTGAAATTGTAGATCATCAAGTTGAGCATGAACAGGGGTATTACCTCAGAATAAATTCTTCCTTGCTGATTTGCCAAGAGAATTATTCTGAGCAAACCATTCCATGAAAAGTGCTAGGGTTTGGTCCAGAGAGTTTTCTTGTGACAAGGAACTCACATAAAAATTCTCAGCTCCATTGGAGCTCTAGATCACCTCTGTCCTGCGTAACCAATTAAGGGATTAATATGGAAAAGGGGGGAAAGCCACTTAGCATTTCACCGTGTGACTAAGTCCAAGCCAAACCACCAACCCCAATTCATATTTAAATTCTTAAACAAAACTCCAGGGGTTAGAGGCTGGTTATTATAACTAATAGTAGAGGTCTTACTCTAGGACTCACATTTGCATCTAAATTAACATATAGTATTTCATTAACGTGTAGCCGTTGAAGAAGAGACTCCGGAAGTGCTGGACTTCCTTCTTCCGGACGAAGAACTAACTCCTGACCAGCAGCAACAAGGCAAGCCTCGGTTTGCATTAACCCTTTTATAAGTCTTACTTTGTTTACATGTGTCATATGAAGTATGTATGTGCATTAGGTATAGGATGAATGAAACCCCACTTGCATAACCAAAGGTTCCTAAAAGAGTGAGGGTAGTGTCAAGGACCTCGAGTAGACAGGCTATTCTTAATGAGTCATAGAACTTCGGTACAAGTCGAGTAGTTGGAATCTACTCGCGAGATAGGCATTGGGACACACGGGTTCGGTGGAGTGACGCGAGATCACTTTAGTAATGAAAATGAGACTAGGCAGTGGCTAGGGCGCAGCAAGAGGGAGTCTTGTGTGCGCATCCCTGCCCGTGTCGATTGAGGACCGATCCGTGTGCGGCCCTGCTGAACAAGTATTGAACGTACCGAAGGCATATTGGATATATGGGCCCCGATAAACCGATGTAGCCTAAACCTCCGGGCGTCGAGGCATAGCACACCGATTTATAGGTGTAGGTTGAGGGCAGCAAGGTGGAAATCTGCCAACGGGCATAGATAGATGCTCCGTGTGGGGAACCTCCTGCTCGTTTCGGTGCGACCGGTTTGACGTTTGGCCTGTTGGGTGAAAGGTTGTCCCGTACGACATCGAGTGAGCGTGCTGTGCAGCTCCACGGGTGGGCGTACGTGACGTGCTCTTTGGGTTTTCCCTGCAGGTGTATATCGAGTCGATTCGCCGTCCCTCGCGGTGACGAGTACTGCTTGTTCACTGCGTCGTAACGTAGACTAATGGATGAAATATGTTGATTTAATGATGCTGATTGATATAATTGTATTGCTACATGTGTGCCACCAAATACTGCTTACTAAATTTCAGATTTCATGAACTGTTAACTTGTTGCTAAAAGATGAACTAAGGATGAACTTGTAGGCGTGTCCTTCTGCTGAAATGTTACTATCCTATGTCCATTGTACACCTCATGTAGAGTTTCATGCTTAGGTGAGTCGGTTAAGCCTTGCTGAGCCTTTGTGCTCACGGTTGCTGCTTAAGTGTTTTTCAGGTGAAGAGCCACCCACGGACTCGGAGTACGAGTCCACCGGCGAGGGTTACCCTCCGTCAGGGACCACGGCTGAGTGGGAGCCGTACACGCCGCGCTGAGCTGAGACGTGCAGCTAGTGTGGGTTGCCCTAGGGCTGGGCAACCGACTTTTGCTAAATAGGCGGGCGTGAGTTGTATAGTGTAGTCTTCCGCTGTGTAATAGAACAATAATTGTAACTGAAGTTTGTACTTATTTGTACAGTTTCAGCTATTTTTCCCATGTAATATATTGTGTTCTTATGACGTGTGCTGTCGGGTGTCGCATCGCGCGGCACCACCCTCTGCGATCCTGGATGAGCGGATCCCGGTCCGCCACACTCGCCACGTGGCCAACAGAAGCCGAACCTCCCCCTCCGCGGGGAGAGGTCCGAAGGCTCCACGTGTCCTGCGGGGCCGGCCCTCCCTCTCTTCTGAGGAGGGCTCCGGGCCTGCCACGTGGCCAGCAGAACGGCGCTGCCTGCCCCCGAGCGATAGGCAGCGGGCGTAAAGACGCCCCATACCTTGCCCATACAAGGTATTCAATGCCCGTGCCTTCCCAAGACGCGGAGACGCGGAGCACGCCTCTGTCAGGTTCCGTTGCGCCCAGTCGCATCATAGACTGGCGTGCAGTGTCAGAGCCTGCCAGCCAATAAACGCAGCGACAAGACATCCCATGCCGCCCCCGCCGTCATCATCCACTACGACCAGCATGCGGCATGGGCAGAGCTACAAGACGAAGACTCAGAAGCCTTCGGCAGAGACAACTACCGGCATAACTGCAGATACGGTAGATATCAGTCAATCTCCCTGGGACCACCTGTCGGGTCCCGGCCCCCCTTGTAAGCCACCCGAGTCTTGGACTATAAAAGGCTCGGGTAGGCCATGTTAGCAGGGGTTCGCACTCTAGCCATTCGCACCCTGGGTTCGCATTCTGCAACTCATACGCTAGCCATACACTCTCAAGCTGTAACTCACCCCCAAGCTCAGGCCCCCGGCCCTGAGCAGCAAGCAATACAGCGAGCTCCATAGCTCGCCGTGGACGTAGGGTTTTACGCTCCGGCGGCCTGAACCACGTAAAACTTCCCGTGTCAAGCTCTCACTAACTCGTCCATCCGCGCAAGCTCTCCGCTAGGAACTAGCCCCTCCGAAAAAAGAACCTCCGCGGGCTGCCCAGTGCAGGCCCGGGGGAAGTGTCGATCGCACACTTCGACATTTGGCGCGCCAGGAAGGGGGCTTTTCCCCTTGCGCGACGAGTTTCCGCCAACGAAGATGACCAAGCTTCCTTCAGCGGCAAACTCTCCTCCACGTTCACGGCGAACCGTGTCCAGCGGGGAGTACATGTCGACGCACTCAGGACGGAGTGTGTCGGCACAAGCTGGTAGCCAGCAGCCGACTCCGGTAACGCCGACTCCGGCAATGCAGGCTCCGACCAGTGTGAGATCTTCTGCAGCGCTGGGCGTGCACCATGGGGGTGCGCTAGCTGCAGCAAGAGCACTACTGCGCAACCCACCTGCTGGGGATGCGCACCATTCAGCGACCCAGCAGTAGGTCCGCGAGGTGGACCGCCTCGTCGTCGCCGCCACGAACCCTCGACTTCGGCAGGGACGATGCTCCGGTGAACCGGCTGTGTCGCTAACGCGCATGCCAACGGTTGACGGGCAGACGGCGGACCCCAGCTCCACCAGGTTTCCGTCGACGGACCTGAGGGCAGAGCTGGAGCGATGCCACTTGGGCCAAGATGCCCGAGTGTTCCTCGAGCGACGTCGAGAAAGGCGTCGCACTCAAGAGGCTGGCGACAACATGACGTCGGCCTTGACCCAGCCTGAAGGGCAGACCTTCGCCACACGAGCTCTGCCCCAGGCGTACGCCGTGCAGCATAAGCCACAACCATGTGCTCTGCAAGCGGCGTCCCCGGCCTATGGCGCAACCTTGCCCATACCGGGATGCACTTTGTCAGGCGCAACCAAGCGTTCGCGGCACCAGTACCTGCACTGGGAGCCAGCAACCGGCTCTGGCAGCGCCGACCCCGGCAATGCAGGCTCCAACCAGCGTCAGGTCTTCAGTAGCGCTGGGCGTACCCGGCGGGGGTGCGCCAGCCGCAGCAAGAGCGCTACTGCACAATCCGCCTGCTGGGGACGCGCCTCAGGCAGCGACCCAGCAGTGGATTCGCGAGATAGACCGTCTCGTCGTCGCCGCCGCAAACCCTCGACTTCGGCGGGGACAACGCTCCGGCCAACCAGCTGTGTCGCTGATGCGCACGCCAATGGTTGGCGAGCAGACGGCGGACTCCAGCTCCACCAGGCTTCCATCGACGGACCTGAGGACAGAGCTGGAACGGTGCCACTTGGGCCAAGATACCCGAGTGTTCCTCGAGCGACATCGAGAAAGGTGTCGCACTCAAGAGGCTGGCGACAACATGACGTCAGCCTCGACCCAGCCTGGAGGGCAGACCTTCGCTACGCGAGCTCTGCCCCAGGCATACGCCGCACAGCATAAGCCACAACCATGTGCTCTGCAAGCGGCATCCCCGGCCTATGGCGCAACCTTGCCCATACCGGGGTACACTGTGCCAGGCGCAACCAAGCGTTCCCGGCACCAGTACCTGCACTGGGAGCCAGCAACCGGCTCTGGCAGCGCCGACCCCGGCAATGCAGGCTCCAACCAGCGTCAGGTCTTCAGTAGCGCTGGGCGTACCCGGCGGGGGTGCGCTAGCCGCAACAAGAGCGCTACTGCACAATCCGCCTGCTGGGGACGCGCCTCAAGCAGCGACCAAGCAGTGGATTCGCGAGGTAGACCGTCTTGTCGTCGCCGCCGCAAACCCTTGACTTCGGCGGGGACGACGCTCCGGCCAACCGGCTGTGTCGCTGACGCGCACGCCAACGGTTGACGGACAGACGGCGGATTCCAGCTCCACCAGGCTTCCGTCGACGGACCTGAGGACTGAGCTGGAACGATGCCACCTGGGCCAAGACGCCCGAGTGTTCCTCGAGCGGCGACGAGAAAGGCGTCGCAGCCAAGAGGCTGGCGTCAGCATGACAACTGCCTCAACCCTGCCTGAGGCGCAGACTTTCGCCACGCGAACTCTACCCCAGACATACGCCACGCAGCATATGCCACAGCCATATGTCCTGCAAACAGCGCCCCCGGTCTATGGCGCAGCCTTGCCCATACCGGGGTACACTGTGCCAGCGGCGAACCAAGCGTTCGCGGCACCAACACCTGCAGCAACAGGGGCAGGATGTACGACCCTGGAGCCCCACCTCCGCTTCACGAGGTGGCCGCGCAAGTTTCGGCCGCACCTGCCCGGGAAGTACGACGGCAGCGTCAACCCGACGGGGTTCCTCCAGATCCACTCCACCGCCGTACTTGCCGCAGCAGGGGATGAGGCCGTCATGGCCAAACTACTTCCCCGTCGCCTTGACCGGCCCAGCCCGGTCTTGGCTAATGAACCTCCCTCAGGGTTCCATAACTTCCTGGGGAGAGCTCTGCCGGCAGTTCATCGCCAACTTCGGCAGCTCCTACACCCATCCCGGCACGGAGCTTGACCTCCAAGCCATCAAGCAACAACCTGGGGAGTCGCTGCGGTCCTTCATCCAGCAGTTCTCCCAGGTACGCAACACCATTCCGCATATTCAAAGTGCTTCTGTGGTGGCGGCACATCAACAGTGTCCAGGACAAGAAGATGCTTGAGAGGCTTGCAACCAGAGAGGTCTGCGATGCCTTCGAGCTCTTCAGCCTGGCGGACAAGTGCGCCAGAGCAGCCGGAGGGCGGAGCTGGCACTCACTGCCAGCTTCCGAAGCCGGAAGACAGCCCAAAGACGGCGGAGTTCAAGCTGAGCTCCCGACCACGTCAGACGGCCAAGAGCCAAGCACTGGCTGACTTCGTGGCTGAGTGGACGCCAATGAAGGCTGACCCAGGGGCCGCGAAGACGGTGAACCAAAGTACCGAGCTCCGGTCTTCACCGGGCCTCACTGGACGCTCTTCTTCGGCGGCCCCTTGTGAAAGAAGGGGGCCGGTGCCGGCGTACTGCTTCTCATGCCATCGGGGGAGCAGTCTGGGTACATGGTGCGTCTCAATTCCAAGGCAACCAACAACTTGGCAGAGTATGAAGCACTCATCTTTGGCCTAAAAGACAGTCCTGTCTTTGGGCGCTCGCCAGTTGTTGGCGCAGGGCGACTCCCAGCTAGTTATCAAGCAAGTTAAGGGTGAATGCCCCTGCAATGACCCACAACTAGCTGCTTATCTGCTTCACGTGCGGATGTTGGAGAAAGAATTCCTCGCCTTGGACCTGCACCATGCACCGCGCGCTTGCACGGCCGCAGCTGACAACCTCTCAACGAAAGCCTCCATCGGAGCCCCTGCGCACGAAGGAGTCTTCGAGAGGACGTTGCTGCGGTCCACAGCCCAGCCCGCCGAGCCGGGCAAAGGGGGCTGAACCAGTGCCTCGAAGCTAGGCAGTCCCGGCGGCCCTGGATGCTGTAAGGGCCTCAGTTTTGACAACCATTTGCAGTGTTCATCACCACACCACACACCTCATTTGAGCAAGAAAGATGAACACAAAAGAAGAGCAAGTAACAATTATCAACATGCTCATTAGAGAACAAACTCACACATTGCAAAAGTGGTATTTCCCACATGTGATATAGATGGGCTGGACATATGAAAACTCCTACACTTTGCTAAGGATGTCCATGCCAAGTTTCACCCAAATTCAAAACCTTTTTGAGGTCATCTTGGGTATAGATAGGAAAGGGGCAGTTTGAAAACATATTCAAATTCAAACTGTTTTTATCCCATAAATTTAAAAGTGGAAGGCATATTCTTACTCAGCACATTTTTGTGAGCTCACACACCAATTTTCACTCCATTTGGAGTTGATCTTGACATGAGCTAAGGGGAGAAATTCAAACTTTATTTGAATTTCAAACTGAACTTGTGCTGAAATTCATTCAAACCAAACCTCATTTGAACTTTGATCAATTCAAATGGCTCTTGGGTGAATAATTTGAATTGCCAAGGGTAGAATAGGGTTCACTGTTTACCACAGCTGTTAGGAGTAAATTTCAGAGGTTAAAAGAGGGGTGGGACCCACATGTCAGCCTCTGCCTCAAAACAAACCGACTGAAACACAGTTCAGTCGGTTCCCGGCTGCTGTGTGCGCGCGCCACCGAAGGGGGGCAGCCGGCGCCAGCTCCTGCTGCGCGCCCCAAGCCGGAGGCCAGCCGCCGGGCTATTTATTCCCTCCCCGGCGTGCTTCAGTCGCCATTCCCCGAGCTGCCGACGTGCACGATCCATTTCTCCACTGCCATCACCGCCGCTCGAGCTCCCGCTTGATCAAGCCGATCGCAGCTCCCTCCTTCCACTCCAGGGTCCCCGCAAGGTACTAGAGACCTTCCTCCATCCTCCCCATTGCTAGAAGTCGATTGAAACCGAGTGCTATCGGCTGTGCCGAAAGATCAAACTCGGAACTGGAAACCGCCGCACCTCGGGCTCTCGTGGACAGCCCAACCTGGGCGTTGTCACGCCCGAGCCAAGGCACCCTTGGACGCGCGGGTGACCGGTGCTGCTCATCCCCGAGCCACAGCTCGAGTGGTTGCTCACCGATGGCGAATTTCCACTTTTCCCCTTTCTGTGTGCAGAACGACCTTCGGGTACGATTCTGTTTAATTCGTGCTCTAGAAAGGATTAGAGGACCTCAGGCCACTCCTACACGAGCTAGACACGGTGACGCACAAGTTGCCTTCACAACTCTGGGCCGGAGAACATCTGTGCCCGGCGTAATTCAAGGTCTACTAATGGCGGAACGAACGGGGGGTATCGGACGCACGGTGAGGACCTATTTCGGGTCTTCCCCGAGCTGCCCCGAGTTCATGTCGACCTTCTCTGAGGTCCACTGATGCTCCCCGACCGATTTCCCAAGTAGCTGAGGTACTAGGAGAGTCAGCCGACATGGCCGAAGTTGTTCCGATATGGCGGCTCGTCGCCGACCATGCTCCGGCCGTTGTCATGAGCAGCTGACCCTCGGGTCAGGTTCCCCAAGTAAAAATAGGCAGGGGCGGCCAGAATCAAGAAGTTTGGAGCTGTACAGCGGCCAGCGGCGAGCTCTCCGGCGAGGTCCCTCGGCGGCGGAGCGCGGGTGTCGCGAGGTTGAAGAAGGGGGTGGACCCCAGCTGTCAGCGGCCGATATTTTGAATTGGGATCCGGCTGCGGCCGGGATCGGGTGTGCTGGCGCGCGAAAGCCTTGTGGGCCGCGGTGTGCTGTCGCTTCGGCGTGCGACGCGTGTCCCCTGGGCCCACGCGCGAGTTTAAACTTTTCCCCGATTTTCAGATTTCCTTCAAACTTCAAATCCTTATAACTTTGGCTAGAAAGCTCCAAATCGAGTGAACCAAATTTTGCTGGATTCAGCTCTCTGAGTACTTTCCAGAAAATCAAGTTTCACTTCATGAAATTCCTTAATTCTCCAGAATTAATTCCTTAAAGTTTAAACTGTTAGGAATTTTAACTGGAGAATCCTTTGGAGGAAAATCCTGAAATTTTGCTGGGATGTTCACCAAAATATCCATGAGATACCATAAAAATTTCAGATCCATTTGAGCTCATTTAGTCCACCAAATGGTGTGATTAGTAAAACTGTTCCAGAGAAAATAGAAAATGTTCAGAAACATTTTCAGAATTTCCTCTGAAATTGTTTAGCTCATATCTTTAGTTAGAGACTTCCAAATTAAGTGAGACCAACTCCATTAGAACCCTCTGAAAATCTAGTTTTCAGAAAGTCATAGTTTGTCTCATAAAAACTCCTAGAACACCCTAAGAGTTCCAATTAAGGTCAAGGACATAATTATTTGTTGAGGGCTCAAATGAGCTTTGCTGCAACTAAAACTTGACCAATTCTTTGTTTAGGTTGTAACCAAGCCACAGTAAAAGTTTCACAATCATTAGGTCTGTCTAGCAAGGGTTATAGACTTCACAACTTCAAAGTTAATACAAATGCATTTAAATTAATACATACATTGTTCTTATCATGTAGTCGCTAAGGTCGAGGAGGAACCCGAAGTCCTAGACTTCGTTACTCCGGAGGAACAGCTAGCCTACGACCAAGAGCAGCAAGGCAAGCCCCGGTTTGCATTAACCTTTTTACAAATTTTTATTGTTTTGAGCACATACTTGTTTCCTTTGTTCTTTGCATTAGAGTCTTGATTGGAAACCCAACTGCACAGCCAAGAAAACCATGGGTTGGGTTTAGGATGGAAAACCTCGTTAGCCACTGCATGGCTAGGATAGAGTAGGATTCGGTACAAGTCGAGTAGTTGGAACTACTCGCGAGAATAGGCTAGAGGCACATTGCTCGGGTAGTGATAGCACATGAAACACATGGCAAGAAAATGAGACCGAGCGGAGAGTAAGGGCAGCAGGACTTTGGGGCCTGTGTGCTGTAGCTCCGCTTGTGTCGATTGAGGACCGAGCCGTGTGCGGGCCTGTTGAACAAGCTAGAACAGTACCGAAGACCTACCGGCTATATGGGAACCGGGAAACTGATGTAACTCGGGTAGCTGGGTATTGAGGCATTGCCCGTCGTTCAGAGGGTAGGTTGAGAGCTCGAGGTGTAAATCAGCTGGCGGCACAGAGATGCGCGTGCAGGGACCTCTTGCTCGGGACGATGGGACCGGTTCAATATTTGGCTGACGGGTGAAAGGTAGTCACGTACGGCGTCCGTGATGGTTGTTGTAGGCAACATCGAGTACGGGCGTACGTGACGGGTTATTCGGGTAACCCTGCATGTGTAAATCGATTATAATCGCCGTCCCTCGCGGTCAGTGAGTACCACTTGTTCACTGTACCGTGACGTAGAAAGAACAGGCTAGTTACATGTTAAAATGTTGCTGATTGAAAGCTGGATATTGATTGTTAATGATATGCTGTAGCTTAGAGCTAACTAAAGTTCTTTTCAACTTTGGGCAAAGTACATGAGAGAAATGCGTTTCTTGTTTGATTGCGGCTCTCTCATGTACCTTAGCGTAAGGTTTCCACAACCTGCTGCTAAAACTTGAAAGTAAGGTTCTACTAATTAGGCGAGTCCTTGCAAATGATTTTTACCTCATGCAACCCATTACCCTCATGTAGAAGTTCCATGTTTAGGTGAGACGGGTCAGACTTGCTGAGCCTTCGTGCTCACTGCTTGTGTTTGAAGCTTTTTGCAGGGTTCTATGAGGAAGGGACTCCCGAAGAGGAGACGGAACCCCAGGAGGGGAACCCCGTCGAGTGGGAGTCGTGCACGCCGCAGAGTTAGTGTGCGTGTGTGCTAGCAAGGACACGTTCGAGGGCTGAACGTGCACTTGATGCTTAGTCTACGCCCGCGAGTGTGGACTAAACTTATTTTGATGTAAACATGTTAATAACTTGTTTATGTAATAAAGCTTCCGCTTCCGCTTTGTACCTTTGACGTGTGTTATACGGTGCTGTGCAACGCAGCACCCCTCAGCGTGATCCTGGCTCGACAGGACCAGTGGGGTCGTGTCAGCGTGGTATCAGAGCTCGCTTGAGGTTTAACACAGTACAAAGGTCTTCTTTTTCAAAAATCCAGTGAGGAACGAGTTAGTAGCCCGTATAAGGATGTTATTAGCATATAGAAAGTGGCATATTAATCTATTTGTTATGTCGGAAAATCGTGCATCTCGGGACGTTCATGTCTTGGGGGGTGCACGTAAGCGCTGTCCACCAGTGCGCACAAGCTGAAGGGTGGAGCCCCACGGGTGGCAGGTAACCCGACCCGCTTTGATATCCTCTACGACTCTTCATGTCGTTTGGGGTATTCGAGCAACGTCTGTCCCTGGCGTGCGTGGTGCAACATGGGAGACCCCGTCACGTGGTCTGAAACGTGAACACGTAACTCAAGGCGTGTTTGGCTTGGGAACATCCGGGCGAGTGATGACGGCCGGATGTACCAACTGTATGGATTCCGGGCTCGGTGTGCAGCCGAGTCTGATGATTGTTTGAATTGCTGCAGGTAGCCTTACCACGAAACGGTAGACGTGTAGCATCCGTGTGCGAGTGACGAGTAGTGCCACTGAACTAACGAAGCCGGCTAAGTCCGGTATAGGTTTTTCCTTTGTGAGGACGTAGTACCGACATAAGCTGGTGACGCATCGACGTCACACCCAACTAAATGAACAACTTCATTTAAAAACTTGAAGGTTTTGATCCAAAGTAGTAAAACTTGATGTAACTCCTTCCCTTGAACAGGATATTCAAAGCTAATAAGTTTTCAACTTATAGGATGTTAAGGACGGAGCACTCTGTCTTCAGCTAAATCAAGGCTGAAGTTAATCAGAGGTTAGAGGTTGAGTTCTTTCGAGGTTGGGGTCGTATGATACATTTCTGGAAAGCTTTGGAGGAGCTTTACAACTTTTCTGTCGAGTTACAGAGGTGTTTCATCCCTTAACCACTCGAAAAATGCAGTAGAGTTGAAACTGTCCAGAAAACAGGACGGAGCAAAAACTCTCTGTAGACTCTCTGTAAATTAAGCATAACTTCCTGCATAAAAATCCAAAAATAGAAAATGAGGTAGTTCTGGAAAGCTTATGAGATGGGTTACAACTTTGTAACAGAAAGTTTTGTCAGATTAGGAACAGAATTAACTGGAATTCTTGGATCCAATCAGTACCTAAGGCAGGGAGGTGCTGTCCAATTGTTCCCAGAAATTCTGTTAACTTTGGCATCTCATAACTTTTGAACCAGGACAGATCTTAGGCCAACCAAATACGTTCTGGAAAGCTATTAAAGTTAACTGTAACTTTGATGTTGAGCTCCAGGACTGGTTTCGCTTTTAACCTGGCCTAAATCAGATTGATATGGAAACTGGTCAGGGCTGTCATGGTAACAGCAGATCAGCAGTCAAATTTGTTTAAAAATTTGAACTATGTTTCCAAGTGTTATGGGTTCAATGACATATCTTATGTTATAACTCAATGGTTTACTGTTTAAATAAATATTTGACATTTCTCAAATATATTTTTACAGATGGCAGCAGATAAACGGTTGGAGAACGGGTGGGTAGTTTCCCACTGCTCTGACCGTAGCGGCTACCCGGAAGCATTGTGGCAAATGCTCCAATATTTCGGGTACAACCAGAGGCCGCAATACTTCGCCAAGGAAGAAGGCGAAGAGGGGAACAAGACGTGGACGATCCATGTCGAGGTTCCTGCAGGGCCTACGCCACCCGGTTGGGTGCCATTCACCGTCACGGTGAGAGGAAGACAACCGGAAGGGATATGGCAAGTGGCAGCCCGTGACACTATGTCACGTTTCTGCCAACTACACGTGCAGGCTATGGAGGGAACTCCATACGCACTCGTTCCGGTGGAGGGACGAGCTCAGCATGTGTGGGGAGAGAGGTACCTGGAGGCAACAGACCCGACTTGCCCAAGGTACAACCCCGCGGAGGCAAATCTCAGTCTCCAAATGAGGGCGGGAAATGCTGTGATGGACAGCCAAGCTGTTCATACGGAGCATCTCGCCACCAAGCTCAAGGAGAGCACAAGCCGTGGAGATCATTTCGAGGGTGCTCACAGCGCACTCCGTAATGTGCTCCTTCCGACGATCAAGCGACTAAATGAACAACACAATCAGTTGCGTCGTCTGAAGAAGGCAAAGAAAAAGGGCCGTGTTGACATCGCGGCGTTGCAAGAGCTGGTGCAGACCCTAACCCAGCAGAATGAGGACCTTGCTTAAGAGCGGGACGACGCTATTGAGGAAGGACAAGGCTGGGAAGAGGACTACAACCAGGCTATGGACGAGGTGCATGCATTGCAGGACCTCGTGCCCCCGGTATTGGGCGTACCGGTAGTCTTGGGTCTTCCAGCCATGGGAGAGCCCGGAATGGGAGAAGAGGTGGTAGATCCAGAGCCACCAGCTGAGGTACCGGAGGAGGACGACCCACAGGAGGTCGAGTTCTACTCCGAGTAGGGGGTTACGGTTGCCAAGTAGGGCAGCTAGGGTAACGTAACCCAACTTTTGTAATCGGCGACATGTCGTGTAGGCAGTAGCTTATGTATAGGTAGTGACGACATGAGCACGACTTCTCGGAGATCCGAGAATAATGTATCTTGTATAAAGTTTATGCTTTATCAATATATGTGAATGTTGTGCAAGATAATCATGCGTCGCTTCAATACCTACTGCTGTTTATGGAATTTTGAGTAAGACATGTGCTAATTGCTGCTATGTTGAATTTCAGAATGACGCGTACTCGTGCCAACCCTGATGTTGGGGGTACTAGCCAAGGGGGAGAGACTTCCCAACCGCCTCCCGAGGACTCCTCGGGACAGCAGCAGCAACAGCAACAGCAAACACCGCCACCGCCACTGCCAACGGTTACATTGGCCGACATTGTCGCGGCAATGGCGGGCTCGCATCAGCAGCACACAGAGTTGCTGCAGACTCTCATCGCCAATACGTCTCGCCCAGAGAGACGTCAAGATCGTGAGGAGCGCCAACAGAGCTCCTACTCCGACTGCCTGGCGACTCATCCCCCTGTATTCTCAAGGGCGGATGAACCACTTGACGCGGACAACTGGCTCCACGCCATAGAGATGAAGTTCGGGCTGCTCCAAATCAGCGAGCAGCGCAAGACTCAGTTCGCGGTCCAGCAGCTCCAAGGATCCGCGAGCGCGTGGTGGGCCAACTTCTGTGCTTCACAGCCCACCGACCGAGTGATGACCTGGGCGGAGTTCCGGACGGCCTTCAGGGCCTATCATATACCGCCCGGTTTGATGAAGAGGAAGACGCAGGAGTTTCTACACCTGCAACAAGGGAGCCGAAACGCGCTGGAATATTCCAGGGCGTTCAACGATCTCGCGCTCTACGCGTCGTATCACGCAGATACGGACGAGAAGCGGCGGGACCACTTTTACCAGGGGCTTAACCCGCTCCTGAAGGACAAGCTGGCGATGTTCAATCGCGGCAGCCTCAACGACATAATTGATGCTGCGATTGTTCAGGAGGACTCCGGCAAGGAGTTGGCGGCGGCAGAGCGAAAGCGAAGCGCGCCGCAGAGCAGCGGAGAAGGAGGCGGTCCTTCTCAGAAGTTTCGGATGGTGAATCGCCCACCATCAGGTCCACGCTGGCAGCCACCACAGCGGCCGATGCCGTTCCGCAGTCGGCCGTATTCTTCACCGGCATTCCGGCCGGCACTGCCAGCACCACCGCAACAACAGCAGCAGCAGCGGGCGATGCCGCGTGCGTTTGCACCTCCGCAACGCATGCCGGGCTTTCGTCCACCCAGTACTCCACCAGCAGCGGCCACATATTACAAGTGTGGTCGTCCAGGACACTTCACGAGCAGTTGCCCGGAGAGGCAAGGCGGCGGAGTGGCACCACAGTTTCCGGGGAGGAATCAACCCCGGAACCCTACTAATGCGCGGCGGGCAAACCCTAGGCCCGGCACTGTCCACCAACTTGCCATTGAGGACGTGCCGGAGGGCGAGCCAATCCTTGCGGGTATGTTCTAACTCCACCAGCATCCCGCTATAGTACTATTTGATTCAGGCGCCACGCATAATTTTATTAGCCAAGCTTTCATTGCTAAACACAGCTTGCCAATACTACCCACCGATAGTCCATATTTAATTTGTTCACCGAGTGGGAAGATTTCAGCAAGCGTAATGGTCTCCAAAGCACCATTATGCTTAGCGGGTAGAGTGTACCCCACGTCTCTCATTATCTTAGAGGGACAGAAGGTCGATGTCATCCTAGGGATGTCGTGGTTAACCCGCCACGGCGCTGTTTTAGACACCGTCCTTCGAGTCATGCACTTAAACTCAGAAGTGCACGGTTCTCACTCATTATTTCTGGACAGTCCAGAAATAAAACTTCCAAGTGTCTATCAAGCTACAACCATCAGATTGGAAGACATTCCAGTGGTCCGAGAGTTCCCTGATGTATTCTCGGACGATTTGCCGGGGATGCCACCCGATAGAGAGGTGGAATTCAAAATTGAACTCGCACCGGGAACCATGCCAATATCCCGAAGGCCGTACAAGATGGCACCTAAGGAGTTGGCTGAACTGAAGACTCAGCTCACGGACCTTCTGGAGAAGGGTTTTATTAGGCCGAGCTCCTCGCCATGGGGCTGTTCGGCATTATTTGTCAAGAAGAAGGATGAAACGTTGCGGCTTTGCGTGGACTACCGTCCATTAAATGCCGTAACCATCAAGAACAAGTACCCGTTGCCACGGATCGACATGTTGTTTGATCAGTTGGTCGAAGCGAAGATCTTTTCCAAGATGGATTTAAGATCCGGGTACCATCAGATTAAGATAAGGGCGGAGGACATTCCAAAGATAGCTTTCTCGACAAGGTACGGGCTTTATGAGTACCTGGTCATGTCCTTCGGCCTCACCAATGCTCCAGCTCACTTCATGTACTTAATGAACTCGGTGTTCATGCCGGAGCTGGACAAGTTTGTCGTGGTCTTCATCGACGATATCCTAGTATACTCCAAGTCGGAGGAAGATCACAAGAAACATCTGCGTATAGTCTTGCAACGGCTGCGGGATCACAAGTTATACGCAAAGTTCAGCAAATGCGAGTTTTGGATAACGCAAGTGCCTTTCCTCGGGCATATCATCTCAGCAGAGGGTATCGCTGTGGACCCGAGCAAGATCACACAAGTGCTGAATTGGAAATCCCTGAGAACTGTTCACGAGGTACGGAGTTTCCTCGGACTCGCGGGATATTATCGGAGGTTCATTCCGAACTTCTCGAAGATTTCCAAGCCAATGACAGAGCTGCTGAAGAAGGCTACCAAATATGTTTGGAGTCCAGCATGTGAAGCAGCATTCAAGGCTTTAGTCAAGCACCTGACATCAGCACCGGTTTTGGCGCAGCCAGACACAACAAAACCGTTCGATGTGTACTGCGATGCATCCGGCATTGGGCTCGGATGTGTGCTGATGCAAGACCGAAGAGTGGTCGCGTATGGATCACGGCAGCTTAGGAACCATGAGCAAAATTATCCAACTCACGATTTGGAGCTCGCTGCCGTGGTACTTGCATTGAAGATGTGGAGGCACTACCTACTCGGTAACCTCGTACATTTATATACCGACCACAAAAGCCTCAAGTACATATTCACTCAGAAGGAGCTGAACATGAGGCAACGAAGATGGTTAGAACTGATAAAGGATTATGAGATAGAGATCCATTATCATCCGGGCGAGGCAAACGTTGTGGCAGATGCGCTGAGACGCAAGTCACACGTCAATAATCTGACCATCACACCGTGGGAAGAGAGCGAACCACCACTCCATGTGATCCCACACGGAGCTCTCTACAACCTAGTTTTGATCCCCACCATCCGTGAAGAGGTAGCGGCAGCCCAGAAGAATGACAAGGGCATGTCCCATTTGCGGAGACGTGTAGACAGTGGGGAGTTGAAATGTTTCCGGAAGGACGGAGACGGCGTCCTATGGTTCAAGGACCGAATTGTCGTACCCCGAAACCCGGAGTTACGGAAGAAAATCTTTGATGAGGCTCACTTATCAAAGTTTTCTATTCACCCCGGCAGCAACAAAATGTATCAAGAACTCAGAAGAAGGTTTTGGTGGACACGGATGAAGCGAGAGACTGCCAAATACGTGTCCGAGTGTGATACATGTCGAAGGGTGAAGGCAGACCATATGCGGAAACCGGGACTGCTGCAACCACTAGGCATTCCTGCCTGGAAGTGGGAGGACGTGAGCATGGATTTCGTCGTCGGTTTACCCACCACCTTACAGAAACATGATTCTGTGTGGGTGATCGTCGATCGGCTCACTAAAGTTGCCCATTTCATCCCGGTCAACACCAACTACAACGCCAAGAAGTACGCTGAACTGTACATCTCACGGATTCTATGCTTATACGGCGTACCCCGTACCATCATCTCGGACCGGGGCACTTTATTTGTGTCCCGTTTTTGTGAGCAGCTACACGCTGCCTTGGGGACGAAGCTGATCCGTAGTTCAGCCTACCACCCGCAGACGGATGGGCAAACGGAGCGGGTAAATCAAATCTTAGAAGACATGCTATGAGCTTGCGCTATCGACCACGGCAAGAATTGGGATGATCACTTGCCGTTAGCCGAGTTCTCATACAACAATGGGTACCAAGCCAGCATCAAGATGGCGCCCTACGAGGCGCTATACGGGAGAAAATGCCGCACACCACTGAACTGGTGTGAGTCTGGCGAAAGGGTTACCTTCGGGATTGACCTTGTCAACAACGCGGAAGAAAAGGTTCGACTGGTTCAAGCGAACCTAAAAGCCGCTCAATCCCGTCAGAAACAGTATGCGGACCGGAGAAGGCGCCCATTACAATTCGAAGTTGGGGACCACATATATCTACGGGTGTCTCCAATGAAGGGCGTAAACAGATTTGGGGTGAGAGGAAAGTTGGCACCCCGATTCATCGGTCCATTCCAGATTACCGAAAGATGTGGATCGGTAGCATACCGGCTGATATTACCAGAAGCACTTTCCGGTGTGCACAACGTCTTTCACATTTCCCAGCTGAGGAAGTGTCTCAAGCTATCAACTACCGTTCAGCTGGAAGACATTGAAGAACTGCAACCGGATCTCACCTATCGGGAGGAACCGGTGCAGATTATTGATGAAAAGGCCCGAACCACACGCAACCGTACGTTGTGGTTCTACAAGGTTCTATGGAGTAATCATCCATGGACGAAGCAACATGGGAGAGCGAAGAATTCCTTCGCACTAACTACCCCGACTTTTTCACGTCGCACATCCGGTAATTTTCCACCGTCCTCTCTCTCATTTTCACCCTATAATCTCGGGACGAGATTCTTTTAAGGGGGGAGGAATGTAAGGGCCTCAGTTTTGACAACCATTTGCAGTGTTCATCACCACACCACACACCTCATTTGAGCAAGAAAGATGAACACAAAAGAAGAGCAAGTAACAATTATCAACATGCTCATTAGAGAACAAACTCACACATTGCAAAAGTGGTATTTCCCACATGTGATATAGATGGGCTGGACATATGAAAACTCCTACACTTTGTTAAGGATGTCCATGCCAAGTTTCACCCAAATTCAAAACCTTTTTGAGGTCATCTTGGGTATAGATAGGAAAGGGGCAGTTTGAAAACATATTCAAATTCAAACTGTTTTTATCCCATAAATTTAAAAGTGGAAGACATATTCTTACTCAGCATATTTTTGTGAGCTCACACACCAATTTTCACTCCATTTGGAGTTGATCTTGACATGAGCTAAGGGGAGAAATTCAAACTTTATTTGAATTTCAAACTGAACTTGTGCTGAAATTCATTCAAACCAAACCTCATTTGAACTTTGATCAATTCAAATGGCTCTTGGGTGAATAATTTGAATTGCCAAGGGTAGAATAGGGTTCACTGTTTACCACAGCTGTTAGGAGTAAATTTCAGAGGTTAAAAGAGGGGTGGGACCCACATGTCAGCCTCTGCCCCAAAACAAACCGACTGAAACACAGTTCAGTCGGTTCCCGGCTGCTGTGTGCGCGCGCCACCGAAGGGGGGCAGCCGGCGCCAGCTCCTGCTGCGCGCCCCAAGCCGGAGGCCAGCCGCCGGGCTATTTATTCCCTCCCCGGCGTGCTTCAGTCGCCATTCCCCGAGCTGCCGACGTGCACGATCCATTTCTCCACTGCCATCACCGCCGCTCGAGCTCCCGCTTGATCAAGCCGATCGCAGCTCCCTCCTTCCACTCCAGGGTCCCCGCAAGGTACTAGAGACCTTCCTCCATCCTCCCCATTGCTAGAAGTCGATTGAAACCGAGTGCTATCGGCTGTGCCGAAAGATCAAACTCGGAACTGGAAACCGCCGCACCTCGGGCTCTCGTGGACAGCCCAACCTGGGCATTGTCACGCCCGAGCCAAGGCACCCTTGGACGCGCGGGTGACCGGTGCTGCTCATCCCCGAGCCACAGCTCGAGTGGTTGCTCACCGATGGCGAATTTCCACTTTTCCCCTTTCTGTGTGCAGAACGACCTTCGGGTACGATTCTGTTTAATTCGTGCTCTAGAAAGGATTAGAGGACCTCAGGCCACTCCTACACGAGCTAGACACGGTGACGCACAAGTTGCCTTCACAACTCTGGGCCGGAGAACATCTGTGCCCGGCGTAATTCAAGGTCTACTAATGGCGGAACGAACGGGGGGTATCGGACGCACGGTGAGGACCTATTTCGGGTCTTCCCCGAGCTGCCCCGAGTTCATGTCGACCTTCTCTGAGGTCCACTGATGCTCCCCGACCGATTTCCCAAGTAGCTGAGGTACTAGGAGAGTCAGCCGACATGGCCGAAGTTGTTCCGATATGGCGGCTCGTCGCCGACCATGCTCCGGCCGTTGTCATGAGCAGCTGACCCTCGGGTCAGGTTCCCCAAGTAAAAATAGGCAGGGGCGGCCAGAATCAAGAAGTTTGGAGCTGTACAGCGGCCAGCGGCGAGCTCTCCGGCGAGGTCCCTCGGCGGCGGAGCGCGGGTGTCGCGAGGTTGAAGAAGGGGGTGGACCCCAGCTGTCAGCGGCCGATATTTTGAATCGGGATCCGGCTGCGGCCGGGATCGGGTGTGCTGGCGCGCGAAAGCCTTGTGGGCCGCGGTGTGCTGTCGCTTCGGCGTGCGACGCGTGTCCCCTGGGCCCACGCGCGAGTTTAAACTTTTCCCCGATTTTCAGATTTCCTTCAAACTTCAAATCCTTATAACTTTGGCTAGAAAGCTCCAAATCGAGTGAACCAAATTTTGCTGGATTCAGCTCTCTGAGTACTTTCCAGAAAATCAAGTTTCACTTCATGAAATTCCTTAATTCTCCAGAATTAATTCCTTAAAGTTTAAACTGTTAGGAATTTTAACTGGAGAATCCTTTGGAGGAAAATCCTGAAATTTTGCTGGGATGTTCACCAAAATATCCTTGAGATACCATAAAAATTTCAGATTCATTTGAGCTCATTTAGTCCACCAAATGGTGTGATTAGTAAAACTGTTCCAGAGAAAATAGAAAATGTTCAGAAACATTTTCAGAATTTCCTCTGAAATTGTTTAGCTCATATCTTTAGTTAGAGACTTCCAAATTAAGTGAGACCAACTCCATTAGAACCCTCTGAAAATCTAGTTTTCAGAAAGTCATAGTTTGTCTCATAAAAATTCCTAGAACACCCTAAGAGTTCCAATTAAGGTCAAGGACATAATTATTTGTGGAGGGCTCAAATGAGCTTTGCTGCAACTAAAACTTGACCAATTCTTTGTTTAGGTTGTAACCAAGCCACAGTAAAAGTTTCACAATCATTAGGTCTGTCTAGCAAGGGTTATAGACTTCACAACTTCAAAGTTAATACAAATGCATTTAAATTAATACATACATTGTTCTTATCATGTAGTCGCTAAGGTCGAGGAGGAACCCGAAGTCCTAGACTTCGTTACTCCGGAGGAACAGCTAGCCTACGACCAAGAGCAGCAAGGCAAGCCCCGGTTTGCATTAACCTTTTTACAAATTTTTATTGTTTTGAGCACATACTTGTTTCCTTTGTTCTTTGCATTAGAGTCTTGATTGGAAACCCAACTGCACAGCCAAGAAAACCATGGGTTGGGTTTAGGATGGAAAACCTCGTTAGCCACTGCATGGCTAGGATAGAGTAGGATTCGGTACAAGTCGAGTAGTTGGAACTACTCGCGAGAATAGGCTAGAGGCACATTGCTCGGGTAGTGATAGCACATGAAACACATGGCAAGAAAATGAGACCGAGCGGAAAGTAAGGGCAGCAGGACTTTGGAGCCTGTGTGCTGTAGCTCCGCTTGTGTCGATTGAGGACCGAGCCGTGTGCGGGCCTGTTGAACAAGCTAGAACAGTACCGAAGACCTACCGGCTATATGGGAACCGGGAAACTGATGTAACTCGGGTAGCTGGGTATTGAGGCATTGCCCGTCGTTCAGAGGGTAGGTTGAGAGCTCGAGGTGTAAATCAGCTGGCGGCACAGAGATGCGCGTGCAGGGACCTCTTGCTCGGGACGATGGGACCGGTTCAATATTTGGCTGACGGGTGAAAGGTAGTCACGTACGGCGTCCGTGATGGTTGTTGTAGGCAACATCGAGTACGGGCGTACGTGACGGGTTATTCGGGTAACCCTGCAGGTGTAAATCGATTATAATCGCCGTCCCTCGCGGTCAGTGAGTACCACTTGTTCACTGTACCGTGACGTAGAAAGAACAGGCTAGTTACATGTTAAAATGTTGCTGATTGAAAGCTGGATATTGATTGTTAATGATATGCTGTAGCTTAGAGCTAACTAAAGTTCTTTTCAACTTTGGGCAAAGTACATGAGAGAAATGCGTTTCTTGTTTGATTGCGGCTCTCTCATGTACCTTAGCGTAAGGTTTCCACAACCTGCTGCTAAAACTTGAAAGTAAGGTTCTACTAATTAGGCGAGTCCTTGCAAATGATTTTTACCTCATGCAACCCGTTACCCTCATGTAGAAGTTCCATGTTTAGGTGAGACGGGTCAGACTTGCTGAGCCTTCGTGCTCACTGCTTGTGTTTGAAGCTTTTTGCAGGGTTCTATGAGGAAGGGACTCCCGAAGAGGAGACGGAACCCCAGGAGGGGAACCCCGTCGAGTGGGAGTCGTGCACGCCGCAGAGTTAGTGTGCGTGTGTGCTAGCAAGGACACGTTCGAGGGCTGAACGTGCACTTGATGCTTAGTCTACGCCCGCGAGTGTGGACTAAACTTATTTTGATGTAAACATGTTAATAACTTGTTTATGTAATAAAGCTTCCGCTTCCGCTTTGTACCTTTGACGTGTGTTATACGGTGCTGTGCAACGCAGCACCCCTCAGCGTGATCCTGGCTCGACAGGACCAGTGGGGTCGTGTCAGATGCCGCTAAAGGATCGTAAGAGTCACTGGGGACTCCGTGCAACCCAGCGCTCAAGATCCAGAAGCTCAAGTAGTCCCGATGCATGGACCACGGAGGTCCGGGACTCCTTGAAGGACATCCTTCCTGATGAACGTGCATCCGCTGAACGGGTGGTGCGGATGGCTAAGTGCTACGCGCTGGTATCTTTATTAGCGTGGCGCCACGACATCCTATTGCGGTGCATAACCCAGGAGGAAGTCTGCGATTAGCTCGCAGTAGTCCAAGGAGGCGAGTGCTGGGAACGCTCACCGTCCCGCACGTTGGTCGGTTAAGCCACCCGGCATGGCTCCTACTGACCGAGAGCCACCTGGACGCCGTCGAACCGGTTAGGGATGCAATGCGTGCCAGGTCCACGCCAAGCAGACCCACACAACCGGTGCAGACGCGCACCCAGAGCCGTCGGGGGATACCGGCTCCTCAATGTCGAGGGCCAGCCGGACTTCCCAGGGCCGGGTCACGGGAACTACCCTTCCACATGGTATGCAGGGCCGAAGCCATGCTTCCCCCTGATATAGCCATGGGGGTCCCCCCGTGTCTGGCGTATGACGAAGCCACGCATGACCCGCTCTGCGTGAAGACAGGCGCTCCGACGCTACCCAGTAAGTTCACCATGCTTACTTAGGTGTTTATTTAAATTAGGCATTAATTTATATGAACACCTCCCCACGCTCTAGACAGTGTGCGTCCATTGTACACTTGGTTCCTCTTTCCGGCTCTCATGCATAGTCGATATTTGCCGTCCTGCCGAAGGCGGTAGTGCTTGGGGTACCTGCCAGAGGCGCGGTGGCCTTTTGGATCTCCCCCTATAAGGGTACTGCACCGCCAGTTGGTCTCCTCCGAGAAAAGACCTACGCTAGAATGGGGGGGGGGTCAGGAGCCTTGCTTTGTCCGGTCCTGCACCCAAAGCATGCGCACTCTGCCTCCCGGCGCTACGGTCTGAGTACCAGGGGGCCGGGCGGTTACACCCTGACTGGGGCTGGGGCCAGACCTCCGGGACCAAGTGCACTGGATTACCCAAGCCCCGTATTCCGGCCTGGGACAGTAAGCCAAATGAGACTAAGGGATAGGAAAGGGGGGACCACTGAGCAGTGCCGGACTCCGCCCCCACAGCTGGGCCGAGCTCCGAGGCCAGCCCTCGCCCTCCTTTCAGAGGCGAGTGCTGATGCCGGACCTCACGACCTTCGTTGGCCTGAGCTCCGATGACTTCCGGACCTCCGCCCCCACAGCCAGGCCGAGCTCCGATGCCAGGCTTCACCCTCTCCTAAGAGGCTGAACACCGAAGCCGTTAAGACCCTGCCAGCACAGGGAGTACTCAAGACAAGAAAGTGCGAGGATCAGAAGAGACGAAGGTCCCACCTCGGGCTCGCTATCTCCCTCGAGATGGGCCCGGGGGCCACTGTCGGTACCCTCGATATGGGGTACCCCCGTGCACAGGGGAAAATGCCTAATGATCTCGCCCTTCTCCACAGGGAGAGCTCCGAAGGCGCCACGCGTCCAGCGGGGCCGGACCTCCCTCTCCTCAGAGGAGAGCTCCGGGCCCACCACGTGGCATACAGAAGCCGGACCTCCCCCTCCGCGGGAGAGAGGTCCGAAGGTGCCGCGACTCCAGAGAGGCCGGACCTTCCCCTCCTCAGAGAGGAGCTCCGGGCTCGCCACATGGCCAACAGAAGCCGAACCTCCCCCTCCGCGGTGAGAGGTCCGAAGGCTCCACGTGTCCTGCGGGGCCGGCCCTCCCTCTCTTCTGAGGAGGGCTCCGGGCCCGCCACGTGGCCAGCAGAACGGCGCTGCCTGCCCCCGAGCGATAGGCAGCAGGCGTAAAGACGCCACATACCTTGCCCGTACAAGGTATTCAATGCCCGTGCCTTCCCAAGACGCGGAGACGCGGAGCACGCCTCTGTCAGGTTCCGTTGCGCCCAGTCGCATCATAGACTGGCGCGCAGTGTCAGAGCCTGCCAGCCAATAAACACAGCGACAAGACATCCCATGCCGCCCCCGCCGTCATCATCCACTACGACCAGCATGCGGCATGGGCAGAGCTACAAGACGAAGACTCAGAAGCCTTCGGCAGAGACAACTACCGGCATAACTGCAGATACGGTAGATATCAGTCAATCTCCCTGGGACCACCTGTCGGGTCCCGGCCCCCCTTGTAAGCCACCCGAGTCTTGGACTATAAAAGGCTCGGGTAGGCGACGTTAGCAGGGGTTCGCACTCTAGCCATTCGCACCCTGGGTTCGCATTCTGCAACTCATACGCTAGCCATACACTCTCAAGCTGTAACTCACTCCCAAGCTCAGGCCCCCGGCCCTGAGCAGCAAGCAATACAGCGAGCTCCATAGCTCGCCGTGGACGTAGGGTTTTACGCTCCGGCGGCCTGAACCACGTAAAACTTCCCGTGTCAAGCTCTCACTAACTCGTCCATCCGCGCAAGCTCTCCGCTAGGAACTAGCCCCTCCGAAAAAAGAACCTCCGCGGGCTGCCCAGTGCAGGCCCGGGGGAAGTGTCGATCTCACACTTCGACAGGGATAACCTGTCCCGGCCCTACCCCTGAGAACGGGCTCGACGGGGTGAGCTTGGCCATCGGGACCTGCAGCTTCTGGAAAGCTGCACGGCTGATGAGGTTCAGCCCAGCCCCTCCATCTACCAAAACGTGGTACATTCTCACGTTGGCGATGGTAGGGGCCACCAGGAGCGGTAGTTGGCCGGCCCCAGCCATGTTCCTGGGGCAGTCGGTGGCGTCAAAGCTGATGGGGGTCCCCATCCACTTAAGGTGCGGTGCAGCACTCGAGAGTGGCGCCACCGACGCTACCGCTCGGCGCAGAGTCTTGACTGCGTTTCGGGACGAGGGGTTGGCGGACCCGCCGTATATGACGTAGAGCTTCTTCCGACGCTCATCGTCGCTGGAGCCGGAGTCCTCATGATTGCGTGCCGCCTTCACGACACGCTGAGGCTCCTGGATCTCCTCTGGGTGGTCGATGTTGTCTGGAACATCCACCCCCTGCTCATCTTCCTTTGGACGGAAGGGCAGGGCATCAGCCCGCTGCCGCTTCCCCTTGCGGAAGCGCTCTGCGAGCCTTCAAATCTCCCGGCACTCGGCATTAGTGTGGCGACAGCTGACGTGCACGGGGCACATGTTGTCCTGGCTATCTTCCAGGGTCGGTGACTTTTGCTGCCTCTTGTCAGGGCGCGGCCCCCGAGCCCCACTGAGCGTCGCCGTAGTGACGACTTGGGTCACGGCCGGCGGTCTTATCTTGCTTCTGCCCCGGCTCTTGGTCTTCCTGCTACCTCCAAAGGGAGTAGGACCAGATCCGGGCAGCCCTCCTGACTCGGAGGATGGGTGTGAGTGCCAGTTCCATCCTTCGGCTGCTCTGGCGCACTTGTCCGCCAAGCTGAAGAGCTCCGAGGCATCGCGGACCTCCCTGGTCGCGAGTTTCTCGAGCATCTTCTTGTCTCGGACGCCTTGCCGGAACGCCACCACCACAGAAGCATTTTGAATGTGTGGGATGGTGTTCCACACCTGGGAGAACCGCTGGATGAAAGAGCGCAACGACTCCCCAGGCTGTTGTTGGATGGCGTGGAGGTCGAGCTCCGTGCCAGGCCAGGTGTAGGAACTGCCAAAGTTGGCTATGAACTGTCGGCAAAGCTCTCCCCAGGAAGTTACGGAACCCTGGGGGAGGTTCATGAGCCAAGACCGAGCTGGGTCGGTCAATGCGACAGGGAAGTAATTGGCCATGACGGCTTCATTCCCTCCTGTGGCAAGTACGGCGGTGGAGTAGATCTGGAGGAATTCCGCCGGGTTGATGCTGCCATCGTACTTCTCGGGCAGGAGCGGCCGAAACTTGCGCGGCCACTTTACGAAGCGAAGGTGGGGCGCGAGGGCCGCACACCCTGCTTCTGTCGCCGCAGGTTCTGGTGCCGCGAACGCTTGGCTCGCACTGAGCACCGCATGCCCCGGCATGGGCAAGGCTGCACCATAGGCCGGAGGCGCCATATGCAGGACATATGACTGTGGCATATTCTGCACGGCACAGGCCTGGGGCAGAGATCGCGTGGCGAAGGTCTGCTCTTCAGGCTGGGTCGAGGCCGACGTCATGCTGTCGTCAGCCTCTTGGTGGCGACGCCTTTCTCGGCGCCGCTCGAGGTATACCCGGGCATCTTGACCCAGGTGACACCGTTCCAGCTCTGTCCTCAGATCTGTTGACTGGGGGCTGGTAGAGCTGGAGTCTGCCGTCTGCTCGCCATCCAAAGGTGCGCGCATCAGCGACATGACCGATTGGCCAGAGCGTCATCCCCGCCGAGGTCGAGGGCTTGCGGCGGCGACGACGAGACGGTCTACCTCGCGGATCCACTGCCGGGTCGCTGCCTGAGGCGCGTCCCCAGCGGGCGGATTGTACAGTAGCACTCTCGCCGCAGCTAACACACCCCCACTGGGCACGCCCAGCGCTACTGGAGACTTGAAGCTGGTTGGAGCCTGCATTGCCGGGGTCGGCGCTGCCAGAGCCGGTTGCTGGCTCCCAGCTCGTATCGACACACTTCGTCCCGAGTGTGTCGACATGTACTCCCCCCTGGTCGCGGTCTGCCGCAGAGACGGGGGGGGGGGGGGGAGAGAGAGTTCGCCGCTGAAGGAAGCTTGGTCATCTTCGTTGGCGGAAACTCGTCGCGCTAGGAGAAAAGCCCCCTTCCTGGCGCGCCAAATGTCGAAGTGTGCGGTCGACACTTCCCCCGGGCCTGCACTGGGCAGCCTGCGGAGGTTCTTTTTTCGGAGGGGCTAGTCCCTAGCGGAGAGCTTGCGCAGATGGACGAGTTAGTAAGAGCTTGACACGGCGAGTTTTACGTGGTTCAGGCCGCCGGAGCGTAAAACCCTACGTCCACGGCGAGCTATGGAGCTCGCTGTATTGCTTGCTGCTCAGGGCCGGAGGCCTGAGCTTGGGGGTGAGTTACAGCTTGAGAGTGTATGGCTAGCGTATGAGTTGCAAAGTGCGAACCGTTGCTATCGACGCCTACCCGAGCCTTTTATAGTCCAAGACTCGGGCGGCTTACAAGGGAAGCCGGGACCCGATAGGTGGTCCCGGGAAGATTGTCTATTATCTACCGTATATGCAGTTATGCCGGTAGTTGTCTCTGGCCGAAGGCTTCTGAGTCTTTATCTTGCCGCCCTGCCCATGCCGCATGCTAGTCGTAGTGGTTGATGACGGCGCAGGCGGCATGGGATGTCTTGTCGCGGTGTTTATTGGCTGACAGGTTCTGACACCGCGCGCCAGTCTGTGATGCGACTGGGCGCAACGGCACCTGACAGAAGCGTGCTCCGTGTCTCCGCGTCTTGGAAGACGCGGGCCTTGAATACCTTGTACGGGCAAGGTATGGGGCGTATTTACGACCGCTGCCTACCGCTCGGGGCCGGCAGCGTCGTTCTGCTGCCACGTGGCGGGCCCGGAGCCCTTCTCAGAGGAGGGGGGTCAGTCCCGCGGGGCACGTGGATCCTCCGGACCTCTCCCCGTGGAGGGGGAGGCTCGGCTTCTGTTGGCCACGTGGTAAATCAAATCAATACTCTTTCATGCATCATGAGAAGAAACTTGTTTTTGCACCCGATGTCCCCTGATGCTATTTTGAAGGATGACATTGCTAGAGCTTGCAAAGAGAAAAATAAGAAATCTACTGAAAATGAAAATTCAAATGTCATGAAGAAATCGGTACAGCCTAAGACTGGCAATTCCAAATCTGCTAATATGAAGAAGAATGAAATAAAATTAACGAGCGCTTGTTTTTTTTGCTTCCAAATCTGATTTGTTTGAATTAAAAAGTGATACTGCAATCTGCTATGTGTTTGTTTACAAAGAAGCTTTGTTCTCACTTCACGACACACCATGTGCTTTGCCTCCTTCTATCACTAAGCTTTTGCAGGAATACGCTGATGTGTTTCCACAAGAGGTACCAGCCGGGCTGCCACCATTGAGAGGGATTGAGCATCAGAGTAACCTCATCCCTGGGGCTTCTTTGCCCAACCGAGCACCATACAGGACCAATCCACAGGAGACTAAGGAGATTCAGCGGCAAGTACAGGAATTACTCGACAAAGGTTATGTGCGTGAGTCCCTTAGTCCTTGCTCTGTTCCTGTCCTTTTGGTCTAAAAGAAAGATAGATCATGGCGCATGTGTGTAGATTGTCGAGCAATTAATAACATTACCATTAGATATCGTCATCCTATTCCTAGGTTAGATGATATGCTTGATGAACTTAGTGGCTCGATGATTTTCTCTAAAATTAATTTGCGTAGTGGATACCATCAAATTCGCATGAAGCTAGGTGATGAATGGAAAACAGCGTTTAAAACAAAGTTTGGTTTGTATGAGTGGTTAGTCATGCCTTTTGGTCTCACGAATGCACCTAGCACTTTCATGAGATTAATGAATGAGGTTTTACGTGCTTTCATTGGAAGATTTGTGGTAGTATATTTCGATGACATCTTGATCTATATCGCATCTCTCGAAGTTCATCTTGATCATCTCCGTGCTGTTTTCAATGCTTTACGTGATGCACGCTTATTTGGTAACATTGACAAGTGCACCTTTTGCACGGATCGAGTTTCTTTTCTTGGCTATGTTGTAATACCACAGGGAATTGAAGTTGATCAAGCCAAGGTGGAGGCGATACACAGCTGGCCGACTCCTACCACAGTCACACAAGTACGAAGCTTTCTCGGACTTGCTGGATTCTATCGTCGTTTTGTAAAAGACTTCAGCATCATAGCAGGCCCACTGCATGAGCTTACAAAGAAGGGTGCCCCATTCACATGGGGCAAGGCGCAAGAGGCTGCATTTGCAACTTTGAAGAATAGGTTAACTCATACACCCCTTCTCCAATTACCAGATTTCAGTAAGACTTTTGAATTGGAATGTGATGCTAGTGGTATTGGATTGGGAGGTGTCTTGTTGCAAGAGGGGAAACTTATTGCTTATTTTAGCGAGAAACTGAATGGGCCTAGTCTGAACTATTCCACTTATGATAAAGAATTATATGCACTAGTACGAACTTTGGAAACATGGCAATATTATTTATGGCCTAAAAATTTGTTATACATTCTGATCATGAATCTTTGAATCACATTAAGAACCAAACGAATCTGAACCGTAGGCATGCCAAGTGGGTAGAATTCATTGAGTCCTTTCCTTATGTCATCAAACACAAGAAAGGGAAAGATAATGTCATTGCGGATGTCTTATCTCGCCGTTACAATATGTTGTCCCAACTTGATTTTAAGATTTTTGGCTTGGAAACAATTAAAGAACAATATGCTTTTGATGCTGATTTCAAAGATGTGCTGCTGCAATGTAAAGAAGAAAAAACATGGAACAAGTTTGTTCTCACTAATGGTTTTGTGTTTCGAACTAACAAATTGTTCATTCCAGCTGGTTCTGTGCGTATCTTATTATTGCAGGAAGCACATGGTGGAGGATTGATGGGACACTTTGGTGTCAAGAAGACGGAAGACATCTTAGCAAGCCATTTCTTTTGGCCAAAGATGAGGAGAGATGTGGAGCGATTTGTTGCTCGTTGCACCACCTGTCAAAAAGCTAAGTCCCGTCTTAATCCACATGGTTTATACATACCTCTTCCTGTTCCTAGTGCTCCATGGGAGGATGTTTCTATGGATTTTGTTTTAGGATTGCCTAGAACAAAGAAGGGGAGGGATATTATTTTTGTTGTTGTCGACAGATTTTCTAAAATGGCACATTTCATACCATGCCACAAAACTGATGATGCTACCCATATTGCTGATTTGTTCCTTCGAGAAGTTGTTCGTTTGCATGGGGTTCCAAACACTATTGTTTCAGATAGAGATGCTAAATTTCTTAGTCATTTTTGGAAAATCTTATGGGCTAAGTTGGGGACAAAATTACTCTTTTCTACCACTTGTCACCCTCAAACTGATGGACAGACCGAAGTAGTGAACCGTAGTTTATCTACCATACTAAGGGCTGTTCTGAAACATAACATCAAATTATGGGAAGAATGTTTGCCTCATATTGAATTTGCTTACAATCGTTCGCTACATTCTACTACTAAATTGTGCCCTTTTCAGATTGTATATGGTTTTATTCCTCGTGCTCCCATTGATCTTTTGGCTCTACCACCTTCAGAGAAATTGAATTTTGATGCTTCTCGTCGTGCTGAATTAATTCTTAAAATGCATGAGCAAACTAAAGCAAACATTGAGAGCATGAACGCTAAGTATCAATAAGCCGGTAGCAAGGGTAGGAAGCATGTTACTTTTGAACCTGGTGATTTGGTTTGGGTGCATTTGAGAAAGGATAGATTTTATAATTTGAGAAAATCTAAATTAATGATAATGCATATGAAATTGAGTTGCCTGCACATTTTGGGGTTACTTCCTCTTTTAATATTGCAGATTTGAAACCATATATGGGCGAGGAAGACACATTTGAGTCGAGGACGACTCAATTGCAAGAAGGGGAGGATGATGCGGACATCGCTACCGTTGATACAACCACAACACCAGCCCATTCACCACTCTCAGCTAATCAAGGTCCAATGACACGCGCTCGTGCATGTCAACTGTGCTTGGGAATTGATCCAACTAGGAGGGATGGAGGGATTAATGCAATAAAGGCTGCTCCACCCGAGGAGAAATTTTGAGGCTGGGGCCATGTAATAAAGAGAGATTTAGACAAATAAGGAAAGGAATAAGGGAAATCTCGTCCAACTTTGCTGCTGGACGAAATTCCCCCTTTCTTCTCCCATTTAAAGATAGATGTGCTATAATAAGGAAAGGAATAGAGGAAATCATATCCTGCCTTGCTGTTGGATGGGTTTCCCTCTTTCTTTCCCTATTAAATGGTAGTCTATCACAGAAAAAGGAAGGGAATAAGGGAGATCACGTCCTACCTTTGTTGCTGGATGAATTTCTCTCTTCCCTCCCCTATTTAAGTAGTCCAAGAGCTCCTTGACAGGGCGGGTTTTTTGTTTTCTGTAAGTTCAGCCATTGCTACTTCCTTGTAATGCAAGTGTCGACGAGACCTTCCGATTACTTGAATCAGAACCCCAACTTTTTCACACCCGTGAGTGTTTGCTTGTTATCTTGTTCTTGCTTGTTCTTCGATTGCTTGCAGGATCAAGGCTGTTCTTGGCACGGCAAGTACAGCAACAACAGGAGCCGGTGTAACTATCGCTAAGGCGCAACATCCTTGTGGTTGTTGTAGTCGGGTAGCACAACGTCGACCTCCACCCAAATCGTAGTTACCAGGAGACGGTGTAACTGTCGCTCAAGGCGCCACACCATTCTGGTTGTGGTAGTCGGGCAGCCAACGTCGACCTCCACCAAATTCGTTCATTACCAACATCTCTCATCGAAAGATAGGGCGTCCCCCGTACCCGTTGGGTTCATAAGATAGGGTGTCCCCCCCGTACCCGTTGGGTTCATCAATCATGGTGGTGACAACTTTGGCCGTTTTGGAGCCCATGGTCATTATGGTGATCACCGTCGATGTCATCATGAACAACGTCATAATGATGATGGTTTGGGCAATGTTAAAGTGTCCATTCCTCCATTCAGCGGCAAGGAGAATGCTGATGATTACTTTGAATAGGAAACCAAAGTGGAGCAACTATTTGATTTGTATGAATACCCTGCTGAAAAGAAGGCAAAGCTTGCAGCCATTGAGTTTAAAGGCTATGCCATAACTTGGTGGAATCAGGTCCGTACTGAATATCAAAGAGTTGGGCATGTTCATATAACTTGGGAAGACATGAAGAGGGAAATGCGACATCGTTTTGTTCCTGCATATTATTCTCGTGACCTACATTTGAAGCTGAAATGTCTTGTGCAAGGTACTCGTACTGTTGATGAATATTTTCAAGAATTGAAAATGTGTTTACTTCGTACAGGAATAACTGAAGATGAGGAATCCACAATGGCCCGGTTTATTGTTGGCCTCAATAAATCCATTGCTGATAAAGTGGATATGACAAATTACACTTGTCTCACTGAGTTGGTTCATTTTGCAAAGAGGGTTGAACGACAAGTTGCTACGTCTTACAAATACAATTCTTCATGGCGCCATTCCCAACAGCAAGGGGATGTCACTCCTTAATTCCAACAGCAAGGAGCTGCAATGCCCAAATCCTCATCTTGTGGAACAAATAGATCCATTCCACCTTCTTCCAAATAATTGGATGCGAAAGGTAAAGCTGTGAGTTCAAATCAGCCCACTTCTTCTACTGCAGCCACCCAACGCAAGACAAGCAAGATTGAGTGTTTTAAGTGTGGTGGTCATAGGCATAAATAAGCTGAATGTCCCAATCGTCGTACTATTATTGCCCTTGCTGATGGTTCTTATGATTCAGAAAGTGAAGAGGAGGACGAGTTTACCAATGTATTTGCAGATTTTAATCTTGACACTTGTGAGTATTCAGCAGAGGATGGTACATTTGAGCTAGGTCTGAATTGTTTAGCGATTCAACCTATTCCAATTTTTGTTCCCAATGACATGTTACAAGATGTTATTTCTCCATCTTCTGATGAGATTACTAATGCTGATTTTGATGAGTTGCTTGCTGATTTCCTTGCTTTCGAGCCTTCTACAATGAATACACCATCTCCTTCTTTGGTGGTTATGAGAGTTCTTTCCACTCAGTTTGTTGCAGCTGAACAAGGACACCGCCATAATTTATTTCAGTCCTGATGTAAAGTGCAAGACCAAGTGTGCCGTTTCATCATAGATGGTGGGAGCTGCAATAATATTGTTAGTGCTTTGCTAGTTGAGAAGCTTGGTTTGCAGCCACGTCGCCATCCACATCCGTACCATATGCAATGGCTGAATAATTCCGGGACAGTTAAGGTTTCAGCCATGATTCGTTTGCCATTTTCCATTGGTGGTTATCATGGAGAGGTGGATTGTGATATTGCCCCCATGCAAGCATGTCATTTGCTGCTTGGTCGGCCCTGGCAATTTGATGTGGACTCGGTGCATTTTGGACGGTCTAACAAATACACTTTTATTCATAATGACAAGAAGGTGGTTCTTGTTCCATTATCTCTAGAGGAGATACATATTTCAGATATGGCTCGTAAGAAAAGAGAGGAATCAGACAAAAGAAAATTGAGCGAGACCCTCAACCCAAGTAAGGGAGAGAGTTCTAACCCATCCAGCCATATAAAGCCTCATGTCAATTCTAAACAGCCACGCCACACTAGTGTCTCTTTGTGAGCAAGAGTGATTTGAGAGAAGTGAGAGACACCACAGCCCCATTCTTTCTGCTCTTGCACAAGGAGGTCCTACTTTCAACTCACGATTTACCTTCATCGCTGCCTAGTATTGTTCTTGATCTCTTACAGAACTTCGAAGATGTTTTTCCCGATGAGATATCAGCTGAACTTCCTCCACTCCGTGGAATTGAGCATCAAATTGATTTGGTACTAGGTGCTTCGCTTCCAAATCGTCCAACCTACCACACCAATTCTGAAGAAACAAAGGAAATTCAACGACAGGTAAAAGAGCTTTTGGACAAAGGGTATGTTCGTGAATCCTTATCACCATGTGCAGTTTCCGTTCTTTTAGTTCCAAAAAAAATGGCTCTTGGCGCATGTGTATTGATTGTGGTACTATCAATGTTATAACTGTTCGATATCGCCATCCCATTCCACGACTTGATGACATGTTAGATGAATTGAGTGGTTCTATCATTTTCACCAAGATAGATTTGCGTAGTGGTTATAATCAAATCCGCATAAAACTTGGTGATAAATAGAAAACAAGTTTAAAACTAAATTTGGTCTCTATGAATGGCTTGTGATGCCATTTGGCTTGACAAATGCTCCTTCAACTTTTACGCGCTTAATGAATCATGTTTTACGAGCTTTCATTAGCAAGTTTGTAGTTGTTTATTTTCATAATATTCTGATCTATAGCAAATCATTTGATGAACATCTTGATCATATCCGTCAAGTACTTGCTGTTTTGAGGGGAGAGAAATTGTATGGCAACATTGCTAAGTGCACCTTTTGCACAGACCGTGTTGTTTTCCTTGGCTTTGTTGTTTCCGCAAATGGTATTCAGGTTGATGAAGAGAAGGTTAAAGCAATAAAGGATTGGCCTGCACCGGTAAATGTGAGCCAAGTTTGAATCTTTCATGATCTTGTAAGTTTCTATGGGCGTTTTGTCAAAGATTTTAGCATTCTCGCTGCACCACTTAACAATCTCACAAAGAAGGATATTCTATTCAAATGGGGACATGACGAAGACCAAGCATTTCAAACGCTGAAAACAAAGCTTTGTGAAGCACCGCTGCTGCAACTTCCTGATTTTGGTAAGACATTTGAGATCGAATGTGATGCAAGTGATATTGGCATAGGAGGTGTACTGCTGCAAGAAGGTAAACCTGTTGCCTACTTTTTCAAAAAGCTAAATGGTCCACATCTGAATTACTCAGTTTATGACCAGGACCTTTATGCGTTAGTTCGCGTTTTGGAAGTTTGCCAACATTACTTGTTACCTAAAGAATTTGTAATTCATTCTGATCATGAAGATTTGAAATATCTTAAAAGTCAAGGCAAGCTAAACCGTCGACATGCTAAATGGATTGAGTTTATTGAAACGTTTCCCTATGTTGTCAAACATAAGCGTGGTAAAGATAACATTGTTATCGATGCCTTGTCTAGAAGATGTGCGTTGATTACACAACTAGATACAAAAGTGCTTGGTTTGGAATCCATTAAAACACTTTATGCTGCTGATGCTGATTTTAAAGAACCTTTCTCTCATTGCATTGATGGAAAAGGTTGGGATAAATATTATACGCATGATGGTTTCTTGTTTCGGACTAACAAAATATGCATTCCAGCTTGCTCAATTCATCAAGTTATTTTGAAGGAAGCACATGCAGGTGGACTAGCTGGTCATTTTAGTGTCAAAAAGACATTAGACATACTCTCTGATCATTTCTTTTGGCCACATATGTGATGTGATATCCAGCGGCACGTTGGGTGCTGCATCGTTTGCTTGAAAGCTAAGTCCTGTCTCAATCCCCATGGTTTATATACTCCATTACCTATTCCACATGTACCTTGGGAAGATATATCTATGGACTTTGTTCTGGGGTTACCTCGGTCTCAGAGGGGGAGGGATTCTATTTTTGTTGTTGTAGATCGCTTTTCTAAAATGACACATTTTTTCCCCTGTAATAAGAGCGATGATTCTTCACACGTTGCTGATTTATTTTTCAGGGAGATTGTTCGTTTACATGGAGTTCTAAAGACTATTGTTTCAGACTGGGATACTAAATTTCTCAGCTACTTTTGAAAGACATTGTGGGCTAAGCTTGGCACAAAGTTGTTATTTTCAACCACTTGTCATCCACAAACGGATGACCAAACTGAAGTTGTCAACCGTACCTTGTCAACCATGTTGCGTGCTGTGTTGAAAAAGAATTTGAAGCTCTGGGAAGACTGCCTTCCACATGTTGAATTTTCTTATAACAGGGCAGTCCATTCCACAACAAACTCTTGTCCATTTGAAATAGTTTATGGGTTTAAACCTCATACTCTCATGGATCTTTTGCCTTTACCATTACAGGAACAAGTTAAGTTGAATGCCACAAAAAGATCAGACTTTATCAAGCGGTTACATGCGGAGACAATAAAGAATATTGAGAAGAAATCAGCACAATATGCAAAGCAAGCAAACAAAGGTAAGAAGAAGGTGATCTTGTATGGTTGCATCTATAAAAGGATCGCTTTCTCCAACAGCGTAAGAGTAAGTTATCTCCTTGGGGTGATGGTCCGTTCAAGGTTCTCCAAAAGATAAATGATAATGCTTACAAAATCGAGCTGCCACCTGAATATTCCAATGTGAGTATAACATTCAATGTCAAAGACTTGCTTCTATTTGTTGGTGAGCCTGACTCGAGGACGACTCCTTCTCAAGAGGGGGAGGCTAATGAGGTCATGCTTAGCATTCACTCATCTGCAAATGAAAATTCGCTTGATATAGCTGGTCCAATTACAAGGAGTAGAGCTAAACAATTGCAGAAGAAAATTCATTCTCAGGTGAACGCTAACCTTATGTTTAATAATCAGTCTATGTTGAATGAGCCTATGCTTTTGAGTTCTTGTTTCAATGTCCTTAGGAATGATGAAATGTATGAATCAGCATGGGATCAAGATGGATTCAAACCTCTGGACATCTGAACCAAGAAGCCTATGGTGTGCATGAATAAAATGGTGGTTCATCAGCTTAGCATGGGAATGCAACCAGAAGCTAAATGACTGACACATGGTACGAATTCCAAGCATCACTGTGGACAGAATACAAGGAGTTAGACGGTGTTCTATAAGTGGATGGAAGCGTCTTCAAGTCTACTTTACAGCCCATCAAACGGTTCATTATTTGGATGTCCTAATAAGGAGTTATGCTCATTTTAGTAACTGCTGCCAGAAGCTGAAAAGACGCGCGAACCAGCCATGAAATCCACTAGAGCATGCGCATGCAGACATTTACTCAAAGCTGAACGCCCCTATCTCTATATATATCTTGTACTAGACAATGAAAAAGGGGAGATCTTATTTATATTGAATTCAGAATACACAAACTCGTGGAGTTTTGTTTATGCGTGAGTCTTGAGAGACTTGCAATATTTGTTCTTTTGATTCCTGAGGGAGTTGTAGAACGCCGAACTGTGGTTCATCCAGTTCGTGCCTTTACGTCTATAGGGCGTGATTGCGTGGGCTGTTTCGTCGATACGTGGAAGGGTGATTGTCTCGGTAGTTTGTCGCGTGGACAGCCTCGCAGTGTGCTGCCTCTTCACCAGGTCACGCAGCGCCAATTTATCAAGTTCGCAGATCCTACGAGAAGATCGGGCCACAACAACTTGTTACACGTGCTGCCTAGACGCGTGCATATCATTCACCCTCTATGACCATCCCGTCCTCATTCTTTTTTATTCTAGAGCTACTCATAACTTCATTAGTAGATCATGCACACAAAAATACCAGCTCTCCTCTACTATGATGAAGTATCCCTATATTATCCACTCTCCCGGTGGTATAATTTCAGCCTTCCCAAACCATGGCCATCATACATTGACTCTCAAAAGCCCACATCTAAAATTTTCAGCCGCCTATCACACCGAGGGTACTCTACTCGAGGACACTTTAGTGGTATGTGAGTATCCGGATGTCTTTCGAGACGACCTTTCGGGTATGCCACCCGTCCGGGATGTCGAATTCAAAATTGAGTTGCTACATGGAACCACTCCAATTTCATAAAGGACATATAAAATGGCTCCAAATGAGTTGGTTGAATTGAAGGAACAACTCAGGGGACTCATGGATAAGGGGTTTATTCATCCAAGCTCTTCACCATGGGGATGTCCCGCATTGTTCATGAAGAAGGATGAATCATTGAGGTTATGTGTGGATTATGAACCATTAAATGCCGTCACAATAAAAAATAAGTACCCACTTCCACGCATTGATATTCTATTTGATCAACTTGTGGGTGCTAAGGTTTTCTCCAAGATCGATCTTCGGTCTGGTTATCATCAAATTAAGATAAGGGTTGAAGATGTTCTGAAGACGGCATTCTCGACTCGATATGGTATCTATGAATATTTGGTCATGTTTTTTAGCCTCACCAACGCACCGGCATACTTCATGTATCTTATGAATTCTGTGTTCATGTCAGAGTTGGACAAGTTTGTCATGCTTTTCTGACATTCTTGTTTATTCCAAGTCAGAAGAGCAACATACCAAACATCTCCGTATTGTTCTCCAACGACTGCAAGATCATAAGCTCTATGCAAAATTCATCCAAGTCAGAAGAGGAACATACCAAACATCTCTGTATTGTTATCCAACGACTGTGGGATCATAAGCTCTATGCAGAATTCAGTAAATGCGAATTTTGGCTGAAAGAAGTATCACTTCCTGGGCACATAATAAGGGAATAGTTGTGGACCCAAGTAAAGTCAATGACGTACTAAAATGGAAGCCTCCCACCTCCGTCCATAAAATCCGTAGTTTTCTGGGATTGGCAGGATATTGCAGGAGGTTCATTCCCAATTTCTCAAAAATCTCTAAGCCTATGACGGAATTATTGAAGAAGGGTGCTAAGTATGATTGGAGCGATGCTTGTGAAGAGGTTTTTCGGACTCTAAAGAAGCATCTCACCACGGCACGGGTGTTAGCTCAACCGGACATAACCAAGTCATTTGATATATATTGTGATGCATCGGGTACAAGACTCGGATG